>CM070726.1:31370602-32610331 GCA_036346275.1 Otatea glauca | reverse complement strand
TTTTAGCACCAAGTCCCCCAGGAGGAAGGTTCTCTCTCGCACCCGTTTGTTGTAGAAACGAGCGACTTCTTGTTCGTACGCGGCATGCTTGACGAGGGCGCGGTCGTGGGTCTCCTCTGCGAAATCCACCTCCGCCTTGTGATTGTCTTCGTTCACCATGAAGTCGATGGTTAGGGCTTCTGAGAGCATCTCCACTCGAAGGAAGCGGTGGCGGACTTCTGCGGGGAGGACGGCTTCCACTCCATACACCAATGAGAAGGGTGTTCGCCCGGTGGAGCGACTAGGAGTAGTGCGCATACCCCACAGGACACTGAGAGTTCCTCCGCCCATAGCCCGTGCTTAAGAGTGCTCTTTTCGAGTCGACGACGGATGCCTTGGAGGATTAGGCCATTGGCCCTTCGACCGCCCCATTGGACTTAGGGTGAGCCATTGGCGAAGCGGCTATCGATTGAACCACAAAAGTCCACGAAGGAGGAGGCATCGGCCGGGTTCCATTGTCCCTAGTGACCTCCTTCGGGACTCAAGCGGCACACAATGTTCTTCGGAAGAACTTACGCACCACCGGGATGTGATTGTTAGCGGCTCCGCTTCCACCCACTTGGTGAAGTAGTCCGCCACCACCGCATGCTTGTAGCCCCCTTGGCGGCCAGGAATGGCGGCAGGTCCATGCCCCATCGGGCAAAAGGCCGTGATCGGAATGCAGTGCAGAGGTGCAGCGGGGGAGTGGTGAGCCGATGCCATCCTTTGGCAACCTTCGCATGTCTTGAGGGTTTCCATGGCGTCTTGTACCATTGTAGGCCAATAGAAACCCTGCCTTAGTGCCTTTCCGCGGTTGCTCAGGTGCAAGGTGTGAGCCACGAGACCTTCATGCACTCCCGCGAAGTGAGATCCCCTCTTCTTTTGGGAGGCACACGAAGCGATCTGGAAGCCCCTTTTTGTAGAGTATCCCATCGAGAGTACATAGGGTTTGGCTTTCGTGAAGAGTCTTGATGCATAGCGCTATCCTCCATTTCTGTTTTCCTTGGATGCAATCTCGATTGGGGTCATCCATGTTGCGGTGGTGTTGGGATCTCACGACCATCGAGTTGTTCGGGACCTTCTTTCTCATTAGGGTCTTCCTTGATGGATGGTGTGTCAAGCACCTCGAGAAGACCTCTGTGGAGTGGCTCTTGGGAGCTTCTTTGCTCGGGCCAAGCGGTCCGCCCGGTGATTGTCTCCACGGGGATGCGGCGAGCTTCCATCCCAAAATGTCGTTCCATTCTCGTGCTTCATCGAGGTAGGCTGGCCATCTTGGGGTCAAGGCATTGGTAGGACTTGTCCATCGATTGACAACCGGTTAGAGTCTCCCAAGATGAGAAGCGTCGGACCCCATAGCCTTTGCGGTGAAGCCCCAAAGGAGAGCCTCGTACTCCGCCATGTTGTTGGTGGGATTGAAAGAGCGCCGGCGTATTCGATGCCTTCCTCTCGGGCTTACGAGAACAACTCCGGCCCTCCACTATTTAGGCGTTTGGAGCCATCAAAGTAGAGGTCGGTGGGGGCGGCGAGTGGTACAATCTGCCACCTCATCTGGGACTTGAGGGTTTGTCCTTCTGCCACAAAGTCTGCGAGGACTTGGGATTTGATGGCGGTCCTTCCAACAAGTTTGAGGGAGAAAGGTGCCAGCTCGGTTGCCCACTTGGCTATTCTTCCGGTTGCCTCTTTGTTGCCCATTACTTCGGCTAGCGGATAGCTAGTAGGGACCATGATGGAGTGCCCGAGAAAGTAGTGTCGAAGCTTCCGTGATGCCATGAGGAGTGCGTAGCATATCTTCTCCACTTCTGTGTACCTTGCCTTTGCGCCCGTGAAGGCCTCGTTGACGTAGTACACGGGTCACTGGACCCCATCCTTCTCCCTGATCAGGACTGCACTTGCGGTGACTGGGGTCGAGGCAAGGTACAGTAGGAGGGGTTCCCCAGGGTTGGGGCTTGTTAGGAGTGGAGGCTTAGTCAAGTATGACTTGAGGTCCTCAAAGGCTTTTTGAGCCTCTGGGGTCCAACGGAAGCCTTCTAGCCCGCGTAGTATTTTGAAGAAAGGTAGCCCTTTCTCGGCCGACCGCGACATGAAACGTCCAAGAGCCGCTATGCGAACTATAAGGCGTTAGACCTCCTTAATGGATCGTGGCGGCTTCATCTCCAGGATGGCCCGGATCTTCTGCAGGTTGGCCCGATACCTCGATGAGAGGCGAGGAAGCCGAGGGCTTGCCTCCTTTGACCTCAGCGCATTTTTAGGGTTTAACGAGGCGAACTTGCGGAGGTTTTGAAGGTTTCACGGAGATCTTCCGGATGTGTTGAGCCCGGGGCTTTTCACGGCGGCGTCATCGGCGTACACCTCGACGTTTCAACCGGTGGTCCTTGAGCGAGGCATACAAGGCGTTGGGCGGCTGCATTCTTCAACCCAAAAGGCATGCGTAGGTAGCGATGAGTGCCCACCGGGTGATGAAGCTCGTCTTCTCCTCATCTTCCTGACCATTCGGACTTGGTGATATCCGATGCGCATCCAGAAGCTCATTAACTAACACCTGAGGTGGAGTCAACTAGCCCGGTCGATCGCGAGGAGAGGATAGTCGATCGCCGGGCATGCTTTGTTAAGGTCACTAAAGTCGAAACACATGCGCCACTTACTGTTGGACTTCTTGACCAAGACGGGATTGGCAAGCCACTCTTTGTGCCAAACCTCCCGGATGAGGCCAGCACTTAAGAGCTTTTCAATTTCCTCCTTGATGGCTTGACATCGTTCGAGAGAGAGCTTGCAGACTTTTGCCTCACCGGAGGGCGTTTGGGCCTCAGCGCGGTGATCTTTGAATCACCTCGCGGGGGCGCCTTTCATGTCCTATGGGACCCAGCGAAGACATCCGTGTTGGTCCTTAGGAACTCGAGGAGCTCCTCTTCCACCCTTTCTGGGAGTTCAGCTCCGAGCCGGACGAAGTGTTCGTCGCCCGGGCCAAGAACCTTATCACCTTTGGCTCCCCTTGAGCGAGGCTTCAGGGGGTAGTTTTCAGCAGAGACTTGTCCTTGGTGATTTCCATCGAGGGGGTGGTAGGGCGTGACCCTTCAGGCCCCAGCCAGTATGTGGACTTCATCGGAGACAGTGGCCGCCCTATGATAGAGATGACGGGCCAAGTCTTGATCACCCCTTACGAAAATGGCTCCACGAGGCCCCGGTATCTTGAGGCATAAGTAGTTTTGGTGGATTCTTTGCCTTACAAGCGGTTGAGAGTTACCCTTCCCATGATGGCATTGAAAGGCGACTCAACGTCGGCGACGTCAAATCTAGCGCTTCGTGCGATGGTTCTCCGTGAACCGAATGTCATGAGGAGCTCAATCCTTCCTAGAGGTTGGATAGATTTGCCTGGGACAAAGCCCGTGAGAGGGCGGTCGGACGTGAGCAAGATGCCCTTGTAGTAGCCCCCACGTGGTTCCCATAGCTTCTTAAGTGCGCGAAGATAAAGTATGACCGCAGAGCTGCCCCCATCGACAAGTATGCAGGAGACTTCACAGTTGGATATGGTGGCGGTTACCAGGAGTGCGTCCTCATGGGGGAGCCTCAGGCCTTTCGAGTCTTCCTCAATGAAGCTCAGTGGGATATTTGCCCATTTGGGAGGAGCGCTTTGAAGGTTCACCCCCACCACATTGACTTCTCGTGCGTACTCCTTCCTTTGGCGCTTGGACCCATGTCCATAGGCTGAGCCCCCCATTATGACATTCACTTGTTTATGGGGCACTTGGAAGGGGAGCTCTTGTTCAGCATTTTGTGGAGGTTCCGCTTGATGAGGCCCGCTAGGAGGCAAAGTGGGCACAGGGTGGATTGCTTGGAGAGGCATGGCCTCCGCGACCACAGGGCGAGGCGGAGACCCCCGACGTGGCTCGGGATCCCGCTTGAGGATTTTGGCCACTTCGGCGGCGTATTGGTGGCACTCACTCGTGTCATGCCCGTTCATCTTGTGATATGCACACCAACGGCCATCTCCTTGATCTTGGTTACCCTTTTTTTTCCTGGGGGCCTTCGTCACGAGCCCAAGGAGCCTTAAGCTTTGGACCCTTCTTTGATCCTTTGGAAGCACCGTTCCCCTGGGATGGGGCGTCGGTTACAACAAGAACCTTGGAGTCGCGACCTCCACTGGGCGGTCCCTCCGTTCCTTGTTGTTTTTCCCAGAGGAGCCCTTTAGCTTTCTCCCGGGGGAGTCTCCCCCAGCTTGCGGGAGGAGCCCCCATTTTACCAACTCGTCCTCCTCCTCGCGGGCATACTTCTCAACGACCTCGAAGAGCTGTTGAGTAGTTTTTGGGGGATCCATCCCTAGTGCCCGATTTAGCTCGCCGGGGAGAAGTCCTTCTTTACACGCGTTAATGGCCAGTAGTGCAGGCGTCGCCACACGGCTCCGCACTGAGCAGCTTGAGGAAGTCTCGCGTGGACTCGTCCTTTTGTTGCTTGGCCGTGAAGAGCTGATTGGGAAGCATGGGCGCTTGTATCTCCCGAAAGTTCGCCTTTGAACTCTTCACGTAGGGCCCCAAGAGCGGATGGAGCCCTCTTACGGTTGAAGAACCAAGACCGAGCGGTTCCTGAGAGGAAAAGCGGGAGGTAGTTGCACATCTTCGTCTCCCTGCCTCCTCCCGCTCGGATAGCCGTAGCATAGACCTCCATAAACTGATTGGGATCGGAATCCCCATCATATGGTGTGATGTTTGGTTGGCGAAACTTGGGCTGGAACGGGGTCTCTGAGATACCTCGAGCGAGAGGGTTCATGGTCTGGGGCCATCTCCATCTTCCCGCCGGGAAGGCGACCTCGAGCAGCGGCGATGGCGACTACGAGAGGCCTCGAAGCTGGAGGAGCTAAAGCTCGAGGCGACAGACGGCGCTGCGCTCGGGAGAATCGGGGTGCTCCCACCCGTCTGCGCCGATCTAGGTGCCGAGACCCGGACTCGCCTCCTCTCCCGGCGGTGGTTACGGCGTCGGGAGAAGCAAGGGCATACTGAGGTACAGCAAGCGGTGACTTCTCGCCGACTTGACTTTCTTTGGGCTAGGCGATGATCACACGAGCCTCGTGAGTGTCAGGGTGGCGCAATTGGTTACCTGTTCCCGGTGGCGTCCTTGGAGAGCAGGTGCCTTGATCTCGGAGGTTCTCCTCGCCCAGACCACGTCGCTCCTCGGTGAGTCGGCTCAGTGGAGGGAGTTGATCCACCATCTCCGGGGGCAGGCGCATCTGCCCGGGAGGAGGAGCTTGTGGGGGAGGTCCCGGGGCCCTCACCAAACAAGGCGCAAACCCAGGCCTCAGGGGTTGCGGTGAAGGCACGAATTGCCACGGCACGGTAGGCGCTCCTCCAAAACCTGAGCTCGGTGCGCACAGTGGCCAGAGCGGAGCCCCGCTAGTGACCACCGCATGAGTAAGGGGAGGGGGATTGTAGAGATTACCTCAATGCTCACTCCCGGGGGCAAAGGCTGGGCCCCCATGTGCCCTTGGATCGGTGGCGATTTGGACCGAGGGTGGTGGTAGGAGCGGTGAGAGGTGTGGGAGTACCCCTTGGGGACGATAGGAGGCCATCATGTAATCCACTGTCTGCCTCGTAGCAGCCTCCACCAGAGCCCGCCATCGGGACAAGTCCAACGCCTCGGGGGTGAGGGCTGGCTCCAGGGATCCCAACCCTGCAACGACGGCGATGTCTCGAGATTGTTGCCCTTGGCCCGAGGTAGCCAGCGCGAGGGGGGAGGAAGTGTTCTCAGGGCCCGGGGCTTGAAGGATGTTGTCTACCTCGGGGTGGACGGCTCCGATTTCAGAGGGAGGCGCTCGCCTAGAGGTCCGGCGAGGAGGAGGATCGTCGACTTGCTCCTTGCGCTTCGGGGCTTGAGGAGGCTTGGTGTGCTTCTTGCTAAGAGCCATAGCCTTTGAAGTTAGCTATGGGGTGTCCCCACGGACGGCGCCAAATGTCGTATGTTTGGAAACGTGACACAAGAGGGGGTGGACACGGGCCATCTTACGGGCCTATGGCCGAGAGAGAAAGAGTGGACACAAGGGTTTATATAGGTTCAGACGCTTAAGCAAGCGCCCTACTCCTGTCGGTGTGTTTCCCGGGAGTAGGGAGGAGGCTCCTGGCCTAGGCTCCCGAGAGACATACCAGTAGTTCTGTTTTTGTATTCCATTAGAGTCCTCCCCCATGAGTGGGTTACAATGGGGTTTTATAGGCGCCCAGCCTGTTACACAAAATACCATTCTACCCCTGCTACAGTAGATCAAGTGAGGGTATCTTGGCCATTTCTGGGAGAAGGTAGTGGATCCCACGTCATCGCCGTGGGGTCAAACCTCGACTCGGGGCCCCATGATGTTTCCGTGACATCCGCGGAGTAGGAGGTGCCACCCGTCGGCGCTTGCGGAGTGGGAGGCGACCTCCGTGGGCGCCAGCGGAGTGGGAGGTAGCCTCCGTAGGCCATGTGAGTGGGCGGTGCCTCCGTAGGCGCCGTAAGTAGGAGGCAGCCTCTCAGACCGCTGCGGGACGCGTATCTAAATGCCCGTGAGGCACTGCGGGAGTGCATACACAGGTATGCTCACGGGGCATGAGGAGGCTGTAGTAGGGTAGGCCTCGACTCTGGGGGCCCCACGGGGGCCTTTGGGACCCGCTGGCGGTTAGTCCCAAGTGGCTCGAGTGTGCCGCTCATCACCTTGGGTATTTGGGGTGCCCTTTTGAGGCAGGAGTCTTGCCAAGTGCCTGCGGCCGGGGCACTTGCTAAGTGCCTGTGGCTATGGTCTTTCAAGTGCCACGTGGTTAGGCGCTTGCTAAGCGCCACAGGGCCGTGGGCTCTTGCCTTGCCAAGTGCCTCGCGGCCGGGGCACTTGCCAAGTGCCACGTGGCGGGGGTCTTCCCGTGCCACGTGGTGGGGCATTTGCTAAGTGCCACAGGGCGGGGCTCTTGCCTTGCCAAGTGCCTCGCAGCCAAGGCACTTGCCAAGTGCCCTGTGGCCACGAGGACGTGAGGCGAACTAGGCATCCCTTCTCGGAGTTGGTATGCATTCTTCCAACACCCCGGCCGCTTTAATTGCGGGTCATAGACCTGCAGCCAAGCTTCTGGATCTCGCTCCCCGTCAAACTTAACGATGCCCTTAGGGTTGAAACCTTCGGTCCATACCACTCGGTGTAGCCGAGAAGTGAACGCTCGGATTCCGTCAATGGATCTGTCGTCCTGCTGAGGAGGAGTCCGGCGTGGTGAGCCTCTGGCTCGGCGATTGTCATCAACGCGTCGGGGTGGAGTTCGGCGTGGCGAGCCCATGTCTCGATGATCGTCGTTGTCGTCCTGTCCCCTGCGATGATGGTCTCTATGATCGTTGTAGTCATCGTATCTTTGGTCGCTTCGTCGATCGGGACCGATACCAAAGTGTTCATGGTCGTCGAAGCGCCCGCGTCGCTCTTCCTCGTCC
Organism: Otatea glauca; assembly: GCA_036346275.1. Taxonomy (NCBI): domain Eukaryota; kingdom Viridiplantae; phylum Streptophyta; class Magnoliopsida; order Poales; family Poaceae; genus Otatea; species Otatea glauca. The sequence goes on along the minus strand of CM070726.1, from coordinate 32,602,891 downwards.
CGCTCTTGCCGTCTGGCGGTGATGTCTTGGCGGAGGTCGCGGTTGAGATTCCGGCAGGCGTCTTCGACTAGTTGCGCGTGGCGCCGACTGCCGGTATTCCGACTGGTTGCTATCCGGCTGCTGGCGACGCTAGTAGTCGCGTGGTAGCGCGGGTGCGCTTCTCTTGCCGGCTTCTCCTGATTCTACTGAATGGCCACCGCCGTCACCATGGCCTTGATCTGGGCCACGATTGGGGTCGTCGGGCTATCAGATGCAATCATCGGGTCCAGCGTGTCGAGGAGCGTCTTGGAGGCGACGACGTTCTGCAGTGGTGTGTGGAAGACGGCTTGGTCTCCCAACCTAGATTGCAGGATGTCCTCACGGACATTGCGGCCGCGAGATCGAAGCGATCGAGTCTGTGCCTCCTTACCCTTGCGAAGAAGGCGATCTTCCTCGCGGCTTCTTGAGTCTCTTCTTTGGCGTTGGAGATCGGTCTTACGTTCTTCTATCGCAAAGATGCCACATAGATCGTAGCAGATTCTCGTGACACCGGTGGTTTACTAAGTGAGTCGGGCGACATACACGAGATGGATTGGCACGACCTTTGCAGTTGGATCGGTTTAGGTCTAAGCGGACAAGTTCTCCGCGCGCATCTGCGACGAAATCGAGCTTCAAAGCGGAGAGTGCGGCGGAGATGAAGGTGGCGATGATTCGGTGGTTCTTTGCCATCAGTGCAGTAGGAAAAGATTATAGCGCTTCCCTACAGCGCACCAAGCGCCGACTTTGTAGTCGGCAATAAATTTATAGGCGAGCACTATATCTCAAACTTGAAGGTCACACAAGACAAGGGTTTAGGCAGATTCGGGCCCTCGATGGAGGTAATACCTAATCCTGTGTGCTGGGATTATGTGGATCTCTTGGATCTAAAATTGCTCAAAGCGCAATGCGATGATGTGTTGTCTTTTCCCTGTTGTTGCCCGCCTTCTCCCTTATATAGTGGGGGTGGGGCGGTTTCTGAGTCTTGATCGGTCTAAGGGATTAGATCGGTTACAAGATTCTAGTCGATTCTGAGGATAGAGTTTACATCTTTATCTTCCCTGTTAACGACTCGGATTACAACTATATCTGTTATATCTAAATACGTGTTCAACTGTCTATAGGATGTACCCCTTTGCGTACGGCAGCAAGACTTGGCGCGAAGCTTATCCTTTGGGCCTTCCTCTCGGCCCTGTCTTCCTCTCAGGCGATGCTGGGCCGGTTATGAAGACACCTGGTTTCATATATTCCACAGTTTGTAGCTTCTTGGTTGCTTGGATTCTCCATGACCACCCACCCTATCGGTTTATATATAGCCCCCTTAGTGCTCCTCCGAAGCAACTAAAAATCATACTCGAAAAAAATAGGAATTCTAGTCCTATTATGATTCATCTAGAACATCTTTCCAAATACTTAAAAAAAACTATGAGTCATCATAATTAACATGCATGCATCTCTAGCCAGGACATGGTCGATTTTGTAGCTAGTACAGGAATTAATCTCAAATCTAGCCATGCATCCATGAATCAGGAGTGAGTTGAAGGGGAAGACCGAGTACTTGCGAGTAAATTAAGTAACAGTGCACTGCATGTGTTTACGATCAGTTTATGTACTTGCGTACATCATTAATGTGGGGCAATGATTTTGTGTTGCAAATTAATGGAGCCGGCCTATATATTGATTGGTGAGTGCAAGCGTGATGCATATATACTCCGTCCAATCACAAAAAAGGAATCACCTAAAATTCATGCAGTCAAGTCGTATCGATTTCGACCAACATATTATCTGAAATTAGATATAGGAAAATTGTATGAGTAAACTTGTCAAAAAAATAATAATTTTTTTCGAAAATATGAAAATAAAATTTAGTGGTCCAAGTGTTATGATATTAATTTCGAAAAATAAAAAACAACTTGCTTTTATGACCTGAGAGAGTACCCACCAAGATTTTCTGGTAAAAATAGATCGAATTGATTTTGTAGGTTTAATGGGATATATATATTAGTGCGCGCTCGCAATGTGCTTTAATTTATGTACGAATGTTTGAGTGATTCGGTGAATGCATCCATGCATATCAAAGCTTTTGATTCAAACTACACTGTACATGATGATTAAGTATCCAAGCACGTACTAGCTAGAAAGCTAGCAAGAGCCTAGATAGAAGATACGTACGTGTGCATGCACATATATTATTAGTGCTGTCGAGCAGTACAGGCATGCAATAATCAAGAGAGAGATGAACATGTACTAGTAAGGGATTCAAATTTCGTTTTGGATAAAATTTCACCGATAACTAAAATCCAAAATTTCGGTAAAATCTCGTTATTTCAAACAAAATCCAGACAAAATAAAAATAAAATAAAATTTAAATCCAGAATTTTTGAACCGAATTTCGGGTGAAATATGCAAAATTTCGATTGAATTTGCCAAAATTTTAGTAAATTTCAACTGAACAAACAATGGTTCAAACGATGTCGAAAAATTTTAAAAGTTTTTCTGGAGGTTCCTGACATATCAGTGATGTTCCCATAAAAATTTAAGATGATTATCAAGTCTCAGGAAGTTTTAAAAATTCAAAAATTGCTACTGTCCTGATAAAACGCTGACGGCAAGTTTGAACCGAATAAAAAATAGTTCAAACAATGTTAGAAAATTTTGCAATTTTTTGTGCATGGCTATGATGCACCACTAATGTTCTCATAAAATTTTCAGAAGATGATCAAGCCTCATGAAGTTTTAAAATTCAAACAGTACTACTGTCCTGTTAAAAGGCTTACCAGCAAACTTGAACAAAATGCAAAATAGTCCAAACCACTTTATAAAATTTTGAAAATTTTTGTAAATGGTCCTGATGTAACATTAATGTTTCTATAAAATTTTAGATGATGATCATTCTTAAATATTGTTTAAAAATTCTGACAGTGATACATCTTAATAAAAGCCTCATGATCAATACATAAAATTGCTTTAACAATAAAAAAAGGTTTAAAATTTTTAAACATTTTACATAAAGGTGATAAGGAAATGCTTAAGATCTCATAAAAATTTTGAATCATGATCACACACTAGTGAATTTATAAAATTCTTACAAGCCACAGTACGATTTATGTTCTTTCTCTTTTTGATTTTTAAAATATAATATAACAAATGAAGTTCAATACTTACATAGTTTTGATTGACCAAACAAAAGAAGTTTAAATTTTTTGAAAAATTTATAGAATGATACTGAGGAAATTCTTAATCTCTCATAAAAATTTTAGAACATGATCACACTCAAGAAAATTTATAAAATTCTTAAAAGGTTATTGTCCCAATTGTGTACATTCTGTTTTTGATTTTTTAAAGATAACAAATGAAGTTCAATTATTTTGAAAAAATTTATGTATGATCCTATACTACTAAATATAGTACCACAAATTTTTAGATCATTATCAAACTTGTAAAAGTTTATAAAAATCTCACAGTGTTCTGCCAAAATTTTAAAATGTCTCAAAAAATCGGTTTTTCAACAAATTTTCATAGAATATGACTTTCTTAAGGGTTATTGGACCAAAATGAAATTTTTGTATACTGTAGCGATTTCAAAAAAACAAAATTTTTTTATCCAGCCGGTAGTTTGGATTTCGTGGCGGCACGAAATCAAAAATTCGATGAATTTAGGCGAAATTTGTATCCCTGCTGTAAATACTGTTAGATCCAAATGAACTGGCTAACCACTGTAAATACTCGTTATCCAAAACAGCCCCCGGGAAATTGTTGCAGTACGTAAGTGTGTGCACTTACATCTGTGTATACCGTAATCAATGTCTCCAAGCTGTATCATAACCTTCCTAATGTTGGAAGATTTCACGGAAGGGGACGCTGTTCACGTGTCGCTGGGCCGGCTCGGCTCGAGCCGTGAGCCGAGCAGAAAAAAATTACAGACAGGTTCTTTTTTTATTTACGGATAGGTCCTTTTTAAGAAAAAATTACAATCAGGTCCTTGTCTGGAAAAAAAAATACAGATAGGTCCTTTTAAAAAAAGAATATATATTACGCTTTGGTCCTTTATGCGTTTTTAAGGCTTGCGCTCGGGTCCTTTTCCACAAAATAAAAATTACGTATAGATCCTTTTAATTTACTAATAGATCCTTTTTCCCAAAAAAAGAATATATATTACGCTTTGGTCCTTTATGCGTTTTTAAGTCTTGCGCTTGGGTCCTTTTCCATAAAACCAAAATTACGTTTAGGTCCTTTTTCGCGGGGAAAAAACCCATTCGGATCCTTCTTCGCAAAAAAAAACATACATTTTTCCCGTTTTCTTTACCATTACGTTTAAGCCTTTTTCTCGAAAAAAAAATCATTTTCTCGTGTAAAAAGCAACGCCCGCAGCATAGCACGCCGCGTACAGGTTGCTAGTTATTAAGATCACATGATTGGATTGACGCGTACGTACGTACTTGCTGGTGAAATGCTTTCCAGTATATATGTACGTACGTGTCTGTCTATGTGCAACAGAGGGAGACAGAGCTGAGATGCAGATGGACCTTCCTTCTTATTAGGCTTCGAATTTTAAGGCCCACCATGCGCGAAACATGCTCAGCCCGCATTTTGAGATGTACACTAGTCTAGGTAACAGCTAACTATGGCCCAATGAAACATACTGGCCCAATGGCCAACCATACTGTTACAATTTCCTTTTCTTTTCTTCGGAATTTGCAACCCTCATTAAACTCACTTTTTATGTTTAATTATTCCATTTCATTCCTTGCTCCCCCGTTCCGCAATATACTCCCTCCGATCACAAATAGTTATCGTTTTGGATATCGATATGTCCCTAAAACTCAACTTTGACTACTAATTTATATTGCAATATATTTTTAAAAAATCCAATAAAATTGTAATATTATAAAAGTACATTTCGAGATGAATCTACACATGATTATCATGCATCCAATCTAAATATTTAAAAAGATATCGATAGCTAAAGTTTTAAAAGTTTGACTTCACGCAATCCAAACCGACAAGTTTTTGTGAACCGGAGGGAGTAAGTTCCTATTCTTGAAAAGCATCATCCCACAATATAAGTTTATATGCCTAGATCAAATGTGTAACTATTACAATATTTCCACCATATACCCTTCATTAATGCTGACAACGTGGATGTGTAGTTATAATATTAAATTTAATAGAGGCATGCACACTACTATAGAATGGTACATCACTATCACTTTATGTGGGTTGGTTCTTAAGTTTTTAAGAAAAAATCGATTTTGATAGATGACTTAGGAGAGAGTGTTAATAATAATCACAATCGGTTCTCAGGTTAAAAGCGATTGTGATGTAGCATTGGGCACATCACAATCGGTTCTAACAAAAGAACCAATTGTGAGGTGCATGCATACATCACAATTGGTTCTTATGTTAGAACCGATTGTGATGTGCATATTAGAACCGATTGTGATGTGCCCAGTGCTACATCACAATCGCTTCTAACCCTCGGGATGAATTCTCCTCTGCTGTTGTTCTAAAGGCTGAAAAAACCACCGCCATCGAAAAAACAGCACATATTCTGATTGGAAGCAATAGGGTGAGAAATTTTGAAATCCTTGAGTTTAGGTGTTAAGAGGGTAATGTTGAAGACCTAGCTTGGGGAGATTTCCTCTTTTTCCCTTATTTGTGGTTTTCTTTAAAATGTGAGCATTCCTTCAAACCCCTTCAATTTTACACTAGGTAATTTCGATATGTCGCAAAGAGAGTTTAGGTTGTACTGGAATTGTGTGTATCCTATCAAATTTCAGACCCTTTATTTGATAAGCACACATCTATTTAATTATCTTTGTAGTACTCTCGAGTTAATCTGAAATTATTGTTGATGTCATATGATGAATGTTAGAGTTTAGGTTGCGTAACCTACATCTCCCGTTCAAGGGTGCTTGTTTATAAATATGCTGAAATGGCATATTTATAAGCAAACACTCTCGAATTGTCCACTTTTTTTACAGTTCGAGAAAATGTGGTTCGAGCAAGTTCCTGAGCTGTTGTACAACTCTAGAGAAGGTTTCAGCAGCATCTCCATGGTGTTCTCCAGATACACACCCCTCTTGACCTATTGTCGAGATGTGTATCTGGAGAACAATGGGGAGATGCTGTCGAAATTTTTTCTGGAGTTGTAAAACAGCTTAGGAACTTGTCGAACTACATTTCCTCGAATGGGATTAGGACCTAACCTAATTAGAGATTATGAGTCATCGTTGGTACGTACTTAGTTGGTGAACAGATAGACGTCTTTTTAAGGTTATTAAATTCGTCAACTTTGTTAATGGTTGCACCCTTATTTTGTTTCATTGAAGCCATAAGATTTGCAAGCTACTGTATTAATTAGGTAATTCGATATCATTGTTAATGTTTTAAATATATGTCTCCTAACTAGGGAATTGGAAGCTCTTAACTAGGGTAGAAGGTATCGAGAGTAAAATTATATATCTTGGAACATGTCCTCTATTTTGCAAAGGTAATAAAATGATTTCTCAATTTCAAAATAGCTAGCTAGCTATCGCTCCAGTTTTTTCTTAATTTATTATGTGTAGTTTAATTGCAGATGGACCGTGAAGAATGAATGTATCAGAAAAGTCGTGTGAGTACTGAATTTCAAAAGGGTGTTAAGGAGTTCAAAAAATTGCAGAAGAAGACATGGCGAAGGGGGGTGTAAACTTCATATATTGTCCTTGCTTTGATTACACCAATCTCAGAAGATTTAACAACTCAACTCAAATTGAAGACCACTTGATTCGACGTGGCTTCATGAGGAATTACACGTGTTGGATCCATCACGGGGAAACAAGTAGTACCCATTTGGTATGCAACGAAGACATGCTGGAACCAAAGGATGAGTTGCAGCCTGATATGTTTGAGGACAATTTAGAGCAAATGTTGCGGGATTTGGAGGGAAATTATATAGAAAGAGAGTTTGAAAAGTTTAAAAGCTTGATGGAAAACGATGCCAAACCGTTGTTCTCGGGTTGCAAAGAGGAATACACCAACTTGGGTTTGGTCCTTGCATTGTTCGAACTAAAAGAAAAATACTGTTGGACAGATACAAGTTTCAATGCACTTTTAATTTTTCTATCGGATGTGCATTCGAAGGAAAACGAGTTGCCAACAAGCATTTATGAAGCGAAGAAGCTACTATGTCCATGGGAATGAAAATAGAAATAATACATGCCTGTCTGAATGATTGCATCTTGTACCGTAATGCGTATAAGAAACTGCACGTTTGTCCAGTTTGTGGTGTACCTCGGTACAAACAAAAGGAGAAGCGTAATGACAAAAAGCGTAAGAGCCTAGGCGTCGACGGTGAATAGGTCATTAAAGGGGTACCGACCAAGGTATTGTGGTACTTTTCCATCATTCCCCGTTTGGAGTGGTTGTTTCCAAATCCCAGAGAGGCAAAATTATTGCGTTGGCATTATAAATCTCGAAAGGAAGATGGCAAGCTGAGACACCCCACTGATTCGGCTTAATGGAGAAACATCGATTGGAAACAAGAGGAGTTTGGTGCCAAGATGAGGAACCTAAGATTTGGATTGAGTACCGATGGAATGAATCCATTTGGTAATATGTGTAGTCGTCATAGCACTTGGCCGGTTTGTTGTGTATCTACAATCTCCCTCCTTGGTTGTGCATGAAGCGGAAGTATATCATGATGTCGTTGCTAATCTCGGGACTGAAATAGCCAAGAAATAATATTGATGTGTGAAAGACCATGTGGAGGTCTAACGATGTTTGTGATGAGTATTTGACTAAATTTGAGTTTGGTATACTCTGGTTTGAGTTTGATTTGAATTGGATTTTTAAATTGAAGCAATTTGAGTTGTGTCTGCGCCAGAGCAAAACTACCGGCCTCAGGAGGGTGGTACTGCTGGCCAGGGGGCGGCACTACAGGCCTGGGAGCGGTAATTATTTTCTAGAGAGAGGGTTTTCGCTGGATCTTCAGGGGAGCGGCACTACCAGCCATGCTGGGATAGTAGTGCTGGTCGAGCGGTACTACTGGCCCCAAGAGGCGGTAGTGTTGGACCATAGAGCGAATTTTAAGTTTGAATTTTGGAATTGCATGTGATTTATTGCATATCATTTTGGGCAATGCTATGTGATGTGTTTTCTTGTTTTTGATGGTTGTAGGACGACGGTGCTAGGTCATGGTGAGGCGAAGGATGACCTAGAAGGCGAGACTAGGCGAGGCGTTGGTCGCGTCTAGAAGAAGGTCTAGTTAGTAGAGCGGTTATGTCGAGGATCAGTGAGAAGATGATCGAACTCATCCAAGGGTGGAGGTGACTCAAGATTAGTATAAATAGAGGGTAAGGGTAGCCTTCCTCCTTTTGAAGGTTTTGAGCTTTTGTTCTCCTTTGAGCTTTGCCCACTTTAGTCCGAAATGAAAACTTCATTTACTTATCTCTGAATTTATTTTACGCATTTACATTATGCCTTAAATTGATCCTTAAATGCGAACCTAGAAGGCAAGGAATAGATGAGATGCTAGCTAGGAGCTTCTCGGGTCTTGTGTTCTAGCTTGCTATTACATGTGGAAAACTATCTAAGATTATCTTGATCATCAAGAACCCACGAGTTAGCTGAGGGCCAAGTTTTTATTTTTGAACCCGTTCTTGTGCACTCTTCCTACAATTGGAAAAAAGGTCAGAACTTTGACGTCAATCCTTGCGATTGAATATTGGAATAGGTTCCTAACATCCATAGGAAGGTTTCCACAAAGTTTCATGGTGTTTGGATCAGCCGATAAGTCGGTAGTGTTGGGCTACTATTCATCCAGCACTACCTACCCATTTTGCGGTAGTGCCGCCCACTGCTGAATTTTTCCAGAATTTTGTGTTCTTCACTTTGCTTCAATGAAGTGAGGTTCTTGGTTGGATTTTTTGTGGGGAATAATTTTATTTTGGGATCATTCACCCCTATATGATTGCTATCTCGGTCCTTCAATTGGTATCAAAGCCCGATTTTGCTCTTCCATAGATCTTGACCGGTCTCTAAAGCTATGGCGACGGACAAATATTCCACCAAGCCTCCTATCTTTTCTGAAGTTGATTTTCCTTTCTGGAAGTCGAGAATGGATTTGTACATCACTGCCCAGGGCTTCTTGATATAGCAGAAGGTGAAACTCTCGTATGAGGTTCCTGCCGATGAAAATGTCACGACCGGCAATATGACTGACGTTGAGGCAAACGCTAAGGCTAGGAACATCCTCTTACTGGGTCTAAGTCACAGTGAGTACGATAGGATTTCTCACCTCTGTTCTGCTCATCAGATTTGGGTGACCTTCAATGCTTACCATGAGGGCGTCACCCAAATCAAGACCGTGAGACATAATCAATTCAAGCGTGATTACAACAAATTTGAACAACATGCTAGTGAGAGTCTTGACGACTTCTTTGGTTGTTTTATGAAGATTTTGAGTGACCTCTAAGCAGTCGGTTGCATATACCCTGACTCGGATAATACTTGACATTTCTTGACCGAGCTCGAACTTTTGAGTTTGGGAGATGAAGGTGACCACCATCAAGGACACTATCGACTTATCGACTTTGACTCTTGATGAGCTTTATTCCCGACTCAAGACTCATGAGATTGATGTCATTTCTCTCAAGATGAAATCTTAGTCGATAGCCTTGGTCACCGATCTCACTGGATCCTCTTCTGATTCTTCTGCTGGTTTTTCCCTCCCGCCCTTTGCGAGCTAAGCGATGACCAACTGGAAAAATTTTCAAAAAATGAGCTTGCTCTTTTGGCTCGCAAATTCTCTCATACATACAAGAGGGTGAGAGAGAGGAAGAGAGGTGGCATGATCACCTGCTTAGAGTGTGGTGGCCCCAACCACATTCGAGCGAACTATTCTAAGATGGAGAAAGGCAAGAACGACCCCGGCGGTTTGGGAAAGAACGATGACATCAACAAGAACCGCAACAAGAAGCCTCCAGTTCACGACCCGACACGTGAGAAGAAGTACCGCAACTTCTCGAAGAAAAAGAAGCTCTTCCATCGCGTCCTCGCCGTACTCGACGACATCAACCTCTCCGACACGGAGACCTGGAGCGACGACGACAAGGATGATCCGCAAGAGAAGAATAAAGGCAGCGATGACTTCACCAGGATGTGTTTCATGGCAGACGCCAACGGCATCAGCGACTCTGAGCTCTACAGCGACTCGGACGAGGTACCTTCCTGTGACCAGCTCAATGAAGTTGTTTGCAAAGTAGGGAAATTTTATGCTAGAGCTAGGTGTATGGAGCTAGAAAGGGAAGTAGGTACATTGTCTCGGAAGTTAGCTTCTCTTAGATCTTGTTCCTCCCAAGAGTCTGCTAATTGTACTCTTTGCGATGCCTTACTTGTGGAGCTTGAGAACTTAAGGACTATGCATTTGTGGTTTCTGAGCTTGAGAGTCTTAGGTCGAAGAATGCTAACACTTGTTCTATTGATGCTATTTCTGTAGATGCTAGTTTTCTTCATGCTCACACTAGCGCATCATGTGAAAATTGCCCTAAATTGCTTACAAAAATTGATGCCATGAGCACTCACCTTAGGAAGCTATTTGCTAGAAACAATGAACTTGAATTGCATGCTTCTAATGATTCAGTTAGCTCATGTGAGGGCTGTAGGCAACTAAAACTTGACAATGAATCCTTAAATATCAAGTGTGCTGAACTTACAAAGGACTTACTAGTTAAGTCATAAGAAAGTTGCTTGCGATGTGCTGAGATTGAGGGGGACTTGGATAAAATCCAAGTCAAACTTAGGAAGAAGCTAGAGGCTCAGACCCTTAGGATTATAAATGCCCCTTTTATTTCTTGTGAGGCCCTCAAGGTTGAGGCAGCCGTGCTGAGGGAGAAAAATGTACGTGCTGGTAGTTCTACCTTTTCTGGCTCTTCTTCTTCCTCTTCCCCTTGTTCTTATGCCTCTCTTTTCCAGGAGTGTGAGTATCTCGTGAGCACTCTTGAAAAGTTTGTAGAATGCAAAAAGAAGCTCAATCTCATCCTAGACCAGTCTAAGATTAGTCGATTTAATCAAGATCTAGAATTTGACTACTTTGGAGCATGCTAGGGTTCATCCTCCTACTATTGTGCGTGGCTCCAAGAATGGAGAGATTGTGGTAGCTCTCAGGGTGAGCACCACTATGTTTAGATCTACCGGGGTTGTCCATGGGATCTCTAATCAGAAGGTTGCTCCTCCTGCTACTTCTACATCTAGTAAGGCGAAGTATACATGCACCGTCTGTTAGAAAGATGGACATTTGGCAAATTTATGCTTCAGGAACGCCAAGATCACAAGGCACGAGCGTGTTCGTGCCCTTAGGGGTATTCAGTGTCATCCCCAGACTGTGAGTGCTCCTAAGGCAAACACTGCTACTAGATAGGATAGGGTGTCGCCTATTTTTGGGCAGCGTTCACGACTTAGATTTCATGTTGTTCATTCGAGTTTTTGTCCTGGATCTGCTCTTGGTCAGTCTTTTCACTGTCCTTTTGATATTCCTTATGTTTCTCCTTGAGGTAGATATCAGTGGTGTGAGGTGTTTCTTGGTAGAAGATTTGGGCAGCCTCACTGGGATGGTCCGGCCTTTGCACGACGACGGGCCAACCTAGCTCCAGCTCCTAGACCTTCTACTAGAGTTACTTCTGGTCTTGTGAGAGTAGAGCATCAGAGAGACACTAGAATCCACTCTTTCGCTCCTATAATGGTACTTTGAGACGTCGTGTGGTTCAATATTGGGTTCCTAGATCTTCTCTTTATCCCAGTACTGAGTCATCTCTCTCTCTTATGTGTTGACCAGGTTCGTAGGATGGGGAAGGGAGAGGTATGGATCGTTGACTCTAGTTGTTCTCGTCATATGACTGGATACTCTAGGTGGTTCTCTTTCTTAGTCTGAGCTTCCGGTGATGAGTTGATCACTTTTGGGGACGCATCATTAGGTAGAGTCATTGCAAAAGGTATCATCTGCATTAATGACAATTTCATTCTTAAGGATATTGCCTTAGTGAGTAAGCTACAATACAATTTGCTTTCTGTCTTTCAGCTTATCGATGACTCTTTTGAGGTAAGCTTTAAGATTAATGTCTGTAGAATCCTTGATTCATCAGGAGAGTTAGTTTGCAGGATTTCTAGATTTGGGAGACTTTCGTGCTGATTTTTCTGCTTCTTCTGGAGACTCTCTTCGGTGTTTGATTGCTTCTGAGTCCCGTGATCTCTTCTTATGGCATAGGAGATTAGGTCACATCGGCTTCGACTATTTGACCCGGGTTAGAACCAACGATCTCATTCGTGGTCTGCCTAAACTCAAGATGGTGAAAGACTTAGTTTGCTCTCCTTCCTGACATGGCAAGATGGTTGCTGCTTCTCATCCTCTAGTCCTTTATTGTGATGGTGATGCACGGGACAGCTTTTACATATGGACACTGTTGGTCCAGCTAGAGTGCGGTCAGCGGGTGGGAAGTGGTATGTTCTTGTCATTGTCGATGATTTTTTATGGTATTCTTGGATGTTTTTCATGGCCTTGAAGGATGAGTCTTTTACCCATTTCAGGGGTTTGGTCAGTAGGATGTCTGTTGAGCTCCCTAGTGCCTTACGAGCTATACGCAGTGACAATGGCACGGAGTTCAAGAACTCCTACTTTGAGAGTTTCTGTGAGGAGTTTGGTCTAGAGCATCAATTTTCCTCTCCATATGTCCCTCAGCAAAATGGCGTAGTGGAAAGGAAGAACAAGACTTTGGTTGAGATGGCTAGGACGATGCTAGACGTGTACAGTACTCCTAAGAAGTTTTGAGTTGAGGCTATAGCTACTGCTTGCCATGTGTCTAATCGAGTTTTCTTGAGAGCACATTTGCGTTGCACGTCTTACGGGTTGAGGTATGGGCAAAAGCCCAATGTTTCTTATTTTCGTGTGTTTGGTAACCTGGATAAGTTTGAGTCTCACTCTTTTGATGGTATTTTTCTGGGTTACTCGACTTCTTCTCATAGCTATAGGGTCTAGAGTTGTGATGCGAATAGGATCATAGAGACCTGTGAGGTGACCTTTGATGAGGCTAGCCTAGGAGCTAGACCTGACATTTCAGGCTCATCTTCCCTCTTCGAGACCATCTTTGTAGAGGATGAGAATGATGGAGATGATGGTGTTCCATCTGATCCAATCCCCTCTACACCTGAGGTACCTCCTGTTTCCATTTCTACACCTCAGAGAGAACAGCCTTTACCTTTAGACTCTCCTTCAGCGAGTGGCTCTGTTCCTGCCTCTTCTGTGCATGAGATAGAGACCACTTCTGCTTCTAGATCTCCCCTCCATATTCAGAGACATCATCCACCTGATCAGATCATTGACGATCTGTTTGAGCGGGTTACACACTCAAAATCAGGTTTGTTCAGCTTCTGTCTCCACTCAGCCTTTGTTTCCTTATTTGAGCCGAAGGATGATTCTCATGCATTATCCGATGAGTCTTGGATTAATGCTATGCATGAGGAACTTGAGAACTTCGAGAGGAACAAGGTATGGGAGCTTGTCAAGCCCCCATCTGGTCATAATGTCATTGGGACCAAGTGAGTGTTCAAGAACAAGTAGAGTGAGGATGGGGTTATTATTAGAAACAAGGCTAGGTTAGTTGCACAGGCTTTACTCAGGTTGAGGGTCTTAACTTTGAAGAGACCTTTACCCCTGTAGCTACACTAGACGCTATTAGGATCCTACTTGCATTTTCGGCATCTAAGGGCTTCAAACTTTATCAAATGGATGTCAAGAGTGCATTCCTCTATGGATATATTGAGAAAGAGATGTATGTCAGGAAGCCTCTAGGATTCAAGAATCCCAAATACCCAAACTATGTCTTTAAGCTTTCCAAAGCTTTATATGGACTTAAGCAGGACCCTAGAGCTTGGTATGAGAGGTTTAAGTCTTATCTTCTCAGTCATGGTTTTAAGATGGGTATAGTAGACAAGACTCTGTTCATCAAACACCATGATTATCAGTTTCTTCTCATCTTGATTTATGTGGATGATATTGTCGAAGGTTAGAAAATCAACAATAAACTTATACTTTGGGTACCTTCGGGTTAGCAGGGTTAAGCACAAAATCAGGGGGACACGATGTAGACAAGTTCGAGGCCCCTAGCGGATTAATACCCTACTCCTGTATGGATGATGTATGGAGTCGATGAACAAAGTAAAGAGCAATGTGTCTAGCCCTAGTTACTAGGAGGATGGGATCAAAGCTATGGCTAAACTACGGCTGGAGGTGGGCGAAGCGTGATCCGTCGGCTCCAAGTTGCTCTGCGCCAAAGGTCTTCTCGCTTGGAAGCTCTGGACGGCTTGTTTGCTAAGGATTGCTTGTCCCTACTAAGGACCCCTACCCTTGGCCTTATATAGTCAGGGTAGCCCGGCCTTAAGTCGAGTTGTAGTCGATTTGGAGTACCAGATTGTAGCCGATGTAGAGTCCATCGACGCATGATCTTCGCAGCGTATCCAAATTTCCTTGAATATCATGCATACTCGAGTCGGTTTCCTCGTAACAGGAACATGATCGAGTCCTTCCTAATATGGAGTAATCCTTTCCGCACATATCTTACCATAGAATTGGGCCCATGATATCCAGAATCTCTATATGTCGTTAGAACATATCCTTCATGTATCCTTCGCAAATACAAACCCCATGTTTAGATATTCGATAGTAGCCCCCGAACTCTGTTCAGCAGAGGGTCCGCTTAAGCGCTTGGTCGATTACTGCCAAAGCCTTGCTTGGTCGAGTAATGCCTTGCCTACTTGTGGTCGAATGACTCGAGTAGATTGGGAATCGATGAGTATCGAGTAGGGATATGTTGGGTCGAGCGCCCTGCCATCAGCTTGTATCGAGTCCTTAGGGTAACTGCAGGTTACTCGATGTCAACTTATCAACTCGACTCTGATCAGAGTTAGAAATTCAAAAAATCTAAATGTTGGGTAGTTGAGCATTTATGGCTCTCCTCTGCAGCGCCAAGATGGGTGCAGCGTCATCATTCCGCCTTTCGCATCGATCGAAATGCCGTGCCATGGGGAATGAGCTATTTGCCTGGAGGGAGAATTTTGGCCTATAAATTCCCAGACCTGAAACTGTAGCCATTCCCCTGCTTTTCGCCTCCATCCTTACTCTCAAAGCCTCCGTCGCACTCCTGAAGCCCTAGCGCCGCCACCTTGAAAGAAATTGTTCAACATTCTCCTCAATGGCATCCAAACCCTCAACTAGCGTTCAGGTTGCTGTGCCGCCAGAGAAGAAACCTAAGACGATTGAGGCAGCCTTTGAGGACGAAGCCCTCGAAAAGGTGTGGTAGAAGTCGATCATGACGGAGAAGTGTCTCGCCGACTTGGAGAAGGACGGCTTCATCTCTCCGCGGGAGTTCTTCCACTGGAGCCCATACAAGGTGAATCATACCCCACCCCCGAGAATGAGAATGAGAATGAGACAGTTGTTTTCGAGGCCTTTTTCCGTTGTGGGCTAGCTTTCCCCATTCACTGTTTTTGCTCTCGGTTCTTGAGCTCTACCAAATTCAGCTTTTCCACTTGAGCCCCAATTCTATCACAATGCTTAGTGTGTTCATTCACCTTTGTGAGCCTTTCTTAGGTATCAGTCCAAGTCTCAACTTGTTCCACCACTTTTATAATCTGAAGAGGACAATGAAGAATGCAGTTGTTAGGGGGGTGTTGGTTTTCACCTCCACAGCAATGTGTCGAACTCCTATATTTTTGTCCCCGTTACCTCCTCCTGGCAGTCAAACTGGAAGAAATGGTGGTTTTACATCACCTCTTCAGACACCGTAAATTACCCCATAGCTTATCGGCCACTCTTTCTTCATCCGATTGACCTCTGGACAAGGGCCCCTCCTATGACTGCTCGAACATCTTATTATGTTCGAAAGAACGAGGAGCTAAGGAAAATCGGGTTGACCGGGTGGCACGTCGCCAGGGACTTCCTCACGCACCGGTCGAGTACGCTAAAATGTAGAGATCACCCGCTTGGGACTACTCCGGAATCGATGATGCTACCAGGGACATCCTAAAAGTAAGCATTTGCAATACTTTTGTTTTCCTTACTTTAGTCGATGAGTAGCGAATTGACTTGCTTTTGCCAGATCTGCTGGACTCGAATATCTCCTCTAGGTTGAGCAAGATGTTCCAAGGCTCGAAACCTGGCACTTGTGGCATCGAATCTTCCTTGCTTGCCAATCCCCGGCCAGAGGTGAGTGCTCTGTCATAGATATCTACGCATCGCTCGTGCATCTATTGTCTGCTTTGACTTAACATCTCCTCAGGTGGCCAAGTATGACGATGACAATAAGCCGATCGAGGGAGTCATCGGCCTGGATGACGACGTCCCCGCCGACTTCGAACCTTCTTTGGACGATCCAACGCCTATCATTGACCCAAGCGGGGGTGAAACGGCTCTGGAGCAAGAGGTGGCCGAATTACAACGTTTTCGCAGTGTCTCAAGGTGGGTCGATCCAACCCCATGTTCTTTAACATGTGTCCATATTATTGGTTTGATATCTTCATATCTATGACCCGTGAAACATGGTCATCAACCAATTCATATGCTAGTCTATTCATGTGTCCTTATATGTTTATCGACTAGGGATCACTTTAGAATAATCATCACAAAGTCATATATAGAGTTTCACAAACAAGTCACATACTTGCTAATAAATGATAATGACAATATTCAAGGAACAAAATAATTAATCATGAAATAAGAAAATATAATCATCTCTATGATTGCCTCTAGGGCATATCTCCAACACTCCCAAGCGAGAGGTCTTGGGCATTCTTGGGAGCGCGGATCCAAGTATAGTATTGTTGTTGTTGTTGTTGTTGTTTTCATTCCTTGTTTATACCTTGTAGTTGGTATATTGTCTAAATGTTAAAATAGGTGCTTGCTGAAATTGTTGTATAAAATGGCTATATGTTATTGTTGTTATTACGTTCAAGGTCGATCCTTGTGTAAATACCTTGTAGAATGCATGTGTGTTGTTGCTGAAATTTTTAGTAAATATTGGTTATATATTATTGTAAAGTCATGATGAAGTGACATTCAGGGCACATGTAGTGCCGGTGTGTTACAGTTGATATGAGAGCGGGCGTTAGGTCTGTGGTGCATGAAATTAGTTAATTACTCTAGAGTAAACTAAAATTTTGAAACTTAGCCTAGGTATATTCCTCTAAATTTTGCCATAGGTTAATAACCCTAAAATTTAACATATGTTGGTTAATTAACTTAAAACTTGACACAATCTGGTGCACAGTAGAAAGGGTATGGGTAATCATTGCATTATAATTTAATGTTATATTTGAGTTAATGATGATGTATGATGTTATATGACTCATGTTGCTATGATGATAAATGAACTGATTTAATGAATGTGTTTATGTGAACTGGTTATGCCGAAGGGTTTCGGTTGTTGTGTTTGGATAGGCGTGGCCAAGTAGAGCCACCACCTAAGATTTAATAACCTCTTGTAGGGAGAGTGGTTTGCTTAACACTCATAGATCAGAGAGTTTGTCGAGGATGTTGCGTTTGTGGTGTCATCAATGGTTGGAGAATAGATGGGTTTAATGATGAGTCTTTATTAGTTGCTCTTACTACAGTTACTGGTGATTGGTTTTGTTGGTTATCGTTTGTGCTTTGCGGAGAAAATTATTTCCTTTTTCATGTGTTGTCATTTTCCCTGCTTAAAAGAAGTTGAAGTTTTTTGTGCAGGACTAAAGTTGTGAGGGTTTATGTTTTCTGCCTTTTCCAGGAAAGGATTACTTGATCGCTTAGTTTTTCCTTTTGTGAAAATATCCTTGCAACCATCTTCCTTGGTGGAAGTTTTAAATTTTGAATTTCATTTCGGAGAACTTTTGCATGTTAGAGTTTGGGTCTTGTTATCTTGTCATTTGAGAGTCGAGTTCCTTTATGTAATATGGTTGGGTTTTTTCTAGAAAGAAAAAATGTTGTAAATAAATTAAGTAATCATTTAACTAAAATAAATTGTCAGTAATAAGAGGTACTATTTAGCATGTTACTTGGTATGTAGTTATGTGACATATAGAAGGAGGTACTTCTATAGTACCCTGTGAGTTGAACCAATTAAATTTAATTATTATATTTGGTTTAAAACTGTGTAAATTTCTGTTGTCATCTGTTATTCTGTTTTGAGTAATGATTAAATGTGTAATTGTTCATGCTTAGAAACTGTTGCATTAATTGAAAGTAAGGCGGCACACCCTTTTGCTTTATGGGTAGGTGACCATGATAATGTTTGAGACTCTAAATTTTGATACGTATTTAGAACATTGAGACAATGTAACTGACTGATATTGTTAAAGTAATTTTTTTGGTTGTTTAAAGATATTCTAATGTAAGGTGTTGTTAGAAAATTTTAATTGTGGTGGTAGGTGACCCTAACGTGAAAGTTGATGAGAGTCATTACGTATGTTGTTGCAAACTATTGAATTAATTGGAAGTATAAAATTATGTTCCCTTAATGCTAAGTATTAATCGTGATTGAGAAAGTATAGAATTTTCTGTTTGATGAACTTTTTAGAGCAATATGATGGTGTAAATTTCTGAAATTCGTTTCAAGTAGTTGGGTTGTGTTGATTAATGACAATTTAATATAGTATGTGAATAGAATGACTAAAAATAATGTTGTAATTAAAGTATGAAGAAACATTAGATAGTTATCATGTTGCATGGTTTTGCCCTTAGTGAATGTCTGTCCCTATAGCCATATTTACAAAATATATCTCGTAGAGATAATATTTATTTGTTATCACTTATTGATTGAATAAGCTTTAATGATTGAAATGTTGACCTATGGGTTGTGTAAAATTTGTATATTAATTATATTGAAACTTTCATAAAAATAGATGTTTTGAACTTTAGAATACGAAGTTACATGATTTAATGGTTCTTCATGGGTTGCAAACTTAGAATAATATTGATGTAGCCTCTTATGTTGAATTAACTATTAGGTTGAATATGCTTAAAATTATGACAAGTTTCTTCATGTTGATCATCATGAGGTAGATTTGGTTAGATGTTTTATGATAAGCAACGTAGATTTTCTTTATAATTATTGGAGAATGTAATTAAATGAAGAATTGGTTATGTAACCTATGTTAAATCTTGATGGGGTTCTTTAAGGTGCAAATTGTAACTCCTAACACTTTAAATGATATGCATTTTTGTATAATGGAGATGGTGGGATTTAAGATGAATTTATGTATAAATGTATATGGATTTATTTGTTTGTATGGTCTTTTGGATGAATGTCTTTTGCTAAAGCTTTTTCTATTATGTGCATTAGAGCTTCACCAGATTAGTGTGAATATTTCCAAATTTTTCAGTAACCTTGAGGTTAGAAAATGAAGGTGAAAAAATGAATAACTATGAACTAATATGTTGATGGTTTTGAACACTTTATTTTGTTGAACAACGCAAATTATTTGTCCATGCTAAGAAGTTTAGCTTAAGTTATTATGATGGAATTTATGCTCAAGGTTATATGATTGAATTGTGCTTTATAGCATACAAAAGGAGTTATCTTTGGTGTTATCAGTTAAAGGAAACAACAAGACATAATGTAATATTTTGAAAGCTCTTAATTTGGAAATATTTGTATCCCTACTTCGACTAGAGTTGGATTTAATTAAAAATGTGTGAGGTATTTTCAAATGGTTCTAAAAGATTATTCTTATGATTGTTTCATAAGTGATTTTTTTGCTAGTGAAGCGGTTTTCTTCTGGGAAATGAGTTTCCCTTTCTCTTAAGAAAAAAAATGGTTATTGTGTTGAAATGTTTTGATTCCATAAACAGTTTTCTCTTTCCAGAATGACTTTCCTTGGTTAAAGTGAAATGCAACTATAAATGATTTATGCGGTATTTCTCTTTTAAATTGAGTTTTTCCCTGATGTGAATTATGGCGCATTGGTTTTAAGGTGATGGAAGTGGTTTATTTTATTAAAGAGAGTTGATGTTTCTTTGTATTCTATCATGGGAAAATAAAATGAATTATCTTTGTTATTCTCTTGACTCTTTGACTTGGTTCTTTGAGTGGAAGAATGTGGGGGCAAGGCCCTTAGAGAAAGAGAAGCCAAGTGTGGGTTGGTAATGATCTGAGATCCTAGTTTTTGCTAGTGTTGGTCGTAAATGGTTTAAGTATGGAGAGTAGTGGGGTCTTTTGCATGTCTCAATCTAAATCTACTAGGGAGTATCAGTTAGTAATTTGTTCCGTAGCGGAACAGGGTTAATCTATAAAAGTGGGCCACTAGGAAGTTGTGGGTAATTAAATTACCTTTCTGAAGTGTGTCTGAGCAATTAGTTATGTTTATGTAATTAATGTTATGATAATCTGAAGTGTAATATTCTATTGTGAACGTTTATCCTTGGTGGTCGTCTCTTAGTGGGAAGTATGCCTAGTAAGTGAAAATATTTAACTTTATGTTGTTCGTAGTAATGTTGTAGAAAAAGAAGGTGTGTTGTTTTGGGCTATATCTTTTTAGTGGTTTTGATCCTATTTATGAAAGGTTCTATTGTTTGCGAGAGATGGGAATCTGTGTTTTAGTTACTAGGGTTACAAGGGGAACACCCTGGATGCTTAAGTGCATAGTTCTGCGGATTCGGTGTGCAAAGGGATGGAAGCGTGTTGGAATGTGGTGTCTTGTATTGTTATTCTTGTCTTGGGTATTTCAAACCATGGGTAGAGAGGTTGAGAGTAGATAGTAGAGTTAAGTGATTGAGTTGAAGAGGGATTTGGAGTTGGAGTTAGAGGTTGGTACTATGTTCTCTTGATAGTATCATCGGTTAAGAGGGGTGTACGCTTGACTTCCAAAGGAAAGCTTAGTCCGAGGTATGTCAGACCGTTTCCTATAGTGGAATGATTTGGGAAGTTGGCTTATCTCCTAGACCTTCAAGAATCTTCACGTGGAATACTCAATGTTTCTCATGTTCCATGTAGAGGAAACTTCTTGTGGGATTCTGAACTCAAGATATCGTTAGAGCCGTTGGCCATTGAGCCTAGGTATCATGTTTTTGGTCCGCCCAGCATGAATACTGGGGGAGTCGGAGTGGATATTGAAGCATAGAGTGCCAAAGTGTTGTGGTCGCATCAATCTGAGCGGGAAGCGATTTGGAAATTAGAGTCTCGCATATGCGATAAGTATCCCAACTTGTTCTCTTCGGGTATGTGATATAAGTTAATGTCTAAGCTATTTATGTTCTTGTGTAGTTGGCATGCTAAGAATTTAGAGTCGAATTCTGTTAAGGGGGTAGAATGTAATATCTCATAAAAGAAAAGGAGATTTTCTTCCGAGGGCTAGGCTAAGAAAGGATTAAAAAGGAGGGATTTTTACCATCATGGGCTGGGCTAACCAATCTTGGCCCAATAGGGGAGGGGCTGGACCCCAAAACCCTAGCCACCCTCCCCCCTCTCCTCCCACAAACCGCAGCCACAACCCCCCACAGCCGCAGCCCCCCCTCCTCTCTTCCCTAAGCAGCAACCCTCCCCGTTGCAACCACCTCCTCCTTTTCCCCCAAACCCTAGCCTCCCTCTGCCTTGCCTTCCCTGTGTCGCCCCCCTTCCTTCCCCTGTGCACTGCCCTTGCCCTTGCCCTTGCCCTTCCAAGCCACCATAGCTGCTGCCTTGGTGGTGGATTGAACTTGGGAAGGTTTCGGATAGGGACTTGGTTCAGTTGAAGAGCAAGGAACACACGATCCGAGGGGAGAATGCCGTCATCACCGTTCTCGAGGGTAGCAACGACGTGCTCAGGGGAGGAGACAATGGCGACGTGCTCGGGGAGGAGGAGGCGACGACATGCTCGGGGGAGGCGATGACAACGACGTGCTTGGGGAGGCGGCGATGACGTGCTCGGGGGAGGAGGCGACGACGAGCTCGGGGGAGGAGACAACGGCGACGTGCTCGGGAGACAGATGGGCGACACGAGGGAGGGGAGGTAGATGGGCGATGTGCTCAGGGAGGTAGATTGGCGACGCGGGCGAGGGGAAGCAGAGGGGCTATACGGGCGGAAAGGAGTAAAGTCCTTTTTTATAGAACGAAGAGGAAGCCGAGAGGTCAAGCATGAGGTGGACGTCTCGGCTTTTGGTATTTGAATGGATCAGGAGGAGAAGCCGAGAAGTCAAGCGCAGGAAGAGAACCCAAGGGGTCATGTACTATCACAATCGGTTCCGATCTTAGAACAGATAGTGATAACCATCGTCATCACTATTGGTTTGGACCTCGGAACCAATAGTGATGACAATTGTCATCACTATCGGTTCGGAGGTCAGATCGATAGTGATGTTTTGCACCATATTTCTCACACACTCCGAATTATATATCACTATCGGTTTTTTGAAAAGTTGGGAACCGACTCAGATGAAGAAATAGTGTTGTATCATTCTATAGTAGTGTTAGCCATGCAATGGGTTATTGATATCATTTTTAAGTTGCAAATTGAATCATGACTAAATGAATATGGAATATCTTTGTGAAAAGGGTATGTCATGTGTTGTCGATGGCATGTGTTGCACAATAATCAATAGGGGTGGTAAATAATTTTAACTAGGGTAAGTTGCAAGAGGCTATGTGACTGGGTAGGTCTATATGACATTGGGTTCGTATGATTCGATGTTAATCAATTAATATGGTTCCGTGTGAACTAGTATAGTAAATTGAAAGTCTTGCCTTGGTTAATTAAGGACTTAACCTTATAAGCTATTGAACTGGGCTAATCATGTAACAACATGTCTATTATTGACTAGACCTAACTCAATAAGTTACATAGTCTTGACATGTAATACCTCAGGTGTCAGACTAAGTGTGTGTGAGGTCACGAAAGGTGTGTATTGTAGTGGCTCCACATCTTGAACAATTATTGGTCCTAGTCCAACGATGAGTCCCTCCCATTCTTCTACTATGCGTGAGGGTTGAATGGTGAGATTAGGCTTATCGGGAGGGTTAATGTTTGGATAGAGTTTTCGAAAAGGTTTTATTATGATCTTATTAGTCGTATACCTAAGGAAGCATGTCATTTGCATTATATTAAGAAATTGATCTTATCTTGTGGGTACAGTCTATAACTTTTGTAGAATATAAAACCTATTCAAATTGTCATGTCCCTAGTTATGGATAATGCTCAAGAATTTCATACAAGAGTTATATTTCAAAAGCAAAAACAGGGAAGGGAAGCTATGTGCCAGGAAAAGAAAATAGCGTAGACTGTGTGCCAATTTAAGTTGAGAAATCCCTGAATAACTTATCGTTATTGTCATTTGTTTTACCTATCCTTTTTATCTATTTAAAGGTATTTAAATTGCTAATGTTGCTTTAAGCAAAAGAATATTATCAACCATTCTTTGAATAAGCCTTGCATGTACTTATTAGACTTGTGTTCTTGTGGTGCAACTTGCTGAGTACTCCATATACTCACCCTTGCTATAAATAATACTGCTCAGTTACTAAAGACATCATCAAGATATCACTAGTCAAGGAGGATTAATCTAAAGATCGTAGAGAACTAGATCGCACTACCCTAGTCGATTGCTTATGGCCGTATGGATATCTCACTTGAAGATTGCCTATGCTCAATTTATTTGAGTTGTTCACCTCCTAAGGCAATAATTGTAAGCTTTGATCATAAGATCGCTACTATGATATTTAGTATTAATTGCTTATTACTTAATTATTATGCATATGGAATGATATTCTATCAATATTGTCATTGTATGCAATATTATGATCATGTACTAGTATATTATACACAGAGGGTTCAGATTTACATATTCGGGTCCCAACAATCCACGACACTGATACTTCCAGACATACACGTGATTATGATTTTTAGTACAGTAAACTTGCACTAAGATTTTGTATTAATACCTATAAATATAGAGCATAAGCCCCGTTAGCGTCTGATTGCCTTAAGAAACGTATAACATATTCTTGGACTGATTAACTAGATGCTTATGGCTTTTTTTTCCCCTGAACTGAAATTTTCCACAATAATAGAGTTCGCAGGTGTCATCAAGAACGATCTGCTGTATTCTGCCACAAATTACATGAGAGCAATGCGCGAGTCGAAGCAATTGGAAGTTGCCATCATGGGTTGGGAGGTAAAACATGGTAGTCAGGAAGTTCAGGGTGCGGGAACATTTGTCGTCTACAAACCGTAAATAATGTGACACACCAAATGTGTTCCCACAAATTATACACTTCATCTTGATCCATTATTACGGAAAAAGAAATCAACGATTTTGATTGGGTAACAACGACAGAAGCATTGGTTTCTGGCTAGACATAATAGACCGTGCCTATGAGTCCAGTTGGAGGAATAATCTCTAACTAGTATAGTACCTGTGCTAACGCTACAACGGTAGTACATCCGCTTATCAATTAAATGAGAAGATAAGTATGAATATAACAATAAATAATCACAGTGCCCGTATGCGAATACAAAAATGAAGATATAACACTCAATAATATTTTTGGCTAAACGTTTTCGTATGCTCTTAAGACTTGTTCTTATGTCTTGAGGGATATTTTCTGCGTACTCATTCCACTTGTATTTTAGTATTTCAATTAAGAAACACTTCCTCAGGATAGGTGAACCCTGTAAGTACATTGTAGAGCATCATCAGAATAGACCTACTTTACAACCTTATAAAAAGTGATTAATAAAATAGAGAGTACCGACGATGCAGATCCGTGCATTAAACTGTTGACCATTCCAGATGTACATGAAGTTCATGACCAAATAACATGTCAAGTTCCTGCACAACATTGGCACATATCGATCATCAGTTCATGAGCTAGCAAGCACTTGAGGCTAAGTTGGATTTAGACAGTTCTGTATGTACCTTTGTCCAGGCATGAAAGAGCCGACGTCGCCGTCGCCGCACGCATGCGTATGTATCTACGCTGACGTCGCCGGTTGTCGTCACCATCGCCGTCGCTGCACGCCTGCGTATGTATGTACGCCAACGTCGTCAGCCGCTGTCGCCGCACGTAAAAGCCTCGCGGTCTTGCCGAACGGCGGGAGGTATGGCACCTCCGTCCCGGCGTTTTGGCGTTCTTTAGTTAGGAATTTCCGGGACCTGCTCAAGGAACACGGGAAAGGAAGGCAGTTTGTGTTTTTTTAGAGGATTCTGGTGCATATGAGATCATGCAAGAAAGAAAGGATGTGAAGATACGAGTGTCTTTTTAAGCGCCTACAGCAACTTTATCTTGTGATCATATTGTACGTACTACATATTTGGAAGGAGAGCGAATCAAACAAGGAAATAAATAGGGAGGATCCGCATGCAAGGAAATCAGACTTGAATTTTTTACTGTCCTAGCCAAAGCAGATGCATTACTACGTATTTGGAAGGAGAGCGAATCAAACAAGGAAATAAACAGGGAGGATCCGCATGCAAGGAAACCAAACTTGAATTTTTTATTGTCCTAGCCTCGTGATCATATTTTTCTCGAATATGACCCTTCTCGAGAATTTTTTACGGATCTAGCCCCATAGAGTCTAATTTCAGCGCACGGAGAGTGCTGAATTTTTTTCATTTTTTATTCACGGAACCAGCGGTCTGTGAGTGCTGCTTAATTTTTTTCAATTTTTTCTCGTGGAACCACCACGTGCTAGCTGTTATTTTTTATCTTTTTCATGCGGATCTAGTGGTCGGCGATCACGATTTATTTTCTATATTTTCGGAATTATTGGTGGGACGATCATCGCTTGAATATTTTTTTCATTTTTTCTCCCACGCTTAAGTTTTTCAACGGCCACCGAACATTTATTTTTTTCCAAAATTATCAAGCGGACGGGCACCGCTTGATTGTTTTTTTTTCCGAGAATTTTTTACTGTATTGGCATCATCGTTATAATTTTTTCCGATCAGACTCTCGCGGCGATGAATTTGCGATTGTAGCCTCGAGCCAGAAAAATTCAGCGGAGCGGTGGCGTGGTATTATTTACCAGCACCCAAGCTCGAATTTTTTACTATATTAGTATCGTCATTATAATTTTTTTGAATCAAGCCCTCGCGGCGATGAATTTGCGATTATATCCTCGAGACAGAAAAAATCAACGAAGAGGTACTAGAATTATTTTTCCCGTGGTTGAGAAGCATTGTAATTTTTTTCCCATGCCCGAAATTATCCAGCGGCCAGGCAGAGCTTGGTTTTTTTTTTTCGTGCCTGAAATTACCCACTGCCCGCTGGATAATTTCGAACGTGGGAAAAAAATTCCAGCACATCTCCGTTGAATTTTTTCGGCTCGAGGTTATAATCGCAAATTCATCGCCGCGAGAGCCTGATTCGAAAAAATTATAACGATGATGCCAATACAGTAAAAAATTCGAGCCCAGGCGCTGGTAAATAATACCGTCTCCCAGTTTCCTTTTCCGAGCATGTAATGTATGGTTCTTTCCTTTTCAGGACGTTTGTTTCCTTTTTCTTGATTCCAGGACGTTTGTTTCCTTTTCCTTGATGATGCTGGAGGTCTGTTGTGGGCCACAGGGATGATTAGACACACTAAACAATGGCCATCGGATGTGGGTGAGTAAAGCTGAGGAAAGATCTGAGAGGTTAATTTTGATGGAGGCAAGTTTCTGGAGACATTTCGTTGGGTGCACGAATGTTGAGCCATCTCTAGTGGGATGCACTGTTTGGGGTGGACGTAGAAAAGAATACTTACGTGCATTATAAAGAAGTATAGATATGTTAGTACCAAATTTAAAATATGAGAGGTGTTTTTATGATTTTTCTTTTTAATTTGTGCAATTTGTATTGGAAAAACAAAACATAGAAGTACCGTTAAGAAAGTATAACCCATCACATACTGACCACTCAAAATAGTTTTGTGTAACAATCGGTGATAAATATAGTACACGCAGCAAGGCCATAGCAACTGAGGCCATTACTTCTCCTAAATAAGTAGATCAAACTTTTTATATTTTGTAAAGGAAGGAAATAAAGATACCCTTACTAATTACTATCCTTTTTCCCCATCAAATTTGGGATTCAGAAATGATGTATGTAACTCCCAAGTCCAAGTCAAATTTGTAAGTGACGCTGTACAGGCAGCACCACTGTTCGGGATCCATGCACCTGACCTGATCGCCGACACAT
The DNA here is from genome assembly GCA_036346275.1 of Otatea glauca. Classification (NCBI taxonomy): domain Eukaryota; kingdom Viridiplantae; phylum Streptophyta; class Magnoliopsida; order Poales; family Poaceae; genus Otatea; species Otatea glauca. The sequence continues at coordinate 32,575,721 of CM070726.1, read as the reverse complement.
ACGCAAGCCAGGAGTGACAAGCAGTGCCACCGGGTACACCTGTCGCCTACGTGGCAGTGCCTCCGGTTCAGAGGGACACGTGTCACGGAACCCCTATAAAATCTGGGAGTAGTCCAGTACAATAACTAACACACGCACCCCGTGTCCCCTCCGCTCCTTGACGTCGTTCGACGAGTCCGATTGACTCCTCGCTCCACCCAGGACCGGGTATGGACGAATCCGACGGAAAGAGGGCCAACGGCGCGGTGGAGGTCTCCGGCGAGGAGACGCTCCCCGGGGTGGTCCGCAGCTTCGTCGACGGCGTCTGCTCCCCGGGCGCCGGCGGGGAGCCGCTGCTGCGCCGGCTCCGGACGGCATCCTGCGAGAGCGCGCCGCGGCTGCGCGAGGCGTCTAGGAACTCGGCGCGCGACCTGCTCGCCTGGACCAGGCGGGGCAGCGGCCTCCGCGCCATCCTCGTCATCTCGGTGAGCCGGCGCGTGCACCCTGCCCTCTTCGTTTTTGGACGCTTCTTGATCCGTCAAGTAGAGAGATAAAAAAACGTTTCTTGCTTTGCTCACTAAATGGGACTCATTTGCCAATGTTTTGCAACACACACCAATCGAGACATGTTGGATGTACTAGTATTAGGGACATGATTTATTGCCATGTTAAATTGGATAATTATATGTGGCATGGACCACCAAGGTTTACAGAATTTTGTAGTGGTGAAGGAAGGATGGGCTGAATTTTACTATCTATGTTTTGAGTAAAAACACATGGTAAATTATAGTACCGTGTATAGCGTTTCCTTGTGGCATTGGCATTCTGTCATTGGTTCATGTAATTGAGAAATACTTGAAAATGCACAGAGAAATTATTAATTACCCTCATTTCATCCGTTCCTGATGTGGCAGGTTGGAACAATCACTCTTGTAGCGTTGACCGGTCTTCTGATTTTCGTGTTCTTCCTGCTGGTTGCGACTGTTAATGCCGTCATTGTTTCGGTCCTGATGTCCTTGGCAGCAGCGGGAGGATTCCTGGCTATGTTCTTTGCTTGCTTAGTTGCAGTGTATATTGGAGCAGTATCAGTTGCTGTTTTCATCATTTCCGCCGCGGTTATCTCGGCAATTGTTGGAGTAATGATTGCTACTGGTACAACATCTCTCTCGTTTACCCTGAAAAGCATCAAATATTTTAGGTGTCAATGCTTGTATATAAGTTTTAAGGGCATGAGAAGCATTATTTAATCAATAATTGAAGTGCTTCTCTGTCAGTATATTATTATGCAAACGACAGTCAGTCCTTACGGCCATAAGATTTTACCTGCAAATGGTAACCCAGTACATCATCATTATGAAGAACATATATAGGACCAACAAAATCCATCTTTGTTGCTCATATCAGTTTAACGTATAAGGTTGATCATGTTTATATATATATATATATAGGAAAATGGTTCCATACTTCTGGGTGTACGTACTCCCACCTCTAGTATACCGTTTAAATGATGTTATTATACCTCTTTATCCTTTTGAGTATACTCTAATACTGGTTATAAGATACTCCAAAGTGAGTTCCATGAAAAATTTCATTAAAGTCCACCATTTATAGCATAATTTGTTTATATATTCGTTTTACATATGGAAAAGGATATGGAGCATAAAAATAAAGTGCTCTGATGAAATTTTTTCAACCATGTCGCATTGGAGTATATTAGAATTATTATTGGAGTATACCGAAAGTGATAAAGGTGTATAAAGCATTCATTTAAGTGGTATATTAGATGTGGGAGTATGTACTCTGAGTCTGAGAAGGCTTCATATATATATATATATATATATATATATATATATATATATATATATATATATATATATATATATATATGCGTGCATGCATATATATATATATATTGCGTGCATGCGCGCGCTCGCATGCATAGCACCTCATTTACACCACGTCCTCACTTCATGTAAAAGGGTTAACCTAGAGGTGCTACGTTTGAACTCAACAAGCATTATACGTTACTATAGCTCACTTTAGACAAGCAATGTGAGAATAATCCCACCACAAAACTCCACATGGGCCACACTACTAACAGGCCGGGGTATTACAATATATTTATGATGTTCTGAACTAGGCTGTCATGATAAATCCAGTGAAACAAGTATTGAAAACTATTGTGGCGTGGCTTATTCTTCCTAACAATTGGAAACTAATCTGATCTCTTAAGGAGATCTTATCTGTAACCAAACCGAACTACTAGATTCCTAAAGCGAATCAACTACCAAACATATCATCTTATTATCTCCTAATTCTAGTGCCTTCCGATGCAACTCCTTGCAGCCGTGCACAAGCTGCACACTGTTCCATCCTGGTTTCCTTCTTGTGTTGCTGTTAAGTCTTGCCCACAAAGGAGTCCACAACAATTCTCTCTCCTGCAGAAACAGCTCGTTATCGAGCTGGAAATCTGGGTATTGGTCATGAAAGGCCGTCAAGAATTCCCAACAAGCTTCTGACGCAAGCTGACCCTTCAATTGCACAAACAACTCCCACTTGCTACAGTTCAAACGAGCACGTCGAATCGCTGCTGGTTCTGGTACAACTCGGCCATGATGAATTGGAGGGAAAGCTACCAGCTCAGTTGGCGGTTCTCCATGGAATTCCTTCAAGAGGACAACATGAAACATTGTGAATCTTCGCCTTGGCCGGCAGGTTCAGTCTGTAAGCAACGGAGCCGATGTGCTCCACGACTTGATACGCCCCATAAAAACGAGACCCTAGTTTGGATGGACACAAGCCCATAATAGACATTGCAGCCTGGTGTTGAAGTCGCAACCACACCCAGTGGCCATCTGAGAACTACACATCATGATGTTGCTCGTCGTGACGCTTTTTCATGACAGCCTGAGCTTGCAAAAGCCATTGTCTGATTTCAGCTAGGAACTCATCTCGACTGACCATCTGCTGTTCCACTGCCATGACGCGGGCCGAGCCAGGTTCACAACCTAACAATGGAGGAGGATCTCGCCTGTAGACAACCCAGAAGGGAGTGGCAAGTGGGCATCTTTAGTTAATTTAGTCTATGTTAATGCATTATCTGTTTTAAGTTCTTAACAAACATTTGTCTTTGCAACAGAACCATCTCTATTTCATATTCTTGCTTGTGAACAGAAATCAGTACTCCACTGGTTTGCCTATTAGCTCGCCAGTGTCCAATGAAGTTATATGCATTAAATTATCTTTCTGCAATTAAGATGAACCAGATATTATTTACCCACTGCATTATCTTTGTAACAGTAGTTTATGATAGAGGAGCAATTTTTTTATTCACTTCACGTATTTTGAACAGTAAACTATACCGGAAGCAGAAAGGAAAACTTTGTATATTATGCTATTTATTTTTTGGTGAATCATTAATACAGATTGTACTGTGTTCTTTGACATTCTGTTTTCTATTAACTGGGAGTACCATGTAGAGGCACCTTAACTAGTCATTCAAAGTTGGAGAAACTTTTTTTCATTCTAGATCCTTTAAAATATGTACAAAAAATGAGTGTCATTGGTGAAAAGTCTGTTTGCTACCAGCGAAGGAACAGAATGGGAAAACGTTCCTACTTTGGTCAATTTGAGCCTTGAAGTTGTGAAAAGGAGAAACTTGAAAGATGGAAGGATTTCTATAACAGGAGAAATGAAAGGTTAAACTTCAGGGACATCAGTAGAACTAAAATACTCCATAGAAAATTATGAATTCAACCATAGAATTTTGAATCTTATCATAAAAATAAAATAATCAGGGTGAGATCACTTTACATCCACTAGCAGTGAATTTTACAAGTTCTAGCTCTTAAAAATCAACTCCTATACGACACTTTCTGAAAGGCAAGATCAAGTTGATCAATAGTCTAGAATATGTTGTCATTTTTTCCCATTTTTTCCTTTTAGAATGGTAGTCACCAATCATCACAACATTTTTTTTTGCAAAATAAGCTAAATATAGACATAAAGTCAGACAGATCGAGATAATCAGGAATAAAGTGGTATACCAAAGGGTTACTACTTTAGCAAAAATAGCTATGTTGATGGTGAATACTTCCGAAATTTATGAAGATTATGATGCTTGAGATCTAGAAATATCAATGTTCACCAAGGCTCTAGGCGCTAGTCGGGCTAGGCGGCCGCCTAGGCAGGATAAATCGGCCTAGGTGGCTAGGCCCGAGGGTGGAGCCTAGCGCCTAGGCTCCACCTAAGAGAGCTAGGCTGCTGCCTAGGGAACAGTGAGAAATATAAACACAGAATAATTGTTTTGATTCCTCACAAAAAGGGAATAATTGTTTTCACAAATAAACCTCCCTGTAGTGAGAGTACTCTGATTTGTTTGATGCCAACTCCACAACTGTAAATCTTCACCTCCTAAGTGCATATCACCTGTGCTAATGACACGAAAAAACATCCTGCTGCAGGTTGGGTTGGATTCTTTTGGATGTTTTGGTTTGCTGCAAGGAAGAGCATGGACCTTACAAAGCACTCAATCTACACGACAAATTCGGCGATCCAATCATATTCCACTTCTCGGCATGTGAAGCAGAAGCCTATAGACTGAGGCGAGCTGTGATTCAATTCCAAATGATCCAAGGAAAAATTCAGGATATACCACTCTATTCGTTGGCACTTCAAGAAATACCACTCATCTATACGTCACCTTGTCACCTAATGATCTAATGTATCTGCCCCCCGTCACCTCGCAGTTATGTTCTGTGCTGTCTGGAGCTTGCTCTATGTGATTTACGGTTTGTCTTGTTTTTAAGAGTAGAGGACATGCTTCAATGCTTGTAGCGCTCAGCTATGGTTGTCTGTATATTTGTCCCCTTCGGTGTAAGGTACCACCTCTAACTTTGGCAGTATGTATGCCTTGGTAGCCAATAAGCCAATGTTAGTTTTTATGGGATATGATCTTTTCTCTAAACCAGTAAAATAGCCAATGTTGGTTGTGAGTGCGAAATAAGCTGTGCTGTATGTACAATTGTACATGTTCTCCATGATTGTCTTTTTCCTTTTCCTTTTTGAAGACTTCCATGATTGTCTTGAACAATGCAGAGTTGTCTTGAGAGCATGCAAAAATGGACTGAACCATTAATAGCATCTAGGGTATATAAAACTGGATGACACAGAAAAGAACTTCAATTTTTTTCAAGGAATAAGCCACACAAGAAAAATAAATTAGCACAATATCAATATATCATGATCACAAGGGAAATATACATGAGGATGTAGGTATCAGTGTCAAATATCAGGCAACGTGAACACACCAACACTGACCATAGCAGCCAGGACTAGCTGCCTTGCTTAATTCCCTATCAAATTTTGGTGCAACAGCCCCGAGAACAAATATACACACAAACATTTCAAAGGGTAATTGCAAATCATCATCACATCACGCATTTTGCGAAAAGACCCTCCTGTTTTCCGGAATTGAGTGCGGCTCTCGGCTTCCCAGGGCCGTCTGTTCTTCTCGTCGACATGGATCCGGCCGTTCGTGCTCCCCTTCGCGTGCGGCCCACGCTGCGCTCGCCGGCTCGCGCGAGGAGCTCGGCTCGGTCCTTCCGTCGCCCACCTGCTGCTGGTCGTTCATCTTCGCCTGCATCTGCATCTGGCCGTTCGTGCGAGGAGTGCCTTGATTCTTCGTCGTTTCCCGTCTGCCTTTCCGTCGCGCCAGTGGCTTCCTCGCTGTCTCCGCTTCCTCTCCTCGGCTCCGTCGCCCCAGGCTTCTGCTGCCTCGCTATGGAGAGGCTTCGGCTCATCGCCCTTTGCTGCGCCTCATCTTGTTCGTCGGCTTCGGTCCCCTCAGTCTCTCGTTTCCGTCTTGCTTTCCGTTGCCTTCAGCTTGTCGTCCCGGCTGCGCCGCCGCACCCTGCCGATGTGGCTTGCGTGCCTACGTCGAGCCGTCGGCTTCGTCGCTGTGCGCGCCTTTTCTGGTTTCGGCTCGGCGAGTTCGGCGGCACCACGCGCTCTCCTGCTGTGTGCTTTGCAGACAGCGAAATCTCCCCTTACTTCTACGCTGTGCTGTTTGTCGGCCTTCGATTGCGCCACGCTTTCCTCCGTCGTGCTTGGGCTGCAGCTTGATCTGATCGATTGCTTCTCTTCTGTTTGTGCTTTTAGGGATGCCGTGTGCTTTTTCCTCGAATTCATCTGTGAGCTACAGCTCTGTTTGTGCTTTTAGAGGCGCTATTTGCTTTTTCCCCAATTTGTTCTATGGATCCTGACTCTTCTTTGCAGCCTCATCGTCGATCGGTTTTTATCTAGGAAGCAACCGGTTGCTTCGCTGTCTCTTCCTTCGTCTTCGTTCCCTGATGACTTCCCTGCTCGTTCCACGTTTACTACATCCTGGTTTTCACCGTCCGATGCGCAATCGTCATCTTGTCCTCCACCGTCGTTCTCTCACCCTTTACCTGCTCGGTCCACGTTTGTTGCTTCACGATTCTCATCGTCAAGTATACCCGTTCTCCCTATGCGTTTGCTATTCCCTATTTGTTTCCTCTGGTTATCGTGTGTTGTCTGCTTGCTTTTTGTGTTTCTTTCGCCGTGCCGTCAGCTGCTTACGCCATGTGTTGTGCCCTCTTCTTCAGAGCAGCAGTTGTTGCTTCCGCGCCGACGCCATCATGGTTGCTTCTCTTTTTTGGTACCTTTTTTTCTGCGTCCTTTCCATCGCGTTGCTTTTTTTATCTTTTGTTTACTTTGCTTCTTTCCTGCGTAGGAGACAACCTTGGTTTATCAGTCAATTCTGTCGATGCAGCTGAAAATAGGAAGAGAAGAAGGTTATCTAATTTGCGCCGTCGCTACACTAGAACAGGTTCCCTCTTTGTGCTGTTCTCCTTGCTGCAGATTCATTACTACTACCGTAGTGTCGTTGTTTTAATTATTATGGTTCTTGTCGGTGCTATTTTCTTCCTTACAAATTCTTTATTGCTGCAGCATCGTTGCCCTTTTGCCTATCGTATTTCCTATTGTTTGCTTACCTGCTTATTTATTCTATTAGGCCTGATTGTTTTCTTCTGTATTCGCTGCCCTTTTCCCTTCTCCTTACAGGTGCCGCTAATATATTAAAAACTCTTTTATGTGTTAAGACTGTTATTTTGGTCCTTGTGGACTTGAACGTTTATCATGTCAGCCAAGCATCTGATTTTGGTCTAACGAAGGTAAACGACACAGGGAGAGTTGTTTCATTTAGTGAAAAAACAAAAGGAGATGATTTAAAGGTAATGGTAAACTGTGACGATTCCTTCATGCCACTCATCTGCCCTGTACACACATTTGAATCATTTTCTAGATGGCTAAATGCACGACGCATCAGTTAGTAGTGCATACCTAAACCCTCTGGTCCAAGAAATTTTGCAGTGAATGCCTCGAATCTACCAAGTGTTCTTCACGGCATCGCGGGTGACGAGGGTCAGCGAGACAAAGAAGCGCGCTTGGTCCCGAGTTCAAGGAGGAAGGGCAGCGCGACTGGTGAATGATATCGCTGCTTCTATTTTTCTTTTTATTAAGGCCCTACTAGATGCAGTGAATGTCTCGAATCTTTGAAGGTTCCCGGGGCTGCTGCTGGTGTTCTTCACAGCATCGCGGATGAAGAGGGTCAGCGAGACGAAGAAGCGTGCGCTTGATCCCAAGTTCAAGGAGGGAGGGCAGCGCAACTGGTGAATGAGATCGCTGCTTCTATTTTTCTTTTTATTAAGGACCTACTAGATGTAGTGAATGAATTAATACACTGGATAGATGGAGATATCTTGGAAAGTTGGTCTCTGTATCGTTAGAGGTTCGAACGTGTTTGATTTTGGTTATGATGGGATGGAAATAGGCGCTGTTGCTTTATGTGTTTGGTGGATGTAACTGTTTTCTTGGAGGATGAGGAGATTGTCTGATGGCCTTTGGGATGATTGATAAATTTGATGGTTCACGTCAATACAAGAAGTTTCAAATGAGTTTGGTTTCGATTGTAGAGTAGGGCGACGAGGTAATTCTGTGGAAAGGGAAATTGACTCTGAGTAGAAAATATTTGCAATTCAATGGTGGAAAAAGGGTATTGAGAGCCTGAGTAGTTTTTATGTGTCTGCGCTTATAGATAGAGAAGAATTGTTCTTTGTGATTCTGTAAAGGAAAGAAATTGGGGGATTCATTGAGTTAGATTCTTGTGTGAGTTTTATTTTGGTAGAGTTTAAACCTAAAGCATAAAATGAGTTCGCTTTTGATAGGTGGTTCGATGTATGTGAATCGAAAATTTTGATGAGAACTAGAGAGCTTTCTTCTATTATGAACTCAATTAGTGTAGTTGAGAACTTGAGTCCTTTATTTACACTGGTTTAATTTTTCCTTACTACCTTCAGGTATGGATACTTTTTTTCAGCCCATTAGCTATGTCATTGATTGTTACATCAAGTTCAACCTTGCATGAAGTTTTGCTACAAAACGAACCAATGAAAATCATGAAAACTCTGCTTTTATGCGATCTATTATACTTCCCCCCAGATTTATCCAAATTTCTGATTTGATTGGATATTTTTCAGAAAAAAGAACTCTTGCTATGCATGTACAAAAGATGCAAGCGATGTGCCTATGTTTATATGCTTTCTAAATTTGCGAATTGTTGCCGTCGCCATTGTTGAGGCGTATAGGTTGGCTTTCAGTTTCAGAAAATGCCCTTCTGAATGTTCTAATGTAGGTGCACACCACTCTTATTGTTAAGGAGCAAGTTTTGTCAAATAATGGCATTGCAAGTATCTTGGTAGTTTTGATAGCACTAATTACCGGAGGAAAAGATAAGTGCTTGGATTCAAAAGAGTCCATTATTGTAACTACACCTATTGGTGGTGTTATTGGACATTATGCTTGCTGCAATGGTGATACATGGTCTTCTGAGCTTGGCATACTTACCAAGCTGAACCACGAATTGTCACAACATTCAAGGTATGCATTACATCTTTCTTTTTTCTAATTGAAAAAAACATCAGTAAATATATAGTTTAAAATTTGCTTTCAACATGAAACTTCATCAGAGTGTGCGGAAGGGGACCAATGGCGGGGTAACATCGATGGACTTCTCGCAGCAGCAGGAGCTGGATTCTCGATTGAGCTTGCATTTGTGCTAATAGGATTCCTAACCACTCAGTGTTCTTCTAATGTATTTTGGAGGCTTCTGCCCCGCCTGCCTCCGTGACCGCCTCGATGGCTTCCGCTCACCCACCTCCCACCAAAACTTCACAGAGCTACGACTGAATTTGCTTTGTGTATGGTGGCCTCAGGTCCGAGATTTTCCCACTTTTGTAGGAGAGACCTTGCTTCTACCATTCTGCTGCTTTTTTTGCTTCCTCGTGTTAATATAGCTGAGTGTGTAATCACACCATCCACCCGCTTTAATTTTCCTATTTTGCACTGACCTCTCATAGCTATTAGTTTCTAATTTTTTTTTAAACAGCAGTTTCTAACATTATTAACCTGCACTTGTATGAGCGTTCTCTTCATGTTCATTATGAAAAAAAACGATGCATGCTGCTGCTGTATAGAATATATTGCTTTACCTTTACGCTATTACCGTCGCTCTCCTAACTTTCTGCTGCACTTTCATCTACAGATACCTTTGCTGATTGTGCCATAGGGTAGCCTGCCTCTTTTTGGTTTCGAGCTTGTATCATCTATTGATCTATTTCCGTGTTAAGTGTTTGCTTTCTTCCCGCTCTTGTCAGCTACAGGTATTTCTATGTATACCTATTTTAGCACTGCTGTTATCGATTTTTCAGAGCTTTGTTTTATAGATTATACCTCTTTTCATATCGTTTTGTACGATGCTTAGAACTACATATTTTTTCACCTATCTAGGACAGAAAAATAGATCTTGCCTAGAGCTCTTACCAATTACGAATATTTCCATGTATACCTGTTTTAACGGTGCTATTATCGATTTTTTTTAGCTTCATCTTGCGAATTATGTGACTGTTCGTACTGCCTTATACGATATTTACAACTATATATCTTTGCGCCTGTACAAAGTATGAACAAAAACTTATTTCTTGATAGTTTTGCTCCTACTATGATCTTTCCTTTAATATTTCAGGCAGCTGTTTTTTGCTTGCCTCTCAGACTGAATTGTTTCCTTTTTGTTTAGAGTATTGCTCTATGTCTGCAATCTATAGTGCCGAATAGCGCTTGTCTGAAGGAAAAGGCGGATTTCAGAGCAACCCTGATATGCTCACTGATGTGCCAGACCTCTTTTACTCTTAGATATATGTGTAAAGATATTTATACTGATAACGAAATACGCTATGGTATCCAGCTATTTTGCATCAACCTATTTTCTCCAATGCGTGATCGTTTTCGACTAATAAGGCTGCTATCTAGGAATGCCACATAGCGGTTTTTGTTACTGCTGTCGAAATAGAATTTCGCAGCAGACCTACGATGGCTACTGCTATTGGTAGATTCAGAAAAAAAACAAAGCATTTTGATTCATACAGTATAATGATGTGCTTTTATTTTCTCTTTTCAAAATAAACATGTTGCCTCTAGGTCGTTTTATGCGTTCAGAGTTTTAGCCGTTTTGTATATCCAGAGTTTTAGTTTTATTGGTATATATACTTCGCTGATGCTTTTGTTATTATGCAGAGAACGCCAATTTAGGCACCAGTCTAGAGAAGAAGAGCATCGTCTTAATACGTGGTAAAATCTAACCGCATGCTACAGTGTCAGTCGTGTGAAAACTGAGAATGCCGTTTTCTAAAAACGACTACGCTCTTATGTGTGTATAGAGCTATAAGGTAATTATCACGCGATATGCTCCTTGCTTTTATTGTTTTTATTACTGCTGTCGAGATCGAATCTCACAAGAAACCTGCGGTGGCCACTGCTATGAGCAGATTCAAAGAAAAAAAAACATTTCAGTCCATACACTATGATGCTGCATTATTTTCTAAAGGTCATTGGTTTACAAGATGATATGTGTAGCAGATTATCAGATCCGACTGCATACTGCACTCCTGCATCTGTGGAAACTTGATAGTAGATGCTAGCTGATTCAGAGATAGCGCTGGAGCTACTTTACTAATCGAACAGAATGTTATTGCGTGAAGGACCTTCCAATATTCACCTTTTTCAGGTACCAGTATTTTCTCTACGTAGCATACAACATACATAGGATGAACCACATCCGTCCAATACAACATCCAATACAACAGTGTAACCGATGTTCTTCTAGACCTCGACATCACGCTGAATACTTGATTTGCCTATTTATTTCAGCTCTGCACATTCTCTGTTAATCATTAATTTATAGATTGCCCTGTCTAATAGATCAGTCTAAGGCTATTTTGTCAGCTTACTGTTAATTGAATCTGCAGAAACTTTTAGGTTTTTATAATTTGCTGATATTAGAGCATTTAATAGTTCTAATTAAGCGCCATGGATTTGCCTTCCTAGATCGTCTATCTTTTCCCTTATGACATTGCTTCTTTACATATAAATAAGCTAATAATCACGACCTAGACATTACAAATTCAGATCTGCGCTAACCAAATATTTTTTAACGTATATAGAAAAACGACGAACGCGGCGTGGCATGCCGCGATCACATTTCTAGTATAGTTTACAAATAGCAGATAGAATGCTGCTCCAACGAAGCATTGCCCACAAGAACATTGCATCGCCAGATCTAGCAGAGGAGTGACATCATATTCTGCGTGGTTGAAACACAACCTGAGAATAACAGAGTGACACACAAGTGAAACAGAGCCTCATCAATCATCATGTGGCACAATACCTTGGTATCACCAGCTACCGGAGCAGTAGAGCACCTGCCTTAGCCGCCTACCTATCGGTCGCGGCCGACGAGCGAGAGGAGGAAGGTTCGGTAGTTGCCTGAATTCTCGGAATGGATGGCATCGGTCAGCGATCTCGTATTTTTTGTGGTACTCCGCCTTGATGTACTGCATGTCGATCTCGGTCCTCCTCGCCACGACCCTAATCAGCGTCGAGTCGTTGGTGCCCAAGCCTTTCATCGCCTTGTGCAGGACCTGAATTCACATCACAAAAATTCAGAATGATCACAGCGTTGAATATATACGGTGTGACAAAAGGTAGGATAAAAATGAAGGGCTCGTAAGCCTTGACACACGCATTGTCGATGTCATCACAGCCTACGCTAACATCATCGGCCTTGAGCAAGCTCACGATCGGTACCTGCCGATAATAGCAGATGCAAGACAAAAAATTTATCCGAGACAATCTTAAATATGGCTAATTCGTCACAAACAAGTCGATTTATGCATCATACATGTGAAGTCCACAATCATATTAGTTTTGAACTAAAATCAATCCTGAAATTAGATATACAAAAGAAGCAAATTCGTTCTCTCAATGCAACTCATATATCTATACCCCTTTATAATGCATGTAAACATTCTTTTCTACGTCCACCCCAAATAGAGATGGTCCAACATTCGTGCACCCAGCGAAACGTCCTCAGAAACTTGCCTCCATCAAAATTAACCTCTCAGATCTTTCCTCAGTTTTACTCACCCACATCCGATGACATTGTTTAGTGTGTCTAATCATCCTCAAGGAAAAGGAAACAAATGTCCTGGAATCAAGGAAAAGGAAACAAACTTCCTGGAAAAGGAAAGGACCATACATTACGTGCTGGAAAAAGGAAATCGGGAGATGAGGCAGCGCGGTATTATTTTTTCCGAATCAGGCTCTCGCGGCGATGAATTTGTGATTGTAGCCTCGAGCCAAAAAAAATCAACGGAGAGGTGCTGGAATTGTTTTTCCCACGTCCGAAATTATCCAGCGAACGGTGGGTAATTTCAGGCACGAAAAAAAAATAAAAACCAAGCTCTGCCCGACCGCTGGATAATTTCGGACGTGGGAAAAAAATTACAGTGCTTCTCGACCGCGGAAAAAAAATTCTAGCACATCTTCGCTGATTTTTTTTCTGTCTCGAGGCTACAATAACAAATTCATCGCCCGAGAGCCTGATTCAAAAAAAATTATAACGACGGTACTAATATAATAAAACATTCGAGCCTGGGCGCTGAAATTAGGTTCTATGGAGCTAGATCCGTAAAAAATTCTCGAGAAGGATCATATTCAAAAAAAATACGATCACGAGGCTAGGATAGTAAAAAATTCAAGTCTAGTTTCCTTGCATGCGGATCCTCCCTGTTTATTTCCTTGTTTGATTCGCTCTCCTTCCAAATATATAGTACGTACAGTTTTGGCTAGGACAGTAAAAGATTCAAGCCTGGTTTCTTTGCATGCGGATCCTCCCTATTTATTTCCTTGTTTGATTTGCTCTCCTTCCAAATATGTAGTACGTACAATATAATCATAAGATAAAGTTGCTGCAGGCGCTTAAAAAGGCACTCGTATCTTCACATCATTTCTTTCTTGCGTGATCTCATATGCAACAGAATCCTCTAAAAAACACAAACTGAATCCATACCTTCCTTTCTCGTGTTCCTTGCGTAGGTCCCGGGAATTCCTAACTAAAGAACGCCCAAACGCCGGGACGGAGGTGCCATACCTCCGGCCGTTCGGCGAGGCCACGAGGCTTTTACGTGCGACGACGGCGGCCGGCGATGTCGGCATACATACATACGTAGGCGTGCGGCGACGGCGACCGACGATGTCGGCATACATACATATGCACGCGTGCGGCGACGGCGACGTTGGCTCTTTCATGTCTAGACAAAGGTACATACAAAACTGTCTGAGTCCAACTTAACCTCAAGTGCTTACTATCTCATAAACTGATTGCTTTAATGCAGGGGTGCGCATGCTCGCAAGCGATGAAACCATGTATTTCAGGGATCCCATATGCCACTACCTAGATTTACAGTCCTGCGTATGTTTTGATATTTTTGCGTTATATATATACACATTATGCAATAATCTACTAGCTACTTTTTAATGTTTTAATTTATCATAACCACTTTGTAAATACCGATGGTACCATAAGTTTCGTGTCAAGGTTGAAGATGAGAAGCTTGCAAAATTATTTGACGCTTGGCCTGAGACTGGAATTGCGTTGTCTGAATGTCGAACGGTAAGTTTTGCTTAATAAATTGTTTAACGCTTGAATATGTTGCTATATATGTGTACAAAAGATATAATGTCTATATTTGTAGATTATGCTGCCTTTTCATCACGAAGGACGATTTAGCATGTTATCGTTCGACATGAAGGACAGAGTTATCTCCGTTATTGATCCAACACCTCTACTCGGATGGATTTCAACGGATAAACCATCTGGTTACTATCTTGATAGAATACAAAAAATTGGTATAATATTCGATCGTGCTATGAGGATAGTAAATCCCTCATGGAATGACGATATCTATGATTGGCGTATTGTAATTCCAAAGTCTGTTCCAAAAACAATAGACTGGTAAGTTATTTACACATGATTAGTAAATAGTTAAATTTTTGTGTACTTACATGTAGCAATTAAATGTTGTGCAGGAACTTGACAGGTTATTTGGTCATGAACTTTATACACATCTGGAATGGTCAACAGTTTAATGCATGGATCTACATGGTCGGTACTCTCTATTTTATTAATCACTTTTTATAAGGTTGTAAAGTAGGTCTATACTGATGATGCTCTACAATGTACTTACAGGGTTCACCTATCCTCAAAAAGTGTTTCTTAATTGAAATACTAAAATACAAGTAGAATGAGTGCGCAGAAAACATCCCTCAAGACATAAGAACAAGTCTTTTGAGCATACGGGAAACGTTTAGCGAAAAATATTATTGAGTGTTATATCTTCATTTTTGTATTCGCATACGGGCACTGTGATTATTTATTATTAAGTGTTATATTCATACTAATCTTCTCATTTAATTGATAGGCAGGTGTACTGTCGTCGTAGCGTTAGCACGGGCACTATACTAGTTAGTTAGTTTTTAGCCATATAGTCATCCCATTCAGGTACTCATCCTCAAAATTATCAAATTTAGTATGTAGATATTGTTTCGCAATGAAAATCGACATATAAAATATTACAATGTCAATCTCTAAAATTAGCATATGTATATATATATATAGTATAATTACCTATGGCACCATGGTGTCTGGACATCATGATTTAAAAATGATATTTTCCCTATGTATTTTTAATCAATTTTTTTTTCAATTTTTTAGTATGTTTAGTTTAACCAGTTTATTAACTAGTTGAAACAAATTTGAACTAAATTTCAAACTAGAATTTTTCTTTTTGATGATAGTTTGGTTGTAGGTACGTGCTGATTATGTATATAAATCAGTAAAGCATGTGATCCAAACTCGTTCAAAATCTTTGAATTCGAGTATATTTTTTCAAGGTATGTGTTTCATTTGAATTGTTATAGATGGTATATGCCCTAAAACTGAAATTTTTGAAAAATATACTCGAATATGGCTTGAATTCGCGCATTTGAAATCATTATGCCCAGGCACCATGGTGCCCCATATATATATATATATATATATATCTTATTCTCTCACAAAATTTGACCTCGTATATGATATTAAAATTAGATTTACATGCACCAGGGCAGGGAGCTACCGGCACCGAAGGATGGGCTCGAGCCCCCTCAAACCCACCTGATGACTACGCCCTGTGTGACATGCTTCTTTTCTAAGAACTAATCGAGTGTCATACCTTGCCGAAGTATTTCGCTGGGTTCTCGGCGCATCCGACGATGGTTAGCAGGCCAAACCCAAAGTTCCCAGACGTTTCTGTCTTCGCGGCCCTGCCACAAACTACGATGAACTTGGCTTGCATGTTTAAGACTTCTGGGAGAAGACGAAAGAAATTCAGAAGGTAAAGAAAGCTAGAGATCAGAAGCATTCGTTCTTCACCTTCTCCAGGGAGCGACCATACATGTGGTGGTAAGCAGAAGCGACGGACGCCATGTGCACCCATCTTCGCTCACTGAAGATGCGGATGAAGGTCTTCTCGTCAGTTCCCAGCCTCTTTTCGCCGGCTTTTGTACAGTTCCCTCGCGTCATGAGTTACGACCGAAGAATCAACCTCAGGGCCTTCGTAGCGTGGAATTCCAAGATAGGCAAGTAAAAGTTGCATCAAGAACAAAAAAATTGTTAATTGAAAAAATCTAAGGACAAATTGTTAGATGTATAATTTAATAAAGGAAAATTTAGGACCTTCTGATGATCGCCACATGTGCTTTCGCGAATGTCATGCTCGAGATAACAGCTAAACCTTGCACGGTAAGTCTGTTTCATGATTTGCAGCTGACACGGTGTCCAGGAGCAGATTATCTCGGTGGCTGCTCTCAGATCTGTGATCTCTTCTGTTGATGCCCTTTTGATCTAAAAGAACTGTGATCTCTCCGTTAAGAGCTTGGTTCAGTATGGTTGCGTCGCGCCTGGCAGGATCAAGGATCCACAGCACTATCGCATTCTGGAATCACAGGCAGAGTCAATCCTGGAGCGATTTTACCCGGTTCAAGGCGCAAGACAACGATCATTCCGCTAAAATTTGTTGAACTGTTAGCACGTACAGTTCAACATTTCCACTTTATGTTTATTTTTTTGAGAGACTAACCGTATATAGCAATGGGTTTCATCAAGCTTTAGGAGGTTTCGTTAAACATTTGAAAAAGTTTTAGGCTTCAACGGGTTACGCGTATTTCTAGAAATTCCTAGAAGATTTCGAGAAAGTTTCGAGACTAACTTTCAACAAGTTTTAGATTTCCGAACCGGATTTCATCAAGCTTCAACCTAAAAATTTCAGAGAGTTTTAGTAAGTTCCAACATGTTTCATCAAATTTCATCAGAAAAAACAAAAAGAGAGCAATGACATTTCCAGGCATACTGTTTGCACCAAAATTCGGCAAGTTAGTCTAAATCAGGCAAATACAAATTAAAGATGCGGGAGCTAATAGAAGTTTGGAAAGAATCTGAGATGTTTGGTAAAACTAAGATTTTTAAGGAAACAACCTCTAAAGATAAGGATTCCATGAATATTTCTTTTAGGCGATCGGAGCTTAGAATTTGGATCTGAGTTGATGCGTCAAAAATTTGGGAATCGGTAGCAGATTACATCAAGAGGTTTAGAGAAATTAGGAATCGGTGTTTTAGTGTCACGTTACCTGACAACCAATTGGCCGATTTAGCATTTCAAGGTTTGATCCCGCCACTTAGGGAGAAATTCGGAGGACAAGAATTCACCGACCTTAGCCATTTGTTGCACCATGTATCGGCTCAAGAAAGCCGATTTACTGATCACAAAGTATTTAAAGACAGATTTAAGAACAATAATAGCAATAATAAAGAGAAGGATAAGGCCAAGGTTAATATGGTTGAGTATTGTCCTAGTGATTTGTCGGAGGATGAGAAGAAGTATAAACATAGCCGAATGGATAAGAGGGTCTAAGAAATCCTTAGTACATTCTTGGTTGGCCGACTAGGAACAAGTCGGAGGCCAAATACTCTTTGAGCGTTTCCAAGTGCGATCGCATTTTTGATTTATACGCAAGAAAAATAATACGATTCTTGGAGGGACATGTAATACCATCAGCAAGCGAGATCAAAAAGCAGTATTGCAAGTGGCATCATTCTTATTCACATAACACTAATGATCGCAATATCTTAGTCAACATATCCGATCCGCCATTGAAGATGGTCGGTTGAAGTTCGCCGATGAGCCGACCATGCGGTGGGCGTTGATCCATTTCCTATTAATGTGGTACAATGCTCGGCTAAAGGAAAAGAGCCGATGCAAAATGAAGCGAAGAAGGATCGACAAGGCGATATACAATCGAGCTCGGACGGCGGACACTAAAGATTACCATCGGCTCCGTACAAATAGAAGCCGATCGAGGCGGAAAATATTCAAGGACCATTAAACCTAAGGGAATCCCGGATAGGCAAATGGTACAAAGCGAAAAGGTTCCATTAAGGCGACCGTGAAAAGGCGAGTCCTACGTTCTCACAATTAATGGAGAAATATGAAAGGATGAATAGCGACCACGGTACCACACCCGCCGGTCGGATAATTTGTACCGCACGAGAGAACGTGGAGATGGCACATAGAAGGTGTCCCTTTTGGCAATTTCTTTGGGAGAGGAGAGTAGTGTTGCCATCACCGTATACTGCGATGGAACATTATCCTCGAGGACGATTGGCCAACACAATCGGCGGACCACGAGCTATCTGGGCGATCGAGAGCAAGACAGAAGTCACGAAGGCGGTCCATGAAAGATTATCTAAACCGAATCAAGAGCAAAGCCAAGCCAAGACACACACAACCAGTTTACTC
This sequence comes from Otatea glauca, assembly GCA_036346275.1. Taxonomy (NCBI): domain Eukaryota; kingdom Viridiplantae; phylum Streptophyta; class Magnoliopsida; order Poales; family Poaceae; genus Otatea; species Otatea glauca. Next base: position 32,557,431 of record CM070726.1, on the reverse strand, counting down.
AAGAAGACTTGGTGGTCGAATCTGGCGGTGGAACCTAAACCGGTGGTGCCCATCGGGCTAAGCAAATCACAAGCGACAGCGGCTTGGAGGTTAAGGACACAAGAAATTCGTGAAGCCGATCTTTGAAAGAGAGAGATGAGGTATTTAATGAGCTTCGTCCAATCAAATGCGTCAAGAGAGAATGAGAAGAAAAGAACAGTGGAAGAAGATTTGAATCGGTGATGACACTGGATTCTCCCATGATTAGGGACGATACACCTCCATGGACGTCAACATGGTGTTCACCTTGCCGGTGAGTTCAAAGTCGAAGAGAATCGGCCAATGAGGCCGTTGCTCGATTATGCTCGAAGTCTGAGCGCCATCTTTGAGAAACCCAAAGGCGATCATCGGCATCGAAACCATTGTACCTAAAAGGGTATATAAATGGCAAGCCGATATCAAGAATCGTAGATGGAGGCGCCACAGTGAATCTAATGCCTTACGACATGTAAAAGGTAGGTAAGTCGATGAAGACTTAATTAAAACTAACATGGTTACGAATGACTTCACGAGCGACCCCTACGAAGCAAAGGTGTCATGGTCACGAGCTAGCGCCGGTAGTAAGACTTTGCCGCGGCGTTCTTTGTAATTGGCGCCAAGGAAACTACGATGTCTTTGCTCGGTCGAGATTGGATTCATGCAAATTCTCTGTATCCCATCGACCATGCACCAAGCACTAGTTCAATGGAACGGAGAAGAAGTTGAAATCGTCACAGCCGATACATCGGCACACATCGCCATGGCTAGCTCCGATGCAAATTGGCAACACGAAGAAGCTGGCTGCATATCGGGCAAGGCACTGGACGATTGCGACTTCATATGCGTGAGCAAATCTGGACTGATGCCGATCAGTGTCAAGCCTGGCACCTTTGATCGGGCAAACGAAGTGTTGCGCCGATGGGGACAAGAAAAGCATTGAAAGCGCTACAGGACAAAATGCAAAGCTATCGGCGAGCAACGGATAGCCACGAAGCCATAGAAGACTTTGAAGAAACAGAAAAGTTGGGGCAAGGATTCACGTCTACCGATTTGCTTGAAGAAGTCGATATAGGTGACGGTGATAGAAAAAGACCAACTTTTGTCAGTGCAAACTTAGATGTAAAATACAAAGAAAAGCTAATAAAGATACTTAGAAATTATAAAGATTGTTTCGCTTGGGAGTATCATGAGATGCCTGGATTAAGCCGTCAACTGGTGGAACATCGGCTACCTATTAAATCGGGCTATCGGCCGTTTAAACAAGATATCGAGCGTTTTAATCCGACCTTGTACCAAGTCATAAAGAAGAGATAGAACGATTATTGGAAGCAAAGTTTATCAGGCCTTGCCGATATGCTGAATGGGTTTCCAACATCGTTCCAGTAATGAAGAAAAATGGAAAACTTCGAGTATGTGTCGATTTTAGAGATCTAAATAAGGCGACGCCAAAAGATGAATACCCTATGCCAATAGCCGATATGCTTATCGATGCGGCATCAGGAAATAAGATCATAAGCTTTTTGGACGGCAATGCCGGGTATAATCAGATACTCATGGCAGAAGCCGATATACCTAAGACAGCCTTCAGATGTCCCGGTGCAATAGGTTTATTCGAGTGGACTGTAATGACTTTCGGCTTGAAAAATGCCGGAGCAACATATCAACGAGCAATGAATCTGATCTTTCACGACTTAATCGGCCACGTTGTCGAAATTTATATTGACGATGTAGTGGTAAAATCTACAGAAGATTTCCAACATCTGGCCGACTTAGAGAGGGTGTTCAAGAACATAAGAGCGCACGGTTTGAAGATGAATCCTTACAAGTGTGCGTTAGTGTGTCGCCAGGGCGATTTTAGGCTTCATGGTGCATGAAAGAGGAATCAAGTCACCAAACAAGGGTCAAAGCCATAGCCAATACCAAGCGCCAACATGTAAAAGCGAATTACAAAATTGATCGGCAAAATTAACTACCTCCGTCGGTTCATTTGAACCTCTCGGTAGGATCCGTGCTTTTACTCCGTTCTTGAAGTTAAAAGAAAATGAGGAATTTATATGGGAGCCGATCAACGAAGGCTTTGACGAAGTAAAAAGTATTTATCTAACCCTCCGGTGTTGGTTGCACCTCAAAAGGTATTCCTTCGCATTGTATGTCTCAATTTGAAGAAGATACTATTGAGCTGTTTTGGCACAAGAGGTACATAGTAAAGAGAGGGTTATCTTTTATTTAAGCCGACGGTTGCTAGACGCAAGTCAGTACCCTTTTATCGAAAAATTATGTTTATCATTGTACTTCTCATGCACAAAGCTAAGGCACTATATACTAGCATCGGCTTGTAAAGTTATCTCGTAAAACCGATGTTATAAAATATATATTATCACTCCGATTTTGAGTCGACTTGGAAAATGGGCTTACGCCTTGGTCGAGTTCGACTTATCATATGAATCGCCAGCGGTTAAAGGACAAGCCCTAGCCGATTTTATAACGGGACATGACACGGGCAAACTTAGTCTTGATCGCGCCATGGCGTGTTCTTTGATGGATCGATATGCGAGGAAGGATATGGTATCGGCATTGTACTCACTTCACCTAGAGGGCATAGCTTTGAATTTGCATTTGGCTAAATAGCGATGCTCAAACAACCGGCCGAGTCGGCGTTACTCAAAGGCTTACGGTTGTTGGAAAATATTGGAGTGGCGCGGTTGAAGGCGTATGGTGATTCACTATTGGTAGTACAACAAATAAAGGAGAATATCAATGTCGAGATGAAGTACTAACGAAATACTTAGAACAATGCTTAGAAATGATAAGCTCTTTTACATCATTTTCTATCGGTCATGTTCCTCGAGAATTGAGCAGCGAGCTAATGCTTTGGCCCAACAAGCATCGTGGTATAGAGATGTTGGCGAAGTCGAAAGCGAACTTGTAGATAAAGCAATAATGTGCACGGATATTGCTGATTGGAGGCGCAAATAAAAGATTATCTAGTTGATCCATCTAAGCCAGCGGAACGAAGGATACGGCAACAAGCATTGAAATGCGTTATCATGGGCGATACAACGTATTATCGGACTATGGAAGGCTTGTTGCTAAGATGCCTTGAGGTCAAGAAGAAGAGTGGCGATGGGTGAAGTGCATGAAGGAATTTGTGGTTCTCATCAATCGGCACATAAAATGAAATGGATGCTTAGGCGGACAAGTTATTTTTGGCCAACGATGCTAGAAGATTGCTTCAAATATTACAAAGGATGTCGGACATGTCAAAAGTTTGGCAACGTACAACTAGCACCGACATCGACTTTGCATCCAATTATCAAACCTTGGCCATTCGGAGGTTGGGAATAGACATAATCGGCCAAATTTTTCTGCTTCAAGTAAAGGCCATAAATTTATTTTGGCGCAACCGATTATTTTTCAAAATGGGTTGAAGCTATACCACTTAAGAAGGTGACTAGCGTTGAGGCGATTAGCCGTGAATGAACATATCGTCCATCGGTTTGGAATACCACAGACAATCACGACCGATCAAGGGCGGTATTCATGTCTAACGAGTTTCAAGGTTATGCAACGAGTCTAGGGATCAAATTGTTAAATTCCTCGCCGTATTACGCTCGGGCTAATGGACGGGCGAGTCGTCTAATAAAACACTTATTAAATTAATCAAAAGAAAGATTGATGAAAAGCGAGGAATTGGCACCGACACTATCGGAGTCATTGTGGGCCTATCGGCTATCTTATCACGGGAACGAAGCTTTCACCCTACCGGTTGGTGTATGGAGCGGAAGCCGTTCTACACCGTGGAGATCAACATTGAGTCGTCTGAATAGCGGACAAAATGGTTTGTCGGCTCAAGATTACAACGATTTAATGATAGACAACTTGGGCGAGTTGGTGGGGTTACGTTAGTTACACTTGATCGGCTTAAGAAGAACAAGATCGAGTAGCAAAGGCGTACAACAAAAGGTCTTGCCTAAATCCTTCGATCAAGCCGATTTAGTATGGAAAGCTATACTACTGTTGGTTCCAAAGATAACCGATTTGGGAAATGGTCGCCTCGTGGGAAGGACCATACAAGATTAATCGACTAGTCGGTGGGAACTCGTACTTATGGAAACACTTGAAGGGCATGTCCCGCCTAAAGCCATTAATGGGAAATATCTAAAGAAATATTATCCTAGCGTTTGGATCGGAGCCTAACCGACTAAAATCATGTTCGGGGCCAAGATTAACACGATCTTTGTTAATCGGTGAAAGGATTCTGACTAGAGATGTAAGCAAGATAAAATCGGTTAAAAAGCCGATTATAAACATAACAAGTCTGATTACAAGAATATTGGGGATGATTCGAGACAAGTTTTCCAAAAGCGAACAATAAAGTTATTGGATGCGGATCACGGAAGAGTCGCGCCCAAAGCCGATAAAGCACCAATGCCTTTGCAATGATCCTGGATTTCGTCCAAGACGTTCATCGTCCTTGGCATTCCGGGCACCATTTTTACCTTGGCGATTGCTTGGTTACATTTTCAACACCAACGCAATGCTAAGTTTTTCTTCCTTGACTCCGTCGCGATGGTCTCCAAGGTTTGTTGGCCTTTTCCGATTTGTTTCGAGCTTGACCAATTCTTCTGGAGAAGTTTCTTTGTTTTTCCAATTTCAAGAGAACTTCCTTGGTCGATTTGAGATCTTTGAGCACCGATATCAAATTTGCGCTTTTGGCCTTGGCATCGACAACCAATTCCTCCGGGAGTTTCCGATCGGCCTCTTGGGCCTCACGGCGCTTGATCCGGTTTCTGCCTCCTCAACTTCTTTTCTTACGTCGTCCAAATGACATACATCCGAAGAGCTTGCATTGCCGGGAGGAAGATCGGCTTCAGCGGCGACCATGGCATCCTTATCGGTGATTGTTAACGGGATCTCCATCGTGGTTGCATCACAAGCTTGAAAAGCCTATCAAGGCGCTCTTTCATGCAGAGCGGAGGTAACCACAGCCGATGCCTTTTACGATACTTCAAGAATTCTTCGATTTACGCATCATAGTCGTCCGTAGCCATAATCTACGGGTCGTCAAGATCGGCGGTGAAAATCCAAGCGATTTGTCGGATCGATGGTTCGGAAATCGATGGTCAAGCAGGAGTTGGCTCAGGTGCAAGAGTTGGAGCAGTTGAAATGTTCGGAAAATCGGCAAGGATCTTCTCGACTTGAGCAGATTGCGTTGGCTAAAGAAAAATAAAAGATAAGCCAATGCATTGGAGTATAAGAGTTATTGCACAAAGTGTTGTGACCTACCTTTCCAATAACCGATACATGAGGCGAACTCTCGCCGCTTTGCTCTTTAGGTTTGGGTCCTTTCTTTGCTGGAGCCTTGGTATATTTTGCCTTTTTCTTTTCTGGAAATTTAAATCGGATAAAGGTTAAATCAAGGAGGAAGAGGAAATGTCAAAGCTAATTTATGCTTACTTGGCGTTTTTTCTCGATATCAGACAAAGAAGGACTATGCACTCCCAGTGCGGAGGTGTAGCCTGTAAGGCGGTCGATGGATGAGCTCTCTTGCCTTGCTCATTCCCCATTGGCTAGAAGCAGTCTTCTTGCCGACATCCTTAGCCTGCAAATATATAGAAAGGAAGTGTGATTATAAAATGCATTGAATTAAGGCGATGCATGAGGCAAGATTATTCAAAGCCAATACCTTATCTACTAACGCGCCTGGCAGGATCAAGGATCCACAGCACTATCGCATTCTGGAATCACAGGCAGAGTCAATCCTGGAGCGATTTTACCCGGTTCAAGGCGCAAGACAACGATCATTCCGCTAAAATTTGTTGAACTGTTAGCACGTACAGTTCAACATTTCCACTTTATGTTTATTTTTTTGAGAGACTAACCGTATATAGCAATGGGTTTCATCAAGCTTTAGGAGGTTTCGTTAAACATTTGAAAAAGTTTTAGGCTTCAACGGGTTACGCGTATTTCTAGAAATTCCTAGAAGATTTCGAGAAAGTTTCGAGACTAACTTTCAACAAGTTTTAGATTTCCGAACCGGATTTCATCGAGCTTCAACCTAAAAATTTCAGAGAGTTTTAGTAAGTTCCAACATGTTTCATCAAATTTCATCAGAAAAAACAAAAAGAGAGCAATGACATTTCCAGGCATACTCACTTGTAGCCGCCGCTCTACCCTTGCCACTCGCTAACACCACCGCCTCCTCCTCCTATTCGTCCAAGGAGTAAAGCCAGAGCTCAAAGTCATCTGTGACGCTAGCGGCGGCGAATTGGAGCCATGAGGTGATGTGGGTAAAGTTAGTGTTGAGCTTAGGCGAGGGTCACAAGATGTAGTGGATCCTGTCCCAGCAATGAGGAAGACGATAAGATCCGTGCGTCCTACGCTATGCAACGCTATATGCCGCTTGCTATGCCGCACGTCTGACGCAAACGGCGACCTCTGCTCATTGCGATTGCATGTGCGCTTTGCTGCCTGCACTCGCTTGCAACGTTCAGGGGAGCCCGCGCCCACCTACCTCCTACCGTCACCTCAACTTCCACTTGCCTGCTGCCACCCCCGCGCGTGCTCGTTTGCCTCTGCCGATGGGAAGGATAAGAGAGAAGAGAGAGGTAAAGACTATGAGAAAGAAATATGTGGATCAGGATGGATAATACTAGTTTGAATCCAACAACTAACGACTATTTTGTTGGTTTTACTCCGAATGGTACATCGTTAGGTAGTTTTTCTCTCTCTTTTTTTCCACTCGTAACTTTTTATTTATTCACCCTGCTTGCCAGTTTGATTTATGTTCATGCCCTGTGGTGTCCAGTGAGCTAGCTCGGATGATATACGATGGCAGAGATCGTGGTGATGTATAACCTTGTCCCCAACGACAAACGCATAAGGGGCGCCGCTGCATTTTCAGGGAGTAGCCCCCTTCATAAGAGACTTCCTGGCACGTAGGTGACTCCTGCTGAATGAGCGCGCGTTGCCACGAGTCGCGATGGGCAAGCATGTTTGATAACAGTCGTGCTGTCGCAACCAAACCCTGGAAGACCACAGTAGAAAGTTAGCATATGAACATAACGTGCATCTATCGAATTCTTTTTTAAAATAATACATTTTTAAATAATTTTATAAAAATAATACAGCGAAAAAAATACAAGAATACACCTCTGTCACTAATTGAAATAGCGACAGAAGCATTTTTGTAATATTTTTGTGCATATTATTTATGCAAAATTATTTAAAAAATGTATTACTTAAAAAAAATCTGCATCTATCAATGATACAAAGGAAGCAAGATTCAGATGTCAAGTTGAGCTCTTCTATGGTACACTATATTCAATATGAATCACTCATTCTTTTTTTATCCATTAGATTATATTAGCTAGTATTTATTTATACTTTCTTGGTAGTAGAGTAGTAGGAATATTCATAACAAATTAGTAGCTAGATTTGATTTCTATTGACCATCAAATACTATCGGTATAATACACCACAAATTTTTTTATCTATATATATAGCTATTTAAAAGTAATATGACACGCTTAAAAACGTGCAGATTATGTTAGCCAACTACGAAACAAAGTACGGAAACTCAACTCGTACATGATCGGGGCAAACATCTCGTGATCTATTGGTATGTAACCAACGGCAGAAGAGCACATGCTGCAAGCGGCACGTACGTGCAAGAAAAAAATTAACATGGGGAGGTCGATGGCGCCCTGCCGCGACGTGGGCACCGGCGGCACGCTCAGGCTCGCCATGGCCCAGCTCGCCGCTGCCTCTCAGCTCTCGGCGCCACACGCAAGAAACTCGGCCTTTTTGCGAGCTCTCGGCGTAAATGATCTGCGTCCGCCGCTCGTGCTCGCATTGTGTACGGGTTTAAAAAGGGTAGACGCTTCTACTACTATAGTACATCACTGTCCTTTCTTCTGAATCGGTTTTAAGAAAAATCGATTGTGTTCGATTGTGTTAGATGATTTAGAAGAGGGGTTAATAATAATCACAATCGGTTATCAAGTTAGAAGCGATTGTAATGTAGCACTGGCACATCACAATCGGTTTTTACATAAAAACCGATGTGGCACATCACAATCGTTTCTAATGTTAGAACCGATTGTGATATGTCCAGTGCTACATCACAATCGTTTCTAACTTGAGAACCAATTGTGATATACCTCGCTAGGTTATTTATATCCTCGGACCGAACTCTCCTCTGTTGTTGTTTCAGAGGCTAAAAAATCACCGTCACCTGAAAAAACACTACAGATTCTGGTTAGAAGCAATACTTGAGTGAGAAATTTTGAAATCCTCGAGGTTGGGTGTTAAGAGGGTAAAGTTGATGCCCTAACTTGAGTAGATTTTTCCTCTTTTTTCCCTTATTTGTGTTTTTCTTCAAAATATGAGTATTCCTTCGAACCCTTTCAATTTTGCACCAGGTAATTTCGATATGTCACAAAGAGAGCTTAGGTTACACTGGAATTGTGTATATCATATCAGATTTCACACCTTTTATTTGACAAGCACACATCCATTTAATTATCTTTGTAGTATTCTCGTGTTAATCTAGAATGATTGTTGCTATTATATGATGAATGTTAGAGTTTAGGTTGCATAACTTACGTATCCCGTTTGAGGTTACTTGTTTATAAATATGCTGAAACGGCATATTTATAAGCAAGCACTCTCGAATTGTTCACGTTTTTTTGACAGTTCGAGAAAATATGGTTCACGTAAGTTCCTGAGTTGTGAGTATCGCACCATACACTATAAGCTTATAACTTTTATAAGATTTCATATTATATTTTTTAACATTTAACACGAGTTGCACGGTAAGGAGACAGTGAGCCATAATGGGTCAACATCTAGTTGGGTTCGTCGACCTGAATTTGTGTCTGTGACCATGGTTAGGCCAATCGGAGTTCGTTGCCGGCTACATCAAGGGGCATTGCATGATGAGTCGAAGAAAGATTTTGTTCTATTCCCATACCACGAGGAGTAAGTAGTACTTTACCCTTCAATTACTTGTACGCACTTAAATCGTATATGAACTTATTTTCTTGCATTGCATACCATTTAATAAGTAATCATTGGATTCTACTCTTGCTCGCTTCGAGTGAAAGTAAAGTTTACACTTTTAACTCGCTCGAGAAGAGACCGATGACCTACGCGATCAAGCCTGTTTTGCAGAAATAAGTACATTTCTCTAACCTAACGATTCTTGTATTTAACTACGTTCATATTTTTTGACTTAATGGCATCTCTCCAATGTATGTAGGGGTTTCTAGCCCTACGTCGCTGAAGGAGGGCGACATGATAACAAATAGGGCGATAAGCTAGAGTGAAAGCGCTTTAAGGTACAAGTGCCTAGTATATATAGGATTAATTTTTTGTGGCATCTATTTTTCGTCTCTTAACTTCATTTTCTTTGTTCACAGTGTGATCAATAGGGTAGCGATGACTTGTACGACTTTTACGTCATGTATCAAATACTGCTCGTGGTTGGCGGTGCAGACATTTTCCCTAAGGTATATGTACATATATAATAATACAATTAGCCTTTTACGTACAAAATTTAAAACTTAAATTAGTGTACTCATTTTTATTTTGCAGAAGATCGGTATCTCCTCAAGAGCTTACCAAGCAAAAAACTCAACAAATTACGAGAAAACTTATGCCAGTGGTATTAGATAGAAATTATATCGGAGAACAGTAGATTTAGAGATCCTGAAGGCTTCTACTAGCTCATATGTAAATAATATTATATATATGAATGCGATATATGTATTGATTGTTAAATATGTTTATATTCTATATTGTGAACAAATATGATAGGTGTATCGTGAAGTGTTTGTGTTCTGTGAATGTGATATGTGCATACTGTATGTAATCTGTGCTGTGTGAATGTGATATATATATATATATATATATACATACTGATAATACGCGTTGTTTTGAGAGGATGCAAAAATGAGAAATAGCACACCCCTTTTATCACAATCAGGTAAAAACCGACTGTGATAGCGCTTTCTAATCATTGTCTAATAACTTTATATCATTACCTTAGTTAATTGTGATGACGAAAAATAATCGATTGTGATGTACATTAACGTTCTTTTTGTGAGAAGGATTGATTCAACGCAATGAGTATATTGATCACGGAGAGCCTACATATATATAGGCTATCTCCTACCATAATCACTCAACCGATTTATAGAAATAGAATCGGGAGGATAAGAAAGGAAAAGATTGTCTAACATATGTAGGCTATCTCCTACCATAATCAAGATTGTCTAACATATATAGGCCATCTCCTACCATAATCACTCAACCGATTTATAGAAATAGAATCGGGAGGACAAGGAAGGAAAAGATTACTAAAGATTGTCTAACACCCCCCCAAAGTCACAACAGCGAGCTAGCGGACGTTGAGACTGGAGCGAAACTCGGTGAAACCGGCGAAGGCAGCCCCTTAGTGAAGATGTTGGCAAATTGAGATGATGTGGGCACGTGTAGGACACGTATAGCTCCGATGGCGACCTTCTCGCGGACGAAGTGGAGATCGATCTCGACATGCTTCGTCCTTTGATGTTGCACGGGATTGGAAGATAGATCGCACTGACGTTGTCGCAATACACTAGGGTGGCCTTGGGCAGAGAGGAATGAAGCTCATGGAGTAGCTGGCGAAGCCATGTGACCTCAGCAACAGCGTTGGTGATGGCGCGGTACTCGGCCTCAGCACTGGGACGAGAGACCGTGTTCTGGCATTTGGATGACCAGGACACCAAGTTGTCATCGAAGAAGACAACATAGCCAGACGTGGAGCGCCGAGTGTCAGGACAACCAGTCCAATCGGCGTCAGAATAGACGACGAGGTCGGCAGTGGTAGAATAATGAATGTGGAGTCCCAGGTCCAATGTACCTCGAATGTATCGCAGAATCCGTTTGAGAGCACTGAGGTGGGGCTTACGGGGATCATGCATGTGGAGACAGACTGTTGTATAGCATAGGAGATATCCGGGCAAGTGAACGTGAGGTACTGGAGTGCACCGGCGAGACTGCGAAAATCGATCGGATCGGCAACCGGGGCACCCTCACTGCCAGAGAGCTTAGCACAAGTATCCACCGGAGTGTTGGAAGGCTTGCAATCTGCCATGCTGGCGCGGTCCAGATGTCGGCGCAAGATCGCTGCTGATCGAGGAGCAGCCGAGGACCTGTCGAGACACACTAATGCCGAGGAAGTGGTGGAGAAGTCCAAGATCCTTCATGGAGAACTCAGACTGAAGAGATGAGATAGTCCACTAAAGAAGCTTGCTGGAGGACGCGGTAAGGACGATATCATCGACATAGAGGAGCAAGTATACTGTGTTAGATCCGCGACGAAATATGAAGAGAGAGTTGTCGGACTTGGCCTCGATGAACCCAAGAGTCAACGGGAAAGAGGCGAATCGGCTGTACCAAGCGCGCGGCGCCTGCTTCAAACCATTTAGGGACTTATTGAGGTGGCACACCATGTCGGAGTGGGAGGAGTCAATAAACCCTGGTGGCTGGATGCAATAGACAGTCTCCTGAAGGGTGCCATGGAGGAAGGCATTCTTCACATCGAGCTGATGGACGGGCCAGTCGCGAGAAACCGCCAAACCAAGTATTGTGCGAACAGTAGCGGGCTTCACAACTGGACTGAAGGTCTCATCGTAGTCAATGCCTGGGCGTTGCGTGAAGCCACGTAGAACCCAGCGAGCCTTGTAAAGATCGAGGGTACCGTCGGTGTGAAACTTGTGCTTGAAGATCCACTTGCCGGTGATGATGTTGGCTCCGGAGGGACGCAGGACAAGATCCCACGTGCGGTTGGCAAGGAGAGCATTGAACTCTTCTTCCATGGCCGTCCGCCAGTTCGGATCAGCCAAGACGGCCCGATATGTGCGCGGAATTGGTGATAGAGTAGTAGCATGAAGGTTCAGCCGAGTGACGCCCTTGCGGACGTCGGTCTTGCCACGGGTCATCATGGCGTGCTCGTTGATGACCGGGGAGACGCCGAACTGGAGAGGCAGAGTGGGCCCACCGGGTTGGCGAGCCGAGCGGGGGCGCGTCGGCACGACGACGTGTGGAGGCAGCGTCGGGGCTCGGAAGCTGGGCGATGTGCCATCGCGCGCTGATGGGAACTCGCCAGCGCCGAGTGGGTAGGGGATGCCGGCCCGATGGAGGTAGGCATCCCAGCGGATGCAGGCGGTCCATTGGGCGCCGCCCTGGCAGTAGACGGCGCAAGTCCCGGTGTCGAGGCAGTCCGAGCCCAAGACTCGGGGGTTGCTGGCGGCCTGGACGTCGATGCATGTCGTCGGGAAGCGCCGATGGGTGCCTGTACAGGGGCGGAAAAATCCTTCAAAAAATCGAGATCAGCAGCAGTGTTAGACGTGATCTCGGCAAAAGGAAACGAGTGCTCATCAAACACAACATGCCTCGAAATAGTAACCCTGTTAGTCACGGGGTCGAAGCACCGATACCCTTTGTGGTGGAGTGGATAGCCAAGAAAGACACACATCATGGAACGGGGCGCAAGTTTGTGGGGGGTGGTGGCAGAGAGATTGAGGTAGCATTTGCAGCCAAAACACGAAGGTGCGTATAGGTGGGGTGGACGCCATGCAGTGCGAAGAAAGGCGTGTGATGTGCAAGGGTTTTGGTGCGGTGCCTATTGATGAGGTGTGTGTCGGTTTGGAGAGCTTCGACCCAAAAGGATCCGGGGAGGCTAGCCTGAAAAAGGATAGAGAGGACTATGTTGTTGAGAGAACGAAGAATACGCTCGGCCTTGCCATTTTGGGAAGAGGTGTGGGGGCATGACATCCGCAGGTGAACACCATTGGTGAAGAAGAAAGTGTGGGCCGCAAAGTTGTCGAACTCGCGGCCATTGTCGCATTAGACGTTGCGGATGGTGGTGCCGAATTGAGTGTGAACATAAGCAAAATAATGTGACAAGGTGGAGAAGGTGTCGGATTTTAAGCGAAGCGGGAAGGTCCAAACGAAGTGAGAGCAATCATCTAAAATAACAAGATAATATTTGAAGTCCGAAACACTAATGACAGGAGATGTCCACAGATCACAATGACTTAACTCAAAAATGGCCGAGGCCCTACGACAGGAGGTAGTGAAAGGAAGGCGAACATGACGACCAAGCTGGCAAGCGTGACAAACTCCGGTGAGGCCTCCTTTGGCCATAGGAACGACGGTGGCAAGGCGAGCGAGCGCGTCGTGGCCAATGTGACCAAGATAGCGGTGCCAGAGGGTGTTAGTTGTGCTGGCGGCGAGAGCAGTGGCTGACGACTGTGGCGGCATAGCATGATGGAGGGAGTAGAGGGGACCAGAGCTATTGAATCTTGCGATCACGGTCCTGGTGCGAGGATCCTTCACAGAGAAACCAAAAGGGTCAAATTCAACCGTACACCAGTTGTCAATGACAAAACGGTGAACAGAAATTAAATTTTTAATGATGTGCGGAGAGCAAAGGATATCGCGAAGAGTAAAAGAACGATTTTGGTGGTGAATATGGGAGTGTCCTATGGAGGAAATAGGAATTGTGGAACCATTACTGACCATTATGTGTGAGGGATTATGAGGTTTGGGAGGGTGGGTGAAAGAAAGGGTACCGACATCCGAGGTCATGTGTGCAGTGGCACCCGTGTCCATATACCATTCGTTTGTGGCGGGTTGAGGTAGCGTCGTGGTGTTGAAGGAGCCGGCGAGAGATGCTTGATCCCACTGGGATGGTGCACCATCGAACCAACCCATCAGCGGCGTGGTGGGTTGAAATTGCGCCTGCTGGGCTGGGGAGCCCATGCCACCGGGTACCATGTGGGAGCCAAAGTAGGGCGCCGGTTGCTGCTGTTGTAGAGGCGCGGGTGGGCCAGCGAAGGCGGCGCCAGTAAAAGGAGAGGTCAGCGGGCGCGGTCCAAGAAGGCTACGGCCTGATGGTCCCGGCCACATGTGTATTATGCCGGCCCAAGGATTCTGAGGGGAGGGCCAAGCCTGGACCGGGCCGCTGGCGCCGCTCGGGGCGGCCCGCTGGTTGCCGGTGTTTCTGCCGCTGCTACGGCGTCGGCGGTTGCGGGAGTTCGGGTTGCCGCCGGTGCCGCTGCCTTGATTCCTGGTGCCATAGCCAGTGGAGTGAGTCGGGTTGGAGGCGCCGGATTTGCCGCCGCCGCTGCCGCCAGTTGCGCTGGTGAGGAAGACAGAGACGTCTGAGGGACGCCTGGTGGCGTATAGTTCTTCCAGGTGGAGTTGGGACCGCACCTCGGCAAATGACGGGAACAGACGCTGCATGGGGATGAGAGTTTTCAAGTGACTGAATTTTTCTAACAAACCGTTTAGAGTGGTGAGGACGAGGGTGCGATCGCCGACGGGTTCGGCTAGATCGGCGAGCGTGTCGGCCATGGCCTTCAGCTTGCGGCAGTAGTCATCGACGGAGAGATCGCCTTGGCGGAAGGTGTGGAATTCCGCCTGGAGATTGAGGGCGCGATGCTCGTGGTAGCCGAGGAACTGGTGTTCGAGAGACCGCCACACATGCCGAGCGGTGGTGTATGGCGTGAGGACCTCCTCGAGGAGATCGTTGGAGATGGTGCCGTAGAGCCAACTGAGGACGACGCAATCCATCTAAGCCCAATCAGCGCGATCGGGGTGGAGGTCGTCGAAGAGTACGTGGTCCGTCAAGGCGTACTTGCCGAGGGCCACGAGGAAGAGGCCCCGCCACCTTGTATAGTTGGCGGCTGAGACATCGAGAGTCACCGGCACGATGGCCTTGACGTTGAGGACGCTGACTGCCTGGGTATGGAGGGCGGACAGGACGTCATCGTTGAGGGGAGAGACAACGGGGTGCGGCGCGCCGCCAGGAGGTGCAGCGCCAGAGCCACCGTCGAGGGTGTAGCCGGATGGAGTCGACGGGCCGTCCGGAGCGAGGCGCATGGAGGCGAAGAGCGCCGCGAGGTTGGCCGGCATCGGTGACGGAGGAACTGGCGCGGTCGGGAAAGCCGCAGGTACCGCGGCCGGCGCGGGTGGAGGAAGTACGGCTGGGGAGCAGTCGAGAAGACGCTCGACGAGGGAGGAGAGCGCCGTGCGAGCGGCGTTGGACACCTTGGTAGCGGCGTCGTTGGCGACGGCAGAGGTGATCGCGGAGTCGATCTCGAGGCCGTCGAGTGGACGAAACGCATCGCGAATGGTGTCGGCGACAGCATCCACTACGGAGTCGATGGTCGCCCCATCAGGATGAGAGGAGGCGGACGACATGTCGGCGAAGATTAGAGTACGGAAGCGGAGGATCGAAAAAAGTCTGATACCATGTGAGAAGGATTGACTCAACGCAATGAGTATATTGATCACGGAGAGCCTATATATATATAGACCATCTTCTACCATAATCACTCAACCGATTTATAGAAATAGAATCGGGAGGATAAGGAAGGAAAAGATTGTCTAACATATGTAGGCTATCTCTTACCATAATCAAGATTGTCTAACATATATAGGTCATCTCCTATCATAATCACTCAACCGATTTATAGAAATAGAATCGAGAGGACAACGAAGAAAAAGATTACTCAAGATTGTCTAACACTTTCCGGCCAGAAGTCGCCTCCTCCGTAGATCGTAGACCGCGCGTCTGATCGACGGGCGCGGACGGGAGGCACCCGAACCCCAAAACCCCACGCACAGTCTCACCGCACCGCACCGCACATGTATGCCTCCTCTGTCGCTCGCCGGTCTTTCGGGTGATGCTCGATGGATGGAGCGGATCCTCCAGTACTCCAGTCCAGGTGCGGCATGCGGCGGCCACACCACCATGGCTAGCTAGCTCTCCCTCCGGCGGGCTGCAGCAAGAAAAAGAGAATCGGGGAAAGAAACATCCATCTTTCATCCGTCTTGCTTGCGAGTTGCGAGGGCTTCTTCCTTCGACCTAAACTGGCTGGCAGAGATCGAATCTTGTACGTACGAATGATTGACACGACTGGTTTGAATCTTAAGACATGTTTAGAGGCCTGTTAAGTGTGCGGTCGATCGGGTCACGAGGATTATTCAAAGTTGATATAGAAATTAAATTGTTTCTGTAAAGTCTATCAATCGTCCACTCTGAAAAGATTTCCTTACGATACTTTACGGCTAAACTAGTATAATGCCTGTGCTAACGCTACGACGGCAGTACACCCGCTTATCAATTAAATGAGAAGATAAGTATGATACAACACTTAATAATAAAAGAGAAATTTAGAATTTTAAATGAATTTAGAAAGAAAATCGGAACTAAATGAAGGTTGAATGGGCGAAAACGGGCTCCCAAAAGATTTTAAATCAAGAAAGAGATTCAAAAAAGAATTTTCTGATTTTAGATTATTTTTTGCAGCTTCCACAGAGAGCACAGCGTGC
Organism: Otatea glauca; assembly: GCA_036346275.1. NCBI lineage: Eukaryota > Viridiplantae > Streptophyta > Magnoliopsida > Poales > Poaceae > Otatea > Otatea glauca. The sequence goes on along the minus strand of CM070726.1, from coordinate 32,541,024 downwards.
TCTCTGGGCTTGGCCAGCGCAATGGGGAGGGAAGGCCAGGGGTGACCGGCCGGTCGCAGTGGGTCGGCACTGGTGCGGCGAGATCGCCGGCACCGGCGCCTGCGGGGGAGGAGTCACGGTTGCGGTGAATTTCGCCGGAAAAGATGACGGTGATGGCTTGGGTTACCTCCAAAATCCGGCGATCTTTACAAGAGGGAGCACTTGGGGATTTACGCAATGTGATGGGGTGGAGGAGAGCTCGCCGGCTTTTATAGCCCCGAAATAAGCATATTTATGGAAACCATAATTTGGGATCAAATTAGATTGAGAGGAAATTTTGGTAATAGAGCACGAAATTTGGGGAATTAACACCATAGATGGAAAGAGGAGATTTGGTGTGGTATTGATGGAGCTTTGGAGCTTCTTTCTTGCTTTAATGGAGGGAGGGAAGAGAAGAAGCTTCTCTGATCTGGGCTGCAGCTAGAAGAAGCTACATGTGAGTTGCCTTCATTTTTTTTAAATATAGAAGGATTTTTGAAAAAATAGCACATTAGGTTAAAAAATTCTCATAAAACCTTTCGATTATTTTGTACTTAATAAAATTATTTACAAAAAAATTTAAATTATAAATTTGTCGAGGCACGGCGTCATGAGGTCGCCGACAAAGAACCTCATTGCGTCGGCAAAAGCCACCGATGGCGACCGTGGAGCCATTGCGCATCGCGTTCTCCTCCTACACGCCCCATCCCCGATTTCCTTTTCCCAAAGACGTAATGTATGGTCATTTCCTTTTCCAGACGTTTGTTTCTTTTCCTTGATTCCAAGACGCTTGTTTCCTTTTCCTTGTTGATTTGAAGGTGAGGGAACATCTGCTAGGGTCACAGGATGATTTGGAAAAATATAAAAATAAATGCGCTCGCCGATCGCGGGATCCGCAAGGGAAAAAGATAAAATTAAATAAGTGCTCACGGCACTGGTTCCTCGAGAATTTTAAAAAAATTAAGCAAGACTCACTGCACCGCTGGTTCCTTAGATAAAAATAAAACAAAAATTCAGCGCTCTCCATACCAAATTAGGCTCTATGGGGCTAGATCCGTAAAAAAGTCTCGAGAATGGTCATATTCGGGAAAAAAATACGATCACAATGCCATGACAATAAAAAATTCAAGTCTTGTTTCCTTGCATGCGGATCCTCCCTGTTTATTTCCTTGTTTGATTCACCCTCCTTCCAAATATATAGTACGTACAATTTTGGCCAGTAAAAAATTCAAGTCTGGTTTCCTTGCATGCGGATCCTCTTTATTTATTTCCTTGTTTGATTCGCTCTCCTTCCAAATATGTAGGTGGGAGAGGTCTGTTGTGGGCCACAGGGATAATTAGACACACTAAATAATGGCCATCGGATGTGGGTGAGTAAAACTGAGGAAAGATCTGAGATGTTCATTTTGATGAATGCAAGTTTCTGGGGACGTTTTGTTGGGTGCACGAACATTGGACCATCTCTAATGAGATGCATTATTTAGGGTGGACGTAGGAAAAATTGCTTAGGTGCATTATAAAGGGGTATAGATTTAGGCCTCGGCATGGCCCAATTAATGAACCAATGGTACAGCAATCAGATAGTACCATGGCGCATGCACAACTAATACTCTCTCCGTTTAGAAATTGTTTGCACCAAAATTTGACAGATAGGGTCAAAATCGGCAGTTCAAGATCAACAAGATACGATTGGATAACGGATCGAGATATTTGGAAACAAAAATAGGTTGTTAAGGAAAGCACCCTCCAAATTGAGGCCGATACGGATTCTATTCCTAACGTGTTGTACCAGAACTCTATCGGCCAATGGCTATAAAAGAGGTCTAGAGGTGATCAGAAAAGTGGCCCAGAGCCAATCAACCAATTCGCGTCTACTTTTCATCTACTTTTTCGTCGACTAGTAGTAGTTTCTGTAATTTAGTCTTCTTCTAATTCGATCTTGATCAATAAAGTTGCGCATCGCCGATTATTGATCTTCTTCAAATTACGCCCCAGGTTTGATTTATTCTGATTTTGTTGCACATCGCCTTTTTCAGAATCGATCTGCCTTTATCCTCTGATTAGCCTTAATCGGCTAGTTAGACTTACCCTGTTACCTTGATCTTAATCGGCTTAAAGCTGATTAAGTCTAAGCCGATTGATCGTTACGATCGGCTTGTAGTGAATTTTATATTTTTACCTTGTCGATAACAGGTCAAATCGACTTGCACGCTCTGAACCAGGTGTTTATCTGGTGTGCTGCTGTCAGAAACCCTCCTTCAAAGTTTTTGACGCCAACACACTCTTGGCACGCAGCGGACCGCTTTGCCAACGCTCAATCCACTCGGCAATGCAGGTGTCACCGACGGTTCGGTAAGTCAATACCTGCCCGCACAAGCCAAATTATCGGCTATGATAAATCAATCTGTGCACCATGCTATGATAAATCAATCATCGGCTCTCGTTGCGACACTTAAGCCGATGATCACGAATAACGTGAAAACTATAGCTCGGGAGTTGGCATCATCTAGAGGTCTGCTTGACCCAATGCAAGCCCTGCCAAGTTACTCTGTTTTTTCAATAGCACAAAATACACAGAGTGGCTCAGCCGATCCTAAACCATCGGCTACAACTCCACTCCCCACTATGATGCCGACTCAACCTACCGTCATGCTACCACGAGATCCTCGGTCGAGTGGGGTAACACATTATCAGGCGTACACTGATGCCGCTAAACTAAACGTGTCGGCTACTTTGCCGCCGTCAACTCCGTTTAATATTTTCCCACAATCGGTCTCACAGCCGATTGAACAAATTAGGCACGTACAATACCAAGAGCCGATTCTGCCCAGGAATCCGGTCCCTCATAAGGTGATAACCTACGCAGAGCCCTTTGTCCCTGTACGAGAACCACTGGCTAGGAGGTACGACGGGTATGAGCAAAACCAACAAAATCCGTCGGCTCAGTCTAACCGAAAGCCCGAGTTTGCACTCGGAGGGCAGAATACTAGTCATTGGCAGAGTCCCGATATCTTGTCGGCTAACAACATTAATTGGGCTGACCAAATTTCTGCCGTGTTGGTAGATCAATTCGGCTTACAGCCAAAGGGTAGAGTCATCGGCTATAGAAAGCCTTATCCGATTATATAGATCATATGCAATATCCACATAATTTTAAAGTTCCTGATTTTGTCAAATTTTCTGGGATTAATTCGGTCACGACCTTAGAGCACGTGGGACGCTTTATCGCTCAGTGTGGCGAGGCAGCTCAGTCCGACGGGCTGAAAATTAGATTATTCCCCTTGTCTTTATCGGGAGCTGCTTTCACTTGGTTTATTAGTTTACCTCCAAATTCGGTTCATTTTTGGAACGATTTGGAAAGCCGATTCCATGAGTACTTTTTCTCCGGCAGTCTAGAACTCCGGATTTGGATCTAAGTTTCATCCAATGTAAGACCGGGAATCGTAAATGATTATGTTAAGAGATTTGAGAAGTGAGAAATAGGTGTTTTAGTGTTATCCTCGCTCGATAATCGCTGGCTAATTTAGCTTTCGGTGATACCCCATTAAGAGAAAAATTCGTGGCAGAATTCACCAATTTAAGTCATCTCCTACAACGAGTATCAGCCCAAGAAAGCCGTTTCTCCCACGAAAAGGGCTTCAAACATGAATTCAAGAATTACAAAGACAAGATACAATCGGCTATAGAGGATGACCAACTAAAATTTGCAGAAGAGCCGACGATGCGGTGTACCGACGATCCTTTTCCAATTAACATGGTCCATTGCTCCAAAAAGAAGGAAAAGCCGACTCAACATGCAGAGCCTAAGGATCAAATTCATATATCATCGGTTATAAAAATGACGCGTCAAGCCGATGTACAATCAAATTATGATGGCAATAAGACACTTATGATTACTGTTGGCTCTATACAAATAAAAGCCGACCGTGAAGGAAATTTTTTTAAAACAATCACACCAAAGGGTTATCAGGCTGAGAGAGCATTGCCACTACGTAGTCGATACGTAAGTCGAAGCCCACTTTTTCCCAACTACTAGCAAAATATGAAAGAAGGAATGAAAGGCCACGACTAAGTCCTCCACATCGGCTGGTTAATGAATATCGGCCAAGCGGCCCTGAAAGAGCTCACCAACGGTGCCCTTTTTGGCAATCTTGTTTGTCCGATGCGGTTTTTCCCATGTCAAGGTGATAAGCAGCGATGGTCGGCTAAAGATAGAATTTATAAGTCGACCATAAGTCGTAAACAAGACCAAGATGAAGGGTCTAACATCGCGCTAGAATGGATCTCGTTAGGAAAATATGTAAGTCGATCGAACCAAAGCCGAGATGGTGTCCTCCGTGTTTAAGCCGATCACAAAGAAGAAGACTTGAGCGCTAAGGACCCAAGAGATGAGGGAAGTCAACAAGAAAAACGAAGGGATAAAACTTTTAATGAGCTTCATCCGATTAAGATTGCGAAAAGAGTGGAGGAAGAAAAACCGATTCGCCAATGATTTTTGTTCGACGGCCGATCTAGTCTCGAAAATCATACCACCCGCCACCGTGATAGCCGATTTGGTAACGGATCAACGGGATCGTAGTGTGCATCGATTTGTCCAAGGTAATCGTTTGGTCTTGATTGGCTAAAACTCAAATACGAATATACGAGTTGGCCGACATCGACTAAAGCCAAATTAACTCGATGCGCTTAAAATTTGGCTATGGTAAGAAAATATATGTTCAAGTCGATGATGAAAATTTTTGGAAGATAACATGTTATCTCCCAAAAATGGGGGGCATATGTTTGCACCAAAATTTGGCAGATAGGGTCAAAATCGGCAGTCCAAGATCAACAAGATACAATTGGATAACGGATCAAGATATTTGGAAACAAAAACAAGTTGTTAAGGAAAGCACCCTCCAAATAGAGGCCGATACGGATTCTATTCCTAACGTGTTGTACCAGAACTCTATCGGCCAATTGCTATAAAAGAGGTCTAGAGGTGATCAGAAAAGCGGCGAAAGCCAATCAACCAATTCGCGTCTACTTTTCATCTACTTTTCCGTCGACTAGTAGTAGTTTCTGTAATTTAGTCTTCTTCTAATTCGATCTTGATCAATAAAGTTGCGCATCGCCGATTGTTGATCTTCTTCAAATTACGCCCCAGGTTTGATTTATTCTGATTTTGTTGCGCATCGCCTTTTTCAGAATCGATCTGCCTTTATCCTCTGATTAGCCTTAATCGGCTAGTTAGACTTACCCTGTTACCTTGATCTTAATCGGCTTAAAGCTGATTGAGTCTAAGCCGATTGATCGTTACGATCGGCTTGTAGTGAATTTCATATTTTTACCTTGTCGATTATAGGTCAAATCGACTGGCACGCTCTGAACCAGGTGTTTGTCTGGTGTGCTGCTGTCAGAAACCCTCCTTCAAAGTTTTTGACGCCAACAGAAATATAAAGTCTATAGTTTGAATGATCTTATTTAGAAATAGAAATTTTGTATGTAGATTTAATAAGATTTTTTCTACTATACCCTTATTTATTCTCTCACAACCATATGCATTTATTCATTACCACCCACACAAAGTATTATCTCTCGTCTTCTAAGACAATTAAGTTAGGGTATTAGTCATTTTATCTCAAACCTTTGACAGTTTCACCGCAACCTTAATCATTATTCAAAGTTAAAATACGCCTTATATTTTTTAACATAGGGAGTACTAAACTAGGTTGGTGTGGACCATGAGTAATACTCTCTTCGTTCTCGAATAGATGACGTTTTAGGATTTTGCAGTTCAACCAAGGTATGTGTAGAAATGACCAAATCTTCCACCTTTATTATATCAACTATTGCTCTTAGATGGTGCGTGTTACTCTATTACACATTAATAAATAATATTAGGAATAATGAATGATAAGGGTATGCAAAGGAAAAAACAATTATAAGTTGTATCAAAATTATAGAATGTCATGTATTTAGAAACAAAATTTAAAAACTAGAATGATATATATTTAGAAATAAAGGGAGTACACAACTGTAGGGGTGCGTTTGGTTGGGTGAACGAGGATGAATGGGATGGGATGATATAGGATAGATGGGATGTAGCATCCCAAAATTAAAATAAAGTAAGAAATTAAATTTTATATTTTTTATATTTATTAATGTTTTTTTTCATTTTCTGAATGTTTCTGGATTTTCCTTGATTTTTGCTCTAATGGAAAAATCTTTATAAGTAATAGATGAATAACAATAATAAAAGCTTACATTAATAAAATGAATAAAAATCCCTGCATAATCTTGAGAGATCTTTAGAATCTAACTTCTGAATTTTAAAATCCAAGTATTCATACTCTGCAATAAATATACAATTAATGTTTCTTGACTAGCAACAGTAAACTTGTCAGATTTAAATAACAATAATCCTACCTTATCTCGAGCTAAAAATTTAATATTATATTTTGGACAGATAAATGCATCTACATTAAAAATAATAAAAATAAATAATCAATTTTAAAATATTTTAAAATTCAATAACATAGTTTATGAAAATTTAAGAATCAGAATGTCAGAAGTTTTATAAATTAAATACAAAATATATTAAATTAAAATTTTTACTGAAGGCTTATAAAGTAAAGATAAAATCTTATAAAAAGTTTTCAAAAATTTTTGGTAAGATATATGTCCTCTAATAATTTAAAAACAGAAAACCCAATTTTGAGCACAGTAGCTTGTCAGAATTTGTATAAATTCTACACACAATATCTCAAGTCGAAAATTTTACAGGATAATTTTCCTTATCTCTAGTACACTCAGTAAATTTCTCATTAATTTACCGATTTTATAGGTAACCAATTCAGTCAACCTTATCTCGCTCAGCCGCAGACAGTTCTTAATTTCGCTCTGCTTCACCATTTCTTTCACTTGCACGTGGGACCGTTTCCCTGTTCGGACCCACGCAGCAGAGGGACACCCAGGTCATCTTCTTCCTTGGCTCGATGGCGCCCCGAAGCAATACTCTCGCTCGTCTGTTGCAACCGCCGTCTTCTGTAGCTCGCGTCACCCTCAGCCAATCTGCGTCGCTGTCCAATACCAGGCCTCCATGGCTCTGCCATGCAGTGCCTCTCACCGTGTTTCCCGCTGCACGACCATCCCTCCTATTGTGCAAGCACCGAAGTCATCTGGGCGAGCTCGCAATCGAGGCAAAGCTCATCCACTTCATCACCTCGGCTATAAATTGCGTCTCAGAGTTCGCTTTAGCCGTGCCTCACTTCCTTCCACTCTTCTTCAGCTCTCCTCCACCGAGTAGCCCTCAATTCGCCTTCAATTCCGCCATTGCCAAGCAACCTCAAAGCTCACGCAAAACAAAAATCCGATGAACCAGTCAATCAAATCCAAAATTACCTTGAGCCATAACATTAGAAGCCATCAATAATCAAAAGCCCTCAAAAATTTTGAAGGTCATTCATATAGAATTTCGCCGCCACCGATCATCCTTCTTCCTCCCGGCCGACCGACGGTGGCACAGCCTCTCAGCCCGTCTCCACCTCAAACAACTGGTAAAATGGAACACTGCAAGGTCCCTGATGCTCTTACAACACTTCTTTTCAATTGATCTTACACCGTTTTGGCTCGCACCTATTTAGCCATTTCTGCTGCCGCTCTGCTCTGGCGGTAGCCCTGCTCTGGCCACCGCCGAATCAAATTGATGCATCCCCTGAGTGCGCGCTACTCCGCTGGTGCTCCTCCGCACGCCGGCCATCTGATTCGACCGCCGCTCGTCGTCAATGGCGCTGCCCTGGTTTCCCTCTATTTTGTGCAGCTGATAGTGGGGCCTCAATGTCAGTCAGAGCAAAGCCCAATTAGTCAATGCGCTTCCAATCTAAGAAAGCGTATTTTCCCATTTTCATCTAATTTCTAAACCCAAGTTGAAACAAATAGCTATAACTTTTGAACCATAGATCCAAATTGAATGAAATAAATTTATATATTAATCTAAAATCAAGTACCCTCTCAATATATAAAAATATTTTGAAAAATATCTCTGGATGAATTTTAAATTCAAATTTAAAAGAAAGGGCCTAAATATATGCTATATACAAAAACTTTACCAATAGACTCAGAATTTGATGAAACAAATTTTATTGGAATCCTTTGACTTCCAGAAACCCAAATATATAAAAATATTTACAAATAATATTTGTTTTGAATCATTTTGTATTAAAGGTTGTTCTCAATGCATTAATTATTCAAAAGGATATACTTTGTACAAAAGAAATCCAAAATGAGAATAATTGATTTCTAAAATGCTCTCATGTCAGCATATTACCTGAGTAGAATAAAATACTTAAGAAATAATCTTGACTTGAATTGTTTCATGAATAAGAATGAGACCCTAGTGTAAAAGTTATGTACATGCACATATTCCAGAATGGTCATTTATGCTATTTCAGCAGCAAATAAAATACCTCATCTTAACACTAAAATTTATTAAATCAGTTTAGAAGTTCTATCCAAACTACATGCTATCATATTCTGAAGAAAGAATCTCATTTAATCATGCTTTGCATATATATCTTGATAGCAAAATAACCTTAAGTATTATGTTTTCAGAAACGCTCAAGCATTTTCGGTAGCTCATAAAATAACTCGTCTAAATGCAAATTTTATGAAGAATAGCCCAGAAATGATCCATGAGATATGATCTACCATAATATGGAAAAATATTCTTTTTACAATTTGCTTTGCATCTGAATCTTGCTAGCTCAATACCCTTAAGTGTTATGGCCATCGGAAACCTTAATACCATTTAAACTATTTCAACAATGAATAAAATATCTCGTCTAAATCCTAAAATTTATGAAATCTGCTTAGGATTGCTCCCCAAAGTATAGACTATATTATTATGAAGAAATAATCTTGTTTCCTCATGTTCTGCATATAAATCCTGTCACCCAAATAACCCTAGGCATTATGATATCAGAAATCCATCCTACAAGTAAACAAACTTAGTAATAATAGAAAGATTAATACTTAAGATATTTGTTTCACCAAAACCTTCTTAAAAACCTAGAATATGTAACCAATAGCCCAACCTAACAGATCTAGTGTATATATATATATTTAAACGAATTCTTATGCAAATCAGTTAAAGATTAAGTACTATTCATACATAACATATAACATGATAACTAATGTCCTAATTCTATTAATCCAAATAATTTTAGCATCTATAATTCTAAAATATAGGCACAAGAACACACGATTTTAGCTTCTTGAATTCGTAAAATAAATAAGACTGATCTATAAAAATAAGAAGTTATGATACCACTTAACTTAGAAACTACTAATAACCTAAAAATAAAGACAGTCTAAGAAGCGAATACATAAATCATAAGAACCTAACCCTAAATCACATCTGTCTTCTTAAGCAAGTCTCTATTTGATTTTTCATCTGATTTCTTTAGTTCTTATTAAAGTTTGTTATCTGCTTTCTTATCGTCGAACGGCGTGTAGAACCCGACGTCTCAGATACGAACACTGACGACCTTGAGATCAAATTTGACGATAGTCAGCAAGGCAAGCACCCCCTTTGATCATATTGATCCCAGTGTTTAATTTTCACTTTGTTTTACCAAATCAATTTATGCATGCGCGTATTTTCTGTAAATTCGCTATATTGAGGTACTAGTAGATATACCTGTTGTCTCATGAAACTTTCTTGATAAGTATTAAAATGTGAACCTTGATAACCCTAGAATAAGGTTAGACAATACATAATGTCATCATGGGTATATATGATTTAATAATCATGTTTAGCCATGCTTTAGATTTGGGATGAATAAATTGGATAAACTGGTCATTGGAATTATTGAGACATGATGATGGTTAATGGGATCAATGGTAATTTCTTAAAAACCCGAAAATAAAACTATGGTTTTGATACGGGTGATTATTAGCAATAGCCGGTTGTGCAGATGGAAATGCACGTAGTGTAGGGTGAAGTATCACCCGTATCGGATTAAGGACCGAACGTAGTGTTGTATGATCCAAGAAAAATCCGTACAACCACAAGTGCTGGGATGGGGCAGCCTTAAACTAATTAAGTTATCTAGTTTAATTTTGCATATTGGTAGGTCTGAGCGGTGTGTACAACATGCTATGGGGGAGAAGTGGGACAATTTGGTGTACCACCATTTGTCGTATTAATACACATATCTTATGCTAACGTCATGGATTTGTCGTATTAATTCACATATCTTCTGCTGTCACCATGGGGAGAAGTGGGACAATGGTTTGTCACCCTTTTGTCGTACTAGGTACACACATCTTTTGCTGCATAGTATGAGTTTTACATCACCATGCTGGTGCAAAGTTAACCTATAATGTAAAGGTTTTCGTCATGAACATTCTGGCCACACGCCAATGGTGCATACGGCAAAAAGAAAAGGTCATGACTTGTGGGTAAAGCTGTACACGTCTGCAGAGTGTAAATCTAATCGATTAGTCATCCCATCGGTTATGAGAAACTTGGTAAACTGGCACTAGTTAAATGTTTTGCTATTTTCAAAAGGGCTTGGTTTCATTTGCTTTGCCACGTGTTGGCAAGAAATGATAATGACAGGATTGGATTATTGGATGAATGGTTATGTGTTGGCAGGGAATGATTCATTGTGATAATCGTGCTCTAAAGGCACGGATTCAATTACTTATGCTCATTTACTATTATTTTATTAACCTGTCAAATTGCTTTTACTGAAATTCCGTTTGTAATCTATCATTCAGTATTTACAATTCAAATTGGTTTTATGCAAATTAACTGTAGCAACCTTTCTTTTGATTTAAGCCTGCATATATTATAGGTTTTGAACAAGTCTTGTGAGTACGTAAAGTACTCAACTTGCTATTGTTGTTATTTTTAGGAGAAGAATCAGAATACCCTGGCGATATTTATTTCAACGCAGGATTCGGGAATGACGATGAATTTTTCTAGGGTTGTACCTTGTCAGTTGCTTGTGGGAGTATTAGGCAAACTACAAGTCTTTTAGTTTTTCCACTACAACAATTATGTACTTTTGGTTTATAAGCCAGAGTTTACTTAATAAAATATAGTACATTATGTATAGATGTGACATCAGTATTGTAAATGTGCGTACTAGCCACTGATCATGGGACTAGTATAGATTGCACATGAGATTTCCATTTTTACATTTATGCGAAAATAAGAGTCGTTACATGGGATGATCCTGGATGAGATGGTACAGAGAAGACGTTTGGTTGTTTGAATGGGATGGTACAAGACTTTATTTGGTTGGTTAGATGAAATGATACATGATGGTACGATATGATTTGTGGTTAGAGGGATGATGTTCTTTCCTCTCCTTATTTCTTCTCACCCAGTGCTTTCCTCTTCCCCTGACTCCGATTCACCCTACGCCTCTTCCCCCACCGGCATTGCGCCGCCGCCCAGCTCGGGTCTCGGCCCCACCGCTTGGCCTCCTCCCGTCGCCTCGGGCTCCTCACGCACACCTATGCGCGCGGCCAGCTTGCCCCATGGGACGGCGAATTTTTTTTTCTTTAATATTTATTTTTATTCTTTTTTTCAAAACTATGCGTCCGAAAAAAAAATGACAAAAATACCCCCCGTCGCCCGTGTATGGGGCGATCGCCCCATACACGGCGATCGGTCCCTCTGCCACAAGGCTTAACGGCGCCACAGGGTTCTGTCGCCTCGAGACAGGCGCACCGGCCAGCAGCCTTTTTTTTAGTTTTGTTTTGTAATTACTATATGCTTTTAATATAAACCCGTAACTTTTGCTAGAGTGTCCAAATTAAATGAAACTTGTTTCTAAATTTAAATTTTGGAATGAAGAATTAGAGTGTAAAATAAAAATCCATGTGTTGTTTGCAGAAATTTTTTTATTTGAGTTCAATGCTAGGCTCTAATGTGGATTGTGAAGGAATTATAATGTGTGTTGATCCATAATTCATGAAATAAATAGAATAAGTTACTACAACCTTATGCACTTCATTTTTGCAAAAATATCTAAATATGATTGCATTTTGAATAAAAGATGGCTAGTTTAAACCCTTTATAACATTCATTGTTCGAAAGCAATTAGAGTAATGTCGAACGACCTCAAAACTTGATGAACCAGTTTTGTTGCATTCTTGGGCTTGCATAGGTTACAATTATGTAAAAATATTTAGATGTCACTTTAGGTCGCACTATTTTATTGTTGTCCTAACATGCAATCCCAGAAACATGAAAATTGCCGTATCTTTCGCAAACGATGGTAAAACTCGATGAAATCAAATCGACGAATCAAAATGCTATAACCTATCTCGATGGAGAAAATAACATCATTTGGGACAAGCGAGCAGAGGACATATACGAGCCCTCCGACGGTGAGCATACTCTTGAAGGTTGGGCCGCACTATTTATTACGACTTAAAACTAAAAGGAGTACCACGAACAGAGAAAACCAAAGTTAACACCAGACGTCTATTGAGTGCTTCGAGGCCACTTCCCATTCGCCCATGCCTCCGTGGGCTTCTCCGCACGCCGCGCCTCTCTCGCTTCCTCTCTCTCTCGGCCTCCTTCTCCTTCGCTTCCTTCCTACATGCCTCCTCGCGTGCGGCATCGCGTTGTTCTTGAAACCGCCGCGTGAACTCATCCTCGCCGGCTGGCTTGGTCAAGAAGCCGCTGGTCCCGGGGTTGATCTCCGTATCAAACCATCGCCAAATTCACACAATGGCGGAGGTGACTGCATGAAACGTAAGTTAGCAAAGTTTCATTCACAAATGTTATGTAACCCGTGACGATTGTTACCATGCGGCGATCCTTCAGCTCTTTTCCGCGGATCGAAGGCGAAGTTGCGCACTTCCAATACCTCCTCTTCCAAGTTGAAATTTCCAAGAGCGAACAAGCCCGCAAAGATCTCCGCACATACACATGGGTGCTACACTCCACGAGGTAGGAAGAGATCTTGGTACGCTAAATTCGCGGCATGCACTTGCTTCTTCCTTTGCCTTCCCTTACCCTTTGCACTTGCACGCCCGGCATTTTCGATTGATGCTCACCCCGCTATTCTTTGCGAGACCGCTTGTGAGAACGAATGTTATAAAGGGCGATATCGCCGTATGGAGCGATCGCCTCATATTTGGGCGATCGCTTCATGTAAGGGCGATCGCCTCACATTCGGCGATCGCCTACTATAGGCGATAGGTGTACCAAACGCTGGTGTGTTGTCACGTCGTGTGGCATAGGCAAGCAATGCATAAATGATTTGAACAATTTATAGTGATAACGCTGTCATGTTACTAACTCGGGAGTTATACAATGTCTTCTTGAACGTAAAGCCATTACAAAAATACATCCGCATAACAAGTCAATCACGCCACGCTTCCTAATCGGCCCGTGGGGTAGGTGAGTGGCGACGGCGACGACGCCCCTCTAGGACGGCCTGCGCGCAGCGTAGAGTAGCGCGCGGCGGCGAGGCCAAGTCCGTGGCGGCGCACCGAGAGCCGAGAGGGTCGAGGTAGTCGATCGAAATGTACTCCTCCGTGTCGAACTCGTCGCCGAAGGCTCGCCGAAACCACCACGGGTCTCGCTGGGCGCGGACGACGAGGAGCCTCCAGCCCATCGCCCCACCGCCGCCGCGTGGGAGCGTAGCGAGGAACCGGCAGGTAGGGCGAGACGCGAAGGAGCCTCCAGCACCATCGCCCCCACCGCCGCTGCGTGGGAGCGTAGCGAGGAACCGACGGGTAGGCGAGACGCGAAGGAGCCTCGCTACCACCCCCCCCGCGGTGCGTGGGGCGTGACGGGCACCGGGGTAGGGCGAGTCTTTGGGGCGGCGGACGTGGTGTGCTACGTCCGCCGACGTCTCGCGCGCTCGGCAGTGGCTGCGAGCCAACCGCCTCACCGTAGCGAGGACCCGACCCCAAGCTGTCTTTGACTCGGCGGTGGTCACCAGATGCCCCCTCTAGGCGCGTCAACATGGACACACCTCCACCTCAATCTCCGCCAAGAGCCGAGTCCGCATGTAACGCCGATTGGTATTACGTAAGTTAGATGAAAAAGACGTGCCCATGTAGGTTCGATTGCGACACTTACCGAGGCGTTGTCCTCCGGGACATCCGTGAAGGGTACGGTCCGCTACCGATGCATGCCCGGCGACGACGGTCGGCCGGTGTGTACCCCACCGAGGCGAAAAGCGCGGGCGAACCACTCCATATATCGATCGTACATGTCATGGTCGACGGCCGGTCTCGTGACCCTCTCGCCGAGTGCGCGCCCCATCGCAGGCCCATGGCGCATACGGGCGCGAATCGAGAGCCCACCGCAGACCCATCCGGTCATCACGAACTTGCGACACCGATGGAGCTACCGGTAGCATCAGACCATCAACATGAGCGCCAACCCCGCTCTACAAGCAAAACCAACATAACTCCTCCATGTTGACGCCGAGTTAATAGGAATCAACTCTCCGTAAAACGGTCTTGCGCCGCTCACTATCGCTCGATCAAGAATCAACACCTGGGCATCCAAACGAACATCCGAGACATCCACTCCAACAAACCTCAGATGTCCTATCGCCGGCTCGCATATGCCCTGCACGACTCTTGAAAATGATGATAGATCCACCCCATCCGCCCCTTGTGCTATCTCCCCATCTCCATAAAATATTTGGAAATACAATTTCTCCGACATGTCGCAACGTCCGACGGAAAAATATTACTCTAAAATACAATGATCTCTCAAATTTCTAAAACTAAATACTACATTAAAGTTCTAAATATGAATCTGCGACATTAAATTTCTAAACAACACTATCCGAGAAATTGTAAACGCTACACAATCCTAAATTTTCTAAACACTACAATAAATTTGTAACGTACTTAATACTATATGATCCTCAAATTTCTAAAACTAAATAGTACATTAAAGTTCTAAATATGAATCATGACATTAAATTTCTAAACAACACTATTCGAGAAATTGTAAACGCTACACAATCCTAAATTTTCTAAACACTACAATAAATTTCTAAGACTAAAAATAAATTTGTAACGCATTTAATACTATACAATCCTCAAATTTCTAAAAACTAAATAGTACATTAAAGTTCTAAATATGAATCATGACATTAAATTTCTAAACAACACTATCCGAGAAAATGAAAACGCTACACAATCCTAAATTTTCTAAACACTACAATAAATTTCTAATACTACACTAAATGTGTAACGACTTAATACTATACTGATCCTCAAATTTCTAAAACTAAATACTACATTAAAGTTCTAAACGCTACACAATCCTAAATTGATGGATATTACATGCTACATTAGAATTCTAATGACAAAACAAGTTCTACAAGATTTTCTAAACACTACAAAATCGTAAAATTCCTAAATAATAGATTTATAAAATTTGTAAAAATACCTTCAGTAAACGATTTAATCGACTTTTTTTCCTTTTCTTCTTCTTTCTTCTTTTCTTCTTCTTCTTTTTCTTCTTCTCTTCTTTCTTCTTCTCTCTTCGCTTTGCTCGCCTCGGTGGCTACCGCGCCGAGCGAGCGGGGCTTTAAAGTCACTGTCGCTCGGCTCGGCGATCGCCTGTCTCAAGCGACATGGGGCCCATAGGTAACGGCGTCAGCAGAGCACACGGCGAGGGAACAGCGGAGGGAGCTATCGCCCGTGTATGGGGCGATCGCGACCGGGGGTATTTTCGTAAAATTTTAATTCGGACGCATAGTTTTGAAAAAAAGAATAAAAAAAAATATTAAATAAAAAAAAATTCTGGGACGTCTCGGTCCCCAGCGTCTGCCGACCGCACCCCGTCGCTGCCTGGGCCCTCCGCTATCGCCACCTTGGGCCCTCTGGGCCCGCGCCTAGCCACGCCCGCACACGTAGGCGCACGCCGACTAGCTCTTACCTGGGCCGCCTTCTCCATCCAGTGTTTCCAGCTTCTTGTCGATGACGTCTTCCGCCGCGGCGCGCTCCAGCACTCAATGCGGCATCCTCTTCTCCACCTCCGACCGGAACACTTCCATTGCCTGCATCATCATGGCAATCAAGACATAAACATCAATACCGAATCGAAGCTTTGCTTTGATATTCTGAAGCTTACAAGTTCGTCGATGAGCCACATAATGCGCGTCTTCTGTCGCGGTATGCCTCAAGAATGGCTTTGCACACTGGGATGATGTCGTCCCCAGGAACCTAGGTGTCGAGTCACAAGGCCTCTGCCTACCTCTCTGAGGCGCTCGTGCCCAGCGGCAGCATCGGCTGGAAGAACGGATGCGGCCAGAGCAGAGGCTGGCCGCAACGAGGGCTGACGAAGGTGGGCTGACGAAGGTGGCATTAGGCGGAGGAGCGGTAGCCACAGGACAAGGCAGTCATAATGGCGGCGACGCGGAGCGACGAAGAGGAGCCGGGCATGCCGGGCCAGAGCGGCGGGCGAGGCTGGAGGAGGAGGTCACGTCTGACCAGGAGAAGACGAGCGGGAGGAGGAGGTCGTGCGAGTGGGATGAGGCTGTACAGATCAGTTCGGCCAATTTGGTCGAATCATTTGGTACATCATCTTTTTGAGAATATTCCAAGAATTTGTACCACCTTTGTCCCGTATCAAATGGTTCTGTTCGGTCAATCAAACGCAAAGACAAGACCATATCTAATACAGAACGATTCGATTCACTTTGATACAAGGACTAAACGCACCCTAAGTCAATGGCTCTCGTAGCCCACAAATGGTCACAGGCCCAACACTCCTGTTTTGCTACCTAAGCTTAGGCAGGCACACACTATTCATCATCTGTAGCTTTGGTAGCCCCAAATGACGCGATGCTTAACCTGGGCCGTCCAACCAACAACAACGTTCCATGCGCTCATATCGGTATGTTTTATCTATACCCTTTTATAATGCACATAAGCATTCTTTTCTACGTCCACCTTAAATAATGCACCCCATTAGAGATGACCCAACCTTTATGCACCCAGCGAAACGTCCTCAGAAACTTGCCTCCATCAAAATTAACCTCTCAGATCTTTCCTCAGCTTTACTCACCCACATCCGATGGTCATTGTTTAATGTGTCTAACTCATCCCTGTGGCCCACAACAGATCTCCCCCCACCTCCAGCATCATCTCAAGGAAAATGAAATAAATATCCTGGAATTAAGGAAAAAGAAACAAACGTTCTAGAAAAGGAAAAGACCATATATTACGTGCTGAGAAAAAAAACCGAAAAACAGGGCACTATACTAGTTAGACTATTGTATCAAGAAACCAGCAACTCTCTCAGATTGTAATAAAGAGCTAATACCAAGAAGAAAACTAAGGGGCAATTTGCGGCTGCTATATGCTGTGATATGAAATCTAATTAGTTACATGAATCTTTACTAATTCTAGTAAAAATTTTGTTGTTGAGACCCAAAAGACGACATCATTCAAAAAACAAATTGACTGATTTTATTAAACAAAACCATTCATTTTTTGGACCGTTAGATCATATCTGGATATAGATCGAACGGGCCATGTCCTCCTCCCAGGACTACTACTGCTACTTCCCTTCTCTTCTCTGATCGCATCGCTCTACCTCTCGATTGATCCCATCTCACAACGCGGCCCACCTCTTGCCTCTCGAGCCCGAGCCTAGTCGCCTCGTCGACATCAGAGCAATGCTAGGGAGGCTCACCGGCGAGTCCCTCCCCCCTATGCCGCCACCCACCTCCTCCTCCCTCGTCTCTGCCACTATCAACGCGGTTCTCTTCCTCCTCCCTCATCGATGCCACAACTGGCCTCCATCTCCCCTTCCCCACCCTTCTTTTCCATCTTTTGTGGCTACCGCCGCCGGATCCTCCACCGCCTCTTATTATTCTTTTGATCTTGTTGTCCCCACCGACCTCCACCCCCCACTGCCCTCTCCCAAGCCTGTGACCGCAGCCCTTGCGGCGTCCCCGCCGCCTCGCCATTGCTGTCACCCACTATGAATCCTCCTGCCCCCCTAGCCTCCCTCTAAATCTAGGCTCCGATGAACCCTAAACACTAACTCAGGTAAATCCCGACCCTAAAGAAGCTCACTAAAACCCTGCAGGAGATGAAGGCAGGCGGATACACGAATCATGATACAAATTGAAAGGTTAGAAATTCAACTGGTATAAAAAAAACATTCGACATGTTAGCCTAACAAGCGCTGTTACAAGCCTTAGCCAGCTAATATTCTGAGAGGCTAGCTAGTCTTCAAAGTTTATTTTCACATGAACGATGAAGGCCAGGCAAAAGTTGTAGTAGTTGGTCTAACTGCTGGTATGTGTCTACACAGTACTCATCGAGAGTATAAAGTCTCTGTATCTAACGTACAATATTGTGTTTTGTGTGCTCAATTACGCGTGGTAACTGAGGTTTTATATATTTACGTGCCAGGGGCGTAGCCAGCAGCCCTCCAATATTTAATCTTGGCGCCTGCTGCACCGCCACTGGCCAGCTGCCGCGCTGGCCACCCGAGCGATGTCGCGCCGGCTCGAAGCCGCGCATCCCGTGGCACGCCGCCACCGGTCGCACCTGCCCATCACTGCCCTGGCCGTGTACATCATCACTTCGGCAGTCACTAGCGTCGGCACCAGCTGCGCCACACTGTGTCCGTCGGCATGAGAATTTTTTTTTCTTTAATATTTTTTTATTCTTTTTTTCAAAACTATGCGTCCGATTTTAAAAATTACAAAACTAGCCCCCCGTCGCCCCATACACGGGCGATATGCCCTCACACGGGCGATATGCCCGCGCTGCCGCGCGACGCCGTTGTGGATCCGCCGTCGCCTCGAGACGCAAGGGCGACAGGGTTACAGGTTTTTTTTTTTGGTATTTTTTGTAATTACTACATGCCTTTTTAATATGAACCTATAACTTTTGTTAGGAGTGTCCAAATTAAGTGAAACTTGTTTCTAAATTTAAATTTTGGAATGAGGAATTAGACTGTAAAATAAAAATCCATGTGTTGTTTGCAGAAAAATATTTTTATTTGAGTTCGAATGCTAGGCTCTAACTATGGATTGTGAAGGAATTATAATGTGTATTGATCCATAAATCATGAAATAAATAGAATAAGTTACCACAACCTTATGCACTTCATTTTTGCAAAAATATCTAAATATGATTGCATTTTGAATCAAAGATGGCTAGTTTAAACCCTTTATAACATTCATTGTTCAAGCAGTTAGAATAATGTCTGAACGACCTCAAAATTTGACAGAACCAGTTTTGTTGCATTCTTGGGCTTGCATAGGTTACAATTATGTAAAAATATTTAGATGTTACTTTAGGCTGCACTATTTTATTGTTGTCCGAACATGCAACCGGTAAAACATCAAAATGGCCGTATATTTCGCAAACGAGGGTCAAACTCGATGAAATCAAATCAGATGAACTTAAAATGCTATAACCTATCTTGATGGACAGAAATAACATCATTTGGGACAATGGAGCAATAGGACATATACGAGCCCTCCGGACAGTGAGCATACACTTGAAGGTTAGGCCGCACTCTTTATTACGACTTAAAACTGAAATGAGTACCACGAACAAAGAAAACCAAAGTTAACACCAGACGTCTACTGAGTGCTTCGAGGCCACTTCCCATTCGCCCATGCCTCCGGCGGGGCTTCTCTGGCACGCCGCGCCCTCTCTCGGCCTCCTTCTCCTCTGCTTCCTTCCTACATGCCTCCACGCGTGCGGCATCGCGTTGTTCTTGAAGCCGCCGCGTGAACTCGTCCTGCCGGTTGGCTTGGTCAAGAAGCCGTTGGTCCTCGGGGTTGATCTCCGATCAAACCATCGCCAAATTCACACAGATGGCGGAGGTGACCGCATGAAACGTAAATTAGCAAAGTTTCATTCACAAATATTATGTAACCCGCACGATTGTTACCATGCGGCGATCCTTCGTGCTCTTCTCCGCGGATCGAAGCGTAGAAGGCGCACTTCCAATACCTCATCTTCCAAGTTGAAACTTCCCAAGAGCGACAAGCCGCAAAGATCTCCGCACATACACATGGGTGCTCTGACTCCACGAGGTAGGAAGAGATCTTGGTACGCTAAATTCGCGGGCATGCACTTGCTTCTTCCTTTGCCTTCCCTTACCCTTTGCACTTGCACGCCGGCATTTTCGATTGATGCTCACCCTCTATTCTTTCTTCCGCTATTCGTTGCGAGACCGCTTGTGAGAACGAATGTTATAAAGGGCAGATATCGCCCGGGTATGGAGCGATCGCCTCATATTAGGGCGATCGCCCCATATTAGGGCGATCGCCCCATATTAGGGCGATTGCCTCACATTAGGGCGATCGCCCCTACTAGAGGCGATAGGTGCACCGAGACGTTGGTGTGTTGTCACGTCGTGTGGCATAGGCAAGCAATGCATAAATGATTTGAACAATTTAAAGTGATAACGCTGTCATGTTACTAACTCGGAGAGTTATACAATGTGCTGCTGAACATAAAGCCATTACAAAAATACATCCGCATAACAAGTCAATCACGCCACGCTTCCTAATCGGCCCGTGGGGTAGGTGAGTGGCGACGGCGACGACGCCCTCCTAGGCCGCCGCGGGCGCAGCGAGAGTCTTGCGGCGCGACGAGGCCAAGTCCCGTGGCGGCGCACCCGAGAGCCGAGAGGGTCGAGGTAGTCGATCGAAGGTACTCCTCCGTGTCGAACTCGCCGCCGATGT
Source organism: Otatea glauca (assembly GCA_036346275.1). Lineage (NCBI taxonomy): Eukaryota > Viridiplantae > Streptophyta > Magnoliopsida > Poales > Poaceae > Otatea > Otatea glauca. Next base: position 32,520,301 of record CM070726.1, on the reverse strand, counting down.
GGTCGCTGCCGCCGAAACCACCTCGGGTCCCGCTGGGCGCGGACGACGAGGAGCTCTGCAGCCCATCGCCCCCACCGCCGCTGCGTGGGAGCATAGCGAGGAACCGACGGGTAGGGCGAGACGCGAGGGAGCCTCCCACCATCGTCCCCACCGCTGCTGCGTGGGAGCGAGCGAGGAACCGACGGATAGGGCGAGGTTTGGGCGGTGACGTGGTGTGCTTTGCGCCCGCCGACGTCTCGCGCCCGGCAGTGGCTGCGAGCCAACCGCCTCACCGTACCGAGGACCCGACCCCAAGCTGTCTCGGACTCGGCGGTGGTCACCTGTATGCCCCCCTGTAGGCGCGTCAACATGGACACAGCCTCCACCTCAATCTCCGCCATGAGCTGAGTCTGCATGTAACGTCAGATTGTTATTACGTAAGTTACATGAAAAGACGTGCCCATGTAGGTTCGATTGCGACACTTACCGAGGCGTTGTCCCTCTGGGACATCTGTGAAGGGTACGTGTCCGCTACCGATGCCTGCCGTGCGACGTACGGTGCTGGTGTGTACCCCACCCTGAGGCGAGTGCGCGGGGCGAACCACTCCATGTACTGATCGTACATGTCATGGTCGTACGGCCGGTCTCGTGACCCTCTCGCCGAGCGCGGCGCCCCATCAGACGCCCATGGCTGCATACGGTGACGCGAATCGAGAGCCCACCGCAGACCCATCCGGCCATCCGCAATGCAAAAACAGTAAGTACACACCACATTAATTTCGCAAAGATGCGGAGTAGTAGGATCGTGGCAGTACTCGTGAGCGCCACGTGGCGACAACGTGACGAGGCGGCAAAGGAAAGGATCGAACAGCCGAGCCGCCGCAAAGACTCTCGGCGGGAGTACTCCTCGACGCAAAGGTCAAAGACGAGCACCTTACGGGTGAGCCAGAAGGCCTCATCTCGCGTGCAAAGCACGGAGACCCCGTTGGGTGCTCGGGCGTGGACGTCGTACGCGGTGTATGGCATCCACCGCACGTCCTCGTCGTGGAGGCGGTCGAACTCCCGAACGAACTCCTGGTAGGACCTCCTCACCTTGCGGTGCGCGAACCTCCGCTGCGAGGAAATAAGAAATGGTGAAGGTTATTGAAGTGCGTTAGTGGGGAAAAAGATACTAGGGAGCATACCTGTCGTCGGACCCAGTAGTGGCCCATGGTGGGCCAGTCCACCGGGTCGTCTCCGTAAAGGTCCTCGGGGCACGGTGTCGTGTCAACAACAGGCCTGCCGACGGAGAAGCACTCCCAAGACCACAACTGGAGGAGTAGGACGCAACCTGACATCGCCGCGCCGTGTTCGCTGAGAGACGGCGCCGCATGCACCTCAGACGCCGCCGCAAGCACAGCTGAGGCCCACGACCACTGCATCACCTGTTTACAAGGGGGAGTTAGACGTGCTCCGCTGAGATGAGATTGGAACTGAGTGTGTTACCTCATCCACCGGGGTGTCGGCGATGTGCTGGGCGTACTCGATCAGGTGACGGTCCACCGTGTTCCCGTGGGAGGACGGGAACATCACCCAATCGAACAACAACAGGAGGTATGCCTCCAAGTGGCGAGCCACGTCCGCCTCCTCCGCGTGCGGGTGGAGAAGCTGAGCCTGCAGCGTTCGCAACAAACATTATCAGCAACTTAGCGCTTCTATTTTAATTCTCAAAGAAAGAGGTACTCACCGTGAATCAAGCGACCACGCCTTCGCCGGTCGCGTGGCGCCGGCCTCCTAAGGGGCCGGTAGGGGTTGCCCGGGTGCCGCCGCACCGCGCGAAACGCTGGCCGACAACTCGGCGTACACGTGACGGAGGCGTCGTGCGGCACGATCGCTGGACCCGCACACGGAGGCCTAAGAGGTACGACACGCCCCGCAGCGTCGGAGCTATCTCTCCGCGCGGAAGGTGGGCGTGTGCGTCTCGGTCTCCACCGGTCCACGAGTGCGGCGCGCAGGGACCGATCGTATCGAACCGCGGGACCTCCTTGCCCGCTAACGGGCGCCACCGCTCCACCATCCTACAAAGAGGAAGTAAGCTAGCCGCCGCAACCTCGCATGTAGTGCATTGCGTCGTTAGAATTGCATTCACGTGTAAGTACATGTACGTAAAAGAGTGCAAGCGTTGGCGACTTACCGTGGAACCGGCGTGGGTCGATGCGGCGGCTCGTTGGGCACCCGAGGTCGGAGTGTCCCTAGCTCGGTTCTCCTCTCATGAGTACCTAGACCGGTGGTCGATCGACGGTCACGCCCAGCAAGCTCGAGGCAAGGTCGCGCCATCGTGGCTCGTTAGAAAGCAAATACAACAAATTTGTCAAGAATTATATGTGCACACAAAATGAAATGCGAAATAACGAATTGTACCATACTCATCAAACAATACAACCAAGTGCGAGAGCCAAAAAACTCATATTACAAACATACGAAAGACAACGACATGTTCGACGAGGCACACAACGCCGAGAATTACATTATCCTCATAGCTACTAATCGTACATCAAGAATTACATGATGCGAAAAATAACTTACTAGTACATTGAAAATTACATCGATCATTACAACTTACATCACAACTTACCGGTCCATTGAAAAATACAAGATGGGAACAACATGGAAAATTACATTATCCGCGGTTGCGACGCGCCTTGACTCGCCCATATCGTTCGAACGCGCCTTGTCCTTCGACGTCCGACCTTCACTTCAACATTCGGATGTCCGGTTCCCATCGATGGTCCGGAGGGGGTGTTGTAGAACGATCCGTCCACTCGGCACCGTACACCTCGTGATGCCACGTATTGAGAACGCTCGCTTGTAGTAGTACGGGAGACGAACGGACGGCGTGATTGATGCGCTCGCGCGCTGCGGCAATGACGCGAGCACGGCAAGTGCAAGAGGCGTGGTTTCGGCAGAGCACTCGCACTCACCGCCGGAGTATGCATGATGGGAAGTCCTCTCCGGTGGCACCTCGCGACCTCGGCCACCGCAGGCACGTGGTATCTCCGCTCCACGCCACTCTCCGGTGTAACCCGATGTGTCTGCATGCCTTTCTTGTTTTCTTGAACATGTAGGTAGACACAACAGATTAAGTACAACAATCGATTGTCCGACATACATGCCGTGGAGGTCTTGTATCGCTCAATGAAATATCTGTGTCCCTAATAAGACACCTCAACTATATCCACAATGGAAGGCATCCGTGCCTTTCATTACCCAGCTTGTAAATCTCCGCCAGTTCGTTGTCATGATCCCATAACGCGAGCCGCCTCGTCATGCGTAAGGACCATTTCTCCAAAGGCTCATGTCGTATCCAATCGGTGAAACTCTTTATGTGGTACACGCCCACGCCGAGGTTTGGGGGTCTCATCGGCGGCGCACACAAGGTGTGGGGTCCTCTCCTGCTCATGGTACACCATCGGGTTCCTTGATGAACTAGCGGTACCTCCGGGATCCATTGATTGCTTCTTCGTTAGTTCGCCCAACGCCTTCCAAAGCGCGTCGAACTTCCTCCGTTGGTTCTGTTTGCATAGGCGCTTGAACATGTTCATAAGCTCCTTGTTCCCGAATCGACGGAAAAATTGGCACCCATGTGCCTCATGCACCACCGCTCCTCGTGTCCGCCACTTTGTTGCTCCCACGACGGCGGACCCTTGTTGCATATCCACGATCGCCCTTAACAGCCCTCGCATGTCGGCCATGGATGACACAAACATCGCCCGCCGAGAACAACCGCTAGCTTCACTCTTTCAAGGAACCGCACCAACTCTCCGTGTTTTCCCTCCACGAATGCCAACGCAACCGTAGAACCTCGTTGTTGGCATCCACCGCGATCGCAGATTAGAATCGCCCTTGTACTTCCCTCGAGGAACGTGCCGCCCATGCAAAGGACCGGTGTGCGTTTAACGCATTTATGCATGCGCCAGTGGCGAAGAATGCACGCCGCAATACCCACTTTCACGGCACACACCACCCGCAGGAAACTCCGCAAGGTCGATGGATGTACTGGGGTTCCTATGTGCGATTGCCCCGAGCAAGTGGGGAATATTCTCGCTGAAGCCTCGTGACGCCCCGAACCGTATTTCCGAGCTGTCCTTTTGCTCTCCATGCCTTTGCGTAGCTAATCTTGTATCAAACCTCTCCTCCACGGCCGTGATAATAGATCGCGTCCGCAGATAGGGATTGTCCACGATCCGACCATAAAACACATTTGCCACCCAAGTGGATGACAGATTGCGGTGTCCTCGCCCGCTTCTTCCACCGCAGATTATGCTCAATCACTATGGTGCATTTCCGTGAGTCCTTCCACTTCCCGGTATGCATGCACCCGCCATGGGCACGAATCAACTACGACTTCACGTCGTAGTCCTTCTTCTTGGACTTCACAACCCCGAATTGCCGCCGAGAGACATTGCCCAAGATTTCACCGCATCCATCACAGCCTCCTTGTCTTTATATATGGCCCCTGCGCCACCTCGTTCTCACGATACTCCCATGCATCAATGTTCCTTCATTCATTGTTAGGTCTTGAAATTGTAATTGGTCCATGCACCGAGGATAGGCACCTCGTGGGCGTTGTCCTCCTCGTCGGAGTGCTCACCATCGTGGACTTTCTCATCCGCACGGTCCTCCTCTTCCATCAGTCAACAATGTCCTCCACCTCCTCCCCTCGTCGGCCACCCCGCGCTCCACCGCTGTCTCTCTCCGCCCCGGTCCCTTCGCCACCGCTAGTCTCGTGCTCCTCGCCTCGGGCTCCTCACCGCCTTCCTCTTCGCATCCTTCTACATTTGACATCCCTCCCCGTAATGTCCACCCGACATCACGAACTTGCGACACCGATGGAGCTACCGGTAGCATCAGACCAACAACATGAGCGCCAACCCCGCTCTCTACGGCAAAACCAACATAACTCCTCCATGTTGACGCCGAGTTAATAGGAATCAACTCTCCGTAAAACGGTCTTGCGCTCGCTCACTCTCGCTCGACCAAGAACCAACGATGCAGGCATCCAAACCGAACATCCGAGACATCCACTCCAACAAACCTCAGATGTCCTATCGCTCGGTCTACATATGCCCCGCACGACACTTGAAAATGATGATAGATCCACCCTATCCGCCCCGTGCTATCTCCCATCTCCATAAAATATTTGGAAATACAATTTCTCCGACATGCCGCAACGTCCGACTAAAAATATTACTCTAAAATACAATCTACAAAACGTACATTGATCGTACTACAAAATTATTTACATTGCCTAATACATTATTTACGTAATAAAATTAGTAATACACAACCCTAATAAATTAAATTTGTAAATATTGCCTATAGTTTCTACTGAACTAAATTTCTACATACAAAATACTACATTAAATTTGCATATTTGAAATACTACATTAAGTTTCTAAATACTAGATACTACATTAAGTATCTGCTACATTAAATTTCACGAGAGCTATACAATTCTAAAATTTCTAAACACTACGCAATCCTAAAATTTCTAAATACTACAACAAAGTCCTAAATATTAAATGATACTTTAATTACGTAACCTATAAAACAATTCATACAATTATCTCTAAAAAAAATTCTTACAGATAACTATACAAAAAAATCAGAAATTTACCTTTTTTTCCTTTTTTTCTCTTCTTTCTTTCTTCCTTTCTTTTCTCTCTTTCTTTCTTCCTTTCTTCTCTTCTTTCTCTGCCTCGCTTGGCTTCGGCGCGCCGCGAATCTTAGAAGGGAGGCAGTGATTAACATTTCGCCGCCTCAGATGGGCGATCGCCTCTACAGGCGATAGGGGCCCACCACAAACGTCGTTATTTAGAGCCGTTGGCGTTGGTCGGCGCAGGCAAATCGCCTGTAGTATGGGCGATCGCCCCATACGAGCGACGGGGGCATTTTCGTAATTTTTTTTTCGGACGCATAGTTTTGAAAAAAAGAATAAAAAAAATATTAAAGAAAAAAAAATTCTCGGCATGAAACCGTGTCGGCGCTGGCGCCCGTCGGCCCACACCCTTACCATGCTGTGCACCCACTGCGCTAGCCGCCAGCCACCGCCTCCTTTGCACAACGTGTGGTGGCCCGGTAATAGGCCATTGCCGTCCGTACGGCCCAATCAATTTATCTGATAAAGAAAAGGAAAAGAAAATAAAATAAAATAAAATAAAATGGCAATTTTGCACTTCAATCCCCTGGAGTTGAGGTTATTTACGGCCAGCTGTGGAAAAATTTAGTTCAAGGACCTGAAGTTTTCTGTAATTCCAAAAAATATTCAATAAATTTTGCAGATTTATATTAAATTATAGAAATTGAATTTTTAGGTATATAGGCTTCCATAAATTTGTTGAACTTTATACTTAGCACACATGGGAAGCTTCATATCTCTGGTTTTATTTTTAATGGCATATTTCCATTTTTATTCGTGATGAATTTATTTTTTTGTTATTCGGTAATTTTGAACTGAAGCTGAAGCTGCCGCCCCTGCATTTTTCGAAATTGCCATCACTCAGCCTGAAGCTGCCGCCACTGCATTTTTCGAAATTGCCAAGTGTGTAGTCCTACACTTCTTGAGGCACCATCTCCATCCGAACTTGAAGGCTGAATATTTGATGAAGTAGGACCTGCTGGCATTATGGAATTCCCTGAAAGAGCGATATAACCAGCAAAGATCCACCATGCTGCCAGAAGCACATCATGAGTAGACCCTCCTACACTTCCAGGATTGTAAAACCGTGGCAGTATAAAACTCCACCAGGCACAAGCTTGTCGTCAAACTGAAATTCCGTAACTAGAAAGTTACTGATACTGAAATAATAGATAGGACGTTGTAATCTTCCACCCCAATATGACGATACTACAACAACAGTATAGTCATGCAAAGTACCAAAAGTACTCTAAGCTTATCTGCATTTTGCTAGAAGCAGAAAGGCATGATGAACTCCTAATGAAGAATTATCACGCCCTCCCTAATGGGACACATGCTATACCCGAAGCACATACATATGCTCAGTAGGCTAGCAATAGCTATAGCCACAGAAAGGGACAAAGGTATAAAGGGGGAAAATGGAAGGATGGCAGAACACAGAAGGGAAGAGGTAATCCTAGTGGAAATGTAAAGGTAAAGGATCGGGGAGCTTTTAAAAGGAAGACTTAGCCAATAAGATTGCAAACCCTTCTTTAGGTGTGGATGCACTGATCATTGGTCACGCACCTGCCGCACTCTGAAGCATTCAGTGGACCTTTACATAAAATCCACTAGGAAATTCTAGAAGAACCAAGGAAATAAGGCTAAGGCACACTTCATCGTTCAACCTGTTATAGAGAAGGATGATGATAAAGTCCCAGATCCTATAGCAGAGTTCAAAGATGGCCTTCTCAGGTATGGAAACTCTTCCATGGATGAAGATGACCTTCTTGGGATTGAGCTCAATGAGTTCTAGAAGAATACCCAAGGTTCCCAAGAGGATATAAATGATTTATATGGAGACCTATAGTAGTCTCCTAGTTACTCCTTTAGGTAGTCGATTTCATATTTTCCTTTTGAGTATCCTTAAGAGTCTCTTTTTATCAGTTTAGTGTTTAAGTTCCTAAATAGACATTGCTCTACGCTCATGTTGAGAGATTATCAGTTAAAGTTAAATAAAGTATTATTTCCCAGGATATTTGTTTAATTGTGCTATGCTTGTTCTATATTTTACAATATGTTCCTGATGCAACAATTGTCTGATTGAATTCATTCCCTTAATATAGAACATCGTATAATCAAATGGCGGAGGAGGAAATCTGTCTAGTAGACAGTTGCACCACAAATACAATTCTTAGGGAGACTAAATATTTTATACTTTGACTAAGAAAATTGAAAATATTATGATCATCACCGAAAATGATGTCCTCATAGTTGGCACCCAAAGAGCCATCATAGTCCTCTCTATAGGTACTCGTATAATAATAGAGAATGCCCTATTATACCCTGAGTCCAGTCGTAGTCTATTAAGTTTTAAAGACATCCATCTAAATGGTTTCCATATAGAAACACATAATGAGGATGGTACATAATGCCTACTCATGACTTAGTTTGATCGAGTATAACAAATGAGTTGTTGAAAAACTCTATTCCTTCTCCTTCGGGTTATATTATACATATATAAAACATAAATTTTATGTTGCAATTTAAACTATACTTAAAAATCCAAAAATATTTAAGATCTAGCATGACCGACTAGGTTGAATATGATGAGAAAAATAGTTAGTAATTATGCTGGCCATAGCATAAACACTACAGACTTCTCTAGACCTGAAGACATATCATGCCCTGCTTGTGCTAAAGGGAAGCAAATAATTAGACCATCTTATCTAAAAGTTAGGAAAGAATCACTGAATTTCTGCAAAGAATTCAAGGTGATATTTGTGGACCTATCCAGCCTCTGTCAGGACTCTTCAGATACTTTATGGTACTGATATATGCTTCTTCTAAATGGTCCCATGTATTTTTCTTATCTACTCGGAACCATGCTTTTGATAAATTAATTTCCCAAATTATTAAATTAAGAGTCTCTTTCCTAGAAGAAAGGATCAAGACTATTTGAATGGACAATGCAATCGAGTTTACCTCAAAGGAATTTAATGATTATTGCATGGCTCTAGGTATTAATATAGAGCATTAAGTACCTCATGTCTACACACAGAATATCCTTGCAAAGTCATTAATTAAAGAATAAAACTTATTGCTCGACACTCTTACAGAATTATAGGTTACCCACTAGCTTTTGGGGCCACGAAGTGCTACACGTTACTGTATTAATTCAACTTAGACCAACTGCATACCATGAAATTTCCCCTTTGCAGATAGTGCGTAGAAAAAAGCCAAGTATTTCTCATCTGCAAAAATTTGGATGCGCTATATATGTGCCAATCTCACCACCATAGCGCACAACCATGGACCCTCACCGAAAGTTAGGGATCTATGTAGATTATAAATCTCCGTAAATTATTAAATATCTAGAGCCTATGACAGGGGACCTATATATGGCTCTGTATGCTGATTGTATTTTTTATGAGGATAATTTCTCGGTATTAGCGGAGAAAAGTACCACACTAAATAATATCGAGAAATATATTGGTGTCACTGGCATTCAGTCCTTAGACCCACGCACTAAAGAATCTGAACTTGAAGTTTGAACGATAATACATCTATAACAAATAGCTTATAATCTGCATGATGCCTTCTGTAACATCCAAATTAAGTTTTGAACCATATTTTGTTGTTGTGGGTCTTGAGGGCTATCTTTGAACCGCCGAGGGAGTATTTGAGCTTCGGGAGTTGGGTTTTGGCCCATGAGGGAGGAGGGCTCTCTTGCCTAACCCTAGCCCACCCCTCTCCCCTCCCACAGCCGTACTCCCTCCCCTCCCATAGCTGCATCCCCTCCCATCCTCTCTTACCCAGCCACAGCCCTCTTCTCCCTAGATCTCCTACAGTCGTAGCCCTCCCTCCTGCAATCTCCCTCCTGTGTCATCCCTTCAGCGCCCTAAGGTAATCTTGTGGGTTGTTTTTGGTGGTAAGAGATTGGTATTTAGGTGATTTCCGTATTAGAGTTCTCTGATTTGTTGTTGAGATTAGTTTTGTTGGGGGAATTGCTAGAGGTGGGGCGAATTATGGGTTAGAGCAGTGCTGAACTGGAACTAGGGCCTAGATTCGTGGACCCTAGACTCTTTTTCTAGAGTGGTTGGCTGTTGTAAAAGTTGTAGATCGTCGTCTTAAGCTTAATTAGAGACCAAGATCATGAATTTTGGTTGGGTGGTATGGCTGTTTGATTGTCTGCTGTCCAGAATCTGTTTCCATTGGCAGATGATGCGGTAATTTGTGTGTTTGGGCCAATTAGAGGCCGAATCAAATTTTCTCAATACCTAGAGAAAGGTGGAAAATTTCCTGTGGATTATAAAAATATCCTGTAGATTGTAAAAATATCCTCGTTTACTGAATTTGGAGTTGTATAAAAATATTTATGAGGTTTTGAATTTAACTATCCAGTGGACGGTCAGTGCTGAAATCAGAGTCAAAATTCGGGAGGTTAGATGACTTATTGGAAAATGGTGAGTAGCTAGAAAATTGCATGAATTCTTGTGTAGTTTCTATAAAGTATGGGATTTTCTATGTTTGGGCTTAGGAGCTAGTGGTTAGGGTCTTTTGACCGCTGAGACAGCAAGTGGTTAGTTGCTTGTCGAGAAGGATAGGTTGACTCGGGATTGGTGCGTAGTGCGATATGATTGTATTTGTTGTATGTGCTGTTTTGGCTTGTTTTTGGGGAGGTTTGTATGCTATAGGTGGTGTGCCTTCGGGAGTGGCATCAACCTCGCGCCACTCCGCTCCTCGTGGTTAAGGCAAATGCATTGTATAAGAGGATGAATTTAGTGACTCTATGATGTGAATGGATATTTGATACCTAGCTGTCCTACATGTTCGATATGCCTTATTATCACTGTTTAGATGCTGGTTATGCTTATATTAATGATGGAAAGATGCAACATGCAAACAATCCATGTCATTTGCAGATGTTCATTCATGATGGAAGAGGTGACCTGTGTGAGCCTCTATGTCTCACTTGTGGTGGGCATAAAAGACCTACTTCGGTAGACTCCTCCATGGGATGGATGGAATGAGAGGGTGCACACCGACGGGTGTGCACTCAGCTATACCAGTATGAGCTATGATATGGCAATGAGCATATGGCATTCTGCATTGCATGAAAGAGTGGTTAGTGTCAAATGTTAAAGCTATGAGTTCTTACGTATGTTTGAAAGCATGTTATGTCTTATGTTATCCGATGTGTATATGTGTCATAATATGGTTATTCGATGTACTTTGCTAAGTTTTTGAACTCACGCTTGTTTGTTTATTTATTGTTTTAGGTACTTGGTTGACGGCATTCAAGGATGGGACTTAGCTTCACACTTCACAAATTGTCATGCCATACTTGCTAAATAGCTTTGGAGCAATTTCCTCTCATTGAATAAATAGTAGTTCAATTTTGAATTATTATTTAGAGGGACACTATGATAGTGAAAAATTTGGTTATATTGTTTAAGCGTTATAATGGTCCATGGTTAAACTATGTTATGTGTTGAGCTTAATCTTGACCTATCTTGATATGTAGTTGTTGCTGAAATTAATTGCTAGAATGCCACCTAGTTGTTTTTACGCACGAGGATATTGAACTCATGGTGGTTTATTTACCTATGCTCATGTTTGTGGATTCTCGTTTATTATTAGTAGTGAACGGTCACTTAGTATGCTTGCTGAAAATTATGCTTAATTGGAGTATTTTGTTGTGATTGAGCTTGTTGTAGTAACATTCAGGGCACGATTTGTGTCGGGGTGTTACACCTTCACTGATCATAAGGAAGTGACAAGATCTCGTATACCTGCAGTAAACATACCTGAAAGAATGGAAATACCCCAGAAGGATATTGAATCCACTATTACCCTCATGATAAGAAGAGGGGGGAAGCCTCCAGGTGCATATGACTCAATTCCATAGAGACATTCACAAAACCAGAGAACCGAACAAGTGAGAACACTACCTAAGATAGTCGAAGAAGCTCAACCTGATATAAACAAAATCCCTAGAGTGAGCCATTCTAAAGATGGTACTCGCATCCTTGAAGTAAGCCATCCTGAAGATGACAACCTTAGCAAATATTTGCACGCACAATTTGACGCTAGGAAGTTGGAATTCCCAGACTCCTTATCGTTGTGGGATATCATGAGGAGCTGGAATAAATTAATGGAGATATTTCTGCCAATTATGTGGATTCGGGAGAGTTGTATAAAAGGACTATAATTATCGATATATATTTCGCCTAAAAAATTGCTAAAACTCTTGAGCTGGATCCAGAATCAAAGTCCATGGTAGAGTGCCAAAAGTGCTCAGATTGGGTCAAATGGAAAGAAGTAATTGAGGCAGAATTGCGCTCGCTTAATAAAAAGAAAGTATTCGGTCCTATTGGCCAAACACATCCTAAAGTGCTCCCTACAGGATCAAAATGGGTTTTCATCCAAAGAAAATTGAAAATAACCAAGTGGTGAGATATAAAGCGAGGCTTGTAGCACAAGAGTTTACGCAGAGTCCTAGCATCGATTACGATAAAACTTTCTCTCTTACTATGAGTGGAATAACGTTTCGATACTTGATATCAATTGCAGCTAGCTTAAATTTATTAATGCAATTAATGGATGTAGTGACCGTATATTTATATAGGTCACTGGATACAGATATTTACATGAGAGTCCCTGAAGGAAGCAGAATTTTGAATCCTAATAAACATAATCACAACGTATATAGTGCCAAACTGTAGAGATTGATATACGGACTGAAACAGTTGGGAAGAATGTGGTACAACTAACTTAGTGAGTTCCTCCTGAAGAAGAGATACTCTAATAATGATTATTGACCCTGTGTGTTCATAAAGAAGTCTTAGAATGGATTCTATATTACCTCAGTCTATGTCGATGAACTGAATATCATCAAAACCACAGAGGAGATAAAGGAAGTCCGTTATCTGAGAGGTACTACGAGTTATGGAATTCACTATACTGTGTATCCTGGTGTACTTGCGGGATATAGTGATTCTAACTGGATATCTGATGCTAATGAGCTCAAGGCCACGAGTGAGTATGTATTCACTCTTGGTGGTGCTGCTGTCTCATGGAGGTCTTGTAAACAAACCATATTAACAAGGTCAACCATGGAAGCAGAACTCACAGCATTGGATACAGCCACTATCGAAGTAGAATGGCTTCGTGAGGTCTTGATGGACTTACCGATAGTTGAAAAACCGATACCGGTTATCCTTATGAACTGTGATAATCAAACGGTTATTATGAAAGTGAGCAGTGCAAAGGATAACATGATGTCCTCAAGACATGTAAAAAGACGGTTGAAATCTGTCAGGAAATTAAGAAACTCTGGAGTGATAGCTTTAGATTACATCCAAACAGCTAAGAATCTAGCAGATCCATTTACAAAGGGTGTATCAGAAAATGTGGTAGATAGTGTATCTAGGGAAATGGGAATAAGACCTACCAAATAGTTAACCACAGTGGTAAACCCAAGCTAAGCTATGTGATCGGAGATCCTGTGAATTAGTACCTGGGTAATAACAAGTTGTTGGATTAACTGAAGAAGAGTACATTCTACATCCCACTCTTTGAATGATGACATACTCTTAAAATCTGTGAGGTAGGTTGACTACGGCCTTAATGTGTTCTATTAGTTTTTACACAAACAAAGATGTTGTCCCACAGAGTATTATTGAAATAACACACCTATATGAGTCCGACTGTTGGTCGCAGTCCGTGCGACATGGGTACTCTCTAAGAAGCTCATGAAGAAACCAAGGAGTATGACTTATACGCTCCACCCAAGGGGTAGACTATCGGCAGCCTAGTATCAGTCAGGGCTTTAAGTGAAACTTGTGTGCGCAAAACTTGCAATTCAAGGCATAGTCCATTGTTCAAGTTACAGATGAATGTAGCTTGAAGTCCAGGTGCAATTCAAGGCATAGTCCATTGTCACCGAAAGCTGGTATAAAAACAGTACTTTGGAATAGGTAAAGACCTATGGGACCTCTGGGATCTAGTGGGGGATTGTTGAAATTATTTGGGCTAGGCCCATTAATTCACAAATAATTCTTAGAAAATCCCAAAGGCCTATTAGGTGGAAAAGAGGTGAAAATGCAATAGTCCCACGTTGCTAGTGGAGGTGGTTGAAGACCACCTTACTAGGGGAGGTTTCCTCCACCATGCTTGAGCATGAGAAGAAGAAGAGAACACACGCGCGCACTCGCTCGCCTCGCCACGCCAGGCGGCGCGCGTACGCGATGTGCGCGTGAATGGTGCAGCGAAATCGAGTCCGATGGCTTGCGCAGGCGCAGTTCTCTTTTGCAGTTTTTGCAGCGTGGGACTAAGTGGTCAACACGGTTACGACATACGAAATTAACTGCATGCAGAATCCGTAACCGATTCGATTCATGAACGGATTTTACACGGAATCCGTAACAGACTCGTATCGTGTTCCACGATTTTATCTCTGCTATATATACGCAGAAGAGAGATCAGATCAATATCTCTCGAACCTTTTTCCTTCCTTCAGTACTGCGTTGCTCAGTCTTCCCCATCCCTTCGCTGACGTGCACCGACTGTTGGGAGAGCAGGTCTCTGAAACGTTAGTCCTTGAGATCCTGCACTGGGAGAGTACGAATCACGTTGTTGGAAAGCGTCTTCACGTGACTGCTCATTGTTTTCTTCACCGCCAATCGGCTTCGACTATATCGCCTGCTGATCTTCATCGACGTCTACTACCAGTTCAGCCACGTCTTTGCGTTATCTCGGTAACACATACGAACCGCATCTATATTCGGTCTATCTAATAATATGGATAAGATAGACATTGCAATTGGTATATTGCTTATGTCTAGTTTATTTATTTTCTTGTTCTATCTTCAATTATTGTCATAGCTTATTTTCGGAATAAATTCATCATTAATATGCCTAATTATCCAACATGCCTAAGGGGGTGTTGAGATATAGCAGAACTCTTCATTATGGTTGTTCAAATATATTTGGATTCTATCTCGTTGTAGGCGAATTCGAATATATCTCTAATGGTCTTTTACTATAAATATGGCATCCTATTTTACAAGAGAATCAATCTAATAAAAAGAGAAGTTTTTGCCTCCTTATATCATGTGTGCTCTCCGTGATTATTCTTACTATTCATTCGTGCATCGTTTTACAACACACTGAACCACAAATCGACCGATTAGTTTACAGCACCATGTCATGTCCACTAAGCATTGCATGGCTCGAGGCTACTACTAGGCACCTTCGGTGGTGCAAGGTCCATCAGCTGGCGAAGAGGCAGCGTAAGTTTGCTTCTGTTTTTATGGACGCCCAGCAGGAGCTGCTCAAGTTCAGGCCGTTTCATCCGACCAACGAAATGTTTTGCGGCCTTGCAGGGGTGGGTGTGAATGGATTGATGTGTCGTGACTTGTGATCGGTATTAGTCTTGTCACTGTTTTCTACGTTCTTAATTATGATTTTCTGAAAGATCTGGAATCCTGTCCTTAGGTTTAGTTTCCTTTTTCTTTTGTTGAATAAAATTTGCGGCTTTCGTGACTATTGACAAATTCCGCTGTGTAAGCGGTGATGCTGTTCTTGATGTTTCAATCTGACCTGTGCCCTTTCCAGCCACACAAGAGCAGCATTTTTTTAGCAAATTATTATTATTATCGAGCTACTTTTAGAAGTTTTATTGAGCCATTCGTCAGTAGTCAGGTTATTCTCCAAATCCAATCTGGTGTGCTGTCCTTCAGAATTCAGTATTCCTGTGGTGTCACCACTGACTAATCTCAATTATAAAAAGAAAAAAATTATCACAATACATTTTTTCATTACTTCATACTTGAAAAGAAGACAAGGAAGCAGGAAAACATCACCTCGATTGCGGCTGCTGCCGGCAAGTGTCTCGTTTTAAATTACCAACATGGGCATTCCTGAGACAGTAGGATATTGTAGAATAGATAAGGGCATTAACAAGTGATAAGCTATTATTTCTGAATCCATGGCTGATTTCCTGATTGGCTGGTTTCATGATACTATTGGCCATCTGCTCGTCTTTGCCCACACAAGTTGCTGCCTTGTGCTTGTCTCTTACTGATTTTGGGTAAGTTAATTAAGCTGCCACTTTAGTTGCTGTCATAGATAGTATGGTCTGAATAATTGTGGTTAAAGTTCGTATTTTATGCGTATGTGCTGTTAGTGGGGGAAATGATAGAAAATGCAATCTTATCCTCTTCACTTTCAACTTTTTTATAATAAAAATTACTCAATAATTTGCTGTGAAGTCCCATATCCCAAAACAGTGGGAGATTTGGGTTCCATTTGCAGTACCAGGTGGGATTTTCATTTTTGGAAATTTTCCATTTCGAGAAAGTATCTATTAATTGCATATTAAAAGCTCAAAGAGAATTACTAAGAAAAAAAATAGGCTAGAAATTCTCACAAAAAAGAAAAACAACTAGCTCTTAATCTGGTGGACCCTAGCTCTAGAGTTGAACTATATTAACTATTGGATGTTATTATTTAATAAAAAAATCAAACCGTCTATCTAGCGGACCCTGATTATAATGGCTTATATTAAAAAAAAGAATCCATGCCAAGTACAATAAAAAAATAAAAGAAATTAGTTATTTGATTTTCATACGAACTCCAAATTAAATCTCTTACATAGCTAAAATTCGGAATAACAATTAGTAGTTGGAATTGTATATCAATTCTAACCTAAAACTAATATACCAAATTAAATAAAAAAATAACAGTAAAACTAACGACTAAGATTAGAAGAAAGAGCCCATACCAACTACAACGAAAAATAAAAGGAAATCAGCCACTTAACTTTCAAAAGAACTCAAATTAAACCTATACATAGCAGAAATTCAGAATAAAAATTAGCAACTAGATTTGTATACCAATTCTAACCTTAAAATAATATAAAAATCAAATAAAAAATAACAATGTATATTAACATAAATTCAAAAAAAAATAGACATTTAATTTTCATACGAACTCTAAATTAAAACCTAAAATTTGGAATTAAATGAAAAATAACAACAACAAAAATAATAGAATAATAAAAATAAAAGGCAATTAGTGATTGGTTTTTAATTCCATACTAAGTTATAAAAATCATTTTAATTTTATTCAAAATTAAAATTCTAGAAATATGCAAATTTGTGAAAAAATAAAATAAGGTAAGGAATTTGATTTGTACATATATATATAAATTATTAACTATGGTGGATCTTAACTAAGTTAAACTATAATAGCCATTTGATGTTATTATTTAAAAAACATCTAACCGTCCATCTAACGAATCTAAGTTATAATGGCTTACATTAAAAGAAAGAGTACATACTAAGTACAATAAAAAAATAATTGAAATTCGGGAAAAATAAAAATAATTTAGCCATTTTATTTTCATATGAACTTCAAATTAAAACCCATACAAGGCTAAAATTCAGAATAAAAGTTAGATAAAAATCAGTAGTTCTATTTGTATTTTTTTTTAATGGTAGCAGTAGGGAAGACCCCTACGGCTTATATGTATATGTATATGTATATGTATATGTATATGTATATGTATATGTATATGTATATGTATATGTATATGTATATGTATATGTATATGTATATGAATAAAAAGAGTACAAGATTATGTACAAAATTAAAAGGAAAAAAACAAGCCCAATCTGGGGAAAGAGATCAAGATAAAGAGTCTAGCCAATCAAATAAGATTTGTATTTGTATATTCAAAATTAAATAAAAAAATAACAATAAAATTAATGACTTAGATTAGAAGAAAGATTCCATGCAAAATATAGTAAAAAATAATGGAAATTAGGAACTAAAAAAATGGAAATCAGCCATTTAAAATTCATACGAACTCCAAACTAAAACCTGTACATAGCAAAAATTTATAATAAAAATTAGATAGAAATTAACAGTTTAATTTGTATACGAATTCTAACCTAAAACTGATATGAAAAATTAAATAAAAAAGTGAAAATTAACATAATTTTGGAATTAAAAATAAAATAAAATTAGCCATTTGATTTCACACTAACTCTAAATTAAAACCTAAAAGTTGAAATTAAATAAAAAATAACAACAACAAAATAACAGGAGAATAAAAATAAAAAGAAATTATGGACTGTTTTTTAATTCCATAAGAGGTGCAAAGTATAAATTTAAATTCTCAATGGAAATGAGAAAACTTCCTGATTTTTTATTTGGTGGACCTCCATAGAATGAAGAGATTAAGTGGGTGATACATCGACATGTGTTTATTTGTCTATACCAGTATAAGTAATATGGTGTGCACTAAAAGAAGCACCAAAAGAAAGAGATAAACATTGCAATAATGAAATTAAGAGATAATGATATAAAATGGAAAATATTATGTTATGCTACATTTACTGTTTTGCTCTGCTAGAATTTGGGGAAGAAAGTTTCGGTTACATGTGACAAGTATGGGAAACAGAGTGGGTATATTCTCTCCTCTCTCCTATAATATATAATATCAAAATATCACAAATGGAGTTATACGACAATCTATTTTTCAAAAAACAAAATCACATATATGTTGCCAAGTCATTTAAACATGTTTTAAGGATGATGAACACACAAGTGCGTGACCTTGCTAGTTGTTAGAAAAGGTGATACTTTTCGGAAAGACTGTTCATTGTTTGTGGTGCTGTGCTGGAGGCAACCTCAGAGTAGCACTGAGAAAAAGATTGGTAGATCTTTACATAAGTGATATGCAGGTCTATTCAGACTTTTCTAAGTTCTATTCTGGTTAATTTCATGGCCTGGGAAACACAGATTAACTAAAATCATTTTTGTTGGATTCCCTCTCAGAGAAATTAATTTTGTTGAACTTTGTCGATATGTATGACGAAATTCAACATTGTGCTTTGACAATTAGTACATAGCCTGACCTAATAAGGTTGATATTGGTAATTTGTACAAATCATGTTATACTTATGAGTTCTATCTTCATTTGATTTGCTACAAACAATGATACTATACCAACCATACTGTGGGAGCACAATATATTAACATAAAGCATATGTTCTTTCATAATTTGTGTGGTAGATAAATTACCATTACAAAAATCAAGTCAAACTGAACTCGGAGATTCATTTCAATCATAGGAACCTTGATGACAAAAGTAAAGCATGGACGGAGAAGAAAGGCAGTCAAAATTTGCATCCGACGTACAGCTGAATCTATCAGAGAAACTTGCCAACGTTCTCTTGTGTGGCTGAGGACCAACCTTCTTCAGTTTAGTCTCTTCCAGTGCCAAAACAGAATGATGTTCTCATGACAATTAGGTTCCTTCTGGAACGAAGCAACATGCGACCAAGTACCAATTTGACTGCACATTCCAAGCGTAATGTTTCTGCTTTGTCTGTGAAAGGAAGCACAACATGGCAAAGCCAAATATGCAGCCTTGACAATTATTTGTGCATTTATCCAGGGACGGAGCCAGCCATGGCTAAGCCTCAGGCTGACCCAGCTGTTCTCGGGCAATGGCCCGGTAGACTAGTCCATGGCCTTTCGATCCCAGACTTCAGGCCACTGTGGCCCGAGAATTGGCTCCGCCTCTACATCTATCTATCTATCTGTCTATCTATCTATGTATGTATCTATCATCTTGTAATATCCAGCCTAAAATTCGCTCAAAACCTAGTTGTTGGCGCCAAAAGATGTGACAAAGTATCTGTCACCTTCAACACATGAAGAATGCCGAGTTCAAAGGGTTCAGGGTATGCCAACCGATTTGATCTTGCAATCGATAAGATAGATGGAAAAATATGCTCAAAGCCGATCTAGTATAACAATCGGCAGAGATCTAAATAGCCAAAAAGCCGATTAAATCTAGGATAACGATAAGTCTAAACAGCCGATTAGGGCTGAATAGATGGTAGATAAAGGTAGACTTTCCCGAAGAAGGCGATGCACAACAAAATCGGAGAAAACCAAATCTGGTTAGCGCAATCGAGGGTGATCAACAATCGGCGATGCACAACTTTATTGATCAAGATTGGATTACAAGAAAGATTCTAAATTACAGAGCTACTCCTAGTTGACAGAAAAATAAAAGAGTAAATGCAAGTTTGTTTGGTTGATTGTGTTGTTCTCTTTGCTCACACTTGGCTATCCTTTATAGTTCATCAGCCGATCATGTCCCTCTCTGATACGCTATCGACCACGATCCGTATCGGCCTTTACTCGGACAAAATCTCCAAGTTTGGATCAATATCGATCCTAATTCTATGTTTAACTTTTCCTTTCTTATCCGATATCGACCAAAATATCCCTTTATCCTTAGCCTGACAATTTGGCCATAACTTGTCAAATTCTGGTGCAAACATATGCCCCTATTTTTGGGAGATATGTTATCTTCCAAAAATCTTCTTCGTCGGCTTCTGTCATCATCAGTTTAGCACAATATTACCATATATAACTGCTCCATTTATGGCGCCATCAAATCTTGAGATGCGTATCTTCACCATTAACCTCACAGGACCCGCCGAAAATCGTCCCGTGGCTTCATTGTCGTCTTCAAGACTTCAAGTTTCTTCCGACCACTCCTTCAGCTCACATCCTTCATCAAATCGGTTTTCATGGACCCGAGTCAGGTACTCATCCCCATACCTGACAGTGATGACCAGTCTACATAGGACCATTAGGCAATCCTAACCCATTGGTTGTCATAAATCAGGAAATACTCTGTCTTCCTCTATCGGCTTCCGAATATAATATAGAAGGACGGAGTAAGAGCTTTAGAGCCTGGCCGACAACATTAAGGGGTTGGAGAGACTGGTATAATCGGCTAGCAGCCCAAAAGATGGATGAATGGGAACAGATGGGTACAGCGGAATGTCTCCCCTTATCTCTAGCCGATCCAGAGGCCAATGAGCCCTTAGTGGCCACGGCTTGTTACTTCTGGTTGGACACCCTCAATGCTTTTTTGTTTAGAACGGGTCCTGTCGGCGCCACCCTTTTGGATATAGCCGAGCTTCGCTTTTTGAAGACGGATGGAGAGCAAATATCGGCATTTAGTGCCAAACCCCAATACAAGTTAATTCGTGCCTTGGGGGAAGGATGGAGCAAGTACATCGAAAATAACAAGGGCACTAGCCCCGTATCGGACGAAGAACATATAGCTTTCATTAACCTATGGCTTGACTGATTCATCTTTTGCGGTGCTTCTCTTGGACCAACCCAAGTTTACCAAGTGCTGGCCGAAAAGTTGGTAGAAGGTCATTAGCTAGCATTGGGCAAAATGTTTCTTGGAGCCATATACCAGGTGATGTACATTATACGTAGTTAGCTGTTCATAGGAATGGGGTCACACGCAGTCGGCAATGTAGGCGGT
Organism: Otatea glauca; assembly: GCA_036346275.1. NCBI lineage: Eukaryota > Viridiplantae > Streptophyta > Magnoliopsida > Poales > Poaceae > Otatea > Otatea glauca. The sequence continues at coordinate 32,499,290 of CM070726.1, read as the reverse complement.
CCTCTCTGGTTCATCCAAACCTGGCTCTATTGCCTCTTTAGCCAATCTTTCAAGATCGATTCTTCCGAGATAACTCCTTTCCCTTTGGAAGAAACCCCAGAAAGCCAAGATGTTGAATATAGGAATAGCCGATCTCTTGAGGAGAGATTCATTCTCTGTTCTGGTAATGAGTCAAAGATAACTCCCATCTACTCAAAGAAATACCTAGCCTTCTTCCTTCAACTCGATAGTGAAGATTTCAGCCAATGCGATTTCTTCAGGTACAAGGAGGCCGGTGATTATCCATGCCCATCATTCCTTCATATATCGGCTAATAGCAGTAGCATGCTTGAGAGTAAGCTGGACTTATACAAAATCTTCCTCTCCCCGAGCGTGTTGTCTGTCGGCTTCAACACTAGGAACCGCACTTTTCAGCCATCCTATGAATTTTATCACCCATCTGTGTATCCTCGGCAACTCGAATTTGGGCAAGTCCCTCCAGCATTTCAATTGTTTAATCGGCTCCAACCTAGTGGGGCCAACATTGTCCTTCATCTGGCCGACGATCTCCAACTCCAGACTTTACCACATTTTTATTTACACACTCAGAGGGCAGGGAGTTTTTCTACCTGGTGGTCAGCTATCTCTAGAGCATTGTATTCTGCAGAAAGAACTCCATCGACTATCATCACCAAGTTCTTCTCGAACCTTCCTGACAAGCCAATAGAAACAGCCAATGCTAGTAGTAGCTCGAGCTCCAGCAGCGAAACTTATACTCAAGGCTATACTAACACAAGTCTTGTAGACATTACTGGCGAGGTATCGACTAACGTAGGCTCTTCTTTTTTCTTAACAATTTGAATACCCTTGAACTTTACTGATCGGTCATTTTTTCCTATTTCTCAGGCCAAGTCAGCCGGAAAGAGGCCCGCTGTTGAGTCATCAAGTGCTGGCCATCCTATCAAGAAACCCACCATCGGCACGGCAATCACTGGATATTAATCGGGCACTTTAGGAGCTCAATCTCGCTCCTTGTCTGATCTAGAGAAGCAATAGACCAGTAAGTCTTTAGATCATCAAGCTTACTTTGTATTTCGCTACTTTCATTGACAAACTTTTAGCCGATTATTCAACAAAGAAAAAGTACGGCCGAGTGAGCCAGCAGGGATCAAAAACCCTAAGAGAAATCGGCTGAGAGTTCTCCCCATGCATTGAGTACAGTCGAGGTAAAGTACCTTTCCTTGTCATTTTTATCCATCTGAACAAATCGGCTTAACTTGCCTCTAGATCATTTTGCAACCCATGCTCTCCCCTTCAACTCAAGTGGCCAACATTCTGGCCGATTTACATTCTTTGGTGCGAGCACCCCCGCCATCCTCTCGATCGACACGCTTTGCTCCTCTGACCCCTATCTTGAGCACGCCAAGCCAACGGACTCCCTCACCGACAAGTTAGGCTTCACTTTGTTAGACCTAGAGAAAGACAAAGAGGTGGCAATAGACAGCTACCCCAAGGAAATCCAACGGATTCTCAATGTCTCCACGGATGCATCGGCTGTGGTAACATCAGCTCTAAGCATGCAAGAAAGGCTGAACAAGCTCTTTGACCTGGTGCTTGCTCCATCAACCAAGCTACTCGAGAACACCTAGCCGCTCCGAGACACAATGGCCATGATTCAAGCTGATTTGCCACAGAGTCGATGGCGGCATTGCTAAACGTTTGTCATCTGGATGATAAGAAGGCAGAAGTCGCCGCGGCCAAGTCTAGGATTGCTCTTCGAGAAGTTCAAAAAGATTATCAAAAAATCTTGGCCAAAATGGTAGTCGATACCAGGGATAAGAAGGCCAAGTTTGACGAAGACACCAAAGCCCACAAGCTCAACAAAAACACAACTCTAAAACTGGAGTCGACCAAGAAATTCTTCGAAGCAGAACTAGCCAAAGTCACCAAGCAAATCTTTGAAGGCCAGCATATGCTAGTGGACTCGACATCGACTCTGAAGACCCAAAAGCTCGAGCTTGGCCTGTCTGTGGTAGAAGTGAAAAAACAATCGGCTAAAATTTCTCCCATCCCTAGAAGTGCTGAGAGAATGAGAAGATTCTTGATGATGTGGAGCAAACAATAGCCAAAGCTGTTGTTGCACTATCGACCCTTGGAGCCAGACTCAATAACCCTTTAGCGTAATCGGCTTATCAAAAATCATGTCTCGAATGTTTGTAACGTTGGCTGTTTTAAAACAATGCTTCGAATACTCTAAATGTTTTGTAATATTTATAATCAGCTATTTAACTGGTTTCTTATTCATGCTTTAATTATTTCTGCCATCATGTGTGTAATTGGCTTTTAATTTATTTCTAGTCTAGCCAGAACTAACTGCAATGAGTTAATTTGGCCTTATACGACCAATAGCTCCCTTTAGCTGATCAGGAGCCAATCCAAATGCTAAGGTAATATTTCTTCAAGTACTCTCCATTAATTGCCTTAGGAAACACCACACCTTTCAGCGTCTCCAGAATATAAAAATTACCATCCACAAGCCGATGAATCCTATACGGTCCTTCCCATGTTGGGGACCACTTGCTAAATTGATTATCTCTAGAGCCGACAAGCAAAATAGTTTTTGAAACTAAATCGGCTTCACAGAACGACTTAGGCATTACCTTTTTGTTGTAAGCCTGCGCAACCCTTTCCTTATTCTTTTTAAGCCGATCTAATGTATGCAAACGTAACTCTGCCAAATCATCCAAATTATCGATCATTAAATCCTTATAATCTTGAGCCGACAAACGTTTTGTCTGGCTGTTCATACGGAGTCATTATTGATTTCTATGGGCAAAACAGCTTCTTGTCCATAAACTAATTGGTAAGGTGATAACTTCGTTGCACCATGATATGCAAACCGATAAGCCCACAATGACTTAGATAACGTTGCATGCCAATTCCTTGGTTTTTCCTTAATTTTTCTTTTGATTAACTTGATCAATGTTTTGTTGGACAATTCGACTTGACCATTAGCCTAAGCATAATAAGGCGAAGAATTTAATAACTTGATGCCTAAACTTTTGGCAAAATCTTAAAACTCATCGAACATAAACACAGTGCCTTGATCGATCGTAATAGTTTGTGGTATTCCAAACCGATGGATAATATACTTTGTAACAAATCCGATGGCTTCAACGCTTGTAACCTTTTTAAGTGGAATTCCTTCAACCCATTTAGAAAAATAATCGATCGCAGCTAGTATGAATTTATGGCCTTTACTTGACGCAGGAAATATTTGCCCGATTACATCTATCCTCCATCCTCTAAATGGCCAAGGCTTGATAATTGGATGCAAAGCCGATGCCGGAGCAAATTACACATTGCCAAATTTATGACAGGTCTAACATCCCTTGTAATATTTGAAACAATCTTCCAGCATTGTCGACCAAAAATACCCCGTATGCCTTAGCAACCACTTCATCTTATGAGCTGATTGATGGGATCCACAAATACCTTCATGCACTTCTCCCATAGCTACTTTAGCTTCTTCGACTTCAAGACATCTTAGCAGCAAGCCCTCTAAAGTCTAATAGTATAGTACATTATCGAGAACAACATACTTTAAAGCTTGTCGGTTAATTCTCCGATCAGTAGGTTTTGAGGGATTGGTCAAATATTCTATTATTTTTTCCCTCCAATCATTAGTGGTAACACACATGATCATATTCTCAATCGGCTCACATTCTTCTAATCGGCCAAAAACTTTATAGCCCGATACTTGTTGGGCTAGCAAGTTAGCCTTGCCATTCAACTCCCAGGGAATATGACTAAAAAAGAAGTGAATGAGCCCGATCACAATGAAACACTACTCCAAATACTTGACCATAATTTCATCGTAGCAGTTATACTCTCCCTTAATCTGCTGGACCACCAACAAGGAATTGCCATAGGACTCAATAGAATCTACTCCGATATTATCGAGCAGTTGTAGGCCTTTAAGCAATGCATCATACTCGGCTTGATTATTGGAACTTCTGCAATCCAGTATCAATGCAAACTCAAAACTATACCCTTTTAGCGAAATCAGCACTACTCCAATACCATCACCTTCTCGACACACTAATCCATCAAAAAACAATTGCTAAGGGGCGACAGATATTAGATCAGCATTTATATTAGTTTCATGTCCTATTATAAAATTGGCAATTACTTGACCCTTAACTGCTTTAGCCGATTCATATGTTAAGTCGAACTCGATGAGCGTATAGACCCATTTACCAAGTCGACCTCGCAGAATTGGAGTTGATAACATATATTTTATAACATCGGTTTTGCAAATGACTTTACAAGCCGATGCTAAAATATAATGCTTTAACTTTGTGCAAGCAAAATATAATGATAAACGAAGTTTTTCTACAAAAGGGTACTTGGTCTCGCATTAATTAATCGTCGGCTTAAGTAGAAAATAACTCGCTCTTTTTCATCAATCTTTTGCACCGGAATAGCTCCAATAGTCACCTCTTCAGCCGATATATATAAGTTGAATGGTATACCTTTCTGAGATGCGACTAAAACTAGAGGGTTGGTCAAATAATCCTTAATGTCCTCAAAGGCTTTCTGCTGATCGTATAAACTCTTGATTATCTTTTAACTTCAACAGTGGGGTAAACAAAATAATACGACCAGATAAATTTGAAATAAATTGCTGTAAATAGTTAATCTTGCCAATCAACTTTCATAAATCCTTCTTGTAGGCTGGCGGCTTAGTTTTAGCTATGGCTTTGACTCATTCTTGATTAACCTTAATCACTCTTTTATGAACCATGAAGCCCAAAAACTGTTCAGTCGACACACCAAAAGCACACTTAAATGGATTCATCTTTAAACCATGTGCCCTTATATTTTTTTAACATTGTTTCCAAATCAGCCAAATGTTGCAAATATCCTTTAGATTTAACAACAACATCATCGATATAAATCTCCACAATATGGCCGATTAGGTTGTGAAAAATCAAATTCATAGCATACTGATATGTTACACCAGCGTTCTTCAAGCCGAACGTCATAACTATCTACTCAAACAAACCTAAGGCACCAGGGCACCAAAGGCTGTTTTAGGTATATCGGCTTTAGCCATGAATATCTGGTTATATCCAGCATTACCGTCGAGGAAACTAAAGATCTTATTTCCTGATGCAGCATCGATAATTATATCGACTATTGGCATTGGGTATTCATCTTTTGGCATGGCTTTATTTAAATCTCTAAAATCAACGCATACCCTAATTTTGCCATTTTTCTTCATGACAGGAACGATATTGGAAACCCATTCAGCGTATCGGCAAGGCTTGATAAACTTGGCCTCCAACAATCGCTTAATTTCTTCTTTTATAATATTATACAAAGTTGGATTAAATCATCTAGAAGACTGTTTAAACGGCCGATATCTTGGCTTTATAGGTAGTCGATGTTTGATAAGTTATCAGTTTAGATCAGGCATCTCATGATATTCCCAAGCAAAACAATCTTAATAACTTTTTAAAATCTCGACCAACTTTTCCTCATAATCTGCGTCTAACTTTGAACAAATAAAAGTTGGTCTTTTCCTATCACCATCACCTATATCGACTTCTTCCCATAAATCAGTCGACGTGAAACCTTGGCCTAACTTCTCGATTTCTTGGAAATCTTCAATGGCCTCATAGCTATCCGTTATTTGCTGATTGTAAAGCCTTTACTGATGATTTGGACTCCATCGGCGCAAAATCTTGTTTGTCCGAGCGAGTGTGCTTGGCTTCACGTGATCGAAACAAGCCATGTCTTGTTGATGCAGATAAAATCGCAATAATCTAGAGCTTTACCCGATATACACTCGGCTTCTTCATGTTGCCAATTTGCGTCTGAACTTGCCATGGCGATATGAGCCGATGTATTAGCTTGAATGACTCCAACCTCGTCCCCATTCCATTGGATGAGCATTTGATTCATGGTCTACGATACACAACAATTGGCGTGAATCCAATCTCACCCAAGCAGAACACTGTAATTACCCTTAGCGTCAACCACGAAAAAAGCGGTCGGCAATGTCTTGCTTCTGACTGTCAACTCAGTAACCATGACCCCTCATGCCTTAGTGGGATCACCTGTGAAATAGTTTAAAACCATGTTAGTTTTAATAAGATCCTCATCAGACTTACCCAGCTTCTTGCAAGTGGTGTATGGCATTAGATTGACGGTTGCTCCTCCATCGACAAGCATCCTTGATATCGGCTTGCCATTGATGTGTCCTTTTAAGTATAATGGCTTCAGATGCCGATGATCATCTTGAGACTTCTCAAAAACTGCGTCTTGAATTGCTAAGCACAACTGACACTACTACAGAAAGACTTATATTAAACGTCTTAACACATACGGTTTGGTAAAACCGTCTATGATAAAGAATATCACTGACGGTTTTATAGTGAAACCGTCAATGAGACAATCACAGATGGTTCTCTTCATGAACCGTCAGTCATATCACAGATGATTTTAGTTAAAAACCGTCTGTGATAATATCACAGACGGATTTAAATGCAAACCGTTTGTGATAATTTAATATCATAGACGGTTTTAAATAGAAACCGTCTGTGATATGACCTCAGAACCCTATATAACCATACCGATAGAGGTTCGTAGCGTAGATCGATCCATGCGTTTCGTCTCCCGCAAACCCTAGGCCCCCGGCAACTCACCTCCCCGGCATCCGTGAGGGCGACGATGGCCACCTCCTCCCCGGCGCAAGAGCGAAGTACTCCGTCCGCAAGCACCTCCTCCCCGGCATCCGTGAGGGTGACAACGGCCACCTCGTCCTCCTCCCCGGCGCGCGCGCGAACTCCTCCGTCCGCGAGCACCTTCTCCCCAGCATCCGTGAGGTTACTAGTTAGGTATGGCTATGTGAGAATAAAATTCAGTGTGAGAGATATTTGTAGCATGCTTTGGTTTGTACAATGTGTTTGTTACATCAGTGCAAATTTGTTTATCTATATATGCTTCTGTTATCTTTTTATGAAAAAATGAAAGCCACATGAATGATGTGTTCGATCACAATGACTGATAATGCTTTAGCTTTACATAGTATGACATATAATGACTTAATTTACATACTCTTAGAAATATTGATGCAAAGATGACTTCATATACATGGTGCTTAAAATTGGACTACAATGGCTTATTGTATTTAAGTGTTGAATGTAATAATGTATATATAGTGCAATGCTAGCTTGATTTGCTAGGATGGTGTAAGTTGGGATTTGACTGAGAACAAGTATTACATTCTAGCAGATCAACGACATGGAAAAGCTATTAGAAGCTAAACAAAAACTTGAGGTGGAGATTGAACAACTGAAGGGGAAATCTGAGATAACAGAAAAGATTTATGGGATGAAACAAAAACAGAAAGATATAGATGATCGCTTGCAAGATATCGAATCGCTTCACACAGCACTCATCAATAAGGACCACAGGGCGAATGCAGAGCTGGAAGAAGCTAAAGCTAAGCTTATAGAGGTAATATGAAGGTTTCTAGTACTAAATTCGATGTGGTTGCTATACTTCTCACAACAACATGATCGCTTTTAATTTGTAGGGACTGAGAAATATGACTGAAGATCAATCGATTATTAGTGTCAAACAAATTGGCACTTTACTGGAGTTGTGGAACTTCAGAGAGAACCGAGAAGCCTCTATTGCAGAAGCTATAGCACATATTATGGAAGACATGAAAAAACTATAAGGTTATTTTGTCTTGAACTACAAAATAATGTGGTTTCTAGCTGAACACTTATTGATATTTGTGGTATATATCATATTTTGTTAATGTATTGTTACCTGAACTATGAAATATTTTGTTATCATATTTGTGGTAAGGTCTTCTGGCCTTGAACTATGAAATAATGTTTTCCCCGTAACTCTCTTGGCAGAACTTCTATGATTAGTATCTGATGTTCGAAATTTTATTCTCCTTAGATATTTATGCAATAACATTTACAAGACAGAACCAATTATAGATTTTACAATTCAATACAAAACATCCTAGATGCATTGAGGCAATAGCTTGCCTGATGAGAGGGTCATAAAAATCTCTGTGGTACTCTAGATGCAATTGCTTGTGGGCCATCAGGCAAGCTGTTGTTCAATGCATCTAGGATGTTTTGATATTGAATTGTAAAATCTATAATTGGTTGTGTCTTGTAAATGTCATTGCATAAATATCTAAAGAGAATAAAATTTCGAACATCAGATACTAATCATGGAAGTTCTGCCAAGAGAGTTAGGGAAAAAATCATATCACAGATGGTTCTATTTAAAAACCATCTGTGATATCGTATCACAGAAGGTTCTAACTAAAAACTGTCTGTGATTACTTATTATCAGAGACGGTTCTATCGTAGAACCGTCTAAGACAAATGATCATCACAGACGGTTCGTAGATAGAACCGTCTCTGATATTAGTTTTACTGACGGTTTGGAAACCGTCTGTGATGTGCCTTCTCATCACTGACATATTTTTGCAGACTGTTTACAAAACTGTCAGTGATGAGGTTTTCGAACCGTATGTGATGAGCTTTTCTGTAGTAGTGTGACTAAATGTCTCTTTGGCCGATACAGTCCTTATTTTGAACTCGATCGATAATGTGAATACCATGTTGATGTCCATCGGAGGTGCAGTATCATCTCGAATCACAGGTGAATCTAGAACATCAGCTGAATCAAACTCCTCTTCAACTGGTTCTTTTCTCCTCCATTCCTTTTTAGCAAATTTAATTGGCCGGAGCTCATCGAATGCTTGGTCTCTTTGTTTTTCCTACTCGGGCTCTTTCATCTCCTAGGTTCTTAGTCTTTGAAGTCTTCTGCATTGTGATCGGCTAAGCCCTGGAGGATAGAGCTGGCAAAAAAGCTCGTTAGAGCTCGAATCAAAATTTCTTCAATTACAATAACTGATAGGTTTAAAATTAAAATAAGACAATTTTGAGTGAAAAAAGTTGATGAGGCTCGACTCGATAGTGGCTCGTTAGCTCGAATTTGAAGTAACCACGTAAATGTCACATAAAATGATTTTACATCAAACTATATCAATTTTGAAAGAAGCTCGATAATAACTCGTTAAGCTCGATAGCCAGCCCTACTGGAGGACACCACATTGGTTTAGGTTCAATCGGCTTACGTACCTTTTTCGCTAGATTAACCTAGGCCATAGAGCTTGACCCCTCTTTCGCTTGTGCTTGCGCTTGGTTCGGCACAGAAATCCTTTGATGGTCCGATCTTTTATGATTTTCATCATAACGGTCTTGTATCGCCTCAGATTTTCTATCTTTAGCCGATCGCCTTTGCCAATCACCTTGACGTGGATAATGTTCCATCGGACATGTATACGGTGACAGTATGTAACATCCCAAAATTTGGCTTAATTAAGTTTTTATTTCTTATTTGTGCATTTATGATTTTCTGGAATTTATTTGGATTTTTCTGGATTTATTGGAATTAATTTTAAATCAAGTTTATTGCCTCTTATTCAAATCTATTTAAATTTATACAAAGTTAAAATAAATTTTTGCTGAAAATATTTTATTTGAGTCCATAATGTCTCAAAGTATTTTTGAGATTTTTCTTGGATTTTTCCCAATAGTTTTATTGCTTAAAATAAATAAAATGAATTTCTGGAATTATTTTAAATGGAAAAACCTTTTAAAATCTGCATGAACAGTAGTGGGCTTGGCCCATTTTCTGTGCGTGGTGGGCCTTGAGCGCGTGGCCCGTTTGGCCCGAGTCCTTGAGGGGTGGTTGATGGCCATTGGTTCGGCATCGTGTTGTCCACATTGTGCCGCGTGGCCGAGAGCATCTGGCCGTAGGATCGTGATCGTATGGTCCAAAGTGGTCATGCCCCTCGTAACCCTAGTGATCGTGGCCGTCAATCGGACACGTGGACGGTTGAGAGGAGTTCGTCTCCGTTGCGTCGCGGTCCGAGTTCTTCACGAGTTCGCGCCATGCCGACTTAGGTCGTTGTTTGCGCGTCGTGAGCACTATATAAGCTGCTACCCGAGGCCGTAGACTCGCCGTCGTCGCCGCATCTTTTCTCTAAAGCGCCGTCGCGGTGGAGCCCTGTGGCAACCGCTAGACCTCGCCGTGATTCGTGGAGTGCGCGCCGCGAAGTTTCGGCCGAGAACGTCGCCGTCGAGCCGTTCTCCGCGCGTTGGTTCCGGATCTGGGTTCATCGAGAAGCTTTGCGTCGAATCGGTAAGGTTTCGTCGCGGAACATCGCCGGAATGCCGTCGGGTTCGTCATCTTCTCCACGTCGGTATAGCCTAGTGGCGGCGCCGCCATTGTCGTCGGGCGAACCATGGGCGTCCGTCTGTAGCGGAAGGTTGAAGATGCGCCACGTTGCGAGCAATCGGGGCCATCCGATTCATTCCTCGGGCGATTGAACCGCGCGAGTGGCGGCCAGATTGCGCCGCGTGTCGCGCAGAGCCCGAGGCGCCGCGAGCCGAGTTCACGATCAGCGCGGGCGTGGACCCGATCCATACGCCCGGCACGCGTGTCATTGCTGATTGGTGCAGGTCGTGCTGGCGTCATGATGACGTCACGCTTGCGCAATAATCTGTTTTCGATTTAAAAATAAATCTGTTAAATTCGTATTTACGATTTTACGATTTGATATTTATTTCAAACTTCAAAAGGCTATATCTTTTGCATCGTAACTCAGATTTGAGTGATTCCAGTTTCTAAAAATTTTTAAAATTGAGATCTATTTAATGGTGAATTTTAATTGATTTTTGGAGTTCATTTGCTCTCTGTTTTGGTATTTATTTGCTTTTCTCCTTGATGCAGCGTGAGCGTTGAATTGTGCGGCGCTTGGAGGAAGATCCAAAGCAACTCAAGAGCAAGTTTGAGAACAGATCAGGACCTATTCCAAGGCAAGTTGTGCTTTGATCATGTTGAACCCATGTTTATAAAATTGCTATGTTTATTTTACCCTATTGCATATATCTCAAATATACAATTGTTTCAAATTAGATTGGGTTTAGCTAACATACAGATTGATTTATACCCTACCTTGTCATTGTATGCCATGATTCATTGTCACCCTAGATTGGTTGAATATAGTTGATTAATAATTATAATCAACATTGGAGGTTAGTCCGTATTAGTTGCTTAGCCATGCCACGTCATCACATGTGTCGAATCATTGATAATTAATCTTGATTAATGGAATATGGAACAATGTTAAGAACTTGTGTGTCATGTGGAATCACACGATGAGATTGAGTTGTTGTGGCGAGTCATGTCACATAGCGATGTTGAATTGTTGATGGCACGTGGTGCTTGGTAATCAAGCGGGTGATAATAACTTAGATTGGGGCAAGTGACAAGGGCAAGTATGCCAAGGTGGGCCCAATGGGCAGAGGGTATGTGGATGTCTTGCCTTGATCACCCTAAGGACTTAACCTTGCAAGCCTTTGACTGAGTCAATCATGCAACCACATGTTGTAATGGGATGACCTAGTGATTAATTTGTAATGCCTTAACTTGGTACTATCATTGGTGGTGTGAGTTCCGAGTTATGGTGTAATTCACATGGCGCAAGAGGGGCCCTGGTTGTGGTTTTCAGACCCACGGTGTTGAAACCTTAACGGGTAGTACTGGGTTAAGTCAGAGCATTGTAAAGGCTCTGTCATGATTTCTCTGCCGGCACACCAAAGGAAGTGTGCTAATGGCCAGGCGCAAAGAGAATATCATGCCGTGTGGGTAAAGTGCATAACCTCTGCAGAGTGTGAAACTATTCGGATAGCCGTGCTCGCGGTATTGAGCAATGCTCGGGAATTACAGTTAAGGGTTAGCTTAATTAAAATGAACAACTTGGTTGGGATGGCAGAATGCCATATGGAAGATGGAATTTGACTTAAGATTGGAAACTTGGTTTACTTGAGAAAAGCTGAATCTATCATTATTGTTATTTGTTTTACCGTCTTTACAATCTATTTATTGTATTTGTTCGTAAATGCTACTCTGTTGCAAAATAGCCATGATAGCCTATCCTTTGGAATAAGCCTTGCATATAGTTACATAGAATTGCATTACATGCACAACTTGTTGAGTGCTTTAAGTACTCACCCTTGCCAATGATAACATCACCGGTTGAAGAGTCTACACCAATCTTTGGAGGAAAGATTCAGAGGAGAGCGAATGTTTAGGGCGCAAGCCTTGTCGATTACTGTGGTATCTTGAGGGGTTACCTACGTTTCCATTCATTGCAGATTTAATATATTATTGACCTTGCGAGGCATAGTCATGTAAGTGGACCATAAGGTCATTCAACCAATAGTATGTATCATATGATGTCTTTCATAATATTTTCGCTATGTATGATTGTGATATTTACTTATGTTGAGCCTGTGTGCACTAGCGTGATCCTGGACTAGTGCAGTATACACAAAGGGTCCGGATTTGCATATTCGGGTCCCGACACAGTAGAGCTGACCCCCCTCTCCCAACAAAATTGCCAAAAGAGGTATCGTTGGTGAGCCTTTTCCAAGTTATTGGGCCAGTACAGATTATCTGGCCAACGTGTAGGATAACGCGGCATGTTGTTTCTCCTTTCATACTTTTCCAGCAACTAGGAGAAAATCGACTTTGGCTTGTGAATCGACATGCACAGTGTCGATGCTCTCTCAGCCTTATATCATTTGCCGATTTGCATGTTTCCCTTAGGCTTGACAGTCCTTGAACTTCTCCCTTCATGGTTAGTTTCTATTTGCAATGAGCCGACCGTAATCTTTAGGGTCCCTTTGCCGCTAGAACCCGACGGGACGCCAGCATGACGTGCAACTTTTGGCCTTGTATCCTGCATCGGCTATTTTCCTTTTCCAGAACATTGAACCATATTAATTGGAAAAGGGTTACCGTCCACCTGCATCGTCGTCTCTTATGCAAACTTGAGTTGGTCATCCACTATAGCCGCTTGTATTTGCTGTCGAAAAATATTGCAATCATTAGTGTTATGAGAAAAAGAATGGTGCTATTTGCAATACCTTCGCTTCTTAATTTCATCAGCCGATGGTATAACATGTCCTTCGGGTAACCGTATAACCTTTTCTTGCAGAAGAAAGTCAAAAACACAGTCACACTTGGAGACATAAAAAACGTATTTTATTTTCGACTTATTCTTAGTCGGTTTAAGCCAAGAACAGACTAGGGATTTTTTAGATCCTTTAACCCACTCAACTATATTTATCTCAGCCTCGTCATCTTGAGAGGATTCACTTGAATAGTACTCGACGAGGTTGACCTTAGCTTTTTCTCTATCTTTATTGTTGTTATTCTTGAATTTATCTCTAAAGCCTCTGTTGTCTGTAAAACAGCTTTCTTGGTCGATACCCTGTGCAATAGATGACTCAAATCGGTGAACTCTTGTCCGTTAAATTTTTCCCTCAGTTGGGGAATTAATCCTTGGAAGGCCAAATCGGCTAATTGGTTATCAGATAAAGTAACCGATTTCTCACTTCTCTAAATCTTTTAACATAATCAGTTACTGATTCTCCAAATTTCTAGCAAACAAAGCTCAACTCAGAAATTCTAAGTTCCAGACTGCTAGAGAAAAAGTATTCATGGAATCGGCTTTCCAAATCGGTCCAAAAATAAACCAAATTCGGAGGCAAGCTTGTGAACCATGTAAAAGAAGCTCCTGATAAAGATAGTAGGAAAAACCTAATTTTTAACCCGTTGGACTGAGCAGCTTCACTGCACTGTGTGATTAAACGTCTGATGTTCACCAAAGTAGTGACATAGTCATCCCCAAAGAATTTTGCAAAATCAGGAATCTTGAAGTTATTAGGGTAAGGCATTCAGTCGATGTAATCTAGGTACAGCTTTCGATAACCGATAACCTTCCCTTTGGGCTGTATGCCGAATTGATCTTGCAATATGGCGGATATGTGATCGGCCCAATTTACTGTGTTGGCCAATACAACGTTAGGAGCTTATAAATTATGCTCGTAATCGGTATTCTGCCCCCCGGGCGTATGCTCAGGTTGATAGTTTGGTTGAGCCGTTGCATACTGAGGAAGTTGCTCATATCCGCTATTTCTCCTAGCAGTCGGCTCTAGTACTGGAACGAAGGGTTCCGAATACGTTACAACCTTGTATGGAGCTGTATTCCTCTACGAGATTGGCTCAGGACAATGTTAGTACCTAGGAGGTTCAATCGGCTGTGGAACCAATTGGGCAAACGTAGAACGGAGCAGATGATGGTAAGTTGGCTGGTACGTCCAACTTAGCTGCATCGTTATATGCCTGATAATGCGCAACCTCACTTGCACGGGGATCTCGTGGCAGCATGACAGTGGGCTGGGTTGACATCATAGTCAGGGACGAAGTCATAGCCGATGGTTTAAGATCGGCTACAGGGCTTTGAGTGCTTTGTGCTACTGAATAAACAGGGTAGTTCGGCAGGGTTTGCATTGGCTCGAGCAAGCTTCCAGCTGATGCCAACTCTTGAGCTATTGTCTTTACACTATTAGCTATCATCGGTTTAAGAGTTGAGACAAGAGCTGATGATTGGTTAATCAAAGCATGGTGCATAGATTGATTAATCATGGCAGACAATTCAGCTTGTGTAGGCATGTATTGACTCACCGATGTATTGGTAATCCCTGCATCGCCGAGGGTATTGACTGTTGGCAATGCAGCCTTCTGCGTGACACCACATCTAGTTTTTTTATAACAGCTCGCATCATCTCTTCAAATGCGGCTTTCCGATCTTCAATCTCTTTACGTTGTTCTGGTGTTAAATCGTCCAGTGTATGAATGATTATAGCATCGGAGTTGAGATCGGACGGTAGAATTGATTTTCCTGAAGAAAACATTGTGTCCCACCAGGCGTGCCAAAAGTGTGTTAGCGCCAAAAGATGTGACGAAGGATCTATCATCTTCAACACACGAAGAACGCCAGGTTCAGGGCATGCCAACCGATTTGATCCTGCAATCGGTAAGATAGATGCAAAAATATGCTTAAAGCCGATCTAGTATAACAATCAGCGGAGATCTAGACAGCCAAAAAGTATATTAAATCTAGGGTAACGCTAATTATAAACAGTCGATTAGGACTGAATAGATGGTAGATAAAGGTAGACTTTCCCGAAGAAGGCGATGCGCAACAAAATCAGAGAAAACCAAACCTGATTGGCGTAATCGAGGGTGATCAATAATCGGTGATGTGCAACTTTATTGATCAAGATCGGATTACAAGAAAGATTCTAAATTACAGAGCTACTCCTAGTTGACAGAAAAATAAGAGTAAATGCGAGTTTGTTTGGTTGATTGTATTGTTCTCTTTGCTCACCTTTGGCCATCCTTTATAGTGCATCGGCCGATCATATCCCTCTCCGATACGATATCGATCATTATCCGTATCGGCCTTTACTCGGACAAAATCTCCAAGTTTAGATTAATATCGGTAATAATTCTATGTTTAACTTTTCCTTTCTTATCCGATATCGGCCAAAATATACAATTATCCTTAGGCTGACAATTTGGCCATGCTTTGCCAAATTCTGGTGCAAACACCAGCCTGCCATGAGGTGGGCTCACACATATATAGCACCCCACTTACACTTTTGTCCTCACTTTGTGTAAAAAGCTTAACTGAGAGGTGCTATGTTTGGATCTAACAGGTATTATATACTACAACAACTCACTTTAGACAAAGCAACGTAGGACTAATCCCACCATCACTGCTCCATATGGATCATATACACCTTCACATTAATAGATCGGGATATTAGAATTTTTTTTATTTAATATTTCTTTTTAATGTTTTTTTCAAAACTAGGCGTCCGGGGTGAAAAATTGCAGAAGTAGACGCCCATAACCCGTGTATGGGGCGATCGCCCCAAACACGGGCGATAGGTGCTCTGGGTCACGGTGCTATGACGGAAGATGGTGGTGGGCCCCCCTGTCGCCCGAGATAGGGGCGATCGCCCAAGAAAGGGGCGACAGGGGCATACCGACCAGCCAACGAGACAGAAAAAAAGATAAAAGCAAGAAGAAAAAACAGAGAAAGGAGGAATTTTTTTTCTTTAATTTTTTTTTAATCTTTTTTTCAAAACTAGGCGTTCGGTTTTGAAAATTGCAAAACTAGGCTCTGGTCTTTATTAATTTTTCGAGAATAATCAATTGGACAGAAAAATTTTAATTCGTAATTAATTTTCCGAGAATAATCAATAGGACAGAAATAACGAAAATGCTCATAGTACTGATGTACTTTAATATTTTAAATCTTTAAAGAATTGATACCTATTAGTATTGATTATAAATAATTTGTAACGAAAATGGTCATAAGTTACAAACGCTGATCTTTAAGTACGTGGTACCTCTTAGTATTGATATACTGTATTATTTTTTATGTATTGGCCAAAATCGTCTGTTCCCGACCAACAGGTGACTAGGGGCAGTCGCATTACTAGTAAGGTCCAACTAGAACAAGGTAAATCAATTTTACATAAACACTTTTTAGTGCATTATGAACAAATTATACAAACCATGCCTCGAAAAATCCTGAAATAAATATGTCTTATTCGTGGGGTATTAGGTGTCCATTTTAGGGGAAAAATTACGAATAAACTCAGTTGAATAAACCAAATGATTGTAAGTAGCCTCATTTGCATGACATATTTAAGCTTTTACAACAACCCGTGAAATATCATTTGCAAATGTAATTTGTTGGGAGAACAGGCTAGAGTTGCTCTTTGATATATGCAGTGCCCTATGGTGGGAAAATATTTTATTTACACCTTTCTTTGCATATTAATCCTGCCAGTGCAATAACCAAAAGTATTATGGTCGAGGCAACAATGAAACGCTGAAGCCTTTTCGGCAGCCCGCGAAATATTATGTTGAAATGTAATTTGTAGGGAGAACGGCCCAGGTTTGCTATTCGATATATGCAGTACCATATGACGGGAAAATATTTTATTTACACCTTGCTTTGCATATTAATCCTGCCCACGATCACTGCATCATCTGTTTATAATGGGGAAGTTAGACGTGCTCCGCTGATACGAGATTTGAACTTAGTGTGTTACCTCCTCCTCCGGGGTGTCGGCGATGTGCTGGGCGTACTCGATCAGGTGCCGGTCCACCGTGTTCCTGTGGGAGGACGGGAACATCACCCAACCGAACAACAACAGGAGGTATGCCTCGAGATGGCGGGCCACGTCTTCCTCCTCTGCCTGCGAGTGGAGAAGCTGTGCCTGCAGCGTTCGCAACAAACATTATCAGCAACTTAGCGCTTCTCTGTTAATTCGCAAAGAAAGAGGTACTCGCCGTGAACTGAAGCAGCCACGCCTTCGTCGGTTCGTGCCGCTCACCCTACCTGAGGGGCCGGTAGGGGGTTGCCCGAGGGTGCCACTGCACCACGGCGAACCGCGCGAACAACTTCGCGTGCCACGTGACGGGGGCGTCGTGCGGCACAACTGCTGGACCCACACAGGGGAGGCCTAGGAGGTACGACATGTCCTGCAGCGTCAGAGCCATCTCTCCGCACGGAAGGTGGAACGTGTACGTCTCCGGTCTCCACCGGTCCACGAGTGTAGCCAGCAGGGACCGGTCGTACCCGAACCGCGGGACCTCCCGCCCTCTAACAGGCGATCACCGCTCCACCATCCTACAGAGAGGAAGTAAGCCAGCCGCTCGCAACCTGCATGTAGTGCATTGCGTCGGTAGAATTGCATTCACAGGTAAATACATGTACGTAAAAGAGTATAAGCGTTGGCAGCTTACCGTGGAACCAAGCGTGAGTCAATGCAAAGCAGCTCGTTGGGCACCCGAGGTCGGAGTGTCCCTAGCTCTCGGTTCTGCTCTGCAGAGTACCTAGACCGGTGGGTCGCATCGACGGTCGCGTCGAGCAGCTCAGGGCAAGGTCGCGCCATCGTCGCTTGTTACAAAGCAAATACAACAAATTTGTCAGTAATTAAATGTGCACACAAAATGAAATGCGAAATAACGAATTGTACCATACTCAACAAATAATACAAAAGATGAAGATATGTTGGATGAGGCACACAACGTCGAAAATTACATTATCCTCGTAGCAATTAACTAGTACATCGAAAAATACATGATGCGAAAAACAACTAACTGGTACATCGAAAAATACATGATGCAAAAAAAACAACTAACTGGTACATCAAAAAATACATGATGCGAATAACAATTAACTGGTACATCGAAAAAAACATGATGCAAATAACAACTAACTGGTACATCGAAAAATACATGATGCGAAAAAAAACTAACTGGTACATCAAAAAATACATGACGCGAGTAACAACTTACTGGAAGTACGAAAATTACACTATTGGCACAACAGTTCACTGGTACATGATCGAATCTTACAAGATGCGAAGAAGATAAAACATTACATTATCCGCGGTTGCGACGCACCTCGGACTCGTCCATACCGTTCCGCATGCGCCGTGTCCTTCGACGCCCGACCTTCAGCTTCAACATTCGGATGTCCGGTACCCATTGATGGTCCGGAGGGGGGGCTGTTGTGAACGATCCATCCACTCGGTATCCGTACACCTCGTGATGCCACGTGTTGAGAACACTTTGCTTGTAGTAGTAGGGGGAGATGAACGGACGACATGATTGATGCGTCTCGGCGGCTGCGGCAATGATGTGCGAGCATGGCAAGTGCAGCAGGCGTGGTTTCTGGTAGGAGCACTCACAGTCAGCTACTCGGAGTATGCACAGATGGGAAGTCCTCTCCCGGTGGGCACCCCTGCGACCTCGGTCACCACAGTGCACGTGGTATCTCCGTTCCACGCCACTCTCCGGTGTCACCCGATGTGTCTGCGCCTTTCTTGTTTTCTTGGACATGTACGTAGATACAACCGTTGAGTACGACAGTCGATTGTCCGACATACATGCTGCGGAGCTCTTGTATCGCTCAATGAAATATCTCTGTGTCCCTAGTAAGACACCTTCAACTATACCCACCAGTGGAAGGCATCTGGTGCCTTTCATTACCCAGTTGTAAATCTCTGTCAGATTCGTTGTCATGATTCCGTAACGCGAGCCGCCCTCGTCATGCAGAAGAGACTATTTCTCCAAAGGCTCGTGCCGTATCCAGTCGGTGAAACTCTTTATGCTGGTCCCCGGCCTACACCGAATGTTTGGAGCGTCTGTCGAGAAGCGCACACAAAGCTGTGGGATCCTCTCCTTGCTCATGGTACACCATCGGGTTCCTTGATGTACCAGCGGTATCTCTTGGATTCATTGACTGCTTCTTCGTTAGTTCATCCAACGTCCTCCAAAGCGCGTCGAACTTCCTCCGTTGGTTCTATTTATACAGCCGCTTGAACATGTTCATAAGCTCCTTATTCCTGAACTGACGGAAAAAATTGGCACCCATGTGCCTCATGCACCACCGCTCTTGGTCCGCCACTTTTCTTTGCTCCACGACGGCGGACCCTTGTTGCATATCCACGATCGCCCTTAGCGACCTCGCATGTCGGTCATGGATGACACAAACATCGAACTGTCTAGAACAACGGCGACTTCACTCTTTCAAGGAACCGATGCAGACTCTCGTGTTTTCCCCCTCCACGAAGGCCAATGCAACCGGTAGAACCTGGTTGTTGGCGTCCACAGCGATTGCAGTTAGAATATGGCCCTTATACTTCCCCGTGAGGAATGTGCCGTCCATGCAAATGACCGGGCGACAGTGCCGGAACGCATTTATGCATGCGCCCAGGGCGAAGAATGCACGCTGCAAGACCCACTTACCCGCACACACCACCCACAGGAAACTCCGCAAGGTTGACGGATGTACCGGGGTTCCTACGTGCTATTGCCCTCAGCAGGTGGGGAATATTCTCGTAGGAAGCCTCGTACGTCTCGAACCGTATTTTCAGAGCTGTCCTTTTCGCTCTCCATGCCTTTCCCTAGCTAATCTTATACTGAAACCTCTCCTCCACGGCTGTGATAATAAATCGAGGCTGCAGGTGCGAACTGTCCACGATTTGACCATAAAACACATTTGCCACCCAAGTGGACGACAGATTGTGGTGTCCCTCCTCCGCTTCTTCCAGCTCGCATTTATGTTCCATCACTATGGAGCATTTCCAGTAGTCCTTCCACTTCCCCTTGTATGCATGCACCCGCCATAGGCACGAATCAACTACGCACTTCACGTCGTACTCCTTCTTGCTGGACTTCACTACCCTAAATTGCCGCCAGAGAGACATTGCCCAGTACTTCACCGCATCCATCACAGCCTCCTTGTCTTTATATATGGCCCCCTCCGACACCTCGTTCTCACGATACTCCCATGCATCAGTGTTCCCTTCATTCTTTGTTAGGTCTTCGAAACTGTAATTGGTCCACGCACTAGAGATAGGCACCTCAGGAGCGTTGTCCTCCTCGTCGGAGTGCTCACACCATCAGGGACTTCCTCATCCGCACGGTCCTCCTCTTCCATCAGGTCAACTATGTCCTCCACCTCCTCCCCCTTGTCGGCCACCCCTCGCGCCTCCACCGCTGTCTCCTCTGCCCCCCCGATCCCTTCGCCACCACCAGTCTCGTGCTCCTCGTCTCCGGGCTCCTCGCCGCCTTCCTCTTCGCATCCTTCTACATTTGATGTCCCCTCCCCCGTAATGTCCACCCCGACATCACGAACTTGCGACACCGATGGAGCTACCGGGTAGCACTGTACCAACAACATGAGCGGCCAACCCCACTCTACGGCAAAACCAACATAACTCCTCCATGTTGACGTCGAGTTAATAGGAATCAACTCTCCGTAAAAACAGTCTTGCGCATGGCTCACTACTGCTCTGACCCGCAACCGAACAGTCTGGGCATCCAAACTGAACATCCGAGACATCCACTCCAACAAACCCCTGTATGTCCTATCGCTCGGTCTGCATATGCCCCGTAAGACTCTTGAAAATGATGATAAATCCACCCCATCCGCCCCCTGTGCTATCTCCCCATCTCCATAAAATATTTGGAAATACAATTTCTCCGACATGCTGCAACGTCCGTCGAAAAAATATTACTCTAAAATACAATATACAAAACGTACATTGATCTTACTACAAAATACGACTATAAATAAGTGATTCGACTATAAATAAGTAATTCGACTTGCCTACCATTATATTTGTGCCACATTACATTAACCCTACCAAATTAAATTTGTAAATATTGCCTACTATTTTCACTGTATTCACTTTCTATTTACTGAATACTACAATAAATTTGTAACGTACTAAATACTATACACTCCTGAAATTTCTAAAAACTAAATACTACACTAAAGTTCTAAACATGAACTGCGACATTAAATTTCCAAACAACACTATCCTAGAAATTCTAAAGGCTACACAATCCTAAATTTTCTAAACAATATAATAGATTTCTAATACTACATTAAATTTGTAGCGTACTAAATACTATACAATCCTAAAATTTCTAAAAACTAAATACTACACTAAAGTTCTAAACATGAACTGTGACATTAGATTTCTAAACAACACTATCCGAGAAATTCTAAACGCTACACAATCCTAAATTTTCTAAACAATATAATAGATTTCTAATACTACTAAATTTGTAGCGTACTAAATACTATACAATCCTGAAATTTCTAAAAACTAAATACTACACTAAAGTTCTAAACATGAACTGCGACATTAGATTTCTAAACAACACTATCCGAGAAATTCTAAACGCTACACAATCCTAAATTTTCTAAACAATATAATAGATTTCTAATACTACATTAAATTTGTAGCGTACTAAATACTATACAATCCTGAAATTTCTAAAAACTAAATACTACACTAAAGTTCTAAATATGAACTGCGACATTAAATTTCTAAACAACACTATCCGAAAAATTCTAAACGCTCATTTAACTTCTATATAACTAAACAATCATAAAAAAATTTGTAAATATACCTTCATAGAAACGACGAATCGACTTTTTTTTTCCCCTCTTCTTCTTCTTTCCCTTCTTTTTTCTTCTTCTTCTTCTTTCTCTTCTTCTCTTCTTTTTCCTTTTCTTCTTTCTCTTCTTCTCTTCTTCTTTTGTCTCGGCTGCTTGCCTCAGCCGAGCGAGCAGGCCTTTTATTTGTCCCATGTCGCCCCAGCACTGGGCGACAGGGGGACAGCTGCGGTTGGCCGGCTAGAACGGCCGTTAAGAGCCGTTGGGTTCAGGGCCTGTCGCCCAGAAACGCGATTTTTTCACCCGGGCGCCTATTTTTGAAAAAAAGAATAAAAAGAAATATTAAATAAAAAAATTCGGGATATTACACATCTACGGTTCTACACTGTCAGCTCCAGCAAAGAAGCTGCTACAAGCCTTCAGATATCTCTAGCTGAGATATCAAACAGTAAGCACATGACTACAGGCAGAAGAGTCAACTAAATTCCGGCAAAATCCAACCATAATTTGCATGGTTTATTGGTTTTATTGCCACAACCTAAGGTAGCACACCAAACCGATAGCAATAACAATACATATTATCCAGCCAAGTTGCACAACTGTAGCTTTAGCCCATCCTTACCCATCCAATCAGCCATTATTCAAGGATGGCATATGGTTCTTCTCCAGCCAAACATATTCTAACATGTTACACATGACAGTGTGACATTCCAATCAGAAAATTCTTGAGTCTGGACTGCATTGCTCATGACCCTACTTTATTCATCTACCTGATCCCCTTTAGAACCACTGGCTGCAGCGTGAAATGTTGAAAATTATATGAAGCTAGTACATGTTAAGGTCTTGGTAGTTTGTACTGTTCATTTGGAACTAGTAGAAAGATAGAGACATGAAGAGTAAACCATAAGCTGATGGCTTTGTATTGTTTTTTTAGGGGGCTTTTTTTTTCGAAAGAGAGGCTGCTGGTATCTGTAAGGTCCAAGTTCTACAGTAAACCTTCTGGTGCAGAGAATTTGACAACTCTTTCACCAAATATGTGAATATTTGACATGTATCTCCTGTTCTTGTGAACATCACAGCTACCGCCCAAGTGCCCATTGTTATTGTGCTAGCTTTCTTTCTCCCTGTCCCTTCCACTTGCCTCATTATATATCTTGCAGCACTTGACCTCCCATTGTTGCATGCTCCCTACTGAAGGAGGCAGCATTCTCTTCTTTGTCTGTGCTGCATGATGGGGGAGAGCCCAAAGTTTGCAGAAGTCAGCACCCTTTCCATATCCCTGTCTCATCTCTATACTAATTTTCATACGGCTTGTTCATCATTAACATGAACTCTCCTACCTTTGTTGCAGATTATCCAGCCAAGATTGGTGGCAAGCAAGCTACTGTGCCATCGGCTCGTCTCCAAGTTTGCGAGTTTGGGGGAGGATGCCTTCCACCAGGGGCAGAACGATACTGTCAAGTACAAGTGAGCATTTCTTGAAGCATCTTGCGTTGAATTGAGCTTGAACACAATGGCAATCAACAAACCAATTCACATGATCTGACGCAGGGTGTTCGCCAGTACGTGGAATGTCGGCGGCGTAGCGCCATCCGATGAACTGGACCTGGAGGATTGGCTGGACTCGAAGGCCAATTCCTATGACATCTATGTTCTTGGGTAGTTTGCCACTAATCCTACACGGATTTATACATTATCTCTCCATAAATGGTTCCATATAATTCTTGTCCTAAGATTTTTTTTTTTGTTTGCATTTTTTCAGGTTCCAAGAGATCGTGCCGCTGAATGCGAGGAACGTGCTTGGCCCCAAGAACAGCTTGATATCTATGAAGTGGAACTCACTCATAGGCGATGCACTGAACAACACGAGAAGAAGACAACAACAAGAAGGAAAATTGAACCAAGAGCAGCAGCAGTTCAGGTGCGTGATGAGCAAGCAGATGGTGGGCATCTTCATCTCGGTCTGGGCGATGAGCGGTCTCCGCCGGCACGTCCGCCACCCAGGCATCTCCTGCGTCGGCGCCGGCGTCCTCGGCCGGCTCGGCAACAAGGTACGTAAGCCGCCCGCAAAGGCGCACGCAGCAAATACACGACCAGAGGCAAGGCAATTCATATGACCGTGCATGGAACGGTTGCTGAGCATGAGCCGTGCGTTGCAGGGCGCGGTGTCCGTCCGGTTCTTGCTTCACGGCACGAGCTTCTGCTTCGTCTGCTGCCACCTCGCCTCCGGCGGCAAGGAGCGCGACGTGCTGCTCCGGAACGTCGACGCGGCGGACATCCTATCCAGGACGAGTTTCCCCCGCGCCAGTGGCGGCGGCGGCGGCGGCATGCGAGCGCCGGAGGAGTTGCCGAAGAAGATTCTCGACCATGAGTAGGTGCCCAGCCATATCTAAATTCTGACCCTAGCGACAAACAACAACAGTTCGTTGATGTGGGGTTCTCGCCGCTGCATGCTCTGGCGTGTTCTTGCTTGCAGCCGCGTCGTGTTGCTCGGCGACCTGAACTACCGGATCGCCATTGACGACGCCGAGGCGCGGCTGCTGGTGAGGGCCAAGAAGTGGAGCATGCTGCTGGAGAACGACGAGCTGCTGCTAGAGCTCTCCAAGGGCCGGCACTTCGATGGCTGGCTCGAGGGCCTCGTCACCTTCTCACCAACCTACAAGTACCACCACAACTCCGACAAGTTCTACTGGTGCATCGACGGCAACGCCACCGCCGGCCGCGAGAAGCAGCAGCGAGCGCCAGCATGGTCTGAGTCGTTTGAGCCGATCGACATACCCATGCATCTTGCCTGAATCTTGCCAATGAGATGATTTTTACATGTTTGTAGCGTGATTTTGCAGGTGCGACCGTATCCTTTGGCGCGGCAAGGGGCTGAGGCAGATCCGGTACGAGAGGTGCGGCGGCTACCGGCTCTCCGACCACCGGCCGGTGAGGGCGGTGTTCGACGCCGTGTGCGAGGTTACGGGAGCTGTAGATTCTTTTTCAGAGGGCTTCTGTGCTCTGGAGTAATTAACCCACAGGACACTGTAAATTTAGTGATTTGCCAAAGGAAGATGCTCATAGTCACCTTTGCATCTCTGCGAATGACAAATACTCGATTAGTGTACATTTTTCTGTCGTTTTTATATATGTTGAAAAAATGACATTCACGGATCGCCTTCCAACTTATTCACTTTCCTATGGGATACTTTGTGATGCTCCTCCCACTCCCAGTAAGGAAATGTGGTGGTTGTTTGCTCTTTGCAATCATAAGATACATTTACCGTTAGTTTCTGTCCTGTATATATGTAAATGCTAGGGATCAAGTACATGTCTAGGCATGTCATTTTCATTTGTTCAATATGAATATTCATAAACACAACGATATAGCCGAAGTTTAAAAAGTTCTACGTATCCTAAAGCATCATTTTTGACACTAGACTACTAGAGGCAGTTTGATGCACCAGTCATATGCTAATGATTCGGTAGCAACATGCTATGTCAAATAAATGGTAACTCTTGGAAGAAAATGTATCCGGGCAGAAGGTGACGCTTCTTGACATTGACATTGGTCGATTTTTTGGGTTCGAGCAATATCAACCAGAAAGAAGATTAGGGACAGCATTGCTTTAATATTAACTGCCCTACGTACTCCCCTACGCCATCACTGTCCACCAGAGATAAACATCAGCCCTAGAACAGACTAGACTTGACAGTGCGGTTACTATCAATCTGCAAGAGATATTTTTGCAATGCAGCTATTCACATCCTCTGGTTTCAATATGGGCATGCAAGTAGGCATGTCAGGCAGCAACATGCGTTCACATTTTTTTGTTACGAAAACCGTGCTGTTTCTCTCGATGGTTCACTGCCAGACTTTAAACACCGAGATCGATCTTCCATCTCACACAACCAAATCTAGACACCAATCTGACGTGATCCTTGGAACCTGAGTGGAACATGCTTAGTGAGGTAATATTAGCTACGTGTCACTCACTACTCGACGCGGTTGATTCGTAATTTTCGGTTCGACCAAAATAGCGAAAGCCAGCGACCACACGCGTGAGCCCTGGTTGGGCTATGCCCATCGGCTCAACCGGAGCAGTGGTGCCCCCATGGTAGTACCAGGAGAAGAAGCCCTTCGACGCCACGTGTCCCAGGTCGCATGTGACGTGGAGCCCAGCTCGTACGCGGCGCCCAATCACAGGGTGACACCGGCTTACGCGGCCAACAGGCACTCGCTCGGTTTCACGCGTTGGGCTTGCTTCGTTTGGGTCTCGTTGGCACTCGATCGATGGGTTCCTTCAGGGTCCCCTGTTTTTTAGGTTGCGAAAGGAAAACACTTCAAAGAGTTTTGGGACCAGCATGCACGATCGATCGCCTGTTGGGATTCGGTTCTAGATGCTTCCATTCAGATCTGGCTCTCCAAGCAAACAGGAGTAGTGAGTGGTACTGGAATTTAGGTGAGTCGTAACGATTGCGAGCCTCGCAACCCATGTGACGTAAGGGCGTTATAGGCAGACTTCTAGCTCCGTTGCATCGGCAGCATGCGTTCTTCGCCAGCTTTGCGATGTTGCTTCAATTAGGGCCATCTTCCAGTGGCTTCCTTCAGCTTCCCTGATAAAACCAGCTCAGCTCGGGCTTGTACGACAATAAATCCAAGAAACTGCAGCACATATGTTTTGCCAAGCGTCGGGATTCAGAGGCCCATGCATAGCAGCAGGCCAGGGGGGTCTAGCCATGCAAACACCATCGGTAAATCAGTTGTACCGATTATAAACTCTCATTGTTAGGTTAGGACTAAGGACTAAACTCTCATTGTTAGATTAGGACTAAGGACCAACTAACATAATCTCGGACGCACCAGGTGTCGGCGGAATGTCCAAACCGTGCATCCATCCATCCATCCATCAACTCTCAACTCAGGCGAAGTGAAACCATGTGATCGCAGGGAACCAAAGCCAACGCAGGCATCAAGCAAGCCCACTGGCCACGGCCCTACCAACATGCCACCACCGCGCGCGCGATCACCATCCATCCCAACACGCGCGCGTCGTAATGCGACTTGGACGAAACGGTGCGCGCGCACGCGTGTCCTGGAGGCCCCCCAAATACGACGTCTCCTGGGGTAGCCGTGCGTGGGCTTCTGGCGCGCCGCGAGCCACGAATTCGATGCGGTGAGGGTGACTCGGTGAGCAGTAGCGCGTACATGTTAATGCTAATCTGCAGACTGCATTTCTGCAATGTGATTTATGCGTGATCGTATCATCGGTTTAACTCCCCTTCAAGCTCACACGATCGGTTCCAGCTGGATAAATTGACAGGATTGGAAGGAAACACTAGCAATTAGCAGGGTGAGAAGAATCGATTCGAGGGTGGAAGTAACGTGGCATGGAGGTGGGGTTGCGAGGGTCAGAATGGCTAATTTGAGGATGTGCTCTCACGGTTTTTGTGACGTAATATAGTGCTTTTCTTTTTAGAACGTTTGTTCCTTTTCTTAATTCGGGATATTGTTTTCTTTTCCTTGAGATGATCTTTGGAAGTGAGGAGATCTATATCAGCGAGTAAACAATAGCCATCGGATGTGGGTGAGTAAAGCGAGAAAGATCGAGAGGTTAATTTTGATGGAGTTTACGGGGACGTTTATTTGAGTGCGTGAAGGTTCGTTAGCGTGGGGTGCATTATTCAACAGGCGTGAAAAGAATAGCTTGTATCTATACCCTTTTAATACACCAAGCAAATTTTCCACGTAATATATAGTGGCTTTTCCAAAATGAACGCCTTAGATCTTTCTAGATCCGATAATCGTTTGTTTCCATATTTTCCAAGGAAATAAATAATTCAGATTTGATATTTGCCAAAATTTTTCATATTTTTCAAACAAGGAAATGAGATGATAAGACTTGAATTTTTATTGTTGGCAGGTGAGGGAGATCTCGAGACTTTTTATGGATCTAGCCCCATAGAGCCTAATTTGGTATATGGAGAGCGCGAATTTTTGTTTTCATAAGGAGTTAGACTTAATTTTTTCAATTTTTTAAACAATATCTTTTTTCCTTGCGGATCCGGTGATCGGAGCCAGCTTTATTTTTTCATATTTTTGAAATCATCCTGTGGTCCACAAATGATCTTCCTCATCTCGGCATCAACGAAAAAAAACAAGCGTCCGAGGAAAGAACGTCTGGAAAGGAAAGGACCATACATTACGAGAGGTTAATTTTGATTTATTAAGTACAAAATAATCAAAAGTTTTTTGGCAAAAATCCTTCTATATTTAAAAAAATGAAGGCAACATTAAAGCAGAAAGAAGCTCCAAAGCTCCATCAATCCCGCACTCAAATCTCCTCTTTCC
The DNA here is from genome assembly GCA_036346275.1 of Otatea glauca. Lineage (NCBI taxonomy): Eukaryota > Viridiplantae > Streptophyta > Magnoliopsida > Poales > Poaceae > Otatea > Otatea glauca. Next base: position 32,471,010 of record CM070726.1, on the reverse strand, counting down.
ATCTATGGTGCATAAAGGCTCTATTGCCATTTCTCTCCCAATCTGATTTGGGTGCATTATTTGGGTGGTAAATCCCCAAGTGCTCCTCTTGTAAAGATCGCGGATTTTGGAGGAGCCAAAAATGACTCCTCTTGGGTGTATTATAAAGGGGTATAGCACGTTGTTCTCTCTGTGGAAGCTAAAAAAATAATCTGAAAATTCTTTTTCTTTCTCTTTCTTTATTTAAAATCTTTTGAGAGCCCGTTTCGCCTATTAGACCTCTATTTACTAAATTCTTCATTCTTTTATTATTAAGTGTTGAACACTTTCCTTCCCTTTAAACACGTTCTCATCGCAGCATTTGATATCATCCCATTCATCTCCTTTCTTCCGTTGTTTCCTTTTTTCTCAAACACTGAAATACTATGTGAAGGTCTACCCATGTGTGTGATGAGTAATTGATTGTATTTGAGCTGTTGGTGCATAAGTTCAAATTTGTTTGGGACTGGTTGTGAACTGGTCAAGATAGTTTGTAAACTGGTTGGAATTGGTTGTGAACTGGTTGATAAATATTGTAAACTAGTCGGGATAAATTGTGTATCATTCTGGCTAAGTGTTGATTTGATTGCATGTGTTGTTGGACATTGCTATGTGATGTGTTTGCTTGTCGTAATGGTTGCAGAACTTCGGAGCTAGACCATAGTGAGGCAAAGGAGATCGGGACTTGGTTAGAAGAGCTAAGGTCTATACGATCAAGGTGGCGCCAAAGATGACTGAGGCCAGGGAGTAGCTACAAGCCGAGAAGATAAGTGGATGGTGCATATGCTAACTTAGGCCCTACACAAGCGAAGGAGGATCATTGGATCGCAGATTCGTGAGTAGAGTAGTGGTTAAGTTAGTGGTGCCCTGAGAGGTGTGTGTTAAAACCCGTTATGTTGTTGGGTTTCGGGTCAGCCCATGTATGGTTGAATGAGTTAATCCCAGCCCTTGATAAGGTTCTTTATGGGAGAAGGAAGTCATCCAAGGATGGAGATTGCTCAGGTTAGGCTATAAATAGAGGGGTGGAGGGATGCCTCACTCCTGAGTCTTTAGAGAGGATTTTTGGTTTTCCTTGTGCTCATGTGAGCTCTGCCCACCTGATAGTGTGGCTTTGTAAATCTTCATCTCAATGCAATGAAAGATTAAATTTCTTCTCTATTCTGAAATTTCTTTTACTTCTTGCATTTTAGCTCATTGCACTTTGGTTTTGCCTCCCCTCTTTCTAAGGACATTTGGATCTTGTGCTAAGGATAAAAGATTGCTGGATGAATCTTCTATAGATCATATTCCAATCATCTAGGCAATCTACAACCTCTTCTTTTCAGTTTTTGCAAGAAACCGATCTTTATGCTTGAAAGAAAAAGATTCTTATAGATCGCATTCTTGTTTGTTTGAAGGGTGTTATTGGTGTTCTTACTTGCTGTGATATGTGGGAGGTCATCTAAAATCATCTTGGTCATCAATTCCCCACAAGCAAGCTAAGGGTGAAGTTTTTGTGATTGACCCGGTTTTGATGCAACATTCATTAAACTGGAAAAAGGTCAGAACTTTGACGTCAATCCTTGCGATTGAAGGTTGAGATAGGTTCCTGACATCCATAGGAAGGTGCACACAAAGTTTCACAGATTTTGGATTAGCCGATCAAAAGTTACATTGATTCTTGTTTCTGAGATCGTGTTGTGTTTTTTACTTTTCACGTGAAACACTGTTCATCCGAGCATTATCCACCCAAAACAATGTTCACCCCAAGCACTATTTACAAGAACACTGTTCATCCGACCAGTGATATTTTTAACCAGTTCATAGTACTATTCATCCTAGCACTGTTCATTCGACCAGTTGTTGTTTACTGTTCATCCGACCAGTGCAGTTTTTATTGTTTATCTGAGCACTGTTCATTCATCCTCCTGGTCAAGGATACTATTCATTCGATCAACTGTTTTGATTGTATAGTTATTCGATCTGTTCTCTTGGTGGTTTGATTTTTAGGAGAAAAATTTTACTTAGCTCCTATTTACCCCTCTAGTCGCCTTTTTGGTCCTACAATTAGTATTAGAGCTCAGTTTTGCTCTTTTATAGATCTTAACCAGTCTCAAGAGCCATGGCGATGGACAAGTATTCCACCAAGCCTTCAATTCTTTCTAGAGTTGATTTCCCTTTTTGAAAATCAAGAATGGAGTCGTACACACTGCCCAGGGCTTCTCGATTTGACAGAAGGTGAAGCTCCCGTATGAGGTTCCTATCGATGAAAACGTCATGGTCGGCAATATGGCTGACATTGAGGCGGATGCTAAGGCAAGTAACATTCTCATACAGGGCCTTAGCCGTAGTGAGTACGACAGAATCTCTCACCTATAATCTGCTCATCAGATCTGGGTGACCCTCAATACTTACCATGAGGGCACCACCCAAATCAAAACAGTGAGACAGGATCAATACAAGCGTGACTACAACAAATTTGAACAGCACGTTGGTGAGACCCTCGATGAGTGTTTTGATCATTTCACAAAGATCTTGAGCTATCTCCGTGCAGCTGGTTGCACATACTCTAACTCGGATAACGCTCGACACTTCTTGACCATACTCGATCTTTGGATTTAGGAGATGAAGGTGACCACCATCAAGGACACCATAGACTTATCGACTCTGACTCTTCATGGGCTTTATTCTCGACTAAAGACTCATGAAATCGACTTCGTCTATAATAAGACGAAGTCGCAGTCGATGGCCTTGGTTACCGATCTCATTGGATCATGTTTTGAGACTTCAGTTGGTTTCTCCTCTTCTGACCTTTATGAGCTAAGCGATGAACAGCTAAAAAAATTTCTAGAAAGTGAGATTGCTCTTTTATCCTGTAAATTTCTCATGCATACAAGAAGGTAAGGGAGAGGTGGCATGATCACCTACTCTGAGTGTAGTGGCCCCAACCACATTCGGGCGAACTGCCCCAAGCTGGAGAAAGGTAAGAACGACTTCGGCAGTTCGGGAAAGAACGACTACACTGACAAGAACCGCAACAAGAAGCCTCCAGCTCGTGACCCGATGCGTGAGAAGAAGTAACACAGCTTCTCGAAGAACAAGAAGCTCTTTCATCGCATCCTCGCCGCACTCGACGACATCAGCCTCTTCGACACAGAGACCTGGAGCGATGAGGGTGAGGATGACCTGCAAGAGAAGAACAAAGGCGATGATGACTTCACCGGCATGTGTTTCATGACCGACGCCAACGGCATCGACGACTCCAAGCTCTATAGCGACTCAAACGAGGTGCCCTAATACGACCAGCTCAACGATGCCTTCTGTATGTTAGGAAAATTTTATGCTAAAGCTAGAGCTAGGTATACGAAGTTAAAGAAGGAAGTAGGTACCTTGTCTCGTAAGTTAGCTTCACTTAGATCTTGTTACTCCCGAGACTCTGATGATTGTATTCTTTGCTATGCTTTGGTTGCGAAGCTTGATAACCTAAGGATCATACATGATAGTGTGTTTTCTAAGATGGAGGGTCTTAGGTTGAATAATGCTAGCACTAGTCCTGTTAATGCTATTCTTGTATATGCTAGTTTTCTTCATGCTCACAATAGTGTATCTTGTGAAAATTCCCAAAACTGCTATCTGAAATTGATGCCATGAGCACTCACCTTAGGAAGTTATCTGCTAGAAATAATGAACTTGAACTACATACTTCTAAGGACTTAGTCAGCTCATGTGAGGGCTGCAGGCAACTAAAACTTAACAATGAAGCTTTAAATGTCAAGCGTGCTAAACTTGCTAAGGACTTACTAGCTAAGTCACAAGAAAGTTGATTATGTGCTGAGATTGAGGGAAATTTGGATAAAATCCAAGTCGAGCTTAGGAAGAAACTAGAGGCCCAGACTCTTAGGATTAGTAATGTATGTATCTTGTGAGGCCCTCAAGATTGAGGCAGTCGTGCTTATGGAGAAAAATGCACGTGCTGGTCACTCTTCCTTGTATGGCTCTTCTTCATCTTCTTCCCCATGTTCTTCTGTGCCTCTCTTTTTTGGGAGTGTGAGTTCCTCGTGAGAACCCTCAAGAAATTTTTTGGAGGCAAGAAGAAGCTCAATCTCATCCTAGACCAATCCAATAGTAGATTTCATCAAGGTCTAGGATTTGACTACTTGAAGCACGCTCGGCCACATCCTCCCACCATTGTGCGTGGCTCCGAGAGTAGTGAGATCGTGGAAGCTCCCAGGGTGAGCACCACTGTGTTTAGATCTGTTGGGGTTGTCTATGGGATCTCTGACCAGAAGGTTGCTCCTCCTACTGCTTATGCATCTAGTAAGGCAGAGTATACATGCACCTTCGGTCAAAAGGATGAACATCTTGCAAATTTCTACTTCAAGCATGCCAAGATCACAAGGTGCAAGTGTGCTCGTGCCCTTAGGGATATTCAGGGTCATCCCCAGAATCTGAGTACTCCTAAGGCACACACTGCTTCTAGATAGATTAGAGAGTCACTTGTTTTTTAGCAGCGTCCAGGACTCAGCTTTCATACTGTTCAGTCGAGTTTTCATCCTGGAGTTACTCGTGGTCAATCTCTCTGCCATCCTTTTGATATTCCTCATTCTTTCCATCGAGGTAGGTATCAGCGGCGTGAGGTGTTTCCTATTAGGAGATTTGGGCAGCTTCACTGGGTGATCCGGCCTTTGAACGATGATAGGTCAATCCAACTCTAGCTCCCAGATCTTCTGCTTGTGTTGCTTCTAAATTTATGAGAGTTGAGCGTCATAGAGACACTAGAGTCCAGTCTTTTATTCCAGTGGCTGGCACTTCGACGTGTCATGTGATTTAGTATTGGGTTCCCAGATCTGTTCTTGTTTGTCCCAGTACTGAGTCACCTCTTTCTCTTTTGCGTTGATACTGGTCCGTAGGATTGGGAAGGGAGAGGTATGGATCGTTGACTCCGATTGTTCTCGTCATATGACTAGAGACTCTTGTTGGTTCTTTTCCCTAGTTCGAGTTCCCGGTGATGAGTTGATCCCTTTTGGGGATGCTTCGTTAGGTAGGATCATCGCTAAAGGTATTGTCTGCATTAATGACAATTTTGTTCTTAAGACGTTGCCTTAGTGAGTAAGCTGCAATACAATTTGCTTTCTGTCTCTCAGCTTATCGATAACGATTTCGAAGTAAGCTTTAAAAGTAATGCCTATAGAATACTCGATTCTTCTAAGGGGTTAGTTTGCGGGATTTCCAAATTTGGGAAAGTCTTTTATGCTGATTTTTCTGCTTCTTCTCGAGTTCATTGTTTGATTGTTTCTAAGTCCCGTGATCTCTCCTTCTGACATAAGAGACTTGGTCACATTGGCTTCGATCATTTGACCCGAGTTAGCAGCCATAATCTCATTCGTAGTTTGCTCAAACTCAAGATGATCAAAGACTTAATTTGCTCTCCTTGCCGACATGGCAAGATGGTTGCTGCTTCTCATCCTCCAATCACTTTGTGATGACTGATGCACCAAGATAGCTTTTACATATGGACACTATTGGTCCAGCTAGAGTGTAGTCAACAGGTGGGAAGTGGTATGTTTTTGTTATTATCGATAATTTTTTGAGGTATTCTTGAGTATTTTTCATGGCCTCAAAGGATTAGTCTTTTACCCATTTCAGGGGTTTGGTCTGTAGATTGTCTATTGAGCTCCTTGATGCCTTACGAGCTTTACGCAGTGACAATGGCATAGAGTTTAAGAACTCCTACTTTGAGAGTTTTTGTGAGGAGTTAGGCTTAGAGTATCATTTCTCCTCTCTATACGTCCCTCAGCAAAATGCATAGTGGAAAGGAAGAACAGGACCTTGGTCGAGATGGCCAGGACGATGCTAGATAAGTACAGTACTTGTAGGAATTATTGGGCTGAGGCTATAGCTACTGCTTGTCATGTGTCTAATCGAGTATACTTGAGAGCACATTTGAACTGCACTTCTTATGAGTTGAGATATGGGCGAAAGCCTAGTGTTTCTTATTTTCGTGTGTTTGGTTGCAAATGTTTCGTTTTGAAGTCTGGGAACTTAGATAAGTTCGAGTCTCGTTTTTCTGATAGCATTTTTCTAGGTTACTCGACTTTGTCTCGTAGCTATAGGGTCTGGAGTTGTGAGGCGAATAGGATTATAGAGACCTCTGATGTGACTTTTGACGAGGCTAGTCCAAGAACTAGACCCAACATATTAGGCTCTTCTTCCATCTCTAAGACCATCTTTGTAGAGGATGAGGATGATGGAGATAACGGTGTTCCACTTGATACAGTCCCCTCTACACCTGAAGTGCCTCCTGTTTCTATCTCTGCACCTTAGGAAGACCAGCCCTTACCTTCAAACTCTCCTACAGCTAGTGGCTCTGATACTCTGTTCATGAGGTAGAGGCTATTTCTGCTTCTGGACCTCTCTGCCACATTCAGCGGCATCATCCACCCGATCAGATGATCGATGATTTGTTTGAGCGTATCACACGCTCAAAATCAAGCCTATCTCTCTTCTGTCTTCACTCTGCCTTCGTTGCCACCTTTGAGTCGAATGATGTTTCTCATGCATTAACAGATGTACCTTGGATCAATGCTATGTATGAGGAACTTGAGAGTTTTGAGGGAAATAATGTCTAGCAGCTTGTTGAGCCCCCATCTGGTCATAATGTTATTGGGACCAAGTGGGTGTTCAAGAACAAGCAAAGTGAGGATGGGATTGTCATTAGGAACAAGGCTAGGCTAGTTGCACAGGGTTTTACTCAGGTTGAGGGTCTTGATTTTGATGAGACCTTTGACCCTGTAGTTAGACTAGAGGCTATTAGAATTCTACTTGCTTTTTTAGCATCTAAGGGTTTCAAGTTTTACCAGATGGATGTCAAGAGTGCATTCTTCAATGGGTATATTGAGGAAGATATTTATGTTAGATAGCCTATAGGATTTGAGAACCCCAAGTACCCAAATCATATCTTCAAGCTTTCTAAAGCTTTGTATAGACTTAAGCAGGCCCGTAGAGCTTGGTATGAGAAGCTTAAGTCTTATCTTCTTAGTCATGGATTTGAGATGGGTAAAGTAAACAAGACTTTGTTCATCAGACACTAGGATTCTCACTTTTTACTTATTCAGATTTATGTGGACGACATTATCTTTGGTGGCACTTCGCACTTTCTTGTGTCTCAGTTTTCAGATGTGATGAGTATAGAGTTCGAGATAAGTATGATGGACGAGTTGAGCTACTTCCTCGGCTTCTGGATCAAGCAGACTCGAGAGGGTTTTTTCTTGCATCAAGGCAAGTACACTCGAGACCTCCTGAGACGTTTCGACATGTTTGATGGGAAGCCGGTGATGACTTCTCATTCTGTGTTTCTGGTTTCTCTTGAGTTCTTTTGGAAATTTTCTGAGCTTAATACTACTAATAACTCAACTTGAACCAGAAATCATGCTTAAAATTGATTCACTTGTTGAGGAAGAGTTTGAGAAGCTGTTCATGCATTGCATATAGTCTCCATTTTCTGTTTTAATGAGCTTTGTCTATTATGCAAATGAGCTGCCATTCATGCTATGCACCTTGCTACTTTTCTGAAGATCATGCTAGCTTAGTCAGGTCTAAGTTTATTTTGCTTCATCATGATAAGCTTGCTAAAAAATGAAAATTGAGCTTTAATAAAAACTTGATGAAACCTGTAGCTTTTACTTGCTATGTTTCCTCACTAGATGCATATGCCATGATTTGTGAAATCTTGGATTTTTACTAGAGTCCCTATAGCAACTTGGGTGAAGCTAGTTTGATCCATACTAGAGTCCTTCTCATGCTCATAAATCTAAGTGCTAAAACGGTCAAAAATTAACTTTTGTGTGCAAATTGATCTCAACACTTTACATTCACGAGATTGCTTTCCATTGCACTAGGAATGAACTTGGAATTCATCGTGTATGACCAAGACCATTCTTTTAAGAGTGCTTTTTGAGATGGTCGACTATAGCTTGAGTCAATCACACTTGAAAATGCAAATAAAAAAGAAAAAATAGGTAAAAATGTAAATAATGTCAAACATTTGTACTCCACTATGTGAGTTGAAGTTTTAAAAGCAAAATTTTGCATTAAAGATAATTGAATACAAATGATCTTTTATGCACATGTAGCTTACCCAAAGTGTTGAGTAGGTTGAACTCTAGGTCTTTCATTTGATCTATTTTATGATTTTGGTTCTAGTTTGGAGATTGTGTTAAGTGTTGCTCTTGTTAAAATCATAATCTTATTTGTGCTTGCTAGCAAAGATATTACAATTTGCACTTAGACATGTCTTAGGCTATGTTTGGTACAGCTCCAGTTCCACCAGATCTGAGCTGGGTATTCCTAGCTTCACCAGATCCGTGGAGCTGGAGCTGTTTAGGTGATTCATCTTGTTTACATTTTAGACTAAAAATATAAATTTAATCACTTTATTTTAGTCTACAAGTTTCAGATATGAGGTGGAGCTGGGATCTGGAGCTCGACCACACAGGGCCTTAGTTTAGCATAACCTGAACTTGAGTGGTTTGGTGTCATACTTTGTCTATGAGATTACTTGGATAATGCTCAAAACTCTTTAGATGCATTTCATGCATACATGTTGATAGGAGAGAAAATATCATCTTGATGCCTATATTGACAAAAGAGGGAGAAATTGTAGAAAAATCATCATCGAAAGGTGAGAAATGTAAATACATATTGGTTCTTATGATCATGGTGAAAAATTTCTAGTGTTAGGATCATAAGCATATTTGAGTTTTTGTGAGTTTTCCTTGGATTTTTGTAGCTTTTGTGGAAAATTTGTTCTTTCTCTTGGTTTGCTCTAAAATCCCTCTTGCCAACTTGGTCATATTTTTATTTTCCTCTTGTTCTAGACCAAGTGGGGTTTTGCAATCAAATTGCTTTCTTCTTTCTGTCTCAAACTCAAATTTATGCATTTTCGGTGTTTGTCAATATACTCATCAATGGAGAGATTGAAATACTATGTGAAGGTCTACCCATGTGTGTGATGAGTAATTGACTGTATTTGAGTTGTTGGTGCATAAGTTTGAATTTGTTTGGGACTGGTTGTGAACTGATTGCGACAGTTTGTAAACTGATTGGGACTGGTCGGGACAGTTTGTAAATTGGTTGGGACTGGTTGTGAACTAGTTGAGAAAGATTGTAAATTAGTCGAGATAAATTGTGTATCATTCTATCTAAGTGTTGATTTGATTGCATATGTTGTTGGACATTGCTATGTGATGTGTTTACTTATCGGTAATGGTTGCAGGACTTCGGAGCTAGGCTATGATGAGGCGAAGGAGATCGGGACTAGATTAGGAGAGTTGAGGTCGAGACGATCAAAGTGGCGCCAAAGATGACTGAGGCTAGGGAGTACCTGCAAGCCGAGAAGACAAGTGAATGGTGCATATGGTTCAAATAAAAAGTTTTTTGTTTTTAAATCTCTTCCTAAGATTTTGTGGAGTAAGTATTTTTAACCACTTTTGAAAATTTTCTAATCGAAAGTTTTTTAGTCAAAATTTTTCAAAAGTATTTTGAGTCGAAACTTTTCGTAACAAAATTTTTTGAACAGTGAACTTCGAGTTTTTGAAACTTTCCATTATGAAATTTCCTCACTTAACATTCTTTTGATTTAAAATTTCCCGAGTTGAAATTTTCCCAGTTGTGAGTTCCTCAAGTTGAAAGTTCCCAAATTTAAAATTTCCTAAGTTGCAAATTTAAAATTTCTGATTCAATTTTTTTAGATTCAAATTTGTACGAGTTGAAATTTTGCTTAGTTAAAAAAATTGAGTTGAATTTTTCCAAATCTAAAAAAAATTCGAGTTGAATTTTTCTGAATTTGAATTTCTTTCGAGTTGAAACATCCTATTTAAAATTTTCAAAGTTAAGTTTTTTATTTGAATTTCTATGTTAAAAGGAAGGAACAGGGGTGGAGAAAGTGTACAGAGAAAAGGAAAATGTGATGATGAATAGAAAAGATGACACATGTCCTAAAAAGATATCATCAAATTCTTTATCTATACCCCTTTATAATGCATCTAAGCATTCTTTTCTACGTCCACCCCAAATAATGCACCTCACTAGAGATGGTCCAACCTTCATGCACCCAGCGAAACGTCCTCAGAAACTTGCCTCCATCAAAATTAACCTCTTAGATCTTTCCTCAGCTTTACTCACCCACATCCGATGGCCATTGTTTAATGTGTCTAACTCATCCTGTGGCATGACGGATCTCCTCCACCTCCAGCATCATCTCAAGGAAAAGGAAACAAATATCTTGGAATTAAGAAAAAAGAAACAAACGTTAAAAAAGAAAAGATCATATATTACGTGCTGAGAAAAGAAAATCGGAAGATAAAACACTATACTAGTTAGTTTAAGAGTAACCTTAAAATAGTGGTATCCATTAATACAGTGCAAGGGTTGATGCTTCGAACCCAATACGTCGCAAGGGGCGAGGAAGTGATTCTTAGGGTCTAATTCTAGCAGCGTGGCATGCCTGGCACGGCGTTTCGTACGTGCGATGTTGGGTCGGGTCTCCTTGTGCTTGTGCTGCTGGTGAATTCGCTTATGGTCCACGAGAGGAGAGCTTCGTGATGGAGACACCTTTGGGCCTGGGTTGGCGGGTGGGAGGTCGACGTCTCGCACAATCAAAAAGTTTCTAGCACACGCAAAATGGACGGTGGTTATTGGTGAGATATACCTTGACTTTTGGTTTTGTTTATTAAGATATACTAGGTACTTATACGCGTGCCACGCCGCGGGCGCCACTCCACATGAGAGAAAATCGAGAAAACGAGCGATTGCCGCTTCCTACACGAGTAAATCGAGAAAACACGCGAAAAGGACCTAAAAAGAATTTTGTGTTTTCTGCAAAAGGGCTTAAACGTAATACTAGAAAAATAAAAAAAGGATCTAAATGCAATGTATATTTTTTTCAAAAAAAAGGACTTGAACGTTTTTTTTTACGAAAAGGACCTAATAGTAATTCTAATTTTCCGTAAAAGGACCCGAGCGCAATGCTTAAAAACGCATAAAGGACCTAGACGTAATATATTTTCTTTTTTGAAAAAAGGACCTAATCGTAATATTTTTCCCAAAAGGACCTAATCGTAATTTTTTTTTAAAAAGGACCTAAACGTAATTTTTTTCGCTGCTTGGCTCGAGCCACGAGCCGAGCCGCGAATGAGCCGGCTCAAAGCCTCCTAAAGCGTGAACTCTTCCATCTATAATAGATGGATGATTTGAACTCTTGGTTTGGTAAGCGAATTCTAAAATTATTCATGGAGGATTATGGGTATAATATGGTACCCTGTTGTACAAAGGAATCAATCTATAATTAATAAAAAGAAAAGAGTTGCTTACATTATATCATGTATTCATCCGTTGTGATTGTTTTTCGTATATTCTTGATTAGTATTGAGATTGATATACGGTAATCATCATCTTTTTCAACACATTATCAGTATGACACTCTCCGAGTCCGAGCAAGTAGTTTTAATCCTGCAAATTAATTTCCTTAATTACTTAGATTAGTTGTTATTAATTGTCGATCAAAGACTAGAATAATTTAACTACCGGGATTAGGGTCTCGCGTTTTGTTCATACAAATCAATCAAAAAAAGAGGAAAAAATTCCTCTATCGACGTAGCTAGCTGCTGCCTAGAGTCTGATGCGAAGCCGTCAGTCGAGCCGAGCCGCCGCGTGCGTCCTCGCCTGACGCCGCACCCGAAGTTGCCACTGGAAGAGCCAATGTCGAGCCACCGCCGAGCACCCACCGCCGCTCGGCCCGTCGCTCCCGTCAGGGCCGAGAGCCTCCTTGTCGCCGCACCCGTAGCGCCACGCGCCGCTCCCGCCGAGGTTACCGCCCACCACAGATCTCCGACCGCCGCCCTGCTGCGCGCGTTCCACGTCGTGAGCCCTGAAGCGCGCTGCGCCGCAGGCCGCCATCCTGCCCCGAGCCTTCGGGCGCCCGCTAAATTTTTTTAATTAAAGGCTTCTAGATTCACGGTAGGTTCGAATTAGAGTGAAAACGAATTGGATATAGACGGATAATAGCTATACCATATTTATTTTTATATTTCTTTTCTCGGATACAGATACGGATAGTCCGGATACGAATACGAATAATGACAAATACAAATATGGATTGAATACGAATCAAATCTGATACGGTTTCGAATATTTATCGGAACATAATAACCCCTTAGATTATAAATAAAAAATCAATGAAAACACATAACTAGTTGATTTGATCAAAATATTATTGAAAATTGAACAAATATAAACATTTTCATTCACTTAAGACAATAGTTAAATACTATGTCGCAAACAAAATTATATAAGACTTAGTTTATCACACACATACGATTAATTCATCATACGCGTAGATCAAAACACAAAAATGAAGGTAATCCTTGCTTAGAGATACAAATGGAAGCTCACATAACACACTAAAAGTTTGATAAAATTTAGATACCATGTCTCTAGAAAAAATATATAACACTTGCATGAAATAACCCAGATTTATATTCTTTGTTGAATTATGTTTAAAATAATAAGTTATGTATTTTTGAGTTTTTATGCATTATTAGCTATTTATTTAAAATATTTTCCTATTATGAACAATAGTGTTTGAATTTTTAAGAAAATTTAAAATCTTATAGAATCTTAGAAATATTGTTTTAAATGTTAGATTGTATCTGGAACTTTCTCAAAAAAATTCGTAATTTTGGAGTTAGTTTTCCAATTTTAATAATTGAAACTTGCTTTATAAATTAAATAATTAGAAAATGATTTTGAAATTAAGAAACCTTTTTGAGCCAAAATAGTAGCCTTGTCCTAGCCCACATGCATATCCGGATATCCGACCCATCAATATTCGAATTATCTGAATCCATATCCGTATCTGACAGATAGTGAGCTATCGAATCCGTATCTGTATCCGACAAAAAAATCTGTATCCGTGTAACATCTCAAATCTAATAAAAATAAAATATAAATGTTTGGATTGATTTCTGGATTTCATTTGGGTTTGTATGTCTTTCTGAAATTTCTGGATTTTCTGATTTTAGCAAAAGCATTTCAAGTAACTCAATACAGGTTATAAAAATTCCAAACCCAAAATCTCCAACTGCAAAAAACTATGGAATTTATTTTTTCAAACCCTAAATTCTCCCATTATCATATCTGAATTTTTTAACCCATTTATCATTTTATAGAAAATTTAAAATCAGCAAGTTGAGTATTGTAACAGAAACAATGTCAGAATTTTATAAAACTAATTAAGCAATATCTCTATCTGAAAAGTTTAAAGTGTCCTCCTAAGTACCCCAGAATCATCCAGTAAAATTATCAAAATATGTTGATATCATTTGGTGCCTTTATAAAAACAAAAACTGAAAGACCGTTAAAAGGGCAGAATGTTTGTCAGAATTTTCTAAACAATCCTCCGGTCATATATCAAGCTGCAATTTTTATGGAAACATAATTATCCCATTATGTTTCTCCCAAAAAAGTTTAAAAAATTTAAAAGTCATTTTGAATTCCCAATTAAATCTAGAACCAAATGGCTGTCAGCACTTAACAAATAGGTTTCCCTTTTACCCTCCTCCTCCCTCTACCATGTGGGCCTCTGGTCAGCCCTTGGCGCCCCACTGACCTCCCTGGCCCGTTGGCAGCCACAGAAAGTTCCGGCCCACCTGCCAGCGCCCTGTTCTTCTTCTTCCACGCGTGCCCGAGCCCCTCTGCTGAATCACTACCATGGCAACGTTTCACCGGCTTCTCGCCATGGCAGCACCTGGGCAGGCCTCGGAAGCCAACCCTCCAGCACCGCGCCAAACCCTTGCCGCCCTCTCTACCCAACCCGTGCCGAGGCGGCTTTTTCCCGACTGAAGTCTTGCCGTGGCGGCAAATCGGCTCAGTTCTTCTCGGCCCGCCACCCAGCTTCGCCAATCCCTGGCCACGATAGGACTGACCCCCACCTCCTCCGCCACAGCACAGTATTAACGCACAGAACTCGCGCCGCACCCGACCGATGTGCTCTGCTACCCATTCCGCTAGGTGTTGAATTTCCGTCCCATCCTTGCTGCTCCGCCGATTTCGCGTGTGTTGGAACAACTAGGAAACTTGTTTTTTGCCTACGCAATTGCTTCAGCCTTTTCTAGTTTTCATAGTACATAACCGACTAGCTAACAAACTCTATCTACTAACAAACTCAATCTAAACTTACAGAGTTTGAATCTTCTAAAACTAAAACTCAATCTTATCTCTTTAACTAATGCATGTCAAGATTATCTCTAACATTTCCCCCCCTAATCTTGACATATTGACTCTTATTCTTTGAGGCAATCAGTCTCAACTACGATTTGCCCAACACAAAACTCGATACAGGATGGGGAACACATCTTCTCAATATCGCGGACTCATCTTCGACGAACTTCTTTGGATGGCGAACATATCTTCTCAACGTTCCGGACTCATCTTCAACGGACTTGACTTTGGACGACGAACACATCTCTTCAACGCCCCGGAGTCAACTTCGACAGACTCAACATAGTTGCAAACGGACTCATCTTCGACTTGCACTGCACACACACACAAAACCTGCTTCTCTGGTGTCGAAACTACACGCTCTTCCCTGCGACCCGGATGATGACGGCGCACCTCTCCTGTCTGTGCGCTCGTAGGCGAGGCCCTTCTCGGCTAGCGCGATGCAGATGCGCTACGCGAACGGACTCCCAAACAAGTCCAGCAGCAGCAGCAGGCTGTCGCCATGCAAGCTTCACGGCCAAAACACAAGCGCCTTCATGCATGCACCGTGCGTGGCTGGTGGCTACACGAACGCCTTCTAATCTAGCTTTGCACGGGTGAAGCTCTTTTATTTGCCGCAAAACTCCACCTGATTCAGGCTTCTTCCTCGGGTGCTGCCGGGAACCAATCTGCTCTGCACATGCCTGGAGGAAATTATGCGCTGCTGCATTAGACTTCTCTGCGGCTTGCTATCTCCTGATGCCTTCGCTCTCCTCGTGCTTAGTCGCAGTTCACGCGCACGACTTCCAGCTCACGCTAGAGCACGCCCGACGCTGCCTCCTAGACGACGCAACGGAAGGCGCGGCCGTCCTCATCCACCGGTTCAACTAAAACTACGTGACTCACAAAGAAAGAATCAATATAAAAACCAGAGCTCTTTGTTTCTGAAATTTTATTTGGAGTTGATGTTATTTGATTTCTTTTGTCTCTTGTGGTTGCAATTAGTCGAGCTGCGTATAGACACTGATGTCCCCAACACTGCTACTGTCGACTCCAACTTCATCGCTGAACCCAACGAGCAAGGCAAGCACCTCCTTGATCATATTGATCCCAATATTTCAATTAATTTATATTGTTTTGTCAAATCTATTATGCATGCGTGTAATTTCATTAAATTGCTAGTTTGTGGGTATCGGTAGATATACATGTAATCTTATAGAACTTTCTTGATAAGTATGGACATGTAAACCTTGATAAACCTAGAATAAGGGTAGTCACTACATAATGTCGACATGGGCACATGCGATTACATACTAGTTATGCTTAGCCATGCTTTAGCTTTGAAATAATCAGATTAAATTGTGTCTTGAGAATTTAAAAAGGTTGGATATGACAATTAAGGATGTCGGTATTTTGTCTCAAAAACTTAAAATAAAACTATGGTTTGACGCAGATGAGTTATGGCAGTAGCTGGTTGTGCATGGGTCTTGCACGTAGTGTAGGGGAGTATTCTCGCCCGGGTCGGTTAAGAACCGAACTATTGTGTTGTTTTCAAGCCAAGAAGTTAGTGCAACCACAAGTACTAGTATGGGATAGTCTTAACCTATTAAGTTATTTAGGTCTAACTTTGCATGTTGGAAGGCTGTAGTAGTACGGGCTGTTCCATTATGGTTACTCGAAGGGGCGCCCACACCAAGGTGATGGGAACAACACTTACCAATACAACAGTGTACGCCTTCATATGGGGAGAAGTGGGACAGTGGGATGTGAAACCATTTGTTGTACCAAAGTTACAAATATCTTCTACCACCATATTAAGGGTTTGTCGTCACCGGACTGGTGCAAAGTTAGGTCTAAATAATGTAATGGTTATATCATGACTTTGCGACACATCAAAGAAAGTGTGTTAATAGCTTGCACAAAGAGTCGGTCATGACTTGTGGGTAAAGCTGTACGTCTCTACAGAGTGTAAAATTTTTCGAAAAGCCGCGCCCGCAGTTATAGGCACTTGGTAAAGTCATAACATAGTTAGAAATTTATCGCTTTAAAAAACAAGGCTGAATATGGAAATATTGTTGGAAAGTCTGTATTTCAGGTGTTATGCTAGGGCTTGGTAAGGTCATTACATCACTCACAATCATGGAGTACCGTGAGTCATTATGATATGGTTACTTGCTTATTTACCTATTCGATAAACTTGCTCTTACAAATACCGCTTACAAATTACTACTTGTTATTCAAGTTCATTTTCGCTTACATCAAAATAACCTTAGATGCTTTTCTGTTGATATAGCCTGCATTTTATTATATATGCATTTGTCATACACTACAAGTCTTGCTGAGTACAAAAGTACTCAATCTTGCTTAAATTGTTGGTTCATTGGACGAGGAAGGTGAGGTTCCCGAGGATGTATACTTCGCCGCAGGTTACTAGGATTATACCAACGAGCTTTTCTAGGATCTACTCCTTGTCAATTGCCTGTGGTATTTTTGGCAAAGGCATACTGCTAGAATTTGTCTCTTTCGCTGCATTTTAATTCAGCCCTTAGGCCATGTTGTAAGAACTATGTGCTATTATTTTATTATGAACCTATGTATGGATGTGATAATAATGTTGTGATATGTGCGTACTAGCTACTGATCGTGAGACTAGTACATTATGCACATGAGACCTTCTTGGTATTTTATGCCAAAAAGGAGGGTCTCGACAATTCATATCCAATCCGATACTATCTGTCAAATACTTGATCCAACATGATCTGTATCCAAAAATTATTCGGATCGGTCGGAAACTATCCGATCCATTTTCATCCCTAATTCGAAGTAATGTATCTCCAATTCAATTCAAGGTCCCGATTCTGACAACCATGATGATGAGGAACATAAAAGTTTACAGTACATGAGATCATGAATAAATCAAAGAGAGGGGACGCTAAGAGGGTGTGTAGTAGCAGCACTAGCCTCATGTCGGACCTGGAAATAACTCTCTTGAATCCTCTATATCCTGTACTAGTTTAGAAAAAGCTAGTATACACAGTAGAGATGATATCACAACATATCAAACGTATTTCATTAATTAATTAATTAGCGTTAAAAAATGAGTGGCACGCAGGCCAAATAATAAGAAAGGAGAAGAAATAAAGAGAACAGTAGGAAAGTCCAATATAATTGCCCTAGGCAATCAACTGAAAAAAAGCGGTCTAGTCCTCTTGGTCCTCACCATCGTAATAAATCGCTAAAACAACAGAGTAAGCAAGGGTGAGTACTAGAAGTACTCCACAAGTTACACAGAAAATGTAATAATAATGTAAAGGTGACAAAGGAATATTATATGGTTAAATTTGGTGTAAAGCAGTAATTTTACAAGTTCTTTAAGGGTGTGTTTGGTTGCTTGTACCAAGTGGTACATGTATGAGATGGTTCAAGAAAAAAGTTATTCATGTGTTTGGTTGCTTGAATGGAACCATCCCGTCCTGAATGGTGGGATACAAATTTGAGGAATATTATCTATAGATGTTGAATCATTCCATTCACCCAAAACAATGAAACCAAATGGTACAGGACAATCCTATCCCATTCAACCTCATCCCACCAACCAAACACACCCTTATATATTTTCAATTGCATGATTTCAAAGAAATTCATCTTCAAAATCATCTTTCAACTCAAGAATCACTCCTGGAGCTAACCTATTGTTCCCGTGATGGAATCACTCCATCCTAAATATTTTCTTTCTGAACTCATTTTTAAAATAACAAAATCTAATCCGTGAATGACTTGCTCCGCATGCCCATGACCGCGGGCACGGCTAATCGATTAGTTTTACACTACAGAGATTGTACAACTTTATCCACAAAATATGATCGTCTATTTTTACCAAAATACATACTTCTTTTGGTGTGCGGTAGAGAAAATCATGACAAGTCCCCTATAAAGCTCCATCTATATAATCATGTCCGCTAAGGTTTCACTGCTAAAAGGGCTAAACCACCCTAGTCAGAAGCTCCCTCTTGCGTCAAGTGGTAGCCTTACACCCACCCCACTTTCAACCTAATAGCACGACTGTTCATAGTAAGTTTCAATGCGGGTAGCCAGGTCTGTCCCACACTAAACTTGTAGAAGTACAGTAAGGCTTTATATTCAGCGAAACACAGATCGGTCCTTTACTAACTAGACGGGCTTTCAATCAACCCAACAACCGCTAGTCCAACTATTCCCGCCTAGTCTAAACCATATTTTTATATTATCATGACATTTCACATAACTTCAAAGCATCATTTTACATTTTTAATAGAATTTTAATTTGGCACCAATTCCCAAAAAAGTCATAATTTCAGTTCTAATCATGACTAAGCAAATTTCTAAATACCTTGATATTCATCATATAACTTAGGGTTACAATGGCATAAGGTATTCAAATTTCCAATGGTGTTTCAATCAATTTGGAGTATAACTATTCATTTTAAAACTAGGATTGAAACTATGTTTGTTAAAATTAGGTATGTAATAATTTAAATTCAAAACATAATTTAAAAAATTGGTTCAATATGATCAAAATGTGTGACATGCCTTGATTGAAGAGTAGCTGCGAACTCCTTCGGCTCTCCGAAATCTATACGTCAAAAACAACCAAATTCAAATAAAATACAAAACTATCATAAATAAGTAATTTAAGATTTTATATGAATTTATTAAGAAAAATAGAGTTGATCGGAGTTTGAACGGGCTCTCTAAAGATTTAAATCACAAAAATGAGAGAGAAAAGGATTTTTTGGAATTTTGGAATTATTTTTCTAAAGAAAAATCTGAATTATTATGCACGTGATGTTAGTGGCCGGATTTTCTATTTTTGACTTATTTTCTAAAAGAAAACCCGAATTATGGCACAATGCCGATGTCATAATTGATTTTTTGCTGAATAATTTTTAAAAATAAAATATCATTTCGCCGATAGGTGGGCCCGGGGTGGTGGACCGGGTCCATAGTGCTGGCCGGTTCACCATGGGGCTCGGTGCACGGCCTGGCGTGCATGGCTGGGGCTCGACGTGGTTGGGTAGGGAGACGGCACGACATGGCGGCGGTGTGGAGGCAAACACGGGGACAACGCCGGTGTGGGGAAGTCAGCGAGGCTGGAGGAGGGAAGACGACGACAGGATTCGGTGTAAGGTCGAGGATGCCGACTAGAGGGGGGTGAATAGGCGGTTTTTAAAAATTACTACGAATTTCTACAAATCAATTCACCCCTAATTACCCTTATGTCAAAATCTTAACAATAATTAATGTGGAAGCGACAAACTAAGGTTTTGACAATCAAAGCCTAAATCAACTAGGCTCACCATGTGCACTAACTAATTATATCTCTAACAATAAATTGCAATCCTAAAGACAAGCAATCAATCAATTTAACTCTATGAATGTAAATTGCTTATATATAAATACTGAATGGAAAGCAAGCACAAGAGACACAATACTTTTTACCGTGGTGTTCGGAGACTTGCTGGTCTCCCCAAATCCACGTTGAGGTTAGTCTAAACGAATTGGACTGGCTCCACGAATTGAGCACCCACCTCGAATTCGCTAGTGGTTGCTCTTTCCCCCTCCGGGTAAGCGAGCACCAACCTTCACAACTTGCCGGGGCTTCTCACAACCTTCGTCGAGAAGCTTACCGCGGACGACGTCTCCACGCCGTCTAGGTGTCGGCAAACACAAAGAGTAACAAGTCAAGCCTTCTCGCTTGAACCTCACCTAGTGCAACACATGTACTCCGGTGATTACCAAGTGCAACACATGCCCAATGGCTCTCTCAAGTGCAACACATGCACAAGAGGCTCTCAATCCACTCCTAACTGTAATACATGCAATTAGGGCTCACTCTTAGCTCAAAAACCAAATGTGAGTGTGCAACACATGCAACACCTCACCCAAATACTCAATAAAGCCAACAACAATAAATGTCGGCCCCCAAGACTCCTTATATAGCCTCCACAAGAAAAACTAGCCGTTGGGGGGGGGAAATTGGGCAAAAGTACCTTGGGAGCCCGGTCATACCGTCCTAGGGCCGGTATGACTGCTCTTCAGAGCCAATGGCTAGAAAACTAGCCGTTACTTAAAAAAACGCACAACCGGTATGACCGTGGAGGGTTCGGTCATACCGCTCACCAGTATGACCAGAGTGTCTCCGGTCATACCGCCCATTCAAACACGGTTTGCACCCCCTTATGTAAAAAACACACCGGGGGTCGCCCAGTCATACCGCCGGCCGGTATGACCGACCCTGGGGAGAAAAGCCCGATTACTCACAATCTTTTCTCCAAGACAACAAGGGTCACATTATTTGAGTTATGTGAGGTTCACCATATGAACACAACACTATGCAAAACACATTTGCACATGTTAATCACATACTCCAAATAATCACACTAAATCCCAATTAATTTGCAAAATAGATACGCAAATAAACCACGAACCTATGAGATCAACCCCCTAGCCATGTAAGGATCAACACATGATCCCGACACTTTGCAAAACACATTTGCAAATGCCAACGCATGCTCTAGGATCGAAACCCATAACTTCCAACTCATTTGCAAAACACATTTGCAAATAACAAATCCAACCACTTAAAAACACATATTGAGCCATGAGATGATCAACACATGATCTCAACATATTGCAAAACACATTTACAGATACTTATCTCATGCTCCAAGATAAGAAGTATAAACATCAATATTTTGCAAAAACACATTTTGCAAACTCAAAGCACAAACCGAGCTTATCCTTGTGGTGATCAACACGTGATCCAATCATAAGCTAAAACACTAAAGCATGAGCTCTCTATTTGCAACACATGCAAATCTCTAGCTCCATGCAAACGACCACTACAAACTCAAGTGCATGAGCTCTCTATTTGCAACACATGCAAATCTCTAGCTCCATGCAAACAACTTTAAACCAAATTGCTTGAGCGCTTCTCCTTTTTCAACACATGCAAAACTTAGCTCCAAGCAATAACCACATAAACAACATTGAGAATTCAAATAAAAAACAAGCATGAGTTTCTCCTATTTGCAACACATGCAAATCAATGCATCATGCAAAATCCAATGCATGAGCTTCACCCATTCGCAACACATGCCAAATGGTTAGCTCCATGCAAAAATCAATCAAGAGAGTGAGCTAGAGTGAACTGGATTGAGTTCATCAACACATGATGAAACTCAAGCTAAAAGACTCGACCCCTCTTAATAGTACGGCAACATAACTAGCAACCCGGTCTCCAATCCAAACACCGAGACTGGTAAAAGATTAGAAACACATCCTTAGTTCCAACTAGTTATACCTTTGCCTCTAGCGATCCACTTGGAGCTTTTATGATTTCCAATCATCTTCTCTCCAGGATCGAATCTTCTTCTTCTTGTTCATCAACACATGATAAGCCTTCTCTAGCCCTTCTCTTCACTTCAGG
Source organism: Otatea glauca (assembly GCA_036346275.1). Taxonomy (NCBI): domain Eukaryota; kingdom Viridiplantae; phylum Streptophyta; class Magnoliopsida; order Poales; family Poaceae; genus Otatea; species Otatea glauca. The sequence goes on along the minus strand of CM070726.1, from coordinate 32,449,289 downwards.
ATCATCTCTTGAAGCTCATCAACACATAATGACTTCTTCTTCTTCTCGATTCTTTATCTCCTTGGACTTGATGGCTATCAATACATGATGCCATCCAAATCTTTATCACTGTTGGACTCAAACTACTTTGACAACTCATAGAAAAGATTAGTCCAACAAACACGGTTGTCTCAATCATCACCGCACTCCATTAACACATAATGGATGCCTCCAAGATCGATTGAGCATGACCCAAATCAATTTGAATGATTAATTTGTGTCTTGAGTACTTTGATGCAACTAATGCTTCATTATACTCAAGAATTTTTTGCTTGTCTTTAATCAACAAGGAACACCATCAACACATGATGAAGCGTTCTTTGATTTGATTAAAAGACAACCGAACTCAATTTAACTTTCATTTAAATTGACATGAGTATATATAACTACACAAGTTTTATATACTCAATATGATGGTTAGTAATGATCCAAATATGTTTGAGTAATGGAAAAAGATCAATACATTTAGACCATCAACTATAGAACAAACTCCATTAAGTATGTGCATATAACTAATTGAATATGGAATCAATATGCACATAATCAATCTTAGATTGCATATGAGTTTATTCTATATTTGCATGAGTATACTACAACTACACAAGTTATATATATACTCAAAAGATTGTTTCAAGATCTTGATCCTTTATATTTTATGGCAAGAGGACATAGATCAATACAATTGAAACATCAAGTTAAATTATCAACTCCCCCTAGATGTGTACATTCATGTATATATAGATTTGAAAACATAATGCACATTTTAATGTATAAGCAATGGAAGAGTTCATCCTTTAACTTGAATCCTAAGTATGCATTAAGACAATATAATGAATACGAGTGCATACCTTGGGTTATCTATTTTCCATCCAAATTTGAGACTAATAAGAATATAGCTCAATTAAACATGTTAGTCTCATAATGGTTAGATTTATCATTAAACAATGATTAAACATTAATATTAAACCAATCACCAAAATTAATGGAGCTTGAACTTACATTCGGTGGGGAAGGGGTAGCAGCTGGCGATGGGAGATGGCGAAATTCCAGTGAAGGAGAGTGCCATGGCCTGAATCAATCTAGGGGAAACCTTCAAGGAGCCAATGTGCACCCTATGACACGGTTCTTGCCAGGGAAGAGGCTCAGGGGTGGTGGCGGCGTTGCGAGGGCGCAACGGCAAGCTCCGGGAGAGATGATCAGGCACGGCGGCGTTCCAGGCGCAGAGAGCCAGAGAGAGTGAGTGAAGGGGGAAAATGGAGTGTGGGGGAGACGATGGTTTGGTGCTTACTTTTATAGGGGACAGGAGAGCTCGGAGGCAGTGCATTTGCATCGAGAATGGTGGCGGCTAGAGGGAAGGAGCAAGAAGTTTGCGCCAAATTGGGGGAGGAAATCATGGGATTTGGCCGAGGATAAGGGTGACGGGTTTAGGGGATTAAATGGTGCAATTTGGGAAAGAAATTGGGTAGGGGCGTAGCATGGGAAGCTTTGCCATGTGCGGCAATGGCGATGGTCGGGTCGGGCAGAGGAGGAAGGAGGGGGAACAGGCCGGGCTAGGCCAGGGAGAGGGAGATGACCGGTGGGCCGGGCCAACGGAAGGAAAAAAGGAGAGAGAGAGAGAGAGAGAGAGAGAGGGGCCGGATGGGCCAGGCCAGAAAAGGAAATGGGCCAGAATACAATGGGCTTGAGCCCAAAAGAGAAATAAGAAAATTAAATTCGTTTTTAAATTAAAATAATTTCTAAAATTGAATTGGCTTATTGGAAAATACTAAATATAGTTCGAAAATTTGGAAAAAAAATTACCGAAATCCTTCGAGACATTTGAACTTAACAAAATTATTTCCAGCATGATTTGCAACTTTATTTTCTCAAATAAATATTTCTTTAAATCTGAAAATAGCAAAAATTATTTATTAAAATGCTAAAAATCCATGAAAAACTCATAAATTCAGAAATAAATATTTAACAATAATATTTAAATTTTTAGGGTGTTACACCTCACCTCCTGCAATATGTGGGAGAAATTTGTCCTCAAATTCACAGTACATGAGATCATGAATAAATCAAAGAGAGGAGACACTGAGAAGGTGTGCAGTAGCAGCACTAACCTCACCGCCTGCAGTATTTACCTGTTTTTTTTTATCCAATGCATAACATGCATTGTTTCTACGTGAGTGTGGTTCGTTAATTCTGTTTTTCATTTTACCACAATCTAGAAGAACATATATTCGGATCTCTCTATAAACAAAGGAATGTGGAGAGATTTTCATCTAAAATGTTTTTGTAGATAAATTTAATTATTTCATATCCTTAAGAAAACAACCAACTATATAGCATTAAATAACAAAGTGGCTCTTGAGAACCAATATCAATACATCAACCTAACTGCACTGGTAAGTCTAAAATCCATTCTATAATATCCTTATTGTGTGTATTATTAATAACCATAGGAAGTAGACAATCCATATAAAAGTACTAAGTCACAGATATTGGCCCAAATCCATGTCAGACTTTGATTTCATTTCTACTGGTACATCAAACTGTCATACAAACACCCCCCCCTCCTCCTCCTCAAAAAAACTATCATAAAAAGTTGTATTTCAAAAAGAACAGACATGGACTCTCAACTGGATCATTAGCATACACCAAGAATTTAACATGATTATAAGTATTTACAATCCCCGGTAAATCAATTAATTTTAATGGAGGGGCTGAAACAAAATTATAAGTATTTACAATAATTGAATACAGAATAAGGTGCACATGAGATGGTTATTATAATATTTAATCATGCATGCTTTTGATTTGTCAAGACATGAACGCTGGTACAAATTTCATCAAAACATATGATAATGTTGACAAAACATCTACCTTTTGATCTGAAATCATGCATGTTTTTTATATGGATGGGAATAGCGAGGGCAGGGCAAGGGTTGAGTTGGAGCAGGATGAAGCTAAGCTACACCCATATACTAGCATGTCCAGACAGTAACATTACAATTTACCGGCGTTACTTGGACACAGACACGGGAGTCCGAATCTGACTTGTATTCGGGGTGTTCAATTCGGCAAAAAAATTTGGACACAAGTGTCAATACTGAGTTTACATGATATGGTAATAAATCACAACCAAAAATTCCATTTGAGACCTCGTGAATCAACTGCGTTAACAATACATGTCAGCAATGTTCTTTGTTGAGTCTATATGCATTTTTATTCTTTTGGTTAACATACAATTTCTCAGCTCTGCTTCATAATCAACAGATCTAAAGGACAGGTTGTATGCAATTAAGTACTTTTAACCTATTGGAGAACACTTCTACAATCATACCAGGCTAGTAGCACAAACAAAGCAAAGTGAAAAATGTGCTATTCAGCCTATTCAGGACATGCAATTCACATAAGCCCACTTGCATATGTAAGTAATAAAGCAATTCTCCACAGCATTCACTCAGCTGATCAACACAGATAAGATAAAGAACCACAGAAATAACAAACCAACCTGTGCTCGTGCATAATTTCACATTTATATCAACCGATCGCCCCTTACCAGAACTACCAGCCTTACTCAACCGGTCCTGCAAGGTGTGCCTCAGGGAACCTGCATTGTAACAATTCATGCATAGTCGCACACAGCCACACATGCACCTACCCACACCCATGTCATCAGCTCCCAAAATCCCAGAATTCTCTTCTCACTAATTTTAAATAATATTACATGCAAAATAATACATTGAAAAAATTATAAAAATATTTCTCTATCGTCAAACTAGTGGACTATAGACTTTCACTTGGTTGACACGGTGTCTATGTAGTTCGATTTGGACATTGTGTGCATCGTGGATGCCCGCCTCATTAGCTTTGCTGTGCTTACTGGGAGACATGGGTCGAAAATTGAAACAGTGTTATCTTAAGAAATGATCACTTTTCTAGTCACGTGTGTAATATTTTTTACAAATCTGACCTCTTTGCAAATACAATTGCAAAAATAGTCCCATCTCCGACCACAGGAGCGTAGAAGGATGTGTCACCGTTCACGCTCCCGCAGTCGAGGATAGGGCTATTTTTGTAATTGTATTTGTAAGGAGGCTAGATTTGTCAAAAAAAAATTGTTATAAGCTAGAAAAGTGACGACTTCTCATCTTAAAAGTTCTCAATCCATCGCTTGGCCACTAGCCCCTGACGACCGTTGGATCCACATCTGAGCAAAGCTGAGCCGTTAGAATAAACGTCCTGCTCCCCATGACGTGTGTGCCTGACTTGGGAAAGAGAGGCATCCCTGCCTCCCGATCTCAACCGCCGACGCACTCTAACTAACGATCAACCGTTCCCTGCTTCCTCCACCCATGAGTTCAATTTTCCCCTCCATGTGAGCGATCACCAAAACCCTAATTAACAGTACCCGCTATGCACCACCACCACATTCGTTACCTCGTACGTTTGTTGCTTGTGATTAGAATTCCATGCCTGGCCTTAGTGGCGGAACTAGAAAAAAATTATAGGTGTGCACACTTCATATGTATAAATCTACAGAAAAACTAATCTACGGTATATCGTAAATAGCTAATATAATGATATACTTCGCTGCCACAACACACTAGCTGCTCTCTTTCCCTGGCCCACCCCCGCGCATCGGCTCAGCCACTTCTTGTGTTGGATTATCAAATCACACGATGTGAGCGCATCACATGCATGCTTGTGCCCATGCGTGCCAGTCAGTGGCGAATCTAGGATTTAAACTTAGGGTATGCCGATCAAATAATAATTCGGTAAACGATTTAAAATTTATTGAGCAATTCGGTATACAAGTAAAAAAATAATTAAAAACAAGATGATATATTTAAAAGAAGCTTATATACCTATAATATTACTTCTTCTTGTTCGGTCTACGCTTTCTAATGGCCATAAAACTCTTGATTATATCATCTTCTTCCACTTTGAAGAAAATATCTCGCTCAATGTTGCGTTTGTGACGGGGAGGAGGTGAAGCGCAAAGACCTTCTTTCTTTGCATGTTTAGAAAAAGAGATGCAATGTCTCTGTTTCTCTTCATAATTTAAAAACCTTGCAAATAAAATACGTCCGTTGGTGGTTAAAATACTAACTAAGATAAGCAATAAATAAAGATATAACTATGTCAGCTATAGTAGGAGTCGAATAAAGTATATGTGTAGGATCGAAATATACTAAACTAGCAATCAGAAGGGGGTGAATGATTGCGCGGAAGCTAAAATCAAATTTTTGATCTACAAAAAATTCACCCCAATTCAGACTCAAATAATTGCTTCGTATTCAACAAAACAGAGTAGATGTGTTCGGTAAATCACGAATTCTCATAGATCTAACTATTGGATTGACCTAAAATTTGAACAGAATAAACTAGATTCCAATACGCATCTAACTAAAAAAGAATTAGCACGATCGAACCTACAGATCAAAAGTTATAAATCCTGCAAGGTTACTGTGACAGATTATGACGAGAATCATGTATGGGTTGGGCCAAATCTACAGGGTATGCCGCGGCTCACCCGGCATACCCTATAGATCCGCCCCTGGTGCCAGTCGGCTGGTAACATCATCCTCATATAAGAGTGCACCTGGCCGCTAGTCACGTACGCGACTCATGTGGTTGCCATTGTTCATCGGCTGAGTGGAGTTAGTAATACATGTATCATGCATGTGATACAGGGAAAGTATAGCATCGCCAAAAGGTACTCGCTTCAGAAGGGGACAAGCTCCCGAAACGATGAAGGATCCCCATCCTTTGTACTTGCCAATCTCTAAGGCTAAAATTCCTGATTTCAGTAGCCAGAAGAAGCGAGTGTCATGAAAACTCATATGAAACTGGTTTTTATTTGTTTTTCCCTGAAACTTGTGAAGCTTGCAAGAATTTTATTGGAACTCTCCCAATACTTTGATTTGTTTCTAAAACTTGCCGTTGAAACTTGAACTTTGTTTTTAAGCACCATGAAACTTGCATAAACTTTTTGTTGAAACTTACCCAAAACTTTGAATTTGTTTCTGAAACTTGACGTTGAAACTTGAAACCGTTTGAAACACCATGAAATGTGCATGAATTTTGTTGAAAGTTACTAAAACTTTGAATTTGCCTTTGAAACTTGCTAAGTTTCACACCGTTTTACAGATAAGTTTTATGAGGTTTCATAAAATAAGTTTCACGATGTTTCATAAGTTACAATAGGTTCAAGTATCATAACTTTTTCACGGATAAGTTTCATAACGTTCCACAAACGTTTCATGAGATTTTATCACATAGTTTCACATCTAAGTTTACAGTTTCAACAGGTATTGATAATCTGTATGACTATGTTTTGGTAGGTTTTATGTTTCAGGGCTAAGTTTCACAACGTTTCATAGATAAGTTTCACGAGGCTTCGTAGTGTTTCATCCAGATATGCAAAACCTGTGAAACCTGCTTGATTTATTCGAATATTTGGCGAATCTCATGAAAGATAATATGAAACTGGTTTTCACACAAGCAGTAACTGCAACGTGGTGTCTTTCTTGAACACCGCCATGTTCTTGTTCGTCAGCATGTACCTGCAGCTCGAGAACGTCGACACTGTCGTGAACACCATGAAGGTCCACATGTTCAGGGCCTTCTCCGAAGCGTCCGCCTCGCGCCCGGCGACAGACAGACGTACGTCGCAACGAGGATGTGCACCACCAGGAGGATGGCGAGGACCATGTAGAACAGTGAGCGCAGAGGAGACGTGGTTTGTTCATGTCTAATCGGATGGCTAGTTGCTATCCCGTCGGATGGGGAAATGACGGGAAACCGTGCTATAGTAGCACTCATGAATCTATAATCTTTTAGAATGATTTCGTAACATCATAAATCTAACACGTATATTTAAAATTTTCTAAAAATAAAGTACAAATAGTTCTAAGGTCTTAAAAATCCCAAACCAGTCAAATCGGAACCAATTCAATCAATAAATTTGCCTATTGAAGAGATGATCTTATAACGTTTTTCAAATTTTTGGAAGTTCCAGCACATAACCGGCACCACCCCTAGATTCGCCCCTGCCTAGCCTTAAAATGGCCTCAGGTCGGGCCAAGCCAGTTTCTGCTTAGGTACCACTATACCAGTGAGCTACACCACCTCCTTACCCCTCTCTATTAGACATGTAAACAAGCCGAACTCGAGCGAGCCTAGCCTACCAGGCTTGAGCTCGGTAAAAGCTCGAGCCGAGCTCGAGTTAGGGTTTGAGCTTGGAGTCAGGCTTGAGCCCGGCTCAATCCAAGCTCGAGTAAGCTCGGTAATGGTAAACAATTCAATATACACTATTTTTCAACAATAACAAAATGTTCAAGCTCGAGCTCGGCCTCAAGTAAGCTCGTTAAGAGTTAACATATAGTAATATTTAACAAGTAATTTATAAATTTATCAGGCTCACGAACTATTTGAGCTCAGCTCGTAAAGCTCGTAAGCTCGGGATTAAGCTCGAGTTTGGCTCGTTTGGAGCTCGAATCGAACTTACAATGAGTCGAGCTCGAGTACCTCGCAAGCCTCGAGTTTTTTATAGCCCTACTCTATCCCACCAATGCGCACCTCCAATCACCACCGATGTTGTTTCAGTTGAACTTACAGAATCCCCAAGTGAAAAAGCTTCAAATCTTGAATGGAAATTTTGGTTTTTTCTAAATTTCATGGTAAATTTTTGAATTTTCAACTTGAAAGTTTTGACGAGGTTAAACAAATTGAAAGTTGAATTGTTTGAATTGAAGGTGTTTCTACTTGGAAACTTCCCAGCGGATGGTGACAATTAGTAATGCCTTTGATCTTTCTGTGTTATGGCCAGGATGTGACATATTTTATGAGAACTGACCTTGAGTTGGCTTTTTCTAACCTATGTGTTTGGTATTACGATGCTACTAAAAAATATTTTGTTTTTTTTTCCTGGTGTTTTTCTTCTATTTTTATATAATAGAAATAATTCTTTCTTACGCGTAACAGCAAAATCAAATCTGACTAGAAACGGTACATGTCACTACTACAGAAAAGCCTATATAAGACGCCTCATCATAAACGGTTTTAAAAAACCGTCTATGTTAAAGTGAATCACAGACGGTTTTCCTAACACGACCGTTAAAATTACAGGATATGTTAAGAACCGTATGTGATTAGTTAATATCACAGACCGTATGTGATTAGTTAATTACAGGATATGTTAAGAACCGTATGTGATTAGTTAATATCACAGACGGTTTATACTATGAACCGTGTGTGATATTAGCTAATCACAAATAGTTTTTTAATCAAACCGTCTATGATAACACCTCCCTACTATATATATTATTCTAGAGTTTGTGCCCACCGTACTCCTCACCCAAACGAAATCTTACAGACGACCTCAGCCTCCTTCCTGAGCCCCTCGCCGCCGCCCGTCCTCGACGTCGTTGCCCCCGAGCCCGCACACACCTCCCCGAGCCCGTTGTGCACCTCCTGCCCCGAGCCCGTCATCGCCTCCTCCTCGAACCCTAAGGTCTCTCTAAGCCCTCGATCATATGGTTTGGATATTATTCATCATTTATTATTTGATTGTATTGTTTCTAAGATTGTTTTGGCCTCATTCATGTATGAATCCCATATACTAATTGACAACAAGCAAAAAATGATCCATCAATGGGTGTAAAAATTAGATGTTTAGTTATATTGTTCCTACTAATGCTTTTCCCTTAATGCATGACAATGCCTCTTTCATTGCGGGATAGGTATGATTTAGGCTTTGTTCACTTAATTAAAAAATTTGACCTCTTGGTCGCTTGAATTATTATATATGAGTGGCGTCTAATATTTTAGATATACAATACCCACTACTTAAAATATGTGACTTCGAGATTGACCTAAGTTGTTAAATGCAAACGTGAATGATATTGCAATTACATTCTTTCTGAGGGTCGTTTGATGTACATGTTTTCTGCCATGTTTCATGGTAAAATCCTCTCAATCCCTGACTAAGCTTTCCATTTGCGCATTTAGCCACCAAAACATCTCTTCATTGTTTAAAATCCAAGGGCTGATATTTTAATTGAATTCAATCTGATAGCTATCATTTCAAAGGCGATGTGGCATAATGTTGAACATGCTTGGTCTATTAACTTCACCTCTTGTTTATCTGGCTTAGAAATTAAGCACTACCTTCAATTGCATGTATGCATGATTAGAGAACTAAGTTTGTTACAACATTAAAACCTCACCTTGATGTTGAATGTAGATGTTTAACTTCTTATTGATAGAGAGTAATTTGGAGGTTCATACGAAATTATTCAATTTACAAATAGTAATCTAATTATAGAAAGCATCCCAAAAAATTAGGCGTAAGGATAGAAGAAAATTAAACCACAGCCATTACTACATCTGTCATGATTCATTATATATTTATTTATGTCCTAGTGACTGCAAATTACAAACATAAAATAGAGCCTATAAACAAGATAACAAGATATACGACATGAAAAAGCTGTTGGATGCTAAAAAAACTTGAGGTGGAGATAGAACAACTGAAGGGAAAGTTTGATGTAATGGAGTAGAATAGAAGTGAAGAAGATTCCGAGTTAACAAAAAATATTTATGGGATGAAACAAAACTGAAAGATATAGATAACAAATCGCAAGATATTGAATCTCTTAACAAGGTACTCATCATTAAGTAGTGCAAGGCAAATGCAGAGCTAAAAGAAGCCAAAGTTGAGCTTATAGAGGTAATATAAAGGTTTTTAGTATTCAATTCGACGTGGTTACTGATAATATACCAAGACACCCTTTTCACAATAACATGATCGCTTTTGTAGGAATTAAGACATATGACTAGAAGTTAATCAGTTATTGGTGTCAAATAAATAGACATTGTGCCAGAGATGTGGAACTTTAGGAAGAACCGAAAAGCTTATATTGCGGAAGCTATGGCTCATATGATGGCAGACATGGAAAAGCCCTACGGTCTTATTGTCTTGATCTATCAAATACTATTGTTTCTCAATGTATGCTTGTTGATATATGTGGTATCATATCTTCTCAATGTATTGTCACCTAAAATTATTCTTAATATTTGCTCATCTTGAATCTAATTATTGAATAGTATCTTTCTGTTGGAACCAAAATGTTGTCATAGAATTGGAAACTCTGTGATCGAAAAGTTTTTCTTCCTCTCTTGGTAGAACTTTCATGATTAGTATTTGTTGTTGGAAATTTTATTCTCCTTAGATATTTCTACAACGATATTTACAAGACACAATAAGTTATAGATGTTGTAATTCAATATCTATACATTCTAGATGCATCGAGCCAACAGCTTGTCTGATCAGGATCATCTTAAAATATGAACATTTGTAGTACTTTCATCTCCTTTCTTATTTTAATGTTGATGGATTCCAAGAAAAAATCCAATTCCATCCACAGTTCATCCTGAAAGTTGTCATGCCCTGATTTATTTTTCACTGCATCCACATCCTCGAATAAGAATACCATAAGCTACCTATTTTCACTCTGGTCTTGTGCAGGAACAGAATCATCACCATCAAAATGATCATGTTCCTGCACAAGACCAAAGTGAAAATAGGTTGCCTATGGTATTCTCATTTAGAGATGAGGATGAAGTGAAAGATAAATTAGAGCATAACAAATTTCAGAACGAACAGTAGATGGAATTGGATTTTGCCTTGAATTCCATCAACATTAGAATAAGAAAAGAGATGAAAGTGCTACAAAGGTTTATATTTTAAGACGATCCTCATCAGACAAGCTACTGTCTCCATGCATCTCGGATGTTTAGATGTTCAATTACAAAATCTATAACTGGTTGTGTCTTGTAAATGCCATTGTAGAAATATTTAAGGAGAGGAAAATTTTCAACAAAAAATATTAATCATGGAAGTTCTACCAAAAGAGGTAGAAAAACATATAGATCATAGACGGTTCTTTAAACAAACCGTCTGTGATAGCATATTATCACAGACGGATATGTATACAAACCGTCTGTGATAGCCTATTATTACATACGGTTTGTATCAAGAACCGTATGTAATGCACATTATTATTATTGAAATATGCTTACAGACGGTTCATAAAACCGTCCGTGATGATATTTTTGAATCGTTTATAATAGCCTTTTTTTTTGTGTAGTAGTAGTGTGTTGTCGCAACTTTGTATTAGAGCGCAGCATAGGACGATAACCAGAAATTAGCCTTTAATGTGGAACAACCGGTTAGTCCAATTATATTGAGTACACAAACAATACATTGGTCATAAGATCAAAGCTCCAAAAGATCCACAAATAATTCATGCAATTAGTATGAACTAAACTCTAGGTGAGGCTTCCAAATTGTTGGCGAACCTCGACCATGCAGCATCCATGCGGCAGCATATACCTCCATTGAAAGGAGTGCTGCAAGAACAAGCATTGAAACTGAAGATGGAATTTGGACTAGACACTATACGTCTAGACAGGATTAACCATATAAATTGAGAATGCTTCAATGTACTATCTCCCATTTCAAATATAAGTCGTTTTAGAATTTATACTATACTGGTCAAATATTTTTATGTTTGTTTCAATATATAAAGAATTATCTAGACTGACAACATGAAATCGGTATTACTAGATTCATCATGAAAATTATTTTCATAATGTATAATTATTTTAATTTGGAAAAGCGTATTTTCATTAAAAATTGGTGGTCAAAGTGTACCTTGGAGATCTATATTCAAAACGACTTATATTTTCAATCAGATGGAGTAGTATATAATGCACACAGATCACAAATAAATGTACGCGTCTATAATGAATCATTCTCACACTGAACAAGCCGATAACACATATATATGCCATGGCCACAAGCAGGCAGCAACACAGGAAAAATGTGAAATCCGATTCGTCAATATTAGCATTAAATATCTAGTCACATGACCTGTGCAAATTATCACTTTATCAGAAGTGAAGCCTCCTGCTGCCGGTCAGCTGTCGCTGAATAACTGGATACCTGAGCAAACGAAGAACTAGCTGCTCGATCTGTTCACAGCCACACAGGTGGGGAACCACTAGGTAGTGCATGCAGAGCCCCTTACCAGCGAAACCATTGAGCTGCTAGCTGAAGCACATCTACGCACACAGGCACAGCGTGGTCTATTTACATGGACACTCCAACCTCGACATCGTTGCGATCTGAATATCTGACGATCAACAGTGCAATGGTCTGTTGTACGTGGGCGGCGACGATGGGCAGTTCTCGTTCATGTTGGCGTAGGGCTCTATCGTGTTGTACTCCGGGAGTTCCATCTTGTACTCCCCAAGGACCTGGCAGAAGGGGAGCTTGTCCGCCTCATTGTTGCACCAGCTTGGAAGCCTAGTCTGGTTGTCCTCGAAAATCTTGAGCATATATGCATCCCGAATCTAAGAATAAGGGAAACAGTAAATTGAGACAGGTAAGTTCAGATTATTTAATAAATGGAAGACACACTTAAACAGTGCACCAAAAGCAATTGTATTCCTAGCTCGTCTACGATGAAAGGTGACACAATTTTCCCATTGCACCTAAGGTCAGTAAAGGCTCTTACAGTGAATTCCGTGACCTGAATCGACTCTGTGAAGGGAGCAAATACTCCAGCCTTCTTGTACATTGCGAGAATGAAGGCAACACACGTTGTCGATATGCCATCACTGTATTCCCATTCGTCTTGCTCAGGTATAGTGAGTAACTGATTGAAAGACATGCCCCGTTTTTCAGTCTCAGTAATTATCCCATGAAGGTCCAGTTTCTACATGGAAGCAGAGATACTGTAAATTTCTCAGTTAAGCAAACATTAGGACAATTTCATACTTGCATTGTAGCAATAACCAAATATTGAAGAAAATTGAAAAACTACTAGCTCCCAGTTCAAAAGAAAAAACCATCTTGGTTTAAGCTATAAAGTCAACTGGTCAAGCCAGCCTTCCTGTTTCAAGCCAGTATAACCACAGGTCAACTCTGATCCAGACCATATTTAACCCAAGCCATGACATATTGACGTTTACAGTTTAGCTGCAGCAGAACTGCAGAAGCATGCATACCAAGCAATAACCAAAACAGGGGAAATTGAACTAAACTACTAGCTCCCTGGATTTCTAGGTGACTGAAAGATTTAAAAAAAATCAGGTGACTGAAAATTATCAAAACCGTAAAGAAAAACCATCTTGGTTCAAGCAATAGAGTCAACTGGTCAAGACAGCCCTCCTGTTTCAAGCCAGAGTAACCGCAGGTCAGCTCCTATCCAGACCATAATTAACCAAGCCATCACGTTTACAGGTTAGCTGAAGCAGAAGCATGCATACCAAGTATGCACTACCGAAACAAACTGTAGGATCTTTCTTTAATCTACGCTAGCTTGAATCAATAATAATAAGTGAAGCGTACTACAAGATAGCTATACAAACCTCAGTTCCAAGTCGTTTGTTAAGGGCTTCATTCCACATGTTAGTAGCATAAAGTGGTTGTAATCTGGTCCACATCGACATAACAGCCATTACCTGGAAACAGAATAAGATGGACCGAACAATGCAACATGACAATAAACTTACTATCCTGAACAATGATAAGTATAAGACAAAAAATTGTAAATACATAAACCAAATATTTAACTCAGGGTCATGAAAGGCAATTTCAATCTATTCTGAACCTCACGGGGATGCTATCCATTGGGTGGAGGCTTATTATTTTTAATTCTTGCTTAAGTAGTATACCTACTTACATGTTGTTGTTCTTTAGAATACCTAGGGTTGTGCTCAAGAGGATGGATTTCTTCAGAGCAACGATTTTATGGCAAGAGGATTTGGTTATTAGGAAGTATCACTTAGTAAATTGGCCCACTGTTTGTCAGCATAAGGACCAGGGAGGATTAGGTGTACTTGATTTGGATATAATGAACATAAGCTTGTTAGGGAAATTGCTCTGGAATCCTGAAAACGGTGATGGTATTTGGCAGAGTTTACTTAGGGCCAAATACATAACGACAGATGTATTGTAGCTTATTGTTCTTCTAAACCAGGTGTCCCATTTCTGGTCTGGTCTGATGGGTATCAAGGAAATGTTTCATGCTTTCTGCAGCAAGATAGTTGTTAATGGTGAGAAAACTTTATTTTGGGAAGATGTTGGTTAGGGAAAACTTCTTTAACTTCTCAATATCCAAGAGTTTACAACTTAACTTTTAGCAAGAACGTAATTTTCAGAAAAGTTTTTGAGGAAGGCTGGGGCTGTATTAGCCTATTAGGTTTAGGAGATTACTTTGGGTGAGTTAAGGCATATGTGGTTAAAGCTTCAAAGTTCAAACCACATGTGCCAATGTTAAGTGGACCAACATACCTGACAAGTTTTTTTTGGAAATTACATTCTAAGGATCAGTTTACTGTGAGATCTTTTTATCAAGCTCTGAAATTGCAGCAGTCGGTTTATTCTTACAAGGGGTGGTAGAAATTTAAGTTGCCACCGAAAATTATAAGTATTTATATGGCTGGTTTTCAAGAATAGCATTCTGACAAAAGACAATTTGTTGCATAGAAGGGGGAGGTGCTCCCAAAAATGTATGATTTGTGGGGCAGACGAATCAATTGATCACCTGTTTTTAACCTGTCATCTGGCAAAATATGTGTGGAGTGTGGCATTACAGTTGATACTACTTCAGTGAATCACAGGTGCGATGCCTAGGTGAATAGTTTGACTACTGATAAGAGTTTGGTGGCAGTGGGTGTTGTGCAATCTTGAGGTCAATTTGGACAAGGAATGCTACTTGTTTGCAGAGCAAATTCCCTAGTGATCCCACTCATGTTATATTTGTAGTTTTACACTGGATTGATTATTAGTCCCGATTGCAGAAAGGAAATCGTTGAGAAATATTGCAGCTGGGTTCCAGGCGACTCTGGCAGGTAGCGAATGAGGCATTCAACCGGACGCAGGGCTGGAGCTGCGGTGTCCGGAGACTCCAGAATGGGTACGAGGCATCTACAGCTGGTGATCTATTTGTGGGCAGTTTCTGCTTGATGCTAATGCTTATGGTGGCAATTTGCTTTCGCTTTAGGTTGTAGTGGGTAGTGGACTATTTGGAGAAATAAATGTGTTGGCTGTGTCCACACATGAATGCTTAGTTTTTCGTGAAATGATAAGTTGCTCTGCTAAAAAGGCTTATCAAAACTTGTTTTGTAGTTCTGTACTAAAAAATCCTGGACCTCACGGCCTCAACAAGTTTAGGACCTGTACAGCTGTAGCTTACAGCATCTGAGTACCCTATTTGTTCACAACACCATACTAAATCAATTGTCAGATTTTCATCACTGCAAACTTATTCCAAAGATCATGTACCTTATCTATCTCTATTCGGTCTCATGTTCTCCATAATAAAATGGTACCAAGAGAAAATTTACCTAGTTTTTTTAGACTCAAATTTACCTAGCCTTTTCTAGCAAGTCTTCCACGATGGATGAATCATGAATGTCTAGTTATCTACAGCACCACCATCTAAAGGCTCGTGAATGCAATGTAAATTTTGTATGTTTAGAACCAATTTCAATGATAAAGTAGGTACAGTTCTAAGATGACTTCCTTTCGTAGTTTAGGGCAATAAGTAGTATGTTGGAGACGCACTTATCATATGTATGCATGAACACAGTCCCTCAAAAAAGCAAAAGACCTACATGACTAAAGATGAACAGCAGGAAGTTCCAAGCTGCAGCAAGAATTTTTCAATGAAGAAACTAAAACGTCAATCTAATTTTACCAAAGACCAAAGAGCAATGGAGCAATACCAGGTTAGCATCAAGAGGCGGTGGATAATTGTCTGATATTGTATCAATCCAACTAAATATCATATTATGATAGCCATAGGGTTTTCCATACATGCTTCGGGCAAATTCCCATGCAGCACTTTCATTGAACCTGGCCCGCACGTCAGGATGTAACGGCAGAAATGCTACCTGAGGATTTGAGTCATCTTTAAGTGCCATTCCCCACCATTCATCCCATGGAACTATAGCAATGACTTCTTCACCCTATCATTATTATCAGATATTGCCCAAAAAATCGCAGTTATTAGTATGCAAAGTACATGTAAATTGTAACAGAGAAAATTGCACGAAACAGTCATAGATCTAGGTTCTATCATTGCTTTTATAATGAGATTAATCTTAATTAAAACCCAATCCATATCCAAATTATACATCAGAAGTCTGTATCTAGCACCAGACTTGATTTAGTTAAAGAGATCATTTCCACAAAATAATTCTTAGGTTGAGCCTACTGCTAACTTGGTGAATCCTAGCATAACAGAAAAAGATGTATAATGGTCAATTTTATGTAGCCAAATGAGATAAAAGCAAATACTTATAACTAATGCAAAACGATTGACCAGAATTGATTACAAAATGAAATACCATAAAAGAGAGAAAAAAAGGGTGGAGAATGTAACTAATATCATTTCGCCTTATGGATAAAATGAGACAACACCACCAAAGATTTGCTGCATGACATAGCCAACTTAACAATCTCATTTTCATTATTTCTGTTTTTTTTTTCAAGAGGAAGGTAGGTAAAGCCGTAAAGGTCCTATGCTCCTATGTTATCCACTGATATAAGAAACCTGCATGTACCTTTTTGTTTTCGTAGCCTGATTCTGCAACCCAGAGAGTGCCGTTCTCATCTTTCAAGCAAACTGCAGTGTGTCCAGCAAATGCACCAGTCACCCATTTCTCTAATGTCTGAAATCCACCCCATCGTCCTCGAATCTTTGAAAGAGCCAAAAAGTCACCAGAGTGTACATCCTGTTTCCTTATATTGGCAGACCAAGGTTGAGAACGTTTCTCAAATGAAGCTCCCATGTGCTTCTGTAGAAAGGCCAAGTTGGCATCCTGGCCCCAGATAGTGTTTGAAAACAGAGGTATGACATCGATCAGAGATAACAACGTTCCAAACATTCCAGATGGCATGAGAAAAATGGCAATTCCGTGCTGCTTTACCTGATCAAAGATTTGAAGTATTTAGAATTTCTGAGAAAAACTAAGTGGCCATGCCAAAAGAAAAAGGGTAAAACGACCTACAGAAAGGAACGTACATATTCCATTTCTCCTGCTTCTTCCCACGACTTGATCTCGAAGGTGTGTTCCTGTGCTGTAATATAGTAATCCCATCCTATCCTGTATGGGGTTGCAAATACATACAGATCCATGCATGTCCAGCTCTGAGCTGAAGCAGTCTACATAACAAAAGGAACATTTGTTAAGATGAAACCCATTACAAAGAACTATGATTCGTTACAAGAATGCATGTTTACTAGCAGTATTATTAGCACATGACCTTCAAGAATAGAGATTGCTTACATTCAAGTGCCGGTCCAACACAGATGAAAGCCAAACCTAGAGATCATACCTCTCCTCTACATCCTCTACAGGACAGATTCATATGAAAATGCACTTCGGCAATTTGGCATTGCTATTGCTCGACAACCACCAGTTGCCAGTAAGGAATGATAATTTGTGGGCATTCTACTCGTATTCCAAACATGTGTGTTCTTTTGTCTTCTTATATTATTCTTTTAGTTTTCCAATCTCTTTTTTCCTCTATATTTAGTCCCTGACATATGTCACGTGGATCACATAAACAAGTACAATTGGTTAGCCAATCTGTTTGCTGATGACAAAATCAAAAAATTGTTCGCTGAGAGAACCGGAAATCATTCTAGAAATAGAGAAGTCGGAAATCACGAAAAACTCAAGTTTGAACTTAGTAAGGACGGAGGATGTGATTATGCTTGCGATTTCTGGGGCAATGTAGGGGGGAACCTTTAGGCGGAGGACGGCGCCGCCGAGGCCGGCGCCGGCGCCTGTGCCGTTGCGTCCGCCGGGGGTGAGGCTGAGGACGGCCTCGTTCTCCGCGAAGCACACGCCGCGCCAGGCGGCCACGGGCCCGCCTGGCGCGACGGCGGCGACAAAGGACGGGAGCAGGTCGACGGCGCTGTGGATGGTGCTCAAGACCGGCCACGCGAGCCGCGGCGGCAGCAGGTCCCTCGCCCGGAACGGCGCCTTCCTCAGCCCTGCCGCCCCGCCCCGCGGCGGGCCCAGAGCCAGGACGAGGAGAAGCGCGAGGAGGACAGGCAATGGGAGGCGTCGCCGCGACGCCGCCATTGTCCGGACGGCGCGGAGGCCGAGGTGGTCGCGCTCGTGTGCCACAGCCAGCGCCACTCGACTCACCTATCTTTGCGGCCGCCCGTGACTAGAGAGCTCCGTGAGGCGATTTGGTCGCTTCTTTTCTGCCAAGTTTTGAGTGGCTTTGTCTGCTTGCTTCGCGTGGTGGCTCGTCAGATCGGGGGGCCGCGTCGGGACGAATGCTCGCGCCGCGCGCGTTTTTTAAAGAGCTGCTCCGCCGCCAGAGTGGCAGCGCAGCGCAGGTCCCGCCAAAGTGATGCCGGATACCAGCGTTTTGGCCGGCCCGACGGTGGATTCAAGCGGCAAGAATCTGTGGGAGCAACTAGAATACACGGGAACGATCGGTTAAAAATTCGACTACTCACTCTTAAGTTAAGAATGTTACTGTCATCTTTTCTATCTGCCTCTACTTTTTCCCTTCCCTTTTCCTCCACTTCCCCGCCCCTTCCTTCCTCTTTAACACAAAAATTTCAAATCATAAATTTTAACATTGAAAATTTTAAATAGGAAGTTTCAACTTGAAAAAAAAATCAACTTGGCAAAATTTCAACTATAGAAAACTCAAATCAGGAATTTTCAACTCAGAGAATTTTGAATGTCTCAAAAAATTTCAAATCAGGAAATTTCAACATAGAAATTTTAAACTTAGGAAATTTCAATTCAGGAACTTTTAACTCGGAAAATTTCAATTCGGAGAGCTTTCAACTCGGAAAAATTCAAATCGACAATTTTCAACTAGAGAAATTTCAACTCAAGAAATTTCAAATCAGAAAAAATCCAAGTGGGGAAATCTCAGAACGTGAATTCAAGAAATTTTGGTTCGAAAACTTTCAGTCTAAAACAATTCAGTTCAAAACTTTTTGACTCAAAAAACTTTCCATTCGAAAACTTTCACTCAAAAAACTTTTGGTTCGAAAACTTTTGATTCAAGATACTTTCGAAAAATGGTTAAAAAAACCTCTTATTCAAAAACTTATGGGAATTTGAAAACAAAACGTTTTTGAGTTTGAGGAAGGAAATAGGGGAAGAAAATGGGATGAAGAGGATGCCACCAAGTGTCGCGATGAGAGAGCATTTGAGAGGGAAGGGAAGGAAGTAGGTGCTACCACATGTCACGACGAGAATGTGTTCTCTCCAAAGATTTGATGAGAGCACCCTTAAATTAGCAACTCTGAGAACTATTCGAGATAGAGAGTCCCTCGTCTCCCCTAGTGTGGGTACTGTTCTTGTGGGCCATCGTTGCTAAGGACCCACTTAGATTAGGAAATTTGTACCAATTTGTATTGTTTTGGGCAACTTGACCATCAATCTGTATTATTGTAAAACCTAGATAAATTATACAAATATAGCATAGAATTTTCATGCTACCAATCTAAATATTTACAAAAATGTTGCTGATAACAACTGAAATAGTTTGATAGTCACTTTTTTTAGTTGATGAAGAAGTAAATAATTGGAAAAAAAATCCATACACTCCTTAAACTTTGCTCGAAAGTCCATCCAACACTTCTAATTTTGAAACTGGTTATTCAACCCTCTAAACTTTCTAATCCGTTCACTTAACCCCTCAAACTGATTTCGTAGGTTGTTACTACCCGTGGCATCATGATTGGGCAGTTTTGCAACATGGGGTTAAATAGTTGATGAAGTGGTGTTTTTTTATGCTTCTTGTGTATAATCTTTGCTTTCTCAAGATAAAAGGTTTACAAAATATATGAAATTTTGGTCACTTGTTTTCACCGGCTAGCCAACCCATGTGGCAAAATTGCCTAGTCATGATGCCACAATGGAAATATCACCCTGTGAAACTATCTTAAGAGGTTAAATGAATCGGATTAGAAAGTTCAGGAGGTTGAATAACCGGTTACAAAGTTAGATGTTTTGATGGACTTTCGAGCAAAGTTCACGATATATGGACTTCATCCTAAATCATTAGGGTTACAAAGTTAGATGTTTTTACGGACTTTCGAGCAAAGTTCACGATATATGGACTTCATACTAAATCATTAGACTCAAATCGCTAATAACTTATCTATTACAGTCGGAAGAATTCGGGCGCAGCGAGGCCATCCACGTCATCGGAATTGAGCTGTTGTGACGGAACATCCTCAAGCGCCGTGGTCCCTCCGGTGCGCTTCCACGTATCGCTGTCCAGACGCCTCATGCCTTGCATTCGCGGTTCTCGCCGTCCGTCTTCGCGATGGCCATTTTTTACTCAACGATTCCCTTGCCTCTCCTGCTTTGCGTCTGCGCACGAATTCGGGCGCAGCAAGGCCATCCACGTCATCGGAATTGAGCTGTTGTAACGGAACGTCCTCGAGCGCCATGGTCCCTCCGGTGCGCTTCCACGTATCGCTGTCCAGACGCCTCATGCCTTGCGTCCGCGGTTCTCGCCGTCCGTCTTCGCGAATGGCCATTTCTTACGCAACGATTCCCTTGCCCTCCTGCTTTGCGTCCGTGGTTCTCGCCGTCCGTCTTCGCGATGGCCATTTTTTACGCAACAATTCCCTTGCCTCTCCTGCTTTGCGTCTGCGCACGAATTCGGGCGCAGCGAGGCCATCCACGTCATCAGAATCGAGCTGTTGTGATGGAACATCCTCGAGCGCCGTGGTCCCTCCGGTGCGCTTCCACGTATCGTTTTCCAGACGCCTCATGCCTTGCGTCCGCGGTTCTCGCCGTCCGTCTTCGCGATGGCCATTTCTTACGCAACAATTCCCTTGCCTCTCCTGCTTTGTGTCTGCGCATGCTCAACAAAAAAAATGTGTGTGCCATAATGGCTACCAATCATCCGTCTGATGTACGATTTTTTATCGAATGTCTGCATCATTTTTTTATAATGTACGATTTTTTATCGGATGTCTGCATCATTTTTTATAATGTGTGCAACATATGTGAGTTTTTTTTCAAATGCCTGCAACATTTTTTTTCTATGATTGTAATATCTATCTATAATTGGCATGTGCAGTAAAAAACGCGCGATAACAATAAATAGCCGTAGAAGGCGAGACAGGTAACATCATTGGCGAGGAAGGTACGCGTGTGCATGCTGACGATAACACCTTGATTCGGTGAAAGGAAAAACACGCATGCATGCATGCATGCTAGGGCAGAGAGAGAGAGGTTTGTTCAAAACAGCTTCAGTTTTGGTCTCTCTTCTCTGAAAATTGAAAATTATTTCAAACGGGTAGTTTTTTTGCGGCCAACAACTTATTTGTATTAGAAGAAACTGAAAGTCGAAAACTGATCTGAGGTAATTTCTCACGGTTTCGATGGGTTAGAGTTAGGGATGGCAATCGGGTGGGTACCTCTGGGTACGACTGGTACCCACCAAAACTCGAAACCCGAAATCGTGCCGCCCGTCTAAACCTACTAGACTCCTTGGGCACGGATCTGTACCCAAACCTGAACCCGATGGGTATCCGAACCCATGCCATTCCACACACTGGTGGGTACCCAAACCCAAATGGGTACCCGTTACCCGAACTAGTCATAGAGGCATTTTGCAATGTCCAGCATAGCAATAACCTCACAGTTTTCAACAACTGGGAGGTGTCTAAATTTCCATAAAATATGAAAGAACGTATTGGAAAAACTAATGTTAGTGAAGAAAGGAAGAATTTATCTAATCAAAGTCTCTTTGTAAGAATATGAAAACAACCAGCCCGCATATATATCAATATATGCCACTGAAGTCATAATGTCAGAAACTCAGCAGCATGCCAAATAAATCCTAGATGTCTGCCAAAATAAATCCAGGAATCTTCTTCAACTAAAGATTGTACTTGAAACAAAGGGAAAATCCAAATATAATTCTTATGGAAATACCAAAAATCACGATTTACACAAAAACTTTAGAATATAGAAAATTAACAGTTAAGCATGCACATGCAGAGAGGAGCACTTTTCATAGTATAAGAAAAGTGCATTTATTAAAAAAAAATCAGACATACACAGGTGTTAGTAAAGCCATGTAAATGTTTCTGAAAATATTGCATATGCTTTTTTCCCCTATGAAACCTGAAGAGATTGGATTCGGTTTTACACTGAAGACTGTTTTTTGTCAACGGCTAAAGATCCTGCTTTTATCAGCAGGCACGTTTGTACTTTGGAGTAGATGGCCCTTGTGTCGGAATTTTTTTGGCCCATTAAGTCTTTAAAGAACAACCTATTTCTGGGTGGGCTCATGAGCTGCACCTCGTCCTTTGAGGGCCCCATTTGCAGGCCCGTCAGTCACACAAAGAAGGCACCGAGTTCGACAAAAACCCACAAAACCTTAGGTCTCTTTGGTTTGATAACAAACTAAAGCTTGCTAAAATTTAATATTATCAAAATTTGGTCACTAAATTAGTATCAATATTTTGATAAAATATTAGCAAGAAAATAAACTAGAGAACAAAAAAAAGAGATAATCTTATCAAAATTTGATAACAAATTAAATGCTCACCAAATTTAATAAACAGTATTAAAATTTGATAAGACAAACATAGATAACCATTGGAATCAAACCAAACAAACCCAATTACCGAAAAGGCCCAACCACCCGGCCAACTCCCCACCCCCACCGGGTCGGCGGCCGCTGCCAGCCTGCACTCGGTCTCTCACTTCTCTCCTCCCCGCCCAAACCCCGCACGTCGGAGCCACGCCAATCCGCCGCAGCGCCGGTGCGCAGCTTCACGGCGTAGATGAGACGCGGTACGTTCGTCTGCTCCCGTTCTGCGCTGCCTTTTTTTTTCATTCAAATGTTTGCGCATCTAGACTCGAAATGCCGTGCATACCAAATTGCAAAACTTCTATTTGGGAAGTTCAAGTTTCTTCGTAATTTATGTAGGGCTCCTAGTAATTCTCTAGTGAATGAGCCAACTTGAAACGCAGCATTTTGGGGTTAACTAGTGCTATTAAATTTTTTTTAGTATGTTTTCCATGCACCGTTTAGCTTCAAAGTGTAGATCGATGAGATAAGATGAAATCGGTTATTTATCCCAGATTAGTGTTGTTGTGGAATGAAAAGGGAAGGCTTGAAGGGAAGAACTTCGTTGAACTCTGTAATGGCACTTTTCGATCCCAGATCAGTATACTATATTTGTTAGCCATGAAAAATGTGCATATTGTAAGCACAAAAGTACAAAACACATCAGGTTCATAGCCTGAAATTCTGTTGTGGACCATATCTTAGGTTTTCTAACCAGTAACCACATCACTTCCATAGCCCAAATCATCCTGACATTGTTGACATTGAAGAAATGCTGCTGGCGCTTCCTTGGATACATGTTCCTCCCTGTGCAATTTCCAGATATGATTTTGAGCTGTACAATTGTGATGCAGATTTGATATATTCAGCTTGGACATTTTTTCTATGTCCTCAGGCTTCACCTCTGTGAATCAAAAATTAAAAACAAAAAACAAAAACAAACAAAGTCACGATGTGCTCACATTTCATGGAATGCTTTAGAACAATTTTATCTCACTATTGGCCTATTGGGTGTTTCTTTTATGGAAATCATCATTGGGGTAATTAAGAAGTAGACACTGAAAACTAGTGTGTGTTTCATCTTACGTCATTGTTGCTTCTATTGATCCATGCGGAAACCCTTTGCTGTAGTGGAATATATTCCTAATGTGCTGCACCCTTGTATAATCTTTGTTCCCATGTCGCAGCCTCTCAAGAAAATTCTCTGGCATGTCAAAACAATGGAGCTCTTCGAGCTGGATTAGCTGCTCAGTGCCCAGCGGCACCATTTGCAGGCTCCTGCAATTCCTTATGATCATTTTGTGTAGGTTGATCATTGCCCCATATAGTGTTACATTGACCAAGCCGTTCAGTTGATCCAGATCCAATATTTTAAGATTTCTAAACCCGCCAGTCTGGCAATGTATCTGGTCCACATTAAGTGCACGGATCAATGACAGCTCAGCAAGCTGGGGCAGGGTTTGAAGGATGTTTATGGAGTCCTCACTTAAACTTGATCCACTTAAGCGTAATCTCACAAGGCGCTGAAGAGAAGTAAACCATCGTGGCACCACCTGCAAACACCCTCGCAAGTATAGACGCTGAAGCTGAGGTGGCACAACTGGCAGATTGTTTATGTCAAGGTATTCATCATCCATTGCAGTTATTGAAATGGAAGAAAGTTGGTCCATTTTTGCAATTGACTCACATAGATCAGATCCATCTTCTCTCCTCAAATTCAGAACTCCCAGCCTCCTTAACTTCTTAAGATTGCTTAGCTCCTTAACTATCTTGCTTTCTTCATCTACCAGTACAACTGAAAATGTCCGCAGCTCTTTCAATTGACCAATTCCTTTGGGCACTCTGACACCGAATATAACCTCCGGATGCTGTTCTGGTCTTTTTGGTGCATCATACCGGTATGCCAGAAGGTGGTGAAGGCTTTGGATCTTTAGAATTGTTTTTGGTAGTTCTGACACGAGAGTGCCTTTGAGATTTAAGGTCTCTAGGTTAGTCAGGTTACCCAACGACATTGGAAGGTGGGCTATCCTGGTGTTGCGCAAATTAAGGTACCTTAGATGAGTTAGGTTGCCAATTTCTTTTGGAAACTCTTCTATTGACGACCCTTCCATGCTTAGAACTTTCAATGCAGTAGTGCTAGATAAGAGCTTTGGAACATGTGGTATCTTGTTAGAAATAAACAGGGTCTGTAGCTTGGATAGACTTACATTTTGCCTAAAATCTTCCTCCTCGATCTGAATTGACAAACGCTGTACCTTTTCTGGTGCTTGTTGGTTGCCACCAGAAGAACTTGCACAGAAGTCCTGATCCTCCGCCTTCTTCTGTATCACCTGATGCATCAAATCATGAACCTTGTAACTTTTGGGCCTGCCATACTTGTAACTGTCTTCCACCATAAGAACATGAAGACCAATAAGGTCACTGAGGTATTTCTCGGCTACCGCTTGCCGTGACTGCCTTGGATGGTGTTTTATGATCCTTCAGCGATCCATAGTCTAACCAATGTGTTGTGACTAACTGTGGAGCTCCTTGGGAACATGCTGAAATACAATAAACAACTTTTGTGGCCCATGTTGGGCAACTCGTTGATGCTTGTTTCCAATATTTCAGTGGCAGCTCCAAGGTTGCCGTGGCTTTCCAGATCGGAAATAATAGTGCTCCATTGATCATGCTCCTTTTTTGCTAGAAGGGCACTGAGTACATCGATTGCAAGAGGTAAGCCAGAACATAATTTGGTGATTCGTTCACGGAGTTGGCTGACTTCCTCACTGCGGGGAAAGCTCGTAGATCCAAAAGCTTTGTAGCAGAAGAGATTCCAATCATTTGGGGAAGTCAATTGTGTCACCGTAATGGTATGATCACAGGCTTCAATGACATCCCTGTTTCTTGATGTGACTATGACCCTTCCATAGTTTGGATGATTCCTGTCAGGGAGGGCAAGATCCAAAAGTACTTTGAGCTGCCCTCTTTTTGATATGTCATCAAAAACAATAACATACCTTTTCTGGTCCTTTTTCAGAAACCGCTGTATCATACCACTGAGCTCATCATCATCCATTATATTGATTGCGTCGGGAATCTTGACATTAGCCTCTTCATACAGTCTGCTAATTATTCCCAGCAAAAGCTGTTTCGTTGCACAAGTCTCTTCTACTGTCATCCAAGCATGGCAGTTAAAATGCCCCTTCACTTGGTTATCCTCGTAGACATATCGAGCAAGTGAAGTCTTTCCTACACCTGGCATCCCAACCACAGCAACCACTCGTCGATGGTTCTCCCCACCCAAGACATACTGGAACAATGATGTTTTTGGCTGTTCCATGCCCTCCCAATGAACTTCAGTGAGGGCATGTGCAACATGGCGGTTTTGCAGCCTTCCTGCATGTGCTATTGTGGGCACCGTACCTTGGCCTACAAATGGTGTAAGGATCTCTTGAAGGTGTCTGACCTGGCTGCGGAGCTTCACCATCCGCTCAGCAGTCTCACAAATAGAAGGCTTGCTCACTATGTTGTGGGTATATTTCCGGATGCATTTGAGTGGAACATTTTGGTGATTGTATCTTGAAAATCTCTTGGCATCATCGCAAACATCTCTAATACTTGCACATAAGTCTTCTGCTTGGCCTCTGGCTGCCTTGAGCGTGTGGATTGCACCGCTGCTATCTGTATCTTTAATCAAGCCATCCAAGATATCCAAGTCATTCACCATTTCTTCAATACTTGTATGTTTTCCTTGCAGCAGCTCAATCCAGTACTGCACTTTGTCAAATGCAGGTTTCACAACGGTTGCTGCTGCACCTCTTCCCAATGTAAAACCTATCTCCATGTCGAACCAATACTTTGGAATCGATGCAAGACTGCAAGTACAAGGAACTTTCACTGTGGCAAGTAGGCTACTGCATTTAGCAGAAGCTATATCTTCTGCAGATGTGGGTGCTTAAACTTGAATGAAGGGTGGTTGGCCGGGTGCTTAAAATAATGGAAAAAAGGTAAGGAGATTGGTGCTTGCTATTTTGTTTTCTTGTTCTTATTTTTTGTATCCTCTAATAAAATATGTCATATAAAACTCCCAAGCAAAAGTGAATAAGACTGCTTTATTTTCAGATGAAATTGTTGGCCTGCTAACTGCTAAGCTTGCTTGAGTACATCTCCTATTGCCATACGATGAATGGCAGTATTCAAAACTTTTGTTATTTTCACCAAGCTGGCCATGATTGGTGAGTACACTGTATAGGTCTGCCTACAATTATTCTAATCGTTTCTGTTGATAAAGCTATCTCTACTTGTCTCTTATGTGCCATAAATTTTAGTTCACATCCTTTTCAAGTATTTAGAGGTTTATGTGGTAAGCATTTTTTTTGCATGATACGTCATTAACCACATATCTGATTTGCTCACCTAGTTCACCATTTCCATATACAGTTGCCAGAGAAGATGCTTTTCAGGAACACAAAACTTCTGTTGTTGACTTGAAAGAGGACATAGGATTGCTTGGAAGAGCAGCTGTTATGGAAGTATGGAACCCTCATATGTCTTTACGTTGCTACATTTGAGCATCTCAAACCTTTTTTTTTGTGCCAATTAACATTTAACATTCTCCATTGCCAGTTGTAATCAAACTTGTTATCTCAACCTTTTTTATGGCAGTGTTGAATGTTGACACAACAATAACAGCTTATATCGATAATTGTGTTGAAATTAGATGTCGCGAGAAAGGTTGATTGCATCTGTTAGTATAAAGGAATGGTTATATAACACAAAATAACTTTTTGAGATTTAATGCAAAACTATGCAAGATGAGGAGGATTATTGATTGGACATAGTAACAAAACATAACTACTGATTGTACAAGCGACACTGAAAATTAAAATGTTGACATCTGACGCTATCCAAACTCTAAACTATGGCGTCTCAATGGGTATTAGTGATTCTGATCTACCACCTTCCACAAGAATCAAGATTACTGGCTAACTTGTTTGAACTGCTAATCTATGTTGTTATCATATCCAATTATCCATGATCAGTGGTTTTATTCATCAGCTTAGGTATTCACGGAGGTTGTTGACTTAAGAAGGATTCCACAGAAAAGATTAGTCACATGAAAGTTGTTGGTCTAGAAATTTAATTCTCCTGGATGAATATGGAGTTCAAATTAGCAACTTTTTATCCAACTGACGAGATGTTAGGGAATAATAACAGTTTGGTGTATAAAGTCTGCACCCAAATCTGAATAACATGCGCCAGATAAGTGATTATCTGAATAATCTAGAAGTTTTGCCAATGGTAAACAAGAGTGAACTACAAACCTTATCATGTAATTCAACTTCCAATATTTGGAAAATAAAAAATGATTTCCATGAGTAAAACTTTGTGTGACTTGGACATACAAAAGAACAGCTGGTTGCTGACATGAAGAAAGAAGAGGACAGTTAACAGTTCCAACAAACATTTTACTATTTTTCATTTGGTTTATGGATTGTATATGGATTGAAAACAATAGTAAACACGTCGATAAAGTTTACAAGCAATATGAGAACGTAAACTATCACCATCTTGTGGTAAGTTGGTGGCTCAACTTTACATATGCATTTTGATGGTTCTTGGTTATGTTTATCACTACATCAACTAAGAACCAAAAATTGCTGACTCTGACCTGCTTTAACAGCTCTCCTTTTTTTTTATTCAATCCACATTTTAAAATATGGCATCTTGATGGTTCTTGGTGATGTATCTACTACATCCACTATTGATCAGCTGTTGTTTTCACACACACGCGCGCGCGCACACACACACACACACACAAAATCAGCTCCATCGCAGTCAGTGATTTAATTTGACCATTTATATTGGTGGAGATGAGTGACTTTAGTAAATTTGTAGCCAAATTGTTGCTAATTGCTACAAGTGACTTTCTCTACACACACACACACACACACACACTACATGAATAGTCATCTGACTGCTAATAAATTTTCTATGCAGGTAAGCTATTAGTTTATCAAGTACCTCTATGATCTTTACAAAGATGTGCACCTGCCAGACAATTAGGTTTCTTGTTCATCCATGATGCTTTCCATGGAGCAATTGTATGTAAGCACTCATGACATGGAAGAAATTTCATAATTTTGCATTATTACAAGCAAAAGTGTCCCAACATATAGTCTTGTGTTTCTGTAGCAGCTATGCTTCAAGAACATACTGTGACTTATTCCAATATGACAGAAAAGCATGAGTACTCTGTGTTCACCAATGGAAGTCTTTCAACAGCATACTGAATTGCATAGCTAGTTTACTAACAACTGACTGACTTATGTTTGTCAGATCTAAAACAGAACCTGAAACTACAGGTAGCATGCTAGATAGTACAACTGCATTGCTACTTTATTGACAAATGAAGACTAGCTGCCACCTTTTTTGCATGTTAATAGAGTCTTTTAACATGCAGAAGAGCCACATTTCCTTGAGATTAGCCTTTTCATCTTGCAATTTTGCAGCAGTCATGCCAACTTATACAAAAATTACTATCTTTTGTAGCAAGCACATATTACATGAAACTGTTCACTTAACATGTTTTAAGATATGGTCTTCCAAATATGATCCTCGAAAAGCTTTCATGGATAATGATGCTTTGTGTCTCAAATAGCCACATATCTCTGTGTCAGATGCCAAGAAACACTAATCCTTCATGTACACCAATTAGACATTTCAATTTCAAGAGTGTAGTGTCATTCAAAAGAATAAACTAACACATGATATTATAGCTCCAACCTTCAGAGATTTGTCAAAGAAATGTCTCGATGTTCATTAAAGTGGCGAATAACTGGAATGTGCTCAACCCTCCGATGGTTATCACCTCCCTTCATCAAGCTCTCCACCAAGGTCTTTGGCATGGCAAATAAGTGAAGTTCTATGAGATTCTCTAGCCCTTCTATACCATCTGGCATGGCGAGCAACTTGTCACAAGACCTGATGGACATCTTCTGAAGGCAAGGCATTGCTCTTTCAAGACTGATATGCTCAAGGTTAGTTAGATGGTCTAGCTCTAGTATCTAAATTCTGACAAATCCTTGGGTGAATTCTAGCTTTGTCCCATCATAAGCTTGGATGAGAGCAAGTTCAATTAGAGGGAGACTTTGGAGCTCTTTAAGTGAGTCCTCATTCAAACGTGACCACCTAAGCCGTATCCTTACAAGGTTCCTGAGGGAGTGCAGCCAAGAAGGTATGCCTGGCAAAGGTCCCCTCAAATAGAGACGTCTGAGGCCCTGAGGAGCAGGATTCAGTGATCCCAGATCAAGAATCTCATCATCCAGTGATGATGCTGAAAGAGAAAGAAGTTCTGTCATCTTGGCAACTGAGGAGCAGAGGTGCATGCCATCCCATTCACGCAGCTTGACAATACCCAACCTTCTAAGCTGTGTCAGGCTACCTAGCTCCTTGATTGACCCATTTTCTTGGTTTGCTTCAACGTAAGTCAGCTTCTGCAGATCTTTTAGCTGCCCTATTCCTCGGGGCAGTGTGACTCCAAGGGTATAGTAGTATGGTGGATGACGCCCGGAGTAATAGCGGTAAGCAAGGAGGTGACGAAGGTTTTCAAGCTTGGTGATTCCTGAAGGCAACTGAGAGACATATGTGCCTTTCAGGTCCAACGTTTGCAGGTTCATCAGTTTTTTAAAGGACTTTGGAAGTTTGTCAATCCTTGTATTCCTCAGACTCATATAACGCAGGTAGAAAAGATCAGGTAACTCCTCTGGAAAGCTCTCAACTGGTGCATCCTCCAAGTCCAGGATCCTCAGCAGCCGAAATCCAGCTAAAAATGCATGCAACGATGTGGTGCTTATTGAGCTCGCACCAAAGACAAATGAAGTGCGGAGATTGGAGCAGCTGGTGTCTTCTAGGAAGTCATCATTGGTATTGATTAAGGACAGACGCCTTACATTTCCCCTGACCTTCTTGACTCCACGGGTCACAGGCATACCAAAATTGTCCTCTGACGACTTCAAGATAATGATCTCTCGCAGCATATCATGGACACTGCAGCTCTTCACCCTTCCATAATCATAAAAGTCCGTCACTTGGACCATGCTCCTGTCTATGAGCTCCGTCAGATAGTAGCCTGCAATGTCCTCGAGTGTGCTTCCCTGCTCATTCTTGATGAACCCTTCTGCCATCCACAACCGGATGAGCGTCATGCGCTTTATTGAGTATTTCCTTGGGAACATGATGAAGTACAAAAAGCAACGTTTGAGGTGGTGAGGTAAGTCACTGTAAGCAAACCATAGGACGCTGGGGAGGGTAAACTCGGGGCTGTACTTCTTGTGCAGATTGTCAAGAACATGTTTCCACACCTCGACAGTTCTTTCCTTCATTGACATTAGTCCACCAATGGTGACAACAAGGAGGGGCACACCATGGCATTCCATGACAATCGTCCTTGCTGTCTCCTCCAATTCGGCTGGACATCTTGCCTGAAGTGCAGGGAAAGCCTTGTGGCAGAAGAGCAGCCAAGAGTCATCATCTTTCAATGGCTTCTGCTCAAAGATCTGAATGTCTGATGATAGGCGGCACTCTTTGCCAACTTCTTGAACTCGTGTTGACACGATTATTCGACTCCTATGACCGTTGTTGGGTAGAGCAAGTTTCAAGTAATCCCATGTGTCAGAGTTCCATATGTCATCCAGGACTACCAAATAGCTTTTGTCAGCAAGATACCGCCCAATGATCTCAGCAAGCTGAATATCATCCATGAAGTCAAGGCTTGTCGGTATCTCCTCCAACTTCTCAACAAAGATTTGCAGCATGATGCTCTTCAGTAGATCCACCATTTTTATTGGGGCACCGATGGTGATCCATGCATGGCACCGGAATCTCCCTTGCACTTTCTTGTCATTGTAAACACTCCTCACAAGAGTTGTCTTGCCGACACCAGCATTTCCAATTACGGAGATCACCCTCAGTTGCCTGGCTTCATCCAGCAACAGTTCAGTTACTTTTGCCTTTGGCCAATCAATGCCTATCACTTTAGCCTCATCCAGTGAAAGCATGTCAAGCTGTCGGTCATCCAGCTGGTACCGTGTTGGATTTGCTGGTGCCTCCTTGTCATCAAAGTTCGTCAGCAGAGATAGCCTCAGCTTCATGGTATCAATGCGGGCACTGAGAGATTGAACTTGCTTGTATATTCTCTGTCGTGTGAGGAAATTGATTGGTTGAGCAATGCATGACAGGATGCTGGAGCCTTTTGAGTCGTAGGTTTTCACGAGGGACTTCTCAAGGATGTCTTCAATGTCATGGTTGATCTCACGCACTTGCTGCAACCACATCTTGGCTGTCTGGGCCATGCTCTCAATTTCAGGGCCTCGCAGGGTGGCGTTGATGGAATCAATAGGCCCTTTCACCTTGTCAATGTTCTCCCACAGCATCCTTCGGAGGATGTCCTGCTCCCTCTGGAGCACTTCTATGATCTTCTCCCGAGGTGAGGGAGCAGCAGGGGCAGCCATGCCTGTGCACTGATTATAGTTCTTCCTCTCAAGATGAAAAGAATTGGGAAGGCTCCAGGAAATTACTCTTGCCTCCTACGAAGTTTTGGTGTGTGAGTATGTCTCTGCAGAGGTTGGAGGTGTAAATAGGCAGGTCAGTAATTAACATACACAGAGTGCTGTGAAAGGATGAGGAGATCATGGTGTGAAAGGATGAAGGTAGCTGTTAGCTTGGAAGATAACGTGGGACATCTAATGGTCCAAGGCAGCTTGCTGAAGGTAAAATATTACTTGTTAGACTAATCGAAACATTTAAAAACGGAAGCTCGTGTTTTATTTTGAGAAATCGTCAAGTACCTATGCGAAGCTTTCAGCGAATGTATTATTGGTTTGCTGACATGTGAAATGCTTAGCTGTCTTTTGGGCTGGCAAAACATATACAAATTGCATATTTATGATCTTAAGTGCCTTACAGAGGATATGCTGCAGATTGACATATAAGACAATATATGCTATCAAATTTAGATTCTACATTACAAAGGTTTATACACTGTAAATGCAATTTTAAAACCAATGGGGGGTGCTCTATTGAGTTATGTCAATGAAACTATGGTGACTCCTCAGATCATGTAAAAATTGATCTTTTGCTCTGTATAAAGAAAGGTCTGCGTCCTTAATTCTAGGAGTTACAAATTTCACGCTCAGATTACCGAAACATGTATATAGAATAGAATGATTTGTAAGATAATTATAATGAGTAATGAAAATGGAAATAAGAAAGTATACATGTGGAAGAATGTTCGGTTGGTTTACTGTAATTTTTCTAACCCTTTTTTTTCTGAGGAAAATTGTTTTCTTAATATCTGTTTACATGCCAAACAGATTACGATCCGTAAAGTTTGGAACTGCTATATTGATTGCCAAGTCTATTTGCCATGCTTGAACATGACGTGTGGCAACACCAGTGACAGATCGAGCACACATGTGCAGCAGGTAAGCCAATGGTCATTAGGCCTGGAGCAAGAACACTTCAAGAAAGTCAGGCATGCATACTTCTTATATTGTTTATGTTTCCTGGGTATCATATCTTAATTTGACATAGCCTGCTCGATGAAATGGTACTATCATGTTAACAAATATAAGCATTGTAATTGTAGTCTGTGGTTGCTGATGGGACAAAAATATTGCACTAGAATTTAGAAGCACTGACTTTGTACATGTACCAGAACCATTTACACAGTGGTTAGACCTGCTCATTCACCTACTGGTTGTTGCGGTTCTTATTGTGTGAGTTGTGACATACAAGCATGACATCTCAAAGTAATGAGAGAGAAGTATAGCAAAAATTATTCATTATTTTACCTAACCTTCTTTTACATCAAAATTTTCAAGTTTGCATAATGAAGCCACATATGCTGATTGCCTACTCCAATAAGAGTGCATCCTTATAGATGGTTTCATACTGAAAAATGACAAACATATTGTAGTGTATATGACTGGATCTTCTCATTGGTTTTCTTTTTTAAAAGGCCTGCGGTATATTCAGTAAATAAATCTGGTCAACCTCCAAAAAATAACATTTCCTTTTTTCTTACCACTTGTTTTCATTGTACAGTGTCCATATCCATCTCTGCTTGTTTTTTACATGATGCCAGTGTTTCATTCATCCAATTGTATTGTTTCAAACGAGCATGGTAATTTTAGCTTTTACTCAACATCTGCTAAATATTAAGTGCAACTCCACTTCCTGTTTACTACGATTTTATATTAAAAGGTTACACAATTGACAGCTCACGCAATTTTCATTCATTAGGCCATTTCAGTTGCACGCATCCTACATTACTTTGATTGATTGGCTTTACAGTATTGTTAATAATTCAGAGTAGCTTCTCGAAGCGGAACTTACATATGTGTAGCAGGTAGCTAGTCATACTTTTGGTAAACATCTTATCAAAATAAAGAAAGAAAGTATCAACTTGTGGAACGCATGCATTTGACAAAGGCCTTATATTTTCATACATGTGGTAGCAGTTTTCTGCGGGTGAGGGGTAAACCTTTCCTACAAGGCACTCAAGCATCATTATGTCCATCCCCCAGTCTCTGTTAGATGAATCAACAAAGTTTACTTCCCTAACCTCTTTCGTGTAAAACATCCATTTTTGACACCTAGCACAGGTTTGTTAACAGGTTAAACAAGCATTCAGTATTGATGCTGGCATTAAATTTCTAGTGGTTATGCAAGCAATGCTACTTGCACAAACTTAATGAAGAAATGGGGTCCCAGCAGGTCTTGCCGTCCGTCCAGTAAAATATCATTTATTTAGTAATAGTTGGTCTCAACTAGTCCGCTTCTATTGCTATTGCTACGCCAAATTCTTAACTATTATTCCTGTTGCTGTACTAGACTGTTTTGCCGGAAAAACCTTCATTGGAACGTAATTCAGCGCTACTTGTTTGGCACTAATTCTGTTTATTCTTAGAAGAATTTTGCTTTCATGGAAGTCAAACTGGTGGAGGCCGGTTTTCTCCTTAGCATGACAAATCAATCTTCTGCTAAACACATTCTCAGCTGAGCAACAGGTGATCACACCGCCTTGCGATAAAGGATCATGATGGAGTTCACAATCCTGCAAGAAAAGCCCGGGCGCATTGGGTAGTAGCAAGGTGTTTGCATTTTTGTTTCTTTTGATCTTGGCCTGAAGAATTCTGAACCCGAGGCTGAAGCTGCCAAAGAGGGTTTACTGATGTGTAAAAGCGGCACAGCCAACATTTCTCTGAAGCAGCCCATCAGGAGCAGGTTGCCATCTCGCAAGGCAGTTGGGTCCATACGGCGGCTGGCCGCTGCCAGTGAATGGGGCGTGCGTTGCAGCGGTGAGCTTCAGCATCGGTGGTGGCTGAGGACCGCCGCCAGTCAAGGGTATTGCGGGTGACGCTGGACGGGGATGACCGGATGAGGATGAAGGTGGTTTGGGCTGTGGAAATCTTCAGATCAGGGCTTCGTGGTTTGAAAGTTTGATTTTTTTTTCCCCTTAGATGTATGCGACTTCTTTAAAAAAAACACTGAAGAGATGTATGCGACTTCTTTAAAAAAAACACTGAAGAGATGTATGCGACTTCTTTAAAAAAAACACTGAAGAGATGATTTGGAAACTTGATGTTGAACAGAGAAATAAATCGCCGCGTGCTTACAGCTGATGTCTCCAGAATCTATCTGCAAAAGGGAGGAAATGGAAGGCACTTCCAAGGCTACAAGAGGACACTTTGTCACATCGAAGTTAGTGTTAAGGAACCTCGCTATCGAATAGTCCGGGGTTCCCGAACAGATCTGAATTGGAGAATAGAAACAAGAGAGACACGGGTTTAGGGAGAGCGACGGCGAATTCTTTATTAAATTTCTGATCCTTGTACATAGGGGGGAACCCCCTCCTCCTTTATAAGCGCTCATCTAGGGTTTGGCTAAGGGGCTCGTGGGCTTTTCATGGGTCACGAGGTTTCCCAACACTCCCTTGGGTCCTTTGCATGAGATGCATATGCCTCATTAAAACTCGAGAAAAACCCAGTGGGAAAAATACTTGGAGAAAGAGTACATAGCATACGCTTACTATGTTGCCTAATTGCCTCGTTAAAACCTTATGCAAGAAAACTTCATGAAAAACTTGCTAAGGAAAAGAGTACAATTCTCCCAACTTCAATTGCTAATCTTCGAGATTCATGTTGGGTATTCATAATTCATCTTCGAGATTTATGTGGGAGTATGTGAAATATCTCCCCCTGAAATCTGCACTTCTCTAAGTCTCATCATCCCAATTCCTTTCACGCACCTTTCAAAGGTAGACGCTGGGAGTGATTTAGTGAACAAATCTGCAAGATTTTCACATGACTTAGTATGCAATATCTTGATCTCGTTCATCTTATGCAATTCGTGAGCATAGAAGAACTTGGGGTTGATATGCTTCGTGAGATTGCTCTTCACATAACCCATCTGTGCTTGGGCAACACAAGCTGCATTATCTTCATAAATTATCGTGGGAGTTTGCTCAATGTTCAAACCACATAACTTCTGGATGTGGTAAACCATTCTTCTGAGCCATGCACATTCACGAGATGCTTCATACAAAGCAATGATTTCCGAGTGGTTTGTCGACGTCGAGACGAGTGCGCTAGACGACTTCCAAGAAATTCTTTGTTCCTCCACATAGGAAAACATAGCCGGTTTGGGACTTGCCAATATGCTGGTCGATAAATACCCAAAGATCTGTATAGCCAACCAAATTCAATTCATTGTTTTGAAAAAAATGATCGAAGTCTTTGCTTTCTTGGAGGTAACGGAAGATGTCCTTGATCCCTTTCAATGCCTTTTGGTGGGTTACGCCTTGACTGAGCTAGCAAATTCACGGCGAACGCAATGTTCGACCTGGTGCTATTCGCAAGGTACATGAGCGCTCCAACTGCACTCAGATATAGGAATTCTGCTCCCAGGACTTTCTCCCCCTCTTCTCTAGGTCTGTATGGGTCTAGATCGCTTGGAGTGACCTTCCACCATTGGAGTCTTCGCAGGATATGCTTTTTCAAATCCAAACCTTTCCAACACTTTACGTGTGTAGGTTGATTGATGTACCAAGATTCCTCCTTGGATATGTTCAAACTGCAAGCCTAAACAAAACTTGGTTTTACCCAAATCCTTCATTTCAAACTCAAACTTCAAGTATGAGCATGCTTCTTCAATTTCTCCATCCGTCCCAATGATGTTCAAGTCATCTACATAGACGGAGATTATCTGAGAATCCATTCGGGATCATTGTATAAACACACATGGACAATCTTCATTGTTTGTGTAGCCTTTCTTGCAGAGAAAGTCACTTAGCGATTGTACCACATTCTTCCCGATGCTTCACCCATACAGTGATTTCTCCAATTTCACACTGATGTGTTTCTATTTGCTCCATCTTGGTTCGGGATAGGAATTCCTTAGGTACTTTCATGTATATCTCGAATCTAAGTTTCCATCTGAGTATCTTGTGACAACATCCATTAGCTTCATTCTCAACTTCAAGTTGGCCATTGAGATCAAATATCTAAAGGTAATTCCTCCCATGACCGGAGAATAGGTTTCTTTATAATCAACTCCGGGACGTTGAGTGAAACCTTGAGCTACAAGCCTTGCTTTATACCTTACAACCGTTGTTTTCATTTCTCTTAGAACAAAGACCCATTTGTGACCTACGGGTTTACATGGGAAGGTGTGCGGCATACGGGCCAAAACACCTCTCTCTTGTTCGGAGAGACTAACTCTGCAGATGATTGCCTTTTTCCATTCTTCCCAATCTAGCCTTTTCTTGCACTCGCTAGAGATGCGTGCTCGGGATCATGATCAATGATCGAGGCAATCTTCTTTGCAAAGTATGCATCAACGTTGGTCGTTGCTCTATTCAGGATTCTCCTGTTATTACAAAGTTTATGGCCATTTCTTCATGGGGTGCTTCATGCACTTCTACTTGCTCTTATTTGCTTTTCCTATCGCAGAGCAAGTTCCTTTAGCTTTCATCGCCTATGTGTGCGCACACATTATTTCCGCGGCTTCCTTCAATGGAAGATTCAAGTGCTGGAATTGCCTTTCTGTTGGCTTCTTTCCAGTGCAGTCTCAAGCGGCTTCCTTCTTTCCTTGGGGCATTTTCGTGATTGGTTGTGGTAAGTCCTCTTGCCCGCTTTTCTCAGACGTCTCCGGGTACTTTGGGTTTGAGGAGCCAGATTGCCTGCTCTTTTTCTTTGAGGCCTCTGAACAGGTTGAGGGATACCTTCTATTTTCTTTGGTATTTCCACCCTCTCTGGTGCATTCCTTGCGGGTACATGCGACTTAACCACGCCCTTCAGATCACAAAAATGATCAGGCAGTTCATTTGCTAAATTATGCAAATCAATTATCTTCTGGACTTCTTGATTTGCTTCATTAGTGCGGGGGTCATGTGCGGGGATCCCAGTGGAATGCCATATGATTTCCCGGCATTTTTCATCCAAAGGTTGATTTCCTCCCCCTAATGATGGGAAACGATCCTCGTCAAAAATGCAATCAGCGAACCGGGCTGTATGCAAATCTCCAGTCATGGGTTCCAAATACCTGATTATGGATGCACTCTCATAACCAACGTATATCCTAGACTTGCGAGAGGGCCCATTGCGATCCATTGAGGGTGGTATAGGTACATATACCATACACCCAAATTTTCTAAGATGGGAGATCTTCGGGATGATCCCGTGCACAAGTTGCATAGGAGAATGGATGTTGTAGGCCGACGATCTGAAATTGATAAGAGCTGCTGCGTGCAGGACTGCGTGTCCCCAACAAGTGTTGGGCAAGTTACAACTCTGCAAAAGCGGTCTGGCAATAAACTTAATCCTCTTTATTAGTGCTTCTGCTAGTCCATTCTGCGTATGGACGTGCAGACGGAGTGCTCAAGCGCTATCCTGTTCTTTGTGCATAATCATCAAATGCCTTTGAAGTAAATTCTCGGCATTGTCCATTCTAATGGACTTCACGCGATGATCGGGAAAGCATTCTTAATTCTTATGATCTGCGAGATCACTTTGCAAAAGCATGGTTTCTTGTTGACAACAAGCATACATGCGACCATTTCGAGGAAGCATCGATGAGCATCATAAAGTATCAAACGGCCCTAATAGGGCTGAATCGGACCATAAATATCCCCTGGATGCGTTCCAGAATGCAGGATTTCACTTTGCACTTTCATGACAGAGGGTCTAGTTATTAATTTCCCGGTGGCACATGCAGGGCACACAAAATCTTCATGATTCGGGAAATTTTTAACATTAATGCCATGACCTTGTGAGTTGTTCACTATATTTCTCATCATTCTAAGACCAGGATGACCTAATCTACCATGCCATAAAGAAAATAACTCAGAGCTTCTAAAAACAGTCTTTAAGGAAGTATACACTTCGGGTGCATGAATATTCGTGTAGTACAACCCAGATTCATATGAGGGACATTTTTCTAATACCATTTTTCCACATACCGCGTGCTTCACAATGCACAAGTATTCTTTGCCATTTTCTTCATTGGTTTCTACGTGAAAACCATTGGCGCGGATGTCTTTAAAGCTTAAGAGAGTGCGCGTTGATTCAGGTACAAAAGGGCTTCTTCAATTACCAAAGTTGTACCCATAGGCAATATAATTGTGGCTCTTCCTGAGCCGATTACATATGAGTCGCTTCCTGCGATCGTAGTAATCTTTCCAGCGTTCTTCGTGATCGACTGAAAATATTTAGACTCTCTTAAGATGGTATTTGTTGTGCCACTATCAACAATGCATATCTCTTCCATTTGGGCGCTACACGATTTCTAAATACAAGAAATATAATTCTAATCAAACAGAGGCAAAATAATTCAAATATTGCTTGTAAATGAAAGAATACTGGAATAAAGAATAAATTGCATATTTATTCATGAAAAAAGTATGCTCTTCTAGAGCTTACAATTCATTATTCAAAGAAAATGCTAACAACCATATTCTAAAAATTAATGCGATTCATGCATTAACGGGCTTTGTACTTTCCCTTGGCCTGAAACTTCTCTTTTTCACCCTGCTTGCCCTTCTTTCTATGAATGGGCTTTCTCACCTTATAGCTATTGGCATTAACTGCGTGCGGTGCCCTTCCAGTGGTTGTGAGACATAATTCTTGCGTAGAACATCGTCTTGCGATTTACGAACTTGCATTACATCAAGCAGATTCGCTATACTCCTTGTATGCGTCCCGGCGATAGTGCGTGCATTCTAGATAGCATTTGGGTGGAAGGTAGAGAGTTTTCTCAATCTTCTCCTCATCGGTGATCTTCTTGCCACATAGGAGAGATTAGTACAAATTCGTGCAAGGCGTAATTGTACTGCCACTGCTCAAGTCGCAAACCTCAGCGTACCCAATCTTGCTTGTGCTTGTGGCAAGATGGTGTACTTG
The DNA here is from genome assembly GCA_036346275.1 of Otatea glauca. Classification (NCBI taxonomy): domain Eukaryota; kingdom Viridiplantae; phylum Streptophyta; class Magnoliopsida; order Poales; family Poaceae; genus Otatea; species Otatea glauca. Next base: position 32,409,155 of record CM070726.1, on the reverse strand, counting down.
AGTTTCTCGAACCGCTCAAGTGCGATCCGAGTTCAAGTGCACTCTCCTCAGCCATATATTCATTCTTCAGAGTGCTGAGAGGTGGTGCCTGAGGAAGTCAAGGCTTGATTGTTCTGGTCAGCGGTAGGTTTTGCGTCCTGCGAGAACCCTAGACCAATCGCGGCGTGGAGCTTCTTGCCCCCAAGAACGATCTTCACGTCCGATGCCCTAAGTGAGGTAGTTCTGACCGTGCGAGGCCAGTTCTTCAAACTCACGATTCACGATTCATGATGCATGTTTTCAAAATTCCGACATTAGATTACTGCGTGTAATCTAATAGAAAATGGTTGCAAAAAGCATAAAGTACAGAAAATAAATTGCTATGCATTGCAATATCTTAAGTAAAGCAATAGATTCAAAATTCATAAAAAATATTCATAAAATAGAGAAATAAAGCAAGAAAAATTAAAAATAGAGCCAAATAAATCTTCTTGATTTTCTGGCAATTTTTCCAAAATTTTCTGCAATTTTTCTCTTTTTTTTCCTTCTTTTCCTTTTCTTTCTTTTTCTTTCTTTTCTTTTCCTTTTCTCTTTCTTTCTTTCTTCCAGCCGAGCGGCCTTTGGGCCATGCGTTTGGACCGGCCCATTCGGCCTGCCTGGCCCCGCACTAAGCCAAAAACACACCCCGGCGGCTAGGGTTCCCATCCTAGCCGCCATATACTCATGCTCCAAGAACCGTCGCATGTGCGCGCATACCGGTGGGGCGACGCACTTCGGCGGCAACGGCAGCGACGGGTGACGGCGTGTTTGGGCGCGATTATCGGGCGAGGCGGCGGCGGCGGTGCGTGCAGCGAAGGCCAACGACAGCGCGCGGCTTCACGAGCCGAGGTCGGGCCGGAAGGCCGAGGCAGGCGCGCGGCGCTACGCCGCGGCGCGGCGGACGCGGAGGCCAAGGTCGGGCAGCGCCGTGCGGCGTCTTGTGGGCGGTCGGTACGCTAGCCGAGCCGCGGCGGTGAAGGTGCGGCTTCATGCCGACGGCGACGGAGGCGCGGGCGCGTCTGAGCCGGCGGCGAGGCGGGCACGTCTTGTGTTGTGCGCCGCCGAGCTTCTTCGTTCGGGTGTTGTCGTGGCGCCGTCGGAGCTTCTTTGCGCGGGGCCGCGCGGCGCCGTCTGGAGTCGCGGGCGTCCGGCGGCGGCTTCGGGCGGCGCCGGGCGCCGGTCGAAGCGGCGGCGACGCAGGGCACGACGCGCGCGCGAGCGCCGGGCACGGCGTCGCGGCGTAGCGGGCGCGAGGCCGAGGCGGGTTCGCGGCGGCCGCACGCGCCGTCAGGCGCTGAGGCGAAGGGGCCGAGGCCTGGTGGAAGCGCGGCGCTTCGCGGCGCGCTGGGCGGGCTGGTCCGAGGCCGACGAGGCGACGCCGTCGGCGGCGTGCTTTCGGCGGCTGGACCGAGGTCGGCGAGGCGGCGACGCGAACGGCGGCGCGCTGGCACGAGGCGGCGCTGGCCGCGGCGGCGACCGCAGCGTCTTGCGCCAAGACCGAGGCGACATCGATTTCTTTTCTTTTCTTTTCTGTGATGAACAGTAAAAACCATGTACTGTAGCTTCGTGCTAGTAGTCTTCGTGCGATCGCCGTGTAGCTTCGTGCCACGTGACGAAAGCGGTACAAGATGCGTAGGATAGATGCATGCATAGAAAACGACAAGCGTCTAGATCCAATTGCCAAAATCCTACCTTTCTCACCTTTCAATTCTGATCTCCGGTAGAGCTTCGTGCTGATAACGTGTTAAGGAACCTCGCTATCGAATAGTCCGGGGTTCCCGAACAGATCTGAATTGGAGAACAGAAACAAGAGAGACACGGGTTTAGGGAGAGCGACGGCGAATTCTTTATTAAATTTCTGATCCTTGTACATAGGGGGGAACCCCCTCCTCCTTTTATAGCGCTCATCTAGGGTTTCGGCTAAGGGGCTACGTGGGCTTTCCATGGACCACGAGGGTTTCCCAACAGTTAGAAGTTTGACTGTGTGGCTTTATCATATTCACAATTGTTGCTTCCCCTAAAAACAATATTCACAATTGTGGTGTGCCGGACTTCTTTATGCATTTGGTTCACTCGTCATACATACATTCTTTAGCCAAATATTACAGCAATTATGGCAAACAATTTGTTAGCCACGTCACTTTGCCAGTTTTTATGGCAACATATGGATACCAACCAAACATGCATGTACGTAAGGCTTGCCAAAATTAATCATGTCAATGTAATGAAGCGCATTAAATTTTGTTTTTTCCCTTCATAGTTCTGAACCTACCAGATTCTGCTCAGCTAATTCCAGCCCAGCCAAGCTAAGTAAGCTCAAACAGAGTAATACCATTTGCACGCAACGTATGCGCGCACATATCAAGTACAAGCGTACACTGAAGCTCGAACTCTGGCCTTTATTTTGCAGATTCAGCAGTACATGGCAGATGATATTCTCGACGATACACAAGTCTAATTCCCTTCTGTGGCATTGATTTATTCGGATGGAACACATCGAAGTACTCGTACGTGCCAGCTTACATCTTGGACGGGGATTTGTACCATCCCCACGGCTCATCAGAGGTGTACTCCGTGACTTGCTTGATGGTCAGGTAGTTGTCAATGCAATGCCCCTGTAAATCAGAGGCGCGGTGTCAGATCCCAGACATCTACCGTCACAATTTCTCAAGAATGTGATGGTTTTGTGTTACCCACCCCTTCTCCAAGCTCACGTCCGAAGCCGCTGCGCTTGTTCCCACCCCAAGGAGCCTGGCGGAAGCAAGGTTGCGAGCAGTTTACCCAAACAGCTCCTGCATTGATCTCCTGTAGTAGGAACTTTCGTTAAACATTTCAGTAGGAACACTGCAAAAACAGTTCCAACAGCATTTCGCAGGGATTCTATGTTGCAATTGGAGTGGGCGGCAATAAGCTATATCAACTTTAAGTGAAGAAAGAGATGCATCGAACATAAAGATCAGAATGAGAATTTGGAACATCAGTTTGTTGCATCACCATGTCTACAAATAGTGTAAGCCCCTCTTCACTTAACACATACCTCAGCTACTCTCTGGCATCGTTCATGATCATTGGAAAGCACAGCACCAGCCAGACCATAACTGTCAAAAGGAGAAGAGTTGTGGAATAAGTTCACATGCCATAGACTATCTACACATGCTTCAAGCCTGCAAAATACATAAGAACCTGTATTAAACAAAAATAAGTTGCTCACTGCGTATCATTGGCCAATTCAATGGCTTCATCTTCGCTGCTAAATTCTTTCACACACATGACTGGACCAAAGACCTCCTCCATCCAAATTTCCATTGACATGTTGACATCAGTAATGATTGTGGGTTCAATATAGAAACCTTTCTCTAGATGCTGCGAAAACACAAAACATTATTCCTGATTCGATAGCATGTGAATGCATGTACATCAAACTGTGTACCGCGGCATTACCTTGGGCCTAACACCCCCAGTCAGAATGGTAGCACCTTGACTTTTAGCAGTTTTTACAAACTTCTTAATCTTCTCATACTGACACAAGGCAATAACAACAACTGATCAGTCCAAACAATGAGAAATTTGCAAAAATATAGAAGACCGCAAAGCTGGATGGTGATTAATTGACTATGGTGTTCATTTCTCCTGGTCCAGTGCTATTGGACCATAACCAAAACTTTAATTCTTACCTAAAAAACATAACAAAGTAAACCTACAGAAGGTCGTATTTCAGTCAATGCATTTTAACAAAGATTGATCCCCTCAAAATAGAAGTTGCACCCTGTAGCAACTAGCAAGAACAAGAGCATACAGCCAACAATTCAAAAGAAGCAATTATATTACAAAAATAAATAAAGAGCACGATAATCAAACAAGAAGCCACAAGGACCTAGCATTACTGATGACATCTTTTTTGAATTTAGAGGAAGTTAACATGCAGTACCTGTCCTTCACTAACAACTGGCCCAAGCCTGAACCCTCTTCAAGCGGATCTGACACCTTAATATTTTTCGCCCATGAAATCATCCTCTCAACAAATTCTTTAGCAATTTTTGTCTGCAAAGCTTTTGCTATCAGGAGCCAGAAGCTGATTGCTGTGTGCTTAACAGCAATAAACTAGCTAATTAGAAATATAGTTTCCAAATGCAACATAGAGTTGAAAGCTGCTTCCATTGGCGACCATAAAGTACAACAACCCACAAGAATTTACCTCATTAATACATATCATACTAAACTCTGCACAGCAAAATTAAGTGCTGAAACCTATATGTTGAACAATGGGAAATATGCAACAAGCATAATGCACACCAAGGATTCAAATTTCGTTTCGGATAAAATATCGCCCCGGACCGGATTCCGAAATTTCGCCGAAATTCGGATATTTCGGACAAATCTCGTTCGAAATTCAAAAACAAAAAATCAAATCCGGTTTGTTTTCTACCGAGAAAAATGAAATTTCGCCGAAAAATCCCGAAATTTCGGGCAAAATACCCGAAATTTCGGCGTTTTTGCAACGGCAGAAAATTTGGTCAAACGATGTCGAAAACTTTTGAACTTTTTTTGGAGAGTCCTGACACATAGCTGATATTTCCATAAAAATTTCAGATAATTCTAAAGTCTGTAGAATTTTTAAAAATTCAAACATTGCTACTGTCCTGATAAAACGCTGACCGGCAATTTTGAACCGAATGCAAAATGGTTCAAACCACGTTATAAACTTTTGAAATTGTTTTTGCATGGTTATGATGCATCTCTAATATTATCATAAAATTTTCAGATGATGATCAAACTTCATGAACTTTTAAAAATTCGAACAGTACTACTACCCTGTTAAAAGGCTTATCCGGCAAACTTGAACAAAATGAAAAATTATCTAAAACAGTTTAAAACCTTTTGAAAATTTTTGTGGATGGTCCTGATGTAACATTAATGTTTATATAAAATTTTTAGATGATTTATAATTCTCAAATAATTTTTAAAAATTCAGATAGTGCTACGTCCTGATAAAAGCCTGATGATCAATACATAGATTTGCTTTAGCAATGAAAAAATTAAAGTTTTAGAAAATTTTACAGAAGGGTGATAAGGAAGTTCTTAATATCTCATAAAAATTTTGAATAATTATCACACTCCAGTGAATTTATAAAATTCTTACAAGGCACAGTACCATTTATGTTCTTCTCTTTTTGATTTTTGAAATATAATATAACAAACAAAGTTCAATGCTTACATAGATTTGATTGACCAAACAAAAAAGTTGAATTTTTTGTAAACTTTATATAATGTTACTAATGAAATTATTAATCTCTCACAAAAATTTTAGATCATAATCACAAACAAGAAAATTTATAAAATTCTGACAATGTAAATATCCCAATTATGTTCATTCTGTTTCTGATTTTTTAAGGATAACAAATGAAGTTAAATTATTTTCAAATTTTTTATGTATGATAATAAACTATGAAAGATAGTACCATAAAATTTTCAGCTCATTATCAAGCTTGTACAATTTAATAAAAATCTAACAGTGTTTCTGCCAAAATTTTAAAATATCTCAAAAATTCAGTTTTTCAACAAATTTTCATAAGAGTGACCTTCCTAAGGGTTATTGGACCAAATACGGCTCTAAAATTTTCAAAACCGGCAAAAAAATGAAATTTCGGCGAAATTCCTCCGAGAAACCCCGAAATTTTGGGGTTACTGTAGCAAGTCCCCATTTTTTTAGTTTTTTTTTATCCGGTCGATAGTTTAAATTTCAGGGCGGTCCGAAATCCGAAATTTCGCCGAAATTCGGTGAGATTTGGAAGCCTGATCACACAATACACTGACACTTGTTCAGTGAACTGACAGTGGCATCATATATAATAATCTCAAGTCAGAAGTTGGTGGCAGAGCTGAGAAAAAGTTAAAGCAGTACCACAAAATAGATTATGATTGGCAGCCATCAAATATGTGGAGCCATAACATCAAATCCTTACATGGATAAGGAAACGAGATGTTGCACTGCAAATCTGACCATTGGTCCAAAAACACCCAAATAGAGTCCACTCAAGAGCTGTTTACATAGAAGGATCAGCAATGGAATCTAACTGAAGGTTCAAAAAGAAATGCAAATCTAATAGAATACATATTCTGCTAAAATTTAAGTGTTAACCAACCGAAGTGGATTGCAGTCAGGAAACATAAAGAACGGAAAATTTTCCAGAACAAAAGCTAGTTGAACTGGCTGCTATCTTTCCAAGCAGTAGTTTTCTCTTGGATACTGATACCCCGCAAGACATACTTATGTTTTTCACGTGAGTTCAGCCTTACTTTTTTTTATAATAGAAGATTACATCTTCCGGCCTCTGCATCTTAAGATGCACACAACCAAATATTTATTACAACGTTCCAGTAAAAAGCTGCCACAAGAGCTCTCTATCAAAGAGTTTCAACAAGCCAAGACAAAGAAAAAAACATAAAGTTTTAACCCACACACAGTCTATGACTGAATCGACATCCATGGCTGATGAAGAGTTTCCGAAGCACAATCTCCAGCGATTTGCATGCCGATAACACAACTTCCCTTGTTTCCTGAGGCTGCAACACAGACTATGATCGCAACCATCTGGTGCAAATGTAGATAACCTGCAATGGAAGTGATAGACCGAAATAGCGATCAGAGGGGGTGAATGATCCCAACTTAAATTTTCCTCCTTTAAAGGAAACCCAGCCAAGACTCCTCTTGAAACACTAAAGAACAGAAGAGCAAAATCTTGGTCTTGTACTTGCTCGTGGGGTTTTGATGATCAAGGTGATCTTGGATAACCTCCCACTTGTCACAGCAAGCAAGAACACAAGAATCTCAAACGCGATCTACGAAGAAAGAGCAAAACGATCGAGTTCTTGCAAAAAGATTGCCTATATGATGAGGATATGATCTAAAGAAGATTCATCCATCAATCATACATCTTTGGCACAAGAAGCACAAGCAGATAGAAAGAGGGGAGTCAAATCCAACTTGCGAGAATGTAAATTGCAAGATATTAAATTGCGGAATTTAAAAGCAAGTAGAACGAGGGGAGGCAAATCCAACTTGTGGGAATGTAAATTGCAAGAATTTAAATTGCTGAATTTAAGACATAGTTCAAATACTAAAATTAAATTCAGAAAAGTAAGGAAGTGAAATTTTATTTCTTTGGAGGAAATTTTACACAGCCTCACAACAAGGTGAGCAAAGCTCAAAGAAGCACACAAAACCTTCAAGAGGGGAGAGCTATCCCTCCCCCTATATTTATACTACTCATGAGTCATTCTTTACCTTTGGATGAGTTCTACTTGGCTCTCAAGTAACCTCTTCAAGAGTTGAGATTGATTCATTCTCCACCCTTGGATGAGTTCTACTTGCCCCTCAAGAAACCTTATCAAGGGTTGAGATTCACTCAGCATAACTTGACTGCTATTCTATCTTCTAAACCACAATTCAACGGCTCTCCTTGATCCAAGCAACCCCAAGTTAGCATCTCAGTCGTTCCCTTGTCTTCTAGGTTTGCAGTGACTCTGTCTCCGGTCATCTTCCGGTGATCTATGATCGTCTGGACCTCCGACGCACCTCGTCTAGTCCCGATCATCCTCCGCCTCACCATGACCTAGCACCGTCAACCTGCAACCATCAAAAACAAGGAAACCCATCACATAGCAATGTCCAAAGTGATATACAATAATTATCCAATTGCTAAAAATAAATTAGATTCCTAACTCAAATATAGTCAAATACTCATTATCAACATGGGTAGATCTCCACATGGTCTTTCGGGAAGAGAATTTTTTGTGTTCTTAAAAATCACATCATTGCGATATAGCCAAATCGACCAACACAAAACAACAGCCCCAACCAAAATGTGAGCCCTCAAATCTTTTCCCAATCTAAATAATCAATTCCTAAACATATTGGTTATGCTACTAGAAGGTGATAGATTAAAAGCTGCTTGTATAACGCGTCATGCCAAACGAGCGAAATGGCTGTCAGAAAAGAGATGTTGTATAGTTTCCTCATTGTTACAAAAACAACATTGTTTGCTACCATTCCAATTTTTTTTAGATAGGTTATCTTTTGTCAATATCACACCACGACGTAAGTACCATAGAATTGTTTTAGTTTTAATGGCACCTTAAGCTTCCATAATTGTCTGTTTGTAACTGGGACATTTTGATGCATTAAGAGTGTATACATTGACTGAACATAAAGCTATCCATTCTGATGAAGATGCCAGCAAAAAGTAGCCGCCTGCACTGATGGAGTTGGCTGAAAAATGAAAGATCAAAGTAAGATAAAGCCGATATAACAAAAGAAATCTCTATGTAAGTAACTTACCTCTCCCGTAGCCAATGTATGAGGAGAATGCGGGAGACTCTCACCGCTCTATTCTTGCGGCTTCGAACCTCTCTTAACGACTGCCTTAGACTTGGCACATTTTTTCTCTGAGATTAATCGGCTATAAGTATTAGTTGATGAAAAGGTGCCTAGGGTAAAAGGAAAGATAGTCGGTTGAAATGCTTACTGGGCTGCTACTGCTTCTCAATGTCCGACAAAGAGGGACTTTGGATTCCCAATGTGCCGGATGTGTAACCAGTCAGGCCCGTCGACTGAAGAGGCCACTTACTAGCTTGGCCACTGCCCGACGGACCAGTTGCGGCCTTCTTCCCCGAGGTTTTAGTCTGCAAAAAAGGAGAAAAGCCGATCAGTGAAAAGCACTTGAGCAAAGTTAAGAATATATGACAAAATTTAGCCAAGCAGATACCTCGCTAGTTATATCTACAATTGTGTTAGTATATCTGTAAGTTCAAGCTCCATTAGTTTTGGTGATTGGTTTAATATTAATGTTTAATCATTGTTTAATGACAAATCTAATCATTGTGAGACTAACATGTTCTATTGAGCCTTATTCTTATTAGTCTCATATTTGGATGGAAAATGGAAAACATAAGGTATGCACTCGTATTCATTCTATTATCTTAATGCATACTTAGAATTCAAGTTAAAGTATGAACTCTTCCATTGTTTTAGTCCAAATATGTGCATTATGTTCCTAATTCATATATACATGAATGCACACATCTAGAGGGAGTTGATAATTTAACTTGATGTTTCAATTGTATTGATCCATGTCCTCCTGTCATATAATATAAAGGATCAAGACCTTGAAATAATCTTTTGAGTATATATAACTTGTGTAGTTGTAATATACTCATGCAAATATAGAATAAACTCATATGCAATCTAAGATTGATTATGTGCATATTGATTTCATGTTCAATTCGTTATATGCACATACTTAATGGAGTTTATTCTATAGTTAATGGCATAAATGTATTGATCCCTTTCCATCACTCAAACATATATGGATCATTACTAACCATCATATTGAGTATATGAAACTTGTGTAGTTATATATACTCATGTTAATTTAAATGAAATTTAAATTGAGTTCGGTTGTCTTTTAATCAAATCAAAGAATACTTCATCATGTGTTGATGTTGTTCCTTGTTGATTAAAGACAAGCGAAAAGTTCTTGAGTATAATGAAGCATTAGTTGCATCAAAGTACTCAAGACACCTTTAAATCATTCAACTTGATTTGGGTTGTGCTCAATTGATCTTAGAGGCATCCATTATGTGTTAATGGAGTGCAAGTGATGATTGAGACAACCGTGTTTGTTGGACTAACATCTTCAATGAGTTATGAGGAGGTTGAGTCCAAAAAGATAAAGAATCGGGAACGAAAAGTCATCATGTGTTGATGAGCTTCAAGAGGTGATCCCGAAATGAAGAGAAAAGTTAGAAAAGGTTTATCATGTGTTGATGAACAAGAACAAGAAGACGTGATCCTGGAGAGAAGATGATTGGAAATCATAAAAACTCCAAGTGGATCGCTAGAGGCAAAGGTATAACTAGCTAGGGCTAAGGATGTGTTCCTAGTCTTTTACCGGTCTCGGTACTTGGATGGGAGACCGGGTTGCTAGTTAGGTGCCGTACTATTAAGAGGGGTTGAGTCTTTTAGCTTGAGCTTCATCATGTGTTGATGAACTCAATCCGGTTTACTCTAGCTCACTCTCTTGTTTGGTGTTTGTATGGAGTTAACCATTTGGCATGTATTGCGAATGGGTGAAGCTCGTGCATTGGATTTTTGCATGAGCTAAGTTTTGCATGTGTTGCAAATAAGGGAGCTCATGCTTGCTTCTTATTGAATCTTAATTGATTTGGTTTTTGCATGAAGCTATGGATTTGCATGTGTTGCAAAAGGGAGATAGCTTATGCAAATGTTGTGTATGTGGCTATTGCTTGGAGCTAAGTTTTGCATGTGTTGCAAAAGGAGAGAGCTCAAGCAATTTGATTTGAATAGTGGTTGTTTTGAATGGTGCTAGAGATTTGCATGTGTTGCAAATAGAGAGCTCATGCTTTTGTGTTTTAGCTTATGATTGGATCATCTGTTGATCATTACAAGGTTAATCTTGGTTTGTGCTTTGAGTTTGCAAAATGTGTTTTTGCAAAATATTGAATGGATTTGTTATTTGCAAATGTGTTTTGCAAATGAGCTGGAAGTTATGGGTTTCGATCCTAGAGCATGTGTTGTCATTTGCAAATGAGTTTTGCAAATAAGTTGGAGTTGTTATTTGCAAATGTGTTTTGCAAATGAACTTGAGGTTATGGGTTTCGATCTCAAAGCATGTGAATAGGGTTTGCAAATGTGTTTTGCAAATTGACTTGATCATATGTTGATCATCACATGGCTAAGAGGATTGATCTCATAGATTCTCGGTTTATTTGCAAATAAGTTGTGCTTAATGTGATTCTTAGGAGTATGTGATTAACATGTGCAAATGTATTTTGCATAGTATTGTGATCATGTGTTGATCCTCACATAGCTCAAAGAATAAATCTTTAAAGGTTTGGAGAAAAGTTTCTGTGAAAAACTGGGTTTTCTCCTTGAGGCCGGTACTACCGACGTGCTAAGGCTGGTAGTACCGCTGGGCCGTCAGTACCACTTATGGGAGCAAGTACTGCGCTCGGCCGGTACTACCGCCCTTGTGAGTCCGGTACTACCGGAGGTCGGTAATACCGCGCGTGAGACCGGTAGTTATTTTCCAGAAGAGCGCGTTTTGCGTTCGGTTGAAGGCCGGAGCTACTGCAGTAAATGGGCGGGTACTATCGGAGGTACGGTAGTACCGGGCCCAAAACACTGGTAGTTATTTTCTAGAAAAGCGTGTTTCTGGAGGTTACACTGAGGCCGGTAGTACCGCCTGTGTGGCCGGTAGTGCCGCTCGAGCGGTACTACCAAGCTTTTGCCTGCGATAGTACCAGGTTTCCTGCGCAACGGCTAGTTTTCCTAACCGTTGGCTGGAGGCCGGTACTACCGGCCCCAGAAGGGCGATAGTACTGGGATTTGATGAAAAAGCCCATCTTGCCCCCCAATGGCTAGATTTCATGTGGGGGGTATAAAAGGATGTCAAGGGCTGGTATTTGGGAGTTGCTGGTTCTCTTGAGTATTTGGATGAGGTTGTGCATGTGTTGCCTACTCACATTTGCTTCTTGAGCTAAGAGTGAGCCCTAATTGCATGTGTTGCAATTAGGAAGTGGATTGAGAGCCTCTTGTGCATGTGTTGTACTTGAGGAGAGCCTTGTGCATGTGTTGCACTCGGTGATCACCATTGTACACGTGTTGTACTTGGTGGAGTTCAAGCTAGGTGCTTGACTTGTTACTCTTGATGTTTGCCGACACCTAGACGGCGTAGAGCATCATGCGTGGGAGCTCTCAACGGAGGTTGTGAGAAGCCCCGACAAAGTTTGTGAAGGTTGGAGCTCGCCTACCCGGAAGGGAAAATGAGCTACCACTAGTGGATTCGAGGTGGGTGCTCAATTCATGGAGCCAGTCCAATTCGTTTGGGCTAACCTCAACGTGGACTAGGGGAGACTGGCAAGTCTCCGAACACCATGGTAAAAAGTATCGTGTCTCTTGTGCTTGCATTGTGTTCGTTATTTATATTTAAGCAATTTATATTCATAGAATTAAATTGATTGATTGCTTGTCTTTAGAATTGCATATTCTTGTTACAGACATAATTAGTTAGTGCACATAGTGAGCCTAGTTGTTTTAGGCTTTAATTGTCAAAACCTTAGTTCATCGCTTCCGCATTAATAATTGTTAACGTTTTGGCATTAGGATAATTAGGGGTGAATTGCTTTGCAAGAAATTAGTTGATTAATTTTAAAAGCCACCTATTCACCCCCTATAATCAGCATCCTCGACCTTACAATATCCCGAAGAACTAGACTCATCGCTGGATTCGCTGTTAGTCTCTACCGTCAGCTTTGGAAGATTCGAGAGGAATTTATTGATAATAGCCGACGGGGTCTTCTCCAAATAGAGCGCCCCTGTGACTGCCAACCACCAAGAGGAGAAGTGTCCTGCCCAACGTGTGTTCAGCATAAAATGGGGCAAGTCTTCAATTTGAAGTTCATCGTCTATTTCCAACACTATGCTTACTGCGGCTGCATTGCAAACCCGAGCTCTTGGCTGAGGTTAATGAAGGTTATATGCTCCTTATCCGATACTGGTTCACTGACTCTGTTATTGTTGCTTATGTACTTGCTCTATCCTTCACCCTTGGATCTGATGAGCTTGAGATTCAGTTTGGTGCTGTAAGCTGATATCTGGTCCCCATCAGGCCTCAGGCAGCACAATTGGGCCACGTCCAGGAGAGTTGGGCCGACAGGACCGGTTCAAAATATAAAAGCGTTGAAAATATCTGACCAGAAATAACAAGTCAAGGCCACTAAGGGCTCATTGACCTCTGGATCGGCTAAACAAAGAGGGAGGCACTCAGCTATTCCCATTCTATCCCATATCTCTCTTTTGTGCCGCTACCCGATTATACCAACTCTTCCATCCTTTGAGCGCTGTCGGCCAGGCTCTAAAACTCTTGCTCCACCCCTCTATATTATATCCAGCAGTCGATAGGGGAAGACGTGGGATTTCTTGATTAATAAATGTATTAGAATCTAAGTTTCCTACCGGGCCTAGGTAGTACTGGTTCTCGCTGCTAGGGATCGGGATAAGTACCTGACTGGGGTCCATTCAACAGAACTGAGAGGAAGCGGATTGGAATTGGTGGAGACTAGAACACCGAAGTTAGTCAACCAAGATGAAGAAGCTGATTTCAGATGTTATGAGAGCTTGTGCACGTGAGAATGACATTGTGGAGGGCCCATAATTATAAGGGAGGTAAAAAAGTGAAACGGCGGGAAGAATATTGAAGTGATGTATGCAGTTAAAACACATGATGCGCATATCGAGATTTTTATGGCGCCATAAATGGAGCAGTTACTAATAAAATATTACGATAAGCCGATGGAGAAAGAAGCCGATAGAAGAGATTTTTGGAAAATAACAAGTTATCTTCCAAAAATAGGGGGCATATGTTTGCACCAGATTTTGGCAAGGCATAATGGAATTGTCAGGCTAAGGATCAGGAGGATTTTGGCCGATATCAGATATAGGAAAAGGGGTTCAAAGTTGGGATATGACCAATATTCATCTAAAGATAGGAAGAGTTATTTGAGTTAAGGCCAACACGGATCATGGCAACCAGTGTATGGGATATGAACACGGTCGGGCGATAGCTATAAAAGATGGCCATAGGCAAGCGAAAAGAATACACAACCAATCCAATAAATCACATTTACATCTTTTATTTTCTCGTCGACTAGGAGTAGCCTCTGTAATTTAGAATCTTTGTAATTCGATCCTGATTAATAAAGTTGTGCATCGCCGATTGTTGATCTTCATCAATTACGCCATTTTTCTCTGATTTTGTTGCGCACCGCTTTCTTTGGGAAAGATCTACCTTTACCATCCGATTAGCCCTAATCGGTTAATTAGAATTATCTTTACCCTTTGATTTGATCGGCTTTTTAGTTGTTTAGATATAAGTTGATTGTTTCTTGACAGATTGGCTCTGAGCGTATCATATATTTATCTTACCGATTGCAGGATCTAATCGGTTAGCACGCTTTGATCAAGTGAACCCGGTGTTCGTCAGGTGTGTTGCGGCCGATTAACCCTCTTCACATTTTTTGACGCTAACAAAAACCATATGAGATAATCCACTATTTTCATTCAATTTACATGTACATGGGAATGGCTTTATATAGCTAGATGAGTCCGAGTTGTAGACAATTCGGACTCCTATTTGGATATTTGAGCAAACCATATTTATCTCTAACAGATCCAAATCACAGCTTCATGAACTTGCTGAATTCTCCAAACTCTACCGACCAAATTATCCTATCATCTCAATACTTCATGAACTATCCACCTTCGCAATATAACCAAACCCCTTGTTAGTGCTATGCCCTTGAGGAAATTATGGAGATAGTTGCATCACGGCTATATTTTTGGAATGATATAATTATTTTGTCCTTTAAATAAATATCATTAGTATTGATCAATAAGTATGTGACTTGTTCGTGAAACTCCTTATTCATGTTTTGATATTATTCTGAATTATTCCTGATATTATATCATCATGTGGGACAATTGTGATTTATAGGTCAGCACATGTATTGATTGATGATCATGTTTCATGGATCATGGATATGAGGATATCAAATCAATATTGTAGACATATGTTAGAGAACATGGTGTTGGAGTGACCTGCCATGAGATACTGTGGGAATTGCTATATTCTTGTGTCATTAGTTGATCTCATACATAGTGTATGTGGGATTCATAGACCTGAGATCATCATAGTTTTCTTCATGTGTAATAGTATACTTAGAGGTTGCCAAACACTACTCTGTAATTGGGTAGTCATAAAGGTAGCTTTCGAATTTATAACATGTGGAGGAATGTGAGCAATCAAGATGGAATTTGCCCCTCCTATATAACAGGAGAGATATCTCTAGACCCTTCGATATAGTTGGATTAAGGAAGTGTATGGCCATGCCGAATGTGATTGAGGAGTCAATTGCAACTAAGTAATCTACTACAAAATAAGTGAAGGATCGAGCTATCATAGGATGTCATGTTTCTCGCATTAAGTTCGATCTAATATCATGAAGCAAAGGGATCGGTACATGAGCACTATATAGGTTCGTCCGATATGATATGTGTGTATATTTGGGAGTTTCTATGTCCTGTTAGGGGCCGTTGCTGACTTATGGGTTGGAAGTAGTTTCCGGGCCATGGCCGAATATGCATGAACATATAGGTCACACACTTAACGGGTTGGAATATATTGTTTCGGATTGGATTTGTCACTAATGGATCAAGTGGGCTTAGTGGGTTTTGCACCTTGCTTAGGCCCCTAACGTAGGGTTCCACCAAGGAGCTATATAAAGGGAGTTCGTGATAGCTAGGGTAAGGCTATTGTTGTACCACCACACCCAACGAAACCCTAGCCGTCACCGCTCAGGCCCTGTCGTGAGCGCTGGTGCTAGCACATCGACGCATAGCGTTCCTTCCCCAAATGTGTGGACATCGGTAAAGACGTTGCTGCTTCTGCGGCGCTGATCGGGATGTCTGTTCGTGACGTTCGACTACCGCTGGAGGACGTTCGACCACTGCTAGAGGACGATCGACCACTGTTCGAGGACACGTGTTCCATTGAATCGGGCTATTTCAACTCTCCTTCTGCTGCACTGCATGTCTAGTAGTAACGATCCATAATCTCTTACTTGCTTGGCATCTTGGTTTACACGGTAGAAATTTTAATTCATGCTAGTGTAGCCTAAAAAAACCGCTACAAAACTTTCATTCACTTGGCATCCCCTCCGATTATCACCAAGCCCAACAAACTCCACTAAAGTTCAAAGGTTTTCCATACCAAGGAAATTTCAGCAGTCAATGTGATTATCACCTGGTTCTGAGAGCCATCAAGATAGAGAGCAGCAAGGGTCATCACTAAGAAAGTAGTGACAGTAGCGAAGAGTAAGAGAGGAGAGGCACACGCAAGAATTGACATAGGAGGATAACTTACGGCTTAACAGTGCCTGGTTAAATAACTTCGTCGATCCAATTGATGGCAACTCAAAGGAAGGTGATTTTTATTGGAAGAAAGCTGCAGAGGATTACAGTGACAACAACCCTAGAGAGCAAAGATTAGCTATGAGGTGCAAGGACCATTGGCCATTGGGCCTTGATGAACAAGGTCATGCACTTCAATGGAATTTGGTGTTGACTAAGGGACGTGTACACTAATGGCCAACTGATGACCAACTCATGGATAATGCATGAAAGCAATATAAATCTGAATCAAGCCACTATTTCGCTCTTGATTTTTGGTGGAAGGAAGTTCGAGACCAACCCAAATGGCAAAGAATCTATCCTCTCCAGAAAACCAGGCCATTTGGATCCAGCCAAGGCACTGAAGAGGAGGTTTCTGTTCGAGAAGTCCAGACCCAAGGAAAGAAGGCAAAAGGTAAGGGCAGAGCCAATGCAGAGACTTCTTTTGGGAACATAGAAGATGATATGATGCAACGGTATTTTGAAGCTTAATCACGTAAATTAGTTGCTCTTGGGAAACTAGCAGAAGCATCACTAGAGAAGGTGCAAGCAGACAGGACGGGTAAATACATGAAGCTGATAGTTCAGGATTCTTCAGGATACAGTGAGAAGCAAATGGAGCAACACGAAAAGTCAGTGGATTATTTAAGGCAGATACTATTCCCATCAGATGATTAGTGCTTTGGGCCATTCGATGCAAAATAAAGAATTCCTAGAGTATTCTGTATTTTAATAAATGTTTCATGTACTCTTGCAGTAGTACTTTTTTTATTTATTAGTGTTATCAACTGCTCTGATTAATAATATGTCCTAGCAATCTGGGACATGTACGAATCTTTTATTAGAAGCAATCAAGATTTAATCCTGACTTTTTTGTTTAGTGCATTCTGGTACTCTAATGTTCAGTTTGAAACAACTAGAATTAGATAGAAATCTGATTTTTTTTAAAAAACCAATGAGTACAATTCTTTGCTCGGCCGCATACACCTAGTAGCAACTAGCTAGTACCAGGGAATCGCAGCCCTGCAAGCCCATGCATGCAGATCAATTAATGGGATTGAGTTCATTTTAAGCAATTTCTTGTGTCAAATATAGCAGTTTTTTTGTACTCAATTTCTTTGCGATGAAGTGAAGACATAAAAAGAAAAAAGAAAACAATTTTGTGAGTAGGTCGAATCCCCTATACCAATATGCCATTTCTCCCCGACTTGATCTGCTCCTATTGTCCCAATTCCTACTTCCTTTGGTTTCAGCTCCGACATAACCTCACCAGAAAGCCCCGACATTCTTTATTTATAGAAGTAATAGTAGCCAAAAGTGGGACCGATAATCTCACTGATGTTGCAGAGATTATTGTCGCCACTGGTACCAGTAGGGAACTGGTACTACCACCTCCTCAAATCTTGATGTTGGCCGGGAGTCCCCTCTTCGGAGAGGGAATATCCTCTTAAGCAGTGGTGTCCGGTCACCAAGAAATTCTATTGTGGGTTCCTGTCCAATCTCCAGTCTTCATGAGTCTGCAACTTTAACAATGTTCGGTTCTCAACACCTTCTGCTTAAGCTAATTAAATAATTTGGATTGTTGCTACAGTAAAAAAACAGTACAATGTTTCTAAATAGTATTATTAAAAGATATAGCAGTTGCTTTTTTATCTAATAGATCACGTGTAATTGATTAAAGGTTTGTTTGGTAGAGCCAGTTTCACCTAAGATTTGAAACTTGTGGCTAAAATAAAGTGAATTAAATTTATATTTTTTTATCTAAAATGTAAACAAGATGATTTATCTAAACACTCTTAATGTACTTACAGTTTCAACTTCACGAATCTGATAGAGCTAGTGACTTACTAAACATACCTTGAATTACAGTCGAGTTATCTCTTTCCTGATTAAAGAAATAAACAATGATTGGATATGGTGTCACTCTGTAACTCTTATTGGACTTCGATCAATGTTCACATCAGCGAACATCAAAATCGATGATGGGCTCGCAGATATAGCTCTATAAATAGGGACGTATGGTTGATGTGTATGTACGGGGCGATAAATATCCAATGCATCTAGTCACTTCGACGACGCGTGCAGCCGTGCAGCACGTCTTCAGACGAAGCTGCTCGCGTGAGGTAGATCGGGGCTCCATGCCTACATCTAATCGGCAGCACGCCGCTCTTTCTTATTTGCATCGAGGCACATGCATGCTCTGATCGCACTCCTTATGGTTAACCACACGAAAAAAATTGCAAAAAAATCCATAATTTTTTATATTTTTTAAACACGTTCGTATATACATATAAAATAAGTATGGCTTAGAAATATACATACCACCGTTGAAAAATATACATACCCGCTTGTATACTTATATACTATATGTGCATACCCTTTTTTGCGCGCAAGATTTTAAATCACAATTTTTGCAGCTTCACGACATAGTCGAAAAAAAGCTACAATAGCTATAGCGGAAGCTATCATTCGTCACGTTTTTAGTATTAAAAAATTAAATATGTATATAATATAAGTCAACTCCAAACAAATCATTAAACCATAGTACTTTGAAACGTATTAATATTTTTATAATAAAAATATGAGTGAAGTTCGGAATCAACTAACATACTAATACATGTCAAAGATCATAACTAATAACTGTAACATAATGTTCTTTACAACAAGTGCTTAATCACTACGAAATATGAATGCTGGATTATTGAAAAGGGAAAATTTTGCTGGTGCCACTGAAAAGATGCATAATTTCGCTTCTATCACTATTCTTTTTCTCGTTTTATTTTTGCCACTAATCTTTGCTCTTCTTCCTTCTTTTGATATTTTCGTCAACGACCGCCAGCTGACTGTGAGTTGACCGTAAGTCAGAATTGTTCATTCAATTTTGGATTTTTTAAAGATAACAAATAAAGTTAAATTCTTTTAAAAAAATTATGTGCGATCCTAAACTGCTAAAGATGGTACCAATTTTTTTTAGTATGATCAAGCTTATACACTTTTATAAAAATGAAGTCATTTGGCTTCAGCTCCATATTTTTATAAAAATGTACAAGCTTGATCTTTGCTTTGGAAAATTTATGGTACCATCTTTAGCAGTCTAAGATAGGGATGGCAATGGGGCCCCGATCCCCGTTTCTCCGCAGGGAATTCCCCTATTAGGGGACGGGGATGGGGAAATTTCTCCCCGCGGGGGGTTTATCGGGGAAAATATTGCCCCTGTCGGGGATTGCGGGGACGGGGATGTTCCACCATTCCCCGTCTCCATCCCCGTGTTATCACTAATACATGGGAGTAAATGATCATTCTCAAAAGAAAAAAGAATATATATGAGGTCATTATTAATAAACATGCTAAATATGAATTACTCTAGTGATTCACTCACATTTCAATCACACATGCACCATTACTCTAGTGATTTATTAATGTAGCATGTGATCTTTTATATAGCATTTCCGGGGATTAATCCCCGTCGGGACCCCGCAAACCCGTTAGGGATCGGGGACGGGGGGAATTAAGCCCTGTGTACGAGGGGCGGGGATATTTTGCTTATCGGGGATCGGGGATGGGAGGGCGGTTCCCGCGGGGATTTTCCCCGTTGCCATCCCTAGTCTAAGATCATACAAAAAATTTCCAAAAGATTTAAACTTCATTTGTTATCTTTAAAAAAATCAAAAACAGAAGTAACAATTCCTACAGACGGTCAACTCACAGTCAACTGATGGAAATGACAAAAGGAGGATGAAGTGAAAACAGTAGTGGCAAAAATGAAACGATGAAAAGAAGTGGTAGAACGGAAATTGCACACTTTTTTAGTGGCACCAGTAAAAATTTTCCTATTGAAAAAGGGCAAGATAAGGTCTTTTACTAGGTTTTCTCATAGTTCAGGCATATAAGAAATGCATTTGAGCCTTCTAGTAATGTTGGATTTCAAAAATTGGCCTAATGTTTTGGTCTGTGAGTACCTATGTAGGATAGTGAATCTATCGCTAGCTAAGACATATGATATATAGCAGAGCTATTGCACAACAGCGTAACTATAGCTAGCTATTTAGAACATTGGTTGTGCGGAGATACTCTCTATTGGTTGAGATACAACATAAGGAGTAACTTCTCCTAGAGTAGAAAACAGACTTCATATTTTTTTATACATACATACATACATAGGAATAAAACAAGCTTCGCGACCATAACCTGCTCAAAACCGCACGGATCAAAAGAAATATTGGTGCACAACACGGGAGTAACTACACTCGGGAGTAGAGTAGATAGTATTATTCCTACATACACACTATTCTACAGTTGCGTGTACAATAGGTTATTCTACTCTTCAGCCAGTTAATGCATACCGACCGAGCCACGTATCCCAATACTTAGCACGACGGAACTGTCCCAGTTAACTATCAGTTATATGGCAAACCAACTAGTAAATGTGTTTTCTTGTTTGTACAAAAATCTTTTTTCTTTGTTTTAGCCATAATTATTTATTGACAGCTTCGATTCACAAAAGGTTTTCACTAGTAGCTTAGTAACAATGAGAGGAACAAAATGATATAAGTCTCGTCAATAAACAATTATTTTGTTGTCCGGTGATAGATTTTACTATCTGTATAAATATATTTTACTATCATACAGATGGTTCAGCAGCCTGTGTAGTTTATGCAGTAGTAAAAGCTTACATTATATGGATAGTAATATATATAGTAAAATTTTAATATCTTACAAAGAAAAATAGAAAATGAAGGGGGAATTTTCATGTCGTGGGTTAGGTAGCCCTGATTTCGGGCAGAGGGGGAGGGGCTTTGCCCCTAACCCTAGCCGCCCCACCCCCTCTTAGCCACCCCTCCTCCCCTCCCTCTTCCTCTCCCTACAGCCCTCCCTCTCCTTCTCCCCATCCCTCCCTCTTCCATGCCCTAGCCGCCACCTCCCTCTCTCCCCCTAGCACCCCCTCCTCCCTTTCTCCTTTCCTATGATAGCACCCCCGCTGCTGCCTTGGTGGTGTAAAAGATCGTGGTGATACTAGGGCAGGAGATTGGATCGAGTGGAGGAGCGAGGAACGCGCGATTCGAGGGGAAAACGGCGACATAACCGCTCCATCGAGTCTTTGGGTGCAGGTATAACCCTAGAGCTGATTTTGGTGGTGTTGGTGCTGTGATAGGGTGGTATTTCGGCGGTCTCCCTAGTGGGTGTCGGTTGGGATAATCACCGGGTTGATTTTAGGGAAGGTTCAGTTTTTAGGCAATCGCTGGTTCGATCTTCGAATCGAATTTCAAAGTACCTATGGTCAATTTCAAAGGTCCAGAAGTTGTGAAAAATGTAGATCTTTGTCTTCATTAGAGTACAAGAACGTAAAATTCGGTTAAACGGTTTAAACATTATTACCTGTTGAAACTTGTTGTCCAGAATTAGATTGCTATTGGTAGTAGTCACAGTAATCTGCAGATTAGGGCTATTTAGTGGCCGAATTAAATTGTCTTCATAACTTAGAAAGCTAGGTAATTTTCTGTAGATTTCATAAATACCATGGTTTGCTATATTTGGAGTTGCATAAAAATAGTACGAACTTATGAAGTCTGTTGTCCAGTGAGACAACAGATTCAGTCTTCGGGGCTAAAATCGAGGGGTTAGATGAATTGATTGAAAAAGATGGATAACTAGAAATTTATGGATAATCTTCTGTAGTTTTCGTAAAGTATATGTTTTTCTATGCTTGGGCTCATGAGCTAGAAATTATGGTCTCCCAACCGCCGGGACAGCAAAGGGGTGAGCTGTCCGGTGAATGAAAAGGTTAAAAATCGGGGTTGCGTATAGATGCGATATCGTTATGTTTGATGCTTGTATTGTTACTGCATGATTTTGAGATGAATGCATCTATTGTAGCAGGTGTGACTTCAGGAGTGGCTTCAACTTCACGCCACTCCAGTCTCATGGATAAAGAGGCAAGTACATCGTATAATGATAATGGGATGAGATATTTAAATTATTAATTGACACCTTGTTGTCCTATATGAATATTATCAACTATTGTCATTGTTTATGCTCAGTATATGTTGTGATTATGTTAATGATGGAAAGAATAAAACATGGTTGGTATAACTCATGTCACTTGCATATGTACATTCAAGATGGAAGAGGTGACCCGTGTGGACCTCTATGACCCACTTGTTGTGGGCATGAAAGACTTACTGCGGTAGGCCCCTCCACGGGTTGGAAGGGAATGAGAGGGTGCGACATCGATGGGTGTGTACTCAGCTATACCGGTATAAGCTATGAAATATACATATGAGCATGAAAGTATGATGCATGCATGAATGAAGTGAAAGATAATTAGATTGATGAGTTCATCTATATGTACGGATGACATTGTATCATGTTCTTTACTTGATGGGTTATTTACATGAATTGCTTTGATGGTATGATATACTTTGCTGCGTTTTGGACTCACGTTGGTTTATTTAATGTTTTAGGTATTTTGAGACCGTCATTCAGGGAAGGGAAATAGTATAGTCACGTCACTTGTTACTACACCTCCTTTAGGATATTTAGCATTTTAGTCATGTTTAGACATTGAATAAATTAGACGGACATAGTCACAGAATAATTTTAGTGGAAGCAATCTTGTGAGAATTTAATCAATTTTGTTAAATAATGTTTGTGGCTTTTATTATATCTTGAGAATGTGTTTCGTGTGGTTGTTTCGTTTGGTGGCTTCGGCAAAGGTAAGTAATAAGGTAAGATTGTTTCCCAGATGCATGTGTTTTGGGCGCTCCCAAGCGTGGGGTCTTGGGCATTCTTGGACGCTTGGATACAATTTTAGAATTATTGTTATTCTTGTTTATTATCATTCTCTGTGTATGTCTTGTAGTTGGTGTATAATGACTAAAAGAGAAATAGTATTGTTGCTGAAAATATTTTTGAAAATGGTTAGATATTAGTGTAATAGCATGATGAAGTGACATTCAGAGCATGTGGGGTGCCGGGGTGTTACAAATATATATATAGATAGTAAAATCTGTACTACCATGCTAGAAGATTCAATAGCCATTGATATGAAGCTTCCAATATGTACTATGTTAAATAAAAACAGAAGCCTATATACCTAAAAAAAATAGTTTCTAGGTTTTAATGTAAATTTTTAGAATTTATTAACTATTTACATAATTTCCAAGGGGCCAAATAGCAAATTTCCTTTATGTCGCATGGATTAATTTTAGTTATCCAAAACTTCAGGGACCATCTTGAAACTTTCTTCTAATACCACATTTTCTTTTTGCAATTATTTACTTCTTCGTGTACTAAAATGCAAAAATGTCGTTGGGTCACGAGTTTGGCCTTCGGGCCATACTGTAGACGAGCCGTGCAGGCTGTTTGTCATGGTGCTAGGCCAACTAGCACAACTAGCCGGGCAAGCTAGGGTTTTAGCCCTAGCCACCCATGGTGACGGCGTCGTTTGGTCATTCGACCGTGTAGTGCAGTGCGTTGAGCGAAGCCTGGTCATGGCGGTGGCTGCTCTAAGCGTTAGGTGGGCGATGCATCATATGCGTGGGCCTGCAATGGGCGTGGTGGTGCCATATCCAGGGCGGGTCAGTGCGGCATTAGCGAAAGCGAGGCGGTGGCACTCGGCGAGAGTGACGGCGACAACCTAGCTGCGTGGCCTTGGCAACCTTCGGTAGCACTCGGCGGTGGCGGCACTCGGCTGGAGTAGGGCCGCGATGAGTTGGGTGGTGCTAAACCTTGGGAGGTAGCGGCCATAGCCAACGACCATGCCAAGCCCACGAGTAATCCACGTTAAAACCCTAATTAACAGATTGGATCACTTCATGCTAGTTTAGTGCATTAGGACCAATCTAGAACCCTAATCAATAATTAGAACGATCTAATCTAGGAGTCTAGAACAATTAATCTGCAGAATCGTAAAGAAAAAACAAATTGTCAACGTACCGTTCGACCTTAGAGAGCTTCTTGCTGATAACATTTTAATAATATAGATGATTGATGCAGATCAATCTCAATACCAATCAAGAATACCCAAAAAATAATCACAATAGATAAACGCAAGTTATAGGGGATATAAACTCTTTTTTCTTATTATTAATTGATCTCACTTCTGCAATAAAACTATATTTATAGCATAAGCCTCTCAGACTCTAGAGTTGATATTTCTTAACAAGACACCCCGTATGGCGTGATGGCCTTATCCACGTCAGTGCCAACCATAGTTCAGACAAAATCCTAGCCGGATAAAAAAATCAAATTGCTGTAGTATTTCAGCAAATTTTGACTTTTGTGGACTAGACTTGGGTCAATAACCCTTAAGAATGTCATCTTCCATGAAAATTTATTGAAAAACCAAATTTTTGTGACTTTTTATAGAAATAGTAGAAACACTGTTAGATTTTTATAAAATTGTGCATGCTTGACTATACTTTTAGAAATTTACAGGACCATCTTTAGTAGTCTAGGATCATACATAAACATTTCCAAAAGAATTGATCTTTATTTGTTATATTTAAAAATTCAAAAAAAGAATGAACATAATTGAGACAATAACAATGTTAGAATTTTATAAATTCTCTTGAGTGTGATCATGATCCAAAATTTTTAGGAGACCTTAATAATTTCCTCATAACCATTCTCTAAAAGTTTCAAAAAAACTAAACTTGTTTTTGTTGCTCAATCAAATCTATGGAAACAATACATGTAGTACTATAAGGCTTTTATGAGGACAGTAGCACTATCATAATTTTTGCAACTTTGTCGGGACCGGATTTCCGAATCCGAACCTTCTATGTATAACCTGTGCTAGTCTAGGAAAAGCTAGCACATACAGTGAAAACAGTGATAACAACACATCCATATCACGAATCAAATAATATTAATTAAGCAAAAGAGTATTAGCCTTATGGCCAATTATTACAAATAAGTAGCATCATGGCTTAAGTTCAATAAGAAACAGCGGAAACGAAATAACAAAAGCAGGATAAGCCCATCCATTTGCCCAACAGGCAATCGACTGGGGTACGCGTCCTAGCATTCCGGATCGCCTTCATCATAACCACAAGCATAGAAATCGTAGTCTCCTTCAGCTTCTGCGAACTCCTCTGAGGAAAGTTGGGGATGTTGCAAGGGTGAGCACAAAATATACTCCGCAAGTCTTGAAAACATAATGCATGATAACTATATGCAAGGCTAAACAATTGAAAGCATAATATGGCTCTTCTAGCATAAAGCAAATTTTAACTGTAAATACCAATAGTAATTTCATAAAGCATCATTTGATCCAAATGTAAATAGCATAGTAATTGAATTTGATATGACAATTAAAGCAGGTTCTAGCTACCTGACTGGCTCCATCTGCCAAACCATAACCCGAGAGTTCCATCTGCTCACGGATTTCCAAACCATCATGTTTATTTAAAATAAAACCATGAAATCTACAATGTGCAATCGTACCTCGCCTGCCCTTGACCGTGGGCACGACTACTTAAGTAGTTTTAACTCTGCAGAGTGTGTACACTTTACCCACAAGACATGATCGACTCTTGTTGCCAAGCTATCAACACACTTCCTTTGGTGTGTCGGCAGAGAGATCATGACAAGGCCTTTACAATGCACAACCCCACTATTAACCTCGCCCGCTAAGGTTTCACCGTTGTTAGGGTTCTAGCTGCCCAGTACAGAAGTCCCCTCTTGCGCCTGCCATCATCTGGCACTCACCAACTGGCGAAGCTAATAATGAGACGCACAAATTATTTAGCCAGGTCGTACCCATATAGACTTGTGGTTGTACGGTAGTGCTTGGTCCATGATAACACATGCTTCGGTCCTTAATTGACTAGGACAAAACATTCACATACCAAGGTCTCATGCTTTCTGCACCCGCCAAACATCCATCCACCCTGGTCTAAACCATATTTTTCATTTTATTTCATTTAAATAACAGCAGCAACACCAATTGCCGTGACTTCGCAAATAAGATTAAACAATGTTTGAAGTGATTCCCATAATGGCATAATACCAAAACGTTTAAGCTGGACTAAGCAATTCTACCGTCCCATGCTAATCTACTGGTTATTCCCAAATAAAATAGCTAGTATTATCTAGGGTGGCAAAGGTTTGACATGATCAATACCAATGAGGGTATAACAAATTCTGGTATTTAACTATACTCTAAAACTATACTTAAAGTACATTGCATAAAAGTAAGCATGCATAATTTAAAAGCAATATAAGCTTTTTATAAAATTTGGGATCAATATGTTCAAGGAAGACTTGCCTTCGATGCCTCCTGCTACATCTACCTCTGACTGCTGATTCGCTTGAGCTTCGACTGCGTCGTCTACACGCGAAACGGGAGCAAATAAATAAAACAAATTCAAAAAAATTCAAAAATTGAAAATAATGGTACTGAAAGATAGATCTTGAATTTAGATAAATTTCGAAATTTGAATCACTAGAATCGGAGTTCGAACGAAGGAGAACGGGCTCCTGGAAGATTCCCAGATCACAAATTCAAAAAATCATAAAGGCCGACACGTGGCGCTCTGCGATTGGCTGGAATTTCTGGATTTTCTGGAAAATCAGAAAAAAAAAAATGCCGACTGACACGTGGGGCCCACGCGTCAATGGCTCGGCTCAAGGTGAGCCGGGTTCACCGAGAAGGGTTCGGGTGATGCGGCAGACCGGCCGACGTGGCGTTGACGCGGCGTTAGACGAGACGTGGCGGTGACGCTGGCCGACGCGACGCGGAGCGGAGGCGAGGCGGCGCCGACCGGCGGAAGGCGAGGTGACGTGGCGCCGAGGTGGCGGCTACTGTGGCGAGACGCGACGCCGACGAGGCGCCGCGGCCACGGCGACGCGAGGTGGCGATAAGCTTGGCGTGGCAACGCAAGGCGAAGAAGACGCAGCGACCGAGGCGCAAAATGCAACAAGACGCGATCGGATCGGGGGACAAAGAACGAGGGCGACACGGGGAGAACGGCATGACCAAGGAATGCGGCGGAGCCTCACTGTCGACGAAGATTGGCGGCGGAGAAGAGCAACAAGCACGGCGGCGAACAACGGTAGCTATGGTTTGGGTTTTGGCGGCGCACGGGCGACGATCATCGGAACAAATGAGAGGAGCGAGTGCGGCGGCTTTTATAGATGCGGATGCCGAGGGAGTTCGACATGGATCTGGCGGCAATGACCGAAAAAGCGGCGGCGGTGCGGCGAAAGCGGACGGTGAGTCGGCTCGAGACGATAGCGTCGATCGGCCGACAATGCCCCACAGCGTCGTGAGGAGGACCGAGAAGTGGGCAGCATGGAAGGTGGGGTAGGCCGGGGAAGTGGGCCGGGCTAAGGGAAAAGCGGCCCGCGCGAGAAAAGAAAAGGAAAATAATTTTCCCTTTTAGAAAACTTCAGAAAATTAAGAAAAGCCAAAATAAATAGCAAATAAATTAGGAAAAATTCTAGAAGATTCTCAAAAATACTTTTAAGCATTTGGAACCCATATAAATTATTTTGAACTTATTTCAACTTAAAATTTTGACTCAAATTATTTACTTGCACTTGAGAGCTCAAATTTAAATTCTCAAAAATTTTAAAAACTTGGGGAAAATTTTGAAATGCTAAAATTTGGAATGTTACAAACTTCCTCATGTTTGATCATCATCTAAAAATTTTATGGAAATATTACTAATGCTTTAGGACAATTCACAAAAATTGTTAAAATTTTATATTTGCCGGTCAGCCTTCAGTAACATTGCCCGAAATTTTGAACATTCCTCAGGCTTGATCATCATCTGAAATTTTATGAGAAAATTATTGATATGTCAGGACCATCCACAAAAAAATCAAAATTTTATAATATGGTTTGCACCATTTTTTATTCGGTTGAAATTTACTGATCAGCCTTTTATCAGGACAGTAGCACTTTCAGAATTTTTTAAAATTCCTCAGGCTTGATCATCATCTAAAATTTTAATGGAACATTAATGTTGTGTCAGGATCATCCACAAAAAATTTCAAAATTATTAACATCGTTTCAACCATTTTCCATTCGATTGAATTTTGCTGGGATTTTGGCAATTTCGGTCAAAATTTCTGAAATTTCATTTCAAATTTTTCGTATTTCAATTTTTTTTGAATTTTGACCAGATTTCGTTCGAAATTCTAAGATTTTACCGAAATTTTGGATTTCGCTCATCTCCGAGATGTGAACCAAAAACGAAATTTCAAACCCTGTTGCCAACACAACATCCGCTCCAACTTGTGTGCACTAGTGTTTCTTCGTGATGATCACATCCTCGGACAAACTACTCATAAATTTTTTTTAAAAAATAATATATTTTTAAAATAATTTTGCAAAAATAATACTCCAATTTTTTTTAAAAAAATACACTCACATTTGTTGCTATTTTAATTGACGACAGAAACCCCAACCTTATCGAATAAATGAACCCACGATAAAATAATCCGTCAGCTAATTCAATGCAATAAAACAGACTTATGCCGTCATTTGAAACGGCTCTTATATCACCATTTTATTTTTGTAACAAAATTCGGTGTATTATTTTTGCAAAATTATTTAAAAAATTATTATTTTAAAAAATTCAACTGCTCACTGCCCACTCGCCAGCAGCCCATCAGCCGGAGATGCTACGCCGATTCGCCTCCCGGCGGCTCTGGCCGCGCGACACCCCTGCCGCCGCGTACCACTCATCGGCGGCTGTCCACGCCCACGGAGGATGCGCCTCGTCCGTCCTCCCCGACGCGCTCGACCGAGGCTCCGACGCCTACTCCCGCAACGCCGCCGCCGTCGGCGGCCTCCTCTCCGACCTGCGCTCCCGCGTCTCCCAGGTGCGTGCCGCCGGCGCCTCTCTCTCTCTCTCTCTCTTCCTTTGAGCTTCCTTTATTTACCCCTCTCCTAACGAACAGAAGGCCGTGGAGTGCCCCTCCTGCAGGTGTTGGGCGGGGGAGGCGTGGAGGCGGTGAGGCGGAACACGGCGCGGGGGAAACTCCTCCCGAGGGAGCGCATCGACCTTCTGCTTGACTCCGGCGCCTCCTTCCTCGAGCTCTCTCAGGTCGGTGTCATCACTGGGACTTGTTCGCCTTGCAATGTTCACTTGATCAGGCGACGGTGTGAACTCAACTGTATGTTGGCATGATTATCTTAGTTACTATCACCATTAATTTGGAAACTGGACTTGGGAGAGTATGAAACTCAATGTTGTTGCGTGGCAACAGGCACTCCCTTAATCAAGTAGTGCATAAATAAGCTTTTGGTGCCCAGTTGAACTTTGAAAATACACCCATTCTTGGAATAGTGCTCCCTTGCTTCATGTCTTGAGTTCTAAAACAAACTTGATTGTGGAAACTTTATCAGTTTAATCTGAGTAAAATGTTACTGGGGTTCTCACCCCACGGCTCTTTAAAAAATGCCTCTTTACACTGCCTTTGGATGTATGCGGCACATATACACGATAATGTAAGTACTAAGTATACTGACGTTGAAATGGAAAAGCGTCTTAACTGAAATGGAGATCTGCATGGTAGTAGGATACATCATAGTACAATTTGTCAACTTGATGAAGTTTGCCCTTTATAAGTTCAAAACATCTAAAATGTACTCCTTCAAAGTATCAAGAAATTATTCCAAAGTATTCTACTTTTAGTATTTCTAGTTGTTTCATAAATCAAGAGTAATGAAATGAGTTTAAAAGGGAAAATTAGCCAGATAACACTGCAAAACATTCATACTTTCAAGAAGACACCGAATGTATGTCTGAGGATGACAATTGAGTCTGGGATACACATTTAACTGAAGCACCAGTCACTTCCAAGTTTTTTTGGTGTCCTGAAGTAAATTGCCCCTAAATATTCATATAGGTGTCAATATCTGGTAGAATGCTCCAGAGTAGAAACGAATGCTGTCATAGCTGTGCATCCTGTTCTAGACAGTCAGCTGTTGGTAGGTACTTTTTGCAATAAAGCTTGCAGACTCTGATGTTTATGAGGAAGCATTACCATCAGGTGGTATAATTACTGGCATAGGATCTGTCCATGGACGATTATGTATGTTTGTGGCCAATGACCCAACTACAACAAGGGGCACATTCTATCCTATCACTGTCAGAAAGCATCTGCGGGCACAGGACATAGCTTCTGAATGTAAATTGCCTTGCATATATCTTGTTGACAGTGGAGGTGCTAATCTCCCAAGGCAGGCTGAAGTTTTCCCTGACCGTGATAATTTTGGTAGAATATTCTACAATCAAGCTAAGATGTCTGCAGATGGTATTCCTCAGATTGCATTAGTTTTAGGTTCTTGTACTGCTTATATTCCTGCAATGGCTGATGAGAGCATAATAGTTAAGGAAAATGGAACAATATTTTTGGCTGGTCCACCCCTTGTAAAGGTTAGTATTTTCTTCCTACTATTTTGATATTCAGTTCATTTTTTTGCATGGTGAGATCTTGACCAATATCTAAATTATGTGTTAAAGTCTAAAGGATCAATTCTGTAGGCTGCTACAGGAGAAGAGATATCTGCTGAGGACCTTGGTGGAGCATCGGTGCATTGTAAGATATCAGGAGTCTGATCGTTTTGCACAAGGTAAACTTTAACAACATTTATTGTATAATATGATGTGGTTACTGCCCTTTTTCAATATAATTAATGTAGCAAGGATGGTTGGTTCACATTCTTTAAAAGATGCAATTTTATCGTGTTTTTAGTGTAAGAGTTCTCGAATGCAATGTTTTTTTTCTGTCATGTGATCGTGTCACAGTCATGCTTCTTCTGTTGTTATTCTTCTTTTTCTATTAACAAGTATATTATTAAATGATGTCTCCAAACATTCATATGAAGAGGGCAATTATTCTCAGGAAAGTTGCTTACATACCACTGTGCGTGAAGCCATGAACTCTTTTCTCAACATACTACTCAAACTGTGCTTGCAAAATACCACCACTAAACATTAAGAACAATAACATGCTAATGTCACTGTTTTGCGGTGGTACTCTTGCAGGTTCCAAAATTTGAATGGTACATTGGGAACACAGTTCGAACTCATGTATATGTACTATATAGTCATTTTCCCCTTGTTTGTTCTTCTATATTTTTGTTTTTTTTCCTGATTTGTTTGATCATATAAACTATTTCCAAACTATCATACTTGGCCTGTTTCTTTTACTCATTTCCTTTTTTCTTATTTCTTCTGTACATCATCGTGGCATTTGGAATCTCCCTATTTTAAACCATAGATGCACCTCTTATGTATCATTTTTTTCCTGTACATATAAGTTGAATTTTATCACGATGTTTCAGACAACTTCCACACTGTAAATTGATGTAGATGAACTTCATGGGCTTTCAATGGGGATAAACATTATGAAGAACCTTCATTTGGCTGCTAAAGTAACAAATGAACAAAGTCTTGTTATTACGAAGAACCATTGTACGATGCACATGAACTTCGCTCAATTGCACCAGCTGATATGAAGCAATCTTTTGATATTCGCTCAGTAATAGCTAGTGTAGTCGACAGAAGCGATTCGATGAATTCAAAAAATTGTATGGAACAGTAAGGATTTCTCTTATACTTCACTATCCTTTGCATTCTGTATCTTGTGCATTCTGCAACTCAATTTGTTTCACTTTACATTTATGCAGACACTGGTGACTGGTTTTGCAAGGATTTGTGGGCAGCCGGTTGGAATTATTGGAAACAATGGCATTTTGTTTACTGAGTCAGCGCTAAAAAAATCCCACTTCGTTGAGTTGTGTGCTCAGTGCAATATTCCTTTGATATTCCTTCAAAATATTACTGGATTCATGGTATGGTATCTTATTTATTTTTCAGTTCACTTCTTTCATTTCAATACCCACTGCATACATACTAAATAAGCTTATTATTGTGTTGACATTCTTCTACTAGCACAAATCAAATCACTATCTGCAAAGACTTGTGCTCATCAGTTACCCATGAATGCAAGGATGAGTCTGTTATAGCTAATCTGCACAATGTTACGATATAGTAGAATATATGTGTTAAAATGAAATAGGCTCCTTTTATTCAGTTTGAAGCTCTACCTGTAATTACGAATTATCATTGTGCAATATTTGTTATAAACTACAGTGCTAATGTATATGTTGTGCACATTATTTGTTCCATGATGATCCATTACTGTGAACAATGATAGATTGTTATGAAGAATCAATTACTTCTGTGTGCTGCAAACACACAAAATGCACCTGAATCTATTTCTCAGACTTACATTATAATATTTTCTGTATTTTTTGCATCTAATATAAATATATAAATGTAATCTACCAAGGATTACTGGACACCTGTAATTTTAATGTGTTGAAAATTACCCTGACATCATTTGGCACACAAAACTTCTATTTCATGGGTCTGTATTGTAGTAACCAATAAACCAGTTTCACCCCCCATTGTACAGCACTTACCCATTTTGTTGGAAAAGGTTTTTTCTTCACAGTAATAACAGTTCAGATATAATTGTATTGTATACTTAAATACTCTTGGATCACTTCCACGTAACAGTTGATAGCCCATTTTATGCAGTATATATTGTTTCTTTCTTGTGAACATCAAATGAATTATCAAGACGTCGAACAAATTGATGCAGTAATACACTGTTTTAACCACGTGAATAATGTTATATAAGCCTCAGTTATTATTATCTTATATGTAAAATTTTGTATTCTAACTCTAGGATTTACTGTCTTGTCCGTATGTAAGAGGAAATGGTTCTGTGCCCACCCAGTTTTTGTTTATGATTTCTGTTGAGCTCATTCTCATTGTAATGTTTATTGGCCTCAATAAATGAGACCAGGGGTTTTTCCCTCCCTGACTCGAAAAAAATGAATTTTCAAATGTGGAATTTACCAACTCTATTTCCCAAATTGATAGTATAGTTTCGACCATGAGATTATGGAGCCAGGCAATATATTTTTAAGTCCATGTGGGGTATATAGAAGGTATATATGTGGTGGACTGTAAGATTTTGTACAGTATAGTTGGGAATGCTAAAATTTAACATACAAGTTGCTTCGATTTTGAAGTACGAGCCTTTTAACCCTTTTGAATGACAATTCAGATGTTAATTGATGGTTCGTCTGCTATAGGTTGGGTCAAAATCTGAAGCATGTGGAATTGCGAAAGCTGGAACAAAAATGGTCATGGCAGTTTTCTGTGCTAAGATCAAACCTTCCTGGGCCCTTTTCCATTCTCGTTCTCTTTAAAGCAGTGATGCTTTATTCTTGCATCAGGTAGCATCTTGCGGGACATAGCATGGATATGTAGTTAATAGGTCAATCCATAGAGGAATTCCCTAACATTTATTACTTTCAGTTCCAGACTTCCATTACACTTGTGCTGTTTCTTTCAGTTATTCTTGTTTGGTCTTCTATGTAAATTGTGATGACGGTGCACAGTGGGGTTTCACAAGAATTGAAAGTTGGAAATAAGTATTAACTGGCTTACTCATGGCAATCATTTTTTCACGATATAATTCATCAATCATCCATATATTTGTCTTAAATGTCCTGGCCATTGAATAACAGACATTTTTTTGCAATACTGAATTACCGACACTCTCTTTTGGTGACATATAAAACACCATTCCTTGCACCAATGAAACTTGGCAATAATATATATCTAGCATTTCTACACAGATTCCTAAAATTACCATAATTGTTGGTGGAAGTTTTGGTGCTGGAAATTATGGAATGTGCGGACGTGCGTACTGCCCAAATTTTTTGTTTCTTTGGCCAACTGGTAGGATATCTGTTATGGGTGGCATCCAGGTAAGACCTTTCGACTTGTTATTTACACTAGTATCATTGCCTGGTAAAGGATGCCAGCAATGTAATTATGGGTATGCATTACCCTGATTTGACACATTGGGGACAGGTTATTGCTATTTGGCAGCATTGTGCATGTGCTTGGTTTTTTTTTTTTGAATATGTGACATCTTGGTTTTTTTTTAATATGTGACATAAGTTCCTTGGGATAATCCAAGATATGTGAAAACATCTCAATGTTGCTGAGCTGCAAATAAAAATTGCCAGTATGATGCCAACTAACACTTTTCTGTGATACGGTGTGGTCTTCTGTTGGAGATGGGAAGGGGAAGTAGGGTTCTGCTATATTGTGGATTGGAACGTAAGGGGTAGCGTGGAGGAGGCGGCGGCGAGCTATCGCCCTCCTGGTCACGGCGATACGGGACCACCTTTTGCACAAATACTGGACCCTGGTCGGTTTCCAATGATTTTTGTATTATTTTCCCATATCTTCTTCGAATTTGTGTTTATCAATATTCCATTGTATTCATTGACGCATTTCCGTCAAAATGGCTGTTAAATACACCAAAATCGAGGTGCTACAGTATCGCTTAGTCCACACTCCACAAGACTACTGGTTTTTGCACCCTAAATAGGAGGAGGTGCATTAACAGCTAGCACTCCATGACATGTTCAGAGTTCAGACACTAGCACTGGTAGCATCCTGCTTATTTTTTAAAAAAAAAAACATAGATAATAAGACTGTCCTACTATTTTTACTTGGTTTGCTCTTTAAGTTTTATTTCTATGAAGAAAATGAAAATGTTGAATATTGCGCTTCTGCGCAGAAAATATAATATTTTAGTGTTGTTCTTTTGTGGCTGGCTGTCTGCCATGAACACTGAAAGTTATGGATTTTATCCTAGAGTTTTATACTATAAATCACATTCTTCTACATCTTAGCATCATTTTCGTATGTCTTAAGCCATTACAATCTTGTTGAATATTTTTGCTGGTCTACGATCTAACTACAGATATGTGACCGCAACCAAAATTTTAAGGTTTAGCTACATATTTTCCTTTTGTGGAATGCTCAAAATAGAGCCAAGCAATATCTGTCCCACAGTTCTTATTATTTCTTCTCTTAAACCTTTTCAGGCAGCCGGTGTCCTTGCTCAAATAGAAAAGAACAACAGGGAAAGACAAGTAGTGGAGGTATAGTGCGTTACTTCTTCGTTTTAGAAAACATAGAAATGTAACTCTTTATGTTTTAAAATGCTCAGACAAAATGATTAGATAACTGTTGTGATCTTAGAGAAATCACAGCTTTTACAAAGCAAAAGTTGCCTCGTAGTAGAATATCAACTACAGTTCTGTTACCAAGTTCCTATTCAAAATATTCTTTTGGGTTGTATTCATTTCATGGTATGGAAAGAATTACATAAAGTGAAAAGGACTGCTCGAGAGTGGACCAAGGATGAAGAAGAGGACTTCAGAGCTTAAGTTGTGGAGGCTTTTGACAAAGAAGGAAGCTCATACTACTCTACTGCTGGACTCTGGGATCCCGCGGACATCAGACGGGTCATAAGCCTCTGCCTTTCTGCTTTGGCCAAGCCAGTTCCAGAAGACACAAAGTATGGTGTATTTCGAATGTAAATAATGTATTATAGTACTGCACACATCCATGTATAATAAAATCTGCTTTCATACGTCCAATATGCTGTGAAATAAAATGCTTTTTCAAGGCTTATTTTGCAAATAAAATTTTGGCCTGGTATTTTGTCTATGTTTGCTGTTGTTCTCCCGTGAGTGGCGAAACACTTTTTTTTTAATGGAGAAACCGTTATAGGTGTGAAACCTAAACAAGTGAGTGAATGGGTGGACGTGGCCGTCTAATGGGCCATTATTCACTAGAGTAAAAATGACGTGAGATTATACATGTTTGGGAGTTTGAGAGGACCACTTTACTCCTTTCAGTGAGCCAACAGAGGGTTGCCTTTAGGTTGTAGGTCTTTGATAGCTCACCAATTTGAATATGCTCTTTTATTGCTTAAGAGAACTCAAGTTCCAAATAAAGTTAGTAATTCGGTATTGGATTTTTTTAAAATGATATTTTTTAATGAAAAATTACAGAAATAATATGCCGAATTAAAAAGTTACAAATATACACCCCTATCGCCATTTCAATTGGCGAAAGAGTCTCTGTCGCAATTTTAATTGGCGACAAAGACCTGTCGCCAATTTAAATGGCGACATGTGCGTATTTTTGTAAAATTCTAATTCGGCATATTATTTCTGTAAAATTTTTAAAAAAAATATTATTAAAAAAATAATTTGGCATTTATAGGCTCTGGGGCTTATATAAAAGAATAAACTGTCCCTTCTACAAAGAACCAAGGTATATGTACAAATGAGGGGTACAATCGTCATTTTTGTTGATGGCAGTAGTCTTTAATGCATGCTTCTTTTATGTAGGTGTTGGTTATACTATACTATGAGGTTGCCACCTTGAATAGCCCCGTCCTCAATTGTAGTTTCCCTTACGTCGGGTCATAGTATATGTAAAGTCTTTCGAATGGTCTCTTATAGTTGAGTAATATCACAGACATAGCCTAAGAAGACAAGGGTGTCTCCTGCGCCATAGCCAATCGTTATTGGGCTCTTATCATCCCGATGCGACGAGTGTTAGGGTGCATTTGGTTGGGTGAACGAGGAGGAACATGTACGGGATGGTTCATGATAGATTTTGATACATGCGTTTGGTTGAGTGTATGGAACCATCTCGTACGGGACGAAGTGGTACAGATTCTAAGAATATTCTTCAAATATGATGTACCATCCTGTACCATCCCGTACCACTAGTGATAAAGTTTACCATACTAACCTCATCCATCCAACCAAACGTCATCTCGCACCATCCTGTACCATTCTATCCAAACAACCAAACAAATTCATGTATTATTCCATTCAGACAACCAAACACCCTCCCTGTACCATCTTATCTAGGATCATCCCATCCATTCTGTACTATCTCATTCCATTCAACCTCGTTCACCCAACCAAACGCACCCTTAATCATTCATCGAACCGACACATTTCGTTTACCCAATATTGTTTGTGGTACAGAATTAAAAGAAAGAGAGATTTAGGAACTGAGCTGAATGCCTGCCTTACGCCATACGAAGACAAGACATTGAAAATAAGTGCAACTTTTGCGATGTAGGTACCATCTTCTTAGAAAGTACAGGAAGATTCTGTTCATTTCTCGCCCTATCACAGCCTGCGATTAACATTTAGTTACAAATTCCTATCGCACAAAAAATATAAAAATAGAGCTCCATATAATGTTGTATAGAGTTCAAATTTCGGTTTCGGAATAAATTTCGTCCCTGGCCGGATCGCGAAATTTCGGCGAAATTTCGAAATTTCGGAAATATTTCGGACGAAATTTGAATTTAAAAATTCAAATCCGGTCCATTCCGGAAATAAAAATCCGAAATTCGGCTGGCTGAAAAGTGGTCTAAACGTTATCTAAAACTTTTGAATTTTTTTTGGAGGTTCCTGACACATTTCTAATGTTCTCACAAAAATTTTAGCTGATTATCACATCTGAGTAATTTTTAAAAATTCGGAGAGTGGTACTGTCCTGATAAAACATTGACCGACAAGTTTGATCCGAATGGAAAATAGTACAAATCAAGTTATAAACTATTAAATATTTTTGTGCATGGTTATGATCCATAACTAATGTTCTCACAAAAATTTCAGCTGATTATCACATGTGAGGAATTTTTAAAAATTCAGAGAGTAGCACTGTCCTGATAGAACACTGACCGACAAGTTTAATCCGAATGGAAAATGGTACAAATGAAGTTAGAAACTGTTGAAATTTTTTTCATGGTTATGATGTATCTATAATGCTCTCATAAACGTTTCAGATGATTATCAAACTTTATGAATTTTTAAAAATTCGAATAGTACTACTGCCCTGTTAAAAGGCTTATCGGCAAACTTGAACAAAATGAAAAATTATGTAAACCATAAATTTTTTTTTAAAATTTTACAGAATGGTGATAAGGAAGTTATTAATACCCCATAAAAATTTTGATTCATGATAACACTCCAGTGAATTTATAAAATTCTTACAAGACACAATACCATTTATGTTCTTTTCTTTTTGATTTTTGAAATATAATATAAGAAACGAAGTTCAATGCTTACATAGATTTGATTGATCAAACAAACAAATTTTAATTTTTTTAAAAAATTTATATAATGGTACTGAGTCAATTATTAATCTCTCAAAAAAAATTAGATCATAATCATACTCAAGAAAATTTATAAAATTCTGACAATATAACTGTTCCAATTATGTTAATTCTGTTTTTGATTTTTTAAAGATAACACATGAAGTTAAATTATTTTGAAATTTTTTATGTATGATTCTAAACTACTAAGGATAGTAAATAGAATTTTAAGCTTATTATCAAGCTTGTACAATTTTATAAAAATCTGACAGTGTTTCTGCCAAAATTTTAAAATGTTTAGAAAATTCGTTTTTTCAACAAATTTTCATAGGAGATGACTTTCCTAAGGGTTATTGGACCAAATCCGGCCCTAAAAGATTCAAAACCGGTCAAAAAAAACACGAAATTTGATCGGAAAAACCGAAATCTCGGGGTTACTATAGCAATTTCAAATTTTTTAAAAACAATTTCGGCCGGTACTTTAGATTTCAGGGTGGTCCGAAATCCGAAATTTCGCCGAAATTTGTAACCCTGGCAGTGAGTTCTGATGGAACTGGGGCACCGTTTGGTGGTGTCCTGTTCATCTTAAAAACATTCACTAACCATACAACGAATTGTGTGAGAAGCAAGTCGAACTCTATTGATATTCACAAGATAAACTTTAGTTAAAACTAATTTGAGGGTATATTTAGAACATATGATTTTCGCAGGAATTTCGTAGGGATTGTCAGGCTCTTCTCCTGGTAGATTCTTTTTCTTTGGAGTAAATTTCACATAACTACAAATTTATTGTACAAATTATCAGAAAACTACATATTTTAGCTCTGCTTCACAAAATTATAGATTTTAGGAGAACTTATGTCATAAAATTATATGTTTTAGAATTGATCATTTCTTATAACAAGTCTGATAGTGTGGGCTCACATGGCAGCGTTATGCGCCCACATTTTTTGTTTCACTCGCACGTGAGGATACCATATGTGTTCACACTGTTAGACCTGTTATAAGAAACATTCTATTCTAAAACATGTAGTTTTGTGATACATATATTTTTAAAAATCTGTAGTTCTATAAAATAAAAGCTAAAATATTATATATATAGTATAATTACCTAGGGCACCATGATCTAAAAAGTATATTTTCTCTATGTATTTTTATGCGATTTTTTTGAAATTTTTAGGATGCTGAGTTTAAACAGTTTACTAACTAGTTCAAACAAGTTTGAACTGAAATTCAAACTAGAATTTCCCTTTTTGATGATAGTTTGGTTGTGGGTATATGCTGATTTATATATAAAATCAGCAAAGCATGTGATCCAAACTTATTCAAAATATTTGAATTCGAGTATAGGTATGTGTTTCATTTGAATTATTATAGATGGGTATACACCCTAAAACTCAAAATTTTGAAAAATATACTCGAATATGGTTTGAATTCGCGCATTTGAAATTACGGTGCTCAGACACCATGGTGTCCCATTTCGGCTTCATATATATATATATATATATATATATATATTATGAGAAACACGTAGCACTGTGAAATTTAGGTTGTGTTTGGTAGGGCTCTAGCTCCACCAGATTCGTAGAGATGGATCTGTGAGTATATTAAGAGTATTTAGATAGATCATCTTTTCAAATTTTAGATAAAAAAAATAAACTTAATTCACTTTATTTTAACCTATAAGTTTCAGATCTCACGTAAAACTGGTATATGGAGCTCTACCCCTTACTATCTTCTCAGCCTAGGTCTGGGCTGGGCCGGACAGCTAAGCGTGGTCGAAACCGCGGCGAAGAGTTCCAGCGTGCAGCCTTCACCGCGCCGCCGCCACGCGGCCCATCGTATGCAAACCAACGCCCGACCAACAAGACACTGACCAGTCAACGCCTCGCCTCCCCCATCCCACCACCGCCCCTCCCCCCACCTTCCCCGATCCGCCGCCGCCGATGGCCGCCGGCCGCCACGCGCCGCACCTCCGCCTGGCCGTGCCGCCGCGGCTCGCCGCGCACCCCTCGTTCCGCTACCCCTCCACGCCGCTCCCCACCCCATCCAAGACCCGCCACCCCGCCGCCTCCACCGCCGCGTCCCCCTACACTGCCGCGCTCCTCCGCCTCCTTGCGGTCCACTCCCTCTTCCTCCTCGCGCCCGCCGCCCGCGCGCTCCCCTCCCTACCCCACCTCCTCCTGCTGCCCCCGCTCCTCGCCCTTCTCTCCGCCATCGTCGCCCTGCTCCTCCCCGCCGTCTCCAAGACCCAGCCCTACCCCTTCCCGGCCCTCTCCCACCTCCTCCGCCCAGCCGCCCTACTCGCGCTGTCCCTCCTCCTCCGGCTCTTCTCCCTCCGCCTCCTCCCCTCACCCGGCCTCCTCGTCCTCGCGGACTCCGCCGGCGCCCTGCTCGCCCGCGCCCTCCGCCGCCCCTCCCGCCGCCGCGTCCTCTCCGTCGCCGTCGCCTCTTTCTTGCTCGCTGCCATCTCCCCTTCCACATCCGTGCTCCTCGCGCTCCCTTTCGCCTCCGGCTTCCTCTCCTCCGCCGAGCACTCTGCCTCCACGCGGCATATCACCCGCAGTCATCGCGCCCGTGCGGCTGTATTTGCCTTTGCTGCTGCCTTGCTCTCTGTGCCGGCTCTTGTGGGCTTCTTCTTCCTTAGTGGTGGCAGTGACACCGGCGATGGTGATGGACCTTTGCCGATCAGCTGGATCTGGTGGCTGCTCCTTAACGCTGCCGTCTTTGGTATGGTCTTGGGGCGACAGCAGGATTACGACGGCAGTAGCGGCAGACCAAGCATGGATTTTGTGATGACGTTCTTGTGCACTCTTGTGCTGGAGCTTGTGTACTACCCGAAGCTCTCCTTACCGGGTTTCTTGATTTGTGGGTTCCTGGTGTGGATCGCCAGCAGGGAGCTTGCCTCTGACGGGTATGTGGAGCTTGGGAGCGCCGATGTGTCGGAGTCAGTGTATGAAGCAGTCATGGAGCCAGTCCGGCATATCCTGAGTGAGCGTAAGTCAAGGAAGATTGCTGCTTTTCTGTTGATCAATACAGCTTACATGTTTGTGGAGTTTGCCAGTGGGTTCATGAGTGATAGTCTTGGGCTGATCTCCGACGCATGCCATATGTTGTTTGATTGTGCAGCGCTGGCAATTGGACTCTATGCATCGTACATTGCAAGATTGCCTGCAAATGGATTGTATAACTATGGTAGAGGCAGGTTTGAGGTGCTGTCAGGATATGTGAATGCAGTGTTCTTGGTTCTTGTTGGGATACTGATTGTGTTAGAGTCATTTGAGAGGATCCTTGAGCCTCGGGAGATATCAACAAGTAGCCTTTTGGCAGTTTCAATAGGTGGACTCTTTGTAAACATCATTGGATTGGTTTTCTTTCATGAGGAGCACCATCATGCACATGGCGGTAGCTGTTCTCACTCCCACTCGCATTCTCATTCACACCATCATGGCCATGAAGATCACCACCGTGATGAACATGTTCATCAGGGGGTTAGTCATGAGGAGATGTGCCGTGGGCATCATGGAGATGCAAATAAGACCCATCATCATAATCACCACCACGATAGTAACAATGAGGAGAGCCATCATCATAACAGTATGGGAAACACTAGTCTTCAGACATTTTCGTGCAAAGAGAAACATAGTCACAGCCATGGCCATGAGCATCATCACCATGACCATTTGGAACATCACCAGCAGGGTGGAGATCATGCTCATCAAGATTGTAGCAATGTCAGCAGTGAGCAAGGTCTTCTTGAGGTTCCCCTGAGAAATATACATTCTAATTGCTCAGAAGCTCACAGTTGCAATGGGGAATTAGATTCGTCAGAAACAGGAAACCATAATAAGTCAAGAAACCGACATCATCACATCGACCATAACATGGAAGGAATCTTCTTGCATGTCCTAGCTGACACAATGGGAAGCGTTGGTGTCGTGATATCCACCTTACTGATCAAGTACAAGGGATGGCTAATAGCTGATCCCATTTGCTCAGTATTTATTTCAATAATGATTGTTTCTTCTGTCCTTCCATTGTTGAGGAATTCTGCTGAAATTTTGTTGCAAAGAGTTCCAAGGAGTCATGAGAAGGACTTGAAGGTAGCTTTGGATGATGTCATGAAGATTAAGGGTGTCATTGGAGTCCATAATGTTCATGTATGGAACTTGACAAATGCTGATATTGTAGGCACTTTGCACCTTCGTATATCAACAGAAGCTGGCAAGTCTTATATAAGAGAAAGAGCTTCCCAAATAT
Organism: Otatea glauca; assembly: GCA_036346275.1. Taxonomy (NCBI): domain Eukaryota; kingdom Viridiplantae; phylum Streptophyta; class Magnoliopsida; order Poales; family Poaceae; genus Otatea; species Otatea glauca. The sequence continues at coordinate 32,366,818 of CM070726.1, read as the reverse complement.
TCCGTGAAGCTGGGATTCAAGATCTGACTATCCAGATCGAATGTGTCAAAAGATAGCGGTACTTGTTGATAGGTGATAGTATTTGGCATAGAGTATATTTATGGCGCACCATTCAGGAGTCATCTTTTTTGAATGAACGACAGAAAGCAAGTTGATTTTAAAATACAAATCTGTAGCTAGTCATTTCAGAATTACATGTTCGCTGTGTTGTAGACTGATAGTTGATCGGTTTCGAGTTCAGATGATGTTTGGTGTACTGACAAATCATAACCTCATTCTTATATGTAATTTGTGTTGAACTGTATCGATAAATCTTAAATCTGACACTAGTCATTTTCGTAGACCTCGTGGAAGGGTCAGAAACTGAGGATAACCATTGTTGCAACTTAAGATATTGCTGCATTTGACATATATTCATTACTTGTTAGCCACATAGACAATTTCACAATTCTCCGGGTTGCATGTTTATTACTGTTTGTGGAGGTGATTATCTGATGAAGCAAATCACAGAATCTCCCTGTATGAGCTTGTGTAATTGTTTCCAGGAACGTGAGTTTATATTTGTTTCTGCTTGCAACCTTAAGGCAGTAAAGTAAACAAACATTTGTTTTCTCAATCAACAAACACCAGATCCCCTAAACTTGATTATGCATTGTTCGAAAATGATGTAGACAATATTACAAGTGAGACACAAAATATTTATTCCCAAGAATAACATGTCCTCAAAAGGTAATATTGGATACAATGTCTTGGCCAGGAAAAAAATATAGATCATTGTATCATTGTATCTGCGCTCTACAATGTTTTGCTCTAACAGAAAGCTATATTCATCTAACTACACAAAATTCTTCTTTTCCTGAGGAAATACATGATTCTTCTAAACAAAGCTGTTTATTCTCCTTGACGATAATCTAAGCCAGATCCGTATTTCCATGCTTCAAGATACCGTTTCCATTGATATTTGTTCCTTGGCGACAAGGATTCAACCCAAGGCCTTTCAAAAGTTTCAAAATCATCAAACATGTAAAATTCGGACAATACGAGTGTGAATTTGATATTAGAGATAGATGGCATCAATTGTACCTAATAATCGGATCGATAAAGGTGGAAAGAAATGTGTAGTAACCAAGCATCAGAAAATGGCCTGACCAGTTAAGGATGACTCCAAGTCCAACCTACAAGAAAAGCAGAGGAAAGACCACTAAACTCCAATGACCTAGCAAACCTCAAGAGTAGCAAAGCCAGCATATCTTGTCTCAAGTCTGAACTCGAAATCAGAGTTAGAAAAAGAATTACACTGTTTTTTTTATGTACCTGCTTAAATATGGAAGGTAAAATTTGTGGCCGTGTGAGCATTACTAGGCCCAATGTTTTCACCAGCGGTCCAAATTGTATTACATCCTACAGATGCACAGGCCCAGTAAATATGGAAGGCAAAATATTCTTTTTGCCAGGTATCACAATGCTGAACTTCAGGGTTTAGAACAATGTCCAAGTACCAACCTGTAGAAATGGTCGAAGTATTGAATCCCCAAGCTTCTGGCATTGTATAAAATAATAATTCATAAGAAAGATAAATAATCTGAAATGGCATATCTTAGAAATTATTTACGTTACCTGCATCGACTGAAAATTAGCAAAGAGAAGCTCATTAATAAAAGTTGGTGAAACATTAATCTGCAGCCTTGTTGACATGGCTCTTTGGAACAACCATGATGCACTTAAATTTGGCTGCAAAATGGAGAGCTAAATAAGGTTCTGCTTCAAATTATATATAAAGGGATATGAACTATGAAGTAACTAACCATATAAGGGTTCAACAACCGCAAACTATGCACATCCAAGAAATCTGCTGACACTGCTTCATATATACCTTCAGCTCCAAAAGAACATAGAATAAATAAGTTTTTAAAGGGAAGGAAAAATCATTATACATAGAATTTTATCACGAATTATGTAATGTTATGCCTCATCTTACATGGATATTTTGAACATTTATGCAGTGCAATTTGGATTTAAACTGAGCACACAATAAGTTTGAAATATAATACCAAGTATATAGTTACCTCTGGTGCCAGAAGGGGTGAAGCGTTATCCTAAAATTGTTTTGTAAAATAGGGTTCAAGTGGGATTCAGGATGTCATTAGCTGTTTGAAGCTACTATCAACCTTAGGAGTTAGTTTTCAGAGTATTTTGGTGCTAGCATCGTCTTTAGGTTCTTAGTGATTTTGTTATAAATTGATAGTCTAACGGCAAAAGAAAAAAGACGGATCAGCTGAGAATTTATTTAAAAAAAAAAATTACATCCATGCACTGTCCATGACAACTAGCATAACTTATGGTTCTGACTTCTGTGTAAATCTGGGCTCAAGTCTTGTTTATGTATGAGCAAGCATATTTCCACTTGATGATCATGCAACATCTTATAGCTCAGGAAAATTCAGTGGACGAACCATTTGACAAACGACCAAGATGCCTTGTCAAACTTCCGAAACCTCCAAAAGAAACAGGTGATTGGATTCCACTAGCATCGCCAACCTGAAGTGCAGAGGGATTAGTAACTAAGAAACAAATTGGCATGACCAACAGGGCTTCCAAGCAGAGAAATCACATGCCTGTAAGATGCGGTCAAATGCAGCTGGCAAGGGGCTGGAATGGTGGAATTCATTGTTTCAGAGTTAGCACACAAAATTAAAGAAGTTTGCTAAAAATGTCATGACCAAAACAGAAATACACTTGTCATTACAAGCACTAAATAGGTACAATCCAGGCAATCATCAACAAACTGCAAAATATGGGGGTTCGCCACCTTCATATATTCATGTGGAAAAAGTACACACAAAATGAACATGCTATCAAGTCTCAAATGAGCAGCTGTCTACTGTAGTGTAGTTTGTGTAATTAAATATTCCACTATAGAGCGAAAAAGTCAGTACTTTATGCATATAAATAACTCTCGCATATTTAGCAAAGGAACAGGTATGCTGTGCAAACAATATGCCATTGTGTGGTAGTGCAGCAGATTTCTTATCCATATCATATTGATCTGTATTTGAATAACAAATGGGGAATGGATATACGCTGTATTCACTTCTGTTACCTATCACGATAAGTTGGGAAAATTCCAAATATGACTCTCCTTATATCCAAATTTTCAAGAATCACATCCTACAATGAACACAATAAGAATAAGAGTAAATTACGAATGAGCATAGTTACATAATTAGCTGAAATAAAATAAAGAAAGCATAGCATATATCAAGCACATGCCACTATAACCGGTGCATTATGTTTTGGCTTTTAGTTCGATGATGTATAGATTACAAATGTTACTTTTACAGAATATGCAACTGAGAAGTTGGCTAACTTGACATCTACGTGTGAAATAGATGAATTTCCATAGACAGACGAGTTTATTTCTCTTTAATGTACATCTACATATCGTGGTGTAAATGTACACCATTACACAAAGTGTTCCAGTCCTTGACAATTATATCACACTGTTGTAAGGAAAAAAAAACTTTCACAGCTGACTAATGACCGCATTTTCCAAAAATAAGCAGATCATAGCAATGATGTTCATTATGCACAGCTACCAAGATATAGACCGATAAACAATTTATCTACAGTTCTACACAGCATTTTTGTCAACTTGAAAAGTATTATACGAGTCTACAGCGTATAAATAGATACAGCATAGTTCACCTGGTAACTAGGCATAAGATTCCAGTATGTCTCCAAAAGTTCTTCTAGCTTTGGGCCCCCAAATTGTGGATCAACATAAGTGAACATGTATGTAGTACGATCAGTAGGACCAGAACCAGCAGGAAAGGCCTAAAACAATTACTCAGATTAGACTAGTAAAGAAATCATAACATGAAAGTGAAATTCGATACCATTTGAATTGATTATTGGCAGTTTATGTCATGAAGAAAAGCTGATACTGCAAAAGAGGATGGAGACTGAGATATATATATATATATATATATAAAGAAGAGGCTGGCTGTGCTGGAAGCATTTTCTCTTTGTCATGAGGAGCATAACATATGCCAGGAGACATAAGCCAACTGGCGCAACTAGCCCCCATGCAGATCAAGTTGGCCATATGGAAGGAGATGGCTGAGCTTGGATGCTTATCTCCGTATTAGGAAATTGCATTAGTTAGCATATCCCAGGATTTGGTAATTATGGCATGCATATCACGTAATTGATTAGATGCATATTGGATGGTTAGTTTCCATCTTATTAGGAGTCACATGCTTATTTATATGGATGTCATCTTTGTATTCAGCAAGAAAGAAATAGGGGAAATTGCCCCAATTTGCATCTCCTATATTCAGGACGTGCCTTGCACCTGCAGCGCGGCAGCCTCATCACGGCTTTCCCATCGCGCGGCAGGAGATCAAGGCCACAGCCAGCCACCTCTCACAACTATTACCTTCGCTCTTCCTCTACCCGTGACAACTTGGTATCAGATTCTTCCACTACATGTCGGGTGAGGAAGTTGATGACCCGATCACCAAGCTCTTGGAATCCTTCATCAAGCAAATGGCGATGGACAAACAACAGCTTTATGAGAAGATCGATAGCCTAACCAATACGGTTCGGGACATCGACAATCAACAACGCGCCCATAACGTCGCCATCAACCGTCTGGAAAACGACGTCGCTCGAGGGAAGAATGATGCTGATCTCGCTGCCCTCCTAACTCCAGGACGCCGCATGCCACCTCCCACGCATATGCCACCGTCGGCAGAGTTGCCTCCTGCGCCCGCCCCCTCCTCGTTTTCCAATCCTAGGTACGGTGACTTCGCATCGGCGGCAGGGGACCATACAGCTACTGGCATCCAGCCGATGGTGCGGGGCAGTACTCCACATTACTACAAGCTGCAATTCCCCATGCACGACGGTCAAGCTGATCCATTGTCATGGCTCAATCGTTGCAAACGTTTCTTCCGAGGTCAACGCAAGCCAGAGGACAAAGTCTAGTTGGCTTCCTTTGACATGACCGACTCTACCCAACTTTGGTTACACTGCCTTGAACGCAACAAAGGGGCTCCGTCGTGGCACCACTTCACCGACCTTGTCAACGCCCGGTTCGGGCGCAGCAACCCCCTTGGAGAGCTCACGGCGCTGCGGCGAAGCTCCACGATGGCAGCCTTCTCAGAGCAATTCCTTGCTCTGCTCTGCCGCGCTGACCCCCTCACGGAGACACAGAAAATCCAGCTCTTCACCGCTGGCTTGGGCAAGCCCCTCCAGTCTGACATGGAGCTCCAAGCTCCCCTAACGCTCGAGGCAGCCATGAGCTTGGCCCGCACCTTCGAGCGCCGCCTCTCCCTGCCCGCACCTTAAGCAACTCCCTTCCATCGGCCATGGCGCACTGGATCTGCGCACGGCGCCCCTTCAGTCGGCGAGCTGTCTAGCTCAGCTGGGAGCTGCTTGTCGGCGCATGCCCCTTCACCCACTGGATCCGGCAGCCCGATCGCTCCTCCCTGTCGCTTCTTGTCACTAGCTGAATTGGATCAACGTCAGGCGGAAGGACTCTGTTTCCATTGCGAAGACAAATTCGTTCCCAGCCATCGCTGCAAAAAACTCTTCGTGTTGGAGATCGATCCGCCTCGAACACGGGGATGATCCAGACACAAAGGGTGACTTCCCCAATGGCGCGCTTGCTATTTCTTTGGTGGCATTGACAGGGATTATTCCCAAATCAGGCCAGACCATGCACCTGGAGGTCCTCATTGGCGGCCGGTCCTTCATCGTCTTACTTGATTTCGGCTCCACACATAACTTTTTTGCAGAAAGTATTGTGGTTGCCGCGAGCGTCGCCCTCCAGACCAGACCAAGCCTTTGGGTCACAGTGGCGAACGACGATCGTGTCACCAGTCCTGGCGTCTGCCGCGCCATACCCTTGGAGATTGCTGGCGAAGGCTTCCATTTAGATTGCTACGCAATCCCTCTTGCTAGCTTCGATGTCATCCTCGGCGTACAATGGCTGGGCACTCTCGGACCCATTGTTTGGGACTTCGCCAAGATGACAATGTCCTTCGCACGCATGGGGCGTCAAATTACTTGGCATGGGCTACCTGCAACTCTCCAGCCTACTTCCATTCATGCTTGCGCCGGTCTGGACCTCATGGATGCTCTTCTGGAGGAGTTCAGCAGCTTGTTCGCCGAGCCGGAAGGCCTTCCTCAGTGCGAACGGTGCCATCGCATTCATCTCAAACCTGGCACTGAGGCCATTGCAGTTCATCCATATCGTTATGCCCAATTGCAGAAAGATGAACTTGAACGGCAGTGCGCGGAGATGCTTCAGCAAGGTGTGATCCGCGAGCTCCTCGGCCTTCTCCTCGCCGGTATTGTTGGTCAAAAAGTATGATGGCTCTTGGCATTTTTGCATTGATTATCGGGCTCTTAATACCCGCACCATCAAGGACAAATTTCCTATTCCCGTTGTCGATGAGCTTCCGGATGAACCGCGCGGGGCCCAATTCTTCACCAAGCTCGATTTATGGTCCGATAATATCAGGTTTTGATGCATCCAACTGATATTGAGAAGACTGCCTTCCGCACTCATCAGGGCTTTTTGAGTTCTTGGTCATGCCCTTCGGTCTCACCAACGTGCCAGCGACCTTTCAAGCCTTGATGAATGAAGTTCTTCGCCCTCTCCTCAGCGATTTGTCCTGATCTTCTTTGACGACATCTTAATATACAGCCCTTCGTGGTCAAAACACTTGGGCCATGTCCGTACAGTCTTTCAAGCTCTTCAATGTCACCAATTTTGCCTCAAACGATTGAAGTGCTTCTTTCGTGAAACTTCAGTGGCCTACCTTGGCCACATCATTTCGACAGCCGGTGTTGCAGTTGATGAGCAGAAGATCGCAACCGTTCGGGAGTGGCCTTTACCGCGTTCAGTTCATACGGTTCGTGGTTTTTTGGGCCTCGCCGGGTATTACCGCAAGTTCATTAGCTGTTTTGGCACCCTAGCTGAGCCCCTCACCAAGCTTCTCAAGAAGGACGCATTCGTTTGGTCAGACAATGTCACTCGTGCTTTCACTACTCTTAAGGCCGCCCTCACTTCAGCCCCCGTTTTGCAATTGCCGGATTTTGGCCGCAAGTTTATTGTGGAATGCGATGCTTCGGGGCATGGATTTGGCGTGGTGCTGCACCAAGGCATGGGTGCCATCGCCTTCTTCAGTCGCCCTATTGCTCCACGTCACACCTCGCTACTTGCTTATGAGGGTGAACTCATTGGTCTTGTGCAAGCCGTTCGCTTTTGGTGACCATATTTATAGGGTCGCAAATTTTTGGTGCGCACCGATCACTATAGCATGAGGTTTCTACTTGACCAGCGCCTCTCCACCATCCCTCAGCATCAGTGGGTCAGCAAGCTGTTGGGGTTTGATTTCGACGTTAATTACAAGCCCGGCAAGACCAACATCGTCGTTGACGCCTTATCCTACCGCGACACTGTTCCTCCAACCGTTGCTTTTGCTATCTCCAGACTGCAGTTTGTTCTCTTTGAGGATCTACGTACGGAGGAGGGCAACTCTGATTTGGGTGCCCTCTGTACCAAAATTCTTGCTGGACAACAACAGGGTCCCTAGAGCATAGTTGATGGACTGATTACTTTCAAAAATCAGATCTATGCCCTGGTCAGTTCGTCTCTCTTGTCTACCATCTTGGCTGCTTCCTGCCCATAATGCAAGACATGAGGGTGTGAAAAAGACGTTTCACCGCCTTCGCGCTGATTTTCATGTGCCCAATGCTCGCTCGGTGGTTCAAGCGTTTGTTCGCTCCTATTCAGTCTACCAAAAGAATAAAGGTGAACAACTACATCCAGCAGGCCTTCTCCAGCCCTTTGAGGTCCCATCTATAGTTTGGGCTAATATTAGTATGGATTTCGTCGAAGGCCTCCCACGCATCAATGGCAAGGCTGTTATCTTGACCATGGTTGATAGGTTCTCCATGTCAGCACACTTCCTTCCTTTGGCACATCCATATATGGCCCACTCTGCTGCTGTGTATTCTTTGAGGAAGTTGTATGGCTCCATGGTGTTCCTACTAGCATCGTAAGTGACCACGACTCGGTTTTCACTAGTGCTTTCTGAACTGAGTTATTTCGTTTGGTTGACGTCCAGTTGCGTTTCAGTTCAGCCTTTCATCCTCAAACCGATGGGCAATCGGAGGTTGTCAATAAAATTATCATCATGTATCTGCGTTGCCTCACCGGGGATCATACAAAATAGTGGTTGTGTTGGCTGCCTTGAGCTGAATTTTGTTACAACACTAGCTTTCAGGTCTCACTCTGTACTTCTCCGTTCAAGGTGGTTTATGGTCGCGAACCCCCTGCTCTTCGCTCTTATGAGCCTGGTGATGCCCGGCTTCCTACGGTTGATCAGCTTCTCCATTCCAGAGAAGAATTTTTGATAGAAGTACGTGAGCGTCTCCTTCAGGCCCAACACTACAAGCATCATCATGATTAGGGCCGTCGGGATTTGGAGCTCAACATTGACCAATGGGTTTGGCTGCGTCTCCTCCACCGCCATGCTGCCTCCATCACAACGCTAGGCAAAGGCAAGTTGGCCCCCGATACTATGGACCTTATCAGATTATTCAGCGTATCGACACCGTCTCATATCACCTTCAGTTTCCTCCTCGGGCTAAAATTCATGATGTGTTCCATGTTAGTGTGTTGAAACCGTATGTCGGGGATCCTCCAGCTACTCCAGCCTTGCCCACCCTGCTGCATGGTCGTGTGTGTCCAGTTCCATCGAAGGTTCTGCGCTATCGCCTTGCCCATGGTAAATGTGAACTTTTGGTGCAATGGGAGGGGTCTGCAGCTGCTAATGCTTCTTGGGAACCATTGGACAAGTTCCGTCAGCTTTATCCTGATTTTCAGCTTGAGGACGAGCTGCTTCTCGGGGAGGGGAGAGATGTCATGTGGGGCATAACATACGCCAGGAGACATACGCCAACTGGCGCAACTAGCCCTCATGTAGATCAAGTTGGCCATATGGAAGGAGATGGCTGAGCTTGGAAGCTTATCTCCGTATTAGGAAATTGCATTAGTTAGCATATCCCAGGATTTGTTGATTATGGCATGAATATTGGATGGTTAGTTTCCATCTTATTAGGAGTCCCATGCTTATTTATATGGTTGTCATCTTTGTATTTAGCAAGAAAGAAATAGAGAAAATTGCCCCAATTTGCATCTCCTCTGTTCAGGACGTGTGCTTTGCACCTGCAGCGCGGTAGCCTCATCACGGCTTCCCCGTCGTGCGGGAGGAATTCAAGGCCACAACCAGCCACCTCTCACAACTATTACCTTCGCTCTTCCTCTACCCGTGACACTCTTGTTATAAAACGCATGGCAAATATAGAGGATCAAAAGAATGAGAGGCACGGATTTAACGTGGAAAACCCTAGCGGGGGAAACCACACACACGAAGGCAGAATGTCACTATATGAGAGATTACAAGCACGAGGAACTTAGATGCATCTAAACGGTGCGACTATAGCGGTACATATATAGGCTAGGGAACAAGAGTCCCGAATGGAGAAGAAACATGAATTAGAGTCGGTTATGCCAGCTGTGTCGCGTCTGATACGGTTCGGTGAACGTGTCCGGCTTGGACACGGATCCGAATTCGGATCACTTTAATAATCTCAACCTTGAGACGAATTCGCTCTAGTAGCCGAAATATGAAAACCTCCTAACAATAAGTATTCATAACAAACCTTGTGCTTCAAAAGTCCATCAGACTAATCTCAACAAGAAAGACCGGAACAATCTTATGCAAACACTTCTCACAAAGCCAAATTGAGCAAACTACCAATAGGTTCAAACACACAACTATCAACAAAGCAGACGAAGAAATCTAGGTCTTCAATAAGTCATAATCCCAGCAAAAGTTTGAGTCTGCAACTGACCTCCTAATTCAAATGCTCAATCATCAAACGGCATAAGCCAAAACATCACCTGTGGTGCTGAATAGATAGCGAAGAACTCCTCATGGAATCTGACATGCTCCATCTAGAACACAAAACTCCGCAAACAATGCTCATTGGGAGCAACTTGCATGTGTGGCCATCACGTACGTCAAACTATCAGGCTTCAAAGGTAACTAAATTCCATGACACAGTTGAAACAGCTCCTGTAAAACTGTCCGAATGGAAGGAATTCAACGTGTTGTCAATGGGGTATAAATTGCAGTAGACACCTCATATCGAGCTATGACAACTAACCAAACGTTGTAGTACCCACGCAAAAACAAACTCCTTGCACTTAAATCATTCATCTCAAATTGAAATTGGAGCAAAACCTTCACTTTCAAAGAGCTGAACTCTTGAGAGTATCATGCTAACATCAGGGTGTCATCAAACCTTAATGTTGCTAAAACCTACATAATCATCGCAGAAGCGATCCAATTGAAACATCTCCAAATGGTGATTGAAACACCAAATTCAGTCGTCCCCACAACTGACATTGATTTTTTTTGGTTTTTCAATGTCTCCACGATCAGGCGTAGCCCAAATTATCAATAGTTAATGTTGTGCTGAAAGCCTACAACTCTACCTTATACTCAACATATGCAGCAATGGATGTTGTCGCAATAACCCGTAGAAAACAACAGATCGTCGAAGAAATCACCAATGATTAATCTCGCATGGATGTCACTGATAATAGGCACAATGGCCTGAATTGCAATGAACTTCACCTCCAACAAAAGCAATGCGAGATTGACTAAGCTTGAAGATTGTTGATGGAGGTAGCGTAGAACACCACCAAGGCATAGTGTTGGGCGGCGCGAATGATGGTGTTGGCAAAATCGACGCTGGAATGGTGGCGTGGGGTCAATGCCAAGTCTGAGTTGAGTCATGAAACGAAGTTGGCGTGAGTTAAAATCGTCGAGTTGGGCTATTCTTATGTGTGCGTGAAACAATGAAGGAGAGACTCTCTTGTGCACTTCTGGTGAGTAGTTGCAATCCTCCTCGTGCACCCTCATGTGCACAAAGCAAATTCACCGAAAAATCACCAAACACAACTATTCTATGCTCTGCCCCTCAAAAATCGATTGCTACTTTGCTGCTTCCTTTTCTCTCTGTCTGAAATGGACAGGATAGAGACTGCTTGCTGCTAACCTCTGCTCTGAATTTTTGTTGTTGTTGCAGTCGGTTTTCTAGCCAAGTCGCACATGAATAGAATTCATACATGGACAGAATTCCAAAATAGGAGCCGGTTCGAGTCGGTTCTTGATTCGAATGGTGGCAGGTTGTCTCTCTCATCGGAATAAGGTGACAATAAATTTCGAGGTAGCAGCAATTGCAGAATAACTTCAAAAAAGCAACAACTTCTCACTGTAATAGCTTCTCGAAATGAGAGACGACTTGTCTCAGCGGTAGACGGTGGCTGCTCGTGATCAGAGAGCATGAGTGCTATCGGGATGCCGAATGACGACGTGCAAATGCTGAGCCTTGGGTGCCGCGGGATGGTTGCCCCAAGAGTTGAGATTGCTCCTCCTAGGCAGCGGCTTGGATCTCGAACCCAAAGCTCTGATACCACTTGTCATAAAATGCACGACAAATATAGAGGATCAAAAGAACAAAAGACACGGATTTAACATGGAAAACCCTAGCGGGAAAAACCATGGACGTAAAAAAGGCGAAACATCACTATATGAGATATTACAAGCACGAGGAACTTCGGCGCATCTAAAACATGTGACTACAGGGGTACATATATAGGCTAGGGAACAAGAGCCCCGAATGGAGAAGGTAATTGAATCAGAGTCGGTATCGCTAGTCAGTTGCGCGTCTGATACGGCTTGGTAAATGTGTCTGGCTTGGACACGGATCCGACTTCGGATCACACTTTAACATCTTTCTTTAATGGAATTATGTATGGAGAAATGCTTTTGTAGTTTAGATATCTTAGTTCATCTCTCAACATCAACTTTGTGTCAAAAATGCTGATGACAAAGCAATTACCTCCCAAAAGAGTTGTACTCCTGAATTTCCAGCACTCTTTACTGATGAGCTACTAAAAATAATATCACTTGATGTATTTCTGTCAAATCCACGAGCACAAGCACCAACAACAAGGCATACTCCATCTGGTTTTCTACCCGAGCGGATCTGCACAAGGATAGAAGAGTTGTAACTAAGTTATAATGTGGAATTAGGAAGTGGCTACAACAATAAGATGGATATGTGGACTGAGGAAGCCAAGTTAAATACATAGTGTTCAACGATCCCATAATTTCGATGTATTAGACTTTAGAAGCCACAATTCTTCAAATACCACTAGCCTGATAATATTGGGTGTTAATTGTTGACACCTTAAAACCTTATAACTAGCAGTGAAGCTGAGCCCTGCTGGTTCCAGCCAGTTATGACATGCTGATAGTGGCAAGCAAAGTTCTCAGTAGTGTTTTTGGTGGCTGGTATGGTACCCACTGCATGTGTCCACATGAGACGCATTGCATTAAATTTGCCACTTAATATAGGATAATGGGAATTTTTTGACATAATATTTCAGCTACACAATCTATCTTGTACTTACACCTATGTCTTGGTTCTATTGGGTGGTGCTTGTAAAATTCCATTTCTTAATGAAATTGAATGTAGTTCTCACGGTTCAAATTTACTTACACCTATGTAGTGCTTGTACTCTATGACATTCTTGTGCCTTGTTCTATGCTTTCAAGGATGCACCCTAAACAGTTAGAGTATGAACAGTATCACAAGTATCCCATGATTAGTTAAGCATGAACAGTTTGGGCTAGTAGGCAGAGAGCGTTACAAGCTTCCATAAGAAAATTTTCATATAAATGCAGTCATTTTGATTAAATATAGGAGCACCTGTCGCACAATTGGGGAAAAATTACCCATGGCATCAACAACAAGTCGACAAGGCAAAGAATCACCATCACTCAATTTTAGTACCTGAATAACACAAATGGCATATTCAAACCTCCATGCTTGGAAATATGCACCGGTACATGCCAAATTAGCACAAGAACATTTTTAATGGTATAAGTAAAGGAACTTGAATGATAACCTGAATGAATTTTTTTTTTGTACAAAAAGGTTCTTATTTTATTAGTAAAACCAAGAAATTATACTTCCAAAATCAGAAAAAGAAAACGAACACCAATCTTCCTAGAAAACTTCTTGTGGGAAAAAGAATATTGCACAATGTATACACGTAGCTCCCCTTGAGCTTGTAAAATTTAGCAATCTACTTTGAAACAATTTTACTATGGCCAGGGAGAAAATCATAATTTGCTTACTGCAAGATCGTCATGAACAGAAATGCTTGACAAACTTATCCCCTCAAATATTGTTCCTCCTGAATAAACAAACCGCTCTTTCATGATCTCAACAAGTTTTGCAGGCCTGGGCAGGCAGAATAGATACATGAGCCATCATTATTGTTGTGTTTCTATGAGAAGCTTTATCTTGCTGTAAGAATATATTATATTTGATGCAAATATGCTTCCACTTTCAGCTTTAAAGTGCATGTCATCTTTATATGATAACAAAGGTCACTTATAAATTTTTCGTAAGCCTCTTTTCTACTCCTGAGATTCGTTACTCCCTATGTTGTATCTCACAACGTAGGGAGTATCTCGCGCAACAGAGAGTATGTACGTGTAGTATATGACTATATAAGACCATCTGGGTGGTATGCATTTTTTTAGATATACTCCTTTTTATGTGTGAATATGAAGGTATTTGCAAAATATGCTAAAAACCATGCACTCCTATGCAATTTTTTCGTGTGGTTTGCATTTGAATATCTTATAATTAGTATATGAGTGTACCCAAAGTGATAAAAGAATATTTCAAGTTCGTTTAGGTGGTATTTTAGAGGTGGGAGTAACTACTCCCGGTAGTAGAAAAGAGGCTATATATATACACACATAAAAAAGGAGTATGTCTAAAACATTGTACATACCACCTAGATGGTCATATATACTCATATACAACACGTACATACTCTCCGTTGCACGAGATACTATCTACGTCGCGAGATACGGCATAGGGAGTAACTACTCCCAAGGGTAGAAAAGAGGCTTCATACACACACACTATTTTCTAATCTCAGGAATAGCTAGCCACTCCTTAATTATATACAGCATATACAAAACTATATCAAACTTTCAAATAAGCATATGAACATCATGTAAACATATTGAAGTATCAGATAAGTAGTGTTGCATTAGATAAATAGAAGCAAGGGCAGTGTGCAAAACAAAAGTACATTCTAGTGGCATACACAATTCAGGGACTAGACTATAGGCTAGCATCGCTATCACCATATCTTCTGTGCAAGCTCTCTTTTGCTAATTCCATCATACCATCCCAGTAAAAAAAAAGTTTTCGATGATATTCCTCCATGAAGATTTTGTACATATTAATCAACTTTCTCAAAAAGAAGAGGAATAAACGCTACAACAAATAGGCAAAGATCTATATAGCAATAACTAGATAAAGATTAGTCCTCCTTTGCATCTTCAGTGCCAGTTTACACGCTAAATACCTTGTCTTTAGCTCCTATCTACATAAATTATCAACAAAGTAAATGTCAATTCCATCATATGCATGCCCTTTTATCTTGCATATGTTGCAACTTGGACATCATACATGATGTATGCTTTTTAAATCATGTAGCCATCACAATACCAACTGACCAAAGCTGCTCTATATGTGGCATCAGGTGATAACTTACGAAATTCCAAGATTAAGAATGTTCTCCACCCAAATTTCACCTTTATTCTCAAATCCACATCTATTCTGCAAAGAAAAAAATAAATGAATGTGCAGTTAGTTACCAGCAAGTCTTAGTTGAATAATAATCAATCCCTTGATTGATGTAAATTTGTTATCTGAAAGACCTTACAGGATTGAAATCACTTGAAATTATCTGTTCAACTTCCCCTTCTGACAGGATGCCAATTTCGACAATTTCCATAAGCTCCTTTCTCGAAATATTCCACTCTTGTTCCCTCTGTTTAGCAGATATAGGTATACATTTCATATAATTCAGTTTAGTGCTATTGGGATAACTCAGGAATAGCCAAAGTGCTATTGGGATAACTCAGGATAGCCATATAACGCTGAATTACCCCTTTGATTATGTTTCTTTCGATAATTCCAACCCGAAGGCCTTTATAACTGAGAGCAGTAGCTACAAATATACCTAATGTGCCACCACACACTAATACATCAAAGATCTCTGAGCCAGCCCCAAGATCATAATCAACCAATGGCCCTTGGACCCGAGTAACAATTTCAGGGACTTTGGAATCTGCATGCAAACATTTCCATTACAATAATAAGCACTTCAAGAATGAAACTAAAAAAAATGCAACCCTCAAGTAACCAAGTTGCTATTGCTTAACTCATCCATTAAAAGTTGTCAAGTTCTTATTAAACTGGAACCTATACAGCATCAGAAGCTAAGTAAGCATCGAAGGCCAGCAATTATCAATGATGTCCATCCTCTAGCACAGTTCATCAAACAAACAGAATATGCTGGGCACATTTAAATCTCTTGCTTGCTTGGACAAGAATTTTTCTCGGTATACCTAGGAAGAAGGGGTCTCCCTCCTCCCTCCCTCCCTCTTAACCATCTTATTGTGCCATTTCATTCTCCCAAAAGCGATCTTTTGTTTCAAAACAGGGCACCTAGCTACCGAAACTCAACTATTAAAAGTTACAGAACAAAGCATCAAACCTAACTAGACCATATTTAGTCAAAATTGGCTGTTTTTCAAATCTTAGCTAGAGCGAAGATAAGCAAAAATAAATCCAGACAACCCTGTTATTTATAATGCTTGAAAAATATGAATCATACCTACTTGAGCTTCACAAATACTAGACCATATTTGATCCAATCTTTTCAATGCACTGTACGAGTATGCCCCTCCAGCGCCGCCAATTTCGTCACCACCAGAAATCTTTTCCATTATCATCTACATGATTTAGCAATATTAATTGATTATGACCAAAGAAACTAGAACATGATCAAAGTGATTTTATGTGTAATTATAATTAAAATGCCCTGCAAATGGCAAAATACAGGTCATTCATTGTCACATTAGGCTCAATAATATATTACGGAGTAGAGGCTTTTTCCAGTGTGCTTGGAAGGTACCTTAGGCACCTCTTAAAAAAGCACCAACCGTCGATTTGCACAGGGGCAACTTAGGAAGAGGAAATTTTGTAAACATGAGTAATTCAGTAAACGTTCTTTTGACTTAACCTTGTGCATTCATTCAACCTATAACTGCCAAGGCGCGTCTCTTGATCGATCAGCCATCACCGTCTTTGATCAGCCGTCTTCGTAATCAATTAAATGTGCTTAGTGAAAAAAAACTACGTAAATTACTCATATACCATGTAAATTGCTGTCAGTTACTCAATCAAGAATCTAGCCATTGCAGCGTTGCTGCCACGCCTCATCGCCTCCTTCCCTGTCCGTGGACAACTCCAGTTCCACGAGCATCCATGGCCGCGACCGTACGGAGAAAACATTGAAATAACTAATTCCCTAATAGATCCTAGTGAGAAAACTATGTAGACTACTCATACACTATGTAAATTGCTGTCAAATAGTCAATCAGGGATTTGGCCGCTGCTGCCACACCTCTCGCCTCCCTGTCCTTCAGCTCACCTACATCCCTCCACCAAGCGCTTCTCCATTGGCTGCCTGGACACAGTCGCCATGGTTTGCACAGAGGGACATGTGTTTTTACCGGCTTACCCTTCTTCTAGCTAGACAAGGGTACCAAATCACTTGTCTAACCTATCACCTAATCTTTAAGTTAATACCTGGCACACAATTTAAGTACCTTTGCATAGGTACCTTTAATCGTGGACCACCGGATTGCAACTAATAAATGGCTCACGTACCTTAAGAAAAGGAGAAAATCTATTAGACCTATCTTGACATTTTACCTTCTGCCGGAACATGTTCCCATTTATTTTCATAAAACTTTTCTTCCAATTAGTCAAAACTTAGTATAAATTTTTTGATACACAGTGTTTGTGTTTTCCTTGTTGTGCTCTGAAGGTTGTACGAAGAAGTTACGAACTATCCTGGTTTAAAAGTAGTACAGTCCTAGATATACATAATCTGTTGAAAACGTTTAACAGATTGAAACGTAGTCTCAGAAATCTGATCTGACCCAATCCTAGATATACTTAACCGCGACTGCGGCGAGGGTTCGGGTCGGGTCGCTCGCTCACCTGGGTTCTGGAAGGCGGCGGCGCGGCGTCCCGCGCCGCCTTGGCGCGCACGAGCCCGAGTCCGCGGCCGCCGCCAGCCCGCGTCGCCTCGAGGCGGCCACCAAGGCGAGCGCGGGGCGGCGGAGCGGCGGCTGGGGCTGCGGTGGGAAGGGGAAGAAGCGGGAACGGCATGAGGTGGGAATGGGGGTGAGGATTCGCGGGTTTCGGGGTGCGGTTGGAATTGGGAACAGACGGTCTGCGCTTGGCGCTTCGCTGCTCCCCTGTGCAAACTGCAAATGCAACGGCCGGCTGGGAGTTAGTTTGGAATGGATGGCTTTCGGCAACGTGGTCCTCCTCGGCGCCAACAACACTGCCGAGCCATCGCTTCAATCCTATCCGTTAGATAAGGAACAAAAAAAACCCCGTTGTTTCACTCTTTGGGCTTGGGTAGACCGGGATTTTGGACGGTCCTAAACAAAGCCTTCGTCTTCTTTTTCAGCATGAGAACTGCAATGTTTCCTGTGTAATTTACGTGCTCCTACGCAAGAATGCAAAACAACAATGCAGGCCTCGCGAAACCGACTGCAACACAGCACACTGTTAGATGATCATAATAGAATTCAGGCTTCAGCCTCGTTCCATGGTCGCTGCGACAGCTGCTGCCCTGTGCCTTTGCAACTTGGCTGCTTTATCTGTCACTCGCTCGAACAGCCGTGCGCAGCTTCCATTCTCATCTGCCGCAACAGATGCTAGCTTCCCTAACAAGTCACATGAACTGACTCACGCACTGCCATCTCCCAAAATGCGAGGTTGTACCAACTACCGCAAAAGACGAAACACAGCAGAAAACACGGCTTGGCAAATGGCAGCTTTGCTCACCAACTGCACGGTTAGAAACTCATAGGCCAACACTCACAACCAAAGGTAAAAGCACCAATAATAACAGCAATACTTCATCTATGACTCTAAAATAACATATCTAAAAGGCTAAATAAGAAATAAATTATTAGTCACACAAAGGAATTGTTGACAGGAATTAAGTTAACACGCAGCACAGAGATCTAAGTTGGCGAGATATCACGCCGACTGTACAGCATACAACAGCATGCCATACCCACTAAACTGAGCGAAACCGTTCCCAACAGGCAACAGCACAACATAGTGCTTGAAAAGTTAAAGAGAGAACGAAGCACGAGCTTTGCAAACGCTTGCTCTATTGCACTGTACACCTCGACCTTCGCAATGGCAAGGGCTGATTCGCCACAAAAGCAGCGCATCTCCTCACCAACAGATGTTTGTAGCCAGAGTTGTTACCTCCTCTGCCTTTTTCCCTCAGCCTACAGTTGACAAGCCAAAAGAGAACAGGCATACATTAGAGAAAAGGTAATAGGAAACAGTACATGTGTAGTTGACTTGATATTGAAGTGCCTAACTGCCTATCAAAATCCTAACAAATAAGATAGATATTATTGTATTAATGTGGGGAGCACAGGCTGATAGCTTAGGGCCTCAGCATATTATGGATTTACTGCCCTTATTTTTAATACATTTTGTTTCTTAGAGCTTAACATGTGCGGATTACATCTAAAAAGAAGCATTAACAAACATTTAAAGTTCAAGACTTGCTTCTGACAGTCAGATCAATTACACCTATGTTGACTATTCCCCAAAAAATGATAAGCTATGTCAGAAAATTAGGTAGGAGCCATGAATTTAAGTTGAATAATGTCTTGACAAATCCATATTTGTGAGGCACAAGCAACAGATGCCAGCCCAATCATCTTCTTGCAAATTGTACAAAGCTCAGATCCAGGAAATAAGATGTTTGGATGTTCAATGATTTACTATCAAGGCTTCAAAATGAGCAAAAGAAAATATTTGTATCTGAAATATCTGAGAGGCAGAAAACAGAAGCCCCAACAAAGAATCGTGAGCTACTTTCAAACAAAGAGTGAAACTAGTAAGCTTAGGATACCAGGCAAGGCACCACAACCTTGGATTAATTCCAAAACAAAGATATAAACTCAAAGGAACATGTTTTAGGGACTTTATTATAAATAAATAAATAAATAAGAGATGCCTTCTAAGCATTTGCTCAGCTACTAAACAACGAACATGATATAGTTGGCAAATAATGCCAAGAGCTGCAAGTCAATTCCACATATGTAATTCCTAAGAATACGGATCGTATAATCTAATAGGTCAAATAATTAACTATCTGCAATACGAATATAAATAATCACCCCGTCCAATATGAACAAAATATTAACTTACCTTAGGCTTAGAATTTGGTGAAGGAGCATATGCATTTGAAGGTCTCTTTGCACCATTTTCCTTAACACAGTCTGAGCAAACATAGTGTTCGAGTTTTTTGGCCTGCTCAATGGTCATACTCATGCAAGATGGATGGAACCTGTGTGTAGGATCTGAATAAGGCAGGAGCACAATAACATACAAATACAGAACAACAATTGCAGCATACAAAGAACAGATAAAATTGTAAACTGCTTTACATTCACAATTTTATATGGTATATTCATCTGCAAAGGTCCTTTGTCCTGACACCAGAAACATCTAGCAGAAGGAAAGCTAAATATATTTCAGATTTTATCTTGAGAAGTGTAAGTGACATGACAAACAACACAGGTGCATAATGTCTCAGAAGCACGCATGCACATTTTGCACTCCTATCGACATAGGACCTATGGTTCCTATAAGAGCTCAATAAATTTTCCATGCCTGTTAACGGCACTTAGAATTCTGAAGCACTAGAGAAATGAACATTGTACTTGGTGAACAAGCTGACAAACAAACTGTGGCATGAATTTCGTGGGCGTGGGAACAGGCTATAAAACATACACATGAAGAATCTATTCAGGAACTACAAAAATCTAATATTTCGGTGTGCAATCCTGAATCCTCTAGCATCACTCTGTATTTATCGTTATACATAAAATGATGCATTTTAGATAAATGAACGCAACGGAAGTTCCAAATCATAGATTAAGTCCAATATTGCGAGAAAGGAACAAGCGCAAATGTATAATGAGATCATATAACTTATCTTATTAAGCTTTTTCTATAGATCCAGAGATAATGACATATTGACATCACATATGTTCTACGATCAATTGATCATTATCTATTTTAACTTTATAACTAAATAGTAATGGCATGGTTTCCCCCAAAGAAAAAACCTGTGCCTTTGTCAAAAACATTTTATAATGGTTCTTGCAGGAACTGTACTTTTTCCTGCAGAGTTCCCTTGAAATTACTAAACACTAAACAGGTCCTAACTATTAAGACATGAGAAATAGACGAAGCCAGAAAATATTTCTCAAATGGTTCAATTAAATCCTGACAAACATCTAGACAGAACACTAGTGCTTTTAGAAAAGGCAGATCAAGCTAAGTGCATCAATGGAGATTTGATATCATCCAGCATACACAAAACATTGTGTCGCATAAGATGCTGTTGGATTTGTCTTACAAATGGCTTTGAGGATCCAAAAATGTAGTTTATGTTTTGAAATAATGAATCCAGAAATCAGATTACTCATTTGCATGCATAATTCCTTCTAATTCCGTATCTATTAGCCTATATGCCTTTCCTTCATGTTGTTCAGTAGCATTGTAATAGTTAATCTGCCATTAAAAGAGCAGTAGCAGGTCTTGTAACAACTAACAAGTGATCATCGCTATTGAAGTATAATCAAAATCCCTGGAATGACTGCCACTTTCCATTATCTTTACCATCTCGAGTATTCATCTAGTTTCACTACATCTAGTTTCACTATTATTGAGTTGCATGCACCAGCCAGTTCACCCAAAAGCTTAAGCTTATGAGGAAAGGTGGGCAATTCACTTATACTTCAACACTCCCCCTCACGTGTAGGCTCCCTCAGGCCTAGGACGTGGAATAGAAGTGGGCTGCAATTATTATTTTTTAATTGCGCCAACCGGGTCTTGAACTCGAGACCTCTTAGCTCTGATACCATATTGAGTTGCATGCACCCGCCAGTTCACCCAAAAGCTTAAGCTTATGAGAAAAGGTGGGCAATTCACTTATACTTCAACAACTATTTCCATGCAGCATATACTATTTATACTGGTAATCTGGCATACAGCACAAAAAAGGAGCATTATAAAAGAGAGACGAATTTTGTGAAGGATTTTACCAGTCCTTGCATGCGTCGCACTGCACCATGAGATCGTCCGGGTTGTACGGCATCTCGCATTTGCAGTAGCTTCGCAAAGAAAAGACACGCAAATCATAAGATAAACATTGCACTGAGGAAAAAGATGAACAATCAACACTCAACATCAAGGACATGGATAAAGGTCACATACACGGCCACGCGGTCGGGGGTGAACGCGCCGGTGGCTGCCTTGTATTCAAACCGGCAGAAGAAGTCATCGGGCCCGACGTTGTTGAGCTTAGTGTAGTCCTTGAAGGGGTGGACGACGCACTTGCCCTCAATGGTGTGGGTGCTCTGCATGTCGAGGTGATCGGAGAGGAAGAGCTCCTTGGCGCCGTGGAACTGCCGCCTCCCCCCCTTGGACTCCTCGGGGCGGTAGTACCACCGCACCCGCACCCGCACGCTCCCGCGCTCGTCCGCCTCCATCTTCTCCACCCGCGCCACGTACGGCGGCTTGTCCGAGTCCGACGGCCGCATCAGCACGCAGTCGCCCGCTTCCAAAAACAAGGACATTGCATCAGATTCTTGGCCGAATACAAACAATGGCGACAGGAGCGGAGAGCTGGAACGTACCTCGCACGACCTTGGTGGTCCCGCGTATGGTGTAGGAGTGCACGTCCTTGTTGCCCTGCTTGGTCTTGGCCATGGCGGGGGCGAGGTTTTGGGAGGGGGAAACCCTAGGCGAGGAGGAATGGGAGGGGAGCGGAGGGGAGAGGATCGGTAGGAGTGTAGGAGAAGACGACTGGGAGCTGGGAGGGGGAAATAGACAGGTTGGTGGGGGATATATCGGTCAGGGAAATAGGTGCCTGGTCTGGTTTTCCAACCGTTGGATCCAGCAATCAACGGTTCAGATCATAGTTGCACAAACCAAATCAGGGGCGATCGCGCGACCGCAAGCTGAAAATCTGCAATAATTACATAGATCAAACCATATCAGAGGTGGATACACAACAAAAACGTGGTTGATATCTGCCAGCTCATAGTTACATCGATCAAACCAGCGCCGGATGCACAACAAAATCACGATAGAAATCCGTCAGTACATAGTTGTATGGAGCAAACCAGGGGCGGATACGTACAAAACCACAATTGAATTCCGCCAGCACATAGTTACGCAATAAAAACCAGTGACGATGAAACCACTATTAAAAGCGGCCAGCTCACACGATTGAATTCCGCCAGCACATAGTTACGCAATAAAAACCAGTGACGATGAAACCACTATTAAAAGCGGCCAGCTCACACGATTGAATTCCGCCAGCACATAGTTACGCAATAAAAACCAATGGCGATGAAACCACTATTAAAAACGGCCAGCTCATAGTTGCACATACCATATCGCGATAAACGAAAAACCGCTTTCGAAGATATCTCGACACATAGTTTCAAACCAAACTATAGGCAAATGGCAAGACCACGGTTAGCATCCACCACCAAGTACTTGCATAAACCAAACTAGAGGCAGTTGCGAGACCTAGTCCAATGCCTAGCCTACCCTCGATATGGCCAACAAGTAAGGCCAAGCCTTAGTTTTTTAGACTATAAAAATGTATTATTTGGTTAAATACTCCATATCCAAGTTTATAAGACGTATTTCTTCTTATTATATAGAAAAGAAAGCATTAAAAATGACTAGATTACCCATAATTATTATCACTAATATATTTAACGCATGCATATAGAAAATATAAAGTAAATGTGGATATTTGTTAGTAGTACAGAGGGAACATCACACTAATTTTACATTAGAAAATAAAATACACTCTATATTTATAGACAAGACTATTAAAAACATGCTCTCTAAGCTTGAGCGGATGAAGTAGACGTTCATTGTGGCTCTGGCTCCTCTATCCGTCTCTCTTGAGTCTTGAATTCATGGGTCTACCTACCATTTAGCTCAGTTTAGCCCTACGGACTAAGCTTGACACTACTTACAAAAAATATGTTTTCGGCTCTCTCGTTCTAGAAGCCGGTGAAAGTACTAGGGTACGTGGCATATCTAATGGAGGGCCACTGTCTCTATATCTTTTGGGGAATTTTTAGTTGAAATGATATCTAAAACAGGTTATCATGGCAGCAACGTACCAGCGATTGGTTTACCTATACAAAGTTTCCTATCTCATATTTAGCAACACAAGCCTAGCTATTTGAAGGCACACCAGCTTCTAGTTCTGTACGTAGGAGTAGAGCCCCGTAGGCACGAGCTAGCGGTAAAAGACGTGCATGGTAAGTTAAATGCCGGTGTTTGTTTTAGCGCCAAAACAACGCTGGTATGTATTTTTTTAAGAGGAAAAGAATTGCTGGTATACTTAGCACAGCACTTTAGGCCCTGTTTGGAAGGGCAGTTTCGGCCCGTTTTCTCAGAATCTCGAAAGGCCCAGCCTAGGACACTACTAATCCGGCCCATAAAACTCTTTGGCTATACTGGATTTTGGATCCATGTCCAAGTAGGCCCAATCCCGGGGCACGGTCTGAACGCTTCCGCTTCCGCTTCCGCATCCGCATCCGCATCCCTGACCTCGCGTATCCCTCGCCATTGCCATGGCCTCCCTCCTCTCGCCAACGCTGCCATGGCCTTCCTCAACTTCCCGAAAGCCCTGTAGCACCGCTGCGCACCTCATCGTCGCCACCATACCGTGTCGTTGTTGTTGCTCTGTCGCCGGCGTCGCCAACATCGTCGCCACGGCCTATATATGTTGCGCGCGGTGACGCCTCCACCTTACATTGCACCACCGGCGGCGAAGGCCTCTTCAGCAGGGGCGACTGTGACCAATGTCTCGAGCGTCCAAGTGTACGGGAGCTTCTAGGGGTGAAAAGAATCGGATACGAATAGATAATAGCTTTATCATTTTTTTTTCTCGGACGTGGATACGCATACGGATAGTCCGGATATAAATACGAATACGGAGCGAATATGAATTGAATCGGATATTTATCGGAACACGATAACCCCTAAGATGATACACACAATTTTTTTTAAAAAAAAGTAACTAGTTTATTTACTCAAACATTCACAAAGAACCTGTAATGTAATGACACAAGATTTAGATTCTTCGTTGAATTATATGTAAAATAATAAATTATGTATTATGAGTTTTTGTGCATTTTTAGCTATTTATTTAAAATACTTTTCTATTAAGGACAATAGTTTTTTAGTTTTCAATAAAATTTAAAATCTGATAAAATATTTAAAATAATTTTTTTAAATGATAGATTGTGTCAGGAACTTTTCTAATGTTTTTTGTAATTTTTGGAGCTGATTTGCTTATTTTAATAATTGAAATTTGATTTATGGATTAATTAAATTAGAAAAAGATTTTCAAATTCAAAAACCTTTTTAGACCAAAAGAGTAGACTTGGCCCAGTGCGCATGCATATTAGGATAATCCACCCTATAAATATTCATATTATTCGGATCCGTATCCATATATGACGGATAGTGAGCTATCGAATTCGTATCCGTATCCGATAGAAAAATATGTATCCGTATCCGATCCGATATTATTCAATAAATATCCTATTTGACGGAATTCGTATCCAAAAAGTATCCGGATCGGTCGGAAACTATGCGATCAGTTTTCATCCCTATTGCTCGCTGTGCCGTGAAGTTTTTGGAGAAATTTTACAATGCATTATACTATTAGTATATAATGTGCAGTAGAAATCGAATCTAACTATTGATTTGTTCGAGGTATGTTTACTACTATACTACCTTAGGAAGTATAAATAAATATTAGTTAGCCTGATCCATTGGATCGAAAAGAATGAACAGTCTATATTAAATTTAGTTCACGTTAGTAAAACAGTTCAGTTTTTGAGATCAGCAAGCCTTTTCATTCTTCAGATAGTCTTGAGGTTCTGAATCAAGTCTGAACCAAGGATTCAAATTTCGTTAAATTTCACCGAATTTTCGGATTTTGGGCCCCCACGAGATCTAAATTACCGGCCAGAATTTTTTTTGAAAATAGTACATTACTTTCATTTTTTCGGCGAAATTTCGCCCAAATCGAGCGAAATTCCATAAAAAAAATCCAGATTTTGCTTTTTTTTTTGGCCGGATTTGACTTCAATTACATCAATAACCCATAAGAAAGTGATCTTTGATGATAATTTGTCGAAAATCTTATTTTTTGGGATATTTTTAAATTTTGGCCGAAACACTGTTGGAATTTTATAAAATTATACAAGCTTGATAATGATCTGAAAATTTTGTGGTACTATATCTAGTATTTTATGATTATACATAAAAAAATTAAAATAATTTAACTTCATTTGTTATCTCTAAAAAATCAAAAAACAGAATAAACATAATCGGGACAGTAACCTTGTCAGAATTTTATAAATTTTATCGAGTGTTATAATCACCTAAAAAAATATATATCAGGACCATTTTTAAAAAATTCAAAATTTTATAACATGTTTTGAACCGGTTTTCATTTTGTTCAAATTTGTCGGTAAGGCTTTTAACAAGGCAGTAGCATTTTCCGAATTTTCAAAAATTCATATAGCTTGATAATCACCTAAACATTATTAATGCATTAGAATTATGCACAAAAAAATGTATATATTTCTAACGTGGTTTGTCCTATTTTTCATTCACTTCAAAATTGCCGGTCAGCGTTTTATCAGGACAGTACCAATGTTTGTTTTTTTAAATATTCCTTAGACTTCATACTTATATGAAATTTTTATGATAATATAAAAAATGTGTCAGGACTCTCCATAAAAAAGTTCAAAATTTTTTGTCATCGTTTGACCTACTTTTCAGCCAGTGCAAAACCACCAAAATTTCGGATATTTCTCCTGAAATTTCGGAAAAACCGGCCGAATTTCGGATTTTTCCGGTTTAAAACGGACCAAATTTGAATTTTGGTTTTTAAATTTTGACCGAGATTTGTCCAAAATACCGAGATTTCGATGAAATTTCGGATTTCGGTTCAGGCGAAATTTGAACCCTTGGTCTGAACTAGCAGTTACACGTACTATTCGTCTTATCCCAATGAATGATTCTTTCGATGTCTGAGACGTGCCAATACGAGCATATATGCAGGTTTGGCCAATGCTCTGTTCAGCATCAAACTAATTGTGCTAGTCCTGCAGGCGCAATTAGTGCAGTTTAGTTTGTTTTAGCTGGAAAATGACAGATTGCTTGTGATGAGGTTGTTGACATGCCCATGCATGCTACTGTAACATCCCAATTTTACTGTAACATCGCAATTTTTGCTCTTTATTAATTTATTGTGCTATTTGTGCATTTTATGGTTTTTTTCTGAATTTATTGGATTTTATTTGAATTTATTTCAATTTAAGTATATTGGCCTTTATAGAAAAACTAATTATTTATAGATAAAATTAATATAAAGTTTGCCTTAAAAAATATTTCATTTGAGTTCAAAATGCCTCAAAGTATTTTTTTAAGATTTTTCTTGAATTTTTCTAATATTTTCTAAAGCCTAAAACTAATTAGTATAAATATTAGAATTATTTTTATTGAAAATTTGGGAGAAATATCAATTTAACAGTACATGGGCCGCAGCCTGTACTGTGCTCTGGTCGGCCCACTTACTGTGGGATGGCTCAGTAGCCTGTTCTCTTGAAGACGTTGCCGGCCGTTGGAGGAGGGTTCGTTGACTCAAGACAAAAGTCCAGAGCAAGAATAAGGACTTTTCTAAATCAAGTTGTGTTTTGATCATGTTAAACCGAGTTTACAAAATTGCTTTTTTGTTTTACATTATTGCATGTTATTTTATGAGTATAACTGTCTCAAGCTAGATTGGGAATTAGTTAATCGATCAAATTGAATTATACCTTACCTTATCATTTGTATTGCCATGATTATTTATCACCCTAGGATGATTCATTATTAGTTGGTTAATATAGTAATCAACATGGGTTGGTTAGACCGTGTTTAGCTTGCTTAGCTATGCCACGTATATCACATGTCTTTTACAATTCAAAAGTGAATCTTGACTAATGAAATATGGAACATATTTATGAAAGGTGTGTCGGGTGCTGTCACACAATGATGTTGAGTTGCAGTGACGTATGTCACGAAACGATGTTGACTTCTTGATAGCACGTGGTGCATGGTAATCAACTGGGGTGGTAAATAAGTTGGATTGGGGTAAGTGACAAGGGGCAGTGTGCCAAGGTGGGCCAGGAATGGTAGAGGGTATGTGGAAATCTTGCCCTAATCAGCTTAAGGACTTAACCTTGCGAGCCTCATGTTTGGTACGGGACAGACCTAACTAAATAGGATTACCGATATCTTGACATATGATTCCTCAGATGGATGATCACACAAAAGCGTGCTTACACGG
Organism: Otatea glauca; assembly: GCA_036346275.1. Lineage (NCBI taxonomy): Eukaryota > Viridiplantae > Streptophyta > Magnoliopsida > Poales > Poaceae > Otatea > Otatea glauca. The sequence continues at coordinate 32,339,061 of CM070726.1, read as the reverse complement.
AAGTGTGGTTCTAGCGGAGGATGTGGCGTTACACATCAATCTAACGGTTTGTCAGTCCTAACCTTCTCCTCCGCTGAGGGAAGGGGTAGTGTATGGCTTATCGGGAGGGTTAATGTTGAGATAAAGGTTTTTGAAAGGTTTTGTCATGATCACTCTACCGACACATCAAAGGAAATGTGTTAATCCAGAAGCACAAAGAGACGATCATGTCGTGTGGGTAAAGTGCATAACCTTTGCAGAGTGTAAAATCTATTCAAATAACCATGCTCGCGGTATTGAGCAATGCTCGAGGATTACAGTTAAGGGTTAAATTTTATAAAATAAAAACCTGGATGGGAATACTGGATGTTAAAAGAAGGTTTGGAACTTGACTTTGGGCTGATGCCATGTTTACTTGGAAATGCTGAAAAGTACTATTACTGATATTTGTTTTAATGCCTTTCAATCTATTTATCATACTTGTTCATAAATACTGCTTTATTGCAAAATAGCTATGTTAGCCTTTTCCTTTGAAATAAGCCTTACATATAGTTATGCTAGAATTGCATTATGTGCACAACTTGTTGAGTGCTTTAAGTACTCACCCTTGCTAACAACAAATCACCAGTTGAGGAGTCTACATCAGTGCTGGAGGAGGAGTACCAGGAGGAGACGAATGTTTAGGGTGCGAGCCTTGTCAATTGCCTGTGGTATACTGAGGGGTTATCTATGTTTTCATTCCGCTACATTTTAATTTGTTATTCAGCCTTGCGAGGCATGGTCATGTAAGTTGACCATAAGGTCATTCAATAATTTAATATTTAATATATGATGTCTTTTATTATATTTTCGCTGTGTATGATTGTGGTATTCATCTATGTTGAGCCTGTGTGCATTAGCGTGATCCTGGACTAGTGTAGTATACATAGAGGATTCGAATTTGCATATTTGAGTCCCGATAGCTACTGATTATCTTTGTTCCTGCGTTAAATTTATAGAAACCATGCATCTATTTCTCGTTCTGTTTCATGGGTATAATCTAACTAATATTACACTGATGAGTACGTGCATAGCTATGTTCTGGAGAGAGAGAGCATACTTTTATTCAGAGATAAGCAGGTTGTTTAGCCCCTACTTTAAGCTTCTAAGCCTCTTAAACCTGAACTTAAGATAAGCCAGACCAGACCCTACGTGTAGCCAATTTGGTCGATGACAGAGTCACAGAGGCTCAGAATAATGAAAAGCTAAGCTGGGCCAGGGTTCAGGATCGATCACAGCTATAACCTACAAGCAGCAATACAAAAGCTATAAGATCATTTAGAACAATTTAATTCAACCGAATAAGCAATATTTATATGTGCAAAAGCACAAATCATCTTTTATATGTGCAAAAGCACAAACCCATCTTGAGACATGTTAGCAATACCCTGCGTATCAATTTTTCTCTCCTCTCTTTCTTCTTAACGTTTATAGTTCCATCAATGGTCAGAGAACTTTTTTGTTCCTTTTCTTTGATGTGTATACTATTCTTTCTTTCTCTTTTGTGTTTTGTTCCTTTCTCTACCTTTGATGTACATGAGGAGGCTCTTTATATAGCTAAAGAGAGAGGCTCCTCTATAGCTAAGGAGAGAGTTACATACAGTGGCGAATCTAGGATAAAAATAGAGGATGGGTTTAAAACATTGGGTTAAATTGAGACAAATATGTTAAACAGCTTGTGTTGTATTCTCATCGGTTCGAGTTTTACTACTTGTAGTTCATTATTTGAGAAATACTTGTGCAACATTCGCTTGTTAAACTTTTGGAAATCTATAAACAAGTTAGCACCAATTAATCAAACAAATCGGCTATTGTCTCTTTCAACCCACTGACATATTTACAATTGATTAAAAAAATCATGAGCAGTGCTTCAATGCTTTCCTTTCCAATACAAGTTGCACAAATCTTGAAGTAAGCGAAAGGGTAAGTAATTACCATCTACCTTCCATTCATACTTTAATATTTCTGCATCTGTCAAAAAGGAAAATATTGAAGCACCTCTCAAAAATCATATATTAGAATAGAGGCTCACTTTGTCTATTTGTTATCATGATCAGTCCACTCAGTCGGTTAGGCACTCGCCAACTCACGCTACGTCACCTTCACAATCTGCTCATCATTGTCACAGTGGGTTGTCCTTTGCAACACACCCGTGCCCTCGTCAGCTCCCCGATATTCATTCGACGTCCTTGCCGTGCCCTTACAATCCCGAGTCCCGACGACATGCATCAAGTGCCCCCTACTTGATGGGCTGCCATATCCTCGCAAAGAAGAGATGTCGAGTCACCTCCCTCTCTCTTTATAGTCTCTACGTACATTGAGGGTTCAAGTCCAATTTTACAAAAAGCTAGTGAAGAGTTACCAATTGCAAAATTAGGTATTCAACAAGCAACGACTCATGAAGCCACATGGTCTAAAAAGTAGCTCACCACCTAGCAAAGTTTCTTCTTCCTCTAGACGCGCTTGAGTGCATGTACATTCGTTACTGTTATACTAAAAAATAGCGTCGCTGTTAGAGAGGTTACATAGGATCTGACGATCGGAGGGTGGGCTCGAGCCCACCCGTTGGATACACCAATGGTTACAGAGGAACCTCAGTTTTCAAGGAGAGAGTTACAGAGGAGCGTCAGTTTCCAAGGAGAGAAGTCAGAGGAACGTCGGTTTCTATGCACTAACCCTCAATAAAACTGGCACTTTAATTCTCCATGCACTAACCACTAACACTTTTATTCCAGCTCTTAAAACTCAATGAAATTGACTGTAACTCAGCACTTTAATACATGCATGAAAACTAATTGTCATTGTATTGCCATGCACCCTCCCTAGCATTATGCTTAATAACACTAATTAGTACACAATTAAATATTTTGAAAGGAGAGGAGAGGGATTTTAAACCTCATAATTCTTAATATTTTAGTCTAGCAGCCATCACACTAAAGACTTTTTTATTATAAGAACCATTATGTAATTTACATGAGTTATATTATGTTAAAATAATTTAACTGAACCGGCTTGTTTCTGCTAGTTTCTGGAATTCCAGAGGGAACCGGGAGAGCTATTTTGTGAAATTTTTATGTATAGTACAGCCTGTACAGGAATTTGGTGATGATTCAAACTCGAGATGACTACAGTACGAGTGTTAATATTTTTATGCAATTTACAACCATTTTGTTATTGCGCATCATACAAGCAGAAGTGGGAGAGGTACAAAATTACAGAGAGGGAAAAAAAATTTTGTTAGCTAAAGTTGTTTATAGCATAGCAATCCTGGAAGAAAAATATAAACTTCAAGAAACACCAAGAAAAAAAAAGCCGATTGGTGAGCGCGATTTCAATATTCAAATCCCACAAGATCTGAAAACCTGGTTGGAATCTCCCTTTCGAGAAGAAATATTCGAGTTGAGAATATACAACACAGAGAATTCAGCATCTAGATTCTGGTCATCACTGTTTTATAATCGTGTACAGCTGAGAATTGTTGGGAGACAGGAAAAAAGCATGTGCTATGATTTGTGAACAACCAAAACTTTTTAAGCACATTGCTAAGCATGCAGCTAGTCTAGTTTGTAAAGCTGATCGCTTTTGTTCCTTTTTCTGCTGCTTTTCATCCTATGTGCATCTGGGATCCCATCCTCGAAATGATCACTTGGGATGCTATCATGTTTAAAGGCCACTGTGAAATTAGTTGTAAGCTGCAACTCAGCACAATGCTGGACCTAACCATCAGTAAGAAGGTAATTTTCCGTGGATTCTTGCATACTGTTCTCACGATTCTACATGTTATAGTGGATTCTTGCATACTGTTCTCACGATTCTACATGTTATACAAGTAATTATCAGTCTCTGTTGCTAGGTCAGTGACCTGTGAATTGGTTTTGAATCCAGCTTGCCTGCCCTAATGCAGATTAAAAGCTACGACATGTCGACATCCATTTTTTTTCCTAATCACGTTCCGGTATTACAGTGCTTTGCCTTTTTCCTTTGCATTTTCTAAGTAAATTTCACAAAACTATAAGTTTTTTTATACAAACTATCATAAAACTATATGTTTTAACTTCTATTTTACAAAAGTATGGATTTTTATGGGAACTTGTGTAATAAAACTATACATTTTAAAATTGATCGTTTCTTGTAACAGATCTGACAGTATAAGTCCACATGGTAGCCTCACGCGCTAGTGAAACGAGAAATTTGAGGGCATAAGACTGTCATATGGACCCACATCGTCAAACCCATTAGAAGAAACGGTCAGTCAAACCCATTAAAACAAACAGTCAATTTTAAAACATATAGTTTTTGACACAAGTTATCTCTAAATCTGTCATTTTTTAAATATAAACTAAAATATGTAGTTTTCTAGTAGTATATAAAAAACTCATAGTTTTATAAAATTTACTCTCTTTATTACTTAGTGTATGTAACCCAAAAAAAAGAGCACAAGTGCAACCCTCAATTCTTCTGGGCGAAAGGAGAAAAATGTCCTACCGTACCACTGAAAAAAACGGGTCTCACCCACATATTCGGCATTCACGGAAGTAGTAACATAAGATTGATCAGCGTCTTGCAACAGTGAGAACTTCATGCAAATGATGAAATCATCTTTATCTAGTTATATATATCTCTCTTTTTTTTTACAAATCTAGCACTCCCATATATATTTATAAATTTAATCCCTCCATCACAGAAGGTGTGAGCGTAGAAGGTGACCGGCTCCCTTGATAGGTCAGATGAGCACAGGAGCGTATGAGTGAGCGTGGGAGAAACTCGCTACGGCACTCATGTAGAGTAGAAGCTAATCTGCCGTGGTGAGCCACGCTACTCTCGGGACATCAGCCGCCTTCCATGCTCTTAAGGAGCGACAGGAGATAGATATCGTTAGCCGTATCTTTTGTGGTAGGGGAGAGGATCAAATTTATAGATGTAAATACGAGGAGACTAGATCTGAAAAAAAAATATATAGAAGGATCGATAAGAATAATTTCGTAAATGGACGCCGAATGCTTGTCTCGGCTCGTCGGTACGCATCCGGTCAAGTTTTGTCTTCCTGCTGCATGCATTCATCTTCTTGTACAGGCGGGAGTCGGGAGAGGAGGGCAGCAGCTGCACGCAACGCTCAGCTCGGAGTCACGGTTTCAGGTTCAAATTTCGTTTTCGGATCACATCTTGAATATGGGTCTAAGAATTTCGGATAAAATCTCATCAAAATTTGAAAAAAAAATTGAAATCTGAAATTTTGAACCGAAATTCAGCCAAAATTACAAAAATTCGCCGAGAAATGCCAAAATCTTGGCGAAATTCAACCGAGCGAAAAATAGTCGAAACGATGTTAAAATTTTTGAATTTCAGACGATGATAAGCCTGAGGAATTTTAAAAAATTCTGACAATGCTACTAAACTTATAAAAGGTTGACTGACAAACTTTTAATCTAATGAAAAATGATGCAGACCACGTTATAATATTTTAAACATTTTTGTGGATGGTTCTGACGCATCAATAATATTCTCATAAAATTTTCAGATGATGATAAAGCATGAGGGATTTTAAAAAATTAGTATAGTGCTATTGAAGGCTGACCAATAAATTTCAACCGAATGAAAAATTATTCAAACAACATTATAAATTTTTGAAAAAAAATTGGATGATCCTGAAGAATCACTAATATTCTCATAAAATTTTTATATGATGATCAAGATTGAGGAATATTAAAAAATTGTGACAGACTGTCTTGATAAAAGTCTGATAATCAATAGATAGATTTGATTGAATAACCAAAAAAATGGTTAGAATTTTTGAAACTTTTAGAGAAGGGTGTTGAGGCAATTCTTAAGTTGTCATAAAAATTTTCGAACGTGATCACACTCCAGTGAATTTATAAAATTCTTATAATGGTACTGTACCATTTATATTCCTTGTGTTTTTTATTTTTAAAAGATAACAAATGAATTTCAATGCATCCATAAATTTGATTGAGCAAACAAAAAAAGTTTAAAATTTTTAAAAAATTTGGAGAAGGGTTCTGAGGCAAATATTAAGCTCTCATAAAAAAATTGGATCATGATCATACTCGAGAAAATTTATAAAATTCTGGCAAGGTTACTATCTCAATTATGTTCATTCTGTTTTTGATTTTCAAAGATAACAAATGATGTTCAATTCTTATGCAAATTTTTATGTATGATCCTACATTACTAAATATAGTACCATAAATTTTTCAAAATATGATCAAGTTTGTACAATTTTATAAAAATCTGACAGTTTTTCTATTGAAATTAAAATATCTTAAAAATTCAGCTTTTCACCCAATTTTCATGGAATATGACTTTCTTAAGGCTTATTGGGCCAAATTCGGTAAAAAAAGTCAAATTTAGGTCAAAATCCCGAGATTTGGATGAGATTGTGTAAAATCTTGTCGAAATTTTCAAAACTAGCGTCCTCTCCACAGCAACGTACCTTCTGCGCCTTCGGACCACGGCAAGTTGCCAACTCCAGTGATCTGCATCGCCTCCCGCGTCGCCCACTTCCCACGGCACTATAGTGCGGCACCGTGGTATTGTAGCACGAAAGAAGCTAAGTATCGCTCACTAGTCCTTTCGCGGTAGGAAAATAGGTTATTTTGTATTTTTTTTTCGAGTGGGAGTTATTTTTGAAAAAAAAATGAAGGACATGGCTAAATAGGTGAGCAGTTCACATAGGGACAAACTTGCAACATACTGATGAATACTATCACACACTGGACAACGGCTCTGTTTGGAACAGCTTCAACTTCGACATTTCTTTCTTTAAAAACCACAAGCTATCTTGAACGGCTGACTTCTTCACAGCCGAAAGCCAAAAAGCTAATAGTTTATTTGTATCAGGAGAAACTAAAAGCTAAAAGCTGGTCTAAATAGCTTTCCACAGCTTCGGTACATTATGGTTTTGACTTTGCCATTATAGTAGCAGAAAATTACCTTCTCCTACCGAGTATAAAATCCTAAACCTACCTCTCTCACCTTTATTCCCGACCCTCACACCTAAATACCAGACTAGAAAACACTAAATACTCTTTAGTCCAACCGTGTATCCCTTCAAACAAGTCCAACCAAAAATTACTTATCAGAAAAGTATAGAAAGAGAAAATGGTAAGCTCGATGCTTGGTGAAAAAAAAACTCTCGATTAGGAGCGGTTTGAGAACTGAGATGATCCAGCTGCGTGATTTTTTTAGTTGGAAGGTAATTTTAAACTAGTTGTACCTTTACTCTTTATACTGGATTAGTGTTTGAGACTTGTTCGCCTATGGGATTGGGCAGAACTAGAGCTAGCCATCCGGTCGAGTTTTTTTCGGGCCGACACGTGGCATGCCTAGCCTGCTTGAACTCGAACTGGCCGTACAAGCACGGCATGGTTGTCTGGGCCGTACTGGAGCTGCAACTTAGGCACAGCAAGCGGCACGGCATGGCTTGTGACCATGGCGACCATGCCGTGCCGCAGCATGGACGACTGGCGACACATCGGCACGACGCAATGGGGTCTGACGGAGGGGGAGGCTGTCGAGGGGGTGGCGACCTGGTGGAGGGGGTGGTGCTGGCAACATATAGATAGAACCGTCGAAATTAAAGATGGGCGTGAGGTACCATATGCTATTTGTAAATACTGTTAAGTTAAATTATCTGCACGTGCATGTGAAGGAACAAGTTATCTCAAGCGACACTCGGAGACATGCTTGAAGAATATATCGGTCGGACGTATACTTGAGGTTGTTACTGACTTAAAAATAGAAAGTATAATTATTTCCATCACTCTTGACAATGCATCAACTAACACGACAGTCATAGAGTATCTCACACCGCACCAGGAGACTTATATTGGAGGTTTCGTACTCTACTAGCGATACCTATACCATATCATTAATCTCATTGTGCAAAGAGGTTTGCATATAATGAAACCTAGTTTGGACAACATACGCGATGCTTTTCAATTTATTATAGGTTCGACTGTAAAGTACGCCTAGTTCTCGGAGTATTGTAAGGCCAACAATAAGCCACCAAGAAGATTCAATCTTGATATGAAGGTTAGATGGAACTCTACGTATACTATGCTGACGTAGTGCAAGGGCTACGAGCATATTATTACTGTCTTCGTCAATTGTAATTCTAGTAAGCAATTGATTAATGATATAGATTGGAAAGTTGCCGGTCATTTTCTTAACTTTTTAAAAAAAATTACGATGCAACCAAGATTTTATCCGTGTGTACTATTCAACTTTTTGCTTAGTCATCGAGTGGCTTTGGACTATTGTTAATACTTTAAAAAAAAGAAATAATTATATTTTACAACTCATTATTGTACCAATGGAGAAAAGTTTTTAAAATATTTTGAAGCTGTTCCACATCTCTACTATTTTGGTACTATTTTGGATCTTCGGAGAAAATTATCTGATTTACAGGGTGCCTTCGAGGGAATAGGTAAAGCATTCGTTCTTAATTTTTATGATGCCTATATTCATGTTTACAATGATTCTTTAGAGTTTTCAACAAATATTATAAAAAAATGTATAGCAGAAATGAAGCAATAAGATCTATCTCAACAACACAACAAGCATAAGGCAATTCAACCACTTCTAACATATGAAAGAAGCTAAAAGGTAAGCCGTCTAGTTCGTCTTCCGAAGCGCCGAACAAGTCACAATGGAATCTACGAGTAGAGATCAACCACTACCTCGACACACCTTTCCTAGAGACTAAACTTGACCTCGGGGAGGGCAATGAACTCAACTTGCTCTTGTGATAGAAGAATCACCAATGTATTTTTCTTGTGCTACCACAATTTGTATGGGATGTACCTGTAGTTCCGGTGTCCACTGTCTTATCGGAAGCCACTTTCAGCTCAGTGGAGAGGATACTTGAGCTGAGGAGGTTGTCTCTCACGCCTGAGATAGTTGAGGCAATTACATGCCTCAAAGATTAGGAGTGTGCAAATAAAAGGACACAATATTAGATCGAGGATCCGAAGATCGTGGAGGCATTAGCCGACCTTGACTACCTCGGTCTCGAGTAGTCTATGTATATATATGTGTATATAGTTACTGTATTCTTTTCCTTAATGGGGTATCCCACATCGGGATGTAAATGTTTTTAACGAGACAGTAACTCTGTATCCATTCAAGAATGAATAAAATTTATTTCTTTTTCTCTAATATTTGTGTTCACTACCTCAGATCCGTGTGTTTTCGACTCATTTTATCTCGTTACAATAGTGCACATAGGCCAGACCTAGGCTGTCACGGCACAAAACTGGTATGAATCATAAATGAGTTGTGCCTAGGCGCCCACCGAAGGTGAGCCGGTCTGACACGGCCCGACACGATGGGTCGATCGGGCCATAGCGGCACGGTACGATTTAGGCACATGGCCCAACAGACCCTTGCCATACCGGCCCAACACAGTCCGATGCCCACCTCTGCCGCAGAACAAGCACCAATCCAATATATGCAAGATCACATCTTAGGCTCTTGTACACCAAAATAAAAAGATGTCGTGAGACGTTTAGGAAGATTTCAACTGAATCTTCATCATCAGTCACCACTCATCAGTATTGAGTTGCATGCACTAGCTCAAAAGCTTAAGTTGATGAGGAAAGGTGGGTAAATCAGACCTTGAACTATAAACTTTTAACTTTAATACCCTATTAAATTGTATGCACTAACAATTTACCTGAAAACTCAAGCTAAATTCCCTTCTACTTCAACAATCGGTAATGAGCTGGGCGGCTACACGATTCCGTGGAACGTGGATAGTCAGTTCCTCCGCCTGTTCCGGCAAAAAGACGCGCGGTAAACCAGGGAAGCCCACCTTTACGGCTCTTCCCGTTCGCGCCGTGCCGACCCAACCCAACCGACGGCGACGAGGCCGCGTGTACAACATTCCATTCCACGACCTGCCTCACAGGCTCACAGCCGAAACGACCCCGCACGGTGCAGCCTTATGCAGCAGGTGCGAGTACTGCACCGTAACTAATCGCTAATCCCTTCCGGCAAAGTCACCTCGCCTCGGAGACGTACTACAAGCTTTTCGTGAAATTATGCAAACACTGTCACAAAAAATTCCAAAAAGAATGTAGATGTACTTTATGGTTTACTCTACTTGTGTTTAAAATTTCTTGTTCAAATCGTTCTACGTTAAGACCAAAAAAAAGATAAAATTTTGATAAATTTGAATTCTTACCATTTTTCAGACTTTTTTTGGTACTCTTAACGTATAGTGAATATGAAATTGAAGTTTTATATATAGCTCGAAAATGTTTGGAAGTACGTCCAGAACTTTTTTTAGCATTTTTTTTAACTTAGATTACACCATAATTACACAAAAAAGTTGATTGTATACTATACGTTCCCGTCACCTCACCTCTCCCGCACAGGCAGCCATACCCATACTTAAACGCCCAAAAGAACGGAAAGAACACCAACCCCAAAAGGCTCCACATTATTGCACCAAAAGCAGCTAAGCGCCATTGCTGCCGCCGCCAAGCTGATAGGCTCACAAGCATGGGTGCCGCGCGCGCACGGCACTGGAAGCTGCTGCCCTTCCACTCTCCGCCGCTGGCGCCGTGCAAGGCCAAGCACAGGCCGCCGCCCGTCCCTGCTACTCCCTCCACGGAGTCGGCTCGGGAGGCGGAGGAGGTGCCGCGGGAGTTCCTGTGCCCGATCTTGGGCAAGCCCATGGGCGACCCGGTGATCCTGCCGTCGGGCCAGACGTATGAGCGCGCGTGTGTCCAGGCCTGCGCGGAGCTTTCCATCTGTCCGCCCGGCGTGGCGGGGGAGCCATCGGAGGCTTGTGGCGTTGCCATACCCAACGACGCGCTCAGGGCGGCCATTCGGACGTGGTGGGCGAGCTCCGGCCGAGCGCCGCTCGCAGCTCCTTCCGTCTCCGCGGCCCGGGAGGCCGTGCTCCGCGAGGTGCCAACGCCGGCGGCGGCGGTGAGGTCGTCGTCTAACCTGTCCTGCTCCTCCGGGGCGTCGGCTGCATCGACGTCGTCGTCCTCCGGGTCGTCGTCGGAGATAACTGCGGTGGAAGTGGAGGTGGTGCGCGGGAGGGAGGTGGAGAAAGAAACGAAGACGTTGCGGGTTGGTGAGGCGGAGGAGGAGGTGACGGTGGCGGTGAAGGCGGTGGAGGACGGGGATGAGGAGGAGGTGGAGGCGGCGATGGCGGCTGTGCGTCGAGCGACGCGGGAGAGCGCGGCGACGAGGCGGGTGCTCTGTGCTCCGCGGCTGCTCGCCGCCCTCCGGCGTGTGCTGCTCTTCCCGCGCTACACCAGCGCGGCTCGCGCCGACGCCGCCGCGGCGCTGGCCAATCTCTCCCTGGAGCCGGCGAACAGGGTCCCCATCGTCCGCGCGAGCACCGTGCCGGCGCTCGTCTGTTTGCTCTCCTCGAGCGCCGCCGCGGCTTCGGAGGCGTGCGAGCACGCGGCCGGCGCGCTCTTCGGCCTCGCCCTCCACGAGGGCAACCGCGCCGCCATGGGCGTGCTTGGCGCCGTGCCGCCACTCATTGCCCTCCTCACCACCCGCGACCATACCCCGCGCGCGCGCCGCGACGCCGGGATGGCGCTGTACCACCTCTCCGTCGCCGCCGTCAACCAGTCCAAGCTCGCGCGCGTCCCAGGCGCGGCCAAGAACCTGCTTGCCATCGCGTCGGACTCCACCGAGTCGTCGCCCATTCGCCGGCTGGCGCTCATGGCGGTCTGCAACGTGGCCGCGTGCGCGGAGGGCCGCACTACGCTTATGGACGCGGACGCAGTGGCGACGGTGTTCGCCATCCTTTCCGACGACACCCACAGCTCGGAGCTGGAGGAATGGTGCGTCGCGGCATTGTACGGCATGAGCAGGGGCAGCCCGCGGTTCCGAGTGCTCGCCAGAGCGGCCGGCGCGGAGCGCCCCCTCATCCTCATCACAGAGCGAGCGCACGCCGGCATTCACAAGGAAATGGCACGCAAGGCGCTGCGCGCAATGCTGGGCCTGGGCGACAACAATGAAGGCGACCATCCGGACTTCAGTAACAACGAAGGCAACTGCAGCGGCGGCATCATCGCATCGTCGGCGCCGGTCCACCGCCGGCGCACCGCGAGCTGGGGGGCTCCTCCTGCCGCACCGCCACACAATCTTCATCATTGGCTATCAGTATGCATCGATTAATCAAGGTTCTTGAGCTAGATAATGTTCCATCGTTGTTCTCATTACAGTGAAATCTTGCTGTGTTTTCTTCGTATTCCTACCTGCTTGGCGTGTCATTTTGGATGGATGGTGAAAAACCTAGTATAGACAGTTTTGCAGCTGGAATCTGGTGCATATGTGTGTGTTTGTACTGCTACTTTGTTCCTACTATTATGCCAGCCAAAGTGTATGTATGTGTCAATGCTCTGTTGATTGTTGCTTGCAAGCTAGTGCATATCTCTTCTCTGCATAATTGCGTTCTGGTTATCTAATAGCTATGTAGTAATGTCAAAGCTTAAGCATTGTTTACGACTAAACACTCCGATAATATAATGTCAGAGTTTATTTAGGTTGGTGTGAGGTCTTGAGGTCAAGGCAGGTGGGTTGAATACTGCCTGAATGGGACTGGATCAGCTAAAGGAAATACTTGTCTAGCTTGCTTGTCTGCTGAGCACATTCCAACCATGAACTTTGCTTATTGAGAAACAGTAGGATGGATGGCTGTCTGGACCCATCCCGGCATTGCTTTGTTTGGGATGCAAGAAATGGCTGCTGCTTGCTTGGCTTCTCAGTTGGAGAACGGTGACTCAAGATCTTCTTTTGCCGGTTGCATTTCATGGTGTGGCCCTGAAGATGGTAGGCAAAGAAAGGTTTACAGGGGGTAGTGTTAACTGAAGTCTTGATCAATTGAACAAAAGTATCTGATTGTCACGCAAACTGCTCATTGCTTGCAGAACATTAGAGATGAAATTTCAATGCTAACTGTAAAGGCGGATCAGCTGCCTGGAACACTTGTTTGGCCAACCAAGACTGATCTTCTTTTTCAAAACAAGGTTCATTTGAAATCTTTTTGTCCCCCTATACAAGTTTGAAAGCTGAAATCGTTGTTTTTTGCATGGACCCCTGATCAATGTTCTAAACAATGGGGTAAATAGGAAGCTTCCTGTCCTAAAGTGGGCAGGACAGTTTGAGAGCTCTTTGGTCGTTTTAAGAGTTCTTGGGCCACTCTATTACACTCGTTTATTTAAGTTTTTCCGCAAATTGATCAGGCAAAAATTGTCATCCTTTGTCCTATATTCTCGCCCTGTCCACGTGGCCTTATCTACTATTTCACTGTCAATCCTAGCCGTCAGATTCAGTCTTTCTCTCCCACCCGTCCTCACCTTAACCTAGGTAGAGTACTTACTTCATTAATCTTGCTGTCTTAGTGACCTAGCTCTTTGACAGTTGTGCCATGTTTTAGGTTTGATTCCATAGTGGTGAACTTTTTGGTTGGTGCACTTGTCCTGTTTTATAATTGTGCCGTGTTTGTACCATGGTGTAAGTTTAACTAATGGAAATAGGACATATGAGAAATGGAACACTACTCCTCGCAAAAAAAAAAAAAAAAAAAAAAAGAAATGGAACACTACTCATATTATTTTTGTCATCATAAACAACTTTAAGCCATAGCTAACTAAACCAAGGCCGGTATTCCTAAATTCCTAACACGTGGCCTTCCCACGAAACTTGTAATCTCTCCTCTCTGGACAGACAGGGATCCATAGTAGTTACAATGGAGACTGCAAGTTTGGCAGTTTCTATTGAACCGTTGGATGAAAAATCAGAGCTAGATTTTGCGAATGACTGTAGTAAAACACTGTAGAGATTTTTTTTACTGTATCAATTACTATAGCGCACGATTTTAGAATGATCCGGACCATCGATTCACAGATTAGACGGCTCGAATCAATAAGGCCTGCCAAACTTGCAGTCTCCGTTGAAACTGCATGAGATCCTTATCCCTCTTCTCATGGGCTACAATCACACAGGGGAATGGAATCCTTTCCACTGCAGTGCAGTACTACCATTAGTTCGAATCAGAACGTCCAATCGAAATTCTGAAGTACTGGATTGATTACGACGATACTGACACCAAATTACCGAAACTCTGCGTCGATTTGATGTGATTCCTGGCTCATGGGAGACGATGATTTTCACTGAAATATATGGGTAATGAATTGAGATCCAGAAAGTCCTACTTAAACGGTTGTATGTGAATCGTTAGATGCGATAGTCCAGATCTTTTCAAAATACGACTGGAAAACACGGTGCCGATTTTCACTATAGCAGCTAGATGATTCGTACCATTCATAGGCTCGATCGGACAATTCATAGGCTCGCTTAAGTTGGACAATCCATATGCCTATTTATGTGTGATATGTGTGGAAGAAGAATGGTAACTCATTGTAACACCATAACTATCCTAGCTCGCATATTACTTGCTCTGTCTTAGTTTGTAGTGTGTATTTTTTCTAAGTATTATATCTAACGCATACATATAGAGAATATTAAGTAAATAGTAATATTTATTAGAGATATTAAGATAATATCACACTAAATTTTATATCAAAATAATACATACATTCTATATTTACGATCCAGAAGTAAAAAAAAAATACAACCATAGATAGAGGTGGGCACTCGGGTCGAGCTTTTTTGGGCTGGTCCGAGGCACAGCGGACACGAGGTGGGCCATGCCGTGCGGGCATAACACTATAGCACGAGCCATACTGGGCCCGAGAACCGGGCACGACGGGCGGCACGGCCTAGCATGATGCTGTAGCGCGGGTCGTGCCGGGTCCGATGACCTAGGGTATGAGGAAGAAGCCCAGCATGAAGGTCACCGACCCAAAGAGTATGAGCGTCATGGACGCCACACCACCTCCACCGTCGACACCTGTGAGAGACGAATAAAAGGGGAGAAAGAGCTGAGAGAGATTGAGAGACGGTGCAAGAAGCTGCTCTCTCTCGCCCGTCTCTCTCAATCTCTCTCGCCTATTTCCCTCGCTCTCTTTCTCATCCCATTGCCCCCCTCTTGTCCGTATTAAGCACACACCCTCGCTCTCTGTAACTGTTCAAAAATAAATAAATTTTAGTTGTTTTTCTCATAATATTTGTGTCTACTGCCTCAACTCCATGTTTCTTCGACTCCTTTCCTCTCGTCGCAATAGTGTAAATGGGTCAAATCTGGACTGGCACGGCACGAAGCGCAAATAGACCGTGCCTTGACTCACCAAAAACGAGCCGGGTCGACACGGCCTGACACGACAGACCATCACGATCCGATACGATTCAGATACGAAACATAACGAACCTGTACCAGGCAAGTGAGGCAACTCTGCATAGCACGAAACATAACAAACCTGTATCAGACAAGTGAGACAACCCTCTGCATAGCACGACGCCCCTCGCGCACTCACCCAGGCTAATCAAAGCAAAAAAATCACTCCAAATCCCATTCTAGCACTCCCCCAACGGTCGAGAGGGGCATTTCCGTCTCTCCCCAACCAGCCCCCGAGATTGTTCAAAACCGCACAGCCAAACCGCTACAGAAGAGGAGAAAAGCCACTGGATCCCCCACTTCCCCACTCGATCAGACCCCAAACCCTCCCCGCCGACGACCCAGCCAAACCCTAGGGCCCCGCGGCCACACCATGCGGCGAGACGATGCCGGCGGCGGAGGCGGATTCCACGAGTTGTTCGACTCCGTGTGCCGCTCCATCTCCTTCCGTCCGGGCGCCGCCCTCGACGAGCCCGCCTCCGAATCCGGCGCTGGTGGTGCCGGTGAGCAGTTCAGGGAGCGGATCAGCACCTGCCTCCGCAAGTCGAGGGGGATGGGGCTGCTCGGGATGGTCTCCAAGAGCCCCTCGCCCCCGCGCCGCCTCCTGCCACCGCAATCGTCGTCGTCGCCGTCGCCGCCACCCGCAGCTGTGGCCTCCGAGGGAAGAGACGGCGGTAGCGGGCTAAGAGGAGAGGAGAACACGCCGATCCGGTGGCGGAAGGGCGACCTCATAGGAAGCGGCGCGTTCGGGCAGGTCTACCTCGGCATGAATCTGGACTCCGGCGAGCTCCTCGCCGTCAAGCAGGTCGGGATGCTTCCGCCACGAAGCTAATATTTCGGGTTCTTAGCTTGGGGGCGATTTGGTGTGATTTTATCGATCTTCTGTTGGTTTTTGGTTTTAGGTTTTGATCGGAAGCAGCAATGCGATGAGGGAGAAGGCCCAAGTGAGTACCTTTGGTCCCATAGCTTGTTTTGTCTTTATCTTTTTCTTTGCAAATTGCGAAGTCTGATGCTTTTTTTTACTCCAAGGTGCTTATTATGCGAATATTTTGATTAGGCTCATGTAAGGGAACTTGAGGACGAAGTGAAGCTACTTAAGAATCTCTCACACCCCAACATTGTTGTGAGTAGATGCTGCATTGCTACATGTTATGCTCTTCTTTTTGTGATGGTATTTGATCTATGTGTCTGGTTTGAGCAGCGATATCTTGGGACGGTGCGGGAGGAAAGCTCACTAAATATTCTGCTGGAGTTTGTGCCAGGAGGGTCGATCCAGTCACTCCTCGGGAGGCTCGGATCATTCCCCGAGGCTGTAAGTATTAATTGTTTATTTGTTCTGCTTGTTCTGTTACTTTGATGAGTTAATCGCTGGAGAGTGTTTGTGATTCAATGCAATTGTTTAACAGGTCATCAGGAAGTACACTAAGCAGCTTTTGCATGGCCTGGAGTATTTGCATCGCAATGGAATCATACACAGGGATATAAAGGCATGTAAATCGGTCTAGTATTAGAATTCTGTCTCCTTGAACACTTTTGTTGCTTTAGTCATAATGTGCGATTCTTGTGATTTTGTGGTATTTCAGGGAGCAAATATACTAGTTGATAACAAAGGATGCATTAAGTTAGCAGATTTTGGGGCATCTAAGCAAGTGGAGAAGTTGGTGAGTAGAGAGATTACTTATGTTCAATATTTTTTTGACATGTTAGAGCCAAATTTCTGCATTTGCCTTGTTCCATACTTGCCTGTAATTCATTAATAATACTTGCGTAGTGAATTGATCATTAGGGATTGGGATGTGTCCAATTCAGGGTTCACAAAACCGAATTTCGAAATTCGCGGTACGAAAACCGCAAAAACCGCTCGGAAAACCGCCCAAAAACCGAAGGGTTAATAAATCAATTTTTTCGAAAAATTCAAAAAAATAGAAAAACCGCTACCAACTAGATGTTCATCGCAAAACGGTTTTTGTGAGCGGTTTTTAGCGAAAAACCGAGCGCATAAATTTTTTCAAAATTTTTAAATTTTTTTTTGAATGAACCGGTTTACCGAACGGTTTTTATTTCGAACCTCAGTGGTACGCTTGAAAACCGCAGTTTTCGAGCGGTTTTCGTCGGTTTTGTGAACCCTGGTCCATTTGCAGTCCCTCTACTATGTGTTACGTCTAAACTTAACTTGTACTTCATAATACCAAAAAGTTTACCTTGCATTTTCTTTTTATCCTTAGAATGCTGATGTTTCACTAAAAAAAGGAAAAACGAACTATAGTAGAACTTACTGCAGCACCACGTGAGGCAGCTAAAAGGGGGGAAACAGAAGGGTTGCCCAACTTGCATTTTTGTTCATCATTGCAAGACAAGATGATCTTTACTGCCCTGTCACTTGTCTAATGTCCTTCCTTCTCACACCACTACATTTTCAATGCTTGTTTTATGCTAGGCAACCACTGCAAAGACAATGAAAGGGACACCGTATTGGATGGCCCCAGAAGTAATTGTTGGGAGCGGGCATGACTTGTAAGTTAACAAGCTCTTTAATTATCATCATTGTTGTTAATTGCATATGTTTCCCTTGCTGAGTTTGAGTGAGGTCTATGACTCCTCTCTCTCTCTCTCTGGCACTAATGTTTCCATGCACATGGCGCTTACTAATTTACGCTATGCTTGTTGATAATATATGGCCATTTGAGAACAACATCTCCAGAAACTACATGCTGTTATTATTTCTTGAATTAATCTTTATTAATCTATCATTGCAGTTCAGCCGATATATGGAGTGTCGGATGCACTGTAATTGAAATGGCAACTGGTCAACCTCCGTGGAATCAGGAAATTCAAGAGGTCAGTTTCAACATCAGTATACCCTAAGAAAATTATAGGCATTGCTTATTCTTAACAATCGTCAATTTTTTCAGGTTTCTCTTTTGTATTATGTCGGGACAACGAAGTCACACCCACCAATCCCAGAACATCTGTCCCCAGAAACCAAGGATTTTCTGTTAAAATGCTTACAAAAGTATGGTTGTGATCACAGATTCGAATTGATGAAATCAGACTATGACAACATGGATGATCATGAACCAAGATGCTGTTAAATGGGACTAAACATGTTTAATTTAATGACAAACACTTGGTATAGTCTAGAATTTTCATCCACAAAAAGATTAAAGTTCAACTTATACAATCTAGTTAGGGAAAAAAAATTTGTTTCTGTGTAAATTCTATAATCTCTTTAGGTTACCTTATTGGCTATTGCTGAACATAAATACTCTTATGAGCGGCATCTGTAATTGTACATTGAAGTAAAACTACCTCCCTTCCTCACTTAGCTGCTGTCTTTGTGTCTGTGCAGCCAAATCGTCCACCAGCATATTTAAAATTATCTAGCATGGTCACATTAAAATGACATGTTGATTCGTTGCAAGGTTTCTATCATGATATCATACTTGTGCAATTTTTTCATTATCGTAAATTTCATAATCAAAGTTGTATATTGGAGATTGTGAGAGTCAAAGGGAACAACTATTTGAGAATGACATGTGGTACATCTTATTAGCATGATAATTTATACATTCTTGTGGTAGCCAACTTGTGTGTTCCATGTAAATTAAAATATAAATAATTTTTATTTCTGTATGTTGCTATTACCTGATTACAAAATAAGATTAATGAACTCCAGATTCTGGAAATATAACTTGTGCTGGTTGTGTAATACCTACTCCCTTTCTTCCTGGTAATTGTCACATATGAGGTAGTTATGTGTATGCACAGTTCATGTAGCATCTGTTGGTAGATGACATCTGTAACAACTTGTTTACCTAGGAATGGCTAGAACCAAACTGCACGTTTTTCCTGCATTTGGATATAATAATTAGTAAATGTTCCTTCATTGCTTTGACCATTTTGTTCTGCTTTCAGGGAACCGGAATTGAGATCTGCTGCATCAGATTTATTGCAGGTATGTTTCATTGGATTCTTGCATTATAGCTGGTGGGGGCAGTTCTGTGGTTGTAACGATATGGTATTGAACTTTGCAAAGAGTAACGCCTTAAACATTTTCATCCAGCACCCATTTGTTACAGGAGGATTGGAGGATCTTCATCAGCTTAATCATGCTGTGCACATGGTTAGATTACCAGGACCATTACTTTTCTTTACCCACTTGTTTGACCTAAAAATGTCAAATCTCAACAATAACATACAGGAATCCTCTAGCAACAAGCTTCCTGTGTATGATACGCCAATTGGTGGCTCGTAAGTAACTTCTCTTGCGATCTTGAGCAAGGTAGATTGTCCATTATCAGTTCTAGACTGAGCAATTTCTTCAACATCTAGGGGCTTGAATCATTCTAGCAACATATGCACCTTGAATTCTTATAAGTCATCAGACACCAGATCATTATGGGAGCAGCACTGCGGTGATGACGTGTGTCAGTTTGCCGACAAGGATGACTTCCCGGTGATTGGATCAGTAAGAATTTGTGCTTTACTCTTGTCTATACTATTTTCATTTGAGCAACTACTCTTGGCTATTGTAGCCGTTAAATTTTATCTTGTACAAGTTAAACAAATGCGTATTTTGAATTCCCTAAGTGGCTTGTATTTATGTGATGTTTCTGTCAATTTCAGAGCTTCAATCCTATGACTGAACCATTTGATGATTGGGAAAGCCCAGAACAACAAAGATCTAGTCAATCAAGAGTATTTGGTGGATTAGCCAAACATGCAGAAACTAACATGTCTGAAAATGATTTTACTTTACATTGTGAGGGAAGCTGTGAAGAGGATGATGAAGTTACGGAATCAAAAATAAAGGAATTTCTGGATGAAAAGGTGTTTATCATGTTTGATGGTTTGAGGCAGTGTAAATTCAACCCCTATTGTTTCTAGTACTTTGTTAGTTCATTACTGTTGTTTCTATGCTTGACAGGCCATAGATCTGAAGAAACTACAGACACCTTTATATGAGTTCTACAACACAGTAAATGCTGGAATTTCTCAAGGAGTTAGTGATGTTTGCCGAGCAAACAATGTAAATAATTCTCAATTGCCCCCTCGAGGAAGGCCACTTCCAAATCCAATTAAGATTGAGGGAGGTGCAGCAATAGAACCAATTTGTGACAATCTGAATAATACTAGTCCCAAGAGTTGCACTAGGCGTTTCTCAAGAAGCAGTGTGGAGAGTGATCGAATTTTGAGAGAACTAGCTTCTCCTCAACTCAATAAGTTTGAGGACAAGGTCCATGATATTCAAGACAACCCAAGGTTTGTTTGAAGCACATTGCTTTGAATGTGAAATTATATACGATAATATGACTATATGAGAGGCACCAACCACCTTATAGTTCTACAGCAAAAGCTTGAATTCATTTTTCATTAAAAAATGCTTCTCTCGTTCAGTTTAATTAGGCTATTTCACTCCTCTGATTTAGCCAGTACGTGATCTAACAGATGAATTATTGTTTTTGACAGCATTAGCTTTTCGGAAAGACAAAAGAAGTGGAAAGAGGAGTTAGACCAGGAACTTGAGATGGGAAGAGGTAAATGAAAAGATTTGCCAATCTATATTTTAAACGAATCTTCCTGTTGCTACCATGATGTTTTGTGCTCATTTCATTTTCTGGATTTGCCGACAGTGATGAGATTGGGTGGCTATGGTAAAGCACCATCGCCAAAGAGCAGGGGCTTGACCAGAAAACGGTATCGCCATCCTGTCTACTGAACAGAAAATGGAATGTCATCCGGCAGGACTAACGGTAACCGACTAAACGCACAATGTCAGCGATTGGTGGCCATACTAGAATAGTGCACTGCCTCGCCATTCGTGTGACCTGACAAAAGCCTACCTAGCTGTTAAATCCTTTTGGTGACAAGGGTTTGAGGCACATCCAAGTGGACTATGGAATGAAGGCTGCCATGATCAGGATGGTCGCCGATGCATCACTGAGCTGCCCCAGTCGAAACAGCGAGGTGGCAGTTTCCTGCAATGTCCAGTCTTATGTATGCGATGCCACATTTTGCGATTTTGCTATGGTTTATGTTGAGAACGAATTGTTGTATACCTCCTTTTGTTTTGTATACCTCCTTCTGTTTTTGTAAGCAAGCATGTAATAAGCCAAGTAATGCAGAGGATAGAGGGTTTTCTTATTGAAGATCCATTACTCGTTCCAGCATAATGTTTAACCTTTCGGTTGGAATGTTCAATGTTATTTTGTACTAACAACTTTTTGTGTTTTATACTTTGTACAAACGTGAGCCAAAAAATTCTCTTACGACTGAATTTGTAAACAATTATCAGCACTAAGAGACATTCATTTTAGAGTAAATTTCACTTTGCATCATGTTTTATCATCAAAGTGGCACTTTGCATAACCCTTAGCCATTCTTTTCACTTTACACCATCTCTTCTTGCCAAGCACGAAGGTTTCATTGACGATTGATGATCTGCTTTTATTCGCTTAATCAAAACAAATCTTCATCCTGGCATTTACAATGTTATGTTCAGTGTGTGCATTTGTAATCCGGAAAAAACATTTGTTCGATCGTACTGCCAAACAATTTATTTTTTCTTGTCAGCAGCTCGGTAGCTATAATCAACGGTAACATATCTAGTGAAAACCTCTTTTACCGTGAAAATTTCGTAAAACCCACGTGTATAAGTTTTAAAAAATTCTTAAAAAATTACCAATGTAGGGGAGGCAACCTTCTGCAATTCTGTAAAATTTGAAGATCCAACTCAATCGCATTTGAAAGATATAAAAAAAGACAAACAACAAGATAAATAGTGCTAAATAGTGAAAGTACACTATTTAGGTTGAGTTTGTCTTTTTCATATTTTTCAAATGCGATTGAGTTTGGCCTTCAAATTTTACAGGACTGTAGAAGCTCACCTTCCCTACGTATGGTAAATTTTTAAGAAATTTTCAAGACTTATACATGTGGGTTCCACGGAGTTTTTACAGTAAAAGGGGTTTTCACTGAATATGAGGCTTATGTTCAAGTTATGGCCAAAAATTAATCCCTACGTCGCTGAATAGATGTTATTATAAGTTCTTACAATTTCACCAAGACACATTTGTAAAACTTTCTTATCCTTCTTTATTATATTTTTGAATAGTGTATTTTACTCTAGTCGATGACAGTAAATGACATTAAAAATAGCTAAAGAGGAGGGTTATAGAAGTAAAACATGGGAAAAAAATTCACCTTGAAATTGTAGGATAACATGTACTCCCTTCGTCCAAGTTTATAAAATGTATTTCTTCTTGACACATAGATCTTCCTTCTATAGATTATCTATTATTGTTTTACAAATTCAAGAGGCTAAAATTATGTATTCTTGTATTTTTAACTTTGAATTGAAGAGGCTAAAATTATTTTGATTTAATATTGAGCTATTCATTTACCACATGATAAAACTTATATATACTCGATAGTGAACCCTAAGTATGTTTGCATAATTAGGTTCCTGATGGTTTAAAGAGTCTAAGAAAATTTGTTTCATTCAAACTGGAGTTCATTTGCAGAATTCTATAAATGGCATATTTTAGATCTTTTCTTTAAATTTAAATTCAAAATTTAAACAGAGTTCATTCTCATAATATTTTTGCATATTCAGAATTCACATGATTTTATATGAATATAGAAATTTATTTTATCAAATTTGAATTTGGAAGGCACAAGATATGAATTATTGAAAATGCTAGGTTTTGAAAATAACTGATAATTGAAAAATTTATCAAATACGGAAAGTACGCTTTCGAGTCAGAAACGTGCTTTCCGTTTTGGGTTGCGCTTACACTATTACACCGACGGGCGGGGCCCATAAGCCAGCGACTGCGCGCATGTTGCTGACGACTGGGTCCGAGTGGCCAGTGATAGCGCAAGACGCCAGGGGCTGACAAGTGGTCCCGCGCGGTAGTGATGCAGATGTGTCGTGCGACTGCCAAGTGGGCTCCGCCTGTCAGCGACCCAAAGTAGAGGAGGTGGCGTAGAAGCTCACCACCGGCGAGGGAAGGCCGGAGCGGGCAAATAGGTTCCACGATGAGCTTCAGCTACCTCATGCTCACCTAGGGGAGCACTTGTGGTTGCCGGAGATGGCCGGGAGAGGGGTCGCCATCGGGGACCTGCGGCGGCGGCCATGGCCGACTAGTGGCGAAGCACCAGCAAGGGCTCCCGCGGCACATCTTCACCCCCATGAGCATCTGCGTGACTCAAACTTCCATTTTGCTACTTCACTAAGAAAAAGAGTAGGTGGATTGAGCACTCACCGTGCGTGGGCGGTGGTCCAATGGAGGGCTCGCGGTGGTGGAGCTCCACAGCACGGGATATCTCGAATTAAGTTATGGGAATTCTCCACGTGAGCTAAATTAGAGAATGGAGCAAGGAGTAGGAAGCTGAGCTATGGTGGCCAGTGGTGGAAGAATTGGCCGGAGCCGAGCATGGAGCACTGGGCGTCCCGAATTGAATTGGGTGTGATGGTGAGGCTGCTTTAGTGAAGGACATGGATGCTTGGTTGATGCTCGGGACTGCTTAAATAGACAGGATTGAGGCGGTGCTTGGAGCTTGGTTGAGGAGAGCAATGGCAGAGAGGTGGTCGGTTTTGGGCGAAGCAAGCAGTCGACTTGATCTAGAGTATGTGCATGGGAAGGGAGGCTATGGTGAGCGAGGCAAGATGTTGTGAGAGCTAAAGTAGGGCTCGGTTCAATTTATAGCCAGTGAAGTCGGTCGCTACAGGTTTTGAACGCAGATAGACAATGGCGACTCGGTTAAGGCAACGCTCCAACTTGCACAGAGCTTAATTTGACAGCGATGATGCAGTGCATTAAATGGCCGGGCTGTCATGGCGTGGTTGAGTCGGTTCGAGAGAGCTCGAGGCTCGGTTGGAGTCGGCAAGGAGGAGAGAGGCGGCTAGAATGTGCTCGGTTGGGACTGGAAAGAGAGGAGCAGCTGTGCTGTGGTTTGATGTCGTGAGAAAGAACTCTGGAGAAGACACCCTGACGTGTGGGCCCAATGCAGTAGAGCAAAAGAGTAATCTCGATTCAGTGTTCTAGGACAGTCAGTAGATAAAGGTCATTAATAGGCTATCAAATCATGTCAAAATTTTGTGAAAATTTTATTACAGGTCGGCAAGATAAGGTTTGCTATCTAGTAAAAATTTCAGGGTAATATTCACTGCAGAAACATTTAATTAATTCTGACAATGCATGCTGTTCAATTTTCCTTTTTCTGTTTTTCATTTATTTGAGGTTCTAAACATTGACAAGATATTTTGATAATTTTTATGAATATTTATAGTGTCTTCCTGATACCACTTTAAAACTTTAGGATTAATATATTTTATATTTATTTCCTAATAATTCTGACATTTAAGTTTCCAGATTTTATTATTTTGTTTATTTGAATTTTAAAAAGATTTAAATATAGATTTAATTTTTTATATTTTTACCAGAGGTATATAATGATCTGATGTCAGCATGGTAAAAATCTTGGCCTCAGATAGGAATTGGAGAATTCTACACAAATCTGACAATATCTGGATCAAATATCCTATCCCATGATTATCATATCTTTTCTTTTATTTCCGTAATTAAGATTATCTTAAATATCATGATTAGGGTTCTGGAGGATTCTAATATTTTAATATTATTATTTTTTCATATTTTTTGTTGATATTTTATTTTTACCTTTTTTACTTTTACCATTTTACCATTTCAATATATATGACTTTCTTTAAAAAAAACTTAAGAAAAACCAATAATTCAGAAAAGTCAGGAAATTAAAATTTAAATTAAAGATAACATTTCAAATTCATTTTTATAGTTTGTTTGTTTTGGAAGAAATAGTTTTAATATTGCTGTCTCTTTTCTTAAGATTAAAATGCAAGAAAATGAGGAAAAATATTATTTTAAATCAAAATCTTGACTCCAATTGAAAATTTTATTCAATTATATTTTTAAATTTTTATTTTTCCTATTTTTGAATTTTTTGAGATGTTACACGTTGGGAGGTAATCGACGAATACATAAGTTAACAAAGCAAAAGATGATATCTGGAAACCACTTCGAAAGACATCTATGACCAACTCTGTCTCCTCTGTAGAAAACGAACTACTTCGCAGAATAGCGTACAATACAACAAGGATAACCATAAACACAATCGGGGTATGCGACAACACCCAGCCAAACAGGAAGAGCAGGTATGCGACAAGGTGAGTCCTCACGATGTACTGAGGCGCATCATCGGGGCATCGGATGTAGCGGCGAAGCCACGACAGCGAAACCCTAGCACTCTGCTCAGGGACTGCATGACCAAACCTGTTCTGCAACCTTATTTTTTAGTCAGGCCTCCTCGGTGGCAGAACTATCGGCTTGCCCTTGATAGGCAAGCCGGTAATATAGACAACGTCCTGGAGGGTGACAGTCATCTCCCCCCAGCGGAAGTGGAAAGTGTGGGTCTCCGGCCTCCAACGATCGACTAGCGCGGACAAGAGAGCCCCGTCCAAAGTGAAGGAATACCCGATGTCCATCATTTAGGCCAGCGGCAGTAGCCCTGACTCCCGTAGAGTGGGCACGTACCGCTCGTCCAAGGCCCAGTGCTCCTTCGGGGCCCTGAGAACGAAAGACGGTGGTCCGACATCTGTAAGCCAGAGCCTACTACGATGCTTGGCATCGTAGTATGGGTCAACCAAAGTCTGCGGGTGTTCAGCCATATCATGCGAGAAGAAAAAAGAAACAAAAATTAATACAGGTAAGATAAAAAAATAACATGACATGACATAACAACAAATAAAATGTGACGCCATGACATTACATAACATGAAATAGAAAGCACAATACATGATATTACATAACAAAATAATGGAATTACAGGAATGTACTAACCACACACAAATAAAATTAAAGGTAACATAAAAAAAACTAAATGATATAACAATACATAACATGTGACGACATGGTATTAGGTAATATGACATAGGTAGCACGGTACATGATATTACATAACAAAAAAATAAAATTACATGAAGGTACTACTCGCATAAAAAAAAATTACATAAAGGTACATTGTCATGGTTGCTATAAATGAATCGACGAGTCGGCCCTATTAGGGTAGTTCTTCATTGTATGCCCCACTGTCCTGTATATACGACACTTCCGTGCAGTTGGTCCGTCTCCCCGTTGACTTGCATCCATATCGTTACGGATTCGCCGTGACTGCCACCATCCACGACCGCTCTGCTTCAAAGCGTTATTCTGAGACCAAGTCACTTGCCCCGACCACAGCTCCTTGTAATGCATGTTCAAGCCGTAGGAGTTGAACTCTGAACTCCATGTCCCGAACAGGTGGTCGGCGCTGAAGTACTCAGAGATGTACGCTACGGAGGATTGATGGAGAACTCGCACGTCGCTTATACATGCGAGCATAGCTTGTGCAACAGTTGTGGCTTGTTGCATGTGCATGTTGCCACATCACGTACTGTGCACACTTGTTTACGGTAGCCTCTGCAATGGCCATCAACGAATTTCTCCCTAGACGCACTTCAAAATTTTGCCTGACTCCATCCATGGTGCGGGTATTGTGCGAGCGAGCCTTCTCTATTTTCTTCTCCATGTATGTATGCATACGTTCAGAGAACGGCTTTCCCTCATCTAGATGCCTCCTTGCATTCATCCCCCTATTCACGAAGTATCCAACGGTTCTGTTCCAGGTCTCCTCCACGATGGCACTAATTGGGAGGGACCGAACACCCTTCAGAACACCATTGTAAACCTCTGACATGTTAGTTGTCATTATGCCATATCTTGCATCGTCCGTGTCATGCAACAGGGATGAACCATTTCTCTAGCTCTGGAGCATGCAACTGCACCTACTGAGAGAAGTTGTTCACCTGGCCCTCTGCGGATTGCGTCGTATGTTTCGCAGTCTCCTCATCGAGCACTCTCCATATGGCCTCGAACTTCCACCTCTGGTTTTGCATGCAGAGCCTCTTGAATGTCTTCACGACTTTCTTGCTGTGGAACCTCCTATGTAGGTTCACGGCAAGATGCCTCATGCACCAGCGATTGATGACGTTATTTTATTGGTACGGTGGTTGTGTCCCTCCTTGCATGATGCTGATGGCGGACATTAACCCAGCATGCCTGTCCGTGATGAGGCATACGTTCGGGCAGTCTTGGACAACAGCTTGCTTCACATTTGCTAAGAATCACAACCAGCTCTCCGTGTTCTCGCTTTCCACGATTGCATAGGCCACCGGGAGTAGCTGGTCGTTAGCGTCCGCCATCAGTATGGTGCCCCTGTACTTGCCGGATAGGAAAGTGCCATCATTGGTCAGCACAGGCCGGCAGTACTTGAAACCCTGAACGGCTGGTCCGAATGCCCAAAACACACGGTCGAGGATGAAACAGTTGGGACCCTTCGTGGGGTGCGGCCTATCCATTTTGTTGATGTAGGTCCCAGAATTGGCTTCAGCAATCTGGTGAAGCATGCGAGGAACAAGGTTGTACCCCTCTTCGTACGTGTTGTACATCATCTCTATAACTTTCTTCTTCGCTCGCCATACCTTGCCGTAGCTAACAGGATATCCCACCATGTTAACCACATCGATCATCAGTATCTTCGGTGAAACGGTCTCGTCCGCTGTGACCAAGTAAGAAATCAGGCTGGTCACATATGAGGACGTGACATTTCTGTGCTTCTGCAATGGCTCAGCAAGCACACAAGTGTGGTCCGTCAGGACAGTTATCCTGAAGCTCGAACTCGCGCCGTTGAACTTCTGGGCACGAATCTTGCTCGGACACTCAACATCCACGCACTTCACAATGTAGGT
Source organism: Otatea glauca (assembly GCA_036346275.1). Taxonomy (NCBI): domain Eukaryota; kingdom Viridiplantae; phylum Streptophyta; class Magnoliopsida; order Poales; family Poaceae; genus Otatea; species Otatea glauca. Next base: position 32,310,928 of record CM070726.1, on the reverse strand, counting down.
CTCCTGGTTCAACCTGTACACCCGGTATGTGCGGCTGATGTTTACCGCATATCTAGCAATTGCCTGTTGAGCAACACTCTTCGTAGGGAAGCGTTGCCCTACCAGTAGAGTGCCTTGATCGAAGGCTTACTCAGTGCCAACTTCGTCTGGTAGCACGAGAGACGTCATCGCCAGATCGTCCAATCGATAAGACACATACTCCACATCAGTGGACACAATGCCATCGACTGGAGCTGCATCGTCGTCTCCGCTGCTATCCGTGTCGACGTCCTCGTCTTCATCGGATATTGCTTCGTCCACCATGCTTTTCAGGTGCTCGTGGTAGTCAATGCGAGTGGACCACCACTGCCCGATGTCTTCATTCGCTTGAAAGTCATCCGCACCAATGTCCTCACCGATGGCCCCAGAGGATGCTTCGACGACGACGCCACCGCCACCAAGGGGACTAGAGGTTTGGCCTTTGTCCAGGAAGCGCACGTATACCATCGGCGACGGTGTATCAGCGCTTCAGGGTTCATCACAATTTGCATGTATTCCCCCTACATTGTGCTTCCCACGATCTTGCATAGGTCCCACACGTAGTTGGTGGAACCTCCCATGACTCTGGCATGTACCGCCTCGATTACGAGCTTCTTTCGGGTAGACTTCGATCAAATGCGCTTCTCACGCACGTACGGAGGTTGGTCAGACTCATCTCCATTAGACCCAAAGCCCGGATCACCTTCTTTTTGCAGTTCGAAAGGTCCACCCCATATGGACCCTCTCGAACAACGCCGTCACCATTAAACACGGACACATCTTGAATTTCTGCCATTTAGTACCTACCATAGCGAAAGACGCAAACACGCGCATTAAACACTAATGTACGATTGGCCACATTCGTAATCAGTAATAATATAGCAAATGCGTAAACATCATTTTCATATGGTACTATTAAGGTAATTACATACTATTATTTACGTTTTGCATTATCGATTTATGTACTACTCATCTAACGTAAACCAATTATTAGTATTGTTCACACCCTATATCTCAATTCATGTACTACTCAAGTACTGGCGTAATTTTATGTACGACTCGTTGCACTAAAATTATCATTTCTTCTGCTACTCCACCCACTAATGATGTCATTTTGTGTACTACTAGTTATTCTAATATTGTACTAATCCTACAAATATTGTCATAATGTTATACTGACATTACCCAAGTTATGTACACATTGAAATAATATTACAACAATATTAAAATAATTGTACTAATTCCACAAATGTTGTCGTAATATTACACTAACATTATTTAAGTTATCCATATATCGCAATAATATTAAACCAATTTTAAAATAATAAAAGAACAATATTATTGTCAATCTAATAAATTTATAATTGTATGACAGTAATATGGCTATAATGTTATTTTACGGGCTAATGTACTCTTACAGTTATACCACCAATGCGCTATTATACTACCAATTCCTTTGACTAAACTCGTCTAAAATGTGAACAATAAATAAAATCCTTCAACAGTACGCCGAATAACATTACAAAAAATAACATACCATTACAACAGTAATAGTAGCAACACTATCATTCATACGTACTACTAGTTCTATAATATTATACTAATACTACGCTAATATTTGAATAACATGGAGCTATTATCTACTCTATACCTCGTTATTTCATTTACGGCTATTTATACTAATGTGTTCATTGCATGCACTTTTACCATTAAACTACTAATTGCACTAACATATCACACCAAGCACACAACATTTTTTACAAATCGTATCGTCCATTTGTGTACTACTCACAACACTACTACTGTCATTTCATCTTCTACTCATTATACATTTACCATCATTATTTCTACTGATCATGTACAACTATTGTGCTTCAATGTACTAATATTTACACTAACCTTCCTTAAGCTCAACTGATGATTGCGACAGCCGGAGTAACATTCAAATTAACCTTCCCGGATATTTCCTGCAAAAAAGGCTCACAAATCAACTATTGTAAAATATGAACTATGAATAAATTACTCAAAAAAAATAATCGTTAATAACTACAGAAATTTCGTTACACCGAACTAATATTACATTAATATCATAGAAATACTACACTAAATACACTCGTACTATTCTAACACCGTATTATACTGATAAAGCACTGACATTACATTGAATAAAATTCTCCAAAACGACGCTGCATACCATTACAACCAACTACATAACATTACCATACTAATTGTTGTAATACTACAATTTCACATACTACTAATTCTCTCACATCATACTTGTACTCCAATAATATTACTATATTCATACTAATATTTCACTAACATTGTGCCATTATTTACGCCATTCACTAGTATTCCATGAACTGCTATCTCGTCTAATATTATCATACCATATACTAATAACTTCAAGAACATCATACTAAGTATACACCATTGTTTATGCCTTCTATCCTCATTTCATGTACTACTCACTACACCATCATAGTCTCTTACGTACAAATACTACAACTAATGAATATTCTCAACTAAAATCAGACCAATTATACCCCTTTACGTATACCTAGTATTGTCGTTTTATGTACTACCGTCATTTTACATAGTACTCATTACGCAATTACCATTATTTTATGTCCATCTGATTGTACTAATACCATCATTTCACATACTACAAATGACACTAATGTTGTACTAATTATACTACTAATATAATAATAAAATACTAATATTCATTAAGATTCCAAACTAACCTTCCTGAAGCTCTCCTGAAGGTTAAATATCCTGACGGATGTACGAACTAACCATTCCGAAGAATACCTACAAAATATGGATCCCTCGTCAAATCATCAAAAATATCTGCTCCAACCAAATTTCTACAAAATATGAAGATCGCAAAAATTCCACTGGAAATACACTTCCAAATTTCCTTTTCCACCTCTTTTCCTTTTCCCTCCTCTTCTCTCTTCTACCTCTCGGTTACCACCGCTCGAACTCTCTCGCTCTTTCTCTACTTTGTTTCTCTCCTCGAATGCTCAACGCAGACCATCGCAAGAGACGTGGGATTTATAGCCCTTTTCTGCTTGAATGCACCGAAGAAGCGGCCGTTTGTCTCTGCTTTCAGCGCACGAACGAGACAGAACGATGCGACTTAAATCACTGATTGCATCACCTATCCGGGGCCTCTCCTCCAACGTGTGATGCGTAAGCTTATTTCTGCGAACGAATAAAATTTTTAACCGTGTGTCGGTCGCAAATGGTACCCGCCCCCAGATTCTACTGATTTTTCTCATGAATCCCGACCGGCCCCAGTCTGTGCCCGCCTACGCCCTCGCGAATCCCACTGGCCCCAGTGTTTCCTAGCGGTCTGGAACCGCTAGATTCCCTTGGCAAATTCCAGCGGTTCCAGACCGCTGGATTCCTCCGATTTCCCGTCGCTGTAAAATAAAAAAACCATTTCCCACTGGCAAAAAAATGAAAGAATTTTCAGCGGTCTGGAACCGCAGGAAACAATAAAAAAATTTCAAGCGCTTCCATATCGCTGGAATTAACCACAGAGGCCACTTTCGCAATTTCGCCGTGAGCATGGCTATTCCCCGAAGGGCTAGAACAACAAAAAATTCCGTCCCTGCCATCGTCCTACTGTAAGGACCCGAATCCACTGATTCGAACCCACTGTGTTTACCGCACTAGTCCCAGGATCAACGCTAGTGCACACAGCTCAACATTGGTACATATCACATCATACTCAACGATAACAGAATAATAGTTCATTCATTGATATAACTAAAGGTATGATCTTATGACCAACTTACATTATTAAGCCACGCAGGGCAAGACTGAGAATATAAACTAATAATTAAGCAGCGGAAAGTAGAAACGTAGATAGCTCATCAGTTCACCACAGTAACCGACAAGGCTCGGACCCTAATGACTCGTGTCTTCTGGACTTCATCTTCCAACACAGTGTAGATTCCTCAACTGTTGATTATTTTGTTTGGCAAGGGTGAGTACTTAAAGCACTCAACAAGTTATGCATGAATGCAATTCTATGTATCTATATGTAAGGCTTATTCCAATGGATAGGCTATCATGGCTATTTTGCAATAAGCGACATTTATGAACATATATAATAAATAGATCGTAAAGAATGTAAAACAAATAACAATAGTAAATAAGTTCAATATTTCTCAAGTAAATCAAGTTCCCAATCCTAAGTCAAATTTCATCTTCCATATGGCATTCCGCCATCCCAACCATGTTGTCCAATTAATTAAGCTAACCCTTAATCGTAATTCCGAGCATTGCTCAATACATGAGCACGGCTATCCGAATAGTTTCACACTGCAGAGGTTATGCACTTTACCCACGTGATACAACCAAACACCACCAAGGCGAGTGATTATAACAAAGCCTTTACAATGCTCTGGCTTAACCCGATACTACCCGCTAAGGATTCAACACTGGTGGGACTGGTTACCACATCCAGGGCCCCCCTCTTGCACCATGTGAATTACTCCATAACTCGGGAACTCACACCGTCCACGATAGTACCCAAATTAAGACATTGCAAATTACTCGGCTAGGTGGCCCATACCAGACATGTGGTTGCATGATAGACTCAGGTCAAAGGCTTGCAAGGTTAAGTCCTTAGTGTGATCAAGGCAAGACATCCACATACCTTCGCCCATCGGGCCCACCTTGGCCTCCTCGCCCTTGCCACTTGCCCCAATCTAAGTTATTATCACCCAGTTGATTACCAATCACCACGTGCCATCAACAATTCAACATCGTTGCGTGACCTGACTCGCTACAACAACTCAATCTCATCGTGTGATTCCACATGACACACAAGTTCATAACATTGTTCCATATTCCATTAATCAAGATTAATTATCAATGATTACGACACATGTGATTACGTGGCAAGGCTAAGCAACTAATACGAACTAATCCTCCAATGTTGGTTATAATTATTAGCCAACTATATTTAACCAATCTAGGGTGACAATGGATCATGGCATATAACGACAAGGTAGGGTATAGATCAATCTGGTATATTAGCTAAGCCCAATCTAACTTGAAACAATTGTATATTTGAAATATATGCAATAGGGTAAAACAAACATAGCAATTTTATAAACATGGGTTCAACATGATCAAAGCACAACTTGCCTTGGAATAGGTCCGATCTTGATCGAAGATTGCTCTTGATTTCTTTGGATCTTCCTCTGAAGCGTCACACAATTCAACGTCTACGCGTATCGAAGAAGAAAAGCAAATAAATACCAAAACAGAGAGCAAATGAACTCCAAGAATCAATTAAAATTCAAATAGATCTCAATTTTACAAATTTTTAGAAATTGGAATCACTCAAATCCGAGTTAAATTGCAAAAGATATAGCCTTTTGAAGTTTGAAATAAATACTGAAATCAGAAAATCAGAAATTTGAATTTAACAGATTTATTTTTATACTGAAAAAATCGATTTATGACGCAAGCATGACGTCCTGCTGACGTCAGCCCTGGCCCGAGGCGCTCCGGTGCTGACACGTGCCCCCCTGGTCCATGGACTGAGTCCATGAATTTCATCGGGTCCACGGTGCACGGTTCACACGGTCGGGCTCTCGACACGTGGGCCCGCACCAAGCCGACCGGCGCCCGGCGCGGCTCGCCACGACAGCGCCATGCAGCGCCGCGTCGCTGCCCGGTCGATCGGCATCCACGTGGGTGACACGCGGCGACGAACGATAAGCCACGTCGACGGCGACGACACGAGCCCTAAGTGCGTCGTGGCGCGAGGTCGGTGGATACTCACGATGCGTCTTGCCGGCGGATCGATGACGCGGTCGGTTTCTCTTAGGAGCTGAAGCGATGGCGGCGTCGTTCTTTTCTTCGTCGGCGATGGCCTCCCGCGGTTCCTCCTCTGGCGATGCCGTCCAAACTAAGCGCGCGCGCGGGTGCTACGAACAACCACGAAGCGAGATCGTCAAAGCGCGAGCTTCGCGATGGCTTGACGGCGGCAAATCGGCGGTTCTTCGACGCGGCGGCGCTCAGCAAACTTCGTGAAATCACGGCGAATCGGCGGCGCTCTCACGGGCTAAACCTAGGTTTCGGTTGCTTAGGGTATTGCGCGGCCGTGCTCGCCTTTTATAGCGCTAGGCCGGTTGCCTTGCCGATTGGTCCATGAGTCCATGGCGGACACGGGCGAGTTCGACACGGACACGCGAGAGCGATGGCCGGATCGGCGACACGTGGCAAATCGGACGGCTACGATAGAGCGAAATCCCAACCAGTGCAGCGTTGCGCTCAACCCTTCGATCCGGATCCAACGGCGGGGATAAAACTTCTAGAAAAGGGCGAGCAGGCCACGCGCTCGGGCGCTTTACGACGGAAAATGGGCCAAGCCCACTCTGTTCATCCGATTTTAAATGTTTTCCAATTAAAATAATTGCTGAAATTCATTTAATTTGTTTTAGGCAATTAATGTATCAGGAAAAATCCCAGAAAAATCTCAAAAATACTTTGAGACATTCTGAACTCAAATAAAATATTTTTGGCAAAACTTTATTTTAACTTTGCACAGATTTAAATAGATTTGAATAAAAAGCAATAAACTCAATTTAAAATTAATTCAAATAAATCCAGAAAAATCCAAATAAATTTCAGAAAATCATAAATGCACTTTTAAGCAATAACAACTTAATTAAGCCAAATTTTTGGGATGTTACAAACCTCCCCCCTTAATGAGAATCTCGACCAGAGATTAGGGCTAACTAGAGAATAGGTTGGAAATTCGACTTCAAATCTTCTTCTCGCTCCCAAGTGGCTTCACTTTGAATGATTGCTCCTTTGCACACTTTAAAAGCGAATAGACTTGTTTACGGTCTTGCGCTCCATAACATCAAAATTACATTGGTTGCTCTTTGTAAGTCAAATCTTCTTGCGACTCTATTGCATCCAACGGGGTTTGCTCTGCTTTGGCACTCTGAGACACTTCTTAGGCTGCGACACATGGAATACATCATGCACTCCCGCCAAGGGTCGAGGCAATTCTAAGCGATAAGCTACCTCTCCTCGGCGGCTCGAGAATCTTGAGCGGACCAATATATCTTGGCGCAAGCTTCCCTTTAACGTGAAATCTTTAACACCCTTAAGAGGGTAACCACGAGATACACATGATCTTACGGTTCAAAACTCAAATCTCGACGACGGTTATGCGTAGCTTTTCTGTCTTGGTGTGCTATCTTCAACCTCTCTCGATCATTGCAACTTGACTTTACGCTTCTTGAGAATGTCGGCCCAAACACCAAGCGTTCTCCGTTTCGTTCCAATTCAGCGGTGTCACGACAAGCACGTCCATACAATGCTTCAAATGGTGCCATCTGCAAGCTAGCTTGATAGCTATTGTTATAATCAGATTCGCATATGGCAAACTTTTATCCCAAGATGTAGCATAAGCTAAAGCACAAGCTCTCAACATATCCTCTAAAATCGATTTACTCTTTCGATCGACCATCATGCTGCGGGTGATATCTTTGTACTAAAATTCAGACGAGTTCCCATGGCCGTGCAACTTATTCCAAAATCTCGAGGTAAATTGGGTCCCTGCATGCGACACAATCTTCTTGGGCACTCCATGCAAGCATACAATCCTTGACATGTACAACTCGCTAAGCGATCTCGGAGTAAGTGGTCTTTCTTGGGATAAAATGGGCGACCTTGGTTAGGCGATCCACAATAACCCAAATGGAATCGTACCCTCTCGAGTTTTAGGTAAACGGTGATAAAGTCCATTCCGATTTCCTCCACTTCCATTAGGAATTTTTAACGGTGCAATAAACCGGTGGTCTTTGATGCATGGCTTTTACTCTCGACATCGTCGCATAAAGCAACATGCTCGGCTACTTCACGCTTCATGTTAGGCCACCAAAATCTCTCTTTCAAATCTGGTACATCTTGGCACTTCTGGATGAATCGAGTACTTAGAATCGTGAGCTTCCTCAAGAATCAATTGTTTGATTCCTTTTTGTCAAAGACATAAATTCGGCCTTTGAAAAACATGGTTCCTTGCTCATCGAGTGAAATCTCGGCTAGGCCTTCTTCCTTTTAGCCTTGATCTTAGAAATTTTATCGTCATCTTTACGCCTTCACTAATCGATCCTCGGTGTTGGCCTCACTTCGATCTGACTACCATTCCTTGCGAGCGACCTCCAACCTTAGTTTCGAAATTCCTTGCATAATTCAGGTTGATCCTCCATTGTCAATGTATTTGCGCTATGGCTCTTTCGACTCGAGCATCCGCCACCACATTGGCTTTTAGGGATGATAATGGATTCCCACATTATAATCCTTAATTAGCTCAAGCCACCTTGACATCTCATATTCAAGTGCTTGAGTGAATATGTATTCGAGCTCTTATGATCGTATATATTTCACATCTATTTCCTATGAGATAATGGCGCCATATCTTCAAGGCATGCACTACGGCAGACTAACTCCAAATCATGCGTTGGGTATTCACTTCATGCGGTCTTAAGCGTCTCGGCGCATAAGCAACGACTTTGCCTTCTTGCATTAACACGCACCTAAGCCTTGCTTTGAAGCATCGCGGTATATATCAAATCCATTACGCATATGGCGGTACTAATCACGGGGTTGTTGTTAAGCGCTTCTTTAATTCCATGAAACTTTTCTCGCACTCTGGCGTCCATGCAAACTTCTTTCCTTTCTTTAACAAGCTGCGTAAGGGTTTAGCAATTGTCGAGAATCCTTGTATGAACCGAGCGGTAATATCCGCCATTCGAAAACTACGGCTCTGGGTATGGACTTGGTTGCTCCCAATGCAACAACTGCGTCCACTTTGCTTGGGTCAAGCTGCTACTCCTTTAGTAGTCATTACGTGACCAAGAAATTCAACTTTCTCCTTCCAAAATTCACACTTGCTAAACTTAGCATATAGTCGATGTTCTCATGACCTCTCTAAAACCATTACGAGATGTTACGCATGCTCTTCCTCGTCTTGAGTAAACCAAGATATCGTCTATGAAGACTACAACAAACTTATCCAAATATTCCATGAAAACCTTATTCATCATGTTCATAAAATATGCGGGGCATTAGTCAATCAAATGACATGTTGTGAACTCATAATGTCCATATCGCGTAGAAAACACGGTCTTAGGCACATCCTCGCTCGGATCTTCAGCGATGGTATCGAGCGAAGATCTATCTTGGAGAAAACTCGGCTCCTCTTAAGCGATCAAATAAGTCATCGATCACGGGCAGCGGATACTTATTCTTGATCGTTACTTCATCGATGCACGATAATCGATGCACATTCTAAGACTTCAGTCCTTTTACGAACAACCAAAACCGGGGCTCCCCACGGCGATGAACTTGGTCTAATGAAACCTTTCTCTTGCGGTTCCTCAATCGCTTCTTCATTTGCACTAACTCGTCGGTAGGCATCCGATATGGTCTTTTGATATCGGTCTTTGTGCACAGGCGCTAACTTCGATCACGAACTTCGATATCGCGGTCGGTGGCAATCACGGCAAATCTTACGAAACACATCCGGGTATTCCCAGCTCATGGCACATCTTCCATCTTGATGGCTTTCACGGCTGTTGACCATTAAGCGCCCATCGCGACTGCGGTCGCTTGAAACTCTACTTTCTTGCCACTAGGGCCTTCCAAAGTCACGATCCTTCGCCACAATCCAAAGCGGCCTTATGCTTGAGCGACCAATCCATTCCAAGGATGGCGTCTAGGATTGCGCATCTATCAAGATAAGATTCGCTAAAATTCTATCCCATCCATAAGCAACTTAGCTCCCAAACACCCAAGGCTAGATCTAAGCTCGGATCACGGGCGATCACGACGTCTGTAGCCTCCCCGAGCTCCATCGGTGCCGTGATGTGGTTGATCCTTCCACACACTTGTTGATTGCGGGGTTGCTCTAGCTTGACTGGCGCACGATTACCTCCTCGAGGTGGTGCTTTGGCGGTGTGGTTCCCAAGTTGAAAGCAGGCGGCGTAATGCCTCCATACGTGGACACCTATTAGAAAAGTGCCCCGGCTCATTGCATGTATAGCATCTTTTCACGGCATCGTTGATCCCTCTGGCGCATTGTTGCCTGTCTTTGGTGTCTGAAAGTTCGATTGGCGGGGCGGTGCGAGGGTTGATATCTGTTCACGGTGGTGGTTGGAATCTAGCAAATTCTTTGTGGCGACATCCTCAAGCGTAGATGGTTTGGGCGTTCACCTGATTAGTCATTAAGCGCTACGGTTTTCACCCGACTCTTTGCGCTTATCTTCTAGGATCAAAGCTTTATTGACTAGTTCACGAAAGTGCGGAAAATTGTGGGTGATCGGTCCCACTGCGATCCTGAATTCGGTCCCTTCATGAAAGCAGGCGCCTAGCTTTATCTGTCGCTACGTCTTCGGGGCATAGCGAGCTAAGCGAGTAAATTTATTGGTATTCGCCCCTTTGGTTGGCCTCCTTGTTTGAGCCACGAACTCTTCCTTCTTAAGGTCCATTATTCCCTCGGGACATGATCTTTGGCGGAAAGCATTAGTAAACTCCTCCCGGTGATCTCTTGTGGGGCTCCATGGCGCAGTAATTCTCCCACCATTCTGCGGTTCCTTCTAGTTGATGAGAGCGTAGAGCACCTTCTCATTGCCCTCACCTTTGAGTGATGTGCGGCTTCTTCTCAATTGTCCTAAGCCGGTCATCGGCTTCCAAAGGGTTCACATTTCTGAAAGCGTTGGTGGTGAGTCCTCATAAAATCTGCTAGCTTTGAGTGAGGTCGGGGTCCACCATGGTTGTTACAGGCTCTGAGGTTGTTGTTGGTTCTTTGCTGCGTTGGCCATCTCTTGCATCTCACTTTGCATCATAGTCTGCATCGGTTGAGTCTGTGGCGCAAGAAATGCTCCAGTTACGCATGTCGTGGCGGTGGTTGAGGGCTGCCTCTGTCGTTGGTGTTGTCGTTCTGGCGCAGTCCACTTCCTGAAGCACCGTTGTTTCCTCGAATATTCACCATCTGATGATTGCCTCTTGGGTTAGGAAAGGTAGGTGTAGCATAGATAAGAGGTAAGAATTTCTAAAGCGGGGAGATAGGTTATACCCAATTGAAATAATTCTTTATTTATTCTTGGTATGGTGCTTATTTAAGCCTACAAGCTTTGCAACACATCGCACACTCAATACAAAGAAGCAAACTAAACACGAAACCTTAACGTCAACTAAAGAGGTAAAGACTAACTTAAAGACGCGACTCACACTCGAGTCTCAACACAGCTCCAAGGCTGACACTCACTCATCCAGCCACCCTGGCTGAGGCTGATCCGGCGCAAACACGGCGGATGGCGGGCATAGGAGCGAACCTATCACGATGACCTACTCTGGGTCCTCTGCAACCACGGGTCTGCACTCCCCCTGGCTCCCACTCTCGCTCCTCGGGATCCTCCTCGGACTCCTCTGCTGGCTCTGAACTCCTCGAGTCACGTGCTCCGGCTCGTCCTCGACCGCCTCTAGGGCCTCTCCCGGCTCGGTGATCATCCGATGGGTGAAGCAGGTCACCTCAAGCTCTGCTCTTCGCCACTCACGAGTGCCTCGTACGATCTCCGGCTCTGAGTAGTATCTCTCATATGATCCTCTGGGCAAGGGCAAACTCGCAAGGTGTCTGCGATGGCACACTCGTCCTCCACGATCCGTCGGCGTCGGCATGCTTGAGCGTGCGGGTGAAGGCGGAACATCGAGTCATGAAGCTCGTCGGCGTAGTCGCGGCGGACGGCGAAGAGCAAGTCGGCGACCTCTGAATGGCAACCTCGTATGAGCATCTTACGGCGAGAGATGTTGATTGGCTGCTAGCTTCCTCGTTCTCGGCGTAGATAATTAGCTTGCAAATAAATCCTCGGTGTACACCATTAAGCGACCATTGCCTCCTCGGTAAAGCGGACGGTAAAGCCCCAGCGTCTGAAGTACTCTCCACGGCTCCATGGCGTAGCCGCGGTGACTCCTCGAAGGTCGAACAATCGGCATCGCTCACAAGAACTTTGAATAAGAGCTCCACCCAAAGCGGCAAGTAAAGCGGTAAATTCAGCAAAGCGAAGTAGAGAATGAGATGAGTCGAGTGTTTTATTAGTCATGTTTAGATTTTCTTTTAGAAAATAGTTTTGGACTCACAGGACACCTCCACACTATCTGAGGCCAAGACCTACGGTCGGTATGCTCTCGATACCACCTCTGTAAGGACCGAATCCATGATTGAACTACTGTGTTTACCGCACTAGTCCGGGATCAACGCTAGTGCACACGACTCAACATTGGTACATATCACATCATACTCAGCGACAACGAATAATAGTTCATTCATTGATATAACTAAAGGTATGATCTTATGACCAACTTACATTATTAAGCCACGCAGGCAAGGCCGAGAATATAAACTAATAATTAGCGCGGAAAGTAGAAAGCGTAGATAGCTCATCAGTTCACCACAGGGCAACCGACAAGGCTCGGACCCTAATGACTCGTGTCTTCACGGACTTCATCTTCCAACACAGTGTAGATTCCTCAAGCTGTTGATTATTGTTGTTTGGCAAGGGTGAGTACTTAAAGCACTCAACAAGTTATGCCTGAATGCAATTCTATGTATCTATATGTAAGGCTTATTCAATGGATAGGCTATCATGGCTATTTTGCAATAAGCAGCATTTATGAACATATATAATAAATAGATCGTAAAGAATGTAAAACAAATAACAATAGTAAATAAGTTCAATATTTCTCAAGTAAATCAAGTTCCCAATCCTAAGTCAAATTTCATCTTCCATATGGCATTCCGCCATCCCAACCATGTTGTCCAATTAATTAAGCTAACCCTTAACTGTAATTCCCGAGCATTGCTCAATACCGCGAGCACGGCTATCCGAATAGTTTCACACTCTGCAGAGGTTATGCACTTTACCCACGTGATACAACCAAACACCACCAAGGCGAGTGATTATAACAAAGCCTTTACAATGCTCTGGCTTAACCCGATACTACCCGCTAAGGATTCAACACTGGTGGTACTGGTTACCACATCAAGGGCCCCCCCTCTTGCGCCATGTGAATTACTCCATAACTCGGGAACTCACACCGTCCACGATAGTACCCAAATTAAGATATTGCAAATTACTCAGCTAGGCTGGCCCATACCAGACATGTGGTTGCATGATAGACTCAGGTCAAAGGCTTGCAAGGTTAAGTCCTTAGTGTGATCAAGGCAAGACATCCACATACCTTCTGCCCATCGGGCCCACCTTGGCCTCCTCGCCCCTTGCCACTTGCCCCAATCTAAGTTATTATCACCCAGTTGGTTACCAATCACCACGTGCCATCAATAATTCAACATCGTTGCGTGACCTGACTCGCCACAACAACTCAATCTCATGGTGTGATTCCACATGACACACAAGTTCATAACATTGTTCCATATTCCATTAATCAAGATTAATTATCAATGATTCTGACACATGTGATTACGTGGCAAGGCTAAGCAACTAATACGAACTAATCCTCCAATGTTGGTTATAATTATTAGCCAACTATATTTAACCAATCTAGGGTGACAATGGATCATGGCATATAACGACAAGGTAGGGTATAGATCAATCTGGTATATTAGCTAAGCCCAATCTAACTTGAAACAATTGTATATTTGAAATAACCCCGCGAATTAACTTGGGTCACAGGTGTGGTTTTGGCTGTATTGACTGCATCGTTTGGTGTAACTGGTTATTCTTTGCCTTCAAAATTCTAAAGCTTTCGTCTCAATTCATATTTAGCCGCGAGCAATCTACGTTTGTGATCTCGTATATTTCGGACCTTGAAACTGGCTAACGCCTTTTATGAACTCTTATCCAAAATCTCTCAATCAAAGTATGTTCCTTTTCAAACCTTCTTCTAGCTCTAGCTTTTCAAAATCCCTATCGTCCGGTCAATTCTTGGAGTTAGCACGGTACTGAGGTCTCTGGAGCGAGTGACGGATTATCTCTTTTGGAACATTAGAGGTTGTGGACAGCACTCATAGCTCCTCTATTTCTCAAGAATCAATCAAAGAAATGTTCTAGTTCCGCGATACGAGCTAGGTAATTTTCCTCAAGGTCATAAAGATCGGTCATCTAGCGTGGACTTGACTCTAAGTGGAAAGTCTTTCTCATCTACCTCTTCCATCCAAAACCGTTTTTCCGAGGCCCATTGCCAAGTTACTTAAATCTATATCGGAGCTATAGGATCGGTAGACCCGTGGCGAAGATGGTTCGCTCCCACATATATGCAATAGGGTAAAACAAACATAGCAATTTTATAAACATGGGTTCAACATGATCAAAGCACAACTTGCCTTGGAATAGGTCCTGATCTTGATCGAAGATTGCTCTTGATTTCTTTGGATCTTCCTCCAAGCGTCACACAATTCAACGTCTACGCGTACCGAAGAAGAAAAGCAAATAAATACCAAAATAGAGAGCAAATGAACTCCAAAAATCAATTAAAATTCAAATAGATCTCAATTTTACAAATTTTTAGAAATTGGAATCACTCAAATCCGAGTTAAATTGCAAAAGATATAGCCTTTTGAAGTTTGAAATAAATATCAAATCGTAAAATCGAAATTGAATTTAACAGATTTATTTTTATACTGAAAAAATCGATTTATGACGCAAGCATGACGTCCTGCTGACGTCAGCCCTGGCCCGAGGCGCTCCGGTGCTGACACGTGCCCCCCCTGGTCCATGGACTGAGTCCATGAATTTCATCGGGTCCACGGTGCACCCGGTTCACACGGGTCAGGCTCTCTGACACGCGGGCCCCGCACCAAGCTGACCCGGCGCCAGCGTAGCTCGCCACGACGCGCCATGCCAGCGCCACGTCGCTGCCCGGTCCGATCTAGCATCCACGTGGGTGACACGCGGCGACGAACCAGTAAGCCACGTCGACGGCGACGGCACAGAGCCCTAGGGTCGTCGGCGGCGAGGTCGGTGGATACTCACGGATCGTCTTGCGGCGCGGATCGATGACGCGGTCGGTTTCTTCCGAGGAGCTGAAACGATGGCGGCGTCGTTCTTTTCTTCGTCGGCGACGGCCTCCCGCAGTTCCTCCTCTGGCGATGCTCGTCCAAACTAGCGCGCGCAGGTGCTCGAACAACCACGGCGAATCGTCAAGGCGCGAGCTTCACGATGGCTTGACGGCGGCGAATCGGCGGTTCTTCGTCGCGCGGCGCTCGGCAAACTTCGTGAAATCACGGCGAATCGACGGCGCTCTCACAGGCTAAACCTAGGTTTTGGTTGCTTAGGTATTGCGCGGCCGTGCTCGCCTTTTATAGCGCTAGGACCGTTTGCCTTGCCCGATTGGTCCATGAGTCCATGGCGGACACGGAGCGAGTTCGACACGGACACGCGAAGACGATGACCGGATCGGCGACACGTGGTAGCCGTCGGACGGCTACGATAGAAGTAAATCCCCAACCGTGCAGCGTTGCGCTCAACCCTTCGATCTGGATCCAACGGCCGGGATAAAACTTCTAGAAAAAGGGCCGAACAGGCCACGCCGCTCCGGGCCGCTTTCACACGGAAAATGGGCCAAGCCCACTACTGTTCATCCCGATTTTAAAGGTTTTCCAATTAAAATAATTGCTGAAATTCATTTAATTTGTTTTAGGCAATTAAAGTATCAGGAAAAATCCCAGAAAAATCTCAAAAATACTTTGAGACATTCTGAACTCAAATAAAATATTTTTGGCAAAACTTTATTTTAACTTTGCACAGATTTAAATAGATTTGAATAAAAAGCAATAAACTCAATTTAAAATTAATTCAAATAAATCCAGAAAAATCCAAATAAATTTCAGAAAATCATAAATGCACTTTTAAGCAATAACAACTTAATTAAGCCAAATTTTTGGGATGTTACACCTACCTAGGCCCATCTCCATCCTAGCTCCCTAGCTTCTCTTTTCGCTAGGCGTGCGACAGTGCTGCGGTGCCTTAGGTTGTTGTCGTTAGCCTCCAAGACAACAAGTAGCCTCTTCCTCTGCCCCTATTCCCTAGCTCTGGTCCGTTTGCGCTGCCTAGGTCATTGCTCGGCTGTCCTCGCCGGCACCACCTCTCGGCCATACTGTCATTGCAACATAGAGGGCCATGGCGGAGGCATCCGAATCCTATGTTTCATGACGCTATCGACTAGAGCAACGGGTGCACAGGCATGTGCTGTCCTGGAGGCACAGCAGGGCCACTGCCCTTCATCTCGCTTGAGGTTGGGTCACCAGCCTTCGTCACACCTACATCCAGTTGTTGATTGCATCCAGGCCAGCCACTGTACGCTCTGGACTCCATTAAGGTGGCTACCATCACCTCGTGCACATGTGCCACGTGCCATTCTTGCCTTCTTTTGTGATGAGTTATACGCATACTATCCATTCGGTGCAGTGTCCATAGCTATCTAGGATCTAATAGATTGTGTTGTTTCATGCAGGGTGGATGATTGCTAGAAAGTATTTGAGGATGACAGTGTAGATGAAAAAAAGCAATGACTTGCCATTTATACTACAAGAAAAATAGTGTTTTGGCAAATTAGTTCCTTATATTTTCCTATATAATGACACAAAAAAAGAGAGAGATAGGGGGAAAACTAAAGAAAACTCTTGTGAGATGCAGCGAGGGGATGGGGAGTGGCAGTGGAGGATTAAGAGGTTGAGACACAAGAGCTTTCTTCAGTTTTTTTAATTACAGAATACTGCAAGCTATGAGCCAACTTTGGCCAATGTTGAGCAACCCAGATCCCTTATGCATGTTTTTTGAGCTCACATTCTTATCTTTGCTCTATACTGTTCTTTTAAGGCATAGCTAATTGTTTAATATATGATTCTTTGTCCAGATGAGCCAAGGACAGAGAACAATTATGGGGAAACATTTTGCCCATAATTGGAACATTCTCTGCGTTGTTTCTTCGAAGGTATTGTAGGGAGGATTAAGAAAAGGACAATACATTGGGCTGCTATATGATAGCAGTTGTGGCTTTGAGATTGGTCTAAATAGTTGGATGCTAATGTGCATGTCATTACTGGTGCATGTTCCAAATAACTATATGTCTAGCATGCTTTATGGCATATTTCAAGGTAATGTCCCCTCCATCCATGATTGAGCTTGCCCTCTACAACTCATCTGTAGTGTTATTCATCTATACATTAATTCAGGTGAATGTGTCCTTAGCAGTTTGAATTGTCTTTGGACCAGTTTGTATTGCACCAGGGTTTAACTTCTCCAAATTTTACGTTTTGTTATAGTAAATTCAGATGCAATCTCTAGCTCCTTCATAGAAGTGATTATAGGTCACCCAACAAACTATACTCATCTCTGTGTATCATCTCCATTTTGTGTTGTGTATTGCCATTGGTATGATAAACAATGAAATATGTTATTGACAATTACCATGTAGATGCTAATGCGCTGGTTATACCTGTTTTAGCATTGTTGCAAAGTAAGCATTTACATTGATTATGTTATGGCTAAATCTATTCTGTCGGGACCCGAATATGCAAATCCGAACCCTCTGTGTATACTACACTAGTCAGGGATCACACTAGTGCACATAGGCTCAACATAGATGAATACTACAATCATACATAGCGAAAATATAACAAAAGACATCATATATTAAATATTAAATTATTGACTGACCTTATGGTCAAACTTACATGATTATGCCCCGCAAGGCTAAATAACAAATTAAACTGCAGTGGAATGAAAACATTGATAAACCCCTCACTATACCACAGGCAACTAACAAGGCTCGCCCCTAAATATTCGTGTCCTCCTGGAACACCTCCTCCAAAGCTGGTGTAGACTCCTCACTGGTGATGTTGATGTTGGCAAGGGTGAGTACTTAAAGCACTCAACAAGTTGTGCACAGAATGCAATTCTATATAACTATATGCAAGGCTTATTCCAAAAGAATGGCTAACATGGCTATTTTGCAGCAAAGCATCATTTATGAACAAGTACAATAAATAGATTATAAAGACAGTAAAACAAATAACAATAAATAGTAATTTTAGCATTTCAGGTAAACCAATTTATTCAATCTAAGTCAAGTTCCAACTTTCAATAACAGCATCCAGCATTCCCATCCAGGTTTTCATTTAATAAAATCTAACCCTTGACTGTAATCCCCGAGCATTGCTCAATACCGCGAGCACGGCTATCCAAATAGATTTTACACTCTACAGAGGTTATGCACTTTACCCACACGACATAACCATACACCACAAAGACGAGTGGTCATGACAAAACCCTTCGGAAACCTTTATCCTAACATTGACCCTCCCGGTAAGCCATACACTACACCTTCCCTTAGCGGAGGAGAAGGATAGGACCGACAAACCGTTAGATTGATGTGTAACGCCACATCCTCCGCTATAACCACACTTCCATGTATGCACGCTTCTGTGTGATTATCCACCTGAGGAATCATATATCAAGATATCGATAATCCTACTGTTAGGTCTGTCCCATTCCAGATTATGTGGTTGCATGATTGACTCAGTTCAAAGGCTCGCAAGGTTAAGTCCATAAGATGACCGAGGCAAGACTTCCACAAACCCTCTGTTATTCCTGACCCACCTTGGCACGCTGCCGCTTACCACTTGCCCCAATCTAAATTATTTACCACCCCAGTTGATTACCATGCACCACGTGCCATCAACAAGTCAACGTCGTTTCGTGACATATGTCACTATAACTCAACATCATTGTGTGACAGCACCCGACACACCTTTCATAAACATGTTCCATATTTCATTAATCAAGATTCACTTTTGATATTGCAAAAGACATGTGGTATACGTGGTATGGCTAAGCATACTAAACACGGTCTAACCAACCCATATTGATTGCTAATAATAACCAACTAATAATAAACCATCTTAGGGTGACAAATAAATCATGGTGTACAAATGACAAGGTAGGATATAAATCAAGTAGGTAGATTAGCTAAATCCCAATTTAATTTGAAACAGTTATACGCATAAAATAACATGTAATAGTGTAAAGACAATATAGCAATTTTGCAAACTTGGTTCAACATGATCAAAGCACAACTTGCCTTAGAAAAGCCCTTATTCTTGCTCTAGATCTTGGTCTTGAATCAACTATTCCTCCTCAGGCATTTCACACAATTCGATATCTACGCGAAACTAGAGAAAAAGCAAAATAAATACCAAAACAGAGAGCACATGAACTCCAAAAATCAAATAAAATTCATAATTAGATATATCTCAATTTTGATTTTTTTTAGAAATTTGAATCACCTCAATCGGAGCTCGTATGAGGGAGAACGGGCTTGTGAAAGATTCAAAAATCATAAAAACCTGAAATTATTTTATTTCAAAAACTCGATTTATCGCGTCAACGTGACGTCATACGGACGTCAACCCTGCCCAAGCCAACCGGATGCCAACACGTGTCCCTCGGTCCATGGACACAGTCCATGAACCTCATCGATCCACGGTGCATCCAGTCCACACGGACTTGGATCGCTGACACACGGTACCCGCGCTGTGCTGACTCAGTGCCATAGCGACGCACACGTAACTCGCCACGCAAGCGCCACCTCAGTGACCTCGCCTACGTGGCTGCCACATGTCGACGAAGCGTCAACCCACGTCAGACGGTGGCACGCGCAACCCTAGGGTCACCGACGGCGATCGAAGAGACCACCTATGGTGAGCTCATCACCTCGCCTACCTCCTGACGCGATCAGATCTTGAGTTCGTGTATTAGTTCGACGGCGGCGCGACCTTCTTCTCTAGCAACGATGGTCTTCGCGGTGAACCTCCTCTCCAGCGGTGATCCGGTGGAACAACGGTGCGCAAAAGGTGCTCTGGATGATGGCGAAGCGGATGCGGCATGTTTCAGGCTCTTTGACGACTTGACGACGGTGAATCGACGTTTTCTTCCTTATGGCGGCGCTCGACTTGGCTTTGGACCTCGCGGTGCAACCTTGGGGCTTCAACTTCTTGATTCCTGGCGACCCCAACGTGCACCTTTATAGCCGCACTAGCCCTCTCCGGCGCCGACTTGGACCTTGAGTCCATGGCGGCCACGGCTCCGAGTTCATCGCGAGGACGACAACGCTGCTTCGTGCGATGACGATCGGACGGTCACGACACACTCTGAACCCTGTACAATCCTAACCGAACACGCGTCTTCCGCAACGGCATGGATTTGGAAGAGACCCGAACCGATACGCCCCACTCTCCACCCTTCGATCGTCATCCGACGGTCGCTAGTGCTAGAATGAATAGGAAATCTCACTAATAAATCGTAGCCATTCGATCTAAATCCTATGGCCCACATTCCGACTCTCAAAACCAGGCCAAATGGATCACATGTGCAATAATGGGCTCGGCCCGTTACTGTTTTGATTTTTGCTGATTTTTAGTTAAAATAATGACAAAAATTACCTTAATTAGTTTTAGGCAATAAAAATTATTAGGAAAAATCCATAAAAATTCCCAAAAATACTTTGAGACATTTTTAACTCAAATAAAATATTTAGGGAAAAAAATTATATAAATTTTATCTATATATAATTATTTTTCTAAAAAGGCCAATATACTTAATTTGAAATAAATTCAAATAAATCCCAAAAAATCCAATAAATCCAGAAAAATCACAAAATGTACAAATAGCAATAAATTAATAATAAAGACAAATTTTGGGATGTTACATGTTCTTTGTTATTTTTACTTTACTAGGTGTTCACTTGCTTCCATAATGGCCAAACATCATATGCGTGTGATTGTTGTCGATTTCTATGATGAAAATGAAAGAGAAGTTTCCTTTTTGGTTCAAAAGGTAAACAAAAGGTTTCACTGAGATCTTCCATCTACCATATTCATCAAATATATTGTTATTAATGCAGATATTACATCTGCCATATTACTGATGTACATAAGAATTTGCTATGTTCAGTTTCATTCTCTTAGACATAATTATGCACATGCTATATTTCATAGAATGTCTCGCAAGATCGTATTAATCCATTTAGAATTTCCACCTAGACACCTACTTCAGGTATCATATTATTGTTAGACTTAGGGTTTAACTAAAACATGAACTAGCCTTAAGTCATGATCACCAAAACCATAATGCGGAAATTAAACATTAGAAACTAACCCGGAATGGATGAAGATGATGCCATTAGTGTTCTTTGGTCGTGAAGAAAATCCGAAGGCGGTAGACACGCGATGGAACTAATGCACGATGAAGAAAGAGGGAGCACCGTGATTTTCACAGTGATGGTGAGGATCTTCGATAGCTTTGTGCCAAAAACCCTAGATCAGATGGGTGTGTCGGGAAGAAGCAACTTGAGTGCAAAAACTTAATCAAACGAGTGCCGGCTCCTTCCCTTTAATTGTGGCGCTGGCTATCAGGGCCAAACCAAATTTCTGTTGGTGTGCTCCTGATTAGAGCGCAAGAAGGTGGGCCTAGCCTCTTAAATTTCGGCTCTGTTAGTTCAAGCCAAGATCGTAACCAACATTCTCCCAGTTGATCGAAAGGCTAATATCATAAGTCCATACTCAACAAAACAATATACTAAGATAATGTATTACAACGATTAATTTAAGCACCGCTGCAACCCCAGTATCTATAGTGCATTATTCTATCTCGATAGGATAATTACTTATTCTTAACGGGAGTTGATTTTATACTTATGGTCCTTATTTTCAGAATCAGAGGCTTTCCAATAAATCCATGTCGGTAACATGCCCTCGAAAGAGATTGGGTGGTAAGCCTTTAGTAAGCGGATCCGCAAGCATAGACTTAGTACTTATATCTTAACATCAATTGTCTGATCCTGGATTCTATCTTGCACAACATGATACTTAATGTCAATGTGTTTGGCAGCACAACTTGACTTGTTGTTACTCAAATAGAAAACTACGTCCAAATTATTGCAGTATATAGGTAGTGGTTTGGATATGCTGTCTACCACTCTTAATCCCGGGATAAAATTCTTAAGCCATACAGCCTGCCCAGTAGCCTCATAACATGCCACAAACTTAGCCTGCATCGTTGATGATGCAGTAAGTGATTGTTTGGAGCTTTTCCATGAAATAGCTCCTCCCGCAAGTGTGAAGATATAACCTGATGTGGATTTCTTAGTATCAACACAACCTGCAAAGTCAGCTTCTGGATAACCCACAACCTCAAGGGTATCCGACTTCTTATATGTGAGCATGTAATGCTTAGTGCCCTGCATATAACGCAAAGCTTTCTTAATGGCTTTCCAGTGGTCCAACCCTGGATTTGATTGATATCTGCAAAGCATCCCGGTTATGAATGCTAAATTAGGGCGAGTACAAACTTGAGCATACATAATGCTTCCGACAGCTGAAGCGTAAGGAATCCCCTTCATCTGATCAGCTTTTAATTGATTCCTTGGACTTTGGAATGTTCCAAACTTATCGCCCTTAACAATAGGAGCAGGCGTGGCAGAGCAGTTATGCATATTAAATATCTTACGCACTCTGTCAATGTATGCCTTTTGGGATAAGCCTAATACCCCTTTGGACCTATCTCGGTGAATCTCAATACCCAAAACATAAGAGGCATCACCAAGATCCTTCATGTCAAAATTAGCGGAAAGAAATCTCTTGGTCTCATACATCATATCCTTATCATTACTAGCCAATAAGACATCATCCACATAAAGCACTAAGATAGTAAATTTGCTCCCCTTAGTCTTAATGTATATGCAATTGTTCACTTTATTTTCTTTGAAACCAAAATTTCTTATGATTTCATCGAACTTAAGGTACCATTGTCTAGACACTTGTTTTAATTCATAGATGGATTTCTTATGTCGAATCCCATATGTTCCTTGCCTTCCACAACAAAACCTTTCGGTTGAGCCATGTAAACATTTTCATGCAAGTCACCATTAAGGAATGCGGTTTTAACATCCATCTGATGTAGCTCTAAATTATAATGAGCAACAAGCGCCATGACAATTCTTAGTGAATCTTTCTTTGAGATGGGAGAGAAAGTATCAACATATTTAATCCCATCTCTTTGTGTAAACCCTTTTGCTACAAGCTTTGCCTTGAATCTTTTGATAGTTCCCTTAGAGTCATGCTTAGTTTTGTAGACCCATCTACAGCCTACTATTTTGACTCTATCAGGGATTTCTACTAAACCCCAGGCATCATTAATACTCATAGACTTAATTTCATCCTGCATGGCCTCAAGCCACTTGGGTGAATCTTTAGTCATCATGGCCTCAATTGAGGTAGAATCGTCTACTTTCCCTATGTCATTCACATCTTCATTCATGTATACGACATAATCATTCGGCTTCTGTCCTGCTGTGATCTTCTTAGTGGTTCATTAATTATCACAGAGGGCTGTTGAGGCTCATCATTAGGTGCTGTACTGTTGATCCTAGAATTCTCAGTTGGGGGGTTAACTCCAGGATTCTCAGCTGGAGGTATAACTGAATGAGGCACAGGAAGAATAGTCTCTTGAATTATCGATAATGGTACATAAGTTCGAATCTCCTCGAGATCTATTTTCGTAGCCTCTGAGCTTCCATTGATTTCATCATTCTCTAAAAATACAACATGTCGGGTTTCCACAAATTTAGTGACACGATCTGGACAATAAAATCAATACCCCTTAGATCTTTCAGGATATCCAATAAAATGTCAACTTACTGTTTTAGGATCTAATTTTCCAATATGTGGATTAAAGTTTTAGCTTCAACAGGACTACCCCACACACGTAAGTATTTTAAACTCGGTTTCCTCACAGTCCATAATTTATAAGGTGTCTTAGGCATTGATTTACTGGGAACCCGATTAAGTATATGTGCGGCTGTCTTTAATGCTGACATCCACAAACTAACTGGTAAACTGGAGTAACTCATCATGCTGCGCACTATATCCATAAGGGTGCGGTTGCGTCTTTCATCTACTCCATTTTGCTGAGGTTCACCAGGTGTTGAATATTGGGCTATTATGCCATTTTCTGAAAGAAACTTAGCAAATGGACTTGGAATTTGTCCATAAGGAGCATGTCTCCTATAATATTCTCCTCCACGATCTGATCTCACTACCTTAATCTTTAAACTATGCTGATTTTTTTCTTAAACCTTAAATATTTTAAACTTATTGAGTGATTCAGATCGATCACGAATGGAAAAAATATAACCATAACGGGAGAAATCATTAGTGAATGTGATAAAGGAGTCATACCCATCCACTGAAGTTATAGGAAATGATCCACATATATCAGTGTGGATTAATTCTAAGATTCATGTGCTTCGTGTGGCTCCTTTCTTAATTTGTTTTACATATTTCCCCTTAATATAGTTAATACAGTGGTTTGAGTCAGAGAAGTCTAATGGATGGAGTACCTCTTCCTTAATGAGACGTTCCATTCTCCCCTTCGAAATGTGACCTAGACAACAATGCCACAATTTCGATGAAGTCTCATCACTTATAGTTCTCTTTCGCTTATTGGTGACATCGCACATATTCATTGACACAAGAAATTTAGAGAAAGGAAGCATATAGAGTTTGTCAAGTCGAGTTGCGAGACCAACATTATTGGAATTAAAACTCATAGTGCATTTATTATTCCCAAAAGTACAAATGTATCCATCATCATCCAAAAGAGAAACAGAAATAAGGTTCCTCCTCATGGTGGGAACATAAACAACATTATTTAAATGAAGGGTGAAGCCACTATCTAATGCTAATGGTAGTATGCCAATGGCTTCAACTTCAGCCTCCCTTCCATTAGCAACTCTAAGACTTTGCTCCCGCTTTCTTAGTGTCCTCACAGTAAGGAATCCTTGCAATGAATTAGAAACGTGCACAATGGCACCAGAATCAATCCACCAGGTATTAGGAAAAAAATTAGCAAAAAGGGTTTCATCAACAGTAGAAATTATGCCATTACCCTTCTTGGCAAGCCACTTCATGAAGCCCACACAATCTTTGTGAATGTGCCCACTGTTCTTACATAAACGACAGATGGGCCCATCAGAAGTAGAGTTAGATGCAGCAGGGGCTTTCTCCTTTAGCTTTGGCTTGCTTGACTTAGCCTTAGGAGAAAAATACAGCTTCTTTTTGGACTTAGATTCCCCTTGGAATTTCCTTTTGCCATGACCAACATGGAAATTTTGGTCTTTTTTCTCAGCCTTAAGCCTCTCCTCCTCTTGGACACACATGGCGATCAACTCGCTCATAGTCCATTGCTACTTCTGAGTATTATAATTAATCTTAGATGCATTAAACTCAGAAGGAAGGGAGGTCATAATAAAATGGACCAAGAAACCATCAGAAATGGCCATGTCCATGCCCTTAAGTTTAGCAGCCATACCAGTCATCATCATGATATACTCACGAACACTACTAGAGCCATCATACTTAGTGGTTAGCATCTTCATGATTAAAGTACTAGCATAAACTTTTGAGGAGCCCTTAAATTGTTCCTCAACTGAGGCCAAGTACTACTTAGCATTATCGGATTCAGTGATTGCTCCCCTTATCGCTACAGATATGGTGCTCTTCATAATCATCAAGGACAAGCGGTTGGACTGCTCCCACTTTTTCGCTGTTAAGTCATAGAGTTTCTTTTTTCAGTGAAACTCTCATCATCAGCGGAAGGAGCTACGAGAGCATCCTCACGTAATGCATAGTCCAAGTCCATGACACTAAGGACAATCAAAATCCTCTCCTTCCAAGAAGGAAAGTTTGTTCTAGTGAGCTGCTCAATGTTGTTCAAGTAAACGACAACATTAGTGTTATTCATGGCTGAATCAAATACAAAATTTAATTAGTAATCATTAGAAAAATAAATGTCTTGAATGAAAATTAACCCTACGTTGGTTTGATTAATAACATGCTAATGACATTTAAATAGTTCTAACTCGCATCACCGTTGGGTAGAAACGAAAAAGGACTAAATTATCTTATGGGTGACACATGTTCATAAACAACGTTGGTCAGTATATGATCATGGTCATGACGTAATCCCAAATTTAACATTAAATGATAATCTCTAATCAAAATTTTCTGTTAGTTCCATTTTAATTAGAGATAATGCTCATAAATAATCATCATGTACAAAGTTAATTGCCACATTAATTAATTAGTCCAGAAAATTGATCATAAAATTAATCATAACATAAGTGCCCAGGAAATAAAAATTAAATAATACTTATTGCTGAAATTAAAGACTAAACAAATACCCAAAAATAAAAAAGGACTAAAACTATTATGCTCTGGCCTTAAAGATTCACACCCGGCCCAGCCGCTTTGCTGCGGCCCGAGCGGAGCCCATGCCTCTACCACGTCCCGAGCGGAGCCCATGCCTCTACCGCGGCCCACACAGACGTGAGCGGTGGCCTGGCGCGGAGTGCGAAGCAATGTCCCGACGCATGACTCAAAGCGGAGGCCCGGTGTGGAGCGCGAAGTGGCGGCTGTCGATGGAGATCGAACGATCGAGATGATGCCGAACCGAAACAAAACCGATGCACGCAAGAAAATCTAACCCTAATGCCATTCGTGCCTGGGACAAACACAACAGTGGCGACTCATGACCGAGCGAGCGGGAGGTCGCATGGCAGAGCTGAGGCCGCATATGGCCCCGGTGGAGCGGGAAAACATGCCGACGCGACCGCGGGCGAAGCTAAGGCCCGCGAAAGATGGTGAGCGCGTGCGTGACGAGCTGATGCTGCACGCAGCTCCGGCGAGAAGAGCGCAAGCCCCAGCGCACATGCGGGTGAAGCTAAGGCCTGCGACGACGAGTGGAACGGCGGGGCAACACCGACCGAGGTAAGCCCGAAACCCCCTCTTAGATCAATAGGATTTGCTTGATTGGTTTCAGGATTATGGGGATAAACATGGGGATTAGGGTTTTGGATGGGTTCGAATCTATTCTTTTCCCCTCCTTCTCAGTGCTAACCGAGCCAAAAGAACCATAAACCATACTATTCCGACAAGAACAAGGGTAAAAACTGGGCTTAAGGGGATCATACAAAGGCTAGATCGGCTCTGATACCAAATGTTAGACTTAGGGTTTAACTAAAACATAAACTAGCCTTAAGTCATGATCACCAAAACCATAATGCGGAAATTGAACATTAGAAACTAACTCGGAACAGATGAAGATGATGCCATTAGTGTTCTTTGGTCGGTGAAGAAAATGCGAAGCCGGTAGACACACGATGAAACTGAGACGCGATGAAGAAAGAGGGAGCACCATGATTTTCACGGTGATGGCCGGCTCCTTCCCTTTAATTGTGGCGCTGGCTATCGGGACCAAACCAAATTTCTGTTGGTGTGCTCCGGATCAGAGCGCAAGAAGGTGGGCCTAGCCCCTTAAATTTCGGCTCTGTTAGTTCAAGTCAAGATCATAACCAACAATTATATAGCAATTTCAAATGGTAAATTGCGAATATGTGAAATCACAAAAACAATGTTTGGTCCATTTTAGTTGTAATTCCTTTGGTTAGAATATGTTCAACGATAGGAATCTTGAGCATCTTAAATAATATTGTGTAATTTTTTTGTAGATCTTACAACTGGAATCGTATGCTCGTGCATATCTTCATGAATAAAGCTTAGTGAAATAATAACTCACCTTTAGGCTTACCACTTTTGGTTGCTATTCCAAGCCATCACACAGCTCTACTTTACCAAAAAATTAGCAAGTTTATTGAATAGTGCTATGCTCTAGGCTGTGCTGCAAAACCTTCGACGAAAATGTGTTGTTTTATCCATGCAATAAGAATAGATATCCTAAATCAAATCTCACCTTTTTGGAGCTTTTGAAAAAGCCGAACCAAATTAAATTTAGCTTACAAGCAACTAAATCAAGACCCACCATTGTCGGTACATATTGTGTCATTCTAAATATATATGCAGGTGAGTTTATAATCAACCCCTTTCTGGTTTTGAAACAGGTCACATGAAAATTCAGGAAAGATCCTGTAGTTATAGTTTGCCAGCTAATTTCTTCCGCCCTTTTTTAATTGCAGGTCAGGTATGAGTAATGCACAGGACATGATCCTGATATTCTTTTAATCCTATGTAATATTACCTCTTGTCCTATGCTTATACTTCTACATGCTAGGGGATTCTGCTGTGTTGCTTCACATACAACAGATAATGCTACCTGTTTGTTTAAGTAATGATTCATTGAACCTTTTATTTAGAGAAATTTTATAGTGGATAACATAGGTAGTAAGTAGTGGTAGTAGAAATCAAATTTAACTATCCATTCATCAAGGGTATTTTAGACTTTTCCTATCTATTCATCAATGGTATTTTAGATTTTTCCTAATTCGTTCACAGTTTTGGATTCGCCGAATGTCTGGTGATCTTCAGAGGCTTCTTATCCATTCATCCGCTATTCATCAAAATTACATGATGTGTTTTACCGTAGAGGACAAATAGTTTGACGGAATTTTTTACCCTTTTAACTATCTCTGAATTTTACTACCAATACTACAGGTGGTAGTATAACTAGATCTAAATTGATTTCAACCATTAGATTCAAAGGAATAGACGGCTTATATTGATTTTAATCCACTGTAAAAGAGCTCTTTATTTAAAGCGAGCATGTCATTTTTTATTTTGAAAATTTAGCAACCCATTTATATTGAGTTCTTGACGGTTAATCGATTCCATTGAATCTATCTTGGTATAGAATAGTGATATGAATCGTATGATATTGTTAATAAGGCATCAATACATAGGCTTCTAAGTAATCTCTGCGAAAAGGCAATGCACTTTTGCTTGATTAGCTACTGTAGTTGATGTCACAATGGCCACAATACCACGTCCAGAAATCAGCGTAGATTTTTTATCACACGTTGTATCATAAGGCAATCAATTATGTCTATGAGCATTGAATTTTAATAGCAATTCTATATAAAATTTGACAGTGAACGTGTTTTTTGCTTTCGATGGTTTGATCTAGAAAATTATGTTGTAAACTGTTGTCAATTTATGTCTAAAACATGAAGGTTTGGGCTATTAGGTATTATTGCATTACTTTTTATCTTGTTGGGGTAGGCGCTTATTGCGTCAGAAATATCTACGCCTTTACGTAGCACTTATTAAATCAAGATGTGTTATCATCATCTACCATTCATTCATACTTTAATATCTATGTAACTGTACAGCTGTCAAAAGGAAAAGCATATAAACATTTCTCCCAGTTTTAACATGTCGGAGATGGATGCAGACGTGCCAGGTGGACTTCAATGCTGGCGCCGTATCCGGGGCCCATGTCCCATGCCTTGCCGCCAATTCATTATTGAGAGGCCCAATTATTTTTTGAAGGCCCAACAAGTATATGATACTTCTCCTACTGGCCGGTATTACTAGGTACGGCCACAAACGGAGACCGACCGGCGTGTTGATTTGGTTAATGGCATTGGCTGCTGTCCGAACTACCGACCAGGTTCACATTATCGATATCGCGATAATTGACAATATCGGATTTTGAAAATCCAAAAAAATCGGGCGAAAATCGGTCGAAAATCGGTAGAGAATCGAAGGGTTTCAAAATCAAACTTTTGATGAATTTTGTTAAAAAAAAATGATCTGCACCGATAATCGCTCGATATGCATCGATAATCAGTCGAAAACCGACCCAATCAATTTTGCAAACTTGTGTTCTTTGGCAATCGATATTGTGAGCGATTTTCGCTCGATATTCATCGATAATCGAGCGATATTCACCGATTATCGCGATATTTACGTCACATAATTTTTTTTGAATTTTTGATTTTTTTTTTGAATTTAACCGGTTTACCGATCGGTATTAGATACCGAACCGGACCGGTAAGGTTGATAATCGCGATAATCGACGATAATGTGAACCCTGCTACCGACTACTTATCATGGTATTGCGTCCTAAATGGCAGCTTGCTCTTGTTTGGATATGTGATCCTTGTGCATTACTTTTTATTAAAACGCAGATCTGAGCTCTCTAGCTCGGCAGTGCTAGTATATTTTTAGCTCTCAGAAAGCTTAACTAGAGATGATCCATGAAGAATCAATGGACTTCGCACTCATCAGGCTGGCAGTGGCACAATTCTAGTTCTTCGATCTCTTGGTCATAGTCATCCCATGAATTGCTTGATCGTACAGTCAAAATCCATTACTTGATATGGCACGGCTTGCCCATGCCATTTCTCTGTCTCCTTTGCAGTCATGCGGGACTTTACACGAGGTAGGACGGTGCCGCCACGAACAACTAGCCGCGATCTTGTAGCACCTAGCACGTCATGTGCTCAAAATATTACCACTATTTATATTTTTTTATCATTTTAATATGATTTTAACTATAATTGCATCGAGTATTCTAAAACTATTAACACATTTACTAAATTATACGAAGGAATTTGCGTAACAATGTAAACAATAATAAACTTTGGAACCAAATGCCCAAGCACAGCCAAGTTCACGCGATCCGGAACACCTAAGTTTTTGCACTTGGATACACCCGAGTCATATGCATCCGGAAGCAATCTTTACCTTTGGCGACAACGATGATCAAGAATATATAGAGAAAATTAAATAAAGAACCAAACGTACTCCTCCATTAATATTAAACTCTAGCAAAGTTCACGTGACCATTATTATGAATGCAAAGGTTCATTAACTAAACTAGCCTAAAGCTTTATTATCTCAAGAGTGATCACTAATACTAGATAGCTGTGGAAGATGAAGTGGTAAGAGACACAATAGCTCTACTCCTATCCTATGCATGTCACATTCAATGATCAGCTAAAATATTAAAATAAACAAAGGTGAGTCCATGACTCAGTAAGAACATAATAAAATAATAATATAATTATTTATTACATTCATCTCATCAATCATCTTTTATCATTAGCCGTACAATACAAATCTGTCTACATTCTTGTATGCTCATTTCATAGCGTATACCGGTATCACTGAGTACACATCTTCTCAATCCCTCCATCCCGTGGAGTTGCCTACTGAAGTAGATCTTTCATGCCTACCCCAAATAGGCATAGATGGCCACAAAGATTACCTCCTGCCATCATGAATACAACATATGCTAATGACATGATTTATCAACATGAACATATTTCATCAACTTCATTAATTTCATCATCATATCATTCTTAAAATAAATAAAAAGAAACCATGTAAAACAGTATTATAACAAAATCCCAATAAGAACAATAAGAATTAACAATCCATATCATCATTCTACTATGCACTTGCTTTTTTACCCATGCGAAACGGAATTGCGTGCGGTTGAAGCCAAACCTATAATCACACCTCATACAGTAGGTAAACCCATGTAAAAAATATGCCATAATAGTAAATACTTCAAACATAGCAATATCGCTTCTACGCACGATACCGAACTTAATTAACTTTACCCCTCACTAGATTGTTTTTGCTTTACTATCCTGATGGTCAGAAGACTATAACTTCTAGCTCAACAGTTCAAACATAGTAAATCATATATGTTTTGAAAACTACACAATATTTTATACAGTTTTCAAGTTATCCACATTTTTACATTAATTCATTTAACTCGTTATTTCCAGTCTCGAAGATCGATCTGTTGTTTTACTAGACATCAGATTTCACAATTTTATAACTACTTTTATAAAACCCCAAATATACCAAACCATAGATCTCTGTAATCTAGAGAAAATTATCTAGTTTTCTTTAGCTATAGATATAATTTAACTTAACCATCATCTAGCCCTAATCACTAGATTATCACAACTGCTCTCAACAACGACTGATTATTGGACAACAAGTTTCTACAAGTCCTAACATTCAAACCGCTTAACTATATTTTACGCTCTTATACTCCAATGAAACTTTATACTATAAACAATGTTTTTAATAACATAGACATGCCATGAAACTTACCGTAAGTACCCCAAAACTCACCCTGAAAGCAGAGACCACTATTAAACGATTATCAATCTCTCTCAAACTCCATCCCTGTACTCTACAACAACCACATCTACCACCAAAACAACAATACATTGCTCCATTATAATGCCAACATGGACAAAGATGATGGAGGGTTTATACATGCGTCCCAAAGTTCCGCCGAAAACTTTGAGTCTACAATCCTCCGTGATCCGCACTCATTCCTTGCTCCTTCACACTCCCCAAATCTACCGCACCATATCTCCCAAGATCCTTGACACCTCATGCACACGGTGTCATGAGCATATCTTAGATCGGACACATGGTTTGATGAGGGACGCAAAAAGACCGAGAGGTACGTTTCATGTCCTAGCCGCGGAGAATGCAGTGCATGCGCGTCCTGGCGCAGCTCAACTGGCGTGATGGCGCGGCAGGGGCACTCCTTGGCGAGGACAGTGGCATGGCCGTAGCCGGCGGCTGTCGCGGTAGGTGGCATGGTTGGGGCGACAGCGACGACGACTGGGGCTATGTTAGGGTCAACTGCTCCCTACCCTTTTATTTGCCGGTATTGCTGAGTTCGGCTCGACACGCACGCTAAGGCCGACTCGACTGGCGGCCCAATGCATGAGTTGTTTTTATATTCTGAATATTACATTTTTGTAACACTTTGGCCCAAAATTTGCTCAATGTGCCCACCTTGAGGCGGATCCGTGTCCTAACTTCATGTAAAAGGGTTAATCCAGAGGTGTTATGTTTGGACCCAATATGCATTATATAGTACTACAACTCACTTTAGACAAGCAATGTGGGACTAATTCCACCACCGCTTTGCAAGGGTCTTCACATTAATGGCTCGGGTATTCCATTCACCCCCTTAAGGGCTTAACTACCCATCTGTAAATGTCTATGTCAAGTGCCAGCACATAAGCCATGTCGTGTCAAGTGCCAGCACATAAGCCATGTCGTGTGTCTACTCCGGCCCCACACACGCCATGCACATAGGTCGTGCCTCTATCTCACATGCGCTAGCACAACGAAGGTTGATGCTCTGATACCATCTATAACACCTTGGCCCAAATTTTGCTCAATGTCTTAGCCCACATGTGGGGTAGACCCACACATACATAACACTCTATTTACACTTTTGTCCTCATTTCATGTAAATGAGTTAACCAAGAAGTGCTATGTTTAGACCCAACATGCAATATATACTACTACAACTCACTTTAGATAAGCAATGTAGAACTTATTCTACCACCGCTCTACACAGTGTATATAAACCATTATGTTAACAGGCCGGGGTATTGTAGGATCAAGGATAAATGACTAGAGGGGGTGAATAGGTGGTTACTAAATTTTTCGACTTTAATTGCAATTAATTAAATCACTAAGCTAGAATTGCAATTATGGTAATCTACAAAGATGATTTCTAGTTACAAATAATATACTCAAAGTACTAGAAATAAGAATTGAGCACAAAAAATGTAAAAACAAGTCACAAGAGAATGAGAGACAAGAATTTTATCCCGTGGTCTCGAAGACTCGCTGGTCTCCCCTACTCCACGTTGAGGTGACTTGAACAACTTCAAGTCGGCTCCACCCGCTTGAGCCTTCCTCGATCACTAAGGTAGTTCTTCCTCGCTCCGGGTAGACGAACTTCGGCCTTCACAACTGACCGGAGCTTCTCACAACCTCCGTTGAGAAGCTCACCGCGCACGAACGCCTCCAAGCCATCTAGGAGTCGGTAAACTCTAAGAGTAATAAGCTTTGACGCTTGCTCGAGGTCGAAATGAGTGTCTAGAGGCTCAACACTAAATGCACTACTCAATTTTTGCTCCTAACTCTCTCAAAGTGTGAATTGAATGCACAAAGTGTATTGGAGACTAGATAGAGCTCAAATATCATCAATGAGGTCTAAGAACAGCTCTAAAATGCAAGTGAGGGTTATTTATAACCCCCACCCACCTAATCTAGCCGTTGGCCAAAAGTTGGCCAACATCGTTCTGAGAGGCTGGTCATACGGCCCTAGGGTCGGTATGACCGACCCACAGTGGCCAACGGTCGATACAGTGCAATTAATGCCTGTCAGTTACCGTTGGTTACATGGCTGGTATGATCGGAGAGGGCCCGGTCATACCACTGGCCGGTATGACCGGAGGGTCCCCGGTTGTTGGCGTCAAAAACTTGAGGTAGGGTTTCTAACAAAGAAGACACCGCATTTAACACTGTTCAAGAGCGTGCGGTCGATTTGACTGTAAGGTCAGAATCGACAAGGTAAAATATAAAATTTACTCAAAAGCCGATCGTAACGATCAATCAGCTTAGACCCAATCAGCTTGAAACCGATTAAGATCAAAGTAACAAGGTAAGTCTAATTAGCCGATTAAGGCTAATCAGAGGATAAAGGTAGATCGATTCTGAAGAAGGCGATGCGCAACAAAATCAGAATAAATCAAACCTGGGGTGTAATTGACGAAGATCAACAATCGGCGATGCGCAACTTTATTGATGAAGATCGATTACAGAGACTAAATTACAAAAGCTACTCTTAGTCGACAGGAAGGAAGAAAGTAAAAGCTGGCTGATTGTATTGTGTTGTTGTTCTCGCAGCTTGCTCTGGTACTTCTTTTATACCCTTCGGTCGATCGTGTCCGACTACAATACGTTTCAAATTTTGATCCAGACGGCCTTATCTCGGACAGTTATTTCCTTAAAGATCTTGCCGTTACCAAAATATCTCCAAACCTTTCCATCCTGTTCGTTAATTCCGTATCTTTGACTTTATTGCCGATTTTGACCAGACTTGCCAAATTTTGGTGCAAACATATGCCCCCATTTTCGAGAGATGACTTGTCATCTGTCAAAAATTTCACTTATCGGCTTTTCCAATCGGCTAACCATTAAACTTCACTCAATAACTGCTACTTTATTTGCGCCGTAATTCTCTGACACAAAGGTAGTGCGTTTTAACTGCTCGCGTCTTTTGAGATCCAGTTCCCGCCTCTTCAAATTTTCACCACGCTATAAAATGCGGACCCCACCTTGGTCATTCTTCACGCGCACAAGCTCTGTAACTCTTAAAAATCGGTTTTATCGAGTCCGTTGCTCAACTCTTCCTTCATCAATCGGCTTGCTAAGATCGGTTGAAATGGATGCGAGTCAGGTACTTATTCCAATCCCTAACAGTAAAGACCAGTATTTCCTTGGCCCGATAGGAAATCTAGATGCTAGCACGGTTATTAGTCAAGACATTCCTCGCCTTCCTCTATCGGCTACCGGATTTAACATAGAGAGTTGGGAAAAAAGCTTTAGGGCATGGCCGACGGCGCTCAAAGGATGGAGATCTTGGTTCATCCGCGTGGCTGCTCAGAAAAGAGAAGAGTGGGAAAGAATGGGTATAGCTGAATGCATCTCCCTCTCTTTAGCCGATCTAGAGGCCAATGAGCCCTTAGTGGCCACGGCTTGCTATTTCTGGTCGGAGACTTTCAACGCTTTCTTGTTCCGTACTGGTCCCATCGGCCCAACCCTTTTGGACATGACTCAATTGTGCTGTCTTAGGCCAGATGGAGAACAAATATCGGCTTATAGCGGCAAATCGAGACATAAGCTCATCCAATCCAAAGGCGAAGGTTGGCGCAAGTTTATCAGTAACAACAACAAAGTAAACGGGCCAGTATCAGATGAGGAGCATGTTGCTTTTCTGAACTTGTGGTTAGACCGATTCTTGTTTTGTGGTGCTTCTTTGGGACCGACACAAGTATACCAGTTTGTTGGGGATTGGATGACTGGCGCGCCCCACGACACGTGTCCGTTCTCTCCGTGCCTGTGGACTGTTCCTAAGCCCAGTAGGCGTCTCGATCACGGCCCGGCGCCGAGCGGATCGTTACGGTCGGGATCCGACCAAAGGTCTCAAGAGGCCACTGGGGACACTCTTCCCCGACCTGGCGGACCTCTCCGAGCTCTTCCCCGACCTGACGGACCTCTCCGAGCTCTTCCCCGACCTAGCGGGCCGGGCTCCCGACCTCCGCAGCGGGATGGGGTCCGCCGACCGACCAAGCTGGGCTCCCGACCTCCGCGGCGGGACGGGTCCCCGACCGACCAAGCCGGGCTCCGACTCGCAGCCGGTCGGGATCCCCGACCGATCAAGCCAAGGCAACCCCGCCAAGGGGCGCGGTCGAAGCCTCCACCACCAGCGACCACGCACCCCACGGATGGGGTCAATCAAAGTGACTATACGAGAGCGGTGGCTCCTTCCCAAGATGGTTTAATGGTCGCCGAAGTCATGCTTCCAGCCTCATTGATCGGTCACGACAAGACGAAGACACGCTCCCTCCCAAGGCAAAGCACCAACGCCATGAACAAAGAACATCAACACTCATCAGATCATGTAGGCGTGTACGCTATTTCCGGTGAAATACCTAATCGCCTCGACTAACGAGACTACCGCCCAGGCGTGGACGGGAGCGGTGACGGTCGACAGACGAAGGACCGAAGCTCTTAGTATAGGTCACCTCGCTCTTCCCCAGCTCTCGAGGTAACCTGTGCGAGCATTCTTGCGCGAAGGCTCTTAGCTCGCTCTTGTAAACACTATGTAACCATCTACACTAAAGGCAATACAACACCACCACACGAACTGGAGTAAGGGGTTCGGCCCGAACCAGTATAAACCTTGTGTCCCCTGTTTGGTTGCGCAGGTTCCCCTGCTTAGTGCGCCCGCCGAGGGTGCCGCCCGGACGAACGAAGCTCTGGACCTTGCCCTCCGTACGATCCTTCCCCCTCTTTCTTTGCGGTCGACGGTCCCGATCATCGACACAGTTAATAGCAGAACGATTGGTAGAGGGTCATCGGATAGCCTTGTGGAAAATGCTTCTAGGAGCAGTCTATCAAATGATGCACGTGATTAGGAGTCGGCTATTTAATGGGTTTGCCAGATTTTGTGTTGGCAATGTAGGAGGCTCTCTCTGGTTCATCCAAGTATGGTTATACTACTATTTTAGCCAATCCTTCAAGCTGGATCCCATGGAAGACTCAGCGTTTCCTCGCGAAGATACACCAAAAAATGCAGTCCCTGAACTCAGAGCTAGCCGATCTTATGGCGAAAGATTCATCATGTGTTCTGGCAGCAATAAGATTTCTCCAGTTGGCTTAAAGAAATACTTATCTTTCTTTCTGAACTTAGACAACAATGACTTTGGCCAACAAGACTTCCTCAGTTATACCAGCGCAGCCGATTTCGCATGGCCATCATTTCTTCATCTAGATTCCGATAGTTCTGAGATGCCTCAATCGACTTTAAACCTCTTCAAAATTTTCCTTTCTCCAAGTATTTTGCATGTTGGCTTTAATACAAGAAACCGTACCTACCACCCTCTTATGAATTCTACCACCCTTCATCTTTGCTAGACAATTGGGTTTCGCCAAATGATCCCAGATCTTCCACTCTCGGACGTAATTTAGCCTAGGACGAGTACGATCTTCATTGCACCGACATGGTCTTGGAAATAGCCGATGATTTGCAAATCGATCCTTGTCGCACTTTATTTTGAATAATCGTCGATCTAGCCGATATTCGCATGGTGGTCCTCGATTGCGAAGCACTTCTCCTGATCGCACTCCATCGGCTATTATCAAATCCCTTTTCCCAGACCTTCCTGAGCCGATGGTATCTTCAGATACTGATTCCAGTGACGAATCAAGCCTTGGATATGATAATACGAGTCTCATAGACGTTACTGGCGAGGTATTAGTTATTCATTTTCTTCTTGTTATCATAAGCCCATATGAACATATCTCATTGATTTTATCTTTGCAGACCAAAGCTGTTAGCAAGAAGCCGATTGACGTTCCTTTAGCCAGTAAAGAGAAACGACCGCATAAAGCAACTGCGCTCACCGGCTATACTTTCGGTTCTTTGGGCATTCAAAGTCCATCGTTGTCCGATTTGGAAAATCGACAGCAACCAAGTAAGTCATTTTTAATCATCTTTTGTTCCTTTTCATTTTCCTTTATTAACTAACTTTCTAGCCGATTGACCTCCAGAAAAGAAGAAGCCGAAGTCCACCAAGGTTCCTGCCAAGAAAAAATATCCCAAGCCACAAGAACAAAGTGGCGAAAGTTCACCGCAGACTGATAGGCTACCGCCGTACTTTTCTACTTTTTAGAAGAATTCGCAAATCCAACTTATTCTATCTACTCATGATATTTTACTGCTCGCACTACCAAATCTGCACAAGTAACCAACATTCTAGCCAGTCTACCAGACATATCGGCCAAAGAGTCATTGCCTCCTCAGCCGATACCGACGCCTGCAACCGCCGCTGCTCCAGAGTCTTCTAATCCATCCAACATCCTCGGCTTCAACTTATCTGACTTGGATGATCCAGAGATCTTTGCAGCCGATGATTATATCTCTGAAATTCAAAAGATCATCGCTGTCTCAAAAGACGCGTCGGCTGCAGTCTCGTCGGCTCCTGGAATGCAAGAGCGCCTCATCAAGCTCTTTGATTTGGTGTCAAGGCCGCAATCAGAGATCCTGAATAATAACCAGCCGATTCGGGACGCCATGGCCGCAGTTGAAACCGATCTACCACCAGAGGCCATGGCCGCGCTGCTCAAAGTGTGCCATCTGGACGAGAAGAAGGCTTTGGTGGAGGCAGCTCAAGAAAGGAAAGCAAAGAGAGCAGCCCAGGAAGCCAACCAGAGGGTCCTTGACAAAATGGTTGCAGAGACAAAGGCAAAAAAGAAAAAATTTGATGCAACCATAGAATCTCTGAAGGCTAACAAAACTTCTCTTCAGAAATTGGAGACTACTAGAAAATTTCTTGAGGAAGAATCACAAAGACGATGAAGCTCATCGTGAAGGCCAAGATTTCTTTGAAAAGACTTCATCGCCGCCAAGGCAGAAGGTAGAAATAGCATCACCGTGGCACCTTCAAAGAGCAATCGCCAAACTTGTACCCATTCCAGCAAAGTCTGACGATGTAAGATGATAGAATTCGGATGAGGTATGTGAAACTATAGCCAAGGCGGCCGGAGCTCGTCGGCTTTAGGTGCACGACTTCTGTGTTTTGGGATGTAAAACTTAATTAGCTATTCCTTCGTAAACACTTGTTCGAGTACTTTGTAATTTTGTTATGTTTGTAATCGTTGCTTAACCGATTTAATTTTTCGTAAGTTTAATCTGCAATCTCTTTTAGCCAAACAAAGATCGTAAATTTGGCCTCGGACGAAATCTTTAGTCGGCTAGGCTCCAATCCACACACTAGATAGTACCTTTTAAATACCTCCCGCTTATAGCCTTAGGCAATGCATATCCTTCCAACGCCTCTAGTACGCATTTAATTTCCACCGACTAGCCGATTAACTTTGTATGGCCCTTCCCACGTAGGTGACCATTTTCCAAACCGGTTATCCTTCGAACCAATAGGCAATATCGTTTTCCATACCAAATCGGCTTGATTGAAAGACTTAGGCATAACCTTATTATTATATGCCCTTGCAACCCTGATTTTATTCTTCTTAAGCTGATCAAGCGTGGACAAACATAATTCTGCTAGCTCATCCAAATTGTCGATCATTAAATCGTTATATTCTTGAGCCGACAAACCATTTTGCTCGCTATTCAGACGATTCAATGTTGATTTCTACGGGTAGAACGGCTTCTTGTCCATACACCAATTGGTAAGGTGAAAGCTTCGTCGCTCCATGATAGGATAGCCGATACGCCCAAAGCGACTCCGATAGAGTTGAGTGCCAATTCCTCGGCTTTTCATCGATCTTTCTTTTGATCAATTTAATCAGCGTTTTGTTGGACGACTCGGCTTGTCCGTTAGCCTGAGCGTAGTATGGGGAAGAATTTAACAATTTGATCCCTAAACTCGTCGCGTAATTCTGAAATTCGTTAGACATGACTACCATACCTTGATCGGTCGTGATTGTTTGTGGTATTCCAAACCGATGGACGATATGTTCATTCACAAAACCAATCGCCTCAACACTGGTCACCTTTTTAAGTGGTACAGCCTCGACCCACTTTGAGAAATAATCGGTTGCGGCCAGAATAAACTTGTGGCCTTTACTCGAAGCAGGAAATATTTGGCCGATTATATCTATTCCCAACCCCTAAACGCCAAGGTTTGATAATTGGATGTAAACCGATGTTGGTGCTAGTTGTATGTTGCCAAACTTTCGACATGTCCGACATCCTTTATAGTACTTGAAACAATCTTCCAAAGATCGTTTACCAAAAATAACTCGTCTGGTCCATCCGAGCATCCATTTCATCTTATGCGCCGATTGATGAGAACCACAAATGCCTTCGTACTTCACCCATCGCTACTCCGCGCTTCTTCAGCATTTCAAGACATCTTAACAACAAACCTTCCATAGTTCGATAATATAGTATATCGTTCATAACAACGTATTTCAACGCTTGCTGCCGTATCTTTCGTTCGGTCGGCTTGGATGGATCGATTAGATAATCTTTAATTTGCGTTCTCTAATCGGCGATATCTGTGCACATAACTGCCTTGTCTATCAGTTCGGTCTCCTGACTTTGGCCAAAATCTTTATATCCTGATGCTTGTTGGGCTAAAGCATTAGCTCTATCATTCAATTCACGAGGAACATGACCGATAGTGAAGGACCATGTGGAGGTCCATCCATGTTTGTGATGAGTATTTGACTTTATTTGAGCAAGGTGTGCTCAAGTTTGAGTTTGATTTGGATTGATTTTCAAAATGAAGCAATTTGAGTTGTCTCTGCCAGAGTGGCGATCTGGTCGATGGACGCCTTGGTAGTGATGAGTTGGATGGTTTATTGCACATCTTTGTGGGCATTGCTATGTGAGGAGTTTCCTTGTTTTTGATGGTTGCAGGACGACGGTGCTAGGTCATGGTGAGGCGAAGGATGACCGGGACTAGGCGAGGAGCGTCGGAGGTTCAGACGGTTGGGAGATCGCCGGAAGATGATCGGAGACGGAGTTCGGGCAAGTCAAGAAGACAAGGAAAGGAGTTGATGCTAGCTAGATGCCGCGTGGATCAATGAGGGCCGTCGGATTGAGGTCTAGTTGATAGGTTAGCGGGTCTAGGTAGTATGCTTTGAAAACTGCAAGAAAACCGGTATGTGTGTGGGTTTTGGGTTAGCCTTGCATGGCTGTGTGTATGGGTTAATCCTAGCCCTTAGATGAGTGCTCTAGGGTTGAGAGACTCATCCAAGGGTGGTAGGTGGCCCAAGAGTAGTATAAATAGGGGTGGAGGGGTAGCCTCCTTCCCTTGAAGGTGTTGAGGTTTTTGATGCTCATTTGAGCTTTGCCCACATGAATATGAGGCTTTGTAACCTCCCCTTCCAGAAATGAAAGTTTTATCCATCCACGTTTGAATTTATTTTGAGCATTTACATTATGTCTTTACTTTACGCAATTTAAATTCAGCATTTACTTTCCCGCAATTACATTCCCGCAATTTACTTTCATGTAATTTGGATTTGCCTCCCCTCCTTCTAAATGCTGCTGATCTTGGATGTTTTGAGTGTGTTCATATGGTTTTACATCTCTTTTGCACTTTTGGATTGAGTAGAGAACATCTTTTCTTTCAAGTTCCAACTTTGTTCTGAACTTGTTCTTCGCGCAGCAGTCAGTGTATGATTTTTGTAAAAATATAGAAAAATCTTTTTTGAGTGATTCTTACTGGAGGAGATGCAGGACTGTGATATACACTTGTAGAAAAATTTTGGAGTTCACTTGTTCCACTTCTTGGGCGCCATGAGGTGAAAACCGAGCCCCAAACTTTCTGCTCGAAGTTCTTGACCAGACTGTATTCTTCGATTTTTCCTGTTTTTTATGAAAGGCTTTTTGAGGAGAAATTTGGTGGAGTTCTTCATAACTCTGATTCTCACAGGGAGAAAAAGTCTCAAAATTTTGTGAGCTACAGAAACCCACCAACCTCCTGTGCAAAATGAGGACAAGTTCTGGAAATTCTGCTTTTGCTTTTCTGAAAGTGACTTTTGTGATTTGAATTGATGTCCTTTCTAAAAGCAAGAGTTTGAATTGATCCCTCTTTATCTTGGACACTAGACAACCCGGATTGTGACTCAAAAATCCCCACATATTTTATGGTTCTTATCCATGCAAGCTTGGGGTACACATAGTTGTCTAGTTTTTCGGGTTTTTCACAATTCCTTTTGAGCGATCTTGTCGAGGTTTTTGTTGGAGTATCTTGGGGGAATTTTTATTTACGACCATCCACCCCCCTCTGTTCGCCATCTCGGTCCTTCAATTGGTATCAGAGCCGGTTCTGCTCTTTCTAGATCTTGACCGGTCTCAAGAGCCATGGCGACGGACAAATATTCCACCAAACCTCCTATCTTTAATGGAGTTGATTTTCCTTTTTGGAAGTCCCGAATGGAGTCATACATCACTGCCCAGGGCCACCTGATATGGCAGAAGGTGAAACTCCCGTATGAGGTTCCTGTTGATGAAAATGTCACGGCTATCAATATGGTTGACGTTGAGGCGAATGCTAAGGCAAGGAACATTCTCATACAGGGTCTTAGCCGCGGTGAGTATGATAGGATTTCTCACCTTCGCTCCGCTCACGAGATTTGGGTAACCCTCGATGCTTACCATGAGGGCTCTACTCAAATCAAGACTGTGAGGCAGGACCAATTCAAGCGCGAGTACAACAAGTTTGATCAACGCGCTGGTGAGAGTCTCGACGAGTGTTTTGGTCGGTTTACAAAGATTTTGAGCGACCTCCGAGCAGTTGGTTACATATACCCTGACTCGGACAACGCTCGGCATTTCTTGACCGCACTCGACCTTCGGGTTTGGGAGATGAAGGTGACCACCATCATGGACACCACCGACTTATCGACTCTGACTCTTGACGGGCTTTATTCCCGCCTCAAGACTCATGAGATCGATGTCGTCTCTCGGAAGACGAAATCTCAGTCGATGGCTTTGGTCACCGATCCCATTGGATCTTCTTCTTCTGATCCTTCTATTGGTTTCTCTCTTTCCGCCCTTTGCGAGCTAAGCGATGACCAACTGGAAAAATTTCCAGAAAATGAGCTTGCTCTTCTCGCTCGCAAGTTTTCTCATGCATACAAGAGGGTGAGAGAGAGGAAGAGAGGTGGCATGATCACCTGCTTCGAGTGTGGTGGCCCCAACCACATTCGGGCGAACTGTCCCAAGCTGTAGAAGGGCAAGAACGACGTTGGCGGTTCGGGCAAGAATGACTACACCGACAAGAACCGCAACAAGAAGCCTCTAGTTCGTGAACCGACGCACGAGAAGAAGTACCGCAACTTCTCCAAGAACAAGAAGCTCTTCCACCGCGTCCTCGCCGCTCTTGACGACATCAACCTCTCCGACACGGAGACATGGAGCGACGAGGGCGAGGATGATCCGCAAGAGAAGAAGGGCGGCGATGACTTCTCCGGCATGTGCTTCATGGCCGACACCAACGACATCAGCGACTCCGAGCTCTACAGCGACTCGGATGAGGTTCGTCGGATGGGGAAGGGCGATGTTTGGATTGTTGACTCCGGTTGTTCTCGTCATATGACCGGAGATTCTCGTTGGTTCTCCTCCCTAGTTCGAGCCTCCGGTGATGAGTTAATCACTTTTGGGGATGCATCTTCAGGTAGAGTCATTGCTAAAGGTACCATCTGCATTAACAAAAATTTCATTCTTAAAGATGTTACCTTAGTAAGTAAGTCGCAATACAATCGCTCTCTGTTTCTCGGCTTATCGATGACTCTTTCGAGGTAAGTTTCAAGAGTAATGCCCTGAGAATCCTTGATTCATCGGGAGGGTTAGTTTATGGATTTCTAGATTTGGGAGAGTCTTTCGTGCTGATTTTTTCGCTTCTTCCGAGACTCTCTTCGATGTTTGATTGCTTCTGAGTCCCGTGATCTCTCCTTTTGGCATAGGAGACTTGGTCACATTGGTTTTGATCATTTGACCCGAGTTAGCAGCCACGATCTCATTTGGGGTTTGCCCAAACTCAAGATGGTCAAAGACTTAGTTTGCTCTCCTTGCCGACATGACAAGATGGTTATCGCTTCTCATCCTCCGATCCACCGTAGTGACGATCGATGCACCAGACAGATTTACATATGGACACCGTTGGTCCAAATAGAGTGCATCAACAGGAGGGAAGTGGTATGTT
This sequence comes from Otatea glauca, assembly GCA_036346275.1. Classification (NCBI taxonomy): domain Eukaryota; kingdom Viridiplantae; phylum Streptophyta; class Magnoliopsida; order Poales; family Poaceae; genus Otatea; species Otatea glauca. The sequence continues at coordinate 32,266,747 of CM070726.1, read as the reverse complement.
CTTGTCATCGTTGATGATTCTTCTAGATACTCTTGGGTATTCTTCATGGCCTCAAGGATGAGACTTTTCTCACTTCGTGGGTTTGATCAAGAGGTTGTCTATTGAGCCCTGTGTGCATTACGAGCTATACTGCAGTGATAATGGCACGGAGTTCAAGAATTCCTACTTTGAGAGTTTTTGTGTGAGTCCGGTTTAGAGCATCGCTTCTCTTCTCCCTACGCCTCACAGAATGGCGAGTGGAAAGGAAGAACAGGACCACGGTTGAGATGGCGGGACGATGCTAGATGAGTACAAGACTTCTAGGAAGTTTTTAATGAGGCTATAGCTACGCTTGCCATGTTTCTAACCGCTGTTTTTGAGAGCACATTTGCATCGCACTTCTTATGAGTTGAGGTATGGGCGAAAGCCGGTGTGTCTCATTTTCGCGTTTTCGGTTGCAAGTGTTTTATCTTGAAGTCTGGTAACCTAGATAAGTTTGAGTCTCGCTCTTCTGATGGTATCTTTCTAGGTTACTCGACTTCTTCTCGTAGCTATAGGGTTTGGAGCGTTGATACGCATAGGATCATAGAGACCTGTGATGTGACCTTTGATGAGGCTAGCCCAGGAGCTAGACCTGATGTTTCAGGCTCTTCTTATCCCTCCGAGACCATCTTTGTAGAAGATGAGGATGATGGAGATGATGGTGTTCCACGGATCCAGCCCTCTACACCGAGGTGCCTCCTGCTTCCATTTCTCGCTCCTCGGGAGACCACCCTTGCCTTCCGACTCTCCTTGGTGAGTGGCTCGCTCCTACCTCTTCGTGCATGAGGTAGAGGCCATCGCTTCTACGGTCCTCCCGTCATATCCGAAGCTCATCCACCGATCGATCATTGGTGATCTGCTTGAGCGGTCACTCGCTCAAAATCAGTTTGTCCAGCCGCCTCCACTCTGCCTTTGTTGCCTCCTTTAAGCCGAAGGATGTTTCTCATGCATTATCCGATGAATCGTGGATTAATGCTATGCATGAGGAACCTGAGAACTTTGAGAGGAATAAGGTATGGTAGCTTGTCGAGCCCCCATCTGGTCATAATGTCATTGGGACCAAGTGGGTGTTCAAAAACAAGCAGAGTGAGGATGGGGTTGTCATTCGCAACAAGGCTAGACTAGTTGCACAATGCTTTTCTCAGGTTGAGGGTTTTGACTTTGAGGAGACCTTTGCCCCTGTAGCTAGACTAGAGGCTATTAGGATCCTGCTTGCATTCTCTGCATCCCAGGGCTTCAAGCTCTATCAAATGGATGTCAAGAGTGCATTCCTCAATGGCTATATTGAGGAAGAGGTTTATGTCAAACAACCTCCAGGATTCGAGAACCCCAAGTTTCCGAGTCATGTATACAAGCTCTCCAAAGCTTTGTATGGACTCAAGCAGGCCCCCAGAGCATGGTATGAGAGGCTCAAGTCTTATCTTCTCAGCCATGACTTCAAAATGGGCATAGTAGACAAAACTCTGTTCATCAGACACCATGAGTCTAATTTTCTTCTTGTCTAGATATATGTGGACGATATCATTTATGGTGGCTCGTCTCATTCGCTTGTGTCTCAGTTTTCTGAGGTGATGAGCACAGAGTTTGAGATGAGTATGATGGGCGAGTTGAGCTACTTTCTTGGCTTCCAAATCAAGCGGCACTCGGGAGGGTACTTTCTTGCATCAAGGCAATATACCCGTGACCTCCGAGGCGCTTTGACATGTCCGATGGGAAGCCGTGATGACTCCTATGGCCACCACTTCGTCCTCGAGCCCGATGAGGATGGTGAGCCTCACGATCAAAAGGAGTTTCGAGCATGATCGGCTCCCTCTTGTACCTCACCGCTTCGAGGCCGGACATACATTTTCTTTGTGTGTGCAGGCGCTCGATTTCAAGCTTCTCCTCGCGCCTCTCACCGCCAGCGGTCAAGCGCATCTTCAGTACCTTCGTGCTACCACCGATTATGGTATTTGGTACTCTTCGCCTTCTTGTCTATCTCTTAGAGCCTTTTCCGATGCCGACTTTGTTGGTCAGAGGATAGATAGGAAGAGCACTTCCGCACTTGCCAATTCATTGGCACTTCTCTTGTTTCTTGGTCATCTAGGAAGCGATGCAGGGTTGCATATCCACCACGAGGCCGAGTATGTTGTCTGAGCCGATTCTTTGTCAGAGCAGTGCTCGATGAGATCGACCTTACGGGACTATGGGTTAGAGATAGAGAGTGTGCCACTTTTCTCGTGACAACACTTCAGCTATTTGCATTGCTAAAAACCCAAGGCAACATTCCGGACCAAGCACATTGATATTAGATATCACTTCCTTAGAGACCATGTGGAGAAGGGAGATATCGCGCTGATTCGTAGAGAGTGACCTTGATTAGCCGATATCTTCACCAAGCCTTTGGATAGCTCGAGATTTTTGCCTTGAGGAGTGAGCTTGGAGTCGTGAGCCCTTACGACCTTTCGTGAGGGGAGCCTGGTTTGTATATTATGTATTATATGTTTTCTTCCAGCTTTTCTTTTCTTTGTGTTTCTTCCGGGTGACTTTGGGCTTGTTTTCTTGAGTTGAGTTCACTCACTTAGACTTCCGCATACCTTGCATGGACCTCTTACCTTGTGCTTTAGGTTGCTATCATGCGTGATTAGTCGTTCTATCTTCTCTCTAGGTTGAGTTCCCTCACGCCTTATAAGTCTAGTGTATTGGGCCTCCGGTAGACAGGTCTGTGTGCACTCCTTAGTTGGGATCTAGAGTCGACTTCCTATGTCACCATCGGGAAGATAAGAGCTAGTCTAAGCCGTAGTGAGTCTCTTCTATCTTATCTATGCTCAATAGCCATCCAGCTTTGCGTTTCTCGCTTCTTCTCCTCATTCTGCTTTTTCTCGTTGTTATTGAGTTCATTCGGTTTTCTTTATGCCTAATCTTGATAATAACTCAACTTTAACCAGATTTGAGCTTAAAATTGATTCATTTGTTGAGGGGAGTTTGGGAATCTGCTCATGCATTGCATTTAGACTGCATTTTTGTTTTATGAGCTTTGTCTATTATGCAATTGATTTCTTCTTCATGCTATACACCATGCTACATCATTTGAAGAAAATCACTAGCTTAGGTATGTCCAAGTTCATTTAACTTGCTAAGCTTAAAAATGAAATAAGCCTTAAATGAAAAACTTGATGAAACTTGTTGCTTTTACTTGCTAGGTTTCTTCTCTAGAGGTTTGTGCCATAATTTGAGAAATTTAGGAGTTCTCTAGAGTCCCTATAGCAACTTGGGTGAAACTAGTTCGATCCATGCTAGAGTCCTTCAATTGCTCATGAATCATTGTGCAAAAAAAAAATTAAACAAAATTGACTCTTCTTGTGCACATATGACTCAACACCTTGCATTCACAAGACCGCTTCCCATTGCACTTGGGATGAACTTGGAATACATCGTGTTTGACCTAGACTATCCTCTTAAGAGTTCATCTTGAGATGGTCGCATACGGCTTGAGTCAATTGGTTGTTAAAAGAAAATGCAAATAAATTAAAAACAAAGACATATGTGGGTAAAGAATGCAAATAATGTCAAACATTTGCACTCCGCTATGTCTTGTATGATGATAAATCAAAATTTGCATTAAGTGATAAATGAGCCCGAAGGACCTTGTATGCTCTTCTAGATTCCCCAAAGTATTGAGTAGGTTGAACTCTAGGTTTTCCTTTTGATCCTTAGAGTGGCTATTCTTCTATTTTTGAAACTAAAGCTAAGTGTTGCACTTCTCTAATCTTGCTAAAAATGAAATATTCAAAACTAAGCTCAGATTTGCACTTGGACATGTCTTAGTTTAGTCATCTTCGAAATTGACAAGCTTGGTGTAATATCCTTCCATTTTGATCAATTGGATAATCTTCAAAGCTCTTTCGATTGCATTTCATGCATACATAAAAAAATTGATGCCTATATTGCCAAAAGGGGAGAAAATGTAGAAAAGGCATCACTAAAATGATAAAATGTGAATGCTTATTTGGTTATTATGATCTTTGTAAAACTATGCTACTATACATTTGGATCATAATCTCATAATCACATTTGACATGTTTAGTTGGATTTTAGAGTTTTTGTTGAAAACTTGCTCTTTCTTAAATTTAACTCCAAAATCTGAATTCCTCTTCGTCAACTTGGTCATGGTTCTAATTTCTATCTTTGGACCAAGTTTGACTTTGCAACTAAAAATTGCTTTCTTCTTCATTTTCTTCAAACTCAAATTTATGCCTTTTGTGTGGTTTGTCAATATACTCATCAAGGGGGAGATTGAAGGACCATGTGGAGGTCCATCCATGTTTGTGATGGGTATTTGACTTTATTTGAGCAAGGTGTGCTCAAGTTTGAGTTTGATTTGGATTGATTTTCAAAATGAAGCAATTTGAGTTGTCTCTGCCAGAGTGGCGACTGGTCATATGGGACGGTAGTGATGAGTTGGATGGTTTATTGCACATCTTTGTGGGCATTGCTATGTGAGGAGTTTCCTTGTTTTTGATGGTTGCAGGACGACGGTGCTAGGTCATGGTGAGGCGAAGGATGACCGGACTAGGCGAGGCGTCGGAGGTCCAGACGGTTGGGAGATCGCGGAAGATGATCGGAGACGGAGTCTGGGCAAGTCAAGAAGACAAGGAAAGGAGTTGATGCTAGCTAGATGCCGCGCGGATCAATGAGGGCCGTCGGATTGAGGTCTAGTTGATAGGTTAGCGGGTCTAGGTAGTATGCTTTGAAAACTGCAAAAAAACCGGTATGTGTGTGGGTTTTGGGTTATCCCTTGCATGGCTGTGTGTGTGGGTTAATCCTAGCCCTTAGATGAGTGCTCTAGGTTGAGGACTCATCCAAGGGTGGTAGGTGGCCCAAGAGTAGTATAAATAGGGGTGGAGGGGTAGCCTCCTTCCCTTGAAGGTGTTGAGGTTTTTGATGCTCATTTGAGCTTTGCCCACATGAATGTGAGGCTTTGTAACCTCCCCTTCCAGAAATGAAAGTTTTATCCATCCACCTCTGAATTTATTTTGCGCATTTACATTATGTCTTTACTTTACGCAATTTAAATTCATCATTTACTTTCCCGCAATTACATTCCCGCAATTTACTTTCATGTAATTTGGATTTGCCTCCCCTCCTTCTAAATGCTGCTGATCTTGGATGTTTTGAGTGTGTTCATATGGTTTTACATCTCTTTTGCACTCTTGGATTGAGTAGAGAATATCTTTTCTTTCAAGTTCCAACTTTGTTATTAACTTGTTCTTCGCGCAGCAGTCAGTGTATGATTTTTTTAAAAATATATAAAAATCCTTTTGGAGTGATTCTTATTGGAGGAGGTGCGGGACTCTGATATACACTTGTATAAAAATTTTGGAGTTCACTTGTTGCACCGTTTGGGCGCCATGAGGTGAAAACCGAGCCCCAAACTTTCTGCTCGAAGTTCTTGACCAGACTGTGTTCTTAGATTTTTCCTGTTTTTTATGGAAGGCTTTTTGAGGAGAAATTTGGTGGAGTTCTTCATAACTCTGATTCTCACAGGGAGAAAAAGTATCAAAATTTTGTGAGCTACAGAAACCCACCAACCTCCTGTGCAAAATGAGGACAAGTTCTGGAAATTCTGCTTTTGCTTTTCTGAAAGTGACTTTTGTGATTTGAATTGATGTCCTTTCTAAAAGCAAGAGTTTGAATTGATCCCTCTTTATCTTGGACACTAGACAACCCGGATTGTGACTCAAAAATCCCCACATATTTTATGGTACTTATCCATGCAAGCTTGGGGAACACATAGTTGTCTAGTTTTTCGGGTTTTTCACAATTCCTTTTGAGCGATCTTGTCGAGGTTTTTGTTGGAGTATCTTGGGGGAATTTTTATTTGCGACCATTCACCCCCCCTCTGTTCGCCATCTCGGTCCTTCAGATAGAAAACGATGTAAAAGAACTGACGGAGATAGTTAATTTTAGCAATGGAGTAAAAGCACGAATCCTTCCAGAGAGGTTTGAGATGAACCGACGGAGATAGTTAATTTTGCCGATCAACTTTTGTAACTCATTCTTGCATGTCGGTGGTTTGGTATTGGCTATAGCTCTGACCCTCGTTTGACTGACTTCAATTCCCCTTTCATGCACCATGAAGCCCAGAAACTGTCCAGCCGACACGCCGAAAGCGCACTTGAAAGGATTCATCTTTAGGCCGTGCGATCTTATGTTCTTAAAAACTCTTTCTAAATCGGCCAAGTGCTGCAAATCTTCTGCAGATTTTACTACTACGTCATTAATATAAATTTTGATAATGTGGCCGATTAAGTCGTGAAAGATCAAATTCATTGCTCGCTGATATGTTGCTCCAGCGTTCTTCAAGCCGAAAGTCATCACCGTCCACTCGAACAATCCTATTGCACCAGGACATCTGAAAGCTGTCTTCGGTATATCGGCTTCTGCCATGAGTATCTGGTTATACCCGGCATTACCATCTAGAAAACTTATGACCTTGTTCCCTGACGCAGCATTGATGAGCATATCGGCTATTGGCATCGGATATTCATCTTTTGGCGTCGCCTTGTTCAAATCTCTAAAGTCGACGCATACTCGAAGCTTTCCATTTTTCTTCATAACAGGAACAATGTTGGAAACCCACTCCACATATCACCAAGGCCTGATAAATTTTGCTTCCAACAACCGTTCTATCTCTTCTTTTATAATTTGGTACAAGGCCGGATTGAAACGCCTAGGATACTGTTTAAACGGTTGATAGCCCGATTTTATAGGTAGCCAATGTTCCACCAGCTGACGGCTTAATCTGGGCATCTCATGATATTCCCAAGCAAAATAATCCTTATAATTTCTAAGGATTTTTATCAGTTTTTCTTTGTACTTTACATCTAAACTTGCACTAACAAAAGTTGGTCTTTTTCTATCACCGCTACCTATATCTACTTCTTCAAGCGAATCGGTGGATGTAAAACTTTGACCTAACTTTTCAATTTCTTCAAAGTCTTCTATGGCTTCGTAGCTATCCGTTGTTTGCCGATAGCTTTGCATTTTATCCTGTAACGCCTTTAGTGCTTTTCTTGTCCTCATCGGCGTAACACTTCGTTTGCTCGATCAAAAGTGCCCGGCTTGACACTAATCGGCATGAGCCCTGATTTGCTTACGCATATGAAATCACAATCGTCCAGCGCCTTGCCCGATATGCAGCCAGCTTCTTCGTGTTGCCAGTTTGCATCAGAGCTAGCCATGGCGATATGAGCAGATGTGTCGGCGGAGACGACCTCGACTTCCTCTCCGTTCCACTGAACAAGCGCTTGATGCATGGTCGATGGGATACAACAGTTGGCATGAATCCAATCCCGACCGAGCAGCACACTGTAGTTTCCTTTGGCGTCGATTACAAAAAACGCTGTCGGCAAAGTCTTGCTACCGACGATCGATTCGTGACTATGACACCCTTTGCCTCTGTAGGGTCGCCTGTGAAGTCATTTAGAACCATGTTAGTTTTAATTAAGTCTTCATCAGACTTACCCAGTTTCTTGCATGTCGTGTATGGCATCAAGTTCACCGTGGCTCCTCCGTCTACCAGCATCCTTGATATCGGCTTCCCATTTATATATCCTTTTAGATACAATGGTTTTAGATGACGATGATCATCCCTGGGTTTCTCAAAGATGGCGCTCTGAACGCCAGAGCACAACTGAGCAACCATCTCTTTGGCCGATTCAGTTCTGACTTTGAACTCGGCCGGCAATGTGAACACCATGTTGATATCCATAGGAGGGGTGTCGTCCCGAACCACGGGAGAATCCAAGTCATCAGCCGATTCAAAATCTTCTTCGGCCTGCTTTCTTCTCCATTCTTTCTTGACGCATTTGATCGGACGAAGTTCGTTAAACGTTTCGTCTCTTTGTTTCTCGGCATCGGCTTCACGGATCTCTTGCGTCCTTAGCCTCTGAAGCCATCGTCGTTGTGATCGGCTAAGACCAGATGGACACCACCTGGGTTTAGGTTCCACCGGCTTCCTTATTTGACCAGCCAAATCTTCTTGATTAGAATTGGGCTCGTGTATCTTGAGTTGGTTTGGTTCTTGATCTTGTTTACGTATTCTCTCGTGAACAGGCCTTCTGTAACTTCTGCCTTGCTCTCGAATTGGCCCAGATAGCTTACCTCTAGCCGATTGCCTTGGCCAATCCTCTTGGGGATAATGCTCCATCGGGCAGGTGTATGGTGATGGCAACGCTACTCCTCTTTCCCAGCAAAACTGCCAAAAGGGACACCTTCTATGTGCCCTCTCCACATTCTCGGTGCGGTACAAGTTATCTGACAGGCGAGCCTTATACCGTGGTCGGCTATTCATCCTCTCGTATTTCTCCATTAATTGTAAAAATGTTGGTCCTGACCTTTTCGCCGGCTGCCTTAATGCAGACTTTTCTGCTTTGTACCATTTACCTACCTGAGGATTCCCCTTGGGTTTGATGGTTCTTGAATTTTTCCTTCACGATCGACTTCTATTTGTAAAGAGTCGATTGTAATCTTCAGTGTTTGATCGCCGTTCGAGCTTGATTGGATGTTGACTTGTCGATCCCTTTTCTGCTCGTCATGCATCGGCTCTTTTCCTTTAGCCGAACACTGTACCATGTTGATGGAAACGGATCAACATCAACTTGCATGGTCGGCTCATCAGCAAACTTCAACCGACCATCCTCAATAGCAGATTGGATCTGTTGACGGAAGATATTGCAGTCATTAGTGTTATGCGAATAAGAATGATGCCACTTACAATACCTGTGTTTCTTAATCTCATCGGGCGACGGTATCACATGCCCCTCTGGCAATCGTATTATCTTTTCTTGCAGAAGTAAATCAAAAATACGATCGCACTTAGAAACATCGAAAGAGTACTTAACCTCCGACTTGTTCCTAGTCGGCTTAAGCCAAGAATAGACTAAGGACTTTTTGGATCCTTTTACCCATTCGGCTATGTTTATTTCTGCTTCCTCGTCTTCCGATGAGTCACTTGGACAATACTCAACCATATTGACCTTAGCCTTGTCCTTTTCTTTGTTATTGCTATTTTTAAATCTGTCTTTGAACACTTTATTATCAGTGAATCGGCTTTCTTGAGCCGATACGCGATGCAATAAGTGGCTAAGGTCGGTGAATTCTTGTCCTCCGAATTTCTCCCTAAGCGGCGGAATCAAACCTTGAAATGCTAAATCGGCAAGCTGGTTGTCAGGCAATATGACGCTAAAACACCGATTCCTAATTTCTCTAAATCTCTTGATGTAATCCGTTATCGATTCCCCAAACTTTTGGCGCATGAACTTAGATCCAAATCCCGAGCTCCAAACCGCACGAAAAGAAGTATTCATGAAATCGCTTTCCAAATCGCTCCATAAATGGACCGAATTCGGAGGCAAGCAAGTGAACCAAGTAAACGCTGCCCCAGATAGAGACAACGGGAATAGTCTAATTTTAAGCCCGTCGGACTGGGCCGCTTCACCGCATTGCGCTATAAAGCGTCCAACGTGTTCCAGGGTGGTGATAGAATCATCCCTAGAGAATTTGGCGAAGTCCGAACTCAAATTATGAGGGTAGGGCATGCGATCTATGTAATCGGATACGACTTTCTATAGACGATAACCTTCCTTTTGGTTGTATGCCGAATTGGTCCTCAAAACGGCAGAGATCCGATCGCCCAATTAGCATTATCGGCCATAGCAGCCCTTGATAATATCTGTCATAATCGGCGCTCGCCCCCCGAGTGCGAGCTCGGGTTGCCATTACGCTGTCCTACCGATGCACGATCATACCGCCGTGCCGATTACGTCGACTTGAGGTTCCCTTTGGGACAAATGGTTACGAGTATGTTACTACCCCTGTGGACTCGGGTTCCTAAGCAGGTAGGTTCTGTGGGAATCTTTCGGAGCCAATCGGCTATGAAACCGATTGGGGAAAAGCATAGAACGGAGCCGACGGCGGCAAATTGGTTGATGCGTCTAAATTAGCAGCGTCGGTGTAGGAGTGATAATGACTTACTCCACTTGACCGAGGGTCCCTAGGCAATATGATCGTGGGTTGTGTGGGCATCATGGTGGGGGGTGAAGTTACAGCCGATGGTTTAGGATCGGCCATTGTGCTCTTCGTGTTTTGTGCTACTGAAAAAACAGGGTAATTGGGCAGAGTTTGCAATGGGTCAAGCAGACTTCCTGACGAGGCTAACTCCTGGGCTATAGATTTGACGCTATTCGCTATCATTGGCTTAAAGGTTGTTACGAGAGCCGATGATTGGTTTATTAAAGCGTGGTGCACAGACTAATTAATCATAGCCGATAATTCAGCTTGAGCAGGCAGATATCGGCTTACCTGTTCTGTTACACCCGCATCTCCCGTATGCGTTGACCGTCGGCGGCGGATTTTTGAGTGACGCCACGCCCGGTTTTTGATAACGACTTAGCATCATCTCTTCTAGCGCAGCCTTCCGAGCCTCAATTTCTCGACGTTGTTCGCGGTCAAATCGCCCATTGTTGGGACGATTATGGCTTCTGTGTTTAGATCTGATGGTGGAATCGACTTTCCTGATGAAGACATGGTCCCACCGGCGTGCTAAGAGTGTGTTGGCGTCAAAAGCGGAGGTAGGGTTTTTGACAAAGAAGACACCGCATTTAACACTGTTCAAGAGCGTGCGGTCGATTTGACACTCAGAATCGACAAGGTAAAATATAAAATTTACTCATAAGCCGATTGTAACGATCAATCGGCTTAGACCCAATCAGCTTGAAACCGATTAAGATCAAAGTAACAAGGTAAGTCTAATTAGCCGATTAAGGCTAATCAGAGGATAAAGGTAGATCGATTCTGAAGAAGGCGATGCGCAACAAAATCTGAATAAATCAAACCTGGGTGTAATTGATGAATATCAACAATCGGCGATGCGCAACTTTATTGATCAAGATCGATTACAGAGACTAAATTACAAAAGCTACTCCTAGTCGACAGGAAGGAAGAAAGTAAAAGCTGGTTGATTGTATTGTGTTGTTGTTCTCGCAGCTTGCTCTGGTACTTCTTTTATACCCTTCGGCCGATCGTGTCCGACTACAATACGTTTCAAATTTTGATCCGTATCGGCCTTATCTCGGACAGTTATTTCCTTAAAGATCTTACCGTCACCAAAATATCTCAAACCTTTCCGTCCTGTTCGTTAATTCCGTATCTTTGACTTTATTGCCGATTTTGACCAGACTTGCCAAATTTTGGTGCAAACATATGCCCCCATTTTGAGAGATGACTTGTCATCTGTCAAAAATTTCACTTATCGGCTTTTCCAATCGGCTAACCATTAAACTTCACTCAATAACTACTACTTTATTTGCGCCGTAATTCTCTGACACAAAGGTAGTGCGTTTTAACTGCTCGCGTCTTTTGAGATCCAGTTCCCACCTCTTCAAATTTTTCCTTTCTCCAAGTATTTTGCATGTTGGCTTTAATACAAGAAACCGTACCTACCAGCCCTCTTATGAATTCTACCACCCTTCTGTCTTTGCTAGACAATTGGGTTTCGGCCAAATGATCCCCAGTCTTCCACTCCTGGATGTAATTCAGCCTAGGACCAGAGTACGATCTTCAGCTGCAACCGACATGGTCTTGGAAATAGCCTATGATTTGCAAATCAGATCCAAGAGTGTGCCAAGAGTGTGTTGGCGTCAAAAACTTGAGGTTGGGTTTCGACAAGAAGACACCGCATTTAACACTGTTCAAGAGCGTGCATCGATTTGACTCAGAACCAACAAGGTAAAATATAAAATTTACTCAAAAGCCGATCGTAACGATCAATCGGCTTAGACACAATCAGCTTGAAGCCGATTAAGATCAAAGTAACAAGGTAAGTCTAATTAGCCGATTAAGGCTAATCAGAGGATAAAGGTAGATCGATTTTGAAGAAGGCGATGCGCAACAAAATCAGAATAAATCAAACCTGTGGTGTAATTGACGAAGATCAACAATCGGCGATGTGCAACTTTATTGATCTAGATCGATTACAGAGACTAAATTACAAAAGCTACTCCTAGTCGACAGAAAGGAAGAAAGTAAAAGCTGGTTGATTGTATTGTGTTGTTGTTCTCGCAGCTTGCTCTGGTACTTCTTTTATACCCTTCGGCCGATCGTGTCCGACTACAATACGTTTCAAATTTTGATCCGTATCGGCCATATCTCGGACAGTTATTTCCTTAAAGATCTTGCCGTTACCAAAATAACTCCAAACCTTTCCATCTTGTTCGTTAATTCCGTATCTTTGACTTTATTGCCAATTTTGACCAAACTTGCCAAATTTTGGTGCAAACACCGGTCATACCGCCCTCCTTAGGGCCGATTTGCATCATTTTTGCAAAAAACGCACCACCTCTTCGGCTGGTCATATCGACGGTCGGTATGACCGGAGGGGCCCCGGTGATAACAGCCCCATAGATGCCAAAAGCACCCCTTTATGTTATTTCCACACTGGATGGACTCCGATCACACCGATGGCCTGTATGACCGGAGAGGGCCCGGTCATACCGGCCCACTCCACCCAAAACATGTGATTTCTTTTCTTTTCTTCTCAAAAGATATTTCTTTTTATGCCCACATAAATGTTTAAATGCATAAGTATTGAGCTTCTAAACATTTCCGACATCGAAAACACATTAATGACCCCTCTTAATAGTACGGCGCCTATTCTAGCAACCCGATTTTTTCCTCCAAACTTCGAGATCGGTAAACAGCTACGAAACGTCCTTAACTTTTATACCTTAGCCATCTTGTCTTCGACGTGTGCATTTCTTTTTCACCAATTTCATGCTTTCATGTTCATCAAAATTTTGACTACCCTATTTTCAAAATACTCAAATTGAAAATGTTAGTCCTTTAACCGCAATTGTCATTAATTACCAAAACCAAATTAAATTAGGCGCGTAGATGCTTTCAATCTTCCCCTTTTTGGTAAATGATGACAATCTTCATATAAGAATTAAATTGTTTTTGAATTTTGAGTATGCAACTAGGAAAAACAAGTTGTATACTCAAAAGTTTTGTTTTAACAATATTTTGCCTTTAGGGATGAAGAGTGTGTTAGGCACAAAATATCGTTAAAACAACAATATTTAATTTGAAAACTCCCACTAAATATGTGCATATGGATGAAGCATTGTTATTTGCACATTTGAGATTTTTTTGAAATTTTACGGAGTTTCCCCTTAAATATTGAATCCAAGGATAACACTGTATAAACAATGAATACATCAAGCATAAAATGGATGAGATAATGAACATGAGTAACATGATACCATCATTAAACATTAAACATCTAAGATAACCATAAGCAAAGACAATCATCCAAATAAAAATGCCAAACATCCAACATCCAAAAATGACCAAAAGTAAGAACGACAAGGAAAGTTCATTAGCGCATAATAACAAATATATAGATAAAGGTACTAAAGCTAATCCTTCAAAGCGACCAAGGCTTCAAATATTCTTCATCCATCAATCTTCTCCCCCTTTGGCATCAAAGACCAAAAAGGGAGCTCCAGTGCATGTTAAGGACGAAGGAGGTGGAGTACGACGAGCCCCGAAGCGGTGAAAAAAGACAGGAGCCTGCTGGGAACGGTACTCCTCAAAAGAAGTGCGAAGCTCGGCGATAGAAGAGTCAACAGAGTCCAAGCACCCTCTAACCTCCTCAACAACCTGGCGAGTCTGAGACTGATACTCATCGACATAAGAAAAGTTGCTCAACATGTCGGTCCTGAGACTCGCAAAGCTGCTCATCATGGCACTGTGCAGTATATCGAAGTTCTCATGTGCTAAGCCAGAATATAGCTGTGCTGGATGAGCCTTAGTTTCTTCTTCCCAAACATCCTGATGTGGTGGCTGCTGCTGGGAGGACTGACCTCTCTGAACCTGAGGTCCTACCTCTCGTGGCTTATATGGCTTTTGGGCGCTGCCACACCCACCACAGTATCCGGTCACCCTCTTGATGATCATCATAATATAGGGGGTGAAATAGATCTGTTTTCTACGATCCCCAGCTGAAGAATGCATCTCACGAAGAATAAAATTCACCACATCAAACTTTTCTTTCTTCATGACTTTACTCATAATATTCCATGCATAGCCTCTAATCTCATCGAAAATTACCGCTCTTGGGATGAATGGCAACTCGCACAATCCTATTTATGAGGCTAGATGTGGGAAGGAGATGAGTCATCTTACCGGGCCTCTTGACACGAGCTGTTGGGTCATAGAGGCTGTACTGCTCTGGTAGAGGTAGAGTGGAGTCACTGTGAATCCTGGGCTGTCCACTGTGATAGATGCCCCAAGCCTACTCAATCTCCTCTTTAGAAGCTATGTACATTGCCGTATCCATCATCCAAGTGATCTCATCAAGTGAATCCGAAACATGAAGTATGGCATAAAACTGACGAATCATATCGTCATTATAGTCACACCTCATGGTGATGAACCCTGCTAGTCCAGCGCCATGGAAGAGCTCAGGCACACCAACAAACAAAGGGATCTTCCTGATATATTCCCAACTCACCCACTTATGATCTGCAAATTCTTTGTTCAGGTAAATCTCATGATAGACTTTCTGTTGGAAAATAGTTTTGAACTTATCCAAGGTAGCAATGCGAGGGAGCATATATTGATTTGCTTGGCGAAGTGAGAAGTATTTCTCCCCCTTTATCTTGCTTAAATCCATAGTGGGCTGGAAATCATCAAAATTTTCCTCTTCTTCAGACTCTTCGTTTTCACTGTCAATTCCTCCTTCAAAATCCACATCCATGTCATCATCTTCTTCACTTGATTCTGTCACTATTCCTTTTCCTCTTCCTCCCCTTGAGCTTCCTCCAAGCTCTTCTTGATTTTTTCTTCTTATCTCCCTGTCTCTTCCAACTATGGTTTGGGAATCCTCGCTGTCACTATGGGAGGACAAAGGAACACCCCTCCCATGAACTGAATTGCGAACAACACCACCGCCGCGAGGAGGGGGAATGTTTTTGGTCCTCGGCATGGTAACTGAGATAGCAAGGTGTAAATGAGGTGAGAACAAGGATTGATAGCCCTAGAGATGGATTATAAGGCATTTGTGACAAAAAAAATATACGAAAGTGGAATTTGGTTCAGTTAGCCCGGTCATACCGCCCAAGGGGCCAGTAGCACCGGCCATGGGCGGTGCTACCACCTAGAAGTCGGTATGACTGGCCGTACTAGTATCCTCTGTCCAAAATCGCAAAATCTGAGTTTTGAGTAGATCAAACCATGGAATAGCACAAATAGACATAAAAAGTCAATAATCTACTCATTACTCCAAACGATTTTCACATTATTTCACATGATTTTGCCACATTATGCATTAAACCCAAAAAAATTTCAAATATTGACCCTAGGGCATGGGAATGCAAGGAAATTTGAGAAGAGAGGAGGGGAATAGATACCTTGAGATAGTAGATTGAGAGAGGGTCAAGAGATTTGAAGTAAAAAACTCGGATCAAGAATTTATGGTCTTGAGGATTTTGGAGAGGAGATAAAGAGAGACAGAGATGTCAAAAGAAGAAAAGGAGAAGAAGGGGTACGGGCAGGATGAGAGAAAGGAGTAATGGAATGGTTACACCGAGATATGTGTCGAAACTGCCGTTGCCCGACTTGGTCGGTGTGACCGCACAGGGCCCAGTCATACCGCTCACCGGTCCTAACGCATCCTCTGCGGTTACACCGGCTCTGATAGGCTGAAAAGCCAACCAAAAATCCAAATTGAGTTGTAGTTGCTCCTTTATTCGTATTTTTGATGAATACTTTGATTGAGCACTTCAACTCAATAATTTAATCAAGAAGAGCGAATTTTCACAAGTGATTCTTATTATAGTAGACTTCTTTTGAGAAAAAGATAAATTTTTTTTTTGGAAATAACCATATGACGAGAGATGACTTTTGTGTTTGGGCATATATGAGTTTGAAATACCTTTAGTGAGTCTAGATATGATAAAAATCTAGCTCCAAGGCAATTACTCACAAAGTGCATCTTAATAGGTCAATATAGACCAAGTTTTGACTTCGGAAAGGTTTGGTGAAAATCAAGACTTAGTCTAACCAATTTGGGATTTTTTTCAATATAGATAAGATTAGATAGAATAAATTGAATCAAAGATGTGGTTTATATATATTTACATTTTAAAATGAAGAATTTTTAGAAAATAACATCTTTTTAGGATGTAAAATGAATTTTCAAATATGTTGACCAAAAATGATTTAGAGAATTCATTTTAAAACATACTTGCACCTATTTCATATTTTCACATTATTATGGATGTGGTATACATATGAATGGCATAACACTCCCCCTAAATGGGTTACTCACAAGAATTCAAAAAAATCAAAAAGAACCAAGTGACATCCAATCACAGTACACATATTCAGGCAACATTAGAGATATATATGACATTTAATTCATTCCTCAATTTGCAAAACCGTGCTTCATCTAAGGGCTTGGTGAGGATATCTGCTAATTGATCTTCGGTTCTAATGTGACTAATCACAATATCGCATTTACTCACATGATCTCTTAAGAAATGATGGCGGATATCTATATGTTTGATTCTTGAGTGTTGGACCGGGTTGTTGGCTATTTTCACCTCACTTTCATTGTCACATAAAAGAGGCACATTTTTTAAGTTTATTCCATAATCCATTAAAGTTTGCCTCATCCACAATAATTGAGCACAACAACTACCGTCGGATATATATTCGGCTTCGGCGGTGGATAGGGCTACGGAATTTTGTTTCTTGGAGAACCAAGAAATAAGTGATCTACCTAGAAATTGACAACTTCCCGAGGTGTTCTTTCTATCCACTTTACAACCCACATAACCCGAATTCGAATATCCAACTAAATCAAATTTAGAACCTTTAGGATACCATAACCCTATATTTGAAGAATGCTTTAAATATCTTAGAATTCTCTTAATAGCCACTAAATGACACTCTTTAGGAGAAGCTTAAAAACGTGCACTCATACAAACACTAAACATGATATCGTGCCTAGATGCGGTAAGATAAAGTAAGCTACCAATCATAGAACAATAAAGCTTTAAGTCTACCGATTTACCTCCCTTGTTTAGATCAAGATGCCCATTGGATGCCATTGGAGTCTTGATGGGCTTCGCATCCTCCATTCCAAACTTCTAGAGTAAATCTTTTACATACTTGGTTTGACTCACGAAGGTCCCATTCTTGAGTTGCTTGATTTGAAGTCTAAGGAAGAAACTCAATTCTCCAATCATGGACATCTTAAACTCCTTGACATCGTATCACCAAACTCTTTGCAAAAATCTTCGTCAGTAGAACCAAATATAATATCATCAACATAGATTTGACACACAAAGAATTCTCCATCAATTATTTTAGTAAAGAGTGTTGTGTCAACCTTCCAAATTTTGAATCCTTTTGAAAGTAGAAAATCTCTAAGCCGCTCATACGATGCTCTAGGAGCTTGATTAAGACCATACAGTGCCTTAGAGAGTTTGTATACATGATTTTGATGTTTAGGATTTTTAAAACCGGGAGGTTGTTCTACAAATACCAATTCGGATATTTGTCCATTTAAAAATGCACTCTTTAAATCCATTTGAAATAATTTGATATCAAACCAAGATGCAAATGCAAGCAAGATTCGAATAGCTTCTAATCTAGCTACGGGTGCAAAGGTTTCGCCAAAATCCAATCATTCAATTTGTGTGAACCCTTGCACTACTAATCTAGCCTTATTTCTTACCATGATACCATTCTCATCTTGCTTGTTTCGAAATACCCATTTAGTGCCAATGACGTTGTGATCCTTGGGTCTTTCGACTAGCGTCCATACATCATTTCGAGTGAAGTTGTTGAACTCTTCATGCATTGAGTTCATCCAATCTGGGTCATCTAGAGCTTCATCTACATGGATAGCTTCAAAAGAAGACACGAAAGAGTAATGTTCACAAAAAGAAGCGAAACGAGATCGTGTTTGAACACCCTTACTAACATCACCTAATATTTGATCTATTGGATGATCTTTGGAGAGTCCATGATAAATTCGAGGTAGAGATTGAGCTTGTTGATCATTCTCCTTCTCATCCACATCTTTTGGTTAAACTTGACTTGACATTGCGGAAGTAGATGGTTCAACTTGAGTGGATGAGGGTTAATCATCTTTATCCTCCTTTGGTTTGATGTCTCCAAGCGTCATGTTCTTCATTGCTTCTCTTAGTCCTCCATCACCTACATCATCCAAATTTCCTTGCTCTTCTTGAGAGCCTTAGTTTCATCAAATTCAACATCGCAAGTTTCTTCAACAAAACCTTTATTTTTGTTAAAAACACGATATGTTTTACTACTTGAAGAATAGCCAAGCAAGAAACCTTCATCACAACGATTTTGAAATTTTGAGTGCCGAACACCCTTTTTCAAAATGTAACATTTGCAACCAAATACTCGAAAATAAGAAATGTTTGGCCTTCTTCCAATAAGAAGCTCATAGGAGGTCTTTTTCAAAAGGCGATACAAATAAAGCCTATTTGTTGCATGGCAAGCGGTATTAATGGCTTTCGCCCAAAAACTATTGGAAGTGCCATACTCACCAATTATAGTTCTTGCCATTTCAATTAATGTTCAATTTTTTCGTTCTACAACTCCATTTTGCTCCAGATTGTAGGTGGCAGAAAGCTCGTTCTTTATTCCAAGTTCATCACAATAATCTTCAATTCTTGTATTTTTGAACTTGAAACCGTTGTCACTACGAATTTTCTTTATTTTGAAGTCAAATTCATTTTGAACCCTTTTTGCAAAACTTTTGAAAATACCGGAGGCTTCGGATTTATCATCTGAAAAGAAAACCCAAGTGTACCTTGAATAATCATCAACAATGACTAAACAATAAGAATTGTCTCCAATGCTCTTATAGGTTGTTGGTCCAAACAAATCCATATGTAAGAGCTGTAATGGTCTAGATGTGGACATGATACTCTTTGAAGGATGAGAACTAGCCACTTACTTACCGGCTTGACAAGCACTACAAAGTCTATTTTTCTCAAACTTCACATCTTTCAAGCCCACAACTAAATCATTTTTAAAAAGCTTTTTGAGTTGAATCATCCCAACATGAGCTAGCCTTCTATGCTATAACCATCTCAAGGATGTTTTTGCAATTAAACATGTTTGAAGACACGACTCATTTGAGGTGAAATCTACTAAATACAAATTTCCAAATCTAAAATCTTTGAACACTAAAGAATTATCATTTTCTTTAGAGATCACTACTCCATTCCTAGAAAACATGCAAGTAAGACCAAGATCACAAATTTGTGCTACGGATAGCAAATTGAAATTCAATGTTTCAACTAATGAGACATTTGAAATAGAAAGGTCATTTGAGATAGCAATTTTACCCAATCCTAATATCTTTCCTTTGTTATTGTCTCCAAATGTGATTTTGTCATGTTAGCCACTCCCCGATTCAAATGTGGTGAACATTTTCCGGTCGCCGGTCATGTGTTGAGTGCATCTACTATCTAACACCCAATGTCATCCACCGGTCTTGTAGTTCACCTACAAAAGAAATCAAACCTTTTTAGGTACCCAAACTTGTTTGGGTCCTTGGAGGTTAGTAACCAAGGTTTTGGGCACCCAAATGGCATTCTTTCTACAACCAAGTATAGGAGTGCCAACAAATTTAGCAATAATCTTCCCATTTTTATTTTTCTTAAGCACATAACAACAATCATAAACATTATTTTTAGATGCTTTGCCTAAAGGACAATCATTTGCTAAATGTCCTATATCATGACATTTATAACAAAGCTTACCATTTGATTTTACACACCGAGGAGCTTTGTTACTAATTTTTTTGCCCTTCTTAGGAATATACCCAAGACCTTCTTTATTGTAGGAACATCCTTGACTATTTAAGATTTTATTTAGAGTATCCTTGCCCTTAAAGTATATATCTAAACTTTTGCTAAGTTTATCCACTTGTTCTTTAAGTTCATTATTTTCTACCAGCAAATTTTCATGGCAAGAAATTGAGATAGAACATGAAATGGAAGGCATATCAATTAAATCATCACAAGAGGTGGATATGCTAGTTTTTGTTGTATAATATGAATCAATTTCTAAACAAGAGGTAGATATGCTAGTCTTTGCTATATAATATGAATCAATTTCTAAACTAGGCATATCATCAATAATATTACAACTAATGCCTATATCATTTTGAGGCTTTGAATGGTCCTTGGCAAGGGAGTTTCAGGAGCTTACTTTAGCTCCTCATAAGAATTTTTGGGGGAAAGATATTCTTTTCTTAAAGCCTTATGTTTGGACTTTTCTTTGTCGAGTTATTCATTTAAGTCCTCAAGCATATATATAAGCTCATCATATGTAGGTTCATCATCATCAAGAGATTTTACCTTAGTTTCTCCTCTTGCCATAAGACACAAAGGAGTGAAAAACCCGAAGAAGCCTTCTTGATGGCAACGTTGGCGAGACCCTTCTTCCTTGAAGGTGTATCATCCTCGGAGGAGTCAGAATCCAAATATTCCTCTTTAGAATCCCACTCCCCAATGTGAGCTTCGCCTTTGCCGTCCTTTTGAAGCTTCTTGAAAAGCTTCTTTCCTTGAAAGGTTTTCTTCTCCTTGGGCGACTTGTTCTTGTCGTCCTTCTTCTTGGGGCAATGAGAGGTGATGTGCCCCTTCTCATCACACTCGTAGCACCTGATATTAGCATACCGGTTTGTGCTAGAATATCGCCTCTTCTTGAACTTTTGAGGGGCGTTTGAGCTTGAACGCCTCCTCATAAACTTCTTCATTCTTTTCACGAGGAGTGCCATCTCCTCCTCGGTGTCTTCATCTTCGGAGTCACCAAGCGTCTCCTCGCTTGACTCCGCCTTTGCCTTGAAGGCGATATTCTTCTTCTTCGAAGAGCTTTTCTCCAAAAGCTCTTCCTTATCCTTTTTGTAAAGCTCATTTGTGATGAGGTTTTCTGGAAGAGCCCTAAGCATCTTACGAACAATATCAAGATCGGTTAGCAATGCTCTAAGGCCCTTGAGCTCATTTACTATGTTATTGAGCCGTGAGTACATCTCATTAATGTTCTCATGGGGTAACATAATAAAACTCTCATACTTGATCCGAAGCATATGCAATTTGGCTTATTTGACCGAGGATGTCCCCTCATGAATTTCCGAGAGGGTTGTCCAAATCTCATGAGCGGTTTCGAGGTTGCTCACTCGATTGAACTCATCCGCATTCAAAGCGTCAAAGAGAGCATTCATAGCTTAAGCATTGAGGTGAGTGTTTCGCTCTTCTTGTTCCATTGTAAGAGTGGGATTCACTCCCGGAGCGAAACCCTCAACTACAATTCTCCATATACTTGGGCTCATGGCCTTTAGATACATGGTCATACGAATTTTCCAATACGCATAATTTGTGCCATCGAAAAATAGCGCCTTGCCTATTGACACCCCATCGCCAGCCATCCTTACTCTCTAGGTGGTAAAGCCCTAATAGAGAGTCCAAGCTCTGATACCACTTGTAGGATCAAAGATAACCAACTAGAGGGGGGGTGGATAGGAGATTACTAAATTTTTCGACTTTAATTGCAATTAATTAAATCACTAAGCTAGAATTGCAATTATGGTAATCTACAAAGATGATTTCTAGTTACAAATAATATACTCAAAGTACTAGAAATAAGAATTGAGCACAAGAATTATAAAAACAAGTCACAAGAGAATGAGAGACAATAATTTTATCCCGTGGTCTTGGAGACTTTCCGGCCTCCCCTACTCCACGTTGAGGTGACTTGAACAACTTCAAGCCGGCTCCACCCGCTTGAGCCTCCCTCTATCACTAAGGTAGTTCTTCCTCGCTCCGGGTAGGCGAACTCCGGCCTTCACAACTGGCCGGAGCTTCTCACAACATCCGTTGAGAAGCTCACCACGCACGAACACCTCCAAGCCGTCTAGGAGTCGGCAAACTCCAAGAGTAATAAGCCTTGACGCTTGCTCGAGGTCGAAATAAGTGTTTAGAGGCTCAACACTAAATGCACCACTCAATTTTTGCTCCTAACTCTCTCAAAGTGTGAATTGAATGCACAAAGAGTATTGGAGACTAGATAGAGCTCAAATATCATCAATGAGGTCTAAGAGCAGCTCTAAAATGCAACTGGGGGGTATTTATAACCCCCACCCACCTAATCTAGCCGTTGGCCAAAATCGTCCTGAGAGGCCGGTCATACGGCCCTGGGGCCGGTATGACCGTCCCTCAGTGGCCAACGGTCGATATAGTGCAATTAATGCTTGTCAGTGATTGTTGGTTACATGGCCGGTATGATTGGAGAGGGCCCGGTCATACCGCCCTCCTCAGGGCCAATTTGCATCGTTTTTGGAATAAACGCACCGCCTCTTCGGCCGGTCATACCGACGGTCGGTATGACCGGAGGATGTCCGATCATACCGTTGGCCAGTATGACCGAAGGGGGCCCGGTCATACCGGCCTACTTCACCCAAAACATGTGATTTGTTTTCTTTTCTTTTCTTCTCAAAAGATATTTCTTTTTATGCCCACATAAATGTTTAAATGCATAGTATTGAGCTTCTAAACATTTCCGACATCAAAAACACGTTAATGACCCCTCTTAATAGTACGACGCCTATTCTAGCAACCCGATCTTTTCTCCAAACTCCAAGATCGGCAAACAGCTACGAAAAGTCCTTAACTGTTATACCTTAGCCATCTCGTCTTCGACGTGTGCTTTTCTTTTTCACCAATTTCATGCTTCTATGTTCGTCAAAATTTTGACTAACCTATTCTCAAAATACTCAAATTGAAAATGTTAGACCTTTAACCGCAATTGTCATTAATTACCAAAACCAAATTAAATTAGGGGCCTAGATGCTTTCAGGTATTATATATCTCATGTGTTTCGTCGCTCTGTGCCCATCATTCACGGCTTGGTGCAAGCTCAACAATATGCTAAATTAACGCCTGTTTCGGTGAATTAACACCACAATTGTTAATGTTAGTTACACCACATATCCACAAATTGTCACATAATTTCCTTTTTCTAGGAAAATTAGAATTAACCACGTGCAGCTCGCAGGCTTAGTTTCTTCTCTGGTGCATGTAGGGTGCAATGGGCTTATATTAGAAGCGAGAAGGTATGATAGAAATAAAAGGAGGGTTTAAAAGGATTGAACTCAATAAACTTTATACCGAAGAGTACTAAGCTAAATTAGGATAAACATAACAAACACAATCTTACACAATTCAATTTCATACATGAAACTAAGAGAAGCAAAGCAAATAAAAAAATACACAATACTATAGAAAGACCTATATTAGACTCCTCATCATAGACAGTTTTGAAAAACCGTTTATGTTAAAGCTAATCACAAACGGTTTTGCTAGCATGACTGTCAAAGTTACATGATATGGTAAGAACTGTCTGTGATACTGATATCACAAACGGTTCGTGCCACGAATCATCTGTGATATGAAATCTTAATTAGAAAAGAAGGAGTTTTCTCCTCTCCACCCTCGCGTCCCTCCCCTCCGCCTATTCGACAAACCTTCTCCCCACCCTCACGGATCGCCCCTCGGCCTCCCATCGCTCACATCGCCCATCTTCCTGTTCGACGCCCGCATCACCCCTCTGCCTCCCCGGTGCTTGCATCGCCCCTTCGCCTCCCTTGCATCATGCCCTAGCTCCGCCTGCCCTCACCCGTGTCGCCCCTCTGCCTCCCTGGCTCTTGTCGCACGCCCCATCCCGGTGACAAGGAAGGTGTCGGTGTGATGGTGGAGCACCACCGCATCGCCCCTACCCATGGGTTGCCCTCCACCATTGTTGTCGCCGGCTACAGCGCTAGGCCAAGGTGCGAAATCACAACACCCTCATCCAAAATGTCATGTAATGAATTGCACAATTGTCATATATCGATGTGAATAGCATACACTTGTTAGCCCGCCCTCGATGCCTCATTTTCCATAGCTGATGATACAATCAACTAACTATTTGATGGGTTTGTGGGTCAGTTCTTCAGATTATAAATTATGATGTTTTGCTCTAGGGTTTGTGGATCTATTCTTTAGATTAGAAATGGTTAGAATGTTTTGCTCTAGGGTTTGTGGGTCTGTTCTTTATATTAGAAATGGTTATACCATTTTTAGTATACTCAACATTATGGAGGTGGATTGGCAGTGGAATGCCTTCTGATTAGTCGTGTGCTTGTTGTATACACAAAGCATTATCAATGTTTGTATTTGTATTTTAATAAATGTTTATCATAGGCATTAGATTTCTTACAATTAGGAAGGTTCATCTAAAATAGTGATGAGTTTTCTGCAGAAGATAGTTTGAGAATACCATAAGTTAAAAAGAAGATGTCATCCCCTGATGCGCCGATGATAGGAAAACTAAGGCGTGGTTCAAGATGAGTAAATAAAAGGCCCCAGGTCCGACCCTACATACAAGGCTATATTGAATACTTCTCAAAGCAACAATATTCATGGGGGTTGATGAATATAATAACATTGTAATTGCTTTATGCATTTCATTGCTCAGGTGATCATCATGTAGGTACTATTTTAACTAGTTTATTATATCCTTGTAACCTAACAGGAAATACTTCAAACAAAAGTTGGCAAAAAAAACTATACGAAAGACTAAAAGGTTATCCTGTTTTTGAATGACTGCTCATTTGCCAAGAAAAGTTCTGCAAGGAAAAGGCTGCTATTGCAGTACAGGGCTGCCTGAGGAGAGTTACGTTAGAGGATTGTGCTACTAATTTATGCATTGAGTATGTATCCATAAATAAACACCGTCAATAGTAGAGTTATCTTCATTCCTTATTTGTTTGTCATGTTATAAAATCATCGAGGGCTTCTTCGGGGTCGACTTCATGGCTATAGTGGTACATGTGTAGAGATAATTGGGCCCTGAATTTGTGAATTGTAGTGGCATATGTGTCAATTGTGAATTCGTGAATTTGTCAATTGTGCATTCAATTGGTTAATACATCTGAGTTGATTTATGAAATGGATGTGCTGTGGTGTAATTTGCTTGTGCTGTGATGTAATCTGTAATCTGCTTGTGATGTGATGTAATATGTAATCTACTTGTTTCAGAGGGATGGCTAGTATTTTCTGTGGCTAGCCAATAAACAGAAAAAACTTAAGCAATACAAAATAATATCACAAACGGTTCCTGATAAAGACTGCCTGTGATAATATACTATCACAGACGGTTCTTCATAAAGACCATTTGTGATTGTATAATAGGTGTTCCGCAGACGGTTCAGGAACCGTCTGTGATGTGCCATATTATCACTGACACATGCTTAAAGATGGTTTAGAAAATCGTCTGTGATGACGATTTTAAATCGTTTGTAATAAACTTTTTCTATAGTAGTGACAACAAAGATACTTTGCGTAGGGTTACCAATGTGGATGGAGAGTGAGCTCAAGAAAGCAATCTTGCGCAATTCAATTTCATATATGAAAAAAAGAGAAGCAAAGCAAATAAAGAAAATACAACGAAGATAACTCGCGTAGAGTTACCAATGTTGATGGCGAGTGGGCTCGGGCCTAACAAATCTCCTTTGTTGGGTATGCCCCTGGTGTATATAATCAACTAGATAATCATACGTGGCGTGCTACGCCACGGGCGCCGCTCCCCACGCGAGCAAATTGAGAAAACGTGCGACTGTCGCTCCCAACACGAGCAAATCGAGAAAGGACCTAAACAGAATTTTGTGTTTTCTGCAAAAGTGCTTAAACGTAATGCTAGAAAAATGCAAAAAGACCTAGTATATATCCACCTGCATGCCGCACATCGTCCTTCAATTTTCCACATACGCGAGCTAGCTAGACGTACCGTGCAATTAATCATGCCGATCACGAAAAACAGTGTATACCTACTGTTGGCGTCAAAAACTTGAGGTAGGGTTTCGACAAAGAAGACACCGCATTTAACACCGGTTCAACAAATGCGGTCGATTTGACTCAGAATCGACAAGGTAAAATATAAAATTTACTCAAAAGCCGTGCCAAGAGTGTGTTGGCGTCAAAAACTTGAGGTAGGGTTTTGACAAGAAGACACCGCATTTAACACTGGTTCAAGAGCGTGCATCGATTTGACTCAGAATCGACAAGGTAAAATATAAAATTTACTCAAAAGTTGTGCCAAGAGTGTGTTACGCAAAAACTTGAGGTAGGGTTTACGGCAAGACACCGCATTTAACACTGGATCAAGAGCGTGCGGTCGATTTGACTCAGAATCGACAAGGTAAAATATAAAATTTTCTCAAAAGCCGATCGTAACGATCAATCGGCTTAGACCCAATCACTTGAAGCCGATTAAGATCAAAGTAACAAGGTAAGTCTAATTAGCCGATTAAGGCTAATCGGAGGATAAAGGTAGATCGATTTCAAGAAGGCGATGCGCAACAAAATCGTAATAAACCAAACTCGGGTGTAATTGAAGAAGATCAACAATCGCGATGCGCAACTTTATTGATCAAGATCGATTACTGAGACTAAATTACAAAAGCTACTCCTAGTCGATGTGAAGGAAGAAAGTAAAAGTCGTTGATTGTGTTGTGTTGATGGATCTTCTTGCGGTTTGCTTTGGCCCTTCTTTTATACCCTCTACCGATCGTGTCCTGTTACAACACGCTTCAAGTCCGTATCCAGATCGGCCTTATCTTTGGATGCTTATTTCCTAAAAGATCTTGTCGTTACAGAAATATCTCCAAACCTTTCTAACTTTATCCGTCAACTTCCGTATCTTTGACTTTATGGCCGATTTTGATTAGTCTTGCCAAATTTTGGTGTAAACATATGCCCCCTATTTTTGAGAGATGACTTGTCATATGTCAAAAATCACATTTATCGGCTTTTTAATCGGCTAACCTTTGAACTTCATTCATTAACTGTTGCTTTATTCGCGCCGTAATTCTCTGACATGCGGGTAGTGCGTTTTAACTGCTCGCGCCTTTTGTGATTCACTTCCCGCCGCTTCAAATTTTCACCACGCTATAAAATGCGGCCCCCACCTTGGTCATTCTTCACGCAGACAATCTCTTGAATTGTCTGCAATCGGCTTAAGCTTTCCATTTGAAGTACTTCCGAGGCAGTCCTTTGGCTCATTCATCTTTCTTCATCGGCTGCAATGGACCCTAGCCAGGTATTTATTCCGATCCCGCACAACAACGACCAATATTTTTTGGGTCCATTGGGAAACTTAGATGTTCATACCAGAATAAACCAAGAAGTCCTCATTTACCTCTCGTCAATTCTTGGTCATAACATAGAGGGTCGGAATAAGAGTTTGTGGCCCGGCCGATGACTCTTAAAGGATGGAGAAATTGGTTTATCGTAGTAGCAGACCAAAAGAGGATTGAATGGGAAAGAATGGGCATAGGTGAGTGTATTCCACTTTCCTTAGCCGACCACGGCCAATGAGCCATTGGTGGCCACGGCCTATTATTTTGGTCTGATCGTTTTAATGCCTTTTGTTCAAGACCGTCCCATCGCCCAACTCTTTTAGATGTTGCTCAACTGTGTTGTCTTCGCCGATGGAGATCAAGTATCGCTTTAGCGAAAACCAAAATATAAACTCATCCGATCTAAGGGTGAAGGTTGGGCCAAATATATTGGAAATAATAACAAGGTTAATGGCCTAGTATCGGACGTAAGAGCACGTTGCCTTTACGAATCTTTGGCTAGACCGCTTTTTGTTACGTGGAGCATCTCTTGGACCAACTCAGTTTATCAAGTGATAGCAGAGCACTCGTTGAGGGTCGTCGGCTAGCTTTAGGAAAATCTTCTTAGGTGTCAGATATCGATGCTTTATATAATAAGGAGCTCGGCATTATTTGGTTTTGGGAAATTCACCGTTGGTAATGTAGGTGGTCCGATGTGGTTCATACAAATATGGCTATACTACTTATTCAGCCGCTCTTTTAATTTGGATTCAGTCAACGATACTCCTTTTCCAAGGGAAGACATACCAGAGGGGGCACCTATTCAATTTAGAGAATGCCGATCTTTTGGTGAGAGATTCATGATGTGCTCCAAAGAATGAGACAAGGTCCTTTCCGACAGATTCTGTAAGATTCTTGTCATTCTTTTTGCAATTGAACATCAAGACTTCAAGCAAAGAAGATTTCTTTAGTTATAGTTTGCGCCGATTTTCCTTGGCCTTCATTTCTTCACCTGGAAGCCGATAGCTCTCTGATGCCTCAGGAGACTCTGGATTTGTATAGAATTTTCATTTCTCCGTGCATTTTCCATGTCGGTCTTCATACTAGGAATCGGACATTCCAACCTTCATACGAGTTTTATCATCCTTCCGTCTATGCAAGGCAGCTCGGCTTCGGTCAGGTAATTCCAAGTTTGCCACTTCTAGATCGGCTTCAACCCAGAGCCAGGGTTCGCAACGCCACGTCGGCGAGGTTAGTCTTGGAACTAGCCGATGAGCTCCAACTTCGCAGTCTCCCCCACTTCCACTTGAATGCTCGCCGGGCAGGGGGTTTCACAACATGGTGGTCGGCTATTGCTGAGTGTCTGTACATGGAGAAGACTCCATCGCTTATAATCAAAGAATTTTTTCCAAATCTACCAGAGCCATCCTTAGTGTCTAACAGCGATTCTAGCAGTGAAGCTAGCTCATTAGGTTACACTAACACAAGTTTAGTAGATAAGGTATCAGCTTGAATAATCTTATCTTGCACATCGTTCCTTTTCCAGATGCATTTTCTAATCACTTTTTACCATGCGTATTGCAGGCTAAGGACGTTGGCAAAAAGCCCATCTCTGGCCAATCGGGAAGTGGCCAGGGCAAAAGGTTACATCAGTCGACTGGCCTTACGGGTTATACTTCAGGCACTTTAGGGGTTCACAGTCCATCCTTATCGGACATTGAGAAAAAACAACCAAGTAAGTATAAACACAATCGACTAATACTATTTTATTTTCTCTCCGAACTGACCTTCAGCCGATTATATTCTTAGAAAAGAAGAAAACAAAGTATACCAGAGCTCCGGCAAAGAAAGGGCCCAAACCTCAGGAGCAAAGCGACGAGAGCTCCCCTCACACTTCGGCCACTGCACAGGTGATTCAACTGTACTTTTGACAGGCCACATGCATCGGCTACTTATCTTTAAACATATCAACTAACTTTTCATTCATTTCCCCTAGCCGACGCAGTCTGCTCAGGTCGCGAAGATCTTAGCTGATCTTCTGAATATTTCTACTGCGCTGACTCCTACGCCGCAGCCGACTTTACCCGTTCCAGCCGCCGATCTGCCAGAGTCATCAGACCCAATGAATTTGCTGGGATTTTCCTTGGCCGATCTAGATGATCCAGAGATCATGGCCACTGATGACTACGATGCAGAAATCAGGAAAATTCTTGCAGTGTCCAAAGAAGCATCGGCTGCCATCACGTCTGCTCCGGGCATGAAGGAGCGTCATGACAAGTTTTTTGATCTGGTGATGCGGCCTCAATAGGAGATCTTAGCTAATAATCAGTCGATAAGAGATGCTATGGTCATTGCCGACCGACCTTCCTCCGGAAGCAATGCAAGCCCTCCTCAACGTATGCCACTTGGATGATAGAAAACTTGAAGTGGAGGAGGCACAAAACCGGATTCAACGTCGTGAAGCCCAAGAAGCCGATCAGAAGCTCTTGGATGATTTGGTTGCTGATACCAGGGCAAAAAAGCGTAAGTTTGATACTGGGGCTCAGCAGCTTAAGTCGACCAAAGAGTCCCTCTCCAAGTTAGAAAAAGCAAAGAAACTTCTTTTGGAAGAGCTGGCCAAGCTTGAAAAGCAAATCGGCGAGGGCCAACAGACTTTGGAAAAAACTGCATCGGAGTTGAAGGAACAAAAGCTTGGCATTGCAGTGGCTGTTGAAAACGTGACGAAGCAATCTGTCAAGGTAAAGCTAGTGCCTGGTAATGCCAAGGATGATGAGCGCCTCCTTAATGAAATTCAACACATCATCGCAAAAGCGACGGGTGCTCTGTCGGCTCTAGGCACGACCCTTCCTGGCTCAGGCATTCAGTATTAAACTTCTGATTTGTAAACTTCGATGGTTGTTTTGAAAACACTTGTCCTGGATGCTTGTAACTTGTCATGTTTATAATCGGCTGTTTAACCGATTTTATTTTACATGTTGCGTTTTTTGAATCTGCAATCTTTTAGCCGATTAACAGCACCATGTTAATCTTGGCTTTGATCGTGCTCCTTAGTTGGCTAGGCTCCAATCCAAACGCTAGGATAGTATTTCTTCAGATATTTCCCATTAATTGCTTTAGGCAAGACATACCCCTCTAACGTATCCAGTAAGTACGAGTTTCCGCCGACTAACCGATTAACTTTGTATGGCCCTTCCCACGTAGGTGACCATTTTCCAAATCGGTTATCTTTCGAACAAACAGGCAATATTGTTTTCCATACCAAATCGGCTTGATCGAACGACTTAGGCATGACCTTTTTATTATATGCCCTTGCAACCCTGATTTTATTCTTCTTAAGCCGATCAAGCGTGGACAAACGTAATTCTGCTAGCTCGTCCAAATTGTCGATCATTAAATCGTTATATTCTTGAGCCGACAAACCATTTTGCTCGCTATTCGTGACGATTCAATGTTGATTTCTACGGGTAGAACGGCTTCTTGTCCATACACCAATTGGTAAGGTGAAAGCTTCGTCGCTCCAAGATAGGATAGCCGATACGCCCAAAGCGATCCGATAGAGTTGAGTGCCAATTCCTTGGCTTCTCATCAATTTTCTCTTGATCGTTTGATTAGCATTTTATTGACGACTCAGCTTGTCCGTTAGCCCGAGCGTAGTATGGTGAAGAATTTAACAATTTGATCCCTAAACTCGTCGCGTAATTCTAAAATTCGTTAGACATGAATACCGCACCTTGATCGGTCGTGATTGTTTGTGGTATTCCAAACCGATGGACGATATGTTCATTCACAAAACCAATTGCCTCAACATCGATCACCTTTTAAGTGGTACACCGCCCACTTTGAGAAATAATCGGTCGCGCCGAATAAACTTGTGGCCTTTACTCAAGCAGAAATATTTGGCCGATTATATCTATTCCCAACCCTAAACGCCAAGGTTTGATAATTGGATGTAAACCGATGTTGGTGCTAGTTGTATGTTGCCAAACTTCCGACATGTCCGACATCATTTATAATACTTGAAACAATCTTCCAAAGATCGCCGCCAAAAATAACTCGTCCGTCTCGAGCATCCATTTCATCTTATGCGCCGATTGATGAGAACCACAAATGCCTTCGTGTACTTCACCCATCGCTACCCACGCTTCTTCAGCATCAAGACATCTTAACAACAAACCTTCCATAGTTCGATAATATAGTATATCGCTCATAACAACGTATTTCAACGCTTCTTGCCGTATCTTCGCTCGGTCGGCTTGGATGGATCGATTAGATAATCTTTAATTTGTGTTCTCCAATCGGCGATATTCAGGCACATAATCGCTTTGTCTATCGATTCGGTCTCGACTTTGGCCAAAATCTTTATATCCCGATGCTTGTTGGGCTAGCATTAGCTCTATCGCTCAATTCACGAGGAACATGACCGATAGAAAACGATGTAAAAGAATCGATGATTTCTAAACATTGTTCTAAATACTTCAAGAACACTCCATCTCGACATAGGTACTCTCCTTCACTTGTCAGACAACCAACAAAGTGAGTCACCATATGCCTCAACAAAGATCGACCCCAATATTTTCCAACAATTGCGTGCCTTTGAGCAATGCTTCAGACTCGGCCCGGTTGTTTGAACATCGGCTATTTAGCCGTAATGCAAATTCGGGTTATGCCCTTTGGGTGTGGTGAGTACAATGCCGATACCATCACCTTCCTCGCATATCGATCCACAAAGAACAATGCCATGGTGCGACCGAGACTAAGTTTGCCGCTGTGTCATGTCCTGTTATAAAATCGGCTAGGATTGTCCTTTGACTGCTTTGGTCTATTCATATGATAAGTCAAACTCGACCAAGGCGTAAGCCCATTTGCCAAGTCGACCTCGTAGAATAGGAGCTGACAATATATATTTTATAACATCGGTTTTGTAGATCACTTTGCAAGCCGATGCTAATATGTAATGCCTTAACTTTGTGCACGAGAAATACAAAGATAAACATAATTTCTCGATAAAAGGGTACCTGATTTCTGCGTCTAGCAACCGTCGGCTTAAATAAAAGATAACCCTTTCTTTACCATACACCTCTTGTGCCAAAACATCTCCAATAGTATCTTCTTCAGCCGAGACATATAGTATGAAAGGAACCCCTTTTTGAGGCGCAGCCAAAACTGGAAGGTTGGACAAATACCTTTTAATTTCATCGAAAGCCTTCTGCTGATTGGCTCCCCATATAAATTCTTCGTTGTCCTTTAATTTTAGCAATGGAGTAAAAGCACGAATCCTTCCAGAGAGGTTTGAGATGAACCGACGGAGATAGTTAATTTTGCCGATCAACTTTTGTAACTCATTCTTGCATGTCGGTGGTTTGGTATTGGCTATAGCTCTGACCCTCGTTTGACTGACTTCAATTCCCCTTTCATGCACCATGAAGCCCAGAAACTGTCCAGCCGACACGCCGAATGCGCACTTGAAAGGATTCATCTTTAGGCCGTGCGATCTTATGTTCTTAAAAACTCTTTCTAAATCGGCCAAGTGTTGCAAATCTTCTGCAGATTTTACTACTACGTCATCAATATAAATTTCGACAATGTGGCCGATTAAGTCGTGAAAGATCAAATTCATTGCTCGCTGATATGTTGCTCCAGTGTTCTTCAAGACGAAAGTCATCACCGTCCACTCGAACAATCCTATTTCACCAGGACATCTGAAAGCTGTCTTCGGTATATCGGCTTCTGCCATGAGTATCTGGTTATACCCGGCATTACCATCTAGAAAACTTATGATCTTGTTCCCTGACGCAGCATCGATGAGCATATCGGCTATTGGCATCGGATATTCATCTTTTGGCGTCGCCTTATTCAAATATCTAAAGTCGACGATACCAAGCTTTCCATTTTTCTTCATAACAGAACAATGTTGAAACCCACTCCACATACCGCAAGGCTCGATAAATTTTGCTTCCAACAACCGTTCTATCTCTTCTTTTATAATTTGGTACAAGGCCGGATTGAAACGCCTAGGATACTGTTTAAACGGCCGATAGCCCGATTTTATAGGTAGTCGATGTTCCACCAGCTGACGGCTTAATCCGGGCATCTCATGATATTCCCAAGCAAAATAATCCTTATAATTTCTAGGATTTTTATCGCTTTTTCTTTGTACTTTACATCTAAACTTGCATTAACAAAAGTTGGTCTTTTCTATCACCGCTACCTATATCTACTTCTTCAAGCAAATCGGTGGATGTAAAACCTTGACCTAACTTTTCAATTTCTTCAAAGTCTTCTATGGCTTCGTAGCTATCCGTTGTTTGCCGATAGCTTTGCATTTTATCCTCAGAACCCTTTAGTACTTTTCTTGTCCCCATCGGCATAACACTTCGCTTGCCCGATCAAAAGTGCCCAGCTTGACACTAATCGGCATGAGCTCCGATTTGCTTACGATATGAAATCACAATCGCCCGGCGCTTTGCCCGATATGCACCACTTTCTTCGTGTTGCCGCTTGCATCGAGCTAGCCATGGCGATATGAGCAGATGTGTCGGTGGTGACAACCTCGACTTCCTCTCCATTCCACTGAACAAGCGCTTGATGCATGGTCGATGGATACAGCGATTGGCATGAATCCAATCCCGACCGAAAGCAAAGACATCTGTAGTTTCCTTTGGCGCCGACATAAAAACGGCGTCGGCAAAGTCTTGCTACCGATATCGGTTTTGTGACTATGACACCTTTGCCTCGTAGGGTCGCCTGTGAAGTCATTTAGAACCATGTTAGTTTTAATTAAGTCTTCATCGACTTACCAGTTTCTTGCATGTCGTATGCGGCATCGTTCACCGTGGCTCCTCCGTCTACCAAAGATCCTTGATATCGGCTTCCCATTTATATATCCTTTTAGATACAATGGTTTCAAATGCCGATGATCATCCCTGGGTTTCTCAAAGATGGCGCTCTGAACGCCAGAGCACAACTGAGCAACCACCTCTTTGGCCGATTCAGTTCTGACTTTGAACTCGGCCGGCAATGTGAACACCATGTTGATATCCATAGGAGGGTGTTGTCCAACCACGGAGAATCAAGTCATCATCCGATTCAAAATCTTCTTCGCCCGCTTTCTCCATTCTTTCTTGACGATTTGATCGGACAAAGTTCGTTAAACGTTTCGTCTCTTTGTTTCTCGGCATCGGCTTCACGGATCTCTTGCGTCCTTAGCCTCTGAAGCCGTCGTCGTTGTGATCGGCTAAGACCAGATGGACACCACCTGGGTTTAGGTTCCACCGCTCAGATTTGACCACCAAATCTTCTTGATTAGAATTGGGCTCGTGTATCTTGAGTTGGTTCGGTTCTTGATCTGGTTTAGATATTCTATCGTGAACAGGCCTTCTGTAACTTCTGCCTTGCTCTCGAATTGGCCCAGATAGCTTATCTCTAAACGATTGCCTTGGCCAATCCTCTTGGGGATAATGCTCCATCGGGCAGGTGTATGGTGATGGCAACGCTACTCCTCTTTCCCAGCAAAACTACCAAAAGGGACACCTTATATGTGCCCTCTCCACATTCTCGGTGCGGTACAAGTTATCCGACCGGCGAGCCTTATACCGTGGTCGGCTATTCATCCTCTCGTATTTCTCCATTAATTGTAAAAATGTTGGTCCTGACCTTTTCGCCGGCTGCCTTAATGGAGACTTTTCTCCTTTGTATCATTTACCTACCTGAGGATTCCCCTTGGGTTTGATGGTTCTTGAATTTTTTCCTTCACGATTGGCTTCTATTTGTAAAGATCCGATTGTAATCTTCAGTGTTTGATCGCCGTTCGAGCTTGATTGGATGTTGACTTATCGATCCCTTTTCTGCTCGTCATGCATCGGCTCTTCTTCTTTAGCCGAACACTGTACCATATTGATGGAAAACGGATCAACATCAACTTGCATGGTCGTCTTATCAGCAAACTTCAACCGACCATCCTCAATAGCAGATTGGATCTGTTGACGGAAGATATTGCAGTCATTAGTGTTATGCGAATAAGAATGATGCCACTTGCAATACCTGCGTTTCTTGATCTCATCTAAGCACGGTGTCACATGCCCCTCGGCAATCAGATTATCTTTTCTTGCGTATAAATCAAAAATACGATCGCACTTAGAAACATCGAAAGAGTACTTAACCTCCGACTTGTTCCTAGTCGGCTTAAACCAAGAACAGACTAAGGACTTTTTGGATCCTTTTACCCATTCGGCTATGTTTATTTCTACTTCCTCGTCTTCCGATGAGTCACTTGGACAATACTCAACCATATTGACCTTAGCCTTGTCCTTTTCTTTGTTATTGCTATTTTTAAATCTGTCTTTGAACACTTTATTATCAGTGAATCGGCTTTCTTGAGCCGATAGCGATGCAATAAGTGGCTAAGGTCAGTGAATTCTTGTCCTCCGAATTTCTCCCTAAGCGGCGGAATCAAACCTTGAAATGCTAAATCGGCAAGCTGGTTGTCAGGCAATGTGACACTAAAACACCGATTCCTAATTTCTCTAAATCTCTTGACGTAATCCGCTACCGATTCCCCAAACTTTTGGCGCATGTAACTTAGATCCAAATCCCGAGCTCCAAACCGCTCAAAAGAAGTATTCATGAAATCGGCTTTCCAAATCGCTCCATAAATGGACCGAATTCGAGGCAAGCAAGTGAACTAAGTAAACGCGCCTGCATGAGACAACGGAAATAGTCTAATTTTAAGCCCGTCGGACTGGACCGCTTCACCGCATTGCGCGATAAAGCGTCCAACGTGTTCCTGGGTGGTGATAGAATCATCCCCAGAGAATTTGGCGAAGTCTGGAACTCTAAAATTATGAGGGTAGGGCATGCGATCTATGTAATCGGGATACGGCTTTCTATAGCCGATAACCTTCCATTTTGGTTGTATGCCGAATTGGTCCCTCAAAACGGCAGAGATCTGATCGGCCCAATTAGCATTATCGGCCATAGCAGGCCCTTGATAACATCTATCATAATCGGCGTTTTGCCCCCCGAGTGTGAGCTCGGGTTGCCAATTACGCTGTCCTGCCGATGCGCGATCATACTGCTCGTGCCGATTACGTCTGACTTGAGGTTCCGGCACTGGGACAAATGGTTCTGAGTATGTTACTACCCTGTGTGGACCTGGGTTCCTAAGCAGGGTAGGCTCTTGTGGGAATCTTTCGGAGCCAATCGGCTGTGAAACCGCTTGGAGAAAAGCATAGAACGGAGCCGACGGCGGCAAATTGGTCGATACGTCTAAATTAGCAGCGTCGGTGTAGGAGTGATAATGACTTACTCCACTTGACCGACGGTCCCTAGGCAATATGATCGTGGGTTGTGTGGGCATCATGGTGGGGGGTGAAGTTACAGCCGATGGTTTAGGATCGGCCATTGTGCTCTTCGTGTTTTGTGCTACTGAAAAAACAGGGTAATTGGGCAGAGTTTGCAATGGGTCAAGCAGATTTCCTGACGAGGCTAACTCCTGGGCTATAGATTTGACGCTATAGATTCGCTAGCATCGGCTTAAGGGTTGTCACGAGAGCCGATGATTGGTTTATTAAAGCGTGGTGCACAGACTGATTAATCATAGCCGATAATTCAGCTTGAGCAGGCAGATATCGGCTTACCTGTTCTGTTACACCCGCATCTCCCAAGGCGTTGACCGTCGGCAGGGCGGATTTTTGAGTGACGCCACGTCTGGTTTTTTGATAACAGCTTAGCGTCATCTCTTCTAGCGCAGCCTTCTGAGCCTCAATTTCCTGACGTTGTTCGCGGTCAAATCGCCCATTGTTGGGACGATTATGGCTTCGCTTAGATCCGATGGTGGAATTGACTTTCCGATGAAGACATTGTCCCACCGGGCGTGCTAAGAGTGTGTTGGCGCCAAAACTTGAGGTAGGGTTTCGACAAGAAGACACCGATGAACACTGTTCAAGAGCGTGCGGTCGATTTGACTCAGAATCACAAGGTAAAATATAAAATTTACTCAAAAGATGTGCCAAGAGTGTGTTGGCATCAAAAACTTGAGGTAGGGTTTCGACAAAGAAGACACCGCATTTAACACTGTTCAAGAGCGTGCGGTCGATTTGACTCAGAATCGACAAGGTAAAATTTAAAATTTACTCAAAAGCCGATCGTAACGATCAATCGGCTTAGACCCAATCACTTGAAGCCGATTAAGATCAAAGTAACAAGGTAAGTCTAATTAGCCGATTAAGGCTAATCGAGGATAAAGGTAGATCGATTCAAGGAGGCGATGCGCAACAAAATCGTAATAAACCAAACCAGGGTGTAATTGAAGAAGATCAACAATCGGCGATGCGCAACTTTATTGATCAAGATCGATTACAGAGACTAAATTACAAAAGCTACTCCTAGTCGACAGGAAGGAAGAAAGTAAAAGCTGGTTGATTGTGTTGTGTTGATGGATCTTCTTGCAGTTCACTTTGGCCCTTCTTTTATACCCTCGGCCGATCGTGTCCTGTTACAACACGCTTCAAGTCCGTATCTGTATCGGCCTTATCTTTGGACAGTTATTTCCTAAAAGATCTTGTCGTTACAGAAATATCTCCAAACCTTTCTAACTTTATCCGTCAACTTCCGTATCTTTGACTTTATGGCCGATTTTGATTAGTCTTGCCAAATTTTGGTGTAAACACCTACGCACGTAACTCCCTAGTCCCGACCATCATGTACATATACTACACACATGCATGTGTACATTAAACCTCACATGAGATTCCTGAGACGGTACACATGCCTGAGAAACGAGGGAGTATATAACACTAAGGGTCTATTTGGTTCATATATTAAGGTTGTCATATTTAGTCATAGTTTTTTTGCCAAACTTGCCCAAGATTAGGGGCATGTTTGGTTCATAGCCAAACTTTGCCACATTTTGCCATGCCTTAAGTTAGACAAGTTTGACTGAGTTAGACCTCCGTTTGGTTCATAGTCACATCTGTAGCAAGATTCCTTCTTGCCATCAAGGTCTCACGTGTCATTGACTCAAAAAAGTGTGGGAAAATTCATTTTCCTACCCAAAGTGTGACTTCAATTTTGATAACCTAATCTTAGACAAGTTTGACAAAAAAAACTATGGCTAAACATGACAACCTTAGTATATGAACCAAACAGGCCCTAGGTTATCAAAATTGAAGCCACACTTTGGCTGGAAAAATTAATTTTGCCACACTTTTTTGAGTCAATAACACGTGGGACATTGATGGCAAGAAAGAATCTTACCACAGATGTGGCTATGAACCAAACGAAGGCCTAACTCAATCAAACTTTCTTAACTTAAGGCATAACAAAATGTGGCAAAGTTTGGCTATGAACCAAACATGCCCTAAGATACAGCAGGCTATGCATTCTTCCGCACCAACACGTGTACACATATACACTCGCCTGACAAGATCCATGTACACCGGCCAGCTAGCTGCCCCTCACAAAGATCGAGGCCCTAGCGTGCGCGGGTGCATTGCTTGCTTCGCTCAGTACTCTAATTTTTATAAGGCGTCAGAGTATTTCGGATTTTATGTTTATAAACTTTGATCAATAATTAGTTTAATAATATATATGATTATTTGATACAAAAGTGAAA
Organism: Otatea glauca; assembly: GCA_036346275.1. Classification (NCBI taxonomy): domain Eukaryota; kingdom Viridiplantae; phylum Streptophyta; class Magnoliopsida; order Poales; family Poaceae; genus Otatea; species Otatea glauca. The sequence goes on along the minus strand of CM070726.1, from coordinate 32,227,868 downwards.
GTTGGATTTATTTTTGAAAGCATTTTTCTATTGTTATGATTTTGTAGCCACGAATAAAGTATTATAAAAAAATTTAACTGTTAAAGTTTAACTTAGAAGACCATGTCAAATTAAACTGCGTTCTGCTGAACCTGACCCGATGGCCGGAGCTAGAGTACTGCTAGAGCCGCGAGAGCCTGCAAGCACAGCCCAGACTACGTGAAAGGTCTCAGTTGATCAGAGTTCACCTGGAGGCTCGATTAGATCTTGACCTCTTGCGGCAACAATCATTTGCTGTTTTCTGCGCGCAAATCATCCTGAGGACGAGCCGGCCAGTCGATTGATGATTGACAACTTGTTTAGCTGGCCAGCCAGGTAGAAAGAGCATCTGTGCAGGGCCGTCCGACCCCACATGTCATATGTCCTCGACCTGACCGTTCTAGCCCAAAACTGTGATGCGTATTGGAGACTGCGTGCATGGCTACATGGCACAGAGGGTGAGTATGTCAAGCCACAACACAGATCTCAGTGCAGTCCCTAGAATAACTGCAACTTCAGCGATCATGTTACCAACCATTAGATCAAAGATTAACGGCTCAAATGCTCCACTAGCACTGGTTCCACGGCATTGTAGAGTACTGTAGTGCACGGTCTGCACCAGGCACTGTTTCCGGTACTATAGCATATACTATTGATTGCGTACTGTAGAGGTCTAAGGCATTGTATTTTTTATCGGCCAGCAGGAATAACTGGCTACTGCTAAAGTTGGAGACTTGGAGTTGCTTCTGCAATCGCACTGGATCTATGTCCGTAACGCCATTGCAACAGATCCGAATGCATTCTTCTGTACACAATTACCACTGTTTGAGGTCGTCTTTTACCGTACACAAATGATTACAAGCTTCTAATGAAACGCACGCTAGCCAGGGCTACCATTTTTTCTCTAGCTAGCTATATCTATCCCTTTCTGCACTCACTACTACTACTGCTACTGCACCACCACACACACAAACATTACGTACCACACTACTCAGAGTCTCAACTCTCAAGTCCAGCTTCACTGCTAGCCAGTACACACGACACAAAACACCACCTCAGCTTAGCTCCCTTCTCGACTCACTGCGTCACCGGTCACACACACACACACACGCATATTAGAGGGGTCAGCTAGCAATGGCGGCGAACTGACGTACGTCGACGGTGGTGGGCCCCATGGGGACGCCGGCCGACGACGTCGCGTACCTCCTCTGCGCCGAGGACGCCTCCGGGGCCTTCCAGCTGGAGACCGCCGAGGCCGTGGCCTCGAAGATGTCGACGGCGCCGGCGAGTAGTAGCGTTCATGCCGACGGCGACGGCGCCGGGATGTTTGCCGGCGATGAGGTGGCCGACTCCGGCGAGGAGGAGTCCATCGCGGAGTTCGTCGGCGGCGAGGCCGAGCACTCGCCGCGGCCTGACTACAGCGGTTGCCTCAGGTCCCGGTCCGTCGATCCGGCCGCCCGTGCCGAGTCCGTCGCATGGATCCTAAAGGTCGCTTACGTTTGAACCTCAATCTCTTGTCCCGGATTTTTCCTACGATATGCATTGTTGTACTCCAACTCATTCTAAAAAAAAAATGATGACACAATACAAAACGCAATTGCAGCTCCATAATTCATATATATTCGCACGAGCTGCTGCTATTACTACTACTTTTTAGCAAGATATGATGCAATACGTACCTGTTGTTTGTAGCAGTTGTAGCTAGCAATGTACACTGCAGGGCTACAGGTTGCCACAGGGCTAGCTAACACTGCAGAGAGCTAGGTACTAGCTAGCAGATAGCTGCAAGCTAGGAGTGTACTAACATACTAACATACATGCATGTAGCTAGGTGTGGCTTAATGTTTGCGAAATACTACATGTTTTTGCAGGTGCGAGAGTACTACGGTTTCCTTCCGCTGACGGCCTACCTCGCCGTGAGCTACATGGATCGCTTCCTCTCCCTCCACCGTCTCCCGGTACGATCCTACGCAGTGTTTTGGATTTCGGTTTCGGATAAAATACCGTTCATGCCCGGAAAACGAAATTTCGGCGAAATTCGGTAATTTCGGACAAATCTCGTCCGAAAATTCAAATCCAAATTTTGAATCCGGTTTTTTTTCTACCGGAAAATGCCGAATTTCGGCGAAATTGGCGAGATCTCGCCGAGAAATGGCGAAATTTCGGCCAGATTGACAAGCCCGAAAATTGGTCCAAAAGATGGAGAAAAATTTCGAATTTTTTTTTGGAGAGTTCTGACGTATTATTAATGTTGTCATAAAATTTCAGATTTTTTGAATCATGTAAATTTTTTAAAATTGAAACATTGGTACTGTCGTAATGAAACGTCACGCAATTTTGAACTGAATGAAAAATGGGACAAAGCATGTTATAAATATTTGAAATTTTAATAGCATGATTCGACATGTGAATAATGTTGCCATAAAATTTTCAGTAGTTATGAAGCTCGAGGAATTTTTAAAATTGGGAATTCGGTATACGTCGTGAAGTATGAAATTTCGCAAGATTTTGATGAAAATCAAGATTGAGAGTCACAACCAAACAATTAATGTATATAGGCATGACAATTATTAAGAATGTAATAAAATCGATACACACAATAAGTCTTCACCGCATGTATTAAAGTGAAGTGTGAAGGAACTTCAATGATTGACGATGTATTAAAGCATCCGACACCGGTCCTTCAACGCATCCCACAGCCTCCCTCATCTGCGCCCACATCCGTAAACCCTGCAATAAAACCAAGATAATCTTACATTTAAGGAAATGTGACAATGTTGTAAGATTTGGCAGCTCGTTAGGCCATCTCCAAAGAGCTTCCTAAACCGATCCCTACATCCACATATCTGCAATTCCCTTATGGCAAAGTTATGGAGGGTGTAATTCAAAGTTGTTTTAATTATGTACTAACTTATATGTTATATATGTTGTAATAGGAATCTTTAAATGAAGAAGTTTATGACTCGTGACCTACTAATCTTATTGTATATGGAAATCTTATTGTATATTGAAATCTTATTCATATGACCTACATTGATCCTACTTGTGTTTTGAAAAGGTTTTATCAAAATATCACATTTAGGGAGTCAAGTTTGCTACATGTGCAAATTTCGTCCCTGTTTCTTCTATATGTTTTCTTGAAAAGGTTCATCGAAAATGTCTTATAACCAGTTAGAATTAAATTTCTCATAATTCTCTACGGACCACTTGAATTCTTTGTCCGTAAGTTTTTACTTCTACGGACTAGTTAGCGATACTAGTCGGTTCACGCCGGACTAGTTAGCGATACTAGTCGATTCACGCGGACTACTTACAAGTGGTCCGGCGTGAACGAGAGTTCACGCCGACCACTTGTAAGTAGTCCGGCGTGAACGAAGTATACTTGCCGGACCACTTCCAAGTGGTCCGCGTGAACGATGTTTATCCTATTTCGATTTTTATTTTTAAAACATAACAAATGATGTTAAAATATTTTCATAAATTTTATGTATTATCCTACATATCTTATGATACTCCCATAAATTTTTCATAGCATGAAAATGCATTCTCAATTTTTAAAATTCGAGAGTGTTTCATTAAATGCCAAAAAGTCTAAAAATAAACTTTTTCAAACATTATCATTGAAGATCACTTCGAGAACTTATTGATATAATTCCGGTCAGATCCGCCAAAAATTCAAATTCGGTTTAAAATTCAAATCTCGGCGGTTTTTGCCGAAATCTCGTGAAAAATAAAAATCCGAAATATACTGTAGCAATTTCAAATTTTTTTCGGATTTTTACATCCGGCCGATCTATACAAACTCGCTGGGTCCGAAATCCGAGATTTCGGCGAGATTTCGCCGAAGTTTCGCGGTTTTTGTAACCTTGATCCTACGTACGCTAGCTAGCCTCTCCATTCAATCCGGTACGTACGTACGTTCATGCATGGAATACATAAACACATACACTGATCGATACGCGCGCATGGATACCTCGTGCATGTGTATACGTGTGTATGTATTTATGTATGTATATATGTCCACGGTAAGGACTCGAGTCGTTGGGGTCGTGGACGGGTATGAAAAATTCATATAAAATATATTAAAAAATCAGTAAAATTATAGATTAATCGAGAGGTGCTTTCATATTTTTCTTTGTTACAATTGTACAAATGTTAAAGTATGAATGAAGGGTAGATGATGATTACTTACCCCTTCGTTTGTTTCAAGATTTGTGTAACTTGTATTAAGAGGAAAAACATTTAAGTATTGCTCTTAATCTAAGAATGTGTGGTCTGACCCGAGACTTTATTATAGACTGGCTCCGCCCTGTTGTATCAGCGTGCAGCGCCATCTTCTCGTGCATGCATGCCTTCTTTTAAATTCTTTTGATGATCTCGCAAAAATAGAATCTTTTGGTGAGTTGGCACTTGGTGCGATGTTGTTTAATTAATTAATTCTTCAACTTCTCCACTCGAGAAATGAACCAACGTACTACGTATCTCTACCCTTTTGGCCCTGCGCTTTGTTTGTGGTGGTCAATCTGGTGCATAAGAGCTTTAATTATCGATCATTAATATTGCGTTTTGGTCACTTATATTGCATGTCTTCTACGTACCACTAAGCAAGGTTTATGTTCAGCAACTACTAATAGATAAAATCAAACAATTTAGCCCGTTGATTCTTGATTCAATATAGCTTATAGCGAGGGCCCGCAAAACTAAAACTAATCTTGTGTCACTCCGCACCGTCTCATATATATGATGTATTTTCCCTTGGTCTAATTTTGGATTTTTTGGCGCCTTTCATTTCTGTTTATGCTTTGAATGTAATTAGCATTTTTTATTTCGTTAAAATTAAAGAGAAAGAATTTGCTTTCAGAGCAATTGTAATTTTCAATAAATAATAGTAAAAAATATGACTATATATATTTTATCAATGCTTGGAAGTCACGAGGTCCATTTATTACTTGTAATCTACTCCCTTCAGCCACAAAAGAGTGTCACTTTTAGCTTTTCAAAGTCAATAAGATGCTATTTTGATCACTATATTCTCTTAGCATATAATTGAAAAATGTTGTAAAAGTACAATATTATAAAAAGTATTTTTATGAAAAATTTACCAGTATCATTTTCATATATCCAAATCATACATTTTAAACTATTTTTGGTCAAAATTAATAAGATTTGACTGCATGCATTATAGAGCGCCACTCTTTTTTTTACCGGATGGAGTAATTAAAGAAAGTTTATTTAAAAAATTAATTAAAAATTACGTAGAAATAAAAGTCATTTTTAAAGCTATAAAGATAGTTGGACACGTACAGTCAATTGGTGACAAAACCTAGCAATCAAATGCTTGTAAGTAGTAGTATCGTTACTATCGCGTGTATATATATATATATATATATATATATATATATATATATATGAAATATATGTATTTCAATGTGACATTATTGCATGCTATTGATCATAAATGCCTCGTAGCTTTCTTCGTAGCCTAATATTAACTGTTCTTCTACAACAAATACCCCTGTTAATTTCCTCCGATCGTACTCTCTCATAATAAACCAATTAATGAATGCCTCTATCCTTGCTAATAGTAATGTCTTTAGAAGCAAACACTTGTGTGCTTGCGATCATGTGGAGATCCATATCCATGAAATCTCCATACTACGCTAGTACAAGGTGGTCCATGCAATGGCACGGTTTTATTTCAAGTGCCCATCAGGACCATGCAATGATGCAACTGATGCATCTTGCTCACACATCGTAACTCCTCGTAACACTGGAGATAGCAAGCTAGGGAGGTCAAGAACTGCAAGAACATAGTACACACCCCATGACGTCCCTGATTTCTTGATCCTTGCTCGCATCGTCCTTTAATGCAGTACTTTGTGGTTTTATGTGAGCTGCAGGGAAATGGATGGGCGATGCAGCTGCTTGCGGTCGCCTGCCTCTCCCTGGCTGCCAAGATGGAGGAAACCCTAGTGCCATCCATCCTGGACCTACAGGTAATTTTAATCAACCGCTCTATTGCGTCGATATTTCAATATATCTAGTAATCTTAGAGGAAGTGCTTCTACGCTCCCTCAGAAGAAAACTGCATATATAGATCTTAATAAAAATCTTCTTAATATAGATAGTCATCAAGCTTTACTTTAGGAATTGTCGGTTTTCTTTCCCGGCTAGTGTTCTCGAAGTACTTCCCTTACAAAATAAGTTCTGACGATAAGTAGCACATGTACATTGACAGATAGATCGCACAAGGTACATACTCGAGTCACGAAAAATTTGTCGGATGGAGCTTCTAGTCCTGAACGCACTCGACTGGAGGCTCCGATCAATCACGCCCTTCACTTTCATGCACTTCTTCGCATACAAGGTCGATATGACGGGGAAGCACACGAGAAACCTGATTGATCGAGCCACTCAAGCAACATTAGCTGCAATACATGGTATTGCATTACACACTTCACAGCTACATCAAGCATGTGTGCTACAAGTTGTTTCAGTTTAAAATAAGCTACAAAAGTAAATGCCACAGATATCGAGTTCTTGGATCACTGCCCATCGTCGATCGCGGCAGCAGCAGTGCTATGCGCGTCCAGCGAGATCAGGTCACCAGCATCCATTGATCCTGGAACTGTGGCTAGTTGGTGCATTGGCCTTGATGAGGTATATATATATATGTTTGCAGAGATCGATTTCAGTTTCAGACAGGAGGCTCATTCTCACGACTAGCTGGGGATCGATGTAGTGCATTCATAACGTTCTCTCTTGTTCCTGTAGGGTGCTATCAGCAGGTGCTATCAGCTAATGCAACAATTGATAATTAGCAATGTACAAAGAGAATCAACAGCGATGATGATGATGACAACGACAACTACTGTGAGCTCAGAGGAGCTTGTATCCTCTAATTCCTCTTCCTCTCCTCCCCCATCAAAGAAGAGGAGGCCGGTCACCACACCAGACACATGACATAATTCCCAGTAGATAGTGTTATTCACGTGCGGTTTTCAGATTATTCTGCAAATAGGAGTCCTAGTTTAATTAAGAGGGTTTATCTTTTTCTGAGTTGTACTATTCATGTATTTTCCTGGGGTGAGGGCTCTTGCAGATAGTCCTACTGACAGTGTCCTGATGCAGTGGCTCCAGATTCTGCACTGCCAGTCTGTGAGGAGAAATGAGAGAGATTTGTGCTTGTACCAATGTGTGGAGTAGGGCCTACTGTCATTCAGGGAATACATGGTTTGTGTTGAGACTTGAGAGTTGAGAGCATGAGGCCTATGGAAAGGGTATTGGTCATGCACAAAGTCAAGGCTAGGCAGATTAGTAGGCCTCTCCTCCCTGGCAAGATCTGTTCGTATTCACGAGGGAGAGTTTGTTTGTTCTTCAGTGATGTGTCTTTATTTTCTTTGTTTCATGTATTATCAAGTGAGTCCAAAGGGGCCATGCATGGTGATACTGGGAGGCACATGCCCTAGTCAGTGTGAGCTCTGGGGGTGAACTATTTGTCCACGTCCACGCTCATTGTGTCCAAGCATGATCAGGCCTTTGGGGGGCCTTGCCATTTGTTCCCATCTGTATTAATTCTTTTCATTAATAAGAATGCTACATGCCGATTAATTTGTTTTAGAAGTGTGTCCTTTCTGAGGTATTGTCAGTGAAAATTCTACCGCTGAATGTACAAGAATAGTTTGATAGTGTTGAATGGACTCCTCTACGAATCTCTAAATACGAGACGACTAACTACACGTCATCTTTGCCATTTCGCATGACGATATGTTAGTGTGCACGTGAAATTCACGTCAAAACAAATAACGGAATGGGAAAAAGTCGAAAAAATAATATAATTGTCTACTAGAGAGAAAGTAGTTTGCCATATATTGCAGGACACTACTACAGAACAGTACATCACTGTCGGCTCCAAAACGCCATTACTGTCGGTTATTAGAGCCGGCAGTGATTGATCGGCAGTGATACTAGGGATTATCACTGTTGGCTCAGGAACCGGCAGTGATAAGGGCTATCACTGTCGGTTCGGCTTACAACCGGTAATGATATTGAACTATCACTGTCGGGTCAAACCAAAATTCCAGCAGTGATATTGGACTATCACTGTCGGTTCAAAAAACATTCGACAGTGATAGTTCCATATCACTGACGGTTCGAACTAAGAACCGGCAGTGATATATATATATATATATATATATATTACTGTCGGTTATTGGACAAACCGGTAGTGATAAGCCGTGCACTAAATATTTTTATTGCATATTTTTTTTGCATTATATATTTTTATACAATATTTTTCTACAGTGTATTAATATAGTATATAAAACATCGTTAAAACATAATTCAAATATATTAAAGCATCACAATATTTGGTTTTTACAATAGTTTGTTTACAAATATAGTTTGACTACATCTCATTCACTTTGATTTTGCACCGACTCCAGTAGAAAGTGTCGAAGTAGTCATGTCATGGGTCAAGATCGAAGGAATGAGGCGATGAGGCTGCTCGTGGAACTCGCCGTTTGTATTGATGACTTTATCATGAATGAATCCGACGATCTGTTCTTGAATTGCTATAATTTCTGTTAGTAATAACTTATTGGTTCTCAGCTTGGAGCGCTGTTATTGAAGAAATAAGAAAGTTAATTAATGATGATACATGTGAAATGAAAGAAAAGTAGGCATAAATGTGTAATTATATACCATGGCTTCGTTATAGCCGACACTCTCCGTGACAATTAAATGTATATTCGCACATACATAGTATGCACATAAATTATTTTCCTGGTCCTGCCTCATGCATGGAAAGTCGGTTATTATTTCAAAATCTTTCTTGTAGGGAGATACCGAACAATTTTCTTGCAATATCGTGCAAATACCCTGTGAATGGTTTTGAATAGTAATTAAACTTAAATGCAATAGAATGGAATATTACTAGAACAGTAACGCAACGATCGAATTTACCTATTCAGCATGTCCAAAAACCCTTGATATAAATTAGTTGGTTTTCTCAACGAGTCCAAGACAAAAATCCTGCTAGCATCTAACTCGATGACGAAGAGGACCCAGTGAAACCTGCACATATATGTCAACGTAGTCAATTAATCCCACATCGTGTTACGCAAAAATAGTAAACGATATTAGAAGTAGAGAAATACATACTTAAAGTTATAGGATAAAAGTACAGAGGTTTTGTATTGCAACTTCAAGAAAGTATTAAATAAATAGTCTTCATTATACTATGGACAGTCCTTTACAATTTTCTCGTTGAGAAACCCTGGATCGAGAAATACTAACTTGTCATTGCCATTTCTTCTACATGTTTATACCTCCATTCAACATAAGAAAGAAGTTAGACATGCAATAAAACGGTATAAGAATGTACAATAATATACATAGAGATTTACAAAGTCCACATTCTGAGTATATTCACATCCAGGGCATCTTGCTGGTACAAGATATACAACTCCTCGAAATACACCCAGAAGATGTTATCCCCATTGTGAAAATCCGACTCTGTGTATCTGATTGCGAACGCCTCCATACCATCATTGGACCGCTACTGTAGTGACCCCCATTTTCACATAAATGCAAAAATGGAAATCTCATGTGCAAACAGTACTAGTCCCATGATCAGTGGCTAGTACGCACATTTACAACAATTGGAATCACAACCATACATCATATTATTAAAGCGGAAGCTAATTTACATAATAATCTTACAATTCAGAGTTTATAGCAGCAAAGAAGCAAAGTCTTGTAGTGTGCCCATCCAAACCCTCAGGCAACTGACAAGGCATAATCCATAGAAATTCATCGTCAATATCCCGAATCCTGCGACAAATATGTTTCATCGAGCTAATCTAATTCTTCACCTAAAAACAACAATTAAGCAAGGGTGAGTACTTTCGTACTCCGCAAGACTTTTGCAAAGCCTATGATATATGCAAGCCATTTCAAAGGAAAGGCTAGTATGGTTAGTTTGCATAAAGCCAATTTGAAATGTAAATACAGAATAGTAGATTGCAAAACGGAATTTAAGTAAAAGCAATTTAATACTGAAAGTAACAGAATATATAAATAAATCTCATGTACCTGGGTATCATGACCATATCCAAGAACCATTTCTCATCACACAAGAGAATTTCCGAGTAACCATTCCTACCGGTCCTGTAGAAATTCCAAGTTTTATGAAAATAAAAACAGCTAACTAGTGCTGGCGCACCAAGATTCCCATAACCGCGGGAACGGCTTTTCGAAAAGTTTTACACTCTGCAGAGTTGTACAGCTTTACCCACAAGTAATGATCAACCTCTTTTGCCAGGCCAGTAACACACTTCCTTTGGTGTGCCGGCAAGGAGATCATAACATAACCGTTACATCGTTTAACCCTAACTTTGCACCAGCCCGGTGACGTCAAACCCGTACTATGGTGTATATGTTTGCACAGTCACTGCACAATAATGATTAAGCATGTCCATAGTATGGCATTCACCGTTGTATTAGCAAACGTGACTCCCAACACCTCGGTGTGGGCGCCCCTACGAGCAACCAGTCACTGAAGAAGCTCGTACTACTCCAGCCTACCAATGTGCAAAGCTAGTTTTAAGCAACTTAATAGGTTAAGACTGTCCCATACCAGCACTTGTGGTTGTACGGTAATTTCTTGGGTTTAACGAACACGTAGTTCGGTCATTAATCCGATACGGGCAATAATCTCCACCCTACACTACGTACAAGTCCCTTGTACACCCGGCTATTGCCAATAATTGCCCGCATCAAAACCATAGTTTTATTTTCATTTTTGATCAAAATACCAACCATAAATAAAGGTCATACCCATCGAATGTCATATCCAACATTTTTAATCATGTCAGGTTTTATGTTCAATTAAGCATGGCTAAGCATGTCACTAAGTATGAGCAACCCAGATCGACATCAAATAGTGTCTATGCTATTCTAGGGTTATCAAGGTTCACAATCTCATACTTATCAAGGAAGTTCCATAAATCTACAGGTACGGCTACCAATTCCCATAATATAGCAGACTTTAGTAAAATAAAGTATGCAGTAAAATATTTAATGAAAATATTTATAAAACTGGGATCAATATGATCAAGGGGGGTGCTTGCCTTGCTTATTTATTGCTTACGACGAAGACGAAGCCACAGCTGACGGAGGCAATGATGGAAATAGCGTCGTCGGATTCTATACGTCGTTCAATCGGAAATATAGCAAACATCCAACTTTAATAAGGGCAAAAGAAAATGATGAAAACCAAATAAAGATTCACTACAGAAGACATGAATATTTTAGGGTTAGGATTATGATTTCAAGTCCTCATGATTTAGTTAATTATACAAACATATTGTTAATGACTTAAAGGAAAGCATGGTTTCTTTGATAGATTATCTATTCTTGAATTACGAATTCAAGAGGCTAAAATTATGAATTCTTATATTTATAACTTCGAATTATAGATGCTAAAATTATTTGGATTAATAATATTAAGATATTAGGCAACATGTTACATGTTATGCATAAATAGTTCTTAACTACAAACGATTTGCTTGAAAAGGTTTCATATAAGTTAGATTTGTTGAGTTTAGGCTACTAAACATGTACTCAAGGTTTTTAAGAAGGTTCTGGTGATACAAATTATATATTTGTTTATTATTTCAAAGTTAGCTTATTTATATAATTAAGTCCATAAAGCATAATACTTAGGGTTATTTGGCTATTAGGACTTATATGCAAAACATGATGAAATAAGATTATTTCTTCAGAATATGATAATCTATACTTTGAAGAACATTTCCAAACTAATTTCATACATTTTAGTGTTTAGACGATACATTATATTTTTTGTTGAAAAAGCTTATATGATATTAAGGGTTATGACAACTATATTACTTAAGGGCATTGGGTTAGTCGGATTCAGATGCAAAGCAAGTTAAAAATAAAATATTTTTCTAGATTATGGTAGTATACATCTTGTATATCATTTCCAAACTATTCTTCATCAAATTTGCATTAAGACGAGATATTATACGGGCTGTTGAAAATGCTTAATCAGTTTTATAGTTTATACGATAAAGGTTCGGTTTTACTTCTTAGTTTGCGACTAATATTTACATGATTATTCATTCATTTTTCTGGCATTAGCATGACACATCACTAAAAGTGTTTTAAAGTTAGTTTCACAATATTTTACTTTTATCCGAGATGTGTTTCATATAGATGAACGTTAAGATCTAATACGTACTTAATTCAAATATGCACAATTACGAGATATTCTGGCATAACAGAGTTATTATGGTTTTATTAAAGACCTAGGAATCATTTTACCATTATTTGAACTTGTATGTTTTAAATTATATTTACTTTAACTTCTATGTGTTGGAAAATAATCTATTTTCAAATTTAATTCAAACTAAATTCAATTATGAATGTTTTTGCATATCTAAGTAGATTGCTAACTTCTAAACACATAGGGACTGGTTTGATACGATTTGAATCATTTTTGCAAGAGATATTCATATTTGAATATTCAATACATTGAAAACAACTTTCTTTAGAAAATGATGTAAATCATATCAGAATATAAATAATTTACCATATTTGGGTTCCTGAGGCAATTAAGGTTTCTAACAAAATTTGTTTTATTCAAATTGGAGTTTATTTCCAAAAACTATATATATGACATATTTTTGATTCCTTACTTTAAATTAAATTTAAAATTTAAACAGAGTTCACATTCAAAATATTTTTGTATATTCTGAATCTACATGATTTATCATGAATTTAGAAATTTACTTCATTTAATTTGGAGCTGCAATGCAAAAGATATAATCAATTGAATGCATTCGGTTTAAGAAGATACTGAAATTTGAGACTATACCAAAATAGGAAAGTGCGCCTTCGAAATAGAAATACGCTTTCCATTCTGGTTTTGACTAGGCTGAGGCACCGACGGCTGGGCCCGGCTTGGCAGTGAGAGGTGCATCTTGAGCCAGCGACGCGGGACCACAGTGCTGTGATGCACTCTCGGCCGGTGGGGCCAAGGTGCAGCGCCACCGCACACAGAGACTGACGAGCGGGGCCTGCTGGTCAGCGACCCGAAGCAGGGGCGACGGTGGCAAAGCTCGCCGACGGCGAAGGAAGCCCGGAGCGGCGGTATCGGTTACGCCATGAGCATCACCTCGACGGTGCGCACACGGGGACGATACCAACTCGGCCAGAGGAGGTCGGGAAGGTGCTCGCCACCGTGCAGGGGCGGCGGAAGCCATGGACGAGGCTTGCCGGTGGTGAAGCACCACCGGAGGCGGTGAATGGGCCCACGGAAAGTTTCAGGGCAGCCGTGCGCATGAAGTGGATGAGTTGGCGCGGCCGGAGGTGGCCGGAATCGACCTGTCGCCACGAAGGGGCGGTGGCGGCGGAAGGAGCTCGATGCCACGGCTCATTAAAGAAGATGAGTACAAATTGGTGGCAAAGGAAGGTTATACATGCTCTTGGGTAGCTTCGGGTGAAAGGAATTGAGCTATGGCGGCTTAGGGAGAAAGATGGCCGACGGTTTGGGTGAGGCGGCAATGCGGCCGGATTTGAAGAAGACGGCGGAGATAGGGGAAAGGTTCGGCTATGGCGAGGTCTAAAGGGCAGAACCGCGAGCCTCTGATCCTCGGCAGGGTTCAAATACTTGAGGTGAGGCGGTTGGCGTGAGGAAGGTCGGCTCGGTCGTCTCTGCGCGAAGGCTCGGGAGAAGAAGAGAGGAGACGGCGCAGGATTCTGGCTGACGCGTAGGGCCCGGCTGGAAGCGACTGCGAGCAAAGGCGGTTCAGGCCTGGCGCGTGGGGCCGGGTTAAGGAATGGTCCCACATGTCATTGAAGGCAGAAGGTAATTCTACTGAACACTCTGGACAGTACGAGACCATTCATTGGATTGGGTCAGCAGACAGGCATAAGATTTTCTTAAACTTTTTTTCTAGGTCGGTAAGGAATAGATAAGGATCCAGCAAAAATTTTAGATAAAAATTATTGATAAAAATATTTATAAAAATCTGACAATTCCTAGTTGTCACTTTGTGTCAATACTGAATTTTATTTAATTTAAGATTAAAATCAGTTTATTATTTTATGAAAATTTTTATAAAGATATATAATGGAATTATTGAAATTAAATAAAATTTTCATATTTTTATATTTTATATTTTAATTTTATTAATTCTGACATTGTAATTTCCAGCTTTTCTAATAGTCTGTTTTTGAATTTCTAAAAATACTAAATGATGGGATAAACTCTTGATATTTTTACCAGACATATATAAGACAAGTATGTCGGCATGGTTAAAGTTTTAACTCTGTTTAAGGTCGACAGAATTCTGGAGAAATCTTGCAAGGTCGGTTCAGAGTATCTAGATAGGGTCATTTTTGTCTTTTTACTTTATTTAATTATTCTAGATCAGTGCAAGTTGTATAATCATGATTCTAGATAGATCTGAGATTTATATGATATTTTTACAAATTTTATTGATTTTGTATTTTTATCTTTTTACTTTTACCATTTTACCATTTCAATTTATGAGACTTTTCTTTTTAAACAAGAACTCAAGAAAATCAATAATTCATAAAACTCAGAAATTAAAATTCAAATTAAAGGTTACATCTCAAACTTATTTTTATATTTTGTTTGTTTTGGAAGAAATAGTTTTAATAAGGAAAATCTTTCTTTTCTTTAAGATTGGAATACAAGGAAAGGAGGAAAATATATTTATTTAAAACCAAAATCTTTATTCCAATTGAAATTTTTATTCAATTCCATTTTTTTAAATTTAAACTTTTATTTTTTCATATTTCTGAATTTTATGGGATGTTACAGCTGCATATACCACTGATGGACGCGCCGCAGTTGTGTTGTTAGGTGGTCTAAATGAGTTGGTTCAACTAGCAGTTTCCCCATAAAGAACTTCCACCTTAGACCTTGCTCGTGAGCACCATCTCGTTGAGCAGCATCTCCTTGAGCTTCCGACCTCAACGCGTCGGCACTGGCTGCCTTCAAGTATTGCTTTCTGGACATGCGCTCGTAGTCTGACATTTCACAAAGTTCAGAAGCCCACCCTATCTTCTTCACTTTTCCCATATTCAAGAAAAACTTCTGTGCATTAGCATCAACTTTAGTCTTCTCAGGTGATGGCACATTTTTGAAGTGAGATGTTACATTGGCGCTTATTTGCTTTTTCCGTTCTTCTTCAGTCATCTCAGCTGGTAATTTCTTCTGAGGTTGTGCTAACTTCACAGATAACTGAGATTTCTTAGACGACGATGCCGACTTCCGAGATGGTGCTGGTTTTCGATTCTTTTTAGATGTCGGCGAAGGAGTTGGAATTTTTCTGGGTGGTGCCGGGAGAGGCGTTGGACTTTTTCTGTGTGGTGGTGACAAGGGCGAGAGGTCTTTGTGTGGAGAGTGCGGCTGATCATCATCATCATCTTTGTCGTCTAAGCCAAACTTAATCAAGCTCTTGCGCCATGCGAGGAAGCCATGCACGTTTTCACCTAGTTTGTTTTTTCTGTCCTCGCTAGGGATCTCTACCTCCATTTTATAGTATTGGCGGACTACACTGCCCACTTCGACCCTGGCGAATCCCGTCGGTATCGGGCGGTAGTGCAAAACGTGTGACTCCTTGCATGGCCAAGCCCTGCCCTCAGCCACCTTGATGGTAATGTCATGTGCGGACAAATGTAGCTTGCACGGTGTCAGTTCTATGATGTCATCCGCAGGAAAATAGAGTCCATGCTCTTCGGGAATCCCTGTGGATGCGCAGCTGCTCTTACGAGCACTGGGATTGATGAGCTGAGGGCTGTCATCGGGTGGCGGTCGTGAGCTGAGAGCTTTATGTACTGCTTGCTCCACAGCCTTATACAGTTCTGCTCTATGTTCCTCTAACGCTCTCGCCACAGCAACTTTTATTTGACGGTCCAGTTGATCTTCTCTTATTCTCTTCGGACGCCTATACAACCATGCGTCAGCTGGGAAGCCTTCTTTCCACGGCACTAAACCAACTCCTCGGGTGCGACAAGGGTGCTCCTTGTTACCTAGGGCTACAGTTAGCTCGTCATTCTCCCTTCGTGGCCTGAAAGAGCCTTGGGAAGACTGCACGTGAGCATCTGTGATTTTACGCGACACTTCCTGGTCTCTATCGCTTCTGAAGCTTAAGCTGCCATCATTCGAGATAGAAGCCCTCCTCCCAAGCAACCAGTGCTTTGATCATTCGCACAACTCGGCCGTCGCAGGAATGACGCAGCCGCGGGTTAGTTCTTCTTCGCACCTATCCCATGCTGGTATTTTCTTCACGTACCCACCTGTGCCTAGTGTGTGAGGGTAAATATTCTTATCCACGTTTGTCTTGTTCTTTTGACTTACTAACTGGGCTTCTTCAGACCTCTTGTACGCTACAAAGTCATCCCAAAACTCCCTTAGCTTTGGGTACGTGTCAAAAATTTGGTGTTTCATTCTTCTTTAAATAGTTCTTATTCAGTGTCGTCTTCTAATTATTCCACGTTGTGCACATGATGCATAGTGCACATTTCTTTGCAACCAGCTCGGTCCCTTGGGGGAACTGGAACACTTCTTTTAGCTTGTCCCACAGCGAGTTCTTCAGGTCATTGGGAACCACCCACTGGTCACCTCGGCGGCCAGTCCATGATTTATAGCTGATGGGCACATAATCCCTAGCAAGAACCCCGCATGCTGTCCTGTATGGCCCCAACGATGACTAGGGTATAGCAGGTTCCCCGATTGCCGAGAGCTCTAATATTTTATAAAGTCCCTTAGGCATCTTGCTCGGACCACGACCTGCGCTGCCTCCGTTCATCAGACGTCTGAGCCTGCAATTTGATCTTCTTATTAGTCGTCTGACCCTGAAATGTTTTGGGAACCACAATCTAATAATACTTTATCTCGCCTATGTTAGTGACATCACGTTGGTCCATGGCAGTGATGCCAGGTTGCTCCGTGTCAGGATGCTCAAAGTTCAGGTAGTACATTGAGCTATGGTTCGGGCTACCCGTTCCTCCTTCGTCCATATTTAAGGCCCCAACTCCCTCCAGCACTATTCTTTTGCTCGTGATGTTGAACTTATCAATTCAAAGGATTAAAATTAATACATATATCTATGATGTGCCTGTGTGCAGTAGTGAGGGTTGAGTAAAGATGAACACTAAGGGTGTGTTTGGTAGAGCTCCAGCTCCACCAGATCCACCAGATCCGTTGTTCTGGTGGAGCTGGGTATTCTTAGCTCCACCAGATCCGTAGAGCTGGAGCTGTGAATACATTAAGAGTGTTTAGATGGATCATCTTGTTTACATTTTAGACCAAAAATACAAACTTAATTCACTTTATTTTAACCTACAAGTATCAGATCTCAGGTGAAGCTGGGATTTGAAGTTCTACCAAACAAGCCCTAAATTGAGATTCGACTATTACTCCAAATTACAGTAAATAACCAAGTGACAAGAAATTGTGTTTTACAAAAGAATAGCCAAATGCTGTTGCATTGCAAGGATCTTTAATAGAGTTTCCCTTTATAATTGAGAATGGCGCCGCACTAAATCCATCGTACTAAATAAACCGTATGAAATTCGTCGTACACAAATAATTATCAAATAGCCATCGTAGTATCTACCTATCTATTTATCATGCACAAATAATTATTACTAAATCTAGAAATCCATAAAAGCTCGCATTCCCTTAGCAGCCATATGGAAACTATAACATAAGCCATATGGGTACACGTCGGTTTTAATAAGTGCTTAGCATCTAGATGTTATTGTGCTCATATTCATATCAAGATCATCGTAGCAGAGTTTTTTAGGCACGAAGGTTAGCTCTCAATTTTTAAGCATCATATAGGTTTTAGCCCCCAAACCTCACATCACAGAGCATAATCAAGCATTACATAGCACCAATCATGCATCATTTAGGCATCAATTTCGTGAACCAGTGGGGATTTAGCAAAGCGCCATCACCAATGTCACCGGCGTGGCATGTCGTGGCGGGAAGGATGGCGATGGGCGGTGGCTGACACAGAGAAGAAGGCGGCAACTCGGTCTTCAAGTGGCACGAGGGGGGGAGGGCGTTGGCGCGTGGGGGAGGGTGGCTCGGTCTTCACGTGGTGCGGGGGAGGAGGGAGGAGGAAGGAGTGCAGTGGCGCGTGGGGAAGGGCAGCTCGGTCTTCACAGGGAGGGTAATTGAGAGGAGTGGGCGCGACCTTTGGAATTTATTTGGGACAACTATCACTGTAGGCTCGCCACAACAACCTACAGTGATAGTCTATCACTGCCGGGCCATAAAGAGAGTCAGCAGTGATAGTGGCCTTACCACTGCCAGCCCGCTCCACAAACCGGCATTAATACTATAGTATCACTGCCGGGTTGAACTAGACCCGACAGTGATAGAGCTTATCACTGTCGGTTGAGACTAGAAACCGGCAGTAATAAGACACATCACTACTGGTTTTCTAGGGCAACAGGCAGTGATAAGCCGATCTCTGGCCAATAAAGTAAAACTTTCAATTATTTCATTTCAAAGGCTGAGTGCTTTGGGATTTTTGAAATCCTATCAAATTTGATATAAATTTTCTAAATATATTTGGAGGCATACTGCAGGACATCTACTATTTTATATAAATATTTTCCCCTAATTTTGACCAAGTTCTAAAATTCTAAGAATCCAGATTGCTCACTGTTTTAATAGTTTTAATATTTTAAAAATCAAATAATGCTTCAAAAATTCACACAAATTCAGTAGTCAAATAATGCTTCAAAAATTCATACAAATGCTATAAATAATTTCACACAAATACAAAAATTCACACAAATACAATCAAATTCACACAAATTCAAAGGCAGTTGAAGATTTGCACTCAAATCTTGGATCACGCTTTTCTTCAAGCTGCCAAAGAACAGAGAGAATCTGTTGAAAGAACAGAGAGAACTAGTTCCGAGCATAACCTCAATTTCCATTACTCCATATAATACATTAATTGTTACATATGAGAAAATAAACATGTCGTCCATACAAAAGAAAGCATATATTTAATTAGTACAACTGAGCTACGATTCGACCTTCGTTATGATCGCGGCGTATGTACGTAGCTTACTCACTCTCTTCCATGAGACTTAGGTCAACGTCCTCTCCGAAAGGAGGAAGCTCATCGAATTGGTTGTACTCTTCCTCGTCGACTACATTCTCAACTCCGACAATCCTTCTTTTTCCTTGAATAACCACGTGGCGCTCCTTGTTAGCCGGGTCAATTACAAAGAAGATTTGTGTAACAAAATTAGCAAGTACGAATGGTTCTTCTCTGTATCCGACAAGTAGTGATACCGTACTTGTCGATGTTCACGCCCCCTGGAAGTCTGACCTATTGGCACCGAAAGAGATGGACCTTCAAAGGTCCATAGTCAAACTCCCAAATCTCTTCTATGAATCCGTAGTAGGTTTGCCTATTTTTATTGCTATCATAGGCATCTATACGGATACCATTGTTTTGGTTGGTGCTTTTTTTTTATCTTGTGCTCTTGTATAAAATGTAAAACCATTTATACCGCATCCTTGGAATGTCCGAATTGTAGTTGACGGCCTCTGAGGCAACACTTTCAACTGAGCGCACTCTGTCTCCGTATGCATCATGTGTCTACGCAACCAACCCCCGAAGTTATCTCTATGCTCTCTCGCGATCCAAACCTCTGACTTCCCTAGGTATGTTCTGGATAGCATGCTCTTGTGCATGTTGACATACGGGGCCACCACAACTGATTGTCCTAAAACTGCGAAATGTGCTTGTGTGAATGAAGCTAGATTGCTAGTACAGAGTGATTTCTTGCCTAGTATCCCATTCCCCTGTAGCCTCACCTCATACCGAGATACAGGCACACCAATCGGTTTGAGATCCATATAATCAATGCAGAACTCAATGGGATCCTTGGTTCCCCAACCATCGGCAATGTAGCCTTCCGGCCGATGTCCGTTACAAACATATTTTTTTATAACCCTCATGAACCTCTCGAAAGGATACATCTGATGTAGAAATACGGGACCAAGAATCCGTATCTTTTTCACAATGTGAACAATGAGATGGACCATAATATCAAAAAATATGGAGGGAAACACATCTCAAGCCTGTACAGAGTGTGCACCATGTCTTCCTGCAGCTTATCTAGTTTTAACGGATCGATGACCTTCTGTGAAATCGCGTTGAAGAATGAACACAACTTTATAATTGGGTCTCGGACTTTCTCTGGCAGAACACCCCTAATTGCAATTGGAAGCATCTGTGTCATCATGATGTAGCAATCGTGAGACTTCATGCCAGTTAATTTTAAGTCTTTCATTGAGACTAGTCTCTTTATGTTGACAGAGTAACCGAACGAAACTTTGACTCCGTGCAAGTATTCGCACACGCTAATTTTTTCTTTCTTGCTCAGAGTGTAGAAGGTTGCGGGAAGGTGCTTTTTGCCTGTATCCATGTCTTCGTGATGCAGCTCCTTCCTGAGTTTCATATCTTCAAGGTCCATCTGTGCTTGGAGTGTATCTTTTGTTTTGCCAGGTATATCCAGTAAGATACCAAGCAAGCTGTCACACACGTTCTTCTCTATGTGCATGACGTGGATTGCGTGTCAAATTTTCAAGTGCTGCCAATAAGGTAAGACCCAAAATACTGATCGTTTTTTCCACAAAGGAGCCTTATCACGGGAACTCGGGATAGATGTACTGCCAGCTCCCTTTCTGTGAATAATTTTAAGATCCTTTACGGCCGCAAATATCTGTTTCCCAGTGTGATTCTTCGAAACTAAGGCATCTCCTTTGTCCTGTCAAAAGCTCTCTTATTATTGCGGTATGAGTGATCCTTGCGGGATGTAAGCCATTTTTCGGGAGTTCTTCAGCCACCGGCTAGCTGTATCATCCAAGCACTGGACGCATCTGTTGAAGCCTTTTGTCGTCTGGCTCGACAGGTTACCAAGGACAGGATAATCATTGATAGTTACAAACAACAATACGCGTAGGATAAAGTTCTCTCTTTTATACTCATCCCATACCCGTACACCATCGTTCCACAATATTAGAAGATCTTCAACCAATGGTTTGAGGTACACATCGATATCATTGCCAGGTTGCCTGGGCCCTTGGATCAGTAGTGGCATCATAATGTACTTCCGCTTCATACAAAGCCAAGGAGGAAGGTTGCAGATACATAGAGTCACCTACCAAGTGCTATGATTATTACTCATGTTGTCGAAAGTTTTCATCCTAGCCGTACTCAACCCGAACGTTATATTCCTCATATCATATGCAAAGTGCTTCTTATATTTTTTTGTCGATGATCCTCCATTGCACAGAATTAGTAGGGTGTCTGAGCATTCCATCCTCCTTACGCTCTTCTGCATGCCATCATAGCAATTGGGCATGCCTTTTGTTCATAAACAATCACTTCAGATGGGGGATTATAGGGAAATACCACACCACCTTAAGGGGGGATCTCTTTTCTTACACTTCACCCCGACATCATCGTTATCGATATCATCATTGTTGCCCTTATACCGCTTTGCTTTGCAAACGGCACAGGCATCCAAGTCTGCAAACTCATTGCGATACAATATGCAATCGTTTGGACATGCGTGTATTCTATGTACTTCCAGTCCCAATGGGCAAACAACCTGCTTGGCCTAGTACGTAATTGCAGGCAACACGTTACCCTCTGGAAGCAAGTCCCCCAAGAGACATAACAGCTCAGTGAAGCTCTTATCGGACCAACCATTGCTTGCTTTCAACTGCATAGTGTAAGCACGGTATGCAGCTTTTTGTGCCCCTCCTTGCAGCCCGGGTACAATGGTGTTGTAGAGTTCTCTACCATACGCTGAAACTTTTGAAACTCTCTTTCACTCGTGAAGTCCCCCTCCCCATCACGCAACATTTGATCTAGATCATCTTCGTGGCTATCAACGAATGTATCTTCGACCGCCGTCACATCGTTGTCTCCGTCATCTTTATCAATGTGTTGCCCTTCATGTACAATCTCATCTTCACCGTGCTCGGTCCAACAGGTATAGCCAGCCTTGAAACCTCTTCGAAGCAAGTGTGCACGTATCGACTCTATGGTAGAAAACAAATTCTCATTTTTGCAATCAACACATGGACAACACATATAGTCCGCCAGCTTCTTCGACTTGTGCTCCGTAGCCGCGTTCAGAAAACAAGTCACACCATTAAAGAACTCTAGGCCACGATGGTTCGTATCATACATCCACCTTCGGTCCATCTATAATTAATTATATCAAACTAAATTTCAGTAAATCAATAAACAATCACAAAATAATTTAGTCTTTACATTAGTCATGCAGGGCTAATTAATTAAATCAATAAACATCAAATAAGCATATAATTGCAAATAACAATATAATTGTAAATGATTAGATTTAAAAATCCATCTAGCAATTTTGACTATATTAAAATACATCAACCTTTTTTCATTATTGCAATATCTATCTAGCAGTTTTTTATTATTTAAATTATTTATTCATTTCATTTGTTATGTAGTGCTAATAAATTAAATTAATATACATCAAATAAGCATATAATTGAAAATAAGGATATATTTGTAAATAATTAGATTTAAAAATGTATCTTGCAATTTTCATTATTAGAAAATCCATCTACCATTTTTTATTATTTAAATATTCATCTAACAATTTTTACTATTTAAAATTCATCTAGCAATTTTCACTATTTAAAATTCCATATAACAATTTTTCATTATTTAAAATAATTATAATTAGATATAATGGTCCATTTAGCAATTTTCATTATTTAAAAATCCACTAAATCACTAAAATGAATAAGAATTGTAATTTATTCACTAAATTAGCTAGATCAATCTAGGGCGATCTATAAAGTAAAATCTAACTACAAATATAGTGTAGATCAAGTTACTAACCTTGAAGAGAAATTGTCACCGAGCAAAGGCAGAGCTCCTCTCTATTCTGCTCGGTCGGGGAGGGGAACACCTATATAAAGTTACTTATCACTGCCAGTTTTGCGTAGAACCGGCAGTGATAAGGTCGGATTGCCTGAAAAAATACTTATCACTGTCGGTTCTGGAGTACAACCGGCAGTGAAAATGCTGATATCACTGCCAGGTGGTAACCGAACCGGTAGTGATGTATCATAGCCTGTTTTGGATATAAACCGACAGTGATATGTTATCACTGTCGGCACTAACTCAACCGGCAGTGATATGTTGACAAGGATGGCCTGTTTTGTAGTAGTGGGACCTATATACCATAGCACACAGCACAAAAAGGTACCTGTAGCATAGCAACGCTGCAATTATGTAACATCCCGAAAAATTCAAAAATAGGTAAAACAAAATTATAAAATAGATAAAATAAAAATTTAAGTTCAAAATATGATTTAGTTTTCTTTGGATTTTGGTCTTTAAGAAAATCAATTTTTTGATTTAAAAATCTGTTTTCCAAATAATGAAGACCAAAATCATATAAGAGAAAAATCTAGAGAAAATATATTTAAATCTAAAGATAACTCCAAAACCTTCCCAAATAATTTCAGAAACATTTGAAAACATTGAAAATCTTAATAAAATCATTTATATCGTTTAATATCCTCTTTGCCAAAATGTGAAAACCAAATTTATATAAAGATAAAATCAGGGGAAATCTATATAAGTCCTAAACTACCTCCAGGGTAACCTATAAAATTTTTCAAAGCAATATGAACACATTTAAAGTCCTAGTTAAATGAAAAACAATAAGGAAGACTAGCAACAACACCTTGTCAGAATTATTAAAAATGTTACAGATCTTATATTCTTCTGAAAAGTTTATCACGTCATATAAACATCTGGATCAAGTTGCAAGAAAATTTTAAAAAATAATAAAGTTGATTTTACCCTTTTATAAAAATCAAAAGTAGAGAACAAGAACAATTGGACAGATCAATGCCAGCATTTAATAAAAATTTCTAGAGCTGATCATCTTCAAAAAAAATTATGCCATTATAAAAAATATGAAAATACCCTACAGTAAAATTTTCCAAAATAATAAACTTTATTTGATATACTTAGAAAATCAAAAATAGAATCAAATTAAAAACAATGTTATCAATGTCAAAATTTTATAAAATCATATATGATTGATCAACAAATGAAATTTCTATGATAGCTCCCAATAACCATTAGGATCACACAAAAAAAGTTTCATATGAAATAAAGCTCATTTGGAACCTCAGAAAAATTAAGAACAAAAAAGGAAAATCTAAAAGTGGCATTGTCAGAATTTGTAAGATTTGCACAAACTTGATTTTAATCTGAAATTTTTACCAGATGATAACTATATATGGTCTAAAGTTAACCCACAACAATTTTAAAAATTCTTACACAAGATTTGACAGCTCAATTAATAGATGAGATCTTGATCTGACCAGAGAATACGAACTCAGTTCCTCTGTTTTATCCACTGACATGTGGGGTACCTGACCAGTTCCTTGGCCCACCTGGTAGCGCCCCTTTGCCCTGACCTCCTCCTTCCCAGCGCTACCTCCCTTTCCTGCCCAGATGTTGCCACGGCAACCAACTCAGGTCAAACTCCCTGCCACGGCAAACCTTAGAACTCGGCGCCGATCAAACCAACATCGTGTGAATTGAGTTCCATCCTTATGGTGCCATTACTGCCAGTCTCTTTGCTCTTGAAACCCAGCTGCCTCGCCTCTGGCCCCTTCCTCCTTTACAGTAGCACCGCCTCGTATCTCTGTTGCCAGAGCTCTCTCACCACACCAACTTGACCAGAGGGCACCAGATAAGGACAGGCTTCGCCATACCCTACAGCAGACATCCCCTCCATACTCTAGCACCTGGAATTTTAGTGCCGCCCGCAAGCAGAGCTGCCATTCACACTTTGGCCGAGCTCACAAGGTTTATTGCCACCGCCTTTCCTTGCCAATATAAGCCGCCCAAGCCTCTCCATAGTCCCCCACCCCTTATACTACCTCTCACAAAGCTCCATCAACCACAAACTTCGCCCAATTGCGTCGGCATTGCTGCCATAGCCAATGAACATCGAAAAAAGGGGCAAGGCCAAATCCAGCTACTCGGTGAACATCTTTTAAATTCATCTAGCCTAAAGCATCGCATTGACCTCCTTAACTCATTCCACTTCTTGATTTCCATCAAAACCGCCTGAAACACCGCTGCCTCTGAGCTCTTCTTCACCACCTCCGTTCAGTCGGTGGCAGACCGCTTCGGCCATCCTCTGCTAAAACCTAAAGGTGAAATGTGCTCCTCATGGTCCACTAATGCTTAAATCCCTGCCACTCAAGCTAAAACACCTCCCTAGCATCGCCACGGATTGCCGCATCCGCCTCCGCCACCGAGCTCTGCCGCGAGCTTAGCTTCAGCCAACCCTAAGCTCAAGTGAGCCTAGCCCTAAGCTCTCTGAGCTCTTCTCTAGCTCACTGCGCAGTCGGCTTTGCCTAGTCGGCCCGCAATCACCGGCGGTGAACTTTCCTGGAACCTCCCTATTTTTTGTCATTGACGTGCAGGTCCCAATCTCCAGCCTTCGCCCTCACAACA
Source organism: Otatea glauca (assembly GCA_036346275.1). NCBI lineage: Eukaryota > Viridiplantae > Streptophyta > Magnoliopsida > Poales > Poaceae > Otatea > Otatea glauca. The sequence continues at coordinate 32,202,213 of CM070726.1, read as the reverse complement.
CCCACACAAGCCATTGACTAGCGGGGCTGGCATGTCAAGCATGGTTAAATATGAAAATGACACAAAATCCGAAATGCGCTTTCACTTAAGTAAAGGCATATTTCTCTATTTTAAAGCATTTTCCAAACCTACAACCTTCAAACCTTAATATCTTCTACATATTAGCTCCGAATTAAAAAAATTCTAAATTCATGTTAAATCATGAAATTTCATAATATGAAAAATATTTAATTTTCAAGCTCAATTTGAATTATTTGAATTTTAATTTTGAACAAACCCTAATATGGTACTATTAAAAGTGTGTAAACCTTAGCTCCTTAATTAATGGAATAAATGTTAATATGTTATCCAGACCATAATTAAACCATTTTTGTAAAAATAATTATATTTTAACCTAGTTTGAAATAAATTTGTAAGTAGACTATTTTTAATGCATAGAAAAACAAAATAGCAATAATAAGTGAAAGTAAACTCAAAATAAAGTGTAACCAGTGAATAAGACCAATTAGCACCAGGATAAACATGATATGCAAAAACATTTCATAATTGAGTAGGTCTGAACCATGTTTATGAAATACCATGTTTTATAAGTACATAATAGTACTATACACACAACATTTGCAAATATAGAACCATACATGTAAAACCAGTTCTTAAATGCTCCCTAAGACAAGACCATCCTATTCTGCAAAAATGATTCTGTCTAAACATGCTTTGCATCTGAATACTATTAAAGAAAACCTAACCATTTGTAATACAAACCTAAAATCTATAACACAAGTAAATTAACTTAATTAATGAGAAATCAATATTTAAAATCTATTTATCACCAGAACCTTCCATTTAAAGTTATTTGGAATTTGATGTTACTTGATTTCTTTTTTCCTCTTATTGTCATTGCTTCTTAATGCTATTATACGATATACACGTGTAGACATTGACGTATCCGAAGCTACGACTATCTACCTCGACCCCAAGTCGACCCCTGAACCAACAAAGCAAGGCAAGCAGCCCCTTTGATCATATTGATCCCAGTGTTTTAATTTTTGTTTTGTTTTGTCAAATCTATTTATGTGTGCATGTATTTTCTATAAATCTGCTATATTGTGGTACTGGTAGCTATAACCCTATCTCAGGAACTTCCTTAGTAAATATTGAACTATGAACCATGATAACCCTAGAATATGGTTAGACAATACATAATGTCAATCTGGGTATACGCGATTATATAATGATCATGCTTAGCCATGCTTTAGTAATGGAAACTGAATTAATCAAATTATGTTGTTTCTTGAGAATTTAAAAAGGTTGGATATGACATTAAATGTTGTTGATATTTTGGTAAAAATGAAAATAAAACTATGATTTTGACGCTGAAGATTATTTTCAATAGCTGGATGTGCATGTGACTTGCACGTATATAGGGGGAGTTATCGCTCGACTTAGATTAAGGACTGAACTATAGGTTGTTTTCAAGTCAAGGACACGTACAAACCACAAGTATCGGTATGGGACGGTCTTAAACCAATTAAGTTATCTAGTTTAACTTTGCACATTGAAAGGCTGGAGTAGTACGTACTTTCTGAGACTGATTGCTCGTAGGGGTTTCTACATACCAATACAATGGTGTATTCCTTGCTATGATGGGGAAGTGAGAACTTAACAGGAGTGAACTGTTGAGAGTACAACATTGTACAAATATCTTCCGCCGCTATAGAACATGGGGAAGTCAGGACTCAACAGGAATAGCCTGTTGAGAGTACAATGGGTGTACAAATATCTTCTACCGTCATAGGAAGGGTTTGTCGTCACTGGGCTAGTGCAAAGTTAACCTAGTTAATGTAAAGGTTTTCGCCATAAAAATTCTGGCCACACGCCAGAGGAGCATGAAAATAGCGGCAAAAAGAAAAGGTCGTGACTTATGGGTAAAGATGTACACCTCTGTATAGTATAAATCTTTTTGAAAAGTCGCACCCACGGTCATGGGCACTTAGTAAAGTTATCACATAGTTAGAAGTTTTGGTATTTTTTAAAAAATAGTTTGAATTAGAGATATTTGTTGGAAACACTACTACAGAATGGTACATCACTATCGTTTCATCTGGGTCAGTTCTTAAGTTTTTTGGAAAATCGATTGTGATAGATGACTTAAGAGAAGGTGTTAATAATAATCACAATGGGTTCTCAGATTAAAAGCAATTGTGATGTAGCATTGGGCACATCACAAACTGATTGTGATGTGTCTCGCTAGGTTATTTATACCCTCGGGCTGAACTCTCCTCTGTTGTTGTTTCAGAGGCTAAGAAAACCACTGCCACATGAAAAATAGCACATATTCTAGTTGGAAGCAATACTTGGGTCAGAAATTTTGAAATCCTCAAGGTTGGGTGTTAAGAGGGTAAATTTGAAGCCCTAGCTTGAGGAGATTTCCTCTCTTTTTTCCTCATTTGTGGTTTTCTTCAAAATGTGAGCATTCCTTCAAACCCCTTTAATTTTGTACTAGGTAATTTCGATGTTGCAAAGAGAGTTTATGTTGCACTGGAATTGTGTGTATCCTATCAGATTTCACACCCTTTACTTGACAAGCACACATCCATTTAATTATTTTTTGTAGTGCTCTCGTGCATGTTAATATGGAATTATTATTTCTGTCATATGATGGATGTTAGAGTTTATGTTGCGTAACCTACATCTCCCGTTCGAGGGTGCTTGTTTATAAATATGCTGAAATAGCATATTTATAAGGAAGCACTCTCAAATTGTCCATGTTTTTTGGACGGTTCGAGGAAATGTGGTTTGGGCAAGTTCTTGAGCTGTTGTACAACTCCAGAGAAGGTTTCATCAGAATCTCCCTGGTGTTCTCCGGATACACACCCCTCTTGACCTGTTATCGAGACGTATATCTGGAGAACAGTGGGGAGATGCTGCCGAAATTTCCTGTGGAGTTGTATAATAGCTTAGGAACTTGCCTGAACCACATTTCCTCGAATGGGATTAGGACCACACCTAATTAAAGATTAGGAGTCATCGTTCGTACGTACTTAGTTGGTGAATAGATAAACGTTTTTGAAGATAATTCAATTCGTCAACTTTGTTAATGGTTGCACCCTTATTTTGTTTCATTGAAGTCATAAGATTTGCAAGCTACTGCATTAATTAGGTCAAGGAGGAGATCGGTCCCTTATTTTGTTAATGGTTGCGCCCTTATTTTGTTTATTAGAAAGAACCAATAGAGATGAGGCCCTTATCACAATCGGGCAAGAACCGACTGTGATAGCGCCGCCTCATTACTGTCTAAGGACTTTGTATCGCCACTAAAACCGACCCAGATGACGAAAAAGAACCGACACAGATGACTATTTATGTAGTAGTGAAAGTCTTTGTTTCAGTTTTTATGCCAGGGAATGGCAATGAGATGATGCGATTCTCACATTCATGGAGGACTGTAAGTTATACTATGATATGCTACTCTTATTTATTTATATAGCTGTCAAACTTGCTCTTACAAAATTTCGTTTGCAAATTACTAATTGATTTACAAGTTTAATTTCGCTTTACGCGAAGTAACCGTAGAAGCCTCCTTTGACATAGCCTGCATTTACTGTACTTTTGCGATAAACCTTAAGTCTTGCTAAGTACGAAAGTACTCACCTTTGCTTATTTATTGGTTTAGTTGAGCAAGAGCCCCCAAAGATATACACGTCGCCGCAGGATACGAGAACTTCGATTATGCGATTTTCTAGGGTTTATACCTTATCAGTTGCTTGAGGGTTGGATGGGCATACTACAAGATTTTTACTTCTTTCCGCTGTAATATACTCTATTTTGTAAGATTTTATTGTATAAATTACCATTATCATATGTAATATTGAGTATGGTTATGTTATCAATTATTGTAAATATACGTACTAGCCACTTATCATAGGACTAGTACTGTATGCACATAGATTATTTTTTTAGTATACTGTATGAAAAAGGAGTGGGGTTAAAAATTACAGTGTAAATGTCTATCTGGGCATTAACAAATCGCATACGGCCAACTCAATTAGACATGTTCCAACATCTTCGTTATTTGCAGTGGTAAATATTATTTGCCTCTTGTAATTAATCATTGTAAGTGAATAACACCAAGCAAGAAACATGCTGGTCTGTCACATCTCTTGTGCCATCTTTTTCAGCTCCAGTGCGGTTGCCACAGTGGAGGAGGCAGCAACAAACTAACAAGCTGGGGTTGACATGACATTACCCAAGGCAGGCAAGCACCAAGCAGGGAGTCATAAGGCCACAGTATTAGCATGGCATGTTAGTTCTTGCAGGGCATGCATGGCCTGCGTTGCATATTGCCCTAATGGACACAAGGTCATGGCCATGGGAGCCCACACCACATAGATTCGAATTTGCAATCTGTTTTGGACAGGTTCAGTAACACTTGCCATAATAGTGAACGCCTTTACGCGTACACAAATATGCCTCGATCGGTTAGAACTTTACGAGGCTGCCGATTTATTCTCGATCTCTATATTTCTAGATATATGCTAAGAAGATGAACTATATATATATATATTCCACCTTGCTCTGATTTGATGTTTACATGGCGATCAACGTTGCATCCTTACACCCCCATACTTAATATAAATAAGGTTATCACTAGCTTTAATTCGCACAATAGGGACGGAGCTAGGCCTCGGGCAACCGGGGTAATGGCTCGAGGCTTAGGCCAACTAGCAGTGGAAAACTTCTCTATATATAGTGAAAATTTCAAGTTCTTGCTTGAGATGACCAGGTCAGCAGAACACAATCCTTCCCTCCTCACCACACTGTAACATCTTGAAAATTTAATAAAAATAAAAAATAAATTACAAGATTTAATTAAATTTCATTTGCATTTCCCGGATTTTTCTGGATTTGTTCTGAATTTTTTTCTTGGTTTTATTTGATTATTATTCTAAAGGAGAGTTCATTTTATTCATCATTTAAGTATTGGATGAGCAATAAGAAAAGAAGTGTAAAATAATAAAATGAGAAAAATTATGTAAAATCTTTATAAATCTCTAGAACCCTAAATTTTAATTTAAAAGTCATATCAATGTAATTAAAGATGAAAAGAAATGCAAATTAATGAATCTTGACTACAAACAGTAAAGATGTCAGAATTAAATGAAAATATTCCATCATCATTCTGGCCATAAATTTTTATAATATATTCTGATTGGGTAGATACATCAACATTAAAAATATCAAGAAATAATACATGCATTTTTTGAATTTAAAAATTCAAAAACAAAAAAGCTGAAAATCTAAAAATAACAATGTCGGAGTTTTTATGAATTATATATAAAATATATGTAGCTGAAAATTTTACATGAGACTAATATAGCCACAAGTAACCTTTAAAAAAGTTTTAATAAAAAATAAACTCCCAAATAAATTAGAAACAGAATGCACAATTCTGTGCACAGTGCAGTGTCAGAATTTATGTAAATTCCATAGACATCATCTCAACCTAAATTTTTGATAGTATAATGTACCTTATCTAAAGTACACGCAATAAAATTCTCATTAATTTACCGATATGATAGGTAACAGATTCATTGAATCAAAATCAGTCCAGATTGTAGTAGAACTTGGAGTTCTCCTCTTTTCCTTCTGCCGCGCGGGTCTAGGCTCTGTGCGACCCCACCTGTCAGTCGCAACCCGCGTCTTCTTCTTCCTCCTCTGGCCGGAGCTCCCGAGCAAAAGATTTCCGCCTGTTGTAACCGCCGTTCCCTGTGCTCTGCGCCGCCCAAGACCACGCCATCATCCCCTCCTTGCCACGCAGCTACCACGCCCAAATTTCCCGAGAATTGCCTATACCTTCTCTTGTTCGAGCGCCGCAAAACCCCTCCAAGTTCACACCAGGCTACGAGCTTCTCTACAGCAAGTTTCGTGGCTATAAAAGCTGGGTCATGGTCGCAGAAGGGCGTGCTTCATTTTCCCTCTCCTCTCGTTTACTCTCATCCACCGATCAACGCCAATGTCTTTGTTTTCTCTATGTGGCGGAAGAACCCTAGAATCGGGATCGATCTCTATTTGAGGCGGTTCCTTCACTCATTCTCAAATTCAGTTCCAAATTAGAATCAGTATCTCATGGTGATCAAAACCCCTCTGTTATTTCCCGGAATCATCGACCAGAGCCTCGTCGCCACTGTACCCCCTTCTTCTCCAAAACCGGCAAATGGTGGTAAGCTCATCCGACTGATCTTTGTAGTCCCGAATAGGCAAAATGGGTTGCTTAGATCCCCGTGATGCTAGAAATGGAACTGGTTCCATCTGGGAGCCCTTCTGTCGCCAGCGTGGCTTGCGGCCTCTTCCGCCGCCGCATAGCCATGGTGGCAAGGTGGTTCCGCTTGTCACCGACGGTGATGGGTTCCACCCTCAAGTGCGCAAGATCACCCTGAAGCTAGCAGTACCCTTGGCCGGATCGGAGCATCACCGGATCCTTGCGGCGATGAGCCCTCGCTCGCGCCCTGTTCTGAGTCGCCGACTTGTGGGGCCAAGCAGTCAGTTGGTGTGAAGCATTCAAACTCTGCGCCAAGACACTGACAAGATGGTCCCACCAGTCGGAATGGCTATTAGAGGCTAATCAAACCCGGTTTTAACTTATGTGTCTATGTCATGTAGGACCGGATAGTTTTAAAATCGCTGGGTTAACCTTTAACTAAATGTCCGAGTCGCTGACAAGTGGGTCATATCTATCAATGACTAGGAAAATCAGAAAATCAAAGGAAATTCAGGAAAATCAGAAAGGCGCTTTCTGAATTAGAAAGCGTATTTTTGCAATTTCTTGATTTTCCATATCAGTTAAGATTCAAACTTGAATATCTTTCTCATTTTTAATCCAAATGGAATGAGACCAATGTATAAATTCATATAAAATCAAGAACTTAAATAATATGCAAAAACATTTTGGAAAACTGTTTTGGATAAATTTGAAATTCAAATTTAAAGAGAAGGCATAAAAATAGGCTATATGTGGAAATTTTGCATATGAACTTAGATTTTGATAAAAACCAATTTTATTGTAACCCTTGTTCTAACAGCAACCCAAATATGTAAAAATATTTGAAAAACTAATTTGTTTAGGTCTTTTCTATTAAAGACTAGCATCAATATGTTAAATATTCAATATTGAATAACTAATAGAAAAGAATTTTAGAAAGATTATTAAATTTATTTCTGTAAGACATGATGGCAGTAGGACTTGAATATGTAGAAATAATTAGAAAGTATTGGTTTGAATATGTTTCATGCATATAGGCAATATTCTTGTGCAAAGAACATATGTATGTTTACTTGTTCATGTAGGAATGTGCATACATCTAATAACAAGTATGTAAAGACTTATTTGATAAATCAATATGTTAAGTATTCATGATAGCTTAGTAATAGGCAGTACGACAATAAATACTAGTTCTAAAATCTATAGACATATTGCTTTGCATATGAATCCTATTAACTTAATGTTTTGTGCTATCACTATAACACTAATCCTTCTACTCCAAATAATTTTAGTATCTAGAATTCAAAATTATAAATATGAAAATACATAATTTTAGCTTCTTGAATTCATTAAAACTGAGATGAATAATAAGAGACAAGAAACAATTGATATAACTCGATCCAAAAAGTAACAATAATAAGCATAAACAAGAAGACTGCATAAGCACATAAACATGAATCGCAATCTTAATAATAATCATCTCTATTTCTATAAGCAAGCTTTTATTTGGATTTTCTATCGGTCTTCTTTTTGCCCTTATTCTGGTTTGTTGTTTGCTGTATGTTTTCCTGTTGATCGATGAGTAGACGATCCAGACTTTGTATCAGAAGACGATAAGCAAAGCAAGCACCCCCTTGATCATTTTGTTCCTATTATTTCAAATAATTACTTCTCAATGCTTGCAAAACTAATATGCATGCGCGTACTTTACATAAAAATGCTATACTGGGGACATTGGTAGATATACCTGTTATTTCATGTAACTTCCTTGATAAGTATGGACATGAGAACCTTGATAACCATAGAAAAGTGTTAGACAATACATGATGTCAACTTGGGTATATGTGATTATTAATCTTGCTTAGCCATGCTTAATTAGCAACGAAGTAGATGATCAAATCAAAACTGCTTCTTGAGAATTTAAAAAGGTTGGTTATGACATGATGTCGGTTGTTGGTATTTTGACTAAAAACCCAAAATAAAACTATAGTTTTGATGCGGACGATTATTGGCAATAGCCGGTTGTGCAAATGGATTTGCACGTAGTATAAGGAGAAGTGTCGCTCGTGTCGGATTAAGGACCGAGCTATGAGTTGTTTTCAAGCCAAGAAAAATGTACAACCACGAGTGCTGGAATGAGACATCCTTAATCTATTAAGTTGCTTAGATCTAGCTTTGCATATTAGAAAGCGGGAGATAGTAGAAGCATTCGGGTTAGGTTTGCTTGTAAAGGGCTTCCACACCTCGATGTGGGTAAATGCATGTCGGTACAACAGTGTACACCTTATTATGAGAAGAAACCATTATTGCAGGGATGTACTGCTCATGTTGCTATTCTAAAGACAGGGATGTACTGTCATAATTCATTTATTTGTGTTTCTTCTATATAGCAAGGGTTTATCGTCACCAGGCTGGTGCAAAGTTAGGTCTAGGTAATGCAACAGTTATGATATGATCTCCATGCTCACACACCAAAGGAAGTGTGTCAACTGGCCTGGCAAAAAGGTAGACTATTTCTAGTGGGTAAAGCTATACACCTCAGTAGAGTCTAAATCTAATTAATCAGCCACGCCTTTGGTCAAAGGCACTTGGTAACATCATCATATAGTTAGAGTTTTAATACTTTCAAAATGACTTGGTGGGAAAATTGTGTTTTGGAATATACTTCATGTCAGGGGATGACATGGAAGTGGATTGAACCAGTCGGGTAGACTGCATTATAATGTTTAATACCCTGTTAATACTTTATTATTACAATTGTTGCTCTTTTACAAATTTTATTTGCAATCTATCATATGAATATGCTTTAATTTGCCAATGCAAAATAACTGTAGAGACCTCTCCATTGTTATAACCTGCATTTTAATTATACTTGTATTTGCGATCACTATAAGTCTTGCTGAGTACACAATGTACTCAATCTTGCTATTGTTGTGTTTAGGTGATGAGGCAGAGATCCTCGATGAGAATTATGATAACGCAGGATACGGGGAGTTCAACGATGACATTTTCTAGGGTTTTCACCTTGTCTGTTACGTAAGAGTTTATGGGCATACTACAAGATAAACAATGTTTTCGCTGCAAGTTTCAAGTTTTTTGGCTTGTAATAATATTATGTAATCTTAAGACGCGCGTATGTAATATTATTGTGTATGGATGTGATTTTAATTTGTAAACTGTGCGTGCTATCCACTGATCATGGGATTAGTATTGTATGCCCAGGGAACCCATTATTGGTAATTATTATCAAGAATGGGGGCCTTACACACTCCAAGCTAGTTCAATAGCGCACTACCGTCCATGATAGCCCACAGCCCACAAAGTTGAGAAGTGATAAACCCTATCGGCTATCAAGATCAGCCTCCTCTCTCTCTACCTCTCTCTTGTGGACAAGATGAGAGCTGAGGGCCGAGGCACAGCGGTAGCTCAGGCTTCGAGACGGCAAGCCCTCTGCCCTACGCCCTCCTAGTAACATCCCGAAAAATGCAAGAAAATAAAAATAAATATTTTAAATTTGAATATGTTTATTTCTGAGTTTTATTGGCATTATTGGTTTTTATTTGGATTTCCTTGGATTTATGCTTTGAATGAAGAATCCAACAAATAGAAATAATGAATGGAAAAACGTAAAAATATAAAAAGGTAAAATTAAAATTTTGGAAAATTTACCATGGAACCCTAGCCAAGCTGGTAAATCAGTAAAGTCAACAAGTAAAAATTTTATGCGCAGAAAAGTAAATAAATAAAATGAGTGACATCTCTCTTGACTAGAAACAGTGTAACTCAGAATTAATGTAAAATATTAGAAACTTATCTGGAGCTTTCAAAATTACCGTGACACCCTCAGATCAGAATATACATCTGGTAAAAATTTTAGGAATTTATCATGTCGTTTAGACCTTATAAAATTCAAAAACAGAGGCTTTGAAAATCTGAAAATTATCATGTCAGAATTTTTATAAATTAATTACACAATATTTTGACTTGAAATTTTTATATAGATATACATAACCCAAACTAAACTCTTATAAAAGTTTGGAAAATAATTAATATTATTTACACCCTTAAATAAATCAAAATCCGAAATGGAAATTCTGGACAATGCATAGTATCAGAATTCTAATTAATTCATTGTAGGGTATTTTAGTCTCAAATTTTTATTGGAAGATATAAATTACCAGGAGATCTCAGTAAAAAAGTTTTGCAATTTTTCAACTTGATTTGATAGCCAAATCAATGCGTGTACTGAACTGTCCGAGCTGAAACTTATCTCTTATCTCATCTTCCACCTCTGATGTGTGGGCCCGGTCGCTGTGCTGCAGCCATTCGCTGGAAGCAACAGGAAAGCCTCTCAGCCTCTGCACGGTGGTCCCGGTCCCTCTCGTGAGCCACTGCTCCCTTTCTCCCTCTCTTCTTCTCTTCCCCTCGCGCATGAGCTCCTCTCCCGATTCTTCTCAGTCTCGCGCGTGCGCTTCTCTCGGTCTCGTTTGTCGATCACTCGGTCTCATCTGTCGAGCATCCGATTCGGCGCATCACCACACCACCTCTGCCGACCAAAGCCACGCTCGTCCTCAGTCTCCCGCGCCATACCGCCCAGCAAAACCTCGCGCAACACCTCGCCTCTGCGCACAGGGCAGCCGCAACTCCCCTCTTGTGTTCAAACCCTGTGTTGCTAATCCATTGCTGGCTATAAATACCCGTGTAGCGTCGCCACTGATCAGACCCCCCTACTCCTTATCATCCACTGAACCCAGCGCTTGAGCCGTAGTTTTCTTTTTCGCCATTTCATCAGTTAAACCGGATGGGAGAAAATCATTGAAGCAAGCCAGATCGGTAGGAGCCTTTGGAATTCAGTTGTCTGAGACCTTGGTAATGCATCCTTGGTTACTCATGAAGCCTCAATTTTGCTTTCCCTTGTCTGCAGCATCCCCTCCGTCGCATCCCCTCCGTCGCCATTGTTCTTCTCAAAAGCCGGCGCTCGGTGGCGGAGCAACCCGGCCGATCTCCATCCAAGGCGTCCGGCAAAATGGGACTCCTCTGCGCCACTGAAGCTTAATCTGGCATCACCCGAGCTCAAGCCCCTTCTCTTCATCTTCTCCGGCAAGGCGCCATTTCCGCCGCCGCAAGCCCACGGTGGCAGCCCGCTCCGGCCATCGTCGGAGGAAATGGGACCCACCATCAGGTGCGGAATGATGCACTGAAGCTCATCGTGCCATCGATTTCGCCGGAGCTCCGTCGGACCGCCGTCGCCGCCTCGCCCTAGGCCGCCCCTGCTTTCGGCTCACTGCGCTGTGGGCCTCTTCTGTCAGTGATGCAATAGAAGGGCCAGTGCAAATCGGTAAAGACGCCTTCCCAGTAAGAGAGGCGTATTTTCAGTTTTCTTTAGAATTTCATTACCCGAGATAATTTGATTGCTTATAGCTATTGCAGTATAACTCCAAAATTAGAGAAATGAATTTCTATATTCATGTAAAATCAAATACCTTTATAATATGCAATAATATTTTGAAAATGATCACTGGGTGAATTTGAAATTCAAATTTTAATAAAAGGCCTAAAGATATGCTTTATATAAAAATTCTGCAAACAAACTTAGAATTGAATGAAACCAATTTTAATGGAATCATTATACTTCCAGAAGTTCAAATATATAACAATATTTAGATTTCATTTATGTTTGAGCTACTTTTATTAAAGGATACATTCGATACACTAAAAACTCATATATACATAACTTATATAAAGGAAATCTAAAATAAGAAAAGTTTGTTTATAAATACTAGTATGGCAGTAGAATACCTGAATTTTCCAAAATAATTAAGAAGTAAACTTGATTTGAGTTCTCTTGAAAAATATGAAATAACCCAAGTGCAAAATGTATATATATATATGCATAGAAAATCAAATAGTTAGAATATAGATTAAATGAACTTGAATATTGGAAAACTTGGTTTTGTTGTACTCCTGGCATCACAAGGATCCCATATGTGTAAAAATATTTAAGGTTTACCATAGAAAACAGTAAATGTTTAGTAGTCGAAATATTAATACTTGTATTGTCCGAATAGTCATAACTTTCTCAAACTAACTTCAAATTTGACAAAACTAAATCCTATAACCTTGAAAAATAATACCATTGCTGGTTGTACAAAAATATCTTGTGTTTGTGCTAATATGAATTAAGTCCATATTAGGCCCTAATGATCACTTATATGGAAAACGTATCGAATAGAAGCCAAATATCGCGGAATTTGTTTTAAAACAATTCTAGGGTCATCCCCTGATTGTGCCTGAAAAATGGGTAGATAATCTTATATGGTGCAGTCGCAAACTTATGTTGAAAACTGAACCTGTCGTGTAGTTATAGAAACGCTTAAGCCTTTTCGGTGGTTTATAAAACACCTTGTCTAAGTGTAAAACTTTATGAAAACAGCGTAGAAATACTCTATAAAGTGCATGCTACTATGTTCTGAAGAAAGAATGTTATTTCGTTAAGGTTTGTATGTAAAAGAGTCTAGTAGCATAACCCTAAATGTTATGTTTTCTAAATAAATGAAACACTTAAGCATTTTCAACAACCCGCAGAATATCTCGTCTAAATGCTAATATTATGAAGATCAGTTTAGAAATGATATTTAGGATATGGACTATCATATTCTGGAAAAATATTTTGTTTATAGCTTAATATTCATTTGAATCCAGCTAGTGCTATAACCCTAAGTGATAATTGTTCACTACACTACTAATCCAATTCCTTACAACATAAACCTTATTATCATGCAAGCTCTTTCAACAATGAATATAATGTCGCGTCTAAACACTAAAATGTATGAAATCAGCTTAGAATGTTCTTCAAAGTATATGCTATCCCGTTCTGAAGAAATAATCTTGTTTCGCCATGTTTTGCATATTTTTCCCATTAGCCAGATAACCCTAAGTTTTATGATTTATGAACTTCATAATATGAATAAGCAAACTTTGTAAGAATAAAGAAGTCCATAGTTAATATATTTGTATCACCAGAACCTTCTTAAAAACCATAAATAAATCCAGTAACCTAGCTTAACAGATCTAACTTATTCAAAATCGCTTTTTATGCAAAATCACTTAAGGAATTAAGTGCTATTCGCATAACCCCTTTAGCTAGTGTTTTAATTCTATTAATCTAAATAATTTTAGCATCTATAATTCAAAGTTATAAACGCAAGAATCAATCATTTTAGCCTCTTGAATTCGTAAGTCAAGAATAGATAATCTATAAAAGAAACCCTGTTTTGTTCATCGTAAAAGCCATTAACTATGTGAATGTGTATTTATCTAAATCTTGAGATCTTGAAATCATTCATAATCCAAACCCTATTACATTCTTGTTTTCTGCAGTAAGTCTTTATTTGGTTTTATATCTGTTTTCTTTTTGCCCTTATTAAAGTTGGATATTTGCTATTTTCCGATTGATCGACGTGTAGAATCCGACGTCCCTTCCTCCGTCATTGCCTCCGTCAGCTTCATCCTCGTCTTCGTCTTAAGCAATAAATAAGCAAGGAAAGCACCCCCTTTGATCATATTGATCCCAGTATTTAATTTGCATTTTATTTATTAAAATATTTTATGCATGCGTTTACTTCCTGTAAATTGGCTATTTTGTGGTACTGGTAGTTATACCTGCTGTCTCATGAAACCTCCTTGATAGGTATGGACATGTGAACCTTGATAACCATAGATTAAGCATAGGCATTATTTAAGGTTGTCATGGGTATATTCGATTTCATAATTATCCATGCTTAGCCATGCTTTAGAACCTTTGAGGTAGATGATCAGATCAAAATTTGTTTCTTGAGAAATGGAAAATGTTGGATATGACACTGTTGGTTATGGGTATTTTGATTAAAAACCCAAAATAAAAATATGGTTTTGATGCGGGCGATTATTGGCAATAGCCGGATGTGTAGAGGGATTTGCACGTAGTGTAGGGTGGAGTATCGCCCGTGTCAGATTAAGGAACGAACTTAGTGTTGTATGATCCAAGATAATCCGTACAACCACAAGTGTTGGGATGGGACAGCCTTAAACCAATTAAGTTATCTAGTTTAACTTTGCATTTATGGAAGACGGGAGATTGCACAAGCATTCCTTTCTGGGTCTGCTTGTAGGGGTTTCTACATATCAATGCAACGGTGTACGCCTTGCCATGAACAGAAACATAGTTTTGGGTGTGATGTGAATGGATCCAGGTCTTGGGTGAGTGTTTCTGTTTCTATGGCGAGGGCTTGACGTCCCGGGCTGATGCAAAGTTAACCTAGGTAATGTAAAGGTTTTCGTCGTGAACATTCTGGCCACACGTCAAAGGTGCGTGAAACATGCGGCAAAAAGAAAAGGTCATGACTTGTGGGTAAAGTTGTACACCTCTGCGGAGTGTAAATCTAATCGATTAGCTGTCCCCTCGGTCATGGGAAACTTGGTGAACTTGCACTAGTTAAATGTTTTGATATTTTCTAAAATGGGTTTGGTTTGAGCTTGTTTTAGCAGCTGTTGCTTTATGTCAAAGGGCCGACATTGTTGGATTCCATTTCTGGATTATTCAATGCTCACGAAGGGTTGTGAGTATTACTTATGCTTTACTTATTTCATATCAGTCAACTTGCTCTTACAAATTCCGTTTACAAATAACTTGATTTTACAATATCAATTCTGCTTTATGCAAATTAACTGTAGAAGCATTTCCTTTGAAATGGCCTGCATATATTATAGGTGTTGCTAAAGTTTTACGGAGTACGAAAGTACTCACCCTTGTTTATATGTTGTTTTTAGGTGGATAAGTTATCAAAGCTTCGAAGATTTCTTTCGTCGCATGTTGCGGGATTTTTCTTCACCAAATCTTTCTAGGGATTATACCTTGTCAGTTGCCTGCGGGTTTGGATGGGCACACTACAAGACTTTGCTTCTTTTGCTGCTTTATGCTCTGAGTTGTAAGATTTTCTTTGTATAATAGCTTCCGTTTAATAATATGTTGTATGGTTGTGATCCTAATTGGTGTGTATGTGTGTACCAGCTACTGATCATGGAACTAGTACGGAATGCACATTAGATTTCCATTTTTGCATTTATGTCAGTCAAGCTATCCATCGGCCACCGTCAACTCTAGGTGATTTGTTCTTAATCTTTACTTTTTTGTACTGCATTACCCACATTCCAAATTAGCCAATTAGGGATTAATTGATTAAATTCAATTTGATGTAATACACACAATTTTTTATTGGTATATCGTCTTATTGAATTGGCATTGATTTTACCCATTACAACCGCAACAGTAGAAAGAGTCTTTTCAACTACGAATATTGTTAAGACTAAGTTGAGAAATAAGATGAGTGACAAATAGATGAATGATAGCATGGTATGATGTATTTGCAAGCATTGAAAATAATAAGATATTAGAGCATTTTCAAAATATGAGGTCTTGTAAGCCAAAACTACCATATGCTAGCTATGGGTATGTTACATTCTTGTTTTGTAATTTGCATCAATAATTAACTTTATAATTTTGTGTTACTAATTTATATATGTAATTTCATCTTTGAGGGTCCATGTTCTTGTACTATTGTTAATTAAGATATGATTGGCTTGGATACAACTAACCTTCATTAGTTAGGTATTAATTTTTGTACTACTTCACTACGCTATGTTGTTTTTGCCATGTTTTATATGTTTTGTTGTATCATTAAGCATGAAGTTCAAATTCATTTTAATTATGTTTTTGTGTTGTACTTTTCTACATAAGGCTTAGCAGAATCCTGGCTCTACCACTGTCGCACACTACAGCAACACTATGATGATCTCTCAACGTAACATTTGGCATTCATGACAAAACACAGCACAATACAGCGGTGACAAACTGGTTCTTTGCACAGGGATTAAACCACAGGGGTTCACCAGGAGTTTATGATCATGGACGAAATGAAGGAGGAGGAGATATCTTTAGGAGAAGTAAAATTAGGAGGAGACTTTACATGCTTTTGGGGAGGGAAAACATCTTTCCTCTTGTGTATCACTCGCCATCAAGCAGCTAGCCTTTATCAGGAAAACAAGGACATTATGCCATCAACTTACGTATCCAACTTTAACTATTTAACACAAACACTACACTTCAGTGAGGTAACACATACTGCACTAAAAAATCTTACACGGATGGATGAACCTATAGCCCCAGAAGCCAAGGAGAAAGGGAACTAGTCAGTGAGTAGCGTTTGAGATTCAGAGATTGCAATAGGATGTGGTCGTGCACCAAGATTAAAGCACGGCCTTACCTTTTTCTTTGGTCCCACGTACTACCATGCCCCTTTAAAGCTTAATCAAGTTCAGGTCGCTTGTGAGAAGCATCAGGCTGCCAGCCACGAGGTGGAGGCGCTGTTGCAGTGGTGGTGGTGGCCGTGTAGGACCCGGCTGGCCGGCCGGCGACGGGTCAAAAGTTGACATGATGGCAGAATGTTTGGAGCGGGGCGGTGTTCTCTTTTGCGCGCGTGGGAGCGCCGGTGCCCCCATTTTCTGCAGCTTTGTGCAATTAATATGCGTGATTTGCATGGAGAGCCTTTTCTTTTCAGAACTAATTTGTGCTTGATGTAAGATACTACTATCAATTATGTTGGAGTACCAGCTGCGTATATAGCACTGGTAACAGTAACAGAAGATTAGAGTGCTACTAGTAGTAGGGAAGAATTGAACGGCTAGTCCCGGTTAGCTATTCGCGTCAAGCGGGGACGAAAGCATGCACAAACAGGCGGTGGTGTAGTCTTAGTCTTGTTGAAGTATGTTGCGCCCACCTTTTCTCAAAAAAGTTAACCTTTTGGATCAACTGATTGGTGCATAAAACTCAACAAGCTTGTGCAAGTAATCTGCTAGTTTACATATCTCGGACGACCTGACACTGAACAGAGAAAGATAAAAATGACGAAAGAAAGACCGCTTGCTCTTGTAGTGAGGAAGCTCAACCAGCTCTAGTTTAGTACAGCAACGACCCGGACATGTCCATCCATGGCCAGTAGATCACAGTCGTACGGGCGATCCGATGAGCTCTCCGGCGACGTGCGTATCACTATCAAGGCGTCAAGCATTGCTTGATTGATGCTGTAGTAAGAAGACACCATATATGTCGCAGATGCAGTCTCCAGCTCAATCATCAGAGCATTCAAACGCATCCAGAAACGACCCCACGGTTGCTGTCTTTCGTTCAGCCTTAGCTCGCTTTCTTCAGTTACCTGCATGTCACGAAAGAAAGAGCTAGCCTGTCCTCCATGGCTGTGGCCTCGTGGGGCAAAGGAGGAGAGCGAGAAAAGAGAGAAGAGCTTTCCGAGAACGATCAAAAGAAACGTAGCAACGATGATGGGGACTTGCACTATCTCTCATGCTGCAGAAGAAAGAACCAGAAATTCAGAGCGAGTAGTGATGATGATCTACGGTCTTCGTTTATCGTCCCGCCCATTGCCGATCGATCAGAGCCGATGTGAATATCCGATGATTAGATTTCGGTCTTCGGGTCGGCGTGCGTCGACATGAGGTGTCGGCAAGATCAAGATGTTGCAATGATGAGCTCACCTCCAATGTGGCTGCAGGCTGCTACAGGTTGCTGCAAGAAAGGAGGACAGGAGGAGCAATCAG
Organism: Otatea glauca; assembly: GCA_036346275.1. NCBI lineage: Eukaryota > Viridiplantae > Streptophyta > Magnoliopsida > Poales > Poaceae > Otatea > Otatea glauca. The sequence continues at coordinate 32,184,305 of CM070726.1, read as the reverse complement.
GTGCTTGACCACCTGCACAAGCCCTCCAGTCTGTCCATACTCCATACACTGACACTCACTCACTCACTTTTGTGGCTTTGCATCTTGGGATCTCAACCCTCAAGAGGCCATGCATTAACAGTTAACCAGATCCTGCCATTCCATGTAGCCATGCATGTTCACTTGCCCTGGGACTCTGAAGAAAGGTTGCAATTGATGCACAGTTGCAGTGGGCACGCATCCCATTTTGAAGGCATGAGGCTCTCCTATGTGCTGATGCCAATCTGGGTCTGATGAACCGGAACAGCAGGCTCTCCAGTGCTGGATGCTGATGCCAAATTGATCTGGGTCTGAATTATGCACAGGAACAGCCACTTCCAAGATTTGTTGTTAGATCCTCTAAAGGAAAAGATTATGCTAACTTTAAGGAACAACACATGGAAGACATGATCTACCCATGACTGGCATTATTCTCTGGTCTAGTATTGCCAGAAAAGATATTTTTAGAAAAGTCCCTAAAAAATTACAGGGCCAGTGCATGCTCATATCTAAAATTTTATCTGAAGCTAACCGGTGGGTACTACAATTGGTACAGTGGTGTCACGTTACCATCCATAAAACTGTTACGTCCATTTCGGCCCATCCCACATGCCTTTTTTGGACCAAAAAGTAACAGTATACAGGGCTAACTTGGCCAGACGGTTCGATAGTTCTAAGGAAATCGTCAAATTTTTCAAGAAACTATAAAAGAGGCCTGGTATATAAGCCCAGAAGTTATATAGGCTGGGGGCCGTTGACTTGGAGCCCAGAAGTTGCTCTGGTTGAATTTTCTGTGAGAAAACTCTTCTGGACTCTGAAAATATTTTTAAAAATGCACGAACTTTGAAGCAACTATGGGGTGATTTGTGGCTTGATTTGCACATGTAGATTACTAAAAATGTTTTACAACTCTTACATTTTTCTATTCATCTTCTGAAAGAGAATTGTGGTATTCTTTTTTGTTATTTTGCAAAATGATGTATATTCATAATTGAATGATAACTGCCACGATGCAAATTATCAATCTGGAGTCGATGATATTGGATAAGATTTTCCTCTGGTATATCATTCATCCTCTTTCCTTTTCTATGCGATATATCCGCTTACTTCTTTGCATTAACAACAGTTTTCATGACTCATCAAATTCCTGTCCTGAGCATAAGTCAACCCATATATTCTTGGAAACCGTCATACCAAACCTCTAATCTTCTTTGAAGCCTCATGTAAACAACTTTCTTAACCACCTGTCACTATGATAATATATTTTCTGGAGTCAACGTTTCATCGTTCACTTTATATGCATGTCAACATCTCCAACTAAAACATGACAGGGATGACTAATGAAAATGTTTAAATTTGAAAGATAGATGTAGAAATCCATCAGCTTTGTATTATGTTCTTCAGCTCATATGATAAGTTTCAGTGTGACTGGTTACCTTTCAAGTTACAACAACAGTTGGGTTTTAGTTGAGAGCTTGTCAGTGCAATGTTCAGAAACTTGACTTACTAATTATTACTGAAGGATACTGTCCATTTTGGTACCTATTGAGTTTGTTCTCTGACCTCTACTTCATATACTGCTTGTTGGGGGGCCAGAATAGTTTCTTGACTACCTCTATGCACCATTAATATCTCAAAAGGATTGTCAAATAGCATCTTTACTCTGAACCTGAGAAGCAGATCTATTTCATTACCATTGATATGGTCTACTATTCCAGCTAGCCAGCCAGTCCACATTTTGAAAGTTCAGAGCAATGGTCTTGAGACAATCATATATCTCCTTTGATCAAATTCAATCTGAAACCAGGATGTATATACATGTATTATGCCGCCCTAGTTAAGTATTATATATTGCCCATTTTCAACATTGATCTTGAAAAGTGCCGGCCTAATCATGAACTGTTGTTGTCTTGAGCTTTTGGACTATGTGATGCTACGTGCAATGCTTCATCAGAGCAAGGTACCATTTTATATTGCATTTTTCATGAATGTCGTCACTACATAAACAAATTTGTATGTATATACCTAGTCAAATTATTGTTGATTGTGTGCCCATCATTTGGTCATTATTGATTGGAGACAGTAGATTTGAGGAATTGTGTTCGTGTGTGTCCCATAGGATTCCCACATCCTTTATTTATAGCTTCAATCTCAACTATATTATAACCAAACTCTACCTCTAATTTATCTCTAATTTAACCGGACTCAATCCTGGATTCTATCTCTAATATTACTAGTCACACATGACTTAGACTCTATCTCCAACACTCCCCCTTAACTCAGACTCTATCTCCAACAGAGACCTTACTATATTCATTGTACAGGAGCTGCCAATTACTAGTATAAATTTTAAATTCCTGTAATAACTTTAAAATACAAAAATAGCAAATTTGTAGGTTTCGCACTTATACTGAAAAGTGAAACTTTTTTTAATACTAATACTGAAAAGTGAAACTTAAGATGAATTCTGGTCAGTCTTTCTCCTTTCCCTGATTCCTGCACCAGCTAGATTTGCTGGTCAGAAAAGTTCAGACTTTGCTGAACCATGATTCATTTCTTTGCCTTTTCATCACGCAGACATACTATGACACCGCCTTTTAGGCTTTTAGCCATTGCGACATTGCTTAACATGCATGAACTGCTAAAGCCATGCGTGTCAATAATATATTACCATGATTCCGTCGGAATGATCGATTAAAGCAGCAAGGACAGCAATTACCAGCTGCACAAATCATACGAAAAACACATCAGGAAACATAATCTTTTAACCGAAAAAGAAAAATTAATCCGCTGAATTGCTATTGTTTATTCTGCCCTGTGCTTGCTAGCTCCTCACAGTTTGTTGGATAAACCTTGGTTGTAGAGTCAGTTTGCAATACATGTTTTTAGTTAGTAGAAGTTATATTGCGTCCAGATTAGCAAGAGTCCAGCGTCAAGTTTCTTCTTGTGTTTTGAGTTTCAGACATGCTATGTTGGAGCCGCCGCCCGAGGATCAAACTCACGCGAATACACACGAGATCTCACCTTGGACTAACATAGAGCAACGAACTCACGCACTTTGATAAGAAACACAGGAAAAACACACTCTCTTGCGGTGACAAACACCCTTTTTCTGTTTTCTGTATTCCACAACTATGCGACTCAATGAACAAGCTGATTATATGGCTTATAAAGCCGAGCTAACACACAGGAACAACAACCTGCACCGGTCACATGCGCAGACACGCACGTCGACACTTGCATGAGCCACTAACTCATCCACAATCCACGCCGCACGGACGTGCCCTAATTAACTGCATGTCAACCAACTGTTAAAGTATAAGTGAATTGTCCATCTTTTCTCGTCAGCTTAAGCTTTTGGGTGAACTATGCAACTCAATGCTAACAGCCTTACTCTCCTTATTCTAATAACTCAATCAATTCCCTAATCATGCGGCGGTGGCACTAATCGCATGGCTCCATGCAACTAACTCACAGCTTGCATATGCGCAGCACACCATGATGCCGAGCCAACACACACCGCTGCCAAAATCAACGTGAACATATCACGTTCCTATATGCAACAAACACGAACTACTCTACGTACTTGACAAACTGCTAACCCATGCAAGAAACTAAAATCAGTACAATTCATGATTAGTGCTAATATGCTACAGTACCACACGCCAAACGTTTTTGTGTTAGGTTTTTTTGGTCCCAGTCATATTCGTTTTGTTAGTTAGAATCTTACCTAAAAGAGGTTGTAATCTTCAGATTATATATGTGTGCAATGAGAAAACAGAAAAGCTGCGGTTGGATTGCAGCACGAAAAATTTTCATGTTCTTCAGTTTTCCTTCCGTCGTTCCTCTGTTTTTCTACTATGTTATCAGGTTTCAGAACCTAGAATTTAGAGTTCAAGTTTACCTGAACAGTATTGCCGTAGGGACCTGTGATCTCTAACATTTGGTATCAGAGCCGAAGATCATGTTCGGTGACTCAATGCTGGAGAGACAACCGCAATCAGGGACTCCGCTATCGACGGGAATCGTCGAGTCGTCGACATCAGGAAGGATCCTGGCAAGGGGAGGCGTGGTGCCAATTCAATACCCGTTGCTCACAGACAGCAACTACGGCTTGTGGGCCGTGAAGATGAAGATCATCATGTGATCACTCGGTGTGTGGGCGGCAATAGAAGGCAGAACTGTGGTTGATGAAGAGAAGGACCAAGGTGCTTTGGCTGCCATATCCCAGTCAGTGCCGGACTCCGTGATGATGGCAATCACGGAGAAGGAGACGGCAAAGGACGCATGGGACACCATCAAAGAAATGCGAGTCGCTGAAGATCGTGTCAAAAAGGCGCTGGGTGCAAGTATTGAAGTGGCAGTTCAACCGATTGTTCATGGAGGACAATGAATCCATTAACCAGTACTCGCTGAAGCTCACGGCATTGGTGGGAGAGATTCGGTCGCTTGGCACTGAGATGGCCGATTCTGTTGTTGTCGAGAAGTTTTTCAGTTCGGTCCAGACAAGTTTATGCAGATTGTAGGAACGATTGAACAGTGGGGTGATGTCTCTGGCATGTCCATGTCAGAAGCTGTTGGGCGCTTGAGAGCATTCGAGGAAGGCTTGAAAGGTAGATGCCAGCACAAGGAGAAAGAGCAGCTGATGCTCTCACACACATGGAAGCCCTAACCCTTAAAGAAAAGAGAGGGAAGTATGGCTCCAGGCACGAGGAGAGGAGGTGGACGCAGTGGTGGCCGCGGACGTGGGCGTGGCCATGCTAGTGGCTGTGGCCATAGTGGTGGCCGTGGCAAGGATGGAAGAGAAAAGAAACATCGCAAGTTCGACAAGTCGAAGGTTAAGTGCTTCAATTGCAGTGAGATGGTACATTTTGCTTCGGAGTGCCAGAAGCCCAGAAGAGAACACACAAACCTTGTCCAGAAACAAGAAGACGATGAGCCTGCACTCCTTATGGCTGAGATATGTGAGCTGGTTCAAATCGTTCAGGAGGAAGGAAATGAATTTATGATCAATGAAGAGGCTGTGATGCCTAAGCTTTCTGGAGATCAAGATGTTCATTGGTACTTAGATACCTAAGCTAGCAATCATATGACAGGTTATATCGAGAAGTTTACTGAGATGGACAAGACTGCTAGTGGCAAAGTTAAGTTCGGTGATGGCTCTACTGTTAGCACTTGTGGGCGTGGATCCGTTTTGATGGAATGCCAAACTAGAGAGCATCGTTTGTTGACTGATGTATATTATATTCCAAGACTGAAGAACAACATTATTAATTTGGGATAGCTGGATAAGAATGGCTGCAAGGTTGTTGTTGAGGATGGTTTCTTGAAGCTTCTGGGCAGGAAGCGTAACTTGCTAGCAAAAGTGAAGCGAACCAAAAAAATAAGATGTATGTGTTGAATATACAACTTGCTAGGCTTGTGTGTTTGTTGGCGAACCACAAGGAGGAATCATGGCTATGGCATTCTTGGTTCGGTCATATCAACTTTCAAGCACTAAAGAAACTAGTGCAAGATGGTATGGTGGAAGGAATGCCATTGATAGAACATGTTGAAAAGGTATGTGATGGGTGCATGCTGGGAAAATAGCGAAGGCATCCTTTTCCATCGGAAGCAATGTACTGAGCAGATAAACCACTGGAGCTGGTGCATGGTGACTTGTGTGGACCCATCACGCCAAAAACTCATGGCGGTAAGAAGCATTTTCTACTACTTGTTGATGATTTCTCATGGTATATGTGGATTGTGCTGCTCAGAAGCAAGGATGAGGCATTTGACGCGTTCAGAAAAGTGAAGATGGTAGCCAAGGTGGAGTCTGGACATAATGTGAAGGCTCTCCGAACTGATCGTGGTGGTGAATTCAATTCAAATGAGTTTGGCCACTACTGTGATGAGCTCAGGATCAAGCATGTTCTCATGGCACCATATTCGCCACAATAAAATGGTGTTGTCGAGAGAAGAAATCAGGTTGTGGCCAGCATGGCTTGATGTCTATTAAAGAGTATGGATGTTCTTGGAAGGTTTTGGGGAGAGGCTATTACAACAGCTGTGTATTTTCTTAATCGAGCACCAACCAAAAGCGTGACAGCAATGATGCCATACGAAGCTTGGCACAAGAAGAAACCGAAGGTGCGACATCTATGTACGTTCGGGTGCCTTGCTTATGTGAAGAAGGTTGGATCCCACCTCACAAAACTAGGAAAACACAACATGGTGATGATTTTCATTGGTTATGAACCGGTTTCTAAAGCATATCAGATGTATGATCCAGTGGCTAATAAATTGCACGTAACGAGAGATGCTATGTTCGACAAGAGAAAGAAGTGGAACTAGAGTTCAGATTCTATGCAGCAGCAAGAAACATCCCGTGAGATGTTCACTGTCGAGTTTGGTACCGATCATGATGCAGGTGAAGATGAACCAGTTTCGGGCAAGCCACAGCAGCCAAAGTTTGCTGATTCCAGTGACCTGCCCTCGTTACGAAGCACGCAACCAGCAACAATGGGGGCACCTAGAATGCTGCACACACCAGCAACATCCACGGCAGCATATACGTCGAGTTCTAGTGAAGAGCCTAGGTGTGAACAAGATTTGAAAGATATATATGATGCCACATCTGAAGTTGAGTATGAATACTGTCGGGACCTAAATACGCAAATTCGAACTCTCCGTGTATATCGCACTAGTCCAGGATCACGCTAGTGCACACAGGCTTAACATAGATGAATATCACAATCATACACAACGGAAACATTATGAAAGATATCATATATTAAATAATACCTATTGAATGACCTTATGGTCAACTTACAAGACTATGCCTAGCAAGGTTGAATAACAAATTAAACTACAGTGGAATAAAAACGTAGATAAACCTCTCAGTATACTAGAGGCAACTGACAAGGCTCGCACTCTAAACATTCATCTCCTCCTGGTACTCCTCATGAGCTGATGTAGACTCCTCAACTGATGATTTGTTGTTGCCAAGGGTGAGTACTTAAAGCACTCAACAAGTTGTGCACAGAATGCAATTATATCATAGCTATATGCATGGCTTATTCCAAAGGAATGGCTATCATGGCTATTTTGTTGTAAAGCAGCATTTGCAAATGAATACAATAAATAGATTCAAAAGACAGTAAAATAAATAACAATAATTAATAACTTTTAGCATTTCTCAAATAAACACGGCATCTAGCCCTAAGTCATATTTTCAACTTTCCAGCAACATCCAACCATCCCATCCAAGTTTTTATTTTACAAAATCTAACCCTTGACTGTAATTCCTGAGCTTTGCTCAATACCGCGAGCACGGCTATCTGAATAGATTTTACATTCTGCAGAGGTTATATGCTTTACCCACACGACATGAACATCTCTTTGTGCAAACGTTACTAACACACTTCCTTTGGTGTGTCGCAGAGATATCATAACAAAGCCTTTACAATGCTTTGTTTTAACCCAGTATTACCCGCTAAGGTTTCAACACTGAAGGGATCAGTTACCACAACAGGGCCCCCCTCTTGCGCCGTCTGGGTTCATTAATAGGCGAACCACACCACCACTTGTAATACCAAAGCTAAGCCATTACAAATTAATCAGCTAGGTCTGTCCTATTCCAGACATGTGGTTGCATGTTTGACTCAGGTCAAAGGCTTGCAAGGTTAAATCCTTAATATGACTAGGGCAAGACTTTCACATACCCTCTACCCTTCGGACCCACCTTGGCGCTCTGCCCCTTGCCCCAATTTAAATGATTACCACCCTAGTTGATTACCAAACACCACGTTCTATCAACAAGTCAACATCATTGCGTGACATCCCCCACCACAATAACTCAATATCATCATGTGACAACACCTGACACACCAATTCATAATCATGTTTCATATTCTATTAGTCAAGATTAAACTTTGATGATTCAAGTACATGTGATGATGTCGCATGGCTAAGCATACTAACACATTCTAACCAACCCATGTTGATTTTAGTATTAACCAACTATAATGAACCAACCTAGGGTGACAATAGATCATGGCGTACAAATGAAAAGGTAGGGTATAGATCAAATAGGTATAATAGCTAAGTCCCAATTTAATTTGAAACAGTTGTGTATATGAAATAATATGCAATAAGGTAAAAACATTATAACAATTTTATAAATATGGGTTCAACATGATCAAAGCACAATTTGCCTTAAAAAAGCCCTTATTCTTGCTCTGGACCTTGGTCTTGAGTCAACGGATCTTCCTCGGACGCTCCGAGCACTTCGACGTCTACGCATAATCAAGAGAAAATACCAAATAAATACCAAAATAGAGAGCAAACCAACTCCAAAAATCAAATAAAATTCACTATTAAATATATCTCGATTTTATAAATTTTTAGAAATTTGAATCGCCTCAATCGGAGCTCTTATGAGGAAGAACGGGCTCTCGGAAGATTCAAAAATCCAAAAATCAGAAAATTGGGAAATAAAATAATAAACCGAATTATTTTTATTTCGAAAAGTTTTTATTGCGTCATGGTGATGTTAGCGTGACATTAGCCATTCCCGAACCAATCACATCACGCCACGTCGCCTCGGTCCATGGACTGGGTCCACAGAACCGCGCTGGTTCACCGTGGACCCGGTCCACGGCGCTTAGGGCTCTATGTCAACATGCGGTGACACATGAATGGCTGCAACACCACCCATTTCACACTTCCCGATTGCCGACACGTGGTGGAAGCTGAGCCGTTCGTGAAGAATCTGACGGATGTGCCGACGGTAGGATGTGTCACGATCGGGTCCTTCCACGCGGGTCAGATGAACGGGGTTCACAACGGCGAGAAAAAGGCGGCGCAGTGGTGAAACCCTACCGGAGAGGTAGACAACGACCAAAAACACAGCGCACGGCGACGATTTGACCTCGGAAGCGTGCGCATCCATTGCAGATTGGCACGACGATCTTGACGCTCCACTTGATGACGGCGGAAATGGTCCTCAACGGCGAAAATCCACGGCGACTCGAGCTTCAACTCCAGCGAGCAACTGTGCAAGAATGGCGGCGGCTGATGCGGAACCCTAGGCAACCACCCGCAGCTTTTAAAGGGGTCTAGGGAGGCGTGCAGGTGGCGGACACAGACCCCGAGTCCAGCGACATTACAGCAGCGCACACCTGTCTTCGCATCAGAGACGATAACTCCACGCCCGACACGTGTCTGCATCTGACGGCCACAATGCAAAATCCTACGTGGTATCTCCTGGACCAACGAATCGCGATCTAATGGCAACAGGCTAGGGTTTCTAGAAGCGGGCTTCACGGGTGGCAGAGTTGCGCATGAAGCAGACCTGGCGTGAACAACAATGGGCCTGGCGCGAATAGCAACGGGCTCGGCCCATAACTGATTATCGATTTTCCCAGGTTTTCTTATTAAAACAATTCCAGAAATCCATTTAATTAGTTTTAGGCAATAATAATATCGGGAAAATCCAAGAAAATTCTCAAAAAAATACTTTGAGATATTTTGAACTCAAATAAAATATTTTTGACCAAACTTTACATTAATTTTATCTATAGTTAATTAGTTTTCACAAAAGGCCAATATACTTAATTCAAAATAAATTCAAATAAATTCCTAAAAAATCTAATAAATTCAAAAAACCATAAAATGCCCAAACAACACAATAAATCAAATTAAAGACAAAAATTGCGATGTTACAAATACTCAGGATTGTGCTTGCTTGGAGTGGAAGAACCAACAAGTTTTGAAGAAGCCAACAAGGAAGAAAGTTGGAGGCATGCAATGCTTGAAGAAATGAATTCCATTCAAAGCAATGGCACCTGGGAACTCACTATGTTACCATTGGGACATAAGCCAATTGGTTTAAAGTGGGTATACAAGCTTAAGAAGAATTCTAGTGGAAAAATTGTGAAGCACAAGGCAAGACTTGTAGCAAAGGGCTATGTCCAGCGGGGATAGATTTTGAGGAAGTTTTCACTCCTGTGGCCAGTCTGCAAACAGTGAGGCTCCTTATTGCAATGGCAGCTCAAGAGGGATGGTAGGTGCATCATATGGATGTCAAATCCGCGTTCCTAAATGGAGAACTTGCCGAGGAGGTATATGTATCACAGCCACTCGGTTTTATTGCTGAGGGAGAAGAGGATAAGGTCCTGAAGTTGCACAAAGCATTGTATGGGCTGAGACAAGCTCCCAGGGCATGGAATTCAAAACTGGATAGAACACTAGTTGAATTGGGTTTTTTGAAGTGTCTAGTAGAGCATGCTGTGTAAAAGAAGAAACAAGGAATTTCCAATCTCTTGGTTTGTATATATGTTGGCGACCTAGTCATTACAGGAGCAAGTACTAAAGAGATTGGAAAATTCAAGGAGCAAATGAAGACCATATTCAAAATGAGTGATCTTGGACTACTCAGCTACTACCTTGGGATCGAAGTCAAACAAACGTCACAAGGTATATCGTTGTGTCAATCGGTTTATGCATAAAATTTTTAGATAAGTGTGGTATGAAGAATTGCAACCCGAGCTAAATTCCCATGGAGGCTAGATTGAAGTTGAGCAAGGAGAGTACTAATCTAGTCATTGATGCTACACTGTACCGGAGCATTGTTGGGAGTTTGAGGTATTTGGTGCATACCCAACCGGACATATGTTATGCTGTCGGGATTGCTAGTAGCTATATGGACAAGCCCACCACAAAACACATGGCAGCAGTAAAACATATTTTGAGATATGTGAGAGGAACATTGGAGCATGGTTGTTATTACAAAAGGAATGGAGGAAGCTTGCTGCAGCTGTGTGGATATTGTGACAGTGATATGGCAGGTGATGTGGATGATAGGAAGAGTACCACATGTATGATATTCTATTTGGGTTCATGTCCAATTAGTTGGATTTCACAAAAGCAGAAGATAGTTGCATTATCTTCATGTGAGGCTGAATATATTGCTGCTGCGTCGATCGCATGCCAAGGTGTGTGGTTGTCAAGATTGATAGAAAATCTGTTTGACAAAGAGCAGAATGTGGTGACGCTGAATATCGTCAATCAATCAACAATCTCATTGTGCAAGAATCATGTACTACATGAGAGAAGTAAACACATAGATACACATTTTCATTTTGTGCGTAAATGTGTTGAAACTAGGAAGATAGTAGTTGAGCATGTGAGGACCGAAGAGCAGCTTGCTGACATTCTTACTAAACCACTTGGGAAGTTGAAGTTCCTCGAGATGAGAGAGAGGATCGGCATACAAGATGTAAACAATCCAGCAACCAAGGTTAACGAAGTGAATGTTGGATAAACTTTGGTTGTAGAGTCAGTTTGCAATACATGTTTTCAGTTAGTAGAAGTTATATTGCGTCCAGATTAGCAAGAGTCCAGCGTTAGGTTTCTTCTTGTTCTTCACTTTTCCTTCCATCATTCCTCTGTTTTTCTGCTCCATTATCAGGTTTTTTTGAAACTTAGGGCAGGGAGCTCTGCCATTCATTTTAGAAGAAGAGAAAATATAGTATCCTCAAGAGAGGAAATTACAAAAGGTACCGACCACCAACCCCAACCAGGGGGACACCAACAACGGAGAAAGAGCCGACGCACGACTCTAACAAGGACGCATCCCCAATCCGCCACGAAATAATGACGGAACGACCTTCCTAGATACCGACGAAACACCCCACACTCGCACTCGCCACCCTCCTTCTTCCCTCCGCCGTCGTCCACCGCCTCCTTCAAATGATGGAGGAAAGATGCTCTGCGTGGACATCCGTAACCGCAAAAACATCGGCACGAAGTGCCTCGCACTCGTCGCCCTCCTACTTCCCCTCATCCTCCTCCAGTGCCTCCTTGAGGAAGTGGAGGAGAAAGGGCTGCGACTGGGACGACCTCCTCCTCATGCTTCGTCGCTTGCCGGTTCTCTGTGCGTCGCTCCACCCATGCGGCCATTCTCCTTGTGAAACGCCTTGTCTGTACCCTGCTCGTCGCGCACCCAGCTCCAGCTGACTTCGCCGGCCCAAACCTCGTCGCGCCCATATCGACCACCAAGCCGCCTCAAACACCACTAGGAATGACCAAATCTAACAAAGAAATGGCAGATCCAGTCTGAGTGAAGAGGAGGAGGTGGAGATCGGTCGGATCCAGAGAAGATTGTTGCGAATCGGCTGATGGCATGCGACAACACTCGTAGATCTGCCACTGTGCCGCGTTGGTCTTGAGCCCTAGCTAGCACCACTCGAGGGTCCTCGCCTCCTCCTCTGCCTCCCTAGCTGCTGCTGCGCCTTGAAGCCCAGGCAGTGCGTAAGAACGAGTGGTGCATCAGGGGGAGCTTCACCCCTCTGGACGACCCCTTCTCCGGCGTCGACTGCACCCTGGTCTTCGTGCGCCTGAAGGAGGACCCGTGAAACTCCATCATTGCTAGCGCCACCACCGGCGGGTTCCTCTCCACACACACCGGAGCCGCCGGCCTTCTACTTCCTTCGCAACCCCTCCATCTCCTAAACCTCGAGCCCGCGAGACCGGCAACCTTGCCTCCTCCTACACCCAGGCCAGATCTGACGGGATCCAGGCCATGACTACTAGATTTGGTCGGGATGAGGCCGGTTCCGTCGCTTTGGACGCCGTGGATCCCAAGTGACTTCGCGACGGGCGGATCCCCAGTGGCCGGCTTTGGATGAGGCTTTGAATCCCCAGTGGCCAGCTCCAGACTTCGCGACACTTTGGATGAGGCTGGCTCCGTGCAGCGGCCCTAGGGGCGGCGGCAGCCAAGCGAAAAATCACGAGCAAGCTATAGAAGGCCCCGCCTCTGCCGTTGGCCAGACGGTGGCCACCAGCGCGGTGGCGAGGGAGATGGCAGGATGGGAAGCGCTCTGGGCTTCACGCTGATTTCGCCTCCGGAGTTCGTTATCAGGTTTTAGAACCAAGAGTTTTAGAGTTCAAGTTTACTTAAACAGTATTGTCATGGGGACCCGTGATCTCTGGCACAGTTCACACCACATGATCGATCACGTGCCGCCCTGACCTCTTTGTCAGCTAGGTGCAGTGCGTCTGGATCAGGATCTCTTCAGAAGAATCACTCCTTTCTATTTTGTAGGCTCAGTTCGGTTCTTCCAAAATGCCATCTCTTGTACAGTTCTTCACTGCAGAACAACACAAATCTGAAATCCCCAATAGGCCAATACCACGACGTCCACTTGGCACTACTAATCCATCATTTAATCTTGATGCAGCTCAACTGGCAACGCAGGAGGTGATCTGGCTGGCGATGGCAATGCTCTAGATTTTATGTGCCTCGCACCTGACAGACACTGTGGGATTTCAGATCTTAACAGTTCTGCAGTGTTGTACATTAGGTCCTTAATCTAATTGCACGGTTGCCGGAGGTACAGGTACCTCTCCATTGGCCGCAGCATCGGAAGTAATGCATGGGACTGTAGCACCGTGAAATTTTCGTTTTCCGCTGCACTGTAGACAGGGAGAGGGAGAGAGGATTGACCCTTTTCCAGAACCACACGGATTCAAACAGCAGAAAAGACGGTGGATTTGACTTGTGTTCGAATCAGTAGTACCAAACTGCTATAATAATACTGTGCTCTTGCAATTCGCAAACGACCTCACTGTGACACTGTCTCACTTTTCCAACTACAGGGAGCAACCCTTGCTATCTTATTGCTGCTCCTCTCACCTAATGTACATTTCTGTCTCCAAACCTCCTATATTAATTCAAGTATAAAGCGTTGGCGTCAGCTCGACGATTCAGAAATGCTCTGCAACGACGGCCGCCAGTGCCGGCCTCTGCCGCCACCGCCGGCGCTGCTCCGATGCCGGTCTTTCTCCGGGCGCTTCCGGTCCTGAACCAAGAAGAGGGGCACGTATCGACAGATCAGCGATTGCTGATGCTATGGATCACGGTTCGATCAGAGGAGAAGTTCAGAAAGGAGCGAGCGAGCAATCACCTGGTGATCGGTGGGCTGCCTCTGCTCTTCGTTGACCGCCGTGGCAGCGTCGCCCCTCGGCGGTTGCCGCCGCCTGTGCTGCGGGTGGTGCTGGTCGATCACCTCCTCGCACCTCCGCATCCTCTCCTGCCTCCTCGCCTGCAGCGCCGTGGTCACCTCTGCACGCACGAACAGAGGGGCAGACCATGTATGAGGGGAAATTAACCGGCCAAGAAACAGAGGAATCCAATCCAAGAACAGTCTTTGATTGATGGATGATGGATACAAACCTTGGGACGTGATGAGGCGGTAGACCTCCCCGAGGAGCAGCGTGTCCTTGGGCTTGAGGAGCTTGACCTTGGTGATCTTGGCTCCTTCTCCTCCGGCAGCCGCCGCGAAGGCGGCGACGGCGGGGTCAGGCTTGGCGTCGCCGCCGCCGCTGCCGGAAACGCCGAGGACGACGAGCGCAACGTAGTGCCCCGGGTTGCTGCGCATGACTTCCGCCGCGGTGGCCGGCCAGTAGAGGCGCTCGACCTTGCCGCCCGGGTGCTGGATCACCACGGCCGCCGCCTCCGCCGCCTGGCAGTTGCCCATCGCCGGACTCGCCGCAACCGCCTCGCCGGTGGCTTAATCAATCCGCACCTTAAGGCAATGGCTGCGCGAGTTCTTGCGAAGCTGCAGCTTCTGCTCGCGTGTGGATTCTGGAAAGGACGGGGGTGGTGGTGGTGTTGGTTATATGGAGCTAGCGAGAGGGAGAAGAGCGACAGCCGAGAGGAGGGCGTGATTAGCAAGGTGGTTAACGATTTTTAATCCACTTTTGGGCGTAATGGTTGGTTGTTGCGAGGTGATAATTCAAGGAGTCAACGTGTTAGGATTTTATTTTAGCAGATGTAGAGACTATGGACTGTGGAGTGTGAAAAACATGGCCGCCCAGTAGAATAGTAGATAGACTTTGTGTTTGTGTTTTTATCCTGGCATGTCGTGACATGCCATATGTCGCCAATTAAGGGGTTGAAATTGTACATCCAAACAGGGAAAGAGAATTCGCAAGCAGGTTTCGGGTGTCATGACTCATGAGGTTTATAAGGTGTAAAACACTTTTTGGAGAGAGGCTGGACACGTGTAGGGAACAGGAGTATTGCAGAAGCCACATGACTTTGGACGTGTCATTACCAAACGGAGCTCTATATTTTAATTTCACTTGGAATCTAAAATTTGTAGGTTAAAATAAAATAAACTAAGTTTATATTTTTATCTAAAACGTAAACAAGATAATCTATCTAAACACTCTTAATATACTCATATTTTCAACTTCACGAATCTAGTGGAGTTAGGAATAACTAGCTCCACCAGATCCGTGAAGCTTTACAGATCTAGTGGAGCTAGAGTTCTACCAAACACACCCTAAGCAATTGTACCTGATCGTATGCTACAGTGACTGTTTGTTACAATAAAAATATGTGCTACAGTGCATATGTGATCTGAGCCTTCTATCTGACCTGTCCCAGCGTTGCATGAGTTGCCTCCGGTAATCACTGGGAATGAAGAACCCCAAGGCCAAGGATGGCTGGCATCTGCGTCTAGCTTGTCACTTTGGGCTCCCCTCGCTTCAACTCAACTCTATTGAGAAGCCACTCGCCGATCGGCTAGCGAGATGTTGCTTGGATCTTGCACAGCAGCGTCCAAATAGAAGAAAACCATGTAAGTGCTGAAGATCAAAATGGAAACAAGGGGTCAGCGAAAAAGGGCAAAAAAAAAAACTAGATAAATGAAAAAGGAATAGTGCCAGAGTGGGTCCCCTCCCATTTGCCATTGGCGATGCTGGCCACGGAAACCATGGAAGGGGAGGAACTTGAGCGGAGAGAAGAATGGACGCGTACGAAACTAAGAAGAATTGAGGCTCTCTGGATTGATTGAGTAATAATTATTGTATTATGTTTACCATCAAATATGCCTTTTTGATTGATGCACACTTTCAAAATTCAAATTATCATCTTATCTTCTAATAATTTTAATGTATTTGCACAGATCTCAAAGCAATTTGGATCTATAGAATAGTACATAGACGTTCATATACATGTGGACTAGTATTACTCAGCTCTTCTACTGTGTTTTTTTAATTTATATTACAATTATTTTTCTCGAATAATTTAGATAAGAATTTATGAGACTTTGTCTAGGATAGAATTCAGAGTCCTAAGTGTACGAAGAATCCCACATCTCTTGTGAACAATTGCAACTGACCTAATTCTTTTCCAACGCAAAGTCTACTTACATAAGTCTTCATTTACATCTTGAAACACATTAATTTCCATGTGTTTTCTCTTGTAGATTCCCGTGATTGTTTTTTCTCCCCAGACTTCTAATCAAGTGAAAACAATTGATGATACGCTATTAATTCTTTCCCCGTTTTTTCCTACTACCTTTTTCAGGCAAAAGAAAAGGATCTTAGCTTAAAACCGCATTGCTCGACTAGATGGCCAGCGCAACACGTGGCAAGACCCCACTGGACGAGGTAGGAGCGACGAATGGGCTCTATGTCGAGGGGAGAGATGCTCGACGCGACGTGGTGACGTGGCGTACGCGGTGGGCCCCACCAGTAAGGCCGCCTCCTACGCCAAGGGCGTACAGCTTCCATGCTCCTGCTAGGTAAACTGAGTCACGTGTAAAATTTGGTCCGAGGTATATTTTCGAAAAAATGTGTAATTTTGGTATTTTTTAAAAAATAGGCTACTAGAAGCTGTTGACGAATCTTGTTTTTTTTTGAGAAAAACGTAGAGGGACCTAAACATATTTTTTTATTATAATTCGGTTTTTTTAAATGGGTCGCTAGGATCTGTCGGCAAATCTGTGGAGTGCTATAAACTATTGGTGAATCCATCGGTAAATCTGTGGACTGCTATAAACCGTTGATGAATCTGCGTTTTTTTGTTTTTGGGAGGAAATAGACGTATTTTCTTTTCTTTGCGTAATCCCATTTTTCTAGTTTTTTAAGAAAATGGGTCGC
Source organism: Otatea glauca (assembly GCA_036346275.1). Taxonomy (NCBI): domain Eukaryota; kingdom Viridiplantae; phylum Streptophyta; class Magnoliopsida; order Poales; family Poaceae; genus Otatea; species Otatea glauca. The sequence goes on along the minus strand of CM070726.1, from coordinate 32,167,352 downwards.
TAGAACTCGCCGGCGAATCTGTGAACTGCTATAAACCATCGGCAAATCTGTGTTTTTTGTTTCGGTTAAAAAATCAGGAGGACCTGAACGTAAATCGCGGAGGGACCTAAACATAATTTCGGTTTTTTCGGATCCTTTTTATTAAAAACCGACTGGAGGATCTTAACGCGATTTTAAATTTTTCGGAGGACTTTTCCGCGAGGACGCTGACGTGCACGCCTGGCTACTCGTGAAATCTCTCCGCTTTGTATAGAGTTATACATACATACATACATACATACATATATATATATATATATATATATATATATATATATATATATATATATATATATATATACACACACATATATACATACATTCGGCAAAGATAATCGTGTGAACGACTTCGTAGTACAGTCTATTTTGGACAAAATCTTTTAGGAAGCTTCTTACAGAGGTGAGAGTGAGACCGTTCCAGCCATCAGATCTGGAGTTGACGGTCCCGATCAGCAGGCCACACTAGAAAGTTCCCTTGCAAATGGATTTGACACGTCGATCTGAGCCGTCCAATCCATCACCCATTAAGCATGATCATAAGGATCCTGCAGCTAGGGTTTCATGACTCATGAGTCATGTGCAGGTCCATAATGTCACCAACATGCAGCATGCCATCAGTGATGATAAAAGGCCCTTAACACATGACCCAAAAGAGAAATTGTTGCTTAGTGCACAACTTGATCATCATGATAATCATCATCAACTACATCTCAAAAAAATCATTATCAACTAAGGGCTTTTTTTGGTTTGACTTTAGATGCGAATCTGCAAATACTTTGAACCGCGCCCAAATAATTAATCATAATTGTTCTAGAAAAAAAAGGATACACTAATGTACTTCAAGTGCTCGTCTTACTTCATATTATACAAGGAGTAATCATGCCTTTGTTCACAGAAATCCAAGTTTTTTAATCATTCCAAGTAAGGTTGGGTAGTCAACAAAATGTAGCTTATAGGGCAGCATTTTTCAATTTCATAGCCATGGATGAGCTTAATTAACCACTGTGCTTAATATATCATTTGTGGTGGCTAGTACCTTGTAATATATAGCTCCAGCAAATTTTTTTTGGGGAATCAGGAGCTCATTTTGATCACTCAGAAACATGATTATGGTTCCGGCACTATACAATTATATATAGAGGAAGTGTGGTGCTTGGTTAAGTACACTATTACCTACTCACTGAGGTTTGTTTTACACCGTCACAATTTCGCGTACACCAAAAAGAAATGGCCTGCTGAAAAATGGAGAGACTACAAGATATGCAAGTATATACTAATGTATTTGCATGTGAATGTAGCTCGGCTTCGTAGCATGTTAAAAGTTCAATTGTAAATTGTAGAGAAATTTTACAGTGGATTACATAGGTAGTAAGTAGTGGTAGTAGGAATCAAATCTAACCATTCATTCTCAAGGGTATTTTAGATTTTTCCTATCCATTCATCAGAGGTATTTTAGATTTTTCCTAATTCGTTTACAGTTTTGGATTCATCGAATACCTGGTGATCTTCAAAGACTTCTTATCCATTCATCCGTCATTCATCGGGATCACAGGACGTGTTTTACCGTAAAGAACAGATAGTATGACGGAATTTTTTACCCTTTGACCCCCTCTTTCAATTTTACTACCGATACTACAGTGGTAGTATAACTAGATCTTAATTGATTTCAACCATTAGATTTAAAGGAATGGACAGCTTATATTGATTTTAATCCACTGTAAAAGAGCTCACATTGTAATGGATTATATGCTACTATATTCCTTTATTATATAAAATTAACTTCCAAGGAAAACATTGTTGTGAAGCATGTGAAACAATGGCATTTAGATAGCACTACACTTTTGAAGTGCTTGTGGAACAAAATTCGATTCCATCACATGAAATTCTCAGAGGACAATCGAAAGAAATAACATAAAGTTAGGACAAAAGAGGAGTGGGTGCCTATGTACTTCAAGAAGAAACTGCACGGATCTCATATGTTCTAGTCGTTTATATTTTTGTGAGCGTGTTTGGCTTGAAGCCAAAGTTTGCAACACTTTACTACGATTTGTTTAGACTAGTTTGATCAAGTTACTGTTATTTATTTGCTAGCCACGGTTTAAGCATGACAGACCTCTTTCAACTGGGTGACTGGGTCTCACATGTTATAAATACATATCGTTGTAGTAATATTCTCCTAGACAAATTTAATTGTAGGGTCGTTTTTCTCGGCCCGAGTTTAGCAAATTAACAAAAAAAATTAACAATCATATGTATTCTTGGGTTGACAACCGATTAGATCCTATCTCTTAGTGTTTGTGGGCTCATCAATTATATACTCCTTTATCCAAATATTTATTAATTAATATTCAAGATGAAAGGAAAGGCACTCCAACAACTACAACTTTTAGACATAGGTGCGGTTAAACATTCGAAACTTTGACTGTAATTATCTTTTAAAATATTTAAATTAGATACATAAAAATCATATATGCAGCTTTATCTCGAAAAGTACTTTTGATCATATTACAATTTTATTATATTTTATAAATATATTATAATAAAAATTAGTGATCAAAACTATGTTGGATAGACTGTATAAAAATATAACTATTTGCGAGAGGACGGAGTATCTCTTAACAAATTAAAGAAAGGCTACGGATGCATCGCGTGCAACAAACAAAACGAATAGAGTAGTGTATCTCTGCCTAGTCCTGTCCTCTCTGCTTCTCTTGCTCCCAAGCAATCTTCCGAGTAGGAGTCAAAATTCGTCTGCGCGCATGGTTTTCCACGCACCGAATCGAAATCAAATGCCATGAAGTTTCACGAGGCCATGTGCATCTCTTGCTCGTTTTGGGCAACGGCAGTACGAGCTCGATCTTGCCGTAGCTAAGATCCTAATTATATTCAATGCCATGCTTTAGAACAGTGTGCCATGCACAACTTCTGCCACCTCTGTTTGATTTGCTTAGTTTACTGTCATTGAAAAATGCAGCATGAAAAGTGCTATGATAGGATATTTACGTTGGCCTCACATTTTCTTTCGCCCAGAATTTTAGAAAATGTGAAACTATTATTCGCTTTTACTTAACAACTTAAGCTTTTGATGGAAGTGTAAAACTTAATATGACACTAGAGTTAAGAGACCCTGAGTTTGAAACTTGGTTAATGCAATTTTAAAGAAACATAATTGCATCTGACTTTCAGGCTATCCAGATGGCTATAAGCAAGGACGGGAAGGCTTTACTTCAGAGTTCAGGCAGCATGAAATAATCCAAAACTAATCATACCCTTCCTGGTGTGCCAAAAGGCTCCAATGCCCAGGCTTAAAAAGGGTTAGTGACAATGCGCACCTAATCCTAGCATTTGTCTTGCATTATACAACTTTATTGGGATCATTGGTACTAGTAGTATTTAAATCAGTAGGTGCCATGGTTGATAAAGGTTTACTTTTTGAATGGTTTTATATATATATATATTTACATAGCATATTTTATATTCTAATACTCCCTCCCTTGATAAATATAAGGCGTATTTTGCCTTGGTACAAGGATTAAGGTTGCGATAAAATTGAGGAAGACATGAGAGGAAATGACTTACATACCCCTCTTAATTGTCTTAAATATGAGAGATAACACTTTGTGTAGGTGGTAATGAATAAATGCATATGGTTGAGAGAGAATAAATAGGGGTATAGATGGAAAGACTCATTAAATCTGCATACATGTCTTATATTTTTCAATAAGATCATTCAAACTATAGACCTTATATTTATCAACGGAGGGAGTACAAAATTAATGTGATGTTTCCAATATACTCCTAATAAATACTCATCTTTACTTTATATTCTCAACATGCATGTATTAAGTATTATGTTTAGTGATATTAATTAGAGATAATCTAGTCATTTTCAATATCTCTTTAGTCTCATATGTCTAAAAGGAATATGCGTTATAAACTTGTTGGGAGGGAGTAGTTAGTAGTGTGATGCCGGACCATCTGAGTGTGGGCGTGTGGCAAGACACCAGTTGGTTGCTGTTGTTGTAGTTGTCCCCATCACATTCTCTCTCTTTTTTTTCTCTCTTTTCTTTCCTCTCTTGCTTCTGCCTATCTACTTACTGGAAAGGGATGCAAAATGGAATAAGGGTTTTGCGTCTTGGCCGTAAATTCCTTAGGCCTATCGATGTCTCCTCGTGACTATGTACTTGACACAAATCTCCGGAATACGTTGTTGTGGTTGACAGGTCTAATTGCAAGATTCCCCTTCTAATTATTTGGGTAGATAGACATTGCAGAGATTAATGGGAAGCCATGCAAAGACAATAACGTGGTCTAAAGTGACATTGCCACAGAACAATCAAGCCTTAACACGGTAGGAGGAGGAAGAGAAACCAAACTTATCTCATTTTCAGCGAAAGCGACAGAATTCCAAATCATAGGATAGCCATACAAATATACAATCAATGAAACCTTACTAAACTTGTTGACAAATTTTAGAGATGAAAGAAAAAATGAGTAATTTGCGTACTATTGTAATTGTCCCGATGATGAGCCTGTCCGCAATGGCATTTCACAATATAATGATGATTGTAATAGTACGGAGAAAATTTACTCAGGTTTAAATGCACTTGCAAATGAAATTTAAGCTCCAATCGAAACAATTTTGGGAAGTAGGACCTAATTTTCAAAATTGAAAGAGATGAGACAGAATCGAGACAATTTTGAAGAAAACAGTGCACGGGTTTCAAATTTGAAACGAGTGAGATTTGGCTATGAAAATTTCCAAAAAGAGTATAACCAACGTCGATAATTTCTCAGGAATGTACAGAGCAAACATGACACGAAATGAGATAGCTTTAGAGCACAATTTGAGCTAGTCTAGATCCCATCATGCATGAGCAATTGGGCATATACAAGATTGCCCTGCCCTGACACACACTAGAAGGCAAGGCAAGAGCACCGGCTTTCACGCACCAAAAGAAGCTCTCAGCCATAGTTATCAATAGCATATCGCCGACCGGTATGGCCAGTATGTACTATTTCATCACCTAAATTGGTACAAGCTAGATCTATGTATCGCACCAGTCTTATATCGGTCAATACTGATCATACCAGCAGAATTATATGTTGTAATATTATAAGTGAAAATTGGTGTACATATAATTCAACATGTGTATACTTATAAATAAATATTATTATATTAAATCTGAAACAGTACATCCATATAGACCGGTATCGAAATGTACCATTCCAAAAACCAAACCGATATAGCTTAGTACGATATCAACAAGTAAGCTTTCAAAAAGAATTGCAGGCCATGGAGGGTTCACATTGACTCCTCCCGATCCCAACCCAGCCATGACCAGTTAATTAATCGCATCTGCTAACCGGTTATGGCACAATCGGGCGCCATGCACTCAATGCCCTTCAGCAGCCGATATGTTAATATAACTATTAAACTTTTTTGGTATGTTCCTGACGACAACAGTGTGCATGGCTGAAACCCAACAAGCACCAATGGACACAGGAATCTTCTTGTGTTTGGCTGGCCTTTGTCCCATTAGAGGACATGGATCCTACCTAAGTGCAGATTGCCTCATGGACTGCCCTCCCCAGAGGGAAATGGCAGGGGGCAGGCAAGAGACAGACAGCATGACACTGGGTAGAGCCTGAAGAAAAGGTTGGGGTTTGGAGAGCATGCATGAGAAGTGTTATGGGCAAGCAAAGCAAGGATTGATTGATAATCAATTAATTATTGAAAGAGCTGAAATGCAATATCATCAGTTGTTGTTTGCAAACTGCAAGGTGTCTCTTTTTTTTAGTTTTTTGTGCCAAAAGTTTTGCCACAAGGTGTGGCATGTTGCAGCCTTTTCTTTCTGCACCTGATGACTAGATAAAACACTGCTGGGCCAAATTACCAGCTACTGCTGCTCCTTTCTTCTTCTTCTTCTTCTTCTTCTTCTTCTTCTTCTTCTTCTTCTTCTTCTTCTTCTTTTGTTTGGGATGCTTTGCGACTTTGCCAGTGCGAGTCATTGCTCTGCTTATCCTATTCGTTTGCTGGAATGATGATTCAAAGGAATCAATCGTCTGAAATAGAAAAATGGGAGGGACTACTGTCAGGATACACTTCCTACTGTTTTGCTGTCTTGCGTCTCCACGTGCTCTAGGAGTTGCCAAGAAGGTCCCAACGAATATCAGATCTGCTCCCAGACATTGTTCAGGATTTGATTATCCATCAATCGCTGCAGAAACTTGTGCGTTAAGGTATATATAACTCCACAAATCTTGTTCTGGTATAAGCTAACCCTGCAAATGCCACAAGTAATTGCGTCCTAACAACTAAGCAAGCGTAACCTCTCTGTTTTTTTTTTCTGGTGCCAGAAATTAGCTTTAGGCAGAAATGATCTGTCTAGCGACCATATTGAGGTAGCATACCGATGTGGATCCGCTGCAGTCATAAGTCATAACAACTAATGCACTGCAGTGTGGAGACTATCCGATGGACCGCGAAAGATAATAATACCTGCCTTCCACTATGCTCGATCTGGATCATTGATTCTTATGCCAACGTCCTGGATCGATGCATGTCGATAAGGTTGCTCCAGTGCAGGGACCATGGGCATGGACAAACTAAGACTCGTTTAGAACGCAGGAATTTTGCAGGAGTTATATTTTTAAAGCAATGATTCAATTCCCATAAGATCTACTAAGAAGATCCCCCGTTCCAACGGGGCTGATTTTTTTTATTTTTTTCCGTGCAATGCGTATGGGGTTTTGCAAGCCTTTTGGATCGTGATCGGTAATGTGGGCTGCAGGGCACTCACCAGGAGAGAGGAGGATTGCTCTCGTGGGGATAGCCGCTGAGCTGAGGATTGCTCCGTGGGTATCGCGGTTCACAGCCAGCATTCAAGATAGGGTCCAAAGCCCAAACCCAACTCCAAGCAGATTTTGGGGCACCTTGATCGATTCGCACACACCACCACATCTTCCCAGTTGGGCTAGAAAACGCCGTGGTGGCTACCGGAGGGAATCACGAGATGGTGGTAACTGACCGGCCGTGCCGTTTGGTTTCTCTTCGGCATAACCATTCGTGTTTGCAACATCTTTTTTATATACTAAGTGGAGTCCCTCCTACAAACCCCCCACATTAATTAGAAAATGCTAAAGATTCCCACGTTGATCTAAAAAAGAAAAATTGCTAAAATTTTTCACATTATTCTAAAAAAGAGAAAATCTTGATCATCTAATCTCCTTTATCATTTTCATCCATAGCTTAGATCTATTTATAAGAGATATATGGTAAATCAGAGGAGTACTATATAAAAGGGAAGATTTGCTTTCTTTATCTACTCATCATCTTCAAAGGCCTAATAAAGAAGCAATGACTTAGAAATAGAAAGACAAGAAGATATTATTGCATATGTTACGGATTAAATCTATTTATAGAAATTGCTAACCATGCGGGCGGGTGCAAGGGTCGATGAATGGTACGGATAATTGGGTACTCAATGTCACAATGCAGGAGTGCTTTGAGAAGCAACACCAAAAGATACAAACAAAATAATTGTTAATTAGTGATACTACAGAACACATGAGCAGCATGTCACACTGATGATCCTCCTTGGGCACCAAAGCCTAAGCCGACGTTACAAGAGATAAACGATCCTAGCACAAGTCCCTGATCTCCGTATTGAACCAAAATGCAACAAGACATGCCAAATTAAGTCTCCAATCAGTCAAGTTCACCCCTGGATGTACAAAACCATCGAACCAGCATCGAGACTGGCCATAACATGTCGTGCAAGTAGAAACCTCCCGTTCTGCCATTATCAGTCGGAACAGGCAAAAAGACTGCTACTACCAAGACGGCTATTTGGGTGCATGCAGATCACACGGAAGGGAAGAATTTGTTCAGGTTAAAAGGCAGAGAATAGAATTCCTCGCTCCTGGTGTCCGTCTTGAAGCTCCTGAACTTGTCCCACCAGTGGTAGCCCCTGTCCCTTCTCACCGCGTTGTCACGCCTGTGGATGGTGTTGTCCAGGAAGTATGCCACAAGCCCAGCAACGAACGGCTTCGACGAGAACGGTACGTTTATCATATCGTTGAACTGTCGAAAACAATGAACAAAACCCTATCAGGGACCCGCACAGGTGTTAGCTGTAAAGGAAAATAGAACAGAGACTGAAGAATTTTTTCCACGTACCCAACGAGCACCAGTGTGCACCGGGCCATAACCTGCAACGGATGTATACTCGTTGAAGTACTGAGGAACTGATAAGCCCATGAAGAAAGAGAACCCCACAATGAACTTGGTCCTGAAGCTGTTGAGATTGCAGAACTGTAGGAAGCTGAGACCACATGCACCTGTAAATGGCAAGGTTAACAAAATTGGAAACCATAATGCAAAATAACAAGCGCTGGAAATGTAATACCCCGGCCTGTTAATGTAAAGGCCCATGTGGAACAGTGGTGAGATTAGTCCCACATTGCTTGCAGTAGTATATAATGACTATTGGGCCCAGATATAACATCTTCAAATTAACCCTTTTACACAAAATGAGAATGAAAGTGTAAACAGTGTGTTATGCATGTGTGGACCCAACCCACGGTGGGCTGAGTTTGGGCTATGGTGTTACAGATAGTATCAGAGCATCAACCTTTGCGGCACGGGCACGTGTGGGGTGTGCGGCCGAGGACATTCCGTTAATGTGAACAGTAGTGAGATTAGTCTCACATAACCCTTTTACACGAAGCGAAGACAAAAGTGTAAGCGGAGTGCTAAGCTTTGAGCGAGTTTGAACCAGGGTGTTACAGGAAATATCAAATGGACCATATTGAAGGATGTCTGGACTTACCAATATATGCAAAGAAAATGCAGTACAGAGCAGCAAATATTGGCAATGGAATTGACGCAAAAATTGCTCCAAATTTCCCTGGTTTAGCAAAAGAAGTATGATCACCATAACAAAGTACATAAGAAAAAAAAGTATAAATGTGAAAAAGAAAAGGCACATGTTCAGCACCTGAACCATGTAATGTAATACACTAAAGCGAGTCTATAATGGATATGAAAGTACAATCACATTATTAAACAACGCAACAAATATTCTCATTGCTGTGAGGACTATCTGTCAGTGTGCCCTCAGTCAAGTTTGCTTTGTGCAAAATATACTCTTTGGGAAACTTATACACCAAAAGTTACATACATGTAACATTACCGAGAATAGAGAAGAAAATCATGAAGCCAGCAGATATTTGCACTACTCTCCGGCTGCCAACATGTGTTAAAGCTAGTAAACCAGCATTTTCGCTGCAAAGATAAAAATATGAGTACTTAGAGACCAACCGAAAGAAAAGCAATAACCCAAGCAATCATTGGCTCGGTTTGAAAAGAAAAAGGCAATCAAAGGCTGCTAGTTTCACTATATGGTAACATCACACTTACACTGACACTGCAGTTCCATTGGCTGTCCCGAAAAATGCACCCAGTAAGGTACCAATACCCTGCAGATGATATCCAATGTTGATCATTAAAAACTAGTGATAAAAGAAAATGATGTTTCTGGTGTGAATATGTATAATAATTGGCATATTTACCTGCCAACCAATGCCCCGACCAAGAACTGAGGGAGGTATCATAGTTGCGCTTGCATATCTTGACACAGCTATGAAGGTCCCAGTGGACTGAAAGGTAGCATATTGCTAGTTAGATTTTTAAATATAACTGACTACCACGAGTTCACATTATTTTTCTAGGTGGGCGGTGCAGACAAACCTCTACAAGAGCAACAAATGAGGCCATCATCATTGCAAAAGATTCACCGGCATCAAATGTTGGAGCTCCCCATTGAAAAGGAAACGGGACTCTTATCCTACAACATTTTTTCAGCACTTATATAATGAATTTTAACAACACAAGGGTCCACACAAAAAGTGATGTGAACCTCATGAATTGCTTACCAAGGAGCTCCACTTATAAGTCCAGAGCGGTCAACACGACAATGCACTTGTGTCTTCAATCGGGCATTCTTGTATGCGCCACTAGCAGTGAGGATGTACGCATACAGCCACACAATAGCGATGGTGAAAATTACAGCAAACCGGTCGAACACAGGCCTTGCCACATGTACAACATGAGGTAAGTACTGTAGAAAGGACAAATACAATTAGTACATGACCTTAAGCAACAATGCATACTTGTGTGGAAAGGCATGACAACCGATGCTAGTACCTGAGAAAATATGAGCAGTAGAATGATTTCTGGGAGCCCAATTTCCACACACTTAGCAACCTGCAGGCACGACAATACTACAATCAGTCTTCCGATGAAGTAGGGAACAGCAAAGAAAAAAAAATCATGTGACAGCCTCATCAGAATAATCTCTACAATATCTGACTTTTACCCCTGGAAAACCAAGCTCATAGAGGCCAAATCCAGCAAGTGATATCAGTGGAACAGCAGATAATGGACTTAGCAATCTGTGAAAGGAGAGAGCAATAATCAAACCACAAACTGAAATGACATAATATGCGATGGCAGTCAAACCTGCAAACTGAAATACTAAAACAGTACAATGTACAAGCACAAGTTCAAAAGGAGGGCCATTGTACCTACCTAACTACATTGCGCCAGAGGCCACTAAAACCAAGTATGATCTGAATTGTCGATGCAATGATGAGAGCGCCTTGTGTTCCTCGCATGGTCCGCAAGAATTTCTTCACAGCAGTAACAAAACTTTGTTAACTTCACAAGGAAACCCCACAGAGCCCGTGACAACACCGATATGTAGCGAGCTATTTGGAACTACCTCATGAGGGTCTGCTTCATTGCTGTAACGGCCGGCCAAGATGATTGAAATGGTTGGCGCAACAACGGTGTATGATCCACCCATCACAGCCGGAAGACGACTCCCAAAGATCGATTGGAATAAGGTGTTTATGCCGGAGACAAACAGCAACGTCTGAATCACCCGAGCCTTCTCATCCTGACAGAAAGGCAATAAAGTGTAATCATAATTCAGAAGTTTGGCATATGCATAGACCCTCAGAAGTCTTACTCAAATCTTAAGACTCCTTTGTTGAGCTCTTTTACTCACTTTTTCAATGTAATGGATCATATTAGCTAGTATTTATTTATACTTCCTCCGGTAGCAGAGTAGTACTTAACAAATCAATGACTAGATCTAATTTCCACGAGGGCACTATATGCTATCAGTATAATGCACCGTAAAATTTATCTCTTTTTTTTTACATTTTCACATGCATATGTTTAGGAAGTGAAGGCAACCAAGATTAAGAACATGCAGTGGTTTTCAGGTGATTAGGGGCTCACATTTCCTCCTCCCATCTGAGGAACAAGAGCACTCGGTATGATGACAGATGTGCCCAGCATCACAAGGTAGTGTTGGAATCCAAGTATGATGGCCTCAGCTGCAAATAAGAGATCAATTCATCAAAAGGTTAGGCGATAGCCACCGATGCAGAGTGATTACAAATTAGAATCACTCAAAGAATCACACCCCATTCCACACAGCGACAGCTGAAAACATCAACGGGGAGAATCTACACGGCAAGAACATAAATGCGAAAGTACAAAGAACAATCCCAACATTGAAACCAAAAGGTCATTAGTGATTGGTGAGAGAAAGGGACATACGCCAAGGTGGTGGGCTTGTAATACAATACGACACGCTGGGCAGCTGGTCCTTCACCGGGTGCGGGTGCAGCTCCTCCTGCTTCGGCGGCGGCGCTGCCCCTCCTCCGGCCATCCTCACCTCCCCTTCTCTCTTCCTCCCAAGAAACCAAACTCTTCACTTCACCACACTGATCCACTCCACTCCACTCAAAAAGAGGAACAAGAAAGAAAGAGAAAATGCAAGAACCAAGAACAAGCAGTCCAAGAAGCACACTAGAGCAAGGCCAGTGAGCGAGAAGACTAGCGATTCTTTGCGTGCAAAGAGGACTAAAGTACCAAGGACCCAAAGAAGAAAAGAACAACCGCTACAAGAAAAGGCGCAACGAAGCGAAGGAAAGGGAATGCCGCGGGTGTGCTGCTGCTCCTTGCTCCTCCCCTTTTCTCAATGCTCTCTTCTTCCTTATTCCTCCACACTGGAGTGGAGCAGCACTCGCAGCTACTTGCTAGTGAGCTCGATGGAATCTACAGTACACGCAAAAGATCCTTCACAGTTCACACACGCAGGAGAGGAGAGGAGAGCCTCTCTGTCTGCATTGCTTTCCTCCCTCTCTTTTCCCGTCTACTGCTTCTTTCTAGTCATGGGATTGGAGTTCGCCTTTGCGTCGTCGCCACCCCCACACGAAAATGTGCTCTGCTCTTCCCAAGGAGAAATCTTTTGCACCGTAAAGGAGATGGCAGAGGACAGAGAGAGAGAACTTTTCCACCTACAGCAGTCCAAAGCTTTTCTGCTTTGGTCGCTGCTCTGCTTTTATGCGCTAATGGAGGAGGGAGGGAGGGTTGTGTCGTGTGTGGACTGTGGACTTTCTGCTTCGGCTCATGTGACGCGCCATGGGCAAAAATGGACGTGCGAGGTTGTGCTTGCTCGGCCTCTGCACGTTCGTACTGCCATGGAAATGAACCGTTGCGTTGCGTGCACGTTTTGGCGTTGCGGTTGCCTGCTCCTCGTTCGGAGGGGGGCTCTTCGCGTGTAACCTATTGTCTGATGATCTTCGGGCTGAAACCGTTTGCAATGTGAGGATTTTACATACTATCTACGCAACGGCAGACTCAGGATTCTGTGAAACCTCTGGCAGAAAAACTAAGCTTGTTATATAATTAACGTTAAATACTACTTATATCAAGGTATAACAAAAGTACATCGCAAATACACAATTAAAAATAAATTTAAATTCCATACTTAACGATACAACAAAACAGATTTAATATAGCAAAACAACATAGTGTAGTGAACTAGTACAAATATTAATACCTATTAACGATAGTTACGTGTATCCGAGGCAATTATTTATTCATCACCAATAGTACAAGAACATGAACCCTCAAAAATAAAATTGCATCCGTAAATTAGTGACACAAAATTACAAAGTTAATTATTAATGCAAATTGCAAAACAAGAATGTAACGTACCATAGCACAAGGTAGTTTTTCTTACACGACCTCATATTTTGAAAACGCTATAAAATATTGTAATTTTCAATGCTTGTAAATACATCATACCATGCTATCATTCATCTTATTCCGCAACTCAGTCTTAACAATATTTATAATTGAGAATGCTCTTTTTACTGTTACGGTTGCAATGGGCAAAATCAATACCAATTCAATGAGGTGATATACCAATAGAAAAATTATGTATCTATTACAACAAATTGAATTCAATCAATTAATCCCTAATTGGCAAATTCAAAATGTGGGTTATGAAATGCGACAAAATAAGGATTAAGAGCAAATCATCTAGAGTTGATAACGATCGATGGATAGCTTGACCGCTTGAGGAAGATGAAGGATTTGCCATCTCCAAGCCTATGTTACAGTTGCGTCTTGGCCCTTAGCTCTCGACTCGTCCACAAGAGAGGGGTAGAGAGATATGAAGCTAATCCTGATAGCCAATAGGGTTTTTTACTTCTCAACTTTGTGGCATGTGGGTTGTCACGGACGGTAGTGCGCTACTGCGTTGGCTTGGTGCGTTGGGGAGGAAGGGAATATGAGCTGCTAACCTGGACGTCACGGGCAAGGACTTGTAGATTAAAATTTTTGTTATATATATAGGAGGGTTTCTATTGCTCGTTAGGCTAGGCCTCAGACCATTGTCCCGTTGGCCCGAGGCTTGTCTCCACCTCTGTTTACACGGAAGTTGTACAATTCCTTGCAAGATTTATGCTTCTTTTCTTTGCACAATAGTCACATATATTGTAGGAATTTTATATAGTACAAATACCGTGGATTTCCTAAGTCCCTTGTTCAAAACAGGGTCTTAGCATGGAATATTGATTTTTTTTACTATACTAGCTTGTTGTATTTTTTTTGCAAATATAGTCCCCTCATGCATATATTTACAAATTTGACCCTCACTCCTACCGTGGAAGGTGCGGCAGACGATACATGTCCTCTGCCGCACCCGAGGAGCGCGGAAGGCCATCAGCTTGCCGGGAACTCGGCCAACCGCAGGAGCACGGCTCTTTCAGCGTTATACGGGTGCAGAAAAGGACCTTCCGCGCTACCTGAGTGCAGCAAGAGGTCTCCCGCTCATGCACACGCCTGCATGCCCACGCGCACAAGCCGACACGAGACACCCGCTAGCTGCCCACCGCTCGTGCCTGCCCTCGTTGCCCATGCCCACCCAACTACCTGTCTGCTCCCTGCGCTTGCCCGTCATGCCATGCATAGCTTTCACGCTCTTCGGACGTGGCAGAGGACATGTGTTGTTTGTCGCGGCTTCCGCGGTGGAGAGGATGCTAGTTTTATGAATACATTTTTGCAGGAGTCTAGACTTGCAAAAACACGAACCACGGGACTAGAATAGACAAACACAGTGTAATGAAATATCCGCAAGAGAATAGTTTCTCCATATTTTTTTTCTCAAAAGGCTTATACATCGCAAATTCGAACCTTTTTACTAAGACAGAGAGAAACCTCTACCAGAGATCTGTTTGAAACGTAAGAATTTTACAAGATTTCAAAGAAAACAGTTCTATCTCCGTATAAAATTCCTACTCCTATATTCCAATCAGGCTATATGGCATATTTAACCCATAATTATAAAATCATAAAACACACGAGAAAAGAACTAGATGTGGTCAAACAATAATACTTGCTTGCAACTATGTGGGGGCATGTGATGTAGAGCATTACTACAAACCTTAATATAGGTGGGGAACAAGGAATTTATTCTCTTGGGACATGATAGGGTGCCCACTGATGAGGAGGCCCTAGAATCCACTGTAAAGAAAACATGCAGAATCTTACTTAACACAAAGCAACACATGTACTACTACCCCTACCCCAAATCTTGGCTTAGCATAAGCCTATATAGTTGTACAGTGTGGACAGGATCACAGGAACTGCAACTTTAGCGGTCCCCGTCCTCATAGGCGTGAACAGTCCGATTGAAGCATTAGACGGTCCAGATCTGCTGAAAATGAAATGAACAGTGTTTGCGCGGTGATTTCGGCCGATCCGAGCCGTCCATTTTTTATCGGACGGTCCCGCGAGAACTACACCGGATCTCTGTCCGTACAGTGTATACTATCTGCAATGACTATCCTTGTCAGTAGGTTTGGTAAAAGCATCTTGGCCTTAACATAAACCAAGGGATTTATTTAAGTGTACGGACTGTCAACGCGGGAGTATGAATGTAGTCCTTAGCAAGCCCTACCTCTTCTCATTTTCTTTGCATCGATGTCTGGCCTTTAACTGTGTAAGCCAAGCCCAACTGTTTGTGTCATCAGAGTGTGCATATGTGGAAGCACACCAACACACCATCAATGGAATCAGACAACAGTGGAGGAAAAGGACGAGTGCTTTCGCCTATCATTTACATCTCTTAACAACCAAGGTCGATGGAACAGTATGACCATTCAAGATTCGTAGGGACACAAGGGAAACAAACAAAATGTGTGCATCTCGAGGGCGAGCTTGTTAAATCGGTGTTTCAGACACGAAAATTTTGAAGGAATTTTGTAGCATGGTTGGCTAGGATCTAACTGAAAAATGTTTGTACGGTTTGTGTATTCCAAACAAGGCCGGAAGCAAGAGAATGCTATGGGTGCCCTTGGCCGTCAAACCTGAAGAAATTAATCTGGTGCAAGTAGTACTAGTATTATCACACTCCAGGAGCTGTGCTTCAATTGGTTGTTGCATTGTGGTTGTTGCAAATGGGTGGTTTGTTTCAATTCTAGCAATACCCTCTCTCGTAAATGCCTGGCTTTAACTTCTTGTTTTTTTCTTTCTTATGGCAGTTTGGTCAATTGAATGATCCGGGTTCACGATCTGTGTAGGTAAAACCACACTTATCAGTATCGTATAAGAGGTTATACTGGTTTGATTCTTTGAACGGTACAATATATCTGACCATACCGGCGTACCATTCCGCATTTAATATAATACTCCCTCTGTTCCTAAATATATATGATGTTTTAGAATTTTGCATTTCAACCAAGGCACGCACAGAGATAACCAAATTATCCTCATTCATTAGCTCACTTATTGTTTTTGGGTGTTATGTGTTACTCTATTCCACGGTAATAAATAATATTAGGAATAATTAATCATAGAGGTATAAGAAAAAAATAGTTGAAAGTTATTTCGAAAGTATAGAATGACATATATTTATGAACAAAATTTGAAAGCTAGCATATAATGTATTCAGGAATGGAGGGAGTAATATATATTTATAGGTATATAAATGTTTAATTATATATACACCAAATTTCACTTATAATATTACTTCAAATACATTGCAGAAATATCAAATATAGCATGCAGTTCAATAGACAATTTTAGCAATTTCATGGTATGACTGGTATTGACTAGTATCGAAGTCGTTATTAACCGGTATCCAAATGATGTGACCGATATCAAGGCCAGTACAATACATAAGACTACTTTATACCAGTTTAGAGGCTAAAATAGTACTCCATCCGTTCATTTTTATAAGGCTTATTTTTTAATAGTCTTTTTCACAAATATAAGGTTTGCACGTAGATTTAATGAGGTTTTTCCTTCTATACCCCTATTTATTCTCTCTCAACCATATGCATTTATTCATTACCACTCACACAAAGTATATCTTCCATCTTCCAAGACAATTAATTGGGGGTATCTAAGTCATTTTCTCTCATACTTTTATCAATTTCAACACAATCTTAATCCTTATGCCAAGTCGAAATGCGCCTTATAAAAATGAACGGAGGGAATACCTAACGGCCACACCGCCCGATACCGGTATGGTATTGAACTATTGATAGCTATGGTTAAAACTCCAAATGGAGTATGCCTCGTTGATTCATCTTTCGTCGATGCATGTAGTGGGAGAAATTTCTTCCAAGCTTACCTTGACCGACCAATTTCACATCAGGTGAACTGAACATCGTAGCGTAGAAACAGTAAGATATGCATATGTGCCAATTGGGCCTATTAGAAGTAGAAGGTACCTTATGCAATCCTTACGGATATAAAAAGATTGTAGTCCGGTAGATAATAATTGAGTGTTGTTACTTCGTCGGTTCAAACCAAGAAACCTGTTAAAAATGTTTTGAAATGGATATTATTCTCTCTTTGATTAGAGATTACTCCCATATGAAAAAGATATGGAGTTTGGAAAAAAGAACGGAACGGTGAAGTGGCAGACTAATGCACTTCCTTAAACTTTCTATTGATTCCCTTACAGTATCGGCAACTGCATATGATTTTCAGTGCAAGAAAAAGGCTCTCTTTCTTTTCGACTATATACTATTGCCACAGATTCCCTGGAACTAACAAAGAGTACTGCACTAATATTACTGTAACATTTCTTTGCAAAGGCAGAGCAGAGCAGCATTATCTTCGCCTAATCTAATCATTCGCATCCATCTGCGTCCATCGAAGTGCTCTACGTTGGAAAGAGGTGTAGTAATTTTATTAAGTGGCACGGCTTTTGAGGCGGGAATACAGAGATGGAGGGAAAGGTTGGGATCGCTCTCGGCCAGCGTGCCTCCTGGAACAAAGCCTCATAAAATCGATTGCTGCACGGATCAGCCCGGCTCAGGAATCCAACGAGCCGACTCATGGTGGATAGCGTTAGCTGCTTGCTACAGTATTTTCAGAACATTTAGATCGTTATTTTAATCTAATAGTGCATATGCAACTATTTAAGTTGAAGTCCAAACAGAGATTTTATTGGATCTCTTTCTCTCCATAGCAAGCTGATGCTAGTAAGAGTGTGTAGCAGGGCTCAAATGTACTAGTACTATATAATTTTCGATGCCATTTTTACAGCTTACAAGTTCTGTTTGAAATGGAGTAATTGTGCAAAACATTTTATAGGAATTATACTGATTTTCATGAAATCCTTATGTTCGAAACATGTCAATTATGTTGTTCACCTGAATAAATTATTTAGATAAAAATAGCTTGAGCTAAACATGATTCACCTTTTTCTAAGGCCAAAACAAGGAAAAATCTAAATCCTAAAACTTTTTGTCGCTTCCTTCCCTACATTAACACAGTTAAAGGCATTTTATGGGAGAACAACTAGCATACAATATACTATCCAACATGAAACCAACAGAATACATGTACATCGTCAATCTGTTTTGATAAGACGTTCTCAATGTGTGGGAGACATCGACCATATTCTTAGCCTCATCCACATGTGCATCTTTGGCCACCTCCCCTGAGCGGGAGCCCTAGCTGGCCTCCTCCTCCGAGCATGCAACATCGTTGACCTCTTCCTCTGTCAACCTGGAGCGTGTGCGAGACTTTATCGCCTACTTCTTCCGTACGCTCTATGCAGGAGCACATGCAAAGCCTCCACGCATCTCCTGGGCCACACATGTGCCCTTGAAGCCTTCAGGGGCCTTTGCTCCACACATTTACCTAGCAAGTTTTTTTAGCCATGTTTCGCTGGCAAAAAAAAAGATAGCTTGCATCGAGTGAGCAGAGCACACAGGAAATCTCGTCATCATCCTCTTTTGAACAAGAAATAGCTCAACAGACATTGTCGTTTGCCCTCGGTGGTTCAAAATGTGTTGAAACCTCACCATAGCTTCGTGGTTGTTGCATATATCGTGTTCGACGAAGTGAATGACTTGGTTTGCTTTTAAAAATCTTCAAATCTGATGTATCACTGTGATGGTTGTTTGGACCCAATCTACTTCAATGTTCTTGTGGATCACTGCGCTTGCTATTTGAGCAAGTTTAATGCATATATACTATTTTCTAACTTTCTCTCAACTAGGTTTGTGTGCAGGATATTTTGGCCATGGACAAAAATAGTTTGAGAAGGATTTGGTACTAGATAAAATTTTCATTTAATGTTTAGTTTTAATTACACATTGTCTTCTTTACATCATCATTAGACTATATGAGTTTGCACTTGTTTCATATTCTTTGGGTTCGATGCATGATAAAAAATACCCATTTCACTAGCTTGATATGTTTTAAGATGTTTCAAGAAGTTTTAGGCAAGTTCGTACACAAAGTTCTAGAAAGTTTGGAGTGGATTTGACCTAGTTTCAAAACAGTTTCAAAAAGTTTCGAGTAGGTTTGAGCAAGTCTCAAGAAAGTTTTAGGAAACTTCAGGAAAGTTGCATGAATTCTAGCAAGTTTTAAGAAATTTCAACAATTTTCAAGAAGGTTTGAGGATGTTTCAAGCAAGTTTTAGAAAGTTCCACCAAAAGTTTTACTGTGTTTCATCAAGTTTCATGTTTCTAGGTCCCAAGTTTTTTGGTTATTTTCCGATCGTTTCACAATGTTCTAGTTGTAAAATATGAAGCCTGACGTTTCAACTCTAAACAAGAAACAAGTCCTAAGAATTTATAGTCCTAATTAAGTTTCAACATGATTCAAGTCGAAGTTTGAAGTTTTGACAGGTTTCAGAATTTATGATGTAGAGCTTAATGTGTTTCAGATCGAAGTTTTAATTTTCAAAAAGTTTTAGAATTTATTATTCAAGTTTCAGTAAGTTTCTCGGGTCAAGGTTCAAATTTTCAACAAGTTTTAGAATTTACAATTTATGTTTCAACAACTCTAAGGTTGAAGATTATAATTTCATCAAGTTTCAGAGTGCACAATCCTAAACAAAGTTACATGTCAAAGTTTCAACAAGTTTTAGAATTAAGGATCGAAGTTTCAACAATTTTTAGGTTGAAGTTTGAAGTTTCTCAACAAGTTTCAAAATGCAATATCCAAACAAAGTTTGAGGTCAAGGTTCAAAGTTTCAACAAGTTTCAGAATTTATGATCCAAGTTTCAACAAACATCATGTTGAACTTAGAAGTTTCAATAAGTTTCAGAGTGCATGATCCAAACAAAGTTACAATTCTAGGTTTCAATAAGTTTCATGATTGCCAATCCAAGTTTCAACAAGTTTCAAAATGTGGGATGCAAAAAAAATTTAGATCAAAGTTTGTAACATCCCTAAATTTTAAAAAAGAGGAATGCAGGCATATGAATTGAAATTTGGTCTTAATTTGGATTTTTAGCATTGAAAAATGCTTTAGTAATGCTTTTGAATTTTAAACTTTAGTTTTGAAACATAACAAAATCTAGAATTTTTTGTACAAATCCTAAATAACTTCCAGAACACCTTCAAAATGTTTAAGAAATTGTTGAATTCATTTGTTGCCTCAGAAAAATAAAAAACAACAACTTTTAAAGAGAATAGAGGCATTGTTTGATTTTTATAAAAATCCACAGACTTGATCAGAGTTATAGTTTTACCTCAAAATCATCCAAAAAAAATTGTAGAAATTTGTGGCTCAGTTTGTTGCCCAATCAAATTTTGTAATCTTTGATTATAAAATGAAATCTATAAACAAAAACCAAAAATCCAGAAAAGGAGAGCATCTTTCTCCTGAGCCCGTGTTCTCTGCCCAGAAAATGTAAAGCCGTAGATTACACCTTCCTTACTTGGCTTCCTCCCCTCTCCCTTCTTTGCCGCTAGGCCCAGCCACCCCCTGGGCCCACTTGCTAGTCACCTCTCGCCTTCCCTCTACCCCTGGGTCCGATCGACTCCTCGACCCCGCCTATCAGCCGCAAAGAAGATGGTTAGTTGATCAAGGATTATGACAGTGGGATTCACTATCAACCCAGAAAAGCCAATGTCGTAACTGATGCTTTGAGTAGAAAGAGCTACTGCAACACCCTGATGATAAAAGAAAGTCAGCCAGATGCATAATCTGGAATTGGTTCGAGAAAGTTACTTAGGCACTTTGGAAGTGAGCCCTACATTGGAGGATCTGATCTAGGTAGTACAAGTTGAGGACGCAGATATTAAAGACATTAAGCGCAATATGAAGAAAGATAAAGCCCAAAATTTCACTGAGGATGAACAAGGTAGTTATGAGAAGCGTATTTGTGTACTAGATTAGAAAAAGCTTAAGGAGTTGTTACTCAAGAAGTGCATGAGACTTTATACTCCATTCACCTTGGAAGTACAAAGATGTACCAAGACCTCAATGAAAGGTATTAGTGGCCTAGCATGACGCATGAGGTTGCAGAGTATGTTGCTTTTTGTGATGTTTACCAAAAAGTCACGGTAGAGCATCAGAAGCCAGCAAGATTACTGTAGCCATTAAAGATTCCAGAATGGAAGTGGGAAGAGATTAGTATGGATTTAATCACCATACTTCCTAAGATCCAAGGAGTTTGACTAACGTAGGTAACTTCATTCCAGTCAAGACTACCTACGCCATAGATAAGTTGACATAACTGTACATGTCAAGGATTGTCAGTCTTCATAGAGTACCCAAGAAGATAGTGTCAGATAGAGGAACCCAGTTTACTTCTAGTTTTTGGCAGAGTTTGCATGAAGCCATGGGAACCCATCTCAAATTCAATACTACTTATCACCCTCAAAAGGATGGATAGATTGAGCGTGTGAATCATATCCTTAAGGACATGTTAAGAGCTTGTACCTTAACTTATGGTGCCAAGTAGGAGAAGTGTCTACCATATACCAAATTCACCTACAATAATAGTTATCAAGCCAGTTTGCAAATATCTCCTTTTGAAGCCCTATATGGAGGAAATTGCAGAACCCCTCTCAATTGGAAGGAGACTGGAGAAAGATAATTGTTTGGTCCCACCATATTCAGGAAGTTGAAGAGCAAGTTCAACTAATTTGAGACATGATAAAGATAGCTCAAACCAGATAAAAGAGCTATGTAGATAATCGTCACCGAGATTTGAGTTTTGAGCCCAATTATTATGTTTATTTTAGAGTCACCCTCTCAAAGGCGTTAAAAGATTCCAAGTAAAAGGGAAGATTGCCTCTAGATATGTTGGACCGTTCAAAATCTTGGAACGAAGAGGAGAAGTTGCTTACAAGCTTGAGTTGTCCTAGTCTTTTGGTGGAATCCTTGATGTGTTCCACATATCGCAATTGAAGAAGTGTCTGTGAGTGCCAGAGAAAAGATGCTGTTGGAAGACATTGACTTGCAAGAGGATCTCACCTACAATGAGCAACTTATCAAAGTTCTGGAAGTGGCAGAACGTCTCACGAGGAGCAAGACCATCTATTTTTGCAAAGTTTAATGGAGCCATCATTTAGAGGAGGAAGCCATGTGTGAGCGTGAATTGGATCTTAAGGCCGAGTTTTCCCACCTATTCCCTAGCCAACCTAAATCTCAAGGCCGAGATTCTATTAAGGGAGAGGTTTGTAACATTCTAAATTTTGCTTAATGATGTTTGTCGGGACCGGATTTCCGAATCCGAACCCTCTGTGTATAACCTATGCTAGTTCAGGAAAAGCTAGCATACACAGTACAAACAGTGATGACCACACATCCATATCATGAAGCATATAATATTAATTAAGCAAAAGAGTATTAGCCTTATGGCCAATTATTACAAATAAGCAGCATCATAGCTTGAGTTCAATAAGAAACAGCGGAAACGAAATAACAAAAGCAAAGTAAGCCCATCCATTTGCCCAACAGGCAATCGACTGGGGTTCGCATCCTAGCATTCCGGATCACCTTCGTCGTAACCACAAGCGTAGAAATCGTAGTCACCTTCAGCTTCTGCGAACTCTTCTGTGGAAGGTTGGGGATGTTGCAAGGGTGAGCACAAAATGTACTCCGCAAGTCTTGGAAACATAATGCATGATAACTATATGCAAGGCTAAACAATTGAAGGCATAATATGGCTCTTTTAGCATAAAGCAAAGTTTAACTGTAAATACCAATAGTAGTTTCATAAAGCATCATTTGATCAAAATGTAATTGAATAGTAATTGAATTCGATATGACAATTAAAGCAGGTTCCATCTACCTGACTGGCTCCATCTGCCAACCATAACCCGAGAGTTCCATCTGCTCACGGATTCCCAAACCATCATTTTCCTTTAAAACAAAACCATGAAATCTATAATGTGCAAGCGTACCTCGCCTGCCCTTGACCGTCGGCATGGCTACTTAAGTAGTTTTAAGTCTGCAGAGTGTGTACACTTTACCCACAAGACATGATCGACTCTTGTTGCCATGCAATTAACACACTTCCTTTGATGTGTCGGCAGAGAGATCATGATAAGGCCTTTACAATGTACAACCCCACTATTAACATCGCCCGCTAAGGTTTCACCGCTGTTAGGGTTCTAGCTGCCCAGTATAGAAGCCCCCTCTTGCACCTGCCAACATTTGGTACTCACCAACTGGCGAAGCTAATAATGAGACGCACAAATTATTTAGCCAGATCGTACCCATATAGACTTGTGGTTGTACGGTAGTGCTCGGTCCGTGGTAACACAGGCTTCGGTCCTTAATTGACTAGGGCGGAACATTCACATACCAAGGTTTCGTGCTTTCTGCACCCGCCAAACATCCATCCGCCCCGGTCTAAACCATTTCCACTTTATTTTACTTAAATCACAGCAGCAACACCAATTGCCGCGATTTCACAAATAAGTTTAAACAACATTTGAAATGATTCCCATAATGGCACAATACCGAAACACTTAAGCTGGACTAAGCAATTCTACCGTTCCATGCTAATCTACTGGATATCACCAAATAAAATAGCCAGCATATATCATCTAGGGTGTCAAAGGTTCGACATGATCAATACCAATGAGGGTATAACAAACAGGAATTTAACTAGACCTTAAGACTACATTTAAAGTTCTTTGCATAAAAGTAAGCATGCATAATTTAAAAACAACATAACATTTTCATAAAATTTGGGATCAACATGTTCAAGGAAGACTTGCCTTCATTGCTTCCTGCTGGATCTACCTCTGATTGTTGATTCGCTTGAGCTTCGACTGCGTCGTCTACACGTGAAACAAGAACAAATAAATAAAACAAATTCAAACAAAATTCAAAAATTAACAAGAATGGTACTAGAAGATAGATCTTGAATTTATATGAATTTAGAAATTTGAATCACTGGAATCGGAGCTCGAACGAAGGAGAACGGGCTCCTGGAAGTTCCCAGATCAGAAAATCAGAAAAATCAGAAAGGCTGACAAGTGGCAACACGTGATTGGCTGGAGTTTCGGATTTTCTGGAAAAGAATAAATCCAAAAGAATTTGCCGGTTGACAGGTGGGACCCACGCGTCAGCGACTTGGTCGACGATGAACCGGGTGCACCGAGGCGACTCAAGGTGACGCGGTAGACCGGCTAAGGTGGCATGCCACGCGGCGGCTAGGGCTAACGTGGCAGCCACGTGGCTGACACGCGGCGGCTAACGCGACGCGGCGCTGGAACAGAGGCGGTGCTGACGCGGCGGAGGCGAGGCGACGTGGCTCGTCGGGCCGATCCACGCGGCGCGCATCCAACGGGCCTAGGCGGATCGGACGGCGGGGAGGTAAGCGCGGCGACGGCGACGTGGCCAGATCCGAGGTGCTGGTGGCGATCGGACGGCCACGGCTTCACGACGAGTGCGATGGCGGCAGCGCTGGCGCGGGCAACGCCGGAGGCGGAGAAGAAGACGTGGGATGCGGCGGAAGAGCGACGGATCGGCTCAGGTTTTTGGGGAAAAAGAACGCGGGCGCTGCGGGGAACTTGACGCGACCAAAAGCGGTGGCGAAGGCTCACCGTGGGAGAAGAATGGTGGCGGCAAAGAGGTCGTGACGGCGGAGAACTTCGACGAGCTCGTGCGCGAAGACGGCGACGTCTCGGGTAGCAAGGGTTAGGTCAAACGGGGCGGCGCGGAGCGGGGAACCTCGGGATGAGGGTCCTCGGGGCTTTAAATAGCCTTGGGAGGCGGACGCGGCACGAATGCCGAGATTGGCGTGGCGCGCTAGGGTTTCGGCGGCGCGGGGCATAATGGGCCGAGAGGGGAAGATGGGCCGGGCGGTGGGAAAAGGAATGGGCCGACGGATGGATTCGGCCCGAAAAGGGTTTTAGAAAATAAAACATTTTTCGAATTTAGGAAATTCCAGAAATTCAAATAAATAGCAAATAAATTTAGAAAAAACTCCAAAAATGTAGAAAAAAATCCTTGCAGCATAATGAAGCTAACTAAAACTGAAAATATTTTGTTTGATGGATATATTAGCCAAATTAAATCCTTTTACATATAGAAAATTCATATTAAGCTGAAATTAATTCAAGAAAAATGCAAATGGTGAATTTTCAAATTTAAACATTCCAAAACTCCAATTTTTGGGATGTTACAATGTTTAATTAGTTAAGTATGATTTTTTGATATTTTTCTTGAATTTTTTTTGTTTCAAGAATTATTTTTCCTATTTTTAGACTTATAAATTGATTTACTGTAGAAACATTTAAACTCCAATATTGCTAAAATAATTTTGCTAAGTCTAAAATATCTCAAGGTATTTTTGAGATTTTTGATAAAATTTTTTGAACCTTATTTGTTACTTTCTAAAAGCCTTCTTATTTTCAATAATTAAACAAATTGGAAAATCACGTAAGATTTCTCCAAACGCGTTGGACCTGACCCCACTTGTCAGGCCTCATCTTCAAGCTCCAGAACCAAACCAGAGAAGCTTGCTCGTGTCTCTCTCCTCCATGCACAACATTTGGAGCTATAAAATCTTGCGATTTCCTCTCTGGTTTCTTTTCAAAAATTGTAGGTAACCTTATCCTTATCTGACCAACCTGTTTTGCCAGCCAAATCCCTTTTTTTTCATGTGGAAATCATGTTCTTTCTGTTTTGAACATAATCATGTTCGTGTTGGATTCTATCTCTCTGAGCGTCCTCAAGGCTATTTAAGGTGAGCACTGGGTCCGTCTCTCCTTTCTCAACCTGTTTCTCTACTCATTTTGTGCTTTGGTACCCTCGTTTGCCCAAAATGCCATGAAATCCTGAAGACCGTCGTTAACGTTGCCCGCCGTGAGCTCGCGAGCTTCCCAACACCTCGGACCTCCTCTTCCCAAACTGTTGGCGTCATGTCGTGTTCCCAACCATTGCGAAGGTAACCCCTCAATCAATTTCAAATTTCTCCATCGTGCGGGATGAATTTTGCTATCTCTCGTTGCCAGCCGAATTGTGTTCATCATGCTGTTGTGCCATGGTCTGTGCCCCTTCGTCGTCATCGTGGCCTCCGGTGAGTTCGCCTCATTGCGAGCTACCCCGTGCTCCCCTCGGGTGAAGTCCTGCGACCATGCTTCTTGTCCTTGGCCTGCCTTGCCCTTGCTTTGCTCTGTGTGCACTGTTTGGTGGTGTGCTATAGTACCTCGAGGCTACGCTGCTGAGCTGAGGCAACTATTAAGAGAAAGCAAGCTTCTAGGGGAAAAAGAAAAGAAAAGGAAAAAAATAAAAAAAATATTTTTTAAAAAAATCAGCGTTGATGTCATAATTTGATTTTTCTTTGTAAAAATAATTTCAAAAATTTGGGAAAAATCCTTTTTTCTGTTTTATTTGATTTTAATCTTTCAGGTGCCCATTCTCTTTTGTAGGAGCTCCCGGTTGAGGCAATTCAAATTTCTAAATTTTCTAAAATCAAGCTCTTCATTTCAGAGCCATTTATTTTCAATTTGGAGTTTGTTTGATTATCTGTTTATTGTTTATTTGTATTTCTTGCTTTCTTTTCATGTATATGTTGATCCCAAGGGAGCGAATGAAAGATTTGAAGATAAAGACTCAGCAACTGTGTTTGAAAAAGGCAAGTCGCAACCTTTGATTATGTTGAATCTATGTTTGCAAAAGTATTTTGTTTCATACAAATTGCATGCTATTTGTGTAGTAATGCTTATTTGATGGGAATAGTTAAATACCTACTTGTCATTATGCCACCTTGATTATTGGAATGCCATGTATCGATTGTTGCCCTAGGTTGGGAAATTATTAGTTTGACATGATCGTATTACCAACAATTGGGTTGTCGTAGCTATGCTTAGACATGCTTAGTTGTATGATGGGTTCATGTCACATGTTTAATATCGATAATTTTGAATTAATGAGATATGGAATTATGGCGGGTAGCCACTATTATAAAATTTGTTGTGCCATGACAAGGTATGCCATTGGTATTAGTTAAACAAAATAGTTTTCCCACAGGTAAGTGATTGTGCAGTAAAGGGGTGCGGTTAGCACAATTGGGATGTGGATGTCTCGACCGAGGCAATATAAGGACTTAATCTTGTGCGCCAATAAACTAAGCTTAAACGTACAACCACATGTCTGGTAGGGATATACCTGGCTGATTAATTTGCAATGTCTCAACTTGAGTACTGCTAGTTGGTGGTGTGGGTTCTAGGATAGATAGGTAGATTCACAAGGCGCAAGAGAGGGCCCTAAATGTGATGGATGGAACCCTTTAGTGGTGAAATCTTAGTGGGTGGTACTGGGTTTAGACAGAGCATTGTAAATGCTTTGTTAGGATTTGCTTGTCGCACACCTAAGGAAGTGTGTAGCAGACAACATTAAGAGATTGATCATATCTTATGGGTAAAGCAATACAACCTCTGTAGAGTATAAAACTATTCAAATAGCCGTGTCTGCGGTCATGGACATGTCTGGAAACTTCACATGAGATATAGAGTTTTCATAAAAATATTGGAAGGTGGTATTATTGGGAAATGAAAGTGGAGTTCACTTTTGATTTTGATGTCTAAAGTTAACCACGATGAGTTCAGTGGTTTAATAATGGTTTTAGAAGGTGTTGGGTGAAGCCTCACCAATCTGTTCATGTTGTCTACCATTGATTTTCCAATTATTTATTATGTTTTCATAAATATGCCTTGAATCTATTTATTTTATTTAAATTCAAGTTATTGCTTTTTTCAAAAGAACCGCATGGCTATCCTTTGTCAAGCCTTGAATGAATATATTTGCATTATTTTCTACAGCTTGCTGAGTACTTTTTATACTCACAGCTATATGCCTTTGTTGATTAGTTGTTGAAGAAGAACCAGGAAATACAGAGTTTTATGAGGAGTACTATGAAGACTACATGAGCTAGGAAGGCGTTTCCCAGACGATTTCCTGTGGCATGTCAAATGGCCTAAGTTATTTTATTTTCGCTGCAAGAGTTTATTTGTTTCTTAAGCCCTTAAGGCATAGTTGTCTAAACTTTGACCATAAGGTTGTTGCTATCCTTTAATAAGAATTTGTTACTTTCTTAGTTATTTCATTATATGGACTGGTATTCACTACTACAGAAAAGCTTATCACAGACGGTTCGGAACAATCATCACAGACGGTTTCCCGAATCGTCTGTAACCATGTGTTAGTGATGTTACGACATATCACAGACGGTTTAGAAACCGTCTGTGATACAATATATCATAGACGGTTTTCAACTAAAACCGTCTGTGATATCATCATATCATAGACGGTTTTATTTAAAAACCGTCTGTGATGTGATGATATCACAGACGGTTTTTGTTTGAAACCGTCTGTTACATCATTACATCACAGACGGTTTTAGTTTTGAACTGCCTGTTACATCTTTATATCACAGACCGATTTTAATTAAAAATCATCTGTGATAAGACTTCTAATAGGCAACCATTTCCCTATTTATTGGCTAGCCTGAGGAAATGCTAGCCACGCCCTCTAGAAAAAAAGCAGATTACAGAATAACTAAACTCATATTACAAAAACATTACAACCATTTAAGATATGAACTTAGATATATTAACAAAATGTAAATCAATAGCATTAATCAATTAATAGAATACACAACTACAATTTACAAATCCACAACACAAGTTTGACAATTAACCCAAATGGTAATTTAGAAAAAATTCGACTCCTCAAGTTATACGGCAGCGTGGAACTCGCCTTTTTTGTGTAAAACTTGAGTGAGCAAGAAGGCACAAAGCTGTCCTCGAATTCGCTCCAGATCAGCCTCTTCCAACGCAGTTGTTACCCGATTGGGCGTTTTCTAAGTGACAAGGAGTTCCATGTTGTGGCAAACGTAAAATCCACAACGGTTATTTCCCTTTCCCTGCTGGTGGCACTGCAAATATAGATTTGGTTAGTTCCAGAATCATTATTACATAGTTTACATAGGATTATTGTGTACAATGGATACGTAAACTTAAAATCATGATTCAGCTTCGCCCTGTCCTTGCCAGAAGGCCCTCCATAAGCTTTGTACACTTTGAACGCGCTACGTGATTGCAAGAGGTTAGCCTCAGCTATTCCAGGAGAAACATACACGTTTGAACAACCTACATGACCATGTTATCTTTAGAGGAAACGTGATTAATTACCTGGTGATTAATTTTGCGATAGGTTGTAAGTCATGGCTGCCACTCTGTAAGGAATCAAGGTAAATAACCCGATTCGTCGATGGATGAATTACAATGAGAACCCAGTGAAACCTACACATGTATGTCGGCATGGTCAATTAACAGAACTGAGTTGCGAGCATAGTGCAAACAAACTAGCACTTACCCTGGGTTGTGTGGTAAAAGTATGAACTCTTTATCTTTTTGAGCCGCCAAGGCCTCTCCGATGTATTTATCGACAAATCCGTAATCTCTGTCCATTGTTTGCTTGGAGACTATGTGTGGGTCCAGGAAACCCACCGGTTGTTCGTTCTGTCTCGCTTCCCGGATCATGTATATAAATATATGAAAGCATTGAGTCATATATATATATGACTTTTATCGATATTACACGAATGTAGAATGTGAATGCACACACTTACAATGTCCAGCATCTCAAGAGCGCGGCGTCGAGGGCGTCGAGGTTGAAGACGTCAAAAAGGTCATTGAAGTCGGCTGTGAAGAATCCCCCCGATGACTCGTTGAATAGATGCTCATACTTGAAACTGACTGATATACTCGTTATGCGGTCTTGCACTGGCTTTTTAGCCTGTTGCATGCACCAATTCTGCAATCTGACGCAAGCAATAGAAAGGTTCTTCATGCGCTCTCCTGTTACAAAAGGCTCTCCTAGCTGATATACTCGGGCCAGTGGGGCAATTGGATAGTCCAATTTCTTCGTGATTTGCTTCGCTTTGCCCTTGACTTTTTTTCTGCCATAAGGAGTCTGCATGGGAGACGATTGGGCACCATCCCACTGAATGTCCTTTGATGCAGGGGGCACGGGAGCCGATTTGGTGCTCTGCTGGGGTGCATCATATGGCTCAGGCAGTTGGGGAAGCTCTGGTAATGGAGGACGGGCGTCCAGGGAGATGTCACTGCTGGACCACTGGATAAAAGTGTGAATGGCGTCCCCCAGTGTCACAATCTCGTCGTTTGGGGGCATCGGTAGTGGGACGGTCTTGAAATTACCGTTTACACCGTCTACACTAACCTTCGTGAATCCCTGTGCCACAAGGGTGCCGTGCACCAGCGCCCCTTCAATAAACGGAAACGAGACCCCCGAAGCAGCCGGAATAAGAGTGGCACCATGGACAAGTCTCACTTGGAGAGTGCACCGCGTGGCCACCTACATAACGGTACACAATTAGCTACTGCGTCCAACAGCTATTTGTATGGAGCATTCAAGACATATATATAAGTACCTTGATGTCACAGACAGGAGATTTCCCATGTTCAGCTGTGGGAGTGGCAGACGCACAGCTGCTCTTTTTGGTAGTGGGGCTGATTTGCCCACATACATCTGGGACTTGCGCAGGCTGATTATTGAGCCTTTCCTCGAGACTTTTTATCTTATTGTTGAATTCTTCTCTTAGTCTTTCCTCAATCCTTTGTACCAGTCGTTCCTCTCGCTCTGCTTTGGTTCTCTTCCTACTCCGGTATTTGTCTGAGTCGCCTAGAAATCCTGACTTCCAAGGAACAAAAACCGCAACGCCTCGCGTGCGACCAGAGTGTTCCTTGTTTCCCAAGGCTGTGGAGAGTACATCTTTCTCCCTGTCTGGCAAAAAAGTGCCCTCGGAAGATTGTGTACTCAACGCTACCTGCAAGATCTCGAAAAGTTAATTCACTTACGAAATTAAGAACTAATTACGTACAAAATTGGAAGTCCGATATCTTACCAGTCGTTGGTAGACTTCCTCGTCCGCGGGGTTTGTAAAGGAGACGGTGCCGGAAGACGTGGCACTTGACCTTGCTCTCAGCCAGTCTCTGGCGCGTCGGTCAACGATACATGTAAATGGCACACAGGCCTCCTCGTCCTCCCTCTCCCATTGGTCCCTCTTCCCCGCGTACCCAGCGGTGCCAAGTCTGTGGATGTGGGTGCTCCTTGCCTGCAGGGCCTTGTGGGCTTCACTTTGACGCACGAATTCATCCGTCGTCTTCGCCTCAACAAAATTTTGCCATACATCCTCAGTAATGAACCCGTACTTAGAGAAGGGAGTCCTGTCCTTATTGACATATTCCTTGACAAGGGTGCTCTTGAAATTCTTCCACGCCTTTCCTGCCACTAGCAGTGCATACTGTCACACTAAGATCACAAAGTCTTCTGGGATATCGAACGAAGACATAATTTCTGTCACCAAGTCGTTGCGGCTCTCATCAGTCAGCGACTTCCAGGATGGACATGTGATGGGGACCCGTTCCCGTGCGACTATCCCGCACAATGTCCTAAATGAATTCACCGCCTTTCTTGGTTCGGTGGGGACCCCATCCTTTCGATCAACTGCTGTGATGGTATATCGTTCCGTGGGCCTTTTATTTGCTTCTCTTGGACCTCGAGGAGGTTTTCTTTTCGGTGACTCATCACATCCTTCAGACGGCGAATGATGGGACACCATCTTGCAATCTAGGCTGGTTGTCGTGGCACAACAGGAAAGAAAAGTAAACAAACATGGAAGGCTACCAATTGATGGCTGCTTTTATTTAATGGGTACAAAGGTAGTTCAGAGAAGGTAAGTTGAGAGAAGCAATTCATGATATTTTAGTTATAAGTTCTCGAAGTAATGTCTAACTTGGTCTCGACACTAGTCCGATCACACCATGCACAGATTGGCTTGAGTAATCTTGTTGTAGTTGCTAAATTGAATATGCCCAAAAATGAAGGCGATAATCTTGTTGTAGTTACTAAATCAAGTGAATTTCTCTCATAAATAAATACTGACCACTTAATGGACAGTCATACACCTCACGAGGATGGATTGAGGAATAGCAAAGAATTAAAAATGTGCCCTCATCTCAAACAAATATCTAGTTCTAATGTTCTTTGTTACTACTCGTACATATCTCATCGCTTTGTTTCTACTCATACTTCATAATGTAGGTATGTAACAACAAGATTACAACGTCAACGAAAATCGCTATGGTTTTGCTTCTCCACCACCAAACGAAAATTGGTGAGAGGGGAGCGATTATCGGCACTTACTGAGCGAATTTCACCATGTATTTCGTGGGGGTAATATATAGTTGCAAGAATTAAAATAATAAAAATCATCCAATTTTTAACCTAGATCTGCATTTTATATTGGCAACATTCTTTTTGTCACATTGTTAGTGTTTTTAAAATAAGAACAACAGTGTAGACATGTATTTCAATTTAATTACCCAAACATCAATAGTTTCCATTGTCTCGCACAAACTGAAGTAGTGAGATTTCTAGCGAGCCTACTTGAGATTTAGATAGAGGGGAGCGATTATCGGCACTTACCGAGCGAAAATCGATGGGGAGGCGTCGGCGAGGGTGCGGCGTCGGCGATGGGGAGGCGTCGGCGAGGGGGCGTCGTCGTCGATGGGGAGGGGTCAACGAGGGGGCGCCGTCGGCTAAGGGGAGGCGTCGACGAGCTGGGGCGGAGACGAATACTTAGGATTTTGAGCGCGTGAGTGGAAGAGTAGATAATGAATGATCTGCCAGAGTGGCCTTTTTATATGTCTCCCATATCATAGACGGTTCTAGATTAGAACCGTCTGTTATAAAAATATCACAGACGGTTCTAGCTTAGAACCGTCTGTGATATTATTTTATCACAGACGGTTCTATACTAAAACCATCTGGGATAGTTTTTATCGCAAACGGTTATTTATTAGAACCGTCTGTGATATAAACTATACTAGACGGTTCTATTATAGAACCGTCTGTGATGAAGATTGACACAGACCTTCGCTAAGGTAAATCCAAAGTTTGGCCTTCTTTACATAATGTGTACTGTATATGGAATTGTAGATGAAGCAATATCAGTAAAGCAAAGGAAACTATATTAAATAAATCAGATGCATATATACACAAAGTTGTTTTTAATTTCGAGCATCTCATTACAAACAACTCTATTATCTTCTAGAACTAGTACACTTAAAATCATAACTCCACTTGCTTATTCTTTTGTGTAAAAATTAGCCCTTCATGATGATCGACGCGTGTGTAGCTAGCTTCTTCGGGTTGTTCTTCCTAGACTGTGATGCTCTTTCCGATAGGAGGAAACTCTTCGAATTGATTGTATTCTTCCTCATCTACTACATTCTCTACTCTGACAATCCTCCTTTTTCCCTAAAGAACTACATGTCTCTTCTTGTTGGACGGGTCGATTACATAGAATACTTGAACAGCTTGGTTAGCGAGTATGAATGGTTCGTCTTGGTATCCGACGACGCGCGAGGTTGTGATGAGTGACACCGTGATTTGTCAACCTTCACGTCGGCCGGAGGTGGACCCAACGACACCGAAATAAGGGGATCTTGAATAGTACATAGTCGAGCTCCCAAATCTCCTCTATGAACCCATAGTAGGAGCTCTCGTTGACCCAACGGTGTTGAACGATCTATGCGCATAACCGTTGTTCAGTTTGTGCTCTTCATATCCCGATCTCTCGTGTAAAATGTGTACCCATTTAAGTCGTATCCTTTCCATGTTACAATTGTAAATGTTGGCCCTTTTGCCAACCATGTGAGCGTATCACCTGACGAAGTCCCAGTGATGGGTCGCTCCTTTAGCCATCCGTTAAATCAAGGTTATGTCGCCTCGTGTTCCAAGACTCTTGCCACGCCGATTCTCTTGCCGTAGCGCTGCTTATGCTCGTCGATGTACGGGACACTACTGACCATGTGTTGCAAAACCGTGAAATGAGCTTGAGCATAGGAAGCCGGATCAGGCGTGATTGCTTTCCTTCCGATGGTCCCGATGCTCTGGAGTCTCCCCTCATGGCGAGATCGAGGCACACCTATTAGTTCGACCTGAGCCATGTAATCGACGCAGAACTCTATGACTTCTTCGGTTGCATAACCTTCGACAATGCTACCCTCCGGCCGAGATCGATTCCATACG
Organism: Otatea glauca; assembly: GCA_036346275.1. Taxonomy (NCBI): domain Eukaryota; kingdom Viridiplantae; phylum Streptophyta; class Magnoliopsida; order Poales; family Poaceae; genus Otatea; species Otatea glauca. The sequence continues at coordinate 32,133,102 of CM070726.1, read as the reverse complement.
TAGGACTTGAGAATTCCCATATACCTCTCGAATGGGTACATGCTACGTAGGAACACGGGCCCGCATATCTTTATCTCTATCACAAGGTGAACAACGAGATGGACCATGATATCGAAAAACGACGGAGGGAAATATATCTCAAGATTACATAGAGTCATCACCACCTCAGCCTGCAGTGCATCTAGTGCTTCGGGATCGATGACCTTCTGAGCAATTGTGCTAAAGAAATAACACAACCTCGTGATTGTCTCCCGGACCTTGACTGGCAAAATACTTCTAATTGCCACAGGGAGCATTTGTGTCATCAGCACATGACAATCATGAGACATCATGCCAACTAATTTCAAATCTTGCATCGAAACAAGTCTCTTCATGTTAGAGGAGTAACCAGACGAAACTTTCACACCATGCAAGCATTGGCACAGTTCAGTTCTCTCGACCTTAGACATAGTGTAACAAGCATGTTCGCAGTATGTTCGGCCTGTATCTGTCTCTTTCGGTGCTAACTCAGGTCTTATCCCCATATCGACCAAGTCAAGGCGTGCATTGATACTGTCCTTTGATTTGCCTTTAATATTCAATAAGAGACCAATCAAGCTATCACAGACATTCTTCTCCACGTGCATCACGCCGATGCAAAGGTCGAACTTCTAGGTGCTCCCAATAAGGTAGGTCCCAAAATATTGATCTCTTCTTCCACGTGCTCTTCTCACGGGACCTCGATTTACGCCTTTCCAAACGCAACATCCAAGTTCTTAACCATATCATGGATATCTATCCCACTTAAAGGCTTTGGAGCTAAACTGCCTTCGCTCGCTCCATCGAATTGTTTTTTCATTTTGCGGTATGGGTGATTCCTCAGAAGGAACCTACGGTGATGCATGTAAACAGTTTTGCGCGAGTGATTGACCACACACTCTCGGTATTGTCTAAGCAAAGGAGTGCAGCTTTGGTTCCTTTTGTACTCGGCCCGATAGGTTACCAAGGGCGGGGTAATCATTTATGGTGCGTAACAAAGGCGGTGCAAAGTGAAGTTCTCTCGCTTGTACGCATCCCATACCTGCACAGGGAACCCATAGTGTTTTGGATCTTCCACCAATGGTGCTAGGTACACATCAATATCGTTCCCAAGTTGTTTCGGTCCTTGGATAAGTACAGACAACAAAATGTACTTGCGTTTCATACACAACCAAGGAGGAAGGTTGTAGATACACAGATTCATAGGCCAAGTGCTATGCCGGCTACTCATGTTACCAAAAGGATTCATTCCATCTGTACTCAATCCAAACCTTATATTCCTCGGATCCTCACCGAATTCTTGAAACCTCTTATCGATGTTTCTCCATTGGATGGAATCAGCAGGGTGCCTTAGCATTCCATCGTTCTTACGCTCCTTCGAGTGCCAACGCAATAGTTTTGCTTCATTTGGGTTCGCAAAAAAACGCTTCAAACGAGGAATTATAGGCAGATACCATGCCACCTTAGCAGGAGGTCCTTTCATCACCTGGATGCCCTCACTGTCATCATCCGAATGACTCTTACGCTTGTACCGGGATGCGTTGCACACAGGACATATGTGCAAGTTCGCGTACTCTTGGCGGTACAGGATATAGTCGTTCGGACATGTGTGTATTCTTTCTACATCCATTCCCAAGGGACAAAGAACCTTCTTAGCTTTGTAGGTGGTTGTCGGCAACTCGTTTCCCTTGGGAAGCATGTCTGCCAATAAACGTAACAGCGCTGTGAAACTCTTATCGGACTAACCGTTGCTTGCTTTCAATTTCAGCAGTTCAAGCACGGATGACAACCTTGTGTATTTCGACTTGCACTGGGAACAAAGGTTTCTCCGAGTCCTCCATCAAGCCCCGAATTTACCATATTCTCTATCATCACGGTTCCTTCTACATCGCGCAAAGATCTCGATTCAGATTATCTTCCGCAACCTATCCTCATCGGAACCACAATCGATATGACCATCCGACATATCATTGACTTCGTCGACCATGTTAATATACCGCCTCAGATCTCCCGCTCTTCACCGTGGATCGTCCAACATGTATACCCCGCTTTGAAGCCCTCATAATCAAGTGTGCTTCGATCTGCGCAAAGTTTCAAACATCTTCGATTCTCACACCAATGCACGGACAAGACATAAATCGCCCCCTTATTAAACATGTCCTCTTCTCGCAGCTCTTCTAAAAGCGGAGACGCCATTAATGTACTCGCACTCACACGGTTCTTAGTGTACATCCATCTTCGGTCCATCTACGCCAAGCATATAGCATTTAGTGTTAATGCAATTAAAACCCATTACTACCCTTACATAGAAAGAACACATGAATCTACAAGCTAAATCTAAAAAAACATCAAATTCTATCCTTACCAAGCAAGATCTTGAATATACTGCAATTAGACACCGTTACTAACCTTAGATCACCAAAATCAAATGGATCCTCAATCACCCTTCAAAATCAACGTTCTTCTTTTACCAAATCGCCTCACAACCGCACAGCCACAACCAAATGAAAATAGATCCCGAAACCCTAAAATGCACCAAGTGGCTCGGGCCTCTGTATTTTATATTGCTGATAGAAATCTCAGACAATTTTATAAAAAAACCGTCAATGATAAACATAGCATTCCAGACGGTTTTATTATAAAACCGTCCGTGATATATGACAGACGGTTTTATTACAAAACCGTCTGGGATAATACGTGATATTACAGACGGTTTTATAAAATGACCGTCTGTGATATCTTCACAGACGGTTTTTAACTACAACCGTCTATGATATTGATGTATATCACTGACGGTTTCTGTAGAGGTCCGTCTGTGATAATGTCACTGACGGTTTCAATATAAAACCGTCAGTGATATTATTCGTCACAGACGGTTTTGAGGAACCGTCTGTGATGAGGCGTCTAATATAAGCCTTTCTGTAGTAGTGATTTAATCTATGTTGCCATTGTGTACACTAGCGTGATTCTAGACTAGTGTAGTTTACATACAGAGTTTTGGATTTATAAATCTGGGTCTCGACAATACATAAGTGCTCCAATGGAGCTTAAGTATGGAACTTTAGGTCCTAAGACTTCCTCAGTATCCATCATCGGTTTGAATGGTTCTTTATCCACTTCAAGGGATCTTACTACCATAGGGATTTTGAAAGGATGAGATTTATTCGTATTCAATTTTTCCAATAACTTCTTGGTATATGTAGACTCATGTACAAATATTCCTTCTGGGAAACGCTCTAGCTATAGGCCTAAGCAATATTTTATTTAACCTAAATCTTTCATCTCAAACTCCTTCATAAGGTAAGAACTTGCTTCCTTTATGTCCTCCGTGGTCAACTAAGATGATACATAATTCATTCTGGAACTTCGTTATGATCACATAGGGACAATCATCATTATTAGAGGAACTCACTAAGTCCGTTGTACCACATTCTCCTCGAATCTTTTAGTTTGTATAGCGACCTCTGCAGTTTGACGCTATACATGTTGCGATTACTTTTATTAGGATCCAAAATTTTGACTCCTTTAGAGACTCCCATATAAACATTCGTATCCTGACCCATATAAATATATGGTCACTACATCCATCAACAAAATTGATAAGTTTAAGCTAGCTATCATTGATATCAAATATCAGAATGTTATTCCACTTATTACAGGAGAGTAAGTTTGTAACACTCCAATTTTTGAGCTTTTGGAAAGTTTTAGAATTAAAAAGAACCATTTGAATCTTTTTCCAAATTAAATAAAGTTAAATTGAATTTTCTACTAATGAAAAGATTTAATTTGATTAATCTATACATCAAACATAAGAAATTCATTTTTAATTTGGTTTCTTGTGCTGCAAAGAATTTTTTTGTAATTGTTTGAGAACTTTTTGATTTTATTTGCTGTTTATTTGAATTTCTAGCAATTTCTTAATTTAGAAAATATTTTCATTTCCAAAATCCTCCTCGTGCCGAAACCCCGCCAGCCCATTCCTATTTCGTCGCTCATAGCCCACATTCGCCTTGGCCCATCTCGCTTCGCCCGACTTGCCCTGGCCCATCCTAGTCGCCATGCGTCACCGAAACCCTAACCCTAGTCGCGTTCGTTCCACATCACCATCACATCTCTGTGCTGCCCTCGGCGTCCATGTCCCACATGCCTTTGAAGGCTATTTAAGCCCTAGGGAAGCCTCGATCCGTGTTCCCCATCACACGTCGCATCTTTTGCCCTCCTTGTCATTGCCTAGGACGTCGTCATCTTCGTGCACGACCTCGCTGGACTTCTTGAGCTCTGCCACCGCCATTGAAGCCTTCTTTGCTGTAGATCTACCTTCCCGGTGCTTATCCGTCATTGTTGAGCATGTCTTCGAGTTCGCCTTTTCGCCCTCGTCTAGATCCACGTGGAGCTGTGGTCGATCCGTCATCTTTTGCCGTCGACTGAGTCATCTTCCTCCATGCCAGTGAGTTTGCGCTGCCATCTCTTGCCAGAGGGCGAAACCAAAGCCCTTGCCGATGTGGCGTCCACATTAGCTGCCCCGTCATCGTCCACGCATGCGCCACGTCGGCTTCAATGCTCATGCGTTGCCCGATTAGTCACCATGTCAGCGATGACGTCCAAGACCCGCATGGACCCATCTGTCAGTCCTAGTCGAGCCATGAACCCAGTCCACCGTGGACTTGGGCTAGTCTGTGGACTTGGTCTATGGACCATGGGCCCACATGTCAGCCTAATAATCTTTTCCCGATTTCTTTTATTTTCAAAAACTAGTCGCTGACATCATCATGATGCAATAAATTTATTTTTATTTGGAAAAATAATTCCAAAAATTTTAGAAAATCATTTCTCTCTTAATTTCTTAGAATTTAATCTTCCGGAGGCCCGTTCTCTTTCATACAAGCTCCAATTGAGGCGATTCAAATTTCTAAATTTTTATAAAATCAAGATCTAAATCTTAGAGCTATTTATTTTCAATTTAGAGTTTATTTCAGTCTCTATTTGTTGTTTAATTGTATTTGTTGCTTTCTTTTTCATTAGATGGTAATCCTGAGGGAGGAAACGAAGGATTTTAAGATCAAGATTCAGCAACAATAATAGATCAATAAGGCAAGTCGTAACCTTTGATCATATTGAACCTATGTTTGTAAAAGTACTTTGTCTTATACAAATTACATATTATTTGTATGCCAATGATTTTTTGCTGGGAATAGCTTAATTCTTAATTGTCATTATGGCACCTTGATTATTGGAATTCCATGTATCCATTGTTATCCTAGGTTTTGACATTATTAGTTGGACATAATTGTATTACCAACAATTGGGTTATTGCAGTTATGCTCATATATGCTTAGTTGTATGATGAGATCCATATCACATGTGAAATATTGATAATCTTGACTTAATGAGATATGGCAATGTAGTGGTTAGCCACTGTTATAAAATTTGTTGTGCCGTGGTAGGGTATGCCATTAGTCTTGGTTAAACAAAAATAATTTTTTCGCAGGCAAATGATCGTGTTGTAAAGTGGGTGCTGTTAGCAAATTTGGGATGTCGATGTCTTGCTTGAGAAAATTTAAAGACTTAATCTTGTGCGCTATTGAACTAAGCTTAAATGTACAACTACATGTCTGGTATAAGATAGACCTAGCTGATTAATTTGCAATGTCTTAATTTGAATATTGCCACTTGGTTGTGTGGGTTTCGAGATGGACGGGTAGATTCACATGGCACAAGAGGGGCCCCCGAGTGAGGTGGATGAAACCCTTTAGAGGTGAAACTAAGGTGGGCAGTATTGAGTTTGGACAGAGCATTGTAAAGGCTTTGTTACGATCTTCTTGTCGCACACTAAGGAAGTGTGTAATTGTATGACATATAAGATTGATCATATCTTGTGGGTAAAGCAATATATCCTCTGCAGAGAGTGTAAAACTATTCAAATAGCCGTGTCCGCGATCTGGGCATGCTTGGGAATTTCACATGAGATGTAAAGTTTTTCATAAAAATATTGGAAGGTGGAATTATTGGGAAGTGAATGGGGAGCTCACTATTGATTTTGATGTCTAAAGTTAATGCTGATGAGTTCAGCGGTTTGATGATTGTTTTAGATGGTGTTAGGTGAAGCTTCACCAATATGTTCATGTTATCTACCATTGATTTACTAGCTATTTATTATGTTTTCATAAATATGCTTTGAATCTATTCATTGTATTTAAATTCAAGTTATTGCTTTCTACAAAAAAACCATATGACTATTCCTTTGTCAAGCCTTATATGAATATATTTGCATCATTTTCCTTCTGCTTGCTGAGTATATTTTGTACTCATGGCTATACGCCTTTGTTGATCATTTGTTGAGGAAGGACCAAGAAATACATAATTTTTCGAGGCAGAGTACTATGAAGACTACGTGAACTTGGAAGGGGTTTCCTTAGACGATTGCCTATGGCATATCGAATGGTCTAAGTTATTTTATTTCCACTGCAATAGTTATTTATTTATTAAGCTTTAAGGCATAGTTGTGTAAACTTTGACCATAAGGTCTGTTGCTCTATTTAATAATAATTTGATACCTTCTGAGTTAATTCGTTGAATGTAATGGTATTTTATTTATGTTGTCACTGTATGTACTAGCGTGATCCTGAACTAGTGTAGTATACACAGAGGGTCTCGGATATTTAAAATTTGGGTCTCGACAAAGTTTCATCGCAATCGATGTCAGGTCTATGCGTGAACCATTATGATACAAGTCTCACTTTATATCTCACCACCTAGTTATTTTCATCTCTCTTCTGGATGAAAACTCACTTTGATCCTACCAGGAATACTTTAGGAGGTGCTTGATCAACAGGACCGAATACTTTCGTTTTGTTAAGCGAGTGTAATTCTGCCTCAAATGCTTCGTTATATTTGACCTAATCTGAGCGTTTCTGACACTGTTCCAAGGACTTTGGTTCTAGATTCAGATCAAGAGTTTTAGCAATTTTTTAGGCAAAATATATGTTGATAATTGCAGTATTTGTTTTATACAGCTCTCCTGAATCCACATAATTAGTGGAAATCTCTTCATTAATTTCTTTCAACTCCTCATCATAATTTGCTAGGTTTATTATCTTTAGGAGCTTCCCTTTAGCACAAGCAGGCCATAACAAGTCTTCAGTCTAGGAAAGTCGGTAGTTTTTATGCAGTGGCCAGCAGAATTATTGATGTTTTTTATCATCATATTTAATCCGAGATGACCCAGTTGATCATACTAGATCTTAAATATTTCTGGGTTTTTAAGTATTATCTTCATTGTAACATAAACTTCAGGTTTTATATACATATGGTATAAACCCGAGGAGAAGGAAGTTTTTCAACTATATGTTTGTTGCACCCGTTAAACTTAGTCATGAGTAGGTATTCTGTACCATCATTATTTTCTATCTCCATATGGAAACGATTCAGATGGATGTCTTTGAAACTCAATAGACTACGACTGGACTCAGGGTACATAGAACATCCTCTATTATTATACGAGTACCCATAGGGAGAACTATGATGGCTCTACCACTGCCAACAATGAGAGCATTGATTCTAGCGATGGTCATAATTTTGCCAGTTTTCTTAGTCAATGTTTAGAAATATTTAGTTTTTCTAAGAATTGAATTTGTGGTGCAATTATCTACAAGACAGATTTCTTCCCCCGCCATTGGATTATACTTTGTTCTATATTGGAAGTATGATTTAACAATAAGCAATTATTGCACGGGAACATATTGCAAAATATAGAACAAATATAGTACAATAAATCAAATATCTTGGGAAATAACCATTTATTTAACTTTAAATGATAATCGCTTAACAGAAGTGTAGACCAATGCTCATTTTGGAACTTAGACTAAACTAACAAGGAGACTCATAAGGAATATGTGGAATGGACTAGCAAAGCAAAGGAATATTTAGGAGACTAATTCAGATCTCCATATGAGTCATGGGCGTCCTTCTGAGACTCTTCGAGCTAAGCAGAATCAAGAAACATACAACAAGTTGAATGTTGAAGTTTGACTCAACATTAATCCCTGGGTCTTTTTGAATTTTTCGATGGATTGCATGTAAAGGTCTGCCAAATGCTTTGGGGTATGGTAGTTGGATGACCAATGGTTAGTACATCCACACCTAAAGTAGAGTTGTGTAGAGTCTGCAACCTTATTGGCTGAATCTTGCTTCTAAAAGCTCTCTGGCCCTTTACCTTTACTTCTCCACTGGGACTTGTCCCTTCCCTTATGATTTCCACCATTCTTCTATTTCTCACTTTATGCCTTTGGCCTTTTCCATGGCCATGGCTATTGCTAGCTTGTTGAGTATTAACATGTACTTCGGACATTGCCTGTGTGCCATTGAGAAAATATGATGATTCTTCATCATGCTTCTTTGCTTCTAGCAAAGTGTTGATAAGATCATAATACTTCCAATATTTCGCATGGCGGTATTGTTGCTGCAATATTCTCATATTAGGGTGAAAGGTGCACAATATATTGTTTATCATCTCAATCTCTGTAACTTTGTAGTTATAGAAAAATAGTTCAGAGACAAGCTTGTGTATGGTGGAGTTGTATGCTGTCACGGTTTTATAGTCCTAGAAGCATAGGAGGGTCCATTCGCGTTGTGCTTCTGGAAGCAGGGCAGATCTTTGTAGATTATAGTGTTCCTTCTGGGAATTCTATAGTGCTAGCGGTTCCTCCTCCATCAAATAGTCGGCATTCAAGTCCACATGGAGATGGTGACTTAGGAAGTGTAGAGCCGCACATTTGGTGGCTTCGGGAAGGTCAGGGACACTAGCTTTAGGTTGGGTAGTAGCAGCTCCAAGGGATTTGATCTGTCAAGTTAATCTTGGCATCCATTGCCTAGGTCATGTAATTGCTGCCATTCAGGGCAAGTTAGGCAAATTCCCTCTTTACAATGCTCGACATATCCTATGTCTATTCATATAAATTTTTTTTACAGAAGGTAAAATCAATATACTCCATGCTTAGTCTTGAATCAATAATGTTTGGTCTATATCTATTCAATACATATTTATCTATAACTTCCCAGAATTTTTCTAGTATTTTTCATAATTTCCTGCTAATTATCAAGCAATTTCTAGAATTACCAATGAAAGAAAAATAAATGCAACATATATGAACATGGAATTATGCTAGGGAAAATAAACCCAAAGATATGAAGATTCCAATATGTGCTAAGACTAAAGTTCAACAAATTTATGGAAGCTCATATACCTAAAAATTCACTTTCTAAGATTTAATGTAAAATTTAGAATTTATTAACCATTTTTTAGAATTACAAGAAACTTCATGGTCCTTAAAGTAATATTTCCACGACTGGTCGTAAATAACTGTAACTTCATGGGTTAAAACGCAAACTTACCACTTTAATTTCTTTTCTTTTTTCTCTCTCACCCGAAAAAGTAACTGGGCCGCATGGCCCGTGGACCATGTTGTTGGGTTGCCACGGCCCACGGTGGCCTACATGACTAGTCGCCTCGCGTTCGCCAAGCTAAGGCAGCGACGACTGGCGTGCGGTGGGTGCGCGGGGGTGTGATAAGGCGGCGAGCGAGTGGCCCGAAGGGCGCAACCGAGTAGGTGCAGCGAGCACTAGAGCGCGAGGTGGTGGGCGTGAGTGTTGTGGGCGCTGGTGTGGAGGGCACAACCGAGCTCGGCGGTGGGCGTGAGCTCGACGAGCGCAGGCACGGCTGGCGTGGCAAAGTGCGGCGGCGAAGGTGCTGCTAGCACGGTTGGCATACAATTTTTTTTATGAACAGTAACTACACAAACCCTAATTTTGGATTGGATTAAATGGGTAATATTGACAATTAGGAAATTTAATCTTCAGGATTAAAAACTGTTCACGTGGGATTAACTTCGTGCTGTGAACTTACGTACAGCTTGCAATCGGTTTAATCGCTTGATGTCAGGCAAAATTCGATGCAATGTCGATTGATGTTGTAGATGATCTTGATTGGCTCTTGGGAGCTTTGTGTTGATAACGTGTTGTAAAACGATTACGACAGACATATATCATACATAATGCATAGATCGAATAGCCAAAACAATCATGAGGAGCATAGACAATATAGTGAGGCAAAACTCTTTTCTCTTTATTGGATTGATTTTCTTGTACAATAGGTGTCATATTTATAGAAGGAAATCTGTTAGAGATAATTCGAATTCGCCCACAAAGAGATAGAGTCCAATCATATCTTAACAACCAGACTAAGGGCCTTTTTGTTTCAACTTTGGATTCTCTAAAAACTGATTTTGGATTGTGGTTTTTGAGAAGCTGATTCTCCAAAAGCTAGAATCCAAAAGTACATATGAAGTGGATTGTGGATTCTAGTGTATATGGGTGGGGTGGATTGTGAGAATCGGATTCTAGAATCAGATTGTTTGTTTCTGATTCTGCTTTTGGGACCAGAATCCAGAATCAAAAGTTAAAACAAACAGGCCCTAAGAGTCTTGCTATACACCGTGGCATTACTGTTTAGTGATGGCAGCATGTTACCAAGTGGGTGCCATTTTTCGGATGATGTGTCACGATCTGATAACGTAAATTGACTTGAAAATTGTAAAACAGTAAGCAAAAAAGGTTACGGTGTTATTGATAAATCAAAACTGGCTTTAACCTTTAGGGGAGTTCTAGATTTATGATAGAAAACTCAATGTTTCGTCTTCTTTCTTTCATTATTTTTACAAAGTTTTCTTCCCCTACCAAGAATGCCCATAGGTCTGAGTTTGGCTTGAAAACTACAGGTTAACGCCAAAATGAACTTAGGTCTAGAAAAATGAATTTGATTTGATTTTAGGGCCGGCCCAGGGAAATGAAACTAGACCTGACCAAATCTTAGGGCCGAAAAAAATACTGATTATTTTAGGCTAGCTTATGCTACCCTGGTTGAATTTTCAGATTTTCGCCAAGGCCAAGATTTCAAATCTCGGCGGGGTAATTTCTTTAAACAAAATTAGGTTTTACTACAGTGATTTTGGTCACTTTTGCCGAAATTTCGCTTTTTGGACCGGATTTTGCATCAAATTTTTTTGGCGAATTATAATGCCTTTTATGAGGAATACATATGAAACATTTGCAAAAAAATATATATACAAATTATGTAACCCTAAACCCTAACTTGGATTTCGGCCTTAAATGATGTATTTCGGCCTTAAATTATATTTTGGCCAAAACCCAAAACCCTAACTTGGGAATTTTATGTGCAAATACTTAGTATTTTGCATTCAAACAGATAGGAAATGTAGATTAATGCTTGCATGATTTTTTTTCATATTTTTCTCAATTTTTTTAGCCCCGGGAGACTATTTCACAAGGGTTGAAAATCACCAAAATTTTGTCAATTTCCCCAAAATTTCAGGATTCCTCAAAAATTCCGGATTTAAAATTTTGTTTTTGAATTTTGGTCACCCCGGGACATTACCCCGAAAATGAAATTTGAAACCTTAGGTCGAGCCTGACAGGGTAATAAAGTGACATCATGCTAGGCCAGGCTACATAATTTTACAATAAAAATAAACAAATGCATTGGCAAGGCTTGAACGGCCGATTTTTGGGATGCCATTTCATTGCCCAGACTAGCATTTGAACGGGTGACACCAGGAATTTTAGTAGAGGTGGCAATTTGGTGCGGTGGGCACGGATAATTCTGTTGACTGCTATGCTTGTGAGATTTTTTTTCTTTCACTAGTATGCCCGTGAAGGTCAACAGGCGAAGATACTTGTCCCCTTAGGTCCAGCCTGACAGGGCAATAAAGTAACATCATGCTAGGCCAGGCTACATAATTTTACAATAAAAATAAACAAATGCATTGGCAAGGCTTGAACGGCCGATTTCTGGGATGCCATTTCATTGCCCAGACTAGCATTTGAACGGGTGACACCAGGAATTTTAGTAGAGGTGGCAATTTGGTGCGGTGGGCACGGATAATTCTGTTGACTCCTATGCTTGTGAGATTTTTTTTCTTTCACTAGTATGCCCGTGAAGGTCAACAGGCGAAGATACTTGTCCCCTTAGGTCCAGCCTGACAGGGCAATAAAGTGACATCATGCTAGGCCAGGCTACATAATTTTACAATAAAAATAAACAAATGCATAGGCAAGGCTTGAACAGCCGATTTTTGGGATGTCATTTCGTTGCCCAGACTAGCATTTGAACGGGTGACACCAGGAATTTTAGTAGAGGTGGCAATTTGGTGCGGTGGGCACAGATAATTCTGTTCACTCCTATGCTTGTGACATTTTTTTATTTCACTAGTATGCTCGTGAAGGTCAACAGGAGAAGATACTTGTCCATACCTATTGTTCGTCGGTTGCCCATCTACCCGTCAATGAAGAACACACAAACGTGAGAAACCAAATGCTGCAATATTTCTGCCCACTTCAAACAAAACGCAAATAATTGCAAAACATTTGGATTGTTCATCTCTGTTTCTGCCAGACTTTTGAAACAAAATCCCATGTTTTCCAAATCAATCAAGAATGCCTGACCAAATCTAAGATCACCAAGAACAATAAACAAAAACAAAAGTGCATTGGCATTTATCGGAGGAGGGATCCTCTGGAGTCTGGACAACATTGGACAACATTCTTCAGGCGCTGGGGTGTGTGGCATTGGAGGGGGTAGGGAGTAGGGAGCAAGGTTTCAAATTCCGGTTTCGGAATAAATTTCGCCCCAGGCCGGATAACGAAATTTTGGCGAAATTTCAAAATTTTGGAATTATTTCGGAAAAAATTTGAATTTGAAAATTCAAATCCGGTCCAATCCGGAAAAAAAAACCGAAATTCGGCGTAAAAACCCGAAATTTCGGGTTTTTTGCACTGGCTGAAAAGTGGTCTAAAAGTTATCAAAAAATTTTGAAATTTGTTTTGGAGGTTCCTGACACAATTTTGATGTTCTCACAAAAATTTCAGCTGATGATAACATCTGACGAATTTTTAAAAATTCGGAGAGTGGTACTGTCCTGATAAAACACTGACCGACAAGTTTGATCGGAATGGAAAATGGTACAAATAAAGTTATAAACTGTTGGAATTTTTTGTGAATGTTTATGATCCATAACTAATGTTCTCATAAAAATTTCAGCTGATTATCACATGTGAGGGAATTTTAAAAATTCGTAGAGTGGCGCTGTCCTGATAGAACACTGACCGACAAGTTTGATCCGAATGGAAGATGATACAAATGAAGTTAGAAACTGTTGAAATTTTTTGTGCATGGTTATGATGTATCTATAATGCTCTCATAAAATTTTCAGATGATGATCAAACTGTATTAATTTTTAAAAATTCGAACAGTACTACTGCCATGTTAAAAGGCTTACCGGCAAACTTGAACAAAATGAAAAATTAAGTAAACCATAATTTTTTGAAAATTTTAAATAATGGTGATAAGGAAGTTCTTAATATCCCGTAAAAATTGTGATTCATGATCACACTCCAGTGAATTTATAAAATTCTTACAAGGCACAGTACCATTTATGTTCTTTTCTTTTTGATTTTTGAAATATAATATAACAAACGAAGTTCAATGCTTACATAGATTTGATTGACCAAACAAACAAAGTTTAAATTTTTTGAAAAATTTATATAATGTTACTGAGTCAACTATTAATCTCTAAAAAAAATTAGGTCATAATCACACTCAACAAAATTTATAAAATTCTGACAATATAACTGTCCCAATTATGTTCATTCTGTTTTTGATTTTTTAAAGATAACAAATGAAGTTAAATTATTTTGAAATTTTTTATGTATGATCCTAATATACTAATAATAGTATCATAAAATTTTCAGATTATTATCATGCTTGTAAAATTTTATAAAAATCTGACAGTGTTTCTGCCAAAATTTTAAAATGTTTAAAAAATTAGGTTTTTCAACAAATTTGCATAGGAGATGACTTTCCTAAGGGTTATTGGACCAAATCCGGTCAAATCTGGCCCTAAAATTTCAAAACCGGCCAAAAAAACACGAAATTTCGCCCAAAAAAATGAAATTTCGGAGTTTACTGTAGCAATTTCAAATTTTTTTTAATTTTTTTTCCGGCCGGTACTTGAGATTTCGGGGTGGTCCGAAATCCGAAATTTCGCCGAAATTTTGAACCTTGGTAGGGAGAGCATATTTGGAGTGGACTAGGGAGAGCAGATCTGGGGGTGGAAAACACAACAGCTTGCCCTTCTGTTAGTGTCAGAATTTAGCAAAGCATAACTAATTTGTCAGGCTAAGGATAAAGATGGGTATTTCTGGCCGATATCAGTTAAAAAAGGAAAAGATAGATTAAAGATAGAATTATGACCGATATTGACTCATAGATGGAATTTTATCTATACAAAGGCCGATACAGATCACAGTTGGCGACGTATTGGAGAAGGATACAATCGGCCGATGCACTATAAAAAGGGGGTCGAAGGCAAGCAGAAGGATAACCCAATCAATCAAACAACTCGCATCTACTTTTATTTACTTTTTCCTATCAACTAGGAGTAGCTTCTTAATTTAGAATTTCTCTTGTAATCTGATTTTGATCAATAAAGTTGCGCATCACCGATTGTTGATCTTCCTCGATTACACCAAGTTTGATTTTCTCCTATCTTGTTGCACATCGCCTTCTTCGGAAAAATCTACCTCCTACCATCTAATTAGCCCTAATCAGCTGTTTAGACTTATCTTTACCCTTGATTTGATCGGTTTTTTATAGCTGTTTAGATATTTGCCAATGTCACATTATATCGGCTTTGAGCGTATATTTTCTATCTATCTTGCCGATTCCAATATCAAATCGGCTGGCACACCTTTAACCTCATTGAACCCGGCATTCGCTTGTGTTTGTGTTGATCAATCCGTCGTCATATTTTTCGGTGCCAACAAACTTTTGGCACGCCCAGTGGGACATGATGTCTTTTGCCAGAAAGCCAATCCCATCGTCCGACCTCAACACTAAAGCTATAATCGTCCCAACATTGGACGATTTGACATTTGAACAGCGCAAGGAGATAGAGGATCGAAAAGTTGCGCTCGAGGAGATAATGCTAAGCTGCTATCAAAAACTCGACGTGGTGTCACTCAAAAAATTGCATTATCGATGGTCAATCCCCTCAGTGACACAGGGATTTCTGATACATCAGTAAGTCAATACATGCATGCGCAAGCTAAATTATCTACGGTTATTAATCAATATGCGCACCATGCTTTGATCAATGAATCATCGACATTGGTAACAACTCTTAAGCCGATGATCGCTAATAGTGTTAAGACTATAGCTCAAGAGTTGGCATCGGCTGGAGGCCTGCTCAATCTAATGTAGACCCTGCCTAATTACCCGGTCTACTTAGTAGTACCAAACACGCAAAACACGGTGTTAATGGCTGATCCTAAGCCATCGGCTACGACTCCATCTCTTACTATGATACAAACCCAACCGACCATAATATTACCACGAGATCATCGTGCAAGTGGGGTTGTGCATTATCAAGCATATACCGATGCTGCTAAGTTCGATGAATCAGCCAACTTACCACCATCGGCGCCGTTATATGCTTTCCCCAATCAGTTTCATAGCCGATTGAACCTCCTAGGCACCCACAGTACCTTGAGCCGATTCCGCAGAGAAATATGGCTCCATACAAGGTTGTAACGTACTTGAAGCCCTTCGTTCCAGTACCAGAGCCGATTGCTAGGAAAAACAATGTAGGTTATGAGCAATCTGGTCAGTTCCCATCGGCTCAAACGACCTATCAATCTGAGCTTACGCTCGGGGGCAGAATGGTAATTACGAGCATAATTAGCAAGCTTCTAATATTGTATCAGCTAATTTATTAAATTGGACTGATCAGATATATATCGTATTGTGAGACCAATTCGGCAAATAGCCCAAGGGAAAGGTTACGGGCTATCGAAAGCCATACCTTGATTACATTGATCGGATGCCGTATCCTAACGACTTCAAAGTTCCTGATTTTGTGAAATTCTCAGGGGATGACTCCGTCACACTTTGGAGCACATCAGACGTTTTATCGCGCAATGCGGTGAAGCTACTTAGTTCGATAGATTAAAGATTAGGTTATTCCCGCTATCTTTGTTAGAAGCTAGTTTTACGTGGTTCACAAGCTTACCCTCAAATTCGGTCAATTTTTGAACTGATTTAGAGAGCCGATTCTATGAGTACTTTTTCTCTGGAAGTCTGGAACTTAGAATCTCCGACTTGAATTCTGTTCGCCAGAAGTTTGGGGAATCAGTTACAGATTATATTAAGAGGTTTAGGGAAGTGAGAAATCGGTGTTTTAGTGTCACTCTGCCAGATAATCAGTTAGCCGATTTAGCCTTCCAAGGGTTAATTCCCTAGCTGAAGGAAAAATTCGACGAACAGAAATTTACCGATTTAAGTCACTTGTTACATAGGATATCGGCTCAAGAAAGCCGTTTTATCGATAATAGAGGTTTTAGGGATAAATTCAAGGCTAATAATAATAAATATAAAGAAAAAGGCAAGGTTAACCTCGTCGAATATGGCTCAAGTGATTCATCTGATGACGACGAGGCTGAGATAAATATAACTGAATGGGTTAAATGGAATAAGAAGTCCTTAGTCTGTTCCTCGTTTAGGTCGACTAAAAATAAGTCAAAAATAAAATATACTTTTAATGTTTCTAAATGTGACTGTATTTTTTATCTATTGCTGCAAGAAAAAATAATATGGTTGACTGAAGGACACATTATACTGTCGGCTAATGAAATAAAAAAGCGAAGGTATTGCAATGGCATCATTCATTTTCTCATAATATTAATGATTGCAATATTTTTTTACAGCAGATACAATCAGCTATAGAAGATGACTGACTCAAATTCACAGAGGAGCCGACGTTGCAATTGGATGCTAATCTTTTTTCGATTAATATGGTTCAATGTTCTGGAAAAGAAAAAGAACCTATACATGATATGGGGTCAAAAGTTGCCCGTCATGTTGATGTTCAGTCGAGCTCTAGTGGAAAGGAGACCCTGAAGATTACGGCTGGCTCGTTGCAAATAGAAATTGACAGTGAAGGAAAGAGTTCAAAAACCATTAAGCCGAAGGGTGATTTGCAGATCAGCAAGTGGTACAAGGCTGAGAGAGCATCGCCACCACAAAGGCCGATTCACAAACCAAAGCTAACTTTCTTCCAGCTATTAGGAAAATATGAAAGAAGCAATAGGCCATGTTATCCTGCACGTTAGCCAGAAAATATGTATTGGCCCGATAACTTGGAAAAGGCTCACTAACGATAACCTTTTTGGCAGCTTTGTTGGGAGAGGGGGTCAGCTTTGCCGTCACCATATACTTGTCCGATGGAACATTATCTGAGCCAAGCTAACTGGCAACGACAGTCAGCTAAAGATAGAATATCTAAGCCGATGCAGGGCTGTCATAATGAAGTTCGTAGAAGATCGGTTCATGAAAGGATTTCTAGACTGATCTAGTCACATATGCGATTGGAAGAGGTAAGTTCTACGACCAAGGATAATCTGGCAGGAAAAATATGTGAGCCGATCAAACTTAAAGTCAGATGGTGTCCTCTAGGGTTTAGCCAATCACAACGTAGACGACTTCAGACGCTAAGGACCCAGGAGATGAGAGAAGACAAGCAAGAAAATAAAGAGACGAAGCATTCAATGAGCCCCACCAATTAAAATTGCTAAAAAAGAGTGGAGGAGAAAGGAGCCGGTTGAAGATGAGTACGATTCAACCGATGATCTGGATTCACCCGTGATTCGAGATGATTCTCCACCTCCAATGACATCAACATGGTGTTCATTTTGCTGTCGAATTTAAAATAAGTACAGTATCAGCTAAAGAGACGTTTGCTCAGTTGTGCTTGAGGCTCAAGATGCAGTTTTTGAGAAGTCTCAAGATGATCATCGGCATTTGAAGCCATCATATTTAAAAGGTCATATAAATAGCAAGCTGATATCGAGGATGCTAATTGGTGGAAGCGCGACAGTTAATCTGATGCCATACACTACTTAAAAAAGCTAAGTAAGTCCGACGATAATCTTATTAAAACTAACATAGTTTTAAATGATTTCACAGGTGATCCCACTGAAGCAAGAGTGGTTATGGTAACAGAGTTAACAGTTGACAGCAAAACTTTGCCAACCTCTTTTTCGTGGTTGACACCAAGGGTAATTACAAAGTTTTACTAGGGCGAGACTGAATTCACGCCAACTGCTATGTCCCGTCGACCATGCATCAGATGCTCGTCCAATGAAACAGGAATGCGGTTGAAGTGGTTCAAGCTGATACATCGGCTCACATCGCCATGGCGAGTTCAGACGCAAACTGGCAACATGAAAAAGCCGAGAGTATATCGGGTAAAACTCTAGATTATTGTGATTTCATCTGTATCAACAAGACATAGCTTATTTCGATCAACGTAAGGCCAAACACGCTTGATCAGACAGATGAAATTTTATGCCGATAGAGTCCAAATCGGCAATAAAAACTTTATAAGACAAAATACAAAGCTATCGGTAGACAACGGATAGCTATGAGGCCATTGAAGATTTTCAACAAATCGAGAAATTAGGCCAAGGTTTCACGTCGACTGATTTGCTAGAGGAAGTCAACATAGGTGATGGTGATAGAAAAAGACCAACTTTTATTAGTTCAAAGTTAGCCACAGATTATAAAGAAAATTTAGTCAAGATATTTAAAAATTATAAAGATTGCTTTGCTTGGAAATATCATGAGATGCCTGGTTTAAGCCGATAACTTGTTAAGCATCGGCTACCTATAAAGCCAGGTTATTGGTTGTTTAAACAGTCCCTTAGATGATTTAATCTGGCCGTGTATACCATTATAAAAGAAGAAATTGAGCGATTATTGAAGGTTAAGTTTATCAAGCCTTCCGATATGTTGAATGTGTTTCTAATATCGTTCTTGTTATGAAGAAAAATGGCAAACTCAGGGTGTGTGTTTATTTTAGAGATTTAAATAAAGCCACACCAAAGGACGACTATCCAATGCCAATAGCCAATATACTTACCAACGCTGCATTGGGAAACAAGATTATTAGTTTTCTTGATTGTAATACCGGATACAACCAAATATTCATGGCAGAAGCCGATATACCTAAGACAGCTTTTAGGTGCCCTAGGTTTGTTTAAGTGGGTGGTGATGACATTCGGCTTGAAAAACGCTGGTGCAACATATCAATGTGCCATGAATTTACTTTTTCATGATTTAATCGGCCATATTGTGGAAATTTACATCGATGATGTTGTAAAATCTAAGGAAGATTTGCAGCATATGGCCGAAGTGTTAAAAAATACAAGAGCACACAGTTTAAAGATGAATCTGTACAAATGTGCTTTTGGTGTCTTGGCTGGGCAGTTTTGGGCATTATGGTTCGTGAAAGAGGAATTAAAGTTAATCAAGAAAGGGTCAAAGCTATAGTCAAAACTAAGCCACCAGCCTGCAAAAAGGACTTACAGAAGTTGATCAGCAGGATTAATTATTTACAGCGATTTATTTCAAATTTTTCTAGTTGTATTAGTTCATTAACCCCACTATTAAATTTAAAGGATAATCAATACTTTGTTCGGGGAGCCGATCAGGAGAAAGCTTTCGAGAGCATAAAGGATTATTTCTCTAATCCTCTAGTTTTAGCCACACCTCAAATAGGTATACCATTTAAATTATATATATCGGCTGAAGATGCGACAATTGGAGCTGTTTTGTGGCAAGAGATTGACAGTAAAGAGCGAGTTATTTTCTACTTGAGCCGACAGTTGATTGATGCAAAAACCAGGTACGCTTTTGTAGAAATACTCTGCTTATCATTATATTTTGCCTGCACGAAGTTAAGACTTTATATATTAGCATCGGCTTGTAAAGTTATTTATAAAACTGATGTTATAAAATATATGTTGTCAACTCCAATTTTGTGAGGTTGGCTTGGCAGATGGGCCTATATGCTCATTGAGTTCGATCTAACATATGAATCTGCTAAAGCTGTTAAGGGTCAAGTGATTGCCGATTTTATAACAGGATACAAAACTTATACAAATACTGATCTAGTATCTGTTGCCCTTTGGCAACTATTTTTTGATAGATTGGTATGTCGAGAAGGCGATGGTTTCGGAATAGTGTTGATTTCGTCAAAAGGATATAGTTTTGAGTTCGCATTTAGGCTGAATTGCAGATGTTCTAATAATCAAGCAGAATATAAAGCATTGCTTAAAGGCCTACAACTACTCGATAATATCGGAGTTGATTCTGTTGAGGGTTATGAAGATTCTCTGTTGGTGGTCCAGCAGACTAAGAGAGAATATAACTGCTATGATGAAGTTTTGATCAAAAATTTGAAGCAATGTCTCGCTATGATCGGCCCATTCAGTTCTTTTTCCATTTGTCATATTCCTCGTGAGTTAAATGAACAGGCTAACTTGCTAGCTCAATAAGCATCGGACTATAAAGTTTTTTGTAGACTACAAGAATTCGAGCCGATAGAAAAAAATGATCATGTGTGTTACCACTAATGATTGGAGAACAAAAATGGTAGAATATTTGACCGATCTCTCAAAACCTATTGATCGGAGAATCAAGCAACATGCCTTAAAGTATGACCTCTTCGATAATGTACTCTATTATCGGACTTTAGAGGGTTTGTTACTAAGATGTCTTGAAGCTGAAGAAGCAATAGTGGCCATGGGAGAAGTGCACGAAGGCATTTGTGGATCCCATCAATCGGCTCAAAAGATGAAATGGCTGTTAAGGTGTAATGGACATTTTTGACTGACAATGTTGGAAGATTGTTTCACGTATTGTAAGGGATGTCAGACTTGTCAGAAATTTGGCAACGTGTAGTTGGCTCCAGCATCGACTTTGCATCCAATTATCAAGGCTTGACCATTCAGAGAATGGGGAATAGATGTAATCGGACAAATATTTCCTTCGTCGAGCAAAGGCCACAAATTCATATTGGTCGCGATCGATTATTTTTCTAAATAGGTTGAGGCAATCCCGCTTAAAAAGGTTACAAGTGTTGAAGCTATCGGATTTGTTACAGAACATATTGTCCACCGATTTGGACTTCCACAGACTATTATGACCGGTCAGAGCACTGTGTTTATGTTCGATAAGTTTCAAAGCTCTGCCAGAAGTTTGGGTATAAAGTTGTTGAATTCATCACCTTATTATGCTCAGGCTAATGGTCAAGCCGAGTTATTAAATAAAATGTTGATTAAGTTAATCAAGAGGAAAATTGAAGAAAAGCCAAGGAATTGACATGTAACGTTATCAGAGTCATTATGGACCTATCGGATTACATACCGTGGTGTAACAAAATTATCGCCCTACCAATTGGTCTATGGACGCCCTTGGAAATCGACATAGAGTCAATAAGAACGGCCAAACAACATGGTTTGTCGACTCAAGATTATAAGGATTTGATGACTGATAATTTGGACGACTTGGCATAATTATGTTTACATACGTTGGATCGGCTTAAGAAGAATAAGGCAAGAGTTGTAAAGGCTTACAATAAAAAAGTGATGCCTAAGTCATTCTATGAAGCCGATTTGGTTTGGAAAACTGTATTGTCTGTCAGATCTAGGGATAACTAATTAGGCAAATGGTCTCTAAACTGGGAGGGACCGTATAGAGTTCATCGGCTTGTAGATGGTAATTATTATATTTTGGAGACGTTGGAAGGTGTGGTGTTTCCTAAGGCGATTAATGGTAAGTACTTGAAGAAGTATCACCCAAGTATTTGGATTGGCTCCTAATCGGCTAAGGATAGCTATTGATCGTGAAAAGCCAAATTAACTCATTGCAGTTGATTCTGGCTATAGACTAAAAGTAAACTACAACTGATTATTAACACCACACTTAAAGCAGAAAAGGGATTAAAGCATGAATAATAATCGGTTAAACAATCGATTATCAGTGTTTTACAAAGCATTCAAAATATTGTTCGAGACAGCTCATCCATTACAAACATTCATAAAACAAAGGCCGATCGAAAGTTAATTGAGGGTTGCACCGAGAGCCGACAGTGAAGCAGCAACCCTGGCAATGATCTGTTCCACATCCTTAAGAATTTTATTATCTTCTTCTTCTAAGCTGGGAACCGGAACGATTTTGGCCGATTTCTTTTTTACTGATTCTATGGCCATACCAAAGCCAACCTTCTGATTCTTCAAAGCCGATGATGTGGATATTATGTACTCTTGGACTTCGGCCAGAGAAGCATTGACTTTGGCCAACTCTTCTTCCAAGGATTTTTGGCTGATTCAAGCTTGAGTACCATTTCCTTGGTAGCCTTTAGGGATTTATATTATTAATCATATTGGGCCTTGAGAGCTTTGGTGTCGGCTACTAGCTTGTCGAGCAACTTCTGATCTTCGCACTATGCAGCCCGATGAGCGATTCTTGCCTTGGCTGCCTCCACCGCATCTTTCTTCTTGTCGAGGTGGCATACCTCTAGCAATGCGGTCATCGCCTCTTCTGGCAGATTGGCTTGCACCACCGCTATGGCATCCCTGAGAGGTTGGGCATTTTCGAGCAGGTTGGCCGATGGGGTGAAGAGCAGTTTGAAGAAGCTGTTCAATTTGTCTGCTAGACCTAGGGCCGAGATCACTTGAGCTGACGCATCCTTTGACACGGCCAAGATCTTTTGGATCTCCTCTGGGAAGTTGTCCATGCCCAGATCGACCTCATCCTCTGGATCGTACCAATCGAATCTGAGCACATTGCTCATGGACTTGATTGGCTTGGCGCTAGGCTTAGTAGCAGCAGCAAGAGCGGCGGTGGCGATTGGTGTGGCCTCAATTGTGGCCTTTGGTGTCGGCTGTGATGGAGGAGGAGGAAAGTGTACTTCATTAGGAGGATCGGTCAAGACATCGGCTACGAATGACGGTAGAGAAAAAGAAGGTTGCAAGAAATGTCGTAAGTCCTGTTAGCCGATGCAATAAAAATTGCGTTGCAAATCAGTATGAATTTTTTTACCTGACCAGTGCCTAAGACATGTGGGTAACTTTCAGCCGATTACTCTTGTGGCCTACTACCTCTACTGGCCAATGTATTCTTGTTAGGGCGGCCACGTTTCTTCTGTGTTAAATAATCGGCTAAAAAGTTAGTTAACAAAAGAGGTGACAAAAATACAACATGAGACCGACGGGTACTTACTGGCTTCTGCTTGTCTAAGTTCGACAAAGATTGTGCATGGGCACTCAGGGTGGCTGATGAGTAGCCAACCATTGCAGTTCCGACGTCTGGGCGAGGCCGTTTGCTCGATTGCCCCGTGCTCGATGATGCCCTAATGGTTTTCTTGCTAGCTTGTTTTTCCTGAAAGATAACTCAAGCCAATAAGTTAAATTGAAGGAAAAAAGAAAAATATGGGGTATTAAAAGTAAGCTACCTTAGACGATTCATTGTCAACCGTATCGGCAGAATTTGAGTTAGTATAACCCACTGAACTAGCATCACTGCTAGAACTCATACTAACGGATTCAAAAACTAATGTCGGCACTGGTTGATAATCTCGCAAGAAATCAGATATTATGGCCGATAGTGTGCGTTCTTCAGGATAAAGCCTGTTGGAGATTATTGATCACCATTGCTTGGATTTCTCGGCTTGACGTTGATGGACCAAAAAATGAGGTAAATGTTGGAGCTGCAGGTCATCGGCTATATGTATGGCTATTTGAGCCATTGATTCACGGCGCACTCTGTCCCTCGGGCGTAGCCGATCCAAGAGGCAGAAGTTGGGAGGGACTTGGCCAAACCCAAATTGCTTGGTGTAGACTCTGGGGTGGTAAAATTCATATGATGGTTGGAATGTCCGACCCTTGGCATGTAAGTCGATAGAGAGTACGCAGGGAGACAAGAAGATTTTACACAAGTCCAATGTTTCTTCAGGCATATCTGAACTGTCAGTTGTCAAGTGCAGAAAAGAAGGATAAAGATATCCATCAGTATCCCTGTATCTAAAAAATTCCTTTGATGGGTATCTCAGCTATCCAGTTCAAAGAAAAAGGATAAATACTTAGCTACCCCAGATGGAGTCATCTTTGTGTCCGATGAGCATAGGATGAACCGTTCGCCAAATGATCGGCTGTCTCTGAAAGATTTAGCCTGATGCTCCAAATAATCTTCACAAGGGAATAAGCTCGTTATCGATGAATCAATTTGGAATTGTTGGCTGAAAGCATAATAGAGCCAAACTTGTATAAACCATAGCAGACCATCAACATTGTCGACAGAGTATTGTCCTAGTCAGGTGAAGAGCCAACTTCTGATGATATGCATCATTTGATAAACTGCTCCTAAAAATAATTTCCCTAAGGCAAGCCTATATCTTTCTACGAGTTGCTCGGCTATGACTTGATAGACTTGAGTTGGCCCAAGAGAAGCTCCACAGAAAATGTATCGGTCAAGCCACATATTTAAGAAGGTAGCATGCTCTTTGTCCGATGCAGGGTCAACCCCTTTATTATTTTCAAATTACTTGCTCCAGCCTTCTCTCTTGGTTAAGATCAATCTATATTGTGGCTTAGCGCTGAAGGCCGACAGCTGATTTCCGTTTGGTCTTAAGCAGCATAATTGGGCCACGTCCAAAAGGGTTGGTCCGATAGGACCTGACCTGAACATAAAGGAGTTCAAGGTGTCTGACCAGAAATAGCATGCCGTGGCCACCAAGGGCTCATTAGCTTTTGGATTGACCAAGGAAACAGGAAGGCACTCCAATATGCCCATTTGCTCCCACAAGGGCATTTTTTGCGTGGCTACTCTATTATACCAGTCGTGCCAATCTTTTAAAGCTGTCGGCCAAGCTCTAAAGCTTTTGCTCCATCCATTGATGTTGTACTCAGGAGCATGAAGAGGAAGCCTAGGTATATCCCGTTCTATGATAGCCGATGGATCTAGGTTGCCTAACGGACCTAGGTAAAACTGGTTTTCACTATCAGGCACAGGGATAAATACCTGATTTGAGTCCATTGTCCTTTAGCCGATGAGATGAAACGCTAGCAGAGGAGTCTTGAAGACAAGGAAAATGAGGAGCAAACCGACGGTGAAGGGTGCGAGAGCTTGAGCGTGTGATAATAACGGGAGAATGTGCCCTATATTTATAGAGGGGTAAAAGGAACAGTAAAAGGCAAAAAAATTTCCCGAATTGGCTGTTGCGGTTATGGTAAAAATGACGCATTTTAAAGATTACGGCGTAATATGTGGAGCGGTTACCAAAGACGGCGGTGAAAGTATTGTGAAAATCATGATTAAGCCGATGGTGGTTGAAGCCGACGAAGAAGATTTTCAGAAGAAAACATATTATCTCCCAAAAATAGGAGACATATGTTAGCACCATAATTTGGCAAGGCATACCTAATTTATCATGTAAGGATAAAAATTGGTATTTCTGTCCGATATCGGTTAAAAAAGGAAAAGATAGATTAAAGATAGAGTTATGACCGATGTTGACTCAAAGATGGAATTTTATCTATACAAAGGCCGATACGGACCACGGTTGGTGACGTATTGGAGAATGATACGATCGGCTGATGCACTATAAAAAGAGGGATCAAGGGCAAGCAGAAGGATAATCTAATCAATCAAGCAACTCGCATATACTTTTATTTACTTTTTCCTGTCAACTAGGAGTAGCTTCGTAATATAGAATTTCTCTTGTAATTCGATTTTGATCAATAAAGTTGAGCATCGCCGATTGTTGATCTTCCTTGATTACACTTGGTTTGATTTTCTCTGATCTTGTTACGCATCGTCTTCTTCAGAAAAATCTACGTCCTATCATCTAATTGGCCCTAATCAGCTGTTTAGACTTATCTTTACCGCTGATTTGATGATTTTTATAGTTGTTTAGATCTTTGCCGATTGTCACATTATATCAGCTTTGAGAGTATATTTTCTATTATCTTGCCAATTCCAGGATCGAATCGGCTAGCTTTTCTCGAACCTTATTGAACCTAATGTTCGCATGTGTTTAAGCCGATCAATCCATCATCATATTTTTCGGCGCAAACACCTTCGTGGCTCCCGTTGCGTGTGTGTTTGAGGGTTTGTGTGGCGGCGGTTGCTGCTTTGCGTCTCCCTTGCATGCGTGTGTGCTTCGGACGGTGCTTGTACTGTGTAGGCTCTTGAGGTTTGAGTCTAGGTTCTTAGGATATTAGGCTTGCTCTTTGGGCCGGCCCAACTAACTCCTCTATTTCTTTTGCTTAACAATTTGTTAGGCAGTACAGTGACTAGTAAACTACTAATGGTGTGTTTGGTTGGTGGGATAAGGTTGAATGGGATGGGATGGTTTGTGTGGCTGCTGCTGCTTTGCGTCTCCCTTGCATGCGTGTGTGCTTCGGACAGTGCTTGTACTGTGTAGGCTCTTGAGGTTTGAGTCTAGGTTCTTAGGCTATTAGGCTTGCTCTTTGGGCCGGCCCAACTAACTCTATTTCTTTTGCTTAACAATTTGTTGGGCAGTACAGTGACTAGTAAACTACCAAGGGTGTGTTTGGTTGGTGGGATGAGGTTGAATGGGATGGGATGGTCCTGTACCATTTGATTCTATTGTTTTGGTTGAATGGAATGGTTCAGCATCTATAGAGAATATTCCTCAAATTTGTATCCTATCATCCAGAATAGGATGGTTCTATTCAAGCAACCAAATAAATGGATAATTTTTTTCTTAAATTATCTCATATATGTACCACTTGTACAAGCAACCAAACATACCTAAGTTATTCTCTAAAAAAAGGTAAACTACTAAGTATTGGGCCCACATGTTGGCTTGTCTCACGGGCGAAGCGGGCATGGAGGCCATCGCCGATGCCATGCCCATTAAGCCATCGGACAAGACTTTGTGCTCACAAACGTACTGGTGGGCAAAATAAATAAAAATATACCTATCTCTATTAGGGTAACTATCCACGGATAAACAGGCGAGATTGGTATCTAGACCTAAATGGCCTCAGGCCGGGACTGGTTTTCCCAAGATCCGAATGAGCCCTTCGTTAGCAGAGCCCAACACTACTACAGAACAGCCAATCCTTGCCGGCATATCACTGCCGGTTAGGACCGAGCCGGCAGTGATAACGTATCTCTGCCGGTTCGAAAGTTAAGTTGGGGGGGATAACTTATCACTGCCGGTTCATGCAACCAACCGGCAAAAAGCAAGATATCACCGCCGGTTTGAGACAACAACCGGCAGAGATATATCACCGCCGGTCGTGCTTAAACCGCAGGATACTTGCATTTTCACCGCGGGTTAAAGCAAGGACCGCAGTGATATTATCTTCCGCGCAGATATATTTTTCGCAAGATTCAGAGCTTATCACCGCGGTTCGCGCAGTAACCGTAGTGATAAGTCTTCTATATAATCGAGACCCCGCTCTCGACCGATCGAGCAAAGACAGAGAGGCGCCTGCCTTTTGCTCGATTTGTATATTGCAACGATCCAGAAAAATTTGTTAAAATTTGTATTGTACTTCTTTTCGAGGTTAGTAATTTGATCTCTATTTTTGTAAATAATAAAAATTGCCACGTGGATTTTTACATAATGACAAAAGGTGTATTTTCAAATGTTGAAATAATAAAACTTGTTAGATGGATATTTACCTAATAAAAAATTTTGATATATTTTAATGTACTCAAAGTATATCCTAAGTGCTTACAATTTTTTCCAAATTTGTAAATAATAAGGAATTGCAAGATGGATATTGACGAATGAAAAAGATTGATATATTTGGATATAGTCTAAATATATCATAACTATTTACAATTATTTTCATTTTTACAATACTAAAAATTGCTATATGGATATTTACATAACGGAAAAAGGTTGATGTATTTTAATATAGTCAAAATTGCTACATATGTTTTTAAATCTAATTGTCTACAATTATTTGTTATTTGCAATTATATGCGTATGTAATGTTTGATTTAATTAATTGTAGATGGACCAAGGTGGATGTATGACACGGACCGTTGTAGGGGCGTAGTTTTTAATGGTGTGAGTTATTTTCTAAACGTATCGCGCGCGCACAAGTCGAAGAATCTGGCGGACTACATGTGCTGTCCATGCGTTGATCGCAAAAATCGGTATTTTCTACCATAGAGTCGATACGCGCACACTTGCTTCAAGAGGTTTCAAGGTGGCTATACTGTTGGACCAAGCACGGCGAAGATGAGATTGTACATGAAGGGCAACACATTATTGAAGATGACGGAGACAACGGTATGACGGCAGCTTGAAGATACGCTTGTCGGCGACCACGACGAAGATCCGATCAAATGTTGCGTGATGGGGAGGAGACTTCACGAGTGAAAGAGAGTTTCAAAAGTTCCAACATATGGTACAGACTCCACGACACCATTGTACCCAGCCGCAAGGAGGAGCACAAAAATTGCGGATCGTGCTTACACTCATCGCAGCTTGAAGGCAAGCAATGGTTGGTCCGATAAGAGCTTCACCGAGCTCTTATGTCTCTTGGGGATTTGCTTCCAGAGGGTAACGTGTTGCCTACATAAGTACGCATCGCCAAGCAGTTGTCCGCCTGCTGGGATTGGAAGTACAAAGGATACACGCATGTCCAAACGATTGCATGTTGTATCGCAATGAGTTTG
This sequence comes from Otatea glauca, assembly GCA_036346275.1. Taxonomy (NCBI): domain Eukaryota; kingdom Viridiplantae; phylum Streptophyta; class Magnoliopsida; order Poales; family Poaceae; genus Otatea; species Otatea glauca. Next base: position 32,104,451 of record CM070726.1, on the reverse strand, counting down.
CGGACTTGATGGTGTGTTGTTTGCAAAGCAAAGCGGTATAAGGGCAACGATGAAGACATCGATAATGAAGATGTCGGGTGAAGCGTAAGAAGATGAGATCTCCCGTAAGGTGGTGTGGTATTTTCCTATAATTCCCGTCTGAATCGATTGTTTGCGAACAAAAGGCATGCCCAATTGCTACGATGGCACGCCAAGAGCGTAAGAACGATGGAATGCTCAGACACCTCACGACGTGCAATGGAGGAACATCGACGTAAAATATAAGAAGCACTTTGCATATGATGTAAGGAATATAAGGTTCGGGTTGAGTACGGATGGGATGAATCCTTTCGGTAACATGAGCATCGTCATAGCACTTGGCGGTAACTCTATGTATCTACAACCTTCCTCCTTGGCTTTGTATGAAGCGGAAGTACATTATGATGCCACTATCGATCCAAGGGCCCGTGCAACCCGCAACGATATCGATGTGTACCTCAAACCATTGGTTGAAGATCTTCTAATCTTGTGGAACGATGGAGTACGGGTATGGGATGAGTATAAAAGAGAGAACTTTATCCTACGCGCATTGTTGTTCGTGAACCATCAATGATTACCCCGGCTTGGTAACTGTCGGGCGCGACGACAAAAGGCTTCAATGGATGCGCCCAATGCTTAGATGGTACAGCTAGTCGGTGGTCAAGAACTGTCGAAAAATGTCTTACATGCGGCATCGTAGGTTCCTCCGCAAGGATCACCCATACCGCAATAATAAGAAAGCTTTTGATGGGACAAAGGAGACCGCTTTAGCTCAAGAATCACACCGAGAGAGATATTTGCAGCTGTAAGGGATCTTAAAATTATCCACTAAAGGGAGCAGCAAAGACATCTATCCCGAGTTCCGTGATAAGGCTCCTTTGTGGAAAAAGATATCGATATTTTGGGTCCTACTCATCGGGCAAGACTTAGAAGTGCGACACGCAATCGACGCCATGCACATAGAGAAGAACGTGTGTGAACTTGCTTGGTATCTTATCGATATACCGCAAAACAAAAGATACTCTCCAAGCACGGATGGACCTTGAAGATATGAAACTCGGGAAGGAGCCGCATCACGTAGACATGGATACTGGGGAAAAGTACCTTCCCGCACTGCTACACTCTGAGCAAGAAAGAAAAATTGGCCTGCGCGAATGCTTGCACGGAGGAAAGTTCCGTCCGGATACTCGCCAACATAAAGAGACTAGTCTCAATGAAAGACTTAAAATTAATTGGTATGAAGTCTCACGATTGCCACGTGATGATGACGCAGATGCTTCCAATTGCGCTTAGGGTGTTCTCGCAGAGAAAGTCCGAGACCCAATTGTGAAGTTGTGTTCATTCTTCAACGCGATTTCACGTAAGGCCATCGATCCATTGAAACTAGATAAGCTACAGGAAGACGTGGTCCACACTCTTTGCGGGCTCGAGATGTGTTTCTCCATCTTTTTGATATTATGGTCCATCTCATTGTTCACATCGTGAAAGAGATACTGATTCTAGGTCCCGTGTTTCTACATCGATGTATCCTTTGAGAGATTCATGGGGTCATAAAGAAATATGTTCAGAATCGACATCGGTAGGAAGGTTGCATTGCGATGGTTGGGGAACCGAGAAGGTCATTGAGTTCTGCGCTGATTACATGGATCTCAAACTGATTGGTCCGCCTACATCACGACATGAGGGTAGGCTACAGGAAAAGGGACATCTGGCAGAAATCACTCCGCACAAACAATCTAGCTTCATTCACACAAGCACATTTCGCATTCGAGACAATCGGTTGTGGTGGCCCGTATGTCAACATGCACAAGAGCATGCTATCTAGAACAAACCCAACGAAGTCGAGGGTTGGATCGAGAGAGCATAGACATAACTCGGCGATTGGTTGCGTAGGCACATGATGCATACGGAGACAGAGTGCGCCGATTGAAAGTGTTGGCTCAGTGGACCGCCCACTACAATTCGGACATTCCAAGGATACGACATAAATGGTTTTACTTTTTATACAAGAGCACAAGATAAAAAGAGCACCAACCAAAAACAATGCAGTATCCGTATGATGCCTCACGACAAGAACGGAGATAGGAAAACCTACTACGGATTCATAGAAGAGATTTGGGAGCTTCATTACGGACCTTTGAAGGTCCCTCTCTTTCGGTGCCAATGGGTAAGACTTCCAAGGGGCATGAACATCGACAAGTACGGTATCTCTACCGTGGACCTAAAACTGGTCGGATATAGAGAAGAACCATTCGTATTTGCTAATTGTGTTACACAAATCTTTTCTGTAACCGATCCAGCTAACAAGGAGCGCCACGTGGTTATTCAAGGAAAAAGAAGGATTGTCGGGGTTGAGAATGTTGTCGACGAGGAAGAGTACAACCAATTCGATGAGCTTCCTCCTTTCGGAGAGGACGTTGACCTCGGTCTCATGGAAGAGAGTGAGGACGGTTACATACATACGCCGCGATCATGACGAAGGTCTAATCGTAGCTTAGTTGTCCTAATGAAATACATTTTATTTTCTCGATATGTAACAATTAATGTATTCTTTTGTCATATGTATCAATTTGTGTGAATTCTACTTCATCTGTGTGTTTTTTGTATTTGTGTGAATTTTTGAAGCGATGGTTGGTCTAATGCATTTGTTTGAATTTAAATCAAATATTACATGTCCTCAAGTATTCTTCCAAAATTTTAAAATTTGGATAAAAATTGATAGGATTTCAAAACAACAAGAATTTGAATTTTTTTATTTTGAAATATTAAAACTATGAAAACAGTGAGCACTCTGATTTTTATAATTTTACAACTTTGTCAAAACTTAGGGAAATATTTAAATCAAATATTACATATCCTCAAGAATTCCTCCAAAAATTTGGATAAAAATTGATAGGATTTAAAACTCCCAAAGCAATCATCCTTTGAAAACTTTGACATAATTGATCGAGCTTATCAACGCGGTTGTCTCATTAAGCCGGTGAAGTGCTTTATCACCGCCGGTTTGTAGTATTAAGCCGGCAGTGATAATCAATATACACGCCGGTTTTTGTTTTGAACCGGCAGTGATAATACTTTCACCGGGTGTAGATACAACCGCAAGTGATATGTATTATCACCGCCGTTGATATTGAACCGGCAAAGTGATAATTTTTTCACCTTGGGTTGAGATTGAACCGCGGTGATAAGTTTTTTCACCTTAGGGTTGAGATTGAACCGCGGTGATAAGTTTTTCACCGCCGGGTTGAGCTTGAACCGGCAAAGTGATAATTCAACTATCACCGCCGGTTCTCTTTATTATCCGGAAGTGATAGTGTATCACCGCCGGTTTTGTGTTGACCCGGCAGTGATACTCTAACCCTATAAATTCAACGCCGCGCCACTCGGCCCTCATTTCTTCAACCGACGCCGCCACTTCGTCTCCTCGCGACGCGCCCGCCGCCGCCAAGATCGCCCGGCCGCCGCCTCGACTCACCGCCGGACCATCGCCCGCCGCCGCTCGAACTCTCACCGCCATTGTCGCCGCGACCGCATCGCCTCGGCCGTCGCCCCGCCGTTCTTTGCTTCGGTAATGACCCGCCGTCGCCCCGCCGTTTTTTACTGAATGTTCTTGATTTCTTGGTGTACTTAATCATAATCACTCAAGCTTGGGTTGCATATCTGGTATCTATGGTGCATGCTGTTCTCAGCTTCGTCAGCTGTCTTGCCGGCTACTGACCAAAGGTAGCTATAATATGTACTCTTTTTTATACCAATTACTGATTTGCTCAATAGTTACTTACCTTAATTGTTAAATGTGCATTGGTGCATACGCGAGAGGGAAATACCGCGTGGCTAAAGGCCTCTGTCGCCCTCCGAAGTTGGCCGATTCCTTTTTTGCTTCATCGGCAATATAAACTGTTCTCTATGTATTTCCAGTTACGGTTGTATATAATTACATGCGTTTAGACCTTTGATCATGCGTACTGTGTATGGTTACCTGGATGTATATGTGTATGGTTACCTGGACTGTATGTAACGTGCATATGTTTATTGCTATATGTTTGATTTGTGCCGAGAGACATAATGTGCATATGCGCTTATTCAGAAAATATGTGCTAACACATCGACAAAGTATACATGTATGTGTACATCTCCTGCAGATGTGTATATATCTTGTGTACGTGTATGCTTATATTTGTGTTCATGGTAAAAATATTCGAGAATGATTTAAAAAGATGTATATGTGTATGTGTCCTTCAAGGATGTTTGTGTATACAGATAAAAAAAATATGTGTGTACATGTTCTTTAAAGATGTGTATTATTGAGTACTCTTTTCAATAAACATGCCATGTAGCTTTCTATTTAGTAGAATTGCTTGATTTAGTTTGGAATTTGGGGCAGCAGATACAATTATAAAGAGTCCAGAATGACGAATTATAAAGAAAATGAAAGAGAGCAACACTTCAACTGACCATTCTCAATTTCAAGTAGTTCTCTACAATATTAATGTATAGATGTATATGTGTATGTATCATGGGATATGTAAACATCCTTTCACGGGATTAACTTCAATGTCAATCCTCGCTTGTATGTGTCTTTCAAAATGACCTTGTTAATTGGAAATTTTCAACAAACTTGCTAGGAATGGCCTCCGACGAAGGACAAGTGCCGAGGGAGTTGGGCCCTCAAATATGGACGAAGGAGGAAGGGTAGCCGAATAATAGCCCAACGCCCTATCTCGAACTGCAGACCCACCATGGACCAACTCGACGATACTCACGTAAGCGAGGTAAAGTTTTAGTACACCGTGGTTCCCAAAACATGGTAGGCCCGCACGACTAATAATTTAGAAGATCAATTTGCGTGCTCAGCGTCGATCAACGAAGGCGCGCAAGTCGTGGTCCGAACAAGATGCCTAAGGGAATTTTTAACATAGTGGAGCTCTCTGCAATGGGGAACCCGCTATACGAGTCATCATTAGGGCCGGCCTGACAGATGTACTGCGGGTTATTGCTAGGGATGACGTGCCCATCACCTATAGATCATGGATTGGCCATGAGGTGACCAATGGGTGGTACCCAATGAGCCAAGAACTCTTTATGAGACAAGTGAAACAAGTTTTCCAGCTTCCCCAAGGACCGAAGTGGTTGCAAAGAAACGAGCACTCAGATCATGTGTAATCGCGTGGAAGAATTGGAAGACAAGATTAAACAAGAATTATGTAAAAGAATGAAACGCCGAATTTTGACACGCACTCCAAAGTTAAGGGAGTTCGGGATGAATTTGTATGCATAAGAGGTCCAAGAAGCTCACATAGTAAGTGAAAGGAACAAAGCAAACGCGATAAGAATATTCACCCTCACGCACTAGGAGCAGGAGGGTACGTGAAGAAAATACCAAGATGGGATCGGTCAGAACAAGAAATGACCCGCAAGGGTATAATTCTCGCAACGGCCGCCTTAAGCGAAAGATCAAAGCACCGTTGCTTGGGAGGTGCTTCTATCTCCGATGATGGCGCTTAAGCTTCGTAACCGATAGAGAGCGTGAAGTGTCGCGCAGAATCACAGATGTTCACTCACGCCTTCCCAAGGATCTTTCGCGCCACGAAGGGAGAATGACGAGCTAACCATAGCCCCAGGTAACAAGGAGCATCCGTGTCGCACGGAGGAGTTGGTTTGGTCACGTGGAAAGAAGCCTTCCCGCAGACGCATGGATGTACAAACGCTCAAAGAGATTAAGAGAAGATCAACTGAACGCCGATAAAAGATCTTTATCACGAGCGCTAGAGGAACAAAGGTCGGAACTAGATAAGGCCGTGGAGCAAGCCGCATGTAAAGCTCTCTCACCACGACCGCCACCCGGTGAAAGCTCGAGCTCATCACCCGGTGCTCGTAAGAGCATTCTGCGGCGCCCTGTGGATTCCCAAGAGCATGGTGCGTTTTCGTGGATGACATCAAAGAACCGACACCGTGCAAACTACATTTGGCCGCACATGGCATTACCATAAAGGTGGCCGAGGGGGGCTTGACCATGCCAGAGTCACGGACTTTGTAATCGCCGTTCGATACCACGAGGATTCGCCAGGTCGGTGGGCGGTGTCGTCCGCCAATACCGAAAAATGGAGGTAGAGATCCTGGCGAGGATGGGAACAAAAGCTAGGAGAAAACGTGAATGGCTTCTCGCGTGGCGCAAGAGCTTGATTAAGTTTGGCTCGGACGATGAGGGCGACGACGATGATGATCACCGCACTTCCACACGAGACCTCCCGCCCTTCTCGCCGCCAACCAGAAAAGTACAACTCCTCCGCCGGCACCAACCGAAAAAGCCCGACTCTCCGCCAAAAGCGTGAAGAATCGAACAACGGAACATCTCGCAGATCGGCACCGCCCTCAAGAAATCTCAACCATCCGTGAACCCGTGACAACCACAAAAGAAACTATCACCGACATGACCGAGGAAGAGCGGAAAAAGCATGTAAGCGCTCACAGAGCATCTCACTTTAAAAAGGTGCCATCAAGTAAGAAGACTAAAGTTGATGCCGACGCGCAAAAGTTTTTCTTGAGTATGGCAAAAGTGCAAAAGACGGGCAAAGCTTCAACCTTGCAAAATATCGGACTACGAGCGCATATCCGAGCAAGATTTGCAGCGCTAGTGCCGACATCGCTAAAGCGGATGCTCAAGCGGATGATGTTCAACTAGATGCTCGCGCAAGGTCTCGTGGAAGTTTGTTATGGGAAACCGCTGGTTGAACCAGCTCATTTCGACAACCTTACAACTCAATCTGCGGCGCGCCCATCGCTGGTACATGCAGATCCAACGATGGTATGGAGGCGTTCCGATCGGACACGAGCAAGATTTTCACAATGGGGATAACATCCGCCGGGTTCTTTTCACTGAGTCAGATATGTTGTACCAAAGAAGATGCCCCGGACGTGAACATACTTAGACTATGGACTTTGTAAGTCCAGTCAAGATATCGCTGAGCATTTCACATCGCTTAATTGCATCTCTAACTTCTTTCTTATGTAGAATGGAGGTACGACATGTAGAAGAAATAACAATGACAATCTAGCATTCTTAGATCCGGCTCACAACGAGAAACTTGTGAACGATAATCCACAGCTCGTTGAAGACTATTTATTTAATGTTTTTGAAGTCGCAATACAAAACCTCCGCTCTTTTACCCTATAACTTCAAGCACGATCTCTCGACTTCTAATATCGCTTTACTATTTTTGCGTAACACGCACGATGTGGGAGTAATTGACTACGCTGACATATATGTGCGAGTTTCACTGGTCCTCCTCGTCATCCAGCTTAGATGCTAGCGTGATTTTTGTCTTGGACTCCATGAGAAAACAAACTAACTGCACTCAAGACCTTTGGGACATGTCAATGTAAACTCGATCATTGCGTTATTACTCTAGCAAAATTCCATTCTATTGCATTTAAGTTTAATTACTATTCAAAATCATTCACGTGGCTTTTTTACTGCATCGCAAGAAAAGTGTTCTGTATCGCCCATACCGAAAAATTTTGAAATAATAAATGACTTCCCATGCATGAAGCAGAACCGGAAACAATTTATGTGCATTCTATGTATGTACAAATATGCATTCAATTGTCACAGAGAGTGTCGGCTATAACGGCCATGGTGCGTAATTACACTTTGATGCCCTTTTTATTTAACAAATATCATCATTAAGTAACTTCATTTTTTTCAAAACAAAGCCCAAACCGAGAACCAATAAGTTATTGCTCACGTAAATTATAGCAATTCAAGAACACTCACGGATTCATTCATGATGAGATCATCAATCCAAACGGCGAGTTCCACGAGTAGCCTCATCGCCTCATTCCTACGGCCTAGACGCGTGACATGTCTACTTCGACTCATTGTAAAATCAAAGCAACGGGATGACATGTAGTCGAGCTACATTGTAAAAGCAAATTATATGATGCGTAATTTAATATATTTGAATTATGATTTTAACGATGCTTAGTCGATACATGCATATATTTGAATTATGCTTTGAACGATGCTTTATATACTAACATATGGACACCGTAAACAATTATATAAAAATATATATATATTGCACAAAAATATGCAAGATTTTCACCGCCGGTTCTTGGAAAACCGGCAGTGATATGTATATATCATCGTCGGATTATGGTACAACCGCAGTGCTAGTACAATATCCCTGCCGGTTGTAGATATAACCGGCAGTGATAATCCTTATCACTGCCGGATTTTGGTTTGATCCGGCAGTGATAGTCCTTATCACTGTCGGATTTTAGTTTGGTCCGGCAGTGATAGTCCAATATCACCGCCGGTTGTAGGTAGAACCGCGGTGATAATCCTTATCACCGCGGTTCTCGAGCCGGCAGTGATAATCCTCGAGTATCACTGCCGACCAATCACTGCCGGCGCCAATGACCGGCAGTGATGGGGTTTTGGAACCGGCAATGATGTGCTGTTCTGTAGTAGTGCAAGCCCGGCCCGGCCTATCTCGGAACATCCGTTTGTGGTTTGACCGTCCAAACGACGTGCATGTTGTGCAACAGCATATGCAGTCGCTTACCTGGTTGCAGCCGGGCCTGGTCCCTATATATTAGCTTCACATTTCTCAAGACTGAAGAACGTTTGGTTTGATGAAAGGAAGAAGGAACCACTTTACTTGGTCTCGTGAATGAGACCGTGAGCAGGGCAGGGTCATCCTTTTGTTTTCATATATAGATGGCCTTGCAGATTTGCAGTGCAGGATCGTCGTCATCCGTATTGTAGTTTTGCTGTCCGTGTTAACCGAGCTATTTTGGTTTGGCTTGCCACTGATCTGTGCGCCTTTAATGTTCAGTACTCCAGTGTCGGTATGTATTTGTCTCAACCGCCTTGAAATGGCATAAAACAACGTATCTGACATGTTCTCCAAATTTCTTTTGCGATGAAATGGAGAGGACCTAGCGATGGACAATCTCTTGCTATGCTCACGTCCATTTTGTTGTTGCGCTGTCCATTCTGCAACCTAATTATCCACCTGATGGTTTAAGCACTTGAACTAGATTAGATAGAGAAAAATACAGTTGCACAAACCACGTTACCTTCTCCCTGCTTGCGTTTCGATCAAGGTTACAAACTTCGTTTTCGCATCATATCTTGGAGTGGTCAAATCTAAAATTTCGACGAGATTTTGAAATTTTGGCTGAAATTCAAAAACTAAATTTCAAATCTGGTATTTTTGCGAAGAGAAAAACCGAAATTTCTACTGAAATAACCAAAATTTTTACCCTTTTCAACCCCTGTGAAATGGTCTCCCGAGGCTACAAGAAATTAGGAAAAAATATGAAAAAAACATACAAGCATTTATCTATATTTCCTACCTGTTTGAATACAAAATACTAAGTATTTGCATATAAAATACCCTTCCAAATCAAGCTGGTAGGTCAAGGAACTATTTTGGCCAACTACTGCTGTTTGCATGACCTTTTCAGGTGGTTTTTCATTCTTACCAACGAAAATGGGGTTTGTAGTAGATGTTCTTTCAATCCCTAGAGACCATCGCAGTAAAAAAAAACCAAAATCTCGCCAAAATACATTGAAGTCCCAAAAAATTCAACATATCCAATCCATCCCAAAAATTGTAGTTAACATGTTTACATAATTTAAGTTAGGGTTTAGGATTATAGTTTATGGTAAGGTTCAAGTTAGGATTTAGGGTTATATAATTTATATATATATATATATTTTTCAAAACTGTTACATGTGAATCTCAAAAAATGCAGTCCAATCCACCCAAAAAAATTGGTGCTAAATTACAAACATAAAAATCGGTCGAATTTATGATAATCTAGGTAAAAAAAACCCAAAATCTCGCCGAAAAATTCCGAAATCACTATAGCAATTTTGAAATTTTCAAAAAAAATTAACAATCAAAATTTAGAATCTCAACTCCGACTAAAAGCCGAAATTTCAATAGAGATTTTCAAAATCTCTGTGAGATTTTGAAACGCTGCTTTTGATCATAGCTATCTTGTTGTCACTCAACTGTCTTCTGATATATCTCATTGCCTTACTACCATCAAGGCTGCCCTTTCTCCATGCTCTTTACTATCACTCATCGGCATCAATTATGTGGTGCACCGACTACAAATCTTTTCGTCCACGATGGTACATCGTCAAAGAAAAGCGGCTGAAAACAGGACAAAGATGGTTGTTTCGTTTACACCACAGCAGGACATGATGGACGAAAAGACATGATGGTTCTACCCATTACGGGCCGGGTCAAGTGGGATGTGACGGTACTGCATTTTGTTGAGAGAGCGCTGACGATGCTCCCACGGAGGCGGAGGCGACGGGGCGTCGGTGAAATGATTGGGCTCAATTCCCCAGGTACACAAAGCACACGGCGCCTTTTCCCTGCCGTCGTTGCTTTTTAACGACGGTGCCGGAGGAGCATTTGGCTTTAGCTCCTGGCCATAAAAGCACAGGATCGAGCCAGCTTGTTTCGGGTCCTCAAAGATCGAATCAATCATATTTAGATTTCAGGCCAAACAAAGCCACCATGGGACCCGGATATATATTTCTGAAACAAGATAGAAAATTGCTACCTATCGGTTTCCATTTTCATCAAAAATTGGTTGAAATGAAACGAATTGCAAAGTTAAATTTTTAAATTCGACAGTTTATATTGAAAATCGGCACACTTAAGAAAAATTTAAAACAAATGAAGAAAATGCTTGAAAATTTATAAAAACCCAGTAAAGGCCCAGAAAATCAAGGAAAATGTTAGAAATGTATAAAACAAATATGAAAATATACGAAGAAAAAAATCCGGCATGATATTTCCTATATTTTAAGACAACGTCAAGTTGCAAAATACATATTTTGCAATAATAGAACAACTATAGAAAAATATGAGAAAATTTCGACATGACCTTCGCTATATTTTAGACAATCTCAAGTTGTAAAGTAGGTACTTAGCAATAATACTCAACAAATAACCTTTAATTTAAATAACATTCACAAATCAATCCAACAAGTCTACAGCTCAATGTCCATGGCATATAACATTTGAAATCAAGATTTCTCACCGAAAATGAATATTCGCACTTCGCATAGTTTTGTCGTCCCTCTATTATCACACACATGCTATGTTAGACCTACATGAATACTATGTTAGTAAACAATCAAGCTACAACGAAATGAAACATACAAATAAAATATTACCCTTTGGGGCTACAACTAGTATTGTTGAGTGTACACTTGATTGGTCATATTGTACTTCTCGGTGAACATCATCACCAATTATCGTGCAGCTAACAACTCTGCCTTGTATTTGTGCTAGTTTTGCCCCGTCTATGGGCTAGTCGTTTGCTATTGTTGGTACAACATAGCATAAAAGTCAGAATCTTTCCACTCATAGACCTATTGGGTGGGAGGTTGTGCACGAACATTCGGGATGGCGTAGTCGTAGTGGCGATATGATCTATAACTCCCTTGTGTCTCGGCAACGCTGTACGAGCTAGAGTTATCCTACGGTGTGTCATAGCTATATCGATGATCCCTTCACTTTCCTACTATAGTCCTCCTCTATGATTGTGGAGCGCCATGGTCTTCGTCCTGTGTGGTATAAGTGTACTGCGACTCTCCGATAAATACTATAGGATGCTTCCTTCTAAGCAGGAAGTAGGGCTAAAAAAAAGCTCATTGGTGAGGCTCGTTGGCTCGATTCAAAATTACTCTAATTACACTCGTTCATTGGTTAAACATTGAAATGAGTCAATTTCGAATGAAATTGGATTTTACTCTAGCTTGGCTCGTTAGCTCGAATATAAAAATACTTCCAAACTACAAATAAAATGATATTAAATTAAACTGTGTCAATTTCGAAAAAAAGCTGGAAAAAATGAGGACTTGGCTCAATTTCCACCCCTAGCGGGAAGTGAGAGGGATCGAGGCACCGTCACCGGACTCACCGCCATCGCTGTCCGACTTGAAGCTACTATCATTGTACTTTTGGTACGGCGGGCTCCGACGGTCCCCAAGAGTTCTATCAGTCAGGTCATCACTCCCTACATAATGTTCCTTATCTGTGGGATGCTTCCCCTTTCCTTTTAAGGGAACTCTCCTTCTTGTGGTATCCCTCATCGCCACTACTTGGTGTTTCCTCTTCCCCCGTGTGACTGTCATCTATTATCATGTCTATACATTCAGGGATGCTTGCAACCCAGTATTCTTTCATAACGTAGCAGGGCCAATCGGGTTTGTCACAAGGTATGATGGGAGGGGTGTCACTATTTGTATCCTCTTTATCAAGTAAGAGATCAACATTGGACCTCCTATTCTCCATCTACTATCGGATTGGATTTTCAGCGTCGCACAATATAAGCTCCATAAGTCGCTGGAATGATCATCTTCAGCTGTGCACCGTTGATTTTCTTTGGCTTGAATTCACAGCTGCAGATTATAGTTAACGTATACCAACTTATGGAGCTTCTTATATAATATGCGGTTGCGAACTTTAGTGTGGATGAATGAAAATATACTCTAATTGTGCTCGCATCCGCTAGAAGAAGTATAATACAAAATGATCCACATGACAAACTGCTGGAGCATGGGTGTGTTCAAACCGAACATACCCCACCAATGTATTGCAAGTTAACAAAAGAGAACAGTAACTACCGACGAGAGTGGCATTACATTTAAGACGGCACAAGGAAAATAACAGGGGAAGTTTTGGCATCATTACCATCTTCTCAGCTAGTGCACTCACGAATATTCCAACCTTCCTTCTGTAAAGATAGGTCTTGTGAAGAGCTTGAGCAGCGCTATCAGTATCATCGCCCAGTGCTTCAAACGCATCCCGGAGATCTAGCAAAAAGATGTTAGTCATGCCGTGCGCGTAGTGCGTCTGGGGGTTCAAAGCGGCAGCTGCATGAAGTTCAACGAAACATGTTAGTATAAGTATGTAACGTATGTTCAACAACAAAATATTTTGTTCAGAGAAGAATGTATTACCGGTGTTCATATAAGTATCTCGCGTTAGATTGGCCATTCTTGGGTCCACAATGTCCATGTACTAGTTGAAGGTAGCTGGAGCGTCATGGAACAAGCTACCGTATTCCTGTCGGATGATGTTGTACCGTAGTAGCACTTCGCTCAACGTAGGCACACTGTCTTGAACGACGAAGTGCAATAAGGTGTACAACGGTTCCATGGAGTTAACAACCAATCGAAGGTTGTCTCACCGGTCCAAGCTCGAGAGGCAGGAGCACACGAACCTCCCCTTCACGGTATTAACAAAGCGAGATGATAGAAATTCTTCTGAAGCCATCCATTGCAAGAACTTATCCTTGCGACGAAAGAAACTCTCCAAAAACATGTACTTCGTTCCGAACCGAGTAGCATTCCACTTGACCAACTCGCCTCCAATATGCGTCTTCATCATAGCGTGAAGCTTCGAATGGTTGTAAAGCCATCGAGAGATTTTCCTTGCACTCTCAATCATAGAGGCGTGGTCAGAAAACTCTTCAATCTGCTTGAGTATCAAACTAATCGTGTGGGCTACACAAGACTGCCACACGATGCTGGGGTGCTCCTGTCTGATGATTCTACATGCCTTTATGTAGTTGGCACTGTTGTCCGTGACAATCTGCAGAATATTCCTCAGACCCACCTCATCAACCACTGAGGCAATTTCTCGCGTCAGCAAACAAAATAAAAACCTCTAATACATAATGCATACATCAAATAGATTTCAGAAGAGGAGCAATGAAAGCAAGTACCTTGCGCAATTACAAGGCATCTTGAGTTAGGCCCGTCGCATAGACGGACTTGTGGAAGAACATGGTGCCATTGCAGTATATTGTAAAGTTGATGATGCTCATACATGTCAGCTTAGTCCAAGAATCGCACACGATTGTTATGCCATACGTAGACCAATCCTAATTGAACTTTGGTATGTTCTCCCGTATGTACATTTCGTTGGCGTCTAAATATTTTCTGTCTATATTTTGCCCACTTAGAGACGGGACATTCTCACCTGCAAATAAAACATTGGATGAAAATGTGAGCTATTAATCAGCGTACAACTGGACGAAAATTTGAAAGCTCACTTACGCTATTTTTTAGTTTCCCTCACGATGCTAACAAAGTAGGGATTGTCTGCTTTCCTCCCTGCAATACCAGCCGTGTAAAAAAATTTGTCCCAAGCCGAGCCATTTGCCTGCTTCTCATTACTCCCCTTTTGTGTTCATTGCCTAGTGTCAATCCTTGTTTGCACAAGATCACGAGCTGTAGCAAGGTTGTAATCCCCCACGATCGGTCTTTCCCATTGCGAGGAACACCAAAACATCCTCGACAACACACCACTACCCCATCTTCTAGACCTCCTAGAGGTGTTACTACTACCACCGTGCTCATACCGCCACCTGCCCGATTGATAAATTCTGCCTCCGCCTTAGAGGAAACCATGGCATGCTGGAGTCGCTCCTCCTCACCAGCATGTAACATTCCAATTTTTGCATTTATTGCATTCAAAATGCATTTTTATATTTTTGTGAATTTTTTGGAATTTATTTAATTTATTTTGGATTTATTTGAATTAAGCCTCTCGTTAAAAGTCATTTAAAAATATAGAAAGTTTAAATAAAGTTTTGCTAGAAATATTTTATTTGAGTTCTAAATACCCTAAAATATTTTCTAGAATTGTTTTGGAATTTTTGCTAATTTATTTGGCTTTATTGAATTTTGGGAATTATTTTTATTTTGAAATGTTTTAAAAAGTCATGCGAATAGTGTTGGGCCGGGCCCAGCCCAATTTCACGTACCGGGCCTAGCCCATCTCCTGCGTCGTAGCCCGCACCGGCCCGCCCTGCCGAAACCCTAGTTTTTTCGCTGTTGGATTCCAATCCGTTGGTGTTGTTTGCACCATGTCGCTGCGTCGCGTGAGTTGTTGGATCGCTGCTGCATATTCAGTCCGGATCATTTCGCGCCACCCAAGCCGTATCACCACCGGATTTCACTGCTGCCGCGTAATCCTCTGTGTATTTCGCGCCGAACTCGGACGTCGAGATGCCTATTTAATGCGCCGCCACCTGTGCTGGAAAGCCCACTCTTTGCCGCACCTTTTGCCTCAGATCACAGAAGCCGAGACACCGTTGTTAGCCTGTGCGAGCTCACCAGAGTTGATCTTTACTGCATCGTCGGTTTTTCGAGAAGTGCTCACAGTTCGCCGCATCTCCGCCTTCACTGTGGTCATCAACATATTGCCCACACTGAGACGCATCAAACCCGCCTGATAACGTCGCTGGAGAAGCCTTGGATCGCCATCGACCACATCGTCGTCCTCGCATCTGGTGAGTTGCGCTGTCATGCCATCATCGCCACCTCGCGAGCTTCTATGACCGTTGGATCTGGGGAGGAGTCGCTGGACACTCGACGTGTGTCAAGCATTGGGGCAGCCGCGTAGCCGTTCCGCGTCGAGTAGCGCTAGCCATCTGATCAGAAGTGTAGAGCTTAGATCTTACCGTGTGTCCCATCACTTGGCCTGCCCTAGATTCACCCGTAGTCGTTGGATCTACAGCCAATGCTCTAGATGCTGCCACGTAGCGACGCCGCTTCATCTGCTCTTGGCCAACCCAAGCCGTTCGATCAAATCTCGTCGGCCTAGATCTTGCCGCGTGTCGCAGCTACAGCAGTCTCGCGTAGCAATCTTATCAGTAAGCTCTGGCCATCCAATCAGATCGTGCGGTTGTGATTTTGGCATGCCGCCGTAGGCCTTAATCGTGGATTCCAGCCATCGGATCGGGAGTAGACGGGTTGGATCGTGCCGCAAAGGAGTCCAATCCACGTTGCCACGTGTCACGATTTGGTGGTGCCGCGTGTCCTTGCTAATGTCATCGCTTGCGTCAGTCGGTGCACCAGCACAGTACAGCTAGTCCACGGTGGACCAGGGCCGGCCGTGGACCGAGTCCATGCCGTCGGGCTGATGAATCACCATATCCAAAAGCGCAGTTCAATGATGAATCCCCAACATGGCGAGTCATAGCCCCTCTGGAACACTATTAAACATCAGGTTTGCTATCCTTGAATACCCGTTACCTAGTACCAAACTGCCAACACCGTGAAATAACCGGGGAAATGTAAGCTGAAAATACAATAAAAGTTGTAAATGTGTGAAAATTGGGTATAGAAGTTACAAAAAAAAATTCAAAAAAACAACATAGCTAGTGTAGGGTATATTATCGCTACATATCTCAAGATCAACTCAATCACACCAGTGAGATATAAAAAAGAGAAATACTTGGTGATTAGTGATTTTGCGCTATTCATTAAATACTTGTCTTTTTAGTATCTCGCAAATGAGATTGAATTTGATATTGAAATTCTTCATGGATATAGATCATGTCCTTCCCTACCTCTGATAATTATTTCAGAATTTTTTTGAAACTTTATATATGATTTTCACAAAATTTGCAACTTTTTGTTGCATTTTCACAGGATATATGTCCTTCAACCAGTACCAAACTAGCAACACTCCAATAGTAGCACATGCATATTGTTGGGTGTATTGAGATCTATACACCACAGTGGACAAAGCAAATATAACATTTCACCAAACGATCATCGAATACATTAATCTGTGAAAAAATGAACAACAAAACTACAAACATATCATACCCCAGATTAAGGCATATCCCGAATATATGGTTCTGAGAGAGAGACGACACAGCAGTAACATGCTACATTACAATCACAATTTTGCTGCTATGGCACTAGTCCCATCGGAAACACTTGCAGTAGAATAATCATCTTCTTACTCAGAGCAGCCAAACACTGAACTCAACAAACGGATACCTACATGCCCCAAATTACTGAAATTGTCAAACAGCCGTCATTATAAGTGGTTTGTCTACATCATATATAAAACATGTACACAAATAATAATATAAGAAGACATCAATCATAGATCATACTTGCGTCCAAAATGTTATAGTTCAAATCCTAGAATTATTTGGTTTGAATCTGAATAAACAGGTACACAAAGAATGCCAAGTAATTCTGGTACTCTAGCACAATAACACAAAATGGATATATAACTTTTGTGAGCCTGGGATTTCTTTTGGGATTTAGTTCATTTTTGAACTAATAAAACAAATTCCCAAAAACTCCCCAACATCCCCTGGGAGCAGCATCCCGTTTATAAACCATTTTTTTTTATTTATCAAACAGCATAAATGAATAACTGGTTAGTCGAGTATCAATCATAACATAATATGTTAGGAAAAGTAGCCGCCAAAATAATCAGCTATGAAGCATATATCAAGTTGGGTGCTGTGCTGATATTGGACTTACAAGATGACCTCAATAATCGTTCACGGAGATGATCTAGCAGATTTAATTCATAACAGAGCCAACAAAGAAAGCAAGTATTTAACACATGAGTTAACAGTTATACAATCTACAAAATACCAAGATTTAGAACCAGGTAACTCAAGATTATAAAACTAAATACGGTTCCATCTTCACAAAAAAAATGCAGTAAATGGAAGATCTAACTTTTACTTATTCAACAAACATGTGATCGAACAACAGTAAAAGCATCTTATGGAATTAGTTTTGCATTTCAATCACTGAACAAAATGTAGTACCAATTCAGGTAAATAAGAGAACTTCAGTGGTGCTTCAGCCTTACAGACCACTTGAGGTAACATGAACTGAGAACAGGACCTCACTCCAAAAGATAATTAGAAGACATCAAAGGTAGGACCTAGTTGACTCCAATGTCAGATTTACTTGCAAAATGGAAACAAGTCATATTCAGGGAATCATGCAAGTTCTTTGCTAACACATTATAAATAGCAAAGAGGTACATGCCCAAAGGGGAAACCATAGTTGCCAGATTCACGGTTCATTGGGTTCGCTATTCGAGTTCGAGATTCGCGGTATGCCACTTCATAAATGTAGGGTTCGTTAGGGGGTATACCTCTTCAGTTCACGAAATCTGAGAAGGGGTTAGCGAACCCGACGATTCCGGTATGCCTACTCTAGCATTGAACATATTCTCTCTACACGAGATCAACACACCAAGTAGACCACAGAGTTTTACCCATAACAAATCTTTACATAACTGCAAAAAAACAAAAGGAACCACGTGATTTTCCTGTGCAGCCCATGTCCCACCCGGCCCATTAAGGCCCTAGCTCACACCACTAAAGCCCAAAAGCTTATCTCTGCAGCTTCCATGTCATCCATCCTCTCGTTTGCCACTCACTGCTGAAGCGCCTCCTCAACCTTCCCCTCCACATCTCCCTCATGTGGTAGCTATTGATGCTCCTGCTCCGCATCATCCTTGAGCTGCGATGGGTAGTGGCGACAGCGTGACGGGGATGATGATGGGCAGTGGCGGCAACAGTGGCAGTTGATCTGCAGCAAGATCCAGTAGTGATCAGCAAGGGGCAAAGTGGAAGCGGCGGAGCATCCACCTCATCTTCAAGCTGCGACGGGCAAGGGATGAAGAGGTGGCCTAAATCGACACTGCGCCACCTCCGAATCCCTGGTTTCAGCACCTTTTCCTCGCCTCTCTCTTTGATCGAGTCAAGGGGTTTGCCACCCTACAGCGAACTGGAGTGTGAATTAGCACGACTTAGATCCTTGCCGAACCCCGATTTGGTTCGTGCGATCGGGATCAGGGTTCGACACGTGTTGCCACGAATCTAGTAACTATGGGGGAAACACATGAAAGGAGTAGTCCCACGCTCAAAACCTCGAAGGAACTGTAAAGGCCTTACAAAAGGTGTTGAAATAGTTCCCGACTAACACACCTATTATATTTAGAGCTCTTTTACAGTGGATTAAAAACAATATAAGCTGTCCATTCTTTTGAATCTAATGGTTGAGATCAATTTAGATCTACTTATACTACCACCTGTAGTATTGATTGTAAAATTCGGAGAGGGGTAAAAGGGTAAAAAATTATGTTGCATGCTATTTGTCCTCAGTCTAAAATGGTAAAACAACCGCAGTGCCACAGCGCAGCTCGCATTCGTCTCCCCCATCTCGTGCGAATCCATATTGGTCCTCACGAGTTTAAGAAAGTTTATTGATGCAACGAATATCCAATCAAAACATGAAACTGTAAAGAACGCAATTTACTCGTATACAGGTAGTACAACAATCAAGCAAGGCACCTTCAACCATCGCGGACGATATGGGGTTGTCACTTCCGGAACTTAGACTTGAGGAGCTTAATGGTCTTGCCGTCCACCTGGAAGTTCTTGGCAAGCACGGCGTCAGGTATCTCCGGGTCGGCCCCGAACAGCGCCGACGTGGAGCGCGCGACACTGGGCAGCTGGCTGTTGAACATCGTCATGGCCTGGGCAGCGCTGGTGCCGATGTTGTACTGGAAGTGCACCATTCCCCGGGTGATCACGAAGCTCTCCCCCCTCCTCGACCACCTTGGAGTAGAATTTCCCCGCCATGCTAACAAACCCGACAAGTATCTGGACCGAGACGACATGGATGAGCTCGGTGGCGCGCGGGTGGCTGTGCAGCGGGTTGACTCCGCCTGGGGCAAGGTCGACGCGGTTGATGGACAAGCCGATGGTGTTGAGCCCTAGGAAGGCCTCCACGTTGCCGGGTGTCACGTTGGACCAGAACAGGTTGTCCGTGCTGCCGACGAGCGCGAGCCCGACGAAGAAGAAGTTGTCGGAGACGACCGTGGACACGGGCTTGCACGGGAATCCTAGGAAGGTGGAGGCCTCAGCGTCGCCTGGCTGGACGGCCATGCAGAAGTCCTGGATCGGCTCGGGGTCGGCGCAACACGAAGAGCCTAAAATACTCCTGATGAATGGATATAAAAAGTCTAAAATACCCTTAGAAATGGATGGTTAGATTTCATTTTTACTACCATTACTTACTACCTATGTTGTGCACTGTAAAATTTCTCTATATTTAACCTCACCAGCTACATCATCACAAGATCCAGGATGCAACCGGAGTTGTGATGCATAGATGAGTACCAAAATGATGATTTGATGATCTCTTGCCAAAATAACTAGACAATCAAGTGGCTAATGCGTATGAATCAACATTTTGATGCCACACAATTTCCACAAATAAAATCAAGCTACCTAGTATTTTTAAAGAGGTAGAGACCTGGCGTGGAGCGGGGAGAAGGGCGTGACTCGCCGCGAGAAGAACACGAACGCGAGGAGCCCCGTCCCCGTGCATTAAACGTGGACTGTGTCGGCCGTCGGGCTCATGTTGGGTTCGAGTATAAAACGGGGTGTGTGCCCGAACGGATGAGACCCGATCGAGCGGAATTTTGTTACGCGCACAGCGTTGCTCAGCTCTTGTTGGCAAAACCCTGATTCTTTTTCCAAAATCTTGTACTAATTATCTCGTGTGCCTGTGTGCTTCTACCCATTTTCTCTCTGTTTTGTCTTTGGAAAGATACTGTTTCTTCTTCGTTGCCGCTAACCGAGCTACCCTATCGACGCCAATGTGCCCTCCTACTTCCATTTTCCGCCTACATTACCCGTGGTCGACAACAGTACCAGTCACACACAAGACAGATCGAAGCTAGCTCTTCTACTACAACAAAAATGCCATGCATTCCAGAACTGAAATTGCAACAAGAGAATGTCAGTTTTACACGTCGGAATTGCCTATCAAAATGTATAGAGCAGACCCAGCAGCAAGGCAGCAATGCATCCATTATGGCAACCCGTCAAATTCTTGAATGAAATGGAACGTTGATGCTTACAAGTCCTGCAGTTTTTTTTGAAGGACAGTTAGGCTGTGAATTATATTAGATAGGAGAAGAGATTACAGGGAATAGGCGCTGCACCGGGTTAAATTACAAGAGGCTTACAAGTCCTGCAGTTATTTGGTTAACAAAACTGAAATCCAAAGCAGCTACTACGCAAAAGACCTCAGTTGATGCCATTTACCAATTTCACTGTGACAACATATATACACCGATCTATTCAATGGGAATTAGGAAGCAACATTGGCTCATTAGGCAAACAACTTGCAATGATTAAAACGAACAATATACTGCAATAAGTAACTGATTGTGCATATCAATGTCATAGTGTCCGAGAAAATTAAATACAGTCTATAAGAAATGTACCTATGGTTAAAGTAGCACTTAGGGTATGTATAATGGTGTGGCGTCAGCTGTCTATATGCTATGCCACTATTGGCGCCAAAAACTTGAAGTACGGTCTATCGGCAACAAACACACTGGACGAACATCGGGTTTAAGGCGTGCCAACCGATTTGATCCTGCAATCGGTAAGTAGAATATAAAATTTGCTTTAAAGCCGATTTAATAGAACAATCGGCTTAGATCTAATTAGCCAAGAGCCGATCAAATCGAGAGTAACGATAAGTCTAATTAACCGATTAGGGTTAATCAGAGGATAAAGGTAGATCTTTTCCCGAAAAAGGCGATGCGCAGCAAGATCGGAAAAAAAATCAGACCTGATTGGCGAAATCAAAGATGACCAACAATCAGCGATGCGTAACTTTATTGATCAAATCGGATTACAAGGGAGAATCTAAGTTACAGAAGCTACTCCTAATCGACAGAAAATTAGACAAAAAATAATATGTTGATTGATTAATTGTCCTTTCTTTGCCTGTCCATGACTATCTTGTATACCCGTTGGCTAATCCAGAAGGTTTTCCTTAAAATCTTCACCGTAACCAAATATCTTCAAGTTTTCTATATCACAAGTTGGTTATGGTACGTTGACTTTATCCCGTCAATTTTGACTACACCTGCCAAATCTTGGTGCAAACAGCCACATAAGATTTTTTGCTGATATAGAAGAGAGATGAGGAGAGATAGTACAGATGTCTCTTCGTGAAGAGACGACCATATAGACATAGGAGTGCAATCAGATCGGATAATTTCCGACTGACCGGATGTGTTTAGGTCGGATTCGGATGGTGTTCGGATTCAGCATCGGTTTTGGATTGAGATTCAGGAGACCAGTATCCGTCGGCTCGAATTTTTTTTAGATTATTTTTGGATATTTTCTGAAAAAATAATTCGAATATTCGGCGGCGGGCAAGGGATCTGCCAGGGGCAGAACAGGGGGTTGTCCGGCGAGCACTCATCTTGGATATCCATGGCGACGCTGCTGAACTCCTCGACGACGCGGAGCACCTCATTGACGGAATGCAGGTGGTCGCCGAGCTTTGCGGCGTGCGCACGGAGCACCGTGTTCTCCTGCTCGACGCGCAAGTACTGGCTGGCGATGTCATTGGCGCTCGCCAAGACACGCGTGTTCTCCTTGAACTATGCCACCTCCTACACCAGCTCATCCAGGTGCTGCTACTTCTGCAACCACGACCGCCGTGTCGACTCCTAGTTCGAAAGTTGTCACTCCTCTCGCCTGTGGTCTGCCGCCATTATCCTGACTAACACCGAGTCCCTGTCCAACCCTGAAGCCCTCTCCGCCGGTGACAGTGACGACGACGACATTTTTATAGCAAATCTACTTGCCTTTCTTTCCAATTTGCTACTGCTGCTGCTACTATTTGTTGTATCGGAAGCCCTGAGCCTGTCCTCTGTTCCGAGATTACTCACCAGAAACAAAGGAGCAGAGCTTCGCAGGCACAAACGCTGATCCTTTCCTCTGAACTTCCTTTCCGGCAATCCTGAACTTTGCACAGAAACAATACGTTTTGATGAAAGAGGCAATTGCACAAAATATTTTGCGGTGCTCAATTTCACACCTTTTCTGATTATCTCTGTATTACTTATACCCCAAGAGATTACATGATAAGAATCGGACTCTGCTTACCAAACCGACAGCAACTCAAATACTCCTCTTCCAATTTACTATTCCTAATCCAGCACCACTGCGAAATACAACCTGTATACATCCCTGAACTTCTACGACACAGAAAACAAACCTAGCAAGCAACAGAAAACTGAAACTAACAAACTTGATCAGCAAAAACAAGATTAACCCAACAAAACTCCCCCTAATCTTGTTTTCCTGTCTTCACCTCCACAATACCAAGTTTTTCTCGCATCTCAGTGAACTTAATCCTTCCTAGTGCTTTTGTCAGTATATGTGCTAGTTGCTCTTGAGTTGAGACATGTTCAACTTCTAGTTCTTCTTTCTCAATACAATCTCTTATGTAATGATACCTCGTATCTATATGTTTACTTCGATCATGATGTACCGGATTCTTGCTCAACATAATTGCTGACTTATTATCCACTTTCAGTACTACCTTTTTCTCTTCTTGGTTCATAATATTTGCAAGCAATCTCTTGAACCATACTCCCTGGCATGCACCTGCAGTCGTTGCGATATACTCGGCTTCACATGATGACAGTGCTACGACTTTTTGTTTCTATGAAGCCCAACTAATCAGATTTGAGCCAAGGAAGAAAACTATACCCGAGGTGCTCTTCCTGTCATCTAAGTCACCTGCAAGGTCGCTATCAGTGTAGCCAACCAACGCTGGTGTATCTTCTTTCTTTCGGGTATACATACAACCATGGCTTAATGTTCCTTTCACATATCGCAGTATCTGTTTAACCGCTGCCATATGTTGTGTTGTGGGTGCTTCCATGTAGCGACTAACAATGCCAACTGAATGCGCAATGTCGGGCCTAGTGTTCACCAAGTATCTAAGGCTTCCCACTATGCTTCTAAATCTTGTTGCATCAACAGGAGGATTGGGACTCACCTTGCTCAGTTTCATCCTTTCCTCCATTGGAGTAGAAGTAGCATTACAACCCGACATCCCACATTTCTCCAAAATCTTCAAAGCATATGTTGTTTGACACAAAGAAATTCCTTCTCTGCTTTGATTCACTTCAATGCTGAGATAATATGATAACAGTCCCAAATCACTCATTTTGAAAGCTTTCTTCATTTGATCTTTGAAGCTTTCAATCTCTAGAATATCCGGGCCGGTTATGATCAAGTCATCTACATACACCCCAACAATCAATGTCTTGCTTCCTTTACTCCTTTTATAAACTGCATGCTCCAAAGGACATCTCTCAAAATGAAGGGAGATCAAGGTTCTGTCCAATTTTGCATTCCAAGCTCGTGGAGCTTGTTTCAATCCATATAGAGCTTTTTGAGTTTTAGCACTTTAGTTTCCTTCCCTTTTACTTCAAAACCAAGCGGCTGCGACACAAACACATCTTCCGTTAATTCGCCATTTAGGAATGCTGACTTTACATCCATATGATGTACTTGCCATGTTTCTTGAGCGGCTAGTGCAATCAACAGCTTCATTGTCTCAATTCTCGCCACCGGTGCAAAAACTTCTTCATAATCAATTCCTTGTTTTGCACGCACTTTTAAGTAACCAATCGTGCTTTATGCTTGACAATAGTACCTTGTGGATCCTTTTTAACTTTGAAAATCCACTTTAGACCTATTGCTTTATGTCCATTTGGTAAGTCTGCCAAACACCATGTTTCATTGTCTTGGATAGCATCTATTTCTTCCCGCATAACATTTCTCCAACATTGATATTCACCGCTTCTTCAAAGCTTCCGGCTCTTCGCACTTATTAAACAGGCCGAGTTCTTCACCAACTCCACCGGTTCGTGATGTCACATAGCTCTCGCAAAGATCGGGTCTTGTTATGTATTTCCGAAGGTGCTAATTCTGAAATCGCTGGAGAGGCTGCTCCTGAACCTGCTGTTGTCGTCAAAGGAGTTGAATTTCCTTGTACAGAGACATCTTCACCCAAGTCTGACCCCTGTCCAGAATCAACCGCAGGTGTGTCTTCACTTGGGTTCTGAATTTCATTACGATCAGGAGGGAAGTGCCAAGTGAATGCACTGCAGTTTGCTTCTTCTGTTGATTCCCAATTCCATCTTTTCTCTTCTTCAAACAATACATCTCGAGTTACATGAACTCGGTTATTCTTTGGATCATAAACACGGTATGCCTTAGCTCCTTCGGCATAACCAAATAGCACCATTGGCATGCTTCGATCATCTAGCTTCTTAAGACTTGGTTTAACAATTTTTACATGTGCTAAGCATCCAAAAGTTCGGAAGTGCCGTACCTTCGGTTTACGTTTATGCCAAGCTTCATATGGAGTCTTGCCCTCAAGACTTCGTGTTGGAGATCGATTCAAGATATATACTGCTGTCCTGACAGCTTCACCCCAAAATCTTCCAGGAACAGCCTTGCTTTTCAGCATGCATCTCGCCATTTCTACTACCGTTTGATTCCTTAGCTCCACAATTCGGTTTTCTTGTGGAGAGTAGGGAGCCGTAGTTAACTTCTTAATGCCCTTTTCTTCACAGTGTACTTCGAATTCAATTGACATGAATTCGCCTCCTCTATCCGTTCGGATGGCTCTTAGTTTCTTGCCTGTTTCATTTTCTGTGGCAGCTAGGAATTTCTTGAAATAGTCGAATGCTTCATTTTTGTTTTTGAGTAGCTCAATCCACATGTATCTGCTGTGATCATCAACTATTAGCAAGAAATAGCTATTACCTGCTGGCGTAGAAGGAGTAATTGGGCCGCAGAGATCAGAGTGCACTTGTTCAAGGACTTCTTTTGATATGTACTGTGAGACTTGAGGAAACGGCCGGCGGTGCTGCTTTCCTAATGAGCACCCGACACAAAATTGTTCAAGATGATCTACAACCGGCATTCCTTCTACCATCTGCTTCACGCCAAGGTTCCTTAATGCTCGGAAGTTTAAGTGCCCATACCAATTATGCCACAGCCAAGCATTGTTGGATGCAGTTGCTAGTAGACATACCGGTTCGGTGGTTTTTAAGTCCAGAGCATAGAGGCGGTTCTGTGATCTGTTTACTCGAGCCAACAGTGAGCCTGAACGGTCATATATGTGCATGATGCCATCTTCGATTTTTATCTTGCTGCCGTTTTCATCTAATTGTCCGAGGCTAATTATTCTGCTCTTTAGTTGCGGTATGAAGTATACATCCGTGAGCAACCTGTGTTCATCGTTTTTGCATTTCAACAATACTGTACCTTGCCCACAAATGCTCATCTGCGATCCATCTCCAAACCTCACGGTGCCTTTCACTGATTCATCTAGATCAGCAAAGAGGTCTCTAGAACCCACCATATGATTACTTGCTCCTGTGTCAAGGAACCAAGTACCTCCAGATTTGGCTGAATCAAGATTGTGATCAGGAAATACCTTGTTTTCATTAAGCATAACTAATCGATTTTCCCTGTGGGCGATGTCATGTACAGATTCCCTCCGAACTTCATGATTGCTCATTTTCTGGACGACTTGGTCCTTTCTAGCCGGAGCTACTTCACGTTGGATGACGTGAGCAAAGTCACTTTGGACACCACGATCATCTTTCTCCTGGATGTCTTGAGCTATTGTACTTACCTCGGCTAGTAACAATGCAGACTCCATGTCCTCTTTTTTCTGAACATAATGAGCTTGTTCCCTCCTTGGTTTTCGACATTCACTCCGGAAGTGCCCCATCATATCACAATTATAGCACTTGATTTTTGATTTATCAAATCTCCTGAATTTCCTTTCTTCACCATCTTCGCTTTGATATTTTTCATGTTCACGGCCTCGACCACGTCCACGGCCTCTTCCTCGGCCACGTCCTCGGCCAAAAACAGCTCTCGTACCAGAATTTGAAGCTTCATTATGTTTCTTGTCCTTCGCCGCGAGACTCTCCCATTGTGTGCGAGTAAGCATAAGTTGCTCTCCATCCTTCTCACCATGACCACGGCATCTTCTCTTGGTACTTTCTTCAAACGCCCTCAGGCGTCCAATCGCTTCTTGCAGCAACATATTTTCAACGTCACTAAATTGTTCAATCGTGCCAACAATTTGCATAAAACGATCGGGCACGGCACTGAACAATTTTCCCACAACCGTGTTGTCTTTCAATTCAGCATCAAGTGATTGTATCTCACCCACCAAAGCAGTCAATTTTTGTGAGAATTCCACGATACTCTCGCCGTCTCCCATGATCAACCGATCAAATTGACGCTTTAGTACCTGTACTCTTGCTTTCTTGATACGATCTTCTCCGACACGCATATCTCTTATTGCCTCCCACGCCTCCTTTGCCGTTTCCATACCGGCAATGGCCATCATGATGTTATCCGGGATGGACTGAGATATCGCTGCTAGAGCGCCTTGATCTCTTTCTTCATCGATCAATGCATCGCCCTCAATTGCTCGCCAAACACCTAGTGAACGGAGGATGATCCTCATCTTCACGGCCCAAAGTCCATAATTTGTGTCATCTAGCATAGGGTACTGAATTGGTACTCCCCTCGGCGCCATCTTGAAGCCTACTGCCGCTGGATCGGCCAGCTCTGCTGCTGCTGGAAACTGATCACCTGATGCCGATCTATTCCCAGACATTGCCGCTGGAAACAGGAATCAACCGTGCTTTGATACCACTTGTTGTATCGGAAGCCCTGAGCCTGTCCTCTGTTCCGAGATTACTCACCAGAAACAAAGGAGCAGAGCTTCGCAGTCACAAACGCTAATCCTTTCCTCTGAACTTCCTTTCCGGCAATCCTGAACTTTGCACAGAAACAATACGTTTTGATGAAAGAGGCAATTGCACAAAATATTTTGCGGTGCTCAATTTCACACCTTTTCTGATTATCTCTGTATTACTTATACCCCAAGAGATTACATGATAAGAATCGGACTCTGCTTACCAAACCGACAGCAACTCAAATACTCCTCTTCTGGTTTACTATTCCTAATCCGGCATCACAGCGAAATACAACCTGTATACATCCCTGAACTTCTACGACACAGAAAACAAACCTAGCAAGCAACAGAAAACTGAAACTAACAAACTTGATCAGCAAAAACAAGATTAACTCAACACTATTATTTATCGCTTCTCGAAGGAAGAAACAAAACAAGAAGCGACTACTAGTAGTAGTAATGGCGGATTGCAGTGGGGATTATGTCAAATTATGAGATCACATAAAACCAGTAGAGAAAGACGACCAAGGAGGAGTAGAGGAAGGAGGAGCGACGTAGGTGAGTGGCGATCTTCATAAAGCTCAGAGATTTCGCCTCTGCTCGCTTTGATAAACCATGGACAGAGAGAACAAAACCTCCCTCCAGTGCATCAAAACCCGAGAGATTTCACGCTAAATTCAACAAAATGCTCGAGCTATCGCCCAGATCTACAAGATTACATCATTGTTGAATCTTGTGTATGTATGTTTGTATGATGTAATCTTAATATTGTCTTTTTTATAGAGACATGAAGTCATGATCATGTTATTATAATATTGTTTACGTATCGTTCTATGTTTTATAACTTTTCACTATGTGTATCATTCAAATTGAATATACTTTTGTAACTTTGGTCGACTATTTGATAAAATGACTTGTTAAATTTCGATAGTTCTGTTGTATTCAAACTCATACAGTTGATTAAACATTGCTATATGTGTGCTTTATGCAGTATCTATTTTCATGTGATATCTAACAAAAAATATCCGGTACCATATCGACTCTACTACATATTCGCTTCGAATCTATGATCGATATTATCTGCGTCGTATTCGTATCCGGCACTATCCATATCCGACTTCGAGTCTGACAAAAAATATGATTTAGGATACGGAAAGAGCGATATTCGACCGAATTCAAGCCGATTGCACCCCTATATAGACAGGATAAAACACCATTACTTGAGTTATTACCTATAAACTTTTTCATGCCATAATTAAAATATTGTAGAATTTCATAGAGACAACATAAGATGTAATCTGTTGTAGAAGCTGTCTTTATTTTTATCTTTAGATAACATAGAAGAGTATATAGATAGCAGTCGTCTCTACAATTGTGCATGCTCTCATATCTATCTCTAATCTGTTTGAGTAGAGATCTAGATTACTATCAGAGTAGTTAAGGGACAACGATTAAAGGAAAACAAGAACGGCAAAGAATGCTGGCTACAATAGGCAGCAGCTCATATTCACGATAAAATCCAAAAATTAAGATAGTTTTAACAACAAATCAACCAATTGGGTGACCTTGGAAGTTGGAAGTAGAGATGAAAATGGAATGGAAACTATCCGGCCATTCCAAGGAAAACGGATACAGAAACTTTCGGTACGGAAATGGAGAGTCAGTTTCGATGGAAACAGAAACAGAACGGAAATTCCGTATAATATTATTCGGAATTTCCGAACGGACTGAAGGTAGCCCAAGCCGTAACCCACCAAGGCCCAAGCGTTGCGAACTAACCCTAGCTCTCAGTCTCAGGCTCTCAGAGACTCCCGTCCCAGCCTCCCGACTCCCGAGGAGTCGGAGGCGGCGCTCCACACCCTGATATCACCGATTCACCAGCGCCGCATTGCTACCCCCAGATCGGCGCCCCCACCGCGCCGCCCCCCATCGGCCGACCGACGGCGTCCCCCACTGCACCTCCCCCTACCGGTGACTCACAAGGTAGATTTTTCTCATGCTTGGGTTACTGTTATTGCCCTTTCTGTTGTGCTTGTAGTTACTTTGAAACTGTAGTCCTGCATAACTCATGAGATTGAGCAGCAAACTACTTATCACCATTGCAGACATATTTATGCAATTTTTGCTGAGGCGTGTCTAAGCTATTGAACGGGATTAATAGCTCTGTTACCGTGCACAACATCTGCGACTTATCACCGTTGCAGACATATTTATGCAATTTTTGTTGAGGCGTGTTTGAGCCATGAAATGGGTTTAATAGCTCTGTTACCTTGTGCACAACTTCCCTTATTGATAATGCTTGTTCTTTCTGAATGGTCACATCATACTCAACAGGCTTATTATTTTATCAATGTTGGTAGATCTGATAAAGCTAATAACGATGGGAAGAGAAAGGGTGGTGGCTTTACTAAATTATGCATGATTACTTTGGAGAGCACTACATGTATGTGAACCACACTAGATTGATTGTTATCCCTTAACAAAGCCGTCCTTGACAAGGACAGATCCAGAAACTCTAGCTAAATCTACTCAAATGAGTGAGGTCACATTGCAATGCAGTTCACTGCTTATGCACAATCCACGCAGAACGGTCACCAAAGGTGAAAGATTCCAAATTGTCTCATTATTGAAAAGAGATGGGTAAAAGGATTGCACTATTCCGGTCTATCACGAACACCATACATATATCTGCACAATCTCCGCCTTCTTTTCGGGTCCTCAGAAAATTCAGCACAATAGATTCTTCATTTTTCTTTGCTTTTTAGTTTTTAGTAGATCGTGTAAATTCGGTGATTATATGGTTGGTATGTGTAGTCCGAAAAAGATCTTAATTTCAATGGATTTGTGTCAACATGTATGATCTTGATTAACTACATGTATGATCTTAGTTTCTATTGTAATTTTTATATAAAAATGTAAGTTACATAATTGAGTTATTATTGTGAAGTGAAGTAATAACCCATATCCAGCAACATAAATGTGCAGATGTGATGTTCTATTTCATGATCAACCATCGAATTCGAGATTTTGTACAACTAATCACTTATTGCAATGTAACAGATAGCCATGGACCATGTTGCAAGTAGGAGTAGTAGTGCAAGTGCAAGCGCGACATTCCCTGCTTTGGCTCAGTCACTACTGTTGCTGGAGCCCCCCGATGCTACTCTAGCTCCAAATGTTGTTGCAGCTGCTACAACTCCAAGTGTGGATTTAACCGATGAAACCGATGGCAAGCCACCTCTTGGAAAGAGAGCTAAGAAAGCCAATATTTGGGTGCAGTTCACCAAGTGTGAGGTTAATGAGAAAGATGAAAAGGGCAACGATATTGTACAGCTATGGGCTAGGTGCAACAAGACCGGATGTTGCTACAAAGGTTGGTGCGAGAGTAGTAGAGGAACATCGGGTTTCAAAAGTCACTTGAAATACAATCATTTTATCTTGACCGGGCAGCAAACAACCAACATGAAGAAAAGTGAGGACGACGAATCCATTGCATCTATTGAGACTTATAGATATGATGAGGCTTTTAGTTTGAAGAAATTTTTTCTCGCAATTATCATGCATGAATATCCCTTTAATATTGTTGAGCATGAGTACTTTGTGGACTTTATCAAGTGTTTGGTCCATTTCCAATTAAAAGTCGCATTACTGTGAGGAAAGATATATTGAATACATTTGTAGAGGAAAAGAAAAAAATATATGAGTACTTTAAAACACTTAAATGCCGCTTTAGTACAACCATGGACATGTGGACATCTAATCAAAACAAAGGCTACATGTGCATCACAGTGCATTGGATAGATGACAGTTGGTGCATACAAAAAAGGATTATCAAGTTCATACATGTAGAAGGACATCATTCGGGAAAAAATTTATGCTTAGCTTTTTATGGTAGTATAGTGGATTGGAATCTTCATAGGAGATTGCTTGCAATTACTTTGGACAATGCTTCAGCTAATGATAAATGTATTCAAGGGATAATAAGCAAACTCAATAAGATATCTCTATTAATCTGTGATGACATCTTTTCCATGTGAGATGTTTGAATCATATTTTGAACCTCGTTGCCCAAGATGGTTTAAAGACAATTGCACCAACTATTGCAAATTTAGAAATACAGTCGCAATTGTGAAGAACTCTCCACTGTAGTATAAAGAGTTTAAGAAGTGTGCTTCATAGTGTGACTTAGATGTTACAAAGGGTCTCTCATTGGATGTTCCTACAAGGTAGAACTCCATATATCTTATGTTGAAGAGTGCAATTTTACTATAAAGATGCTTTTGGTAGACTCTTTCATCGAATTCAAGCAAATATAAGAAATGTGCTCCAACTTCAAATAATTGAGCTATAGCAACATCAATATTTGCATGCTTGAAGCCATTTTATGATGCTACTGAGCTATTCTCTAGCACTAAATATCCAACCGCGAATCTATTTTTTAGAAAGTTTTGTCAAATTAAGATTGCAATTGTAGAATGGTGTGACAACTCTGACCTAGTAATTAATGCTATGGCACATTCCATAAAAATTAAATATGACAAGTATTGGGAAAAATCCAACAAGGCACTTGCTATAGCATGCTTCTTGATCCTAGATACAAGAGAAATGTGATAGACTATTATGCACTGAAGATTTACCCCACCACTTCTATGCAAGAGATTGATAAGTTTAATAAAGTTGTTTATGAGTTGTTCCAAGCTTATGTCTCTGCTTCAAAGAAGATAGTCTGTACTGCTACAAATGTGCACCAAGTGGGTTCTCAACTTGATGATGTTGGTGAGGATGATGAGTTTGACACGTTCTTGCATAGCATTAGTGAATCAAATCATGTTACCAAAACTGAGTTGGAAATGTACTTGGAGCAACCTCTAGCATCTATAAAAGACAAGAATTTTGATATCTTGTCGTGGTGGAAAGTCAAGCAAGCTGAGCTCCCTATTCTCTCCTAGCTTGCTCGGGATGTGCTATCTATTCAAGTGTCGACGGTTGCTTCGAGTCGGTATTCA
This sequence comes from Otatea glauca, assembly GCA_036346275.1. Classification (NCBI taxonomy): domain Eukaryota; kingdom Viridiplantae; phylum Streptophyta; class Magnoliopsida; order Poales; family Poaceae; genus Otatea; species Otatea glauca. The sequence goes on along the minus strand of CM070726.1, from coordinate 32,071,982 downwards.
GTGCCGGTCGATGGGTTGTTGACCCATTTCACAGCCGTTTAGATCCTGATATTGTACAAGCAAGCTTTAATTTGTACTAAAGACTAGACTGTAGCATCAAAAGGTAACTTTTTAGTTTTGCTTCAATAGTTTGTTCATCATGTGAGAAAATATTTAATCCTAATAAGTTTTTACTAATCATTCAGGTCGTACCATTGCATCTATCATGACTGAGTTGGATATGGATAGCCTTGAGCGACATTTTGCAAGCTCGATGAAAACGGTTTGCCTTTTCTTATCTAACTTTGAAACCATATTGTACAAATTAAGTAAAATTTCAGTTTAATGTGCTTCTATTTGTCTTCTTAAGAATATTACTGTTGTTTCATGCTTGCCTTTGTAGTTTGAGGAGTAAGAGGATGTCAATGGTAATGATATGGAGAACATGATAGACTAATATCGAGGACAAATAGCTTAAGAAAAAAACTGAGTTTTGGTGATTTGGAACTATATGTGTTTGCTACTATGTTATGATGTGGAACTATATGTGTTTGCTATTATACTATGATGTGTTGACTGATTTTAAGGTAAACAATGTTTACATATCCTTGTTCATACCATACTCAATGTTGGCTAATGTTACTAAGATGTTCTGTGTAACTACAATATCATTCAAAGTTGGTATGTTTGAAACTTTGGATAGATCATGTACTACATTCTTGTGAAATTTTTCGCTTTTGTTTTCGTATCCGTTCCGTTCCATTCCGCACCTGTTTCCGTCACTATCCATTTTCGGGGTTTCTGATTTCTTTTCCGTTACCGGTAAAAAATATGGAAACAGAATGGAACAACTATTTACCGACCGTTTCCGTTCCGTTTTCATCCCTAGTTGGAAGTGTAAGATCACATTATAAAATTTGAACCTGACTCTTCTCAATTATCAATAGCCGAAACTTAATGCCAATAACTAACACTACCAGTGCCGGAGCTAAGAAATTTTAAGAGCTTAGGCAAACATAACTACTTGACGACACATGACAAAGGTTGGCCTGAAAAAGCTTCATTCTGACGATGTTTGGGACGGTGAAACTACATTGCAACTCCATGGCTTGTCGCCGGGGAGCTCAGGCAGTCGCCCACCCTACCCGAGAGGTGGACCGCCGGTGAACACTACACACTAGTGATACAACTAAATACACAATTCCGTCCTAAAAAAGATAACCTAATACCACCTTTTCATATATTTAGGGATGAAAACGGAACGAAATTGTCGGTAAATGGCTGTTCCATTTCGTTTCCACATTTTTTACCGGTAACGGTAACGAAATTGAAAACCTCGGAAACGGATATGGAAACAGATAGTGATGGAAACAGATGTGGAACGGAGCGGATACGGAAACGAAAGCGAAAAATTCCACAAGAACCTAGTACATGATCTATCCAAACGTGGAATTGTAGAACACACATACTTGTATGCCTGTATTTAGCCATGTGACCCACATACTAGAAATGCAACTATGGCAGCTATTCTCGTGTAGCCGTAATTATTTGTTCATGTCCAAACGTGTAGCATCCAGGATAAGTTAGCTATGGAGCTAGCTGATAAGGTTCAGTTTTGCCCATGTATTGTATGAACTTGGTCCCTGCTGTTCTCATTGTTAGCATCAACTAAATGGATCCTTTGACGAGTTGCACAAAACAGTTGCTTCACAAAACATATGTATGCTTTGATTTGTGTAAGCGATACTATAATTTCATTTACATCTAACTATTAGAAATGGCTTGTCTGCTTATCCTTGTCAGTTGCCAATAACCTCATCTAGCTAACTTGATGACATTCTTATGTAGAATGTGTTGGGTATTGATCCGAATTTCTCTTTAGGCTTTAGGGAAATTTTTGATCCATATTTTGGTGTAGCCTGTTTTAGATTCGAATCGCTTTATCCATCTATAAATACTTTGTAAGCTGTTGGGGAGAGTTGAACGCTCATTGTAAACCCTAGCTTTTGTACTCAATTCCTCAAATAGTGATATCGTCGGTTCACGCGTCGCTCATCGCCGATTGGCCTCCAGTATGTGCTTCGCCCGGCTGCGAACTCCGTCCGCTCCGCCGGTCATCTCGCGCCTGAACTCGCGCCCGTGAAGCCGCTCCCATCGTCGGCCTCTTTGGTGCAGCCACCAGCCTGTGCGCTCTCCGCGCTATTCCCCAGCGCCGCGCTTCGTCCTTCCATCCGGACCTGCGCCAGCTTTCCCGAAGCCACGCCTGTGAAGTCCTCCCACTAAGACGTGTGAAGAAGGCTTTTGTTCTTGGCTCTTGAACTTCAAAGCCCAAGCCACGTGAACAAGTACCAGAACAACCGAGAGAATCTCTGGTCCAATCTCACCAGTGAAGCTAGTCACGTGAAGGACGCAGCCAGCCAATCATCTTTTTATTTGCTACGCGCACCCAGCGCGCGTACCAGGAAATTTTATCAGAGGCTCATTTTTAAGTCAATTTTTTTTTGTTCGCGCGCTTAAACATATTTCTTTGCATTATGGTCTCATTGAAGTATGATATTCCTCTGCTAGATTGTGACACCAGGTTTTTCTATAGCAAGTCAAAATGAGAGCAATTCTGCGCACACTGACCTGGATGATGCACTTGATAAATTCGGAAACAAAGATCAAAAGACTTCGACTGATGAAGAAAAAAGAAAGGATCAAAAGGCTGTATCTCAAATTCATCTTCATTTATCAAATAATATTTTGCAAGAGGTTTTGCAGGAGAAAACTGCACCTGCTTTATGGTTAAAGTTGGAATCAATTTGCATGTTCAAGGATCTCACAAGCAAAATGCATGTGAAGATGAAATTATTTTCGCACAAGTTACAAGAGGGTGGTTCTGTGTTAAATCACCTATCGGTCTTTAAGGAGATCGTTTCTGACCTTAAATCCATGGAGGTAAAATTTGATGATGAGGATCTAGGTCTTCTTCTTTTGTGTTCCCTGCCTCCGTCATTTTCAAATTTTAGAAATACTATTTTGTATAGCCGTGACACATTAACTGTTGCTGAAGTTTATGAGGCCTTACATGCAAAAGAAAAGATGAAATTAATGGTGTCTTCTGAAAGTTCCAGTTTGCATGGTGAAACTTTGTCTGTTCGTGGACGGACAAAGGAAAAGAAATCATATAATGGATATAGAGGCAGAAGTTCAAGCAGTTACAAAGGTCGTTCTAAGTCTAGAGGTAAAAAAAATTCTGCAGATATTGTAAGAAAAATAATCATGACATATTTGAATGTTACAAGGTAAAGAACAAAGAAAAAAGGAACAACGCCTACAAACAAAAAGGTAAACCTGATGATGAAGGTAAAGCTTCTGTTGCTTCTGCTGATAGTAGTTCTGATGGTGAGACCCTTGTTGCTTTTGCTGGATGTGTAAGTAATGGTGATGAATGGATTATTGATTCTGCTGCTTCTTTTCATATATGCATTAATAGATATTGGTTCATCACTTATGAGTCTGTTAAAGATACTGGTTCTGTTAGGATGGGTGATGATTCGCCATGTCCTATTGTTGGCATTGGATCCGTTCAAATTAAGATGCATGATGATATTATCAGAACTTTGACAGATGTGAGGCACTTTCTAGGTATGACAAGGAATCTTATTTCTTTGAGTACTCTTGACTCTAAAGGGTATAAGTATTCTGGTGGCAATGGAATTTTGAAGGTATCAAAAGGCTCTCTTATTGTTATGAAAGGTTATTTGAAATCTGCCAATTTATATCGTCTACAAAGCACTACAATTACAGGTAATGTCTTTGTTTCTTCACATTCATCACCTGATATTGCTAATCTTTGGCACAAGTGTCTTGGACATATGAGTAAACAGGGTTTGACAGTATTAAGTAAGAAAGGACTTCTTGATGGATATAATAGTGGAAAATTGAATTTCTGTGAGCATTGCATATTTGGTAAGCATAGGAGGGTAAAATTCAACACTTTTGTTCATACTACAGAAGGTATTCTTGATTATGTGCATTCTGATTTATGGGGCTATCTCGCAAGACTTCTTTTGGAGGTGTCCGTTATATGTTAACAATTATTGATGATTATTCAAGAAAAGTTTGGCCTTATTTCTTGAAGCATAAATCAGAAGCATTTTCAGCATTTAAAGAATGAAATGTTATGATTGAAAAACAAACTGAAAAGAAGTTAAAGAAACTTCATACTGATAATGGGATGAAATTCTGTTCTGATGAATTTAATTCATATTGCAAGTCTGAAGGTATTGTACGTCACTACACTGTTCTTCATACTCCATAACAAAACGGTGTAGCTGAGCGTATGAACAGAACCATCATCTCAAGGGCCCGTTGTATGTTGTCTAATGCTGGTTTGCATAGGTGTTTTTGGGCTGAAGCTGCTTCCACTGCTTGCTATCTTATTAATCGGTCTCCCTCCATTGCTATCGATAAGAAAACTCCAATTGAGATATGGTCTGGTTCTCCAGCTGATTATTCACAATTGAGAGTTTTTTGTTGCACTGCTTATGCTCACGTTGATAATGGTAAATTGGAGTCTAGAGCTATTAAGTGCATCTTTCTTGGTTATAAATATGGTGCTAAAGGTTATAAATTGTGGAATCCTCAAACACAAAAGGTTGTTATCAGCAGGAATGTTATCTTTAATGAATCAGTTATGTTAAATGACAAATTGGATACTAATGTTCCTATTGAGAAACAATAGAAAACTAGTGTGCAGGTGGAGCACTTTATTGATTCAGAATATACACCAAAAAATTATAGTACTGTTGTTCAGGATGCACCTATTATTGATGATTCACATATTGTTGAGCATTCTTCCCCAGTTGTGCAGCCTCCACAACATTCTATTGCTATTGACAGACCGGAGGTTTATTCCTCCACCCAAAGGATTCATTGAAGAATGCGATATTGCTTCTTATGCTTTAAGTGCTGTAGAAGAAATTGAAAATAACGCTGAACCTTCTAATTATGTTGAGGCTATTACTTCCGCTGATTGTAAAAAATGGATGACCGCTATGCAAGATGAGATGGAGTCACTTGAAAGAATGGTACTTGGGATTTAGTAAAATTGCTTAAAGACAAGAAGACTATCCGTTGTAAGTAGATTTTCAAAAGAAAAGAAGGTATTTCTTCTACTGATTCAGCAAGGTATAGAGCAAGGTTGGTTGCTAAAGGCTATATCCAGATTCCAGGTATTGATTTCAATGATGTATTTTCTCCTGTGAAGCACAGTTCTATTCGCACTCTACTCAGTATTGTTGCCATGCATGATTATGAACTTGAGCAATTAGATGTTAAAACTGTATTCTTGCATGGGGAGTTAGAGGAAGATATTTATATGGACCAATCTAAAGGATTTGTTATTCCTGGAAAAGAACACCTTGTTTGTAGATTGAAGAAATCCCTTTATGGCTTGAAACAATCCCCTAGGCAATGGTACAAGAAATTTGACTCATTTATGCTTTCTCATAGTTTTAAGCGGTCAAATTATGATAGCTGTGTTTACTTGAAAACTGTTAATGGTTCAACTATATATTTGCTTCTTTATGTTGATGATATGTTGATCGCTGCAAAAGATAAATCAAAAATAGCTAAACTAAAGGCACAATTGAGTAAAGAATTTGAGATGAAGGATTTAGGTGCAGCAAAGAAAACTCTTGGCATGGAAATTATTAAAGCAAAGAAATCTGGAAAATTATACCTTAGTCAACAAGGCTATATTGAGAAGATCTTTCGTCGCTTTAATATGCATGATGCAAATCCAGCGAGTACTCCTTTAGCTGCACATTTCAGATTATCTTCAGCTTTATATCCAGAGTCAGATGATGATATTGAGTACATATCTAGAATCCCATATTCCAGTGCAGTTGGTTCTCTTATGTATGCTATGGTTTGTTCTCGTCCTGATTTATCTCATGCTCTAAGTGTTGTCAGTAGATACATGGCTAATCCTGGCAAAGAGCATTGGAAAGTTGTCCTGGAAACATCGCATAGAGGAAAGTTGTTCCTCGAATTGATGGCTTGAATGCTTCGGCAGCGCATAGAGAAAAATGAGCAGCAATGAGGATACAGGCCTGCAGTGCAGAAGTAAATGGGCCGAAGCTGAAGGGTTTATGCCCTGAAGCCAGATCCGAATTTTTGAGACATTTTTCTTTTAAAATAATCCTAAAAATAAAATAGCTTTTAAATAATAGCAAAAACACTTAGAAATATCTAGAAAAATTCTAAAAAATACTTTGAGACATATAGAACTCAAATAAAATATTCTTGAGAAAAGTTGATATAAACTTTGCACATATTTAAATATTATTTGCAACAATCCTAATTCAAAAGCATTATTTAAATTCCAAAAATTCCCAAAATACACAAAAATCATAAATAGCAATACAAAATCATTATGAGCCAAATATTGGGATGTTACAATTGATTTCATCATGGTTTGGTCCCACATGTCCGCGTTGATGAGTACATCTGGATCTATCCTAGCAGTCCAAATTTGAAGATAATATGCCTCGATCATGCTGGCCTATAGAAAATTATAACAAAATGTAAAATTATCGAGAAGTGCACAATTAACATTAAATTATGTGTAAATGAAGAATAATGGTCACAATATGAAAAATATGTTGGGTAAATGGCAGAAAAATATATGCAAATATGATGCATGTCATGGAGAAAAATGGCAACTCACATACATGGAGGGAGAGCAGCTAGCAAAGCCGTAGGGGGGACCGACACGGTGGTTGGTGGGATCCCGATAGCTTGGAAGCACCAACAGTGGCAAGTAGAGGGACAAAATGGCGACTATGTGAGACACCAACAGATGGAGTGATGGTGGAGGACGACAACATGCATTACATAGTATATGGTTGTGACAAATGGATCACAACTTTTTTGGTTCGCCAATATAAATTTTTTTGCTCTTCTTTTTATTTTACAATCTTAAAACACATTACAGAGTATTTGGCGGTGTTTAATGGATCACAATTTTCTTTATGTTCACTCACCAACACATCTGTATGTGTAGCAACAAGACAATTAAGTGTTGTAGGGTAATTCGACTGACTATGTTCCCATGGATTAATGCAAGAATTGTACACATGGGTGTTCGCAACACGTATCATGTGTTGCAGTTGAGTTTTCCCGCAACATAAACTATATGTATTGCAAAGTGTGTGTTAGAACAAATTGGCCTTGTTGCGGTGAAAAGCTCTACCAAACATGCCTAGAAGTTTGATGACTTCAGTAATACGTACGAGTATCAAGACTTCATCATGTTGCAAATATCCAACGACGTCACATCACAACTAGCTGCGCTACAACTTATCCGTTGATGACTTGTGTAGCTACTAATTAGTAAGCTACTAAGCACTACATCTCACAAAGATTCAATAGAAGCATCAATATTCACAGGAGAAAAAAGTGTATATGTGGTCCCTCAACTCTTAAGACCATCTAATTTTCATCCCACCTTTACAAAGCCAGGAAGAATTGGTCCTCCAACTTGCAAATTTGGTGCAAATCATGCCCAAGCCTAGTTTTATAGGAGGTTTTTGGGTGATATGGCTTTGACTTGGATCCTTGTTGTCATATTCTCATCCATACTAGGCAGGGGCCCACAAGTCAGTGACAAAAAAGTCCATTCCTCTTCTTCCTCCTACTCTCTCACTTTCTCCCTCCCCCTACTGATTTGATCGCGAGCAGCCGTAGGGGGACAGGGGTGGGGTCAAAGTTGAGACCCGAATATACAAATCTGGACTCGTTGTTTATTCTGCACTAGTCTAGGATCACGCTAGTGTACACAGTCTCAACATAGATGAATGTCACAATCATACACAGCGAAAAATAAATAAAGAATTCATCTATTTAAATATAATCCGTTGAACGAGCTTAAGGTTGTTCATCTATTTAAATATAATCCGCTGAACGAGCTTAAGGTTGTTGGAACATCAATAAAAAAGAAACAAAAATCGCCAAAAAAACACTCCAACCACAGGACTCGAACTCTGATCTTCTGGTCTCAAGACAAAGCGCACAAACCACCGAGCAACAAACTCCTTTGAGGTTTACATTTCTTCTTCTCTTCTTGTTATGCTTACAAAGCTTGACTGCTGTGCCTTATAAAGGCGATTTACACAGCAAGACTTAGCCGATTCCAATTGAACTCCGTGCTCTACTCGGACTCAAAGCTTTCCAAACCAAAACTTTCTTAATTACAAAATTAACTCTATCAATCACCCCTTAATCTTGTAACATAACTCTAACTTGTTAAGGTAGTCGGTCTCAACTATGACTTACCCAACATTTACTCGATACAGGATGGAGAACGCATCTTCAAGGAGTTCTGCCTTTTTTTCTTGCTGGCCATACCACCGGTGACGCACCTTATCGGTGATTACGATCTTTGCCTCAACTCCAATTGTCTTTTCATCGGTAACGCAAATTGACGGCGACGCAGAGTCGCATTAGAGTTTACTCACGAGAGAACTTGAATGCACCTACAAGAACTCTTGTGCACACACAGCAAAAATGATGGCCACAACTCCTCAACATCCTAGACTCTTTCTACGATGAACTTGATTTTGGATGGCAAACACACCTCCTCAACGCCTAAGAGTCAACTTTGACAGACTCGACTTACTTACTTAACACGATCGGCACCAAGATGCATCGTCTTCAACGTCTCCCACGCAACTTTGGCCATCTCCTTTTCAACCAGTAAGAAGAGTGTTTCCTCCGAGATGTCTCCATAGATGGCTGCTAAGGCCATCTGATCCTTGTGCTCATCGACGTTGCCGTCCACTATCGCGTCCCACAGTCCTTGAGTCCTCATGTACACCTTCATCTTGATTGCTGTAACATCCCAAATTTTGCTTTTATTGGATTTAATATGATTTTTCTTTGTTATTGAATTTTCAGGATTTTATTTAATTCATTTTGGGATTTTGAATAAAGCCTTTTGCTATATTTTATTTATTTAGTGAAAAATATTGATGATCTTTTGTTGAAAATATTTTATTCAAGTTCCAAATGTCCCAAAGTATTTTTAGGAATTTTTGGGATTTTTCCTGGTATTTTTGCTATGTATTTTGTCTTTATCTATTTATCTGAATTATTTTAATTCAAAATCGTTTTAAAATTGGGTGAATTGTGTTAGGTCGAAACCCCTTCGGTCCGGCCCATTTCTTCACGCCGTCGACCCACACAGCCTGCCTTCTCGCAAAACCTAGCCGCATCGCGTCGCTACCGTCGGATCGAGATCCAACGGCCGTGCCTTCTCCGTGTCACCCGCGTGTTTCAAGCCGTCGATCGCCGCTGCGTGGACACCTGCAATGCCACCACTTCGCTCATCTGTATCCCCGTCGGATTTCGTTGCCGTATCTGAGCGAACCTCGTTTCGCGTGAGATTCGCGGAAATCGAGGCCGCTATTTAAAGCGCCGCCACCACCATTAACATCTTCTGGCCTAGTTGCGCACACCGAGACACCCTTGTACGCTCGTGCGAACTTGCTGAAGTTCACCGAAGCCTCCGCCGTCATTTTTCACCGCTTGTTCGCCGTTCGTTGAGTCCCTGCCGTCGTCAAGGCCGCTATTTGCTTCACCGCGCCGAGACGCGCCAGTTCCATCATCCCTAGTGGCCGGAATCACCCTCTAGCGCCATCACCGTGGTCATCGTCCTCACCGCTGGTAATCCCTCGCCACCGAGTGCCATTAGCTACCGCAAAGCTTTTTGGCCATCGAATCTTGGATCAACAGTGCGTGTTGCGCCACGCGTTTGCTTCTCCGTCGCCACTCGAGTTTAGCCTCGTCCATTCGATCCGGATCATACCGCGTATAATCAGCCGCGTAGCGATGGTGTTAGCTCGCCACGTGTCCGCTGTCGCAACCTCCATTCGTCGGATCTTGACCATCGATTTCGAATCGTGTGGCCACAATCGCACTGGCGCTGTGGCCAACCGCGTGTTGCCGCGTGTCGGGTGCCGTAACTGAGGCGTCATATGTCGGGTCCACGGTGGTCCGAGGCCGAACCGTGGATCGAGTCCATGCGCTAGTGATGTGTGTCGCTTTCTGATTGGGCCACGTGCCTGCTAACGTCAGCGTGACATCATATATCGCTTTTCTCGTAGAAAAATATTTTGCCAAAAATCATATTCGGTGCTGACGTTAGCATGATGTCATAAATACTATTTTCCAGTGTAAAAGTAATTCGGTTTTTCTATTTTCAGATTTATCTTTTATTTCAAACTTTGAATAGCTATATCTTTTGCATTTGAACTCCGATTGAGGTGATTCCAGTTTCTAAAAATTTGTAAAATCATGCTCTATTAATTGGTGAATTTTATTTAATTTTTAGAGTTGATTTGTCTCTCTATATTTGCTATTTATTATTTTCTCGCTTGTTACGCGTAGACGTCGAGTTGCCCGGTGAGTTCGTGGTTGAGGAGGTAGCATCCGAGCAAGGTCCAAAGTAGGAGTCAGAGCTGTTTGAAGGCAATTTGTGCTTTGATCATGTTGAACCTATGCTTGAAATATTATATTATTTCAAAATATTGCATATTAATTCAAGTATCGTTGTTTCAAATATGTTGGGATTAGTTATTATCCACCTTGAGTTACATCCACCTTATCATGTCGTATGTCGTATCTCATTTGTCACCCTAGAATGGTTTAATACTAATTAGTATCTATAATTGCCAATGTGGTTGGTTAGAACGCAAGTAGAATGCTTAGCCATGCAACGAGTCATCATTTTATGTAAAAATGATTAATCTTGCTTAATGATTATAGAACATGTTTATTAATTTCTGTGTCGGGTGTTGTCACACAATGTTGTTATTATTGTTGATGGCACGTGGTGTGTGGTAATCAACTAGGGTGGTAAAATGATTTAGACTGAGGCAAGTGGCATATATTTGGGGTGGGCCAATGTGGCCTTTGGGTGGTCGCATTGCTTTTTATAATAATGGTTGGTTCATGGTCATGATGATTTTTAGTTAGTCTTACCTTGGTCAATTAAGGACTTAACCTTGCAAAAATTTGAACTGAGTCATTCATACAACCACATGTCTGTTATAGGACAGATCCAGATGATTAATTTGTTGAGTCTAAATTTTTGTACTATTTGTGGTGATGTAAAGCCTGGGTAGTGGTAACCAGTCCTCGCACGGGTGCACTCACATGGCGTAAGAGGGGGGTCCTAGATGTGGTAACCAGTCCCACCAGTGTTAAAACTTTAGCGGATAGTACTGGGTTTAGATAGGTATTGGAAAGGCTTTGTTATAATCACTCGTTTTTGTGGTGTATGGTTGTATTTTATGGGTAAAGTGTATAACCTCTGCAGAGTGTAAAACCTATTTGAATAGCCGTGCTCGCGGTATTGAGCAATACTCGGTGATTACAGTCAAGGGTTAGATTTTATTAAAAACAAATGTAGGTATGGATGTGAAATGTGGAATAAGGTTGTGAGTTGGTTATTGAAAAACAAATGAAAAATATATTATTATTATTATTTGTTTTACTGTCTTTCAATCTATTTATACTACTCTTTTACAAATGTTATTACGCAAATTAACCATGCCAGCTTATTCTTTGTATTAAGCCATGCATATAGTATATTAGACTTGCATTCTGTGCACAACTTGTTGAATGCTTTAAGTACTCACCCCTTTACAACAAAACATCACCGGTTAGAGAAGAAGCAACGCGTGCTTTTGAGGAAGAGTATCAGGAAGAGGCGAATAACTAGCGTGAGAATCTTGTCAGTTGCTTGTGGCAAATTGAAGGGTTTCTACGCTTGTATTTATTTTCGTTGTTATTTATTTACTTTCAGTCTTAATCCTATGAGGCGTATTCATGTCAGGTTGACCATAAGGTCATCAAACAGTTATATTTAATATTGATGAAGTCTTTATTATATTACCGTTAAGTATGATTGTGATATTCATCAATGTTGATCATGTGTGCACTAGCGTGATCCTGGACTAATGCGGAATACACAGAGGATCCGGATTTGTTTATTCGGGTCCCGACAATTGCTCATGCTAACGTCGCCTTATCAACGGTGACACCACTTACCGGAGAGCGCGGCATCATCTTGAGCAATGGATCAAGAATCTAGCTCTAATCAAGAACTCAGGGTCTGATACAATTATTGGAGCATCAATAAAAAAAGAAACAAAAAATCGCAAAAAAAAACACTCCTGCCGCAGGACTCGAACTCTGATCTTCTGGTCTTCAAGACAATGCACACAAACCACTGAGCAACAAACTCCTCTGAGGTTTACATTGCTTCTTCTCTTCTTGTTATTCTTACAAAGCTTGACTGCTGGCGATTTACTCTTAGGGCCTGTTTGTTTCAGTTTTGAATTCTCTAAAAGCTGATTCTGGATTGTGGTTTTTGAGAAACTGATTCTCTAAAAGCTAGAATCCAAAAGCACATATGAAGTGGATTGTGGATTCTAGTGTATATGGGTGGGGTGGATTGTGAGAATCGGATTCTAGAATCAGACTGTTTGTTTCTGATTCTGCTTTTAGGACCAGAATCCAGAATCAAAAGCTAAAACAAACAGGCCCTTAGCCGATTCCGATTAAACTCCATGCTCTACTTGAACTCAAAGCTTTCTAAACCAAAATTTTCCTAATTACAAGATTAAATCTATCAAAGTCAACCTTACATAAACAAAGTAGCACGATTTCCTACTGCAAATACAAAATTCAACGGCGTCATGTGATGAACAGCTACAGCACAACTCATCCGCTGACTTCTAAAGCTTAGCTACCGGCCTACCGCATCCCACAGAGCCAAAGCCAGGGGCTCCGACGAAGGCGCGCCGCAGCAGCTGATGGAGATCACCAAGGTCGACCTCCGCAGGTTGGAGCCCGGCGGGCCGGGCTGGGAGGAAGCCCGGGCCGCGGTGACCGCGTCAATGGTGGCTCACGGCTGCGCCGTCGTAGCGCACGACGCGCTCGGCCCGGAGCTCCGGCAGGCGCTGTTCGGCCGCGCCATGCCGGAGATCTTTGCGCTCCCGCTCGAGGCCAAGCAGCGGAACGTGTCCACCTTGGGGCCGTTCAGAGGCTACATCTGGAACGTCCCCGGCATGGCCTGGGAGAGCCTGCGCGTCGGAGAGGCCACCGACGCCGGCTGCGTCCGCGACTTCGCTGACGTTCTCTGGCCGCAGGGCAACCCCGCCTTCTGGTAATTAACACCATCAATTTCGACATGCTGTTCTTGTGCATCCATTTGACTTGGAGCTTTCTCATGGTGTCCGTACGTCCACGTTCAGTGACACGGTCGTGTCGTTTGCCAAGAACATGCTGAAGCTGGAGCGGACAGTTGAGAAGATGGTCCTCGAGGGCCTCGGCGTCCAGGAGGAGCACATCGACTCGCACCACGACACGCTCACCTATGGCGTCCGGCTGTCGCGCTACGGTGTGCCGCTGGACACGGAGACCAGCATGTCCATGCAGGCGCACCGCGACGACAGCACGATCACCACCATCGTGCAGCACGAGGTGGAGGGTCTTGAGGTGCAGGCCAATGACGGGAGCTGGCTCTCAGTGCCGCCTGAGCCGGACACGGTGACCTTTGTGGCTGGCGAGCTGTTCACAGTAATTAAGAGTCACACCTCTTACTTTCCAATTCCGTTATTGTTCAACGGACGCGACGCGCGCCCCTCCGATTCTCACGCCGCAGCAATATATGTCACCATCGCAGGTCGCGACGAACGGAAGGGTGCCACCGTGCCTCCACCGCGTCAGGACTCCGAGCAAACGCGAGCGCTTCTCGGTGCTGTTCGGCTGCCGGCCGAAGAGCGGCACCGTGCTGAGTGCGATAGACGAGCTCATCGACGGCGACCACCCTCCGATGTACAATCCGTGCAAGACCGACGAGTACTCCAGGTTCCGACACTCGGAGGAAGGGCGCCAATTCAGCGACCCGTTGAAGGCTTTCTGCGGAGTGGAGAAGGACGGATTATCAGTGGAATGATTACAATTCAAAGTCAGTTTATCTCAGTACAGTCTATTGTCGCCACTCCTGATTCTGAATAACTCGAATGGATTCACTTCATTCCCAGTTCCTGTAAGTTATTTGTGCGTGGTACGTAGCAATGTAAACATAGCTCTTCCTATATCACAGTTGGAGTGTCATCGAACTAATTTTTTTTTAAATAATTCATTTTTAAAGGTAATTGCGACATTAATACGTGGGAGAAAAAAATTGCAAAAAGAATACTACACCGGCCAACCGTTTGACGAAAATCGAGTAATAGCCAGATGGTTCGGCGAAAATACTACTTTCGCCAGACCGTTTGGCGAAAAAAGGTTAATTGCGCTGGCAGGGAACGGAAAAACAGCTCTCTCACTGCCGGTGGACCCCGGTCCCATTTGTCAGTCGCGAATCCCGTTTTCTCTTCTCTTCTTTTCCTCGCGCGTGCCTTCCTCAGCTCAGTCGAGCCTTCGCCGATTCAACGCATCGCGCCACCCGCGCAACCATCTGGCGCCATGTTCATCCTCGGTTTTCCCACGCCATACTCTGATCACCTCATGTCGCCTCCTTGCCGGCGAGAGACCTTGCGCCACTTCACCGAGAATGCACAGAACCGAGCCGCAATCCTTTCGCGCGTTCAAACCCTATCGATCACCGCCTTAACCCTCTATATAAAGTCATTCTCAGTACTTGTGTGAGGCGTTTCGCTCTTCCTTCACCTTCATAACCCATCGACTCGAGCTCAAAAGCCAGGAACTCCTCTCCTCCTCGCTATTTTGCCAGAAACCCCAAAAAAGGGGAACTTTGGTGATTGAGCTAGCCCGGTGAGAAACTGTCTAATTCTTCGCGTCTAGAGCATGCTAGCGCTTCCGTGAATACTTACCCACCCTCAATTGCAGTGGTCATCACTCGTGTTGCGCATCCGCCGTGCGCGCCTTCTTCCCCAAAGCCGGCGCTCAGTGGTGGAGCACATCAGCCAACCAAGAACCTTGCCAATAGGTAAAATGGAACCTCTCGTACTCCCTGATGCTTAAATCGTTGCCGATTCGAAGCGAGGCTCATCCGTTTTCTTCCCCGGCGAGCCGCCCTTTTCTCCACCGCAGGTCTCCGGTGGCAGCCCGCTCCGGCCATCACCGGAGGTATTTGACCCCTCCATCAGACGCGCGTCAGTGAGCTGGTGCTCATCGTGCCCTCGTCCGAGCCCCCCGTCGCCGTAGCTCCGCCGACGGCCAGCCCTAGCCGAAGCTCTGTTCGGTGTCACTACGCGGGCGGGCCGTTCTGTTAGCCAGCGCAAGATCCTTCAGGCAATCGGTAAATGGCGCTTTCGGTTCTGGGAAAACGTATTTCCCTAATTCAGTTTATTTTCATTACCCGAGATAATTCAATTGATTGTAGATTTTGCATTATAACTCTAAAATTAGTGAAATGAATTTCTATATTCATATAAAATCAGGTACCTTCAGAATATGCAATAATATTTTGAAAATGATCCCCGAGCGAATTTGAAATTCAAATTTGAATAAAAGGCCTAAAGATATGCTCTACAGAAAAATTCTGCAAACAAATTTAGAATTTAATGAAACCAATTTTAATGGAATCCTGGTGCTTCCAAAAGTTCAAATATATAAAAATATTTAGATTTCATTTATGTTTGAGCTACTTTCTATTAAAGATTTCATTCAATACACTAGAAATTCAAATATGCATAACTTGTATGAAAGAAATATGAAGTAAGTAAAATTGATTTCTAAATACTAGTGTGACAGTAGAATACCTGAATTTTCCAAAATAATTAAGAAGTAAACTTGATTTGAACTATCTTTAAAAATATGAATTAACCCAAGTGCAAAATGTATATGTATATATAGAAAATCAAATAGTTAGAATATAGATTAAATGAACTTGAATATTGGCAAACTTAGTTTTGTTGTACTTCTCACATCACAAGGATCCCAGATGTATAAAAATGTTTAAGGTTTACCATAGAAAACAGTAAATGTTTAGTAGTCGAAGTATTAATACTTGTATTATTCGAATAGTCACATCTTTCACAAACGAACTTCAAATTTGATGAAACCAAATCTTATGACCTTGAAAAATAATACCCTTGCTGATTGTACAAAAATATCTTATGTTTGTGCAAATTTGAAGTAAGTCCATATTAGACCCTAATGATCACTTCTCTGAGAAACATCTCGGATAAAAGCCAAACATCGCGAAATCAACTTTAAAACACTCTTAGAGATGACCCTTGTTAATGCCCGAAAAATGGGTAAATAATCTTATAAGGTGCAGTCGCAAACTTGTATCGAAAACTGAACCTTTGTCATGTAGTTATAGAAACGCTTAAGCTTTTTCGGTGGCTTATAAAACATCTCGTCTAAGTGAAAAGCTTTATGAAAATAGTATAGAAATACTCTATAAAGTGCATGCTGCTAGGTAAGGTTTGCATATAAAAGAATCTAGCAACATAACCCTAAATACTATGTTTTCTAAATAAATGAAACACTTAAGCTTTTTCAACACCCCGTAGAATATCTCGTCTAAATGCAAATATTATGTAGATTAGTTTAGATATGATATTTAGGATATGTACTATCATAATCTGGAAAAATATTTTATTTACAACTTACTTTTCAACTAAATCCTTCTAGTTGAATACCCTTAAGTGTTATGGTCATCGTAACCCTTAATACCATATAAGCTTTTTCAACAATGAATATAATATCTCGTCTAAACACTAAAATATATGAAATCAGCTTCAGTCTATTCTTCAAAGTATATACTACCTTATCATGAATAAATAACCATATTTCTTTATGCTTTCCATATAAATCATGTTAGTGAAATAACCCTAAGTATTATGTTTTCTGAGCTTTATAATGTGAATCGGCAGTAATGCAGAAATCTATAATAAACATGTTTGTATCATTAGAATCTTCTTAAAAACTATAAACAAATCCAGTAACCTAGCTTAATAGGTCTAACTCATTCAAAATCATTTTTTACGCAAAGTCACTTAAGGAATTAAGTGCTATTCGCATAACCCCTTTTAGCTAGTGTTTTAATTCTATTATTCCAAATAGTTTTAGCATCTATAATTCGAAGTTATAAATGCAAGAATTCATAATTTTAGCCTCTTGAATTCGTAAGTCAAGAATAGATAATTTATAAAAGAAACCCTATTTTGTTCATCGTAAAAGCTATTAACTATGTGAATGTGTAATTATCTAAATCTTGAGATCTTGAAATCATTCATAATCCAAACCCTAATACATTCTTGTTTTCTACGGTAAGTCTTTATTTGGTTTTCTGTCTGTTTTCTTTTTGCCCTCATTAAAGTTGGATATTTGATATTTTTCCGATTGATCGACATGTAGAACCCGACGTCTCTACCGCCTTCGTCTTCTCTGTCAGCAATGACTTTGACTTCGTCGTAAGCAATAAATAAGCAAGGCAAGCACCTTCCTTTGATCATCTTGATCCTAGTATTTAATTTGCATTATGTTTATTAAAATGTTTCATGCATGCGTTTACTTTCTGTAAATTCGTTATTTTGTGGTGCTGGTAGTTATACTTGTTGTCTCATGAAACCTCCTTGATAAGTATGGACATGTGAGCCTTGACAACCATAGATTAAACTTAGACATTATTTAATGTTATCATGGGTATATGCGATTACATTTTAACCATGCTTAGCCATGCTTTAGAACCTTTGAGGTAGATGATCAGATCAAAATTTATTTCTTGTGAAATAGAAAATGTTGGAAATGACACTGTTGGTATGGGTATTTTGATTAAAAACCAAAAATAAAACTATGATTTTGATGCGGGCGATTATTGGCAGTAGCCGGATGTGCAGAGGGATTTGCGCGTAGTGTAGGGTGGAGTATCGCCCGTGTCACAGTAAAGACCGAGCAATGGGACGCTATTGATCCAAGAAACCCGTACAACCACAAGTGTTGGTATGGGACAGCCTTAAACCAATTAAGTTATCTAGTTTAACTTTGTACATTGGTAGGCCAAAATAGTACGGGCCCTCCCTTCAAGGTTTGCTCGACGGGGTGCCCACACTGAAGTGTTGGGAACAACACTTACCAATATAACGGTGCGCGCCATGTCTATGGGAAGTTCCAACATTTATATGCTCTAAGTTCTTCCATCATAGCATAGGTTCAACGTCCCGGTGCTGGTGCAAAGTTAAATTAGATAATGTAAAGGTTTTCGTCATGAACATTCTGGCCACACGCCAAAGGTGCGTGAAACATGCGGCAAAAAGTAAAGGTCATGACTTGTGGGTAAAGTTGTACACCTCTGCAGAGTGTAAATCTAATCGATTAGCCGTATCCACGGTCAAGGACACTTGTTAAGAGTATCTCGCGTGTGCAACTACCACCTTGCGAGTGTAGTCAGGAAAGTAGAGACGCCCCGTGTCGTTCTTGTAGTTATCAGAACACAGTTCCGTCCGAGTTATGTACCTAAACCAGTTAGATTAATATTTCACTACGGTTTAGAACGAATCCGTAATATGCCGTTCTCCACCTCTAGCCAGCGAATTTATTTTCCTTTAATATTTTTTTAATCTTTTTTTCAAAATTAGGCGTCAGTGCAAAAAAAATTACAGATTTGGGCGTCGGTCGCCCTTATATAGGGCGATTGCCCCATATACAGGCGATCGCCCCATATTCGGGCGATTAGTGCACGCGATTTCCCCCCGTCTGCGGTCAATTTTTTAAAAAAATCCTAACTTTTTCATATGATGTCGGATGGAGATAAACTTTATATGAAAATTGTAGCTCTCGACGGGATCTACAACTTTTGTATACAAACTTTTTCAATTTGAGTCCATTTAGATGGTCAAAAACGGGATAGAATGTTCAGATCTAAAAACAGTTCTATCCCGTTTTTGACCATCTAAATGGACTCAAATTGAAAAAGTTTGTATACAAAAGTTGTAGATCCCGTCGAGAGCTACAATTTTCATATAAAGTTTATCTCCATCCGACATCATATGAAAAAGTTATGATTTTTTTTTAGAAATTAACCGCAGACGGAGGGAAAATCGCGCGTTAAAAGCCGCACTAATCGCCCGTATGTGGGGCGATCGCCTATGGGGCGATTGCCCCATACACGGGCGACCGGTGCTTAATCCTGCAATTTTTTTTCCTTAACGCCTAATTTTGAAAAAAAGATTAAAAAATATTAAAAGAAAAAAAAATTCCTAGCCAGCCTTACGTCGCGCACGGCGCGGGACGAATTGATCCGAGAAACTCTACATGGGCCGCGGAAATCAGCCTCGGCCGAGCGAAAACTGCGGGCTGCATCCGCCGGACCTCCACCACATGCTCCATGTACTTAGATTAATTGCTGATGTTTCCTCTAAAAAAAAAGATAAATGCTGATGTTTCCTCTAAAAAAAAGATAAATGCTGATGTTCTTGAACTTGCTTGACTATCCCCTATCCTTAAAGGTTGCTAACAAACCTCCATTATATTGTGAGCACATTAGAAACATCTTAAAAATACTCGTAGCACTGAAGTTGATCTAGACCCCGTTTCAAACACGGGAACCATTCGATTATTCCTACGTAATCGAACAGTTTTATGTAAATTTTTGCGGGGACCTCCTTTTTGCTTGAAATATTGAGGAAGGTACCATGCGTATACAGTATTAGTGATAATCAGTGGCTAGTACGCATATTTACGATATTATCATCACATCCATACATAATATTATACATACATTAGCGGAAGGTAATTATGCAAGGCTTTAGAAGCCAAAATAAAGTGAAGCGGAAGATATATAAATCCAGTAGTATGCCCATCATAACCCTCAGGCAACTAACTGATAGGATAAAACTCTTAGAAGAATGCATAAGTGAAATCCCCGTATCCTGCGATATAGAACGCGCCGTTGGGATTTCCATTCCTTCGCCCACTGAACATCAACAATAGTAAGGTTAAGTACTTTTGTATTTAAAGACTTATAGTGTATCACGAAGATATAATTAAATGCAAGCTATATCAAAAGAGAAGGCTGTTAGGTTTATTTGCGTAAAGCAAATGAGTTATGAATATCAAGTAATAAATTTGTAAACAGAATTTGGAAGAGCAGTTTTGACCGATATGTATAGCAAATATGGATATCATGATACATCATAACTAAGTCCTCCATGATTGTGAGCATCAATTCGTCTTGTGCCAATCCCTGACATAAAATCTGAAACAAAGACTTTTCAACAAATATTTCTAATTCAACCCTTTTTGTGAAAATATCAAAACTCTAACTAGTGTCAGTGCACCAAGTTTCTCATAACCCCGAACACGGCTTTTCGAAAAGTTTTACGCTCTGTAGGGGCGTACATCTTTACCCACAAGACATGATCAACTCTTTTTACCGCTATTTTTACGCTTCCTTTGGCATGTGGTCAAGAGACCATGATATAAACCGTAACATCACCTACACCTAACTTTGCACTAGCCTGGTGATGTTAAACCATTGTTGTGGCAGCGAAAATAAAATCCACCCACAGTAACCATAATAGTCCATCCCTATCATTCTCATAGTAACCATGGTAGTCCATCCCTATCATAATCATTCCCCCCATAGCAAGGCATACACCATTGTATAGGCATGCGTTATTCCCAATCCCTCATTGCGGGCACCCCTTCGAACAAACATAACCAGATCTCCCGTACTACTACGGCCTTCCAATGTGCAAAGCTAGATCTGGGTAACTTAATTGGTTAAGACTACCCCATAATAGCACTTATGGTTGCTGTGAGACCCCGTTCTGAAGAACAGGAACTCCATGTGATTACTGTGCTATTCCCTGGATCAGTAGCTAGCACTCACATGTTTACAACATTCGTATCAAAATCATACACGCAAACACACGTAAGAACATACATTATCGAAATAATTATACAAGGTTTTGTACAAATTTTAAACCATTTAACAAATGGAATTAAAAAGCGGAAAGCCAAAAGAAACTGAAACTCCAAAAGCCTTGCGGTTGCCCACTAAACCCTCGTGCATCGACTAGGCTACCTAGAAGAGGCTATCGTCGAAACCCCGAGACCTGCTGAAAGAACGCTCGTCCGCAGATCACAATCTTCTTCCTCCGAGACAAGAGATGCAAGATTGAGTACATTGGTACTCAAAGAAGACTTATATTGGTTCACTGATGCAAATAAATAATTATGCAAAGTTGAACAAATGATGTGCTATGGTTATTTCAGCTTGCATAAAACACTAAATAAATAAGCATAATAGATTGCAACATCGCATTTTAATAAAGCAATTGAAAGACAGAATTGTAAGCAAAATATATTCGATTTCACCAGTCTACCCGATCGCATATAATCCCGTGTCGATCCTTTGACACAAAAGAAGGTTGCAAACATTACCAAAGTCCCAACCCATTTTGAAAACACCAAAACTCTAGCATTGGGAGGATTTTCCCCAAGTGCCCATTGCATGGCGCGGCTAATCGATCGATTTTTCACTGCAGAGGTGTACACTTTACCCACAAGGAATGATCAACCTCTTTCGCAAAGCCGCTTAACACACTTCCTTCTGTGTGTCGGCAAGGAGATCATACAAAGTGTTACATTATTTAGACATGGCTTTACACCAGCCCGGACGTTAACCTCGCTCAAGACAGAGACACACACCAAGCCGTGGATCCACATTTATCGCACACACACACGTCTCGTCTGTGGCAAGGCGCACACCGCTGCATTGGTATGTAGAAACCCTGCTGCACAGGCCCGACCGGACTGTCGTGCAAATCTCCCGCTTCCATAGATGCAAAGCCAAGTCTAAACAACTTATTAAGCTAAGACCCGCCCATACAAGCCCTTGTGGTTGCACGGAAACATGGTTCTACAACATCCCATTTGCTCGGTCCTTAATCGACACAGGCGATACTCCACCCTAGCTACGTGCATATCCTTTGCACAAATCGCTAGCGCCAAATAATCACCCGCGTCAAAACATAGTTTTGTTTGAAGGTTTTAGCAAACTACCACCAACCAATTTCCAAGAGATTATATGATTTGTTAAAAGATGTCGGGACCCGAATTTGCAAATCCGACCTCTCTGTGTATACCGCACTAGTCCAGATCACGCTAGTGCACACAGCTCAACATAGATGCTATCATAGTCACACACAATAAATATAGCATAAACTTCATTAATTAATAATAACTGTTGTCTTACATGAATAATGCCTCACGGGGCTTAAAAAGAGTATCAATGAGAAGCAATGAAATAGAATAAACGCGATGGCGCTCCATTCACACAGCAACCGACGAGGCTCGGACCCTAAGCATTCGTGATCCAAATAATCCTCATCCATGATCGCGAGATTCTTCCTCTTCAAGTTGTTGTTGATGGGGTGAGTACATAAAGCACTCAACAAGTTGTGCAAAATAATGCAAGTCTAATATTCTATATGTTTGGCTTAATCCAAAGGAATGGCTAGTAAGGGTATTTTTGCAATAAAGCAAGATTTAACAAGAATACAATAAATAGATTGGAAAGCAAGAAACAAATACAAGAATTAATAAATTCAAGATTTCAAATACACCAAGTTTCCAATCCTAAATTAATTTTCCACTTTCCATGGCACCTTGCCATCCCAACAAGTTTTTGTTTAACAAAAGTCTAACCCTTAATCTGTAATTCCTTAGCATTGCCCAATACCGTGAGCACGGCTATTCGAATAGATTGTACACTGCAGAGGTTATGCACTTTACCCACACGATACAACCAAACACCACCAAGGCGAGTGATCATAACAAAGCCTTTACAATGCTACACCTAGACCCAAGATCGCCGCTAAGGTTTCAACATCAAGGGTTAAACCACCACAACAGGGCCCCCTCTTGCGCCATGTGAGTTAAACCGTAACCCGAGACTCACTATTCACCACGACAAGATCAAATCTAGGTTTCACAAATTATTCACTAGGTCTGTCCCATTCCGCATATGTGGTTGCAAGAGAGACTCAGTCAAAGGCTTGCAAGGTTAAGTCCTTAAGGTGATTAAGGCAAGACTTCCACATACCCCCGCCAAACTGGCCCACCTTGGCACACCGCCTTGCCACTTGCCTCAATCTAAAATCATTACCACCCAGGCTTGATTACCAAGCACCACATGCCATCAACATTTCAATCCCGATGTGTGACCTCCTCGCCACGACAACTTGATATCATTGTGTGACAACACATGACACACCAATTCATAAACATTGTTCCATATTCCATTAGTCAAGATTAAGTATCGACATTCGGACACATGTGATGACGTGGCATGGCTAAGCAATCTATGACGATCTAACTAGCCCATGTTGATTATCAACTATAATTCCACATCCTAGGGTGACAAATAGATCATGGCATATAATTGACAAGGTATGGTTTAATTCAAATAGGCATATTATCTAATTCCTGATTAATTGAAATCATTTATACACATAAAATATCATGCATAAAGTTTAAAAGACAAAATAGTAATTTGGTGAAAATTAGGTGCAACATGATCAAAGCACAACTTGCCTTGGAGTAGGTGCTGGTCTTGATCTGAGCTTGGGTCTTGGAGCGACGAATCTTCTTCCGGATCACCGAAAGCAGTTCAACGCCTACACTAAACGATGCCAAAATAGCAAATAAACACCAAACCAGAGAGCAACCAAACTCCAAAAATAAAATAAAATTCACCAATAAATAGATCTTGATTTTACAAATTTTTAGAAATTTGAAACACTCAAACCGAGTTAAAATGCAAAAGATATAGCCTTTGAAGTTTGAATAACATCAAAATACGTAAAATAGAATTTCGATTTTTTCAATTATTTTTCTATTGAAAAGATTTTATTGCGCAACGCCGACGCCAGCCCCGACTCGACCAATCAGCGCCGACACGTCGCTCGTCCATGGACTCGGTCCACGGAACCGCCTCGTCCACCGTGGACGCGCCCACGGCGCCGCACCACGCTACCGACACGCGCTACAAGATCGATTGGTCGCGACGCCGCCCGTGCCGATGCTCGACACGCGGCGCGATTCGCGACGATCCGACGGCTAACGCCATCGCACACGCGCGCGATCTCACCCGAACAACCCCGATCCAACGGTCACGCTTACCCGAGCCGTTTTATCGCAGACGGCGACGTGGCTCGATCCGATGGTCCGCCGGAGATCCGACGGTCGCAGCGGTTCGGCACGGCGATGTCGCGCGGCGCCGAGTTCCGGAGACGAGGACGACGACGACCCAGACGGCGCTCGCTCTCGCCGGCGACGAAGAGGTAGCTGCCCGGTGCGGCTCGACGTGGCGAACCCGAATGAAACCCACACGCCGAACGGCGGCTTGACGACGGCGAACGGCGAAAAAAGCGGCGGCGCTAGAAAACTACGGCGAGCTCGGGGCTAAACGGCGGTGACTCAACGGCGAAGGCTAGCATCGCGGATGCGCTCGGGGTGAGGAACCTCGGTGTGCGGGCTGCGGCTTTTATAGCCTCGGCATGCGCGCTAAAACGGCAACCCTAAATCACGCGCGGCGACGGCAAGAAGCGGCGACGGATTCGAAACCGAATCGAGACGAAGGTCGATACCGCTCGACGGCAACGAGCGCCGTGATTAGATCCGGTGATACGATCCGATCCGCTCTTTCCAAAATCAACGGGCGAGATCTAAACTTACCAAAACAACGCTAAACGATCCCGACCGCCGATCTCAATCCAACGGCCAAGGCGCTAGGGTTTCGCGAAGGAGACACCGTCCGATCTTCATCCAACGGCCACGCGAGGCGGCAATGGCAGCCGATCGGGCCGCACGTCGATGGTCGACACGACAAGATCGGGCTTCGCCCAAGATCTTATTCACTCGATTTTCAAAAGCTTTTTGATTTAAAATAATTCCCGAAATTAGATTAATCTACTTTAAGCAATTAAAATATCAGAAAAATCCTAAAATTCTCATAAATACTTTGAGACATTCTCGAGCACAAATAAAATATTTTTGGTAAAACTTTATATTAACTTTATCTATATATATTTAGTTTTCACAAAAGGTTCAATATACTTAATTAAATTCAATTCAATTAATTTCTGAAAAAAAAATCCAATAAATTCAGAAAATCACCAAAAAGCATGTGAGCGAAATTATAAGCCAAATTTTCGGGATGTTACAAACCTCCCCCCTTAATGTAATCTCGACCCGAGATTCAAGGTCGACTAGGAAATAGGTTTGAAATTCGACTTCAGATCCTCTTCACGCTCCTGTGTTGCTTCATTCTCGTAATGGTTGCTCCATCGAACTCGCAAAGCGAACCGACTTGGTCACGGTCTTGCGGTCCATAACATCCAGATTCGATTGGTTGCTCCTTGTAGGTCGATCTTTCGCAATTCAATCTCTCCCAAAGGCGTCGCTCACGGCACCAAGACACTTCTTGAGCTGTGACACATGGAACACATCATGCACGCCGCTAGTGATCGGCAATTCTAATCGATAAGCAACCTCCTCGACGGCTCAAAATTTTGAACGGTCCAACATATCTTGGGGCAAGCTTCCTTTAACGTGGAACCTTTAACTCCTTTCGGAGGGGTAACCCTAAGATATACGAAATCATCAGTTCAAGCTCAAATCACGCGTCGATTATTCGCATAACTTTTTGTCTTGATTGCGCGATTTTCAACTCCGTCTCTTATCATGGCAACTTGCTCTTGACTTCCTTGAGAATATTAGGGCCAAATATCATACGCTCCTCTGCCTCATTCCAATTCGGTGGGTACGACAGCACGACCATATAAAGCTTCAATGGCGACATCCGCAAACTAGCTCGTAATCGTTGTTATAATCGAACTCGATATGGCAAACACTTATCCCATGATGTAGTATAGGCTAATGCACAAGCCCTTAGCATATCCTCCGTAATTTGATTTACCCTTTTCTGCTTGACCATCACCATGGATGATATGTCAGGTCAAGTTCAAACGCTGCTCCCATAGCTTCATGCAATTTATCCCAAAATCTCGAGGTGAACGGGTACCTCTATCGACACTATTTTCTTTGGTACACCATGCAAACACACGACTGCTATGTATAGTTCTCGCTAACCGGTCTCCGAGTAAGTGGTCTTGACTGGAATGAAGTGAGCAACTTTGGTCAATCGATCCACGATAACCCATATAGAATCATACCCATTTTGAGTTCTTGGCAATCCAAAGTGACGAAATCCATACCGATTTCTTCCCACTTCCATTCTCGGGACTTTTAGCGTTGTAGCAAACCTCGCTGGTCTCGATGTATTGTCTTAACTCTCCGCATACATCGCACAAGGCAACGTGCTCGGCGACTTCGCGCTCATATTCGCCACCAAAACCTCTCCTTTAAGTCCCGTACATCTTAGCGCTTCTGGATGAATTGAATACTTGGAATCATGAGCCTCTTCCAAAATCAATCGCTTAAGTTCTAGTCTGCTTATACACAAATGCGACCCTTGAACCACATGGTACCTTGGTCGCCCACAGAAAGTCCTTTGCTAATCCTTCATCCTTTTAGCCTTGATTCGTTGACTTTCTCATCATCTTTTGTCCTTCCCGAATTTGATCTTCGAGCATTGGCTTCACTTCCAAAGCAGCTAGGAATCCTTCTAAAACTACTTCCAATTTTAAATTTTGCAATTCTCGCATAGCTCGATCGTCCTTCCCGCACCATCATATTCGCCACGTAGCTCTTGCGACTTAAGGCATCGCCTACTACATTTGCTTTTCCGGATGGTAATGAATTCCCATGTTATAATCCTTGATTAATTCCAACCATCTCCTTTGCCTCATATTGAGATCTCGATTGAGTGAAAATATATTTCAAACTCTTATGGTCCGTATATATCTCACATCTATTTCCAATGAGATAATGACGCCACAATTTCAAGGCATGCACCACGGCACCAATTCCAAGTCATGCGTAGGATAATTTCCTTCATGCGGTCTTAATCGCTTTGACGATATGCGACCACTTTACCCTCTTGCATCAATACGCATCCAAGACCTCGTCTTGACGCATCACAAGATATATCAAGTCTGTTTCAACATTAGGCAAAACCAACACTGGGCTG
The DNA here is from genome assembly GCA_036346275.1 of Otatea glauca. Lineage (NCBI taxonomy): Eukaryota > Viridiplantae > Streptophyta > Magnoliopsida > Poales > Poaceae > Otatea > Otatea glauca. Next base: position 32,044,867 of record CM070726.1, on the reverse strand, counting down.
TTGTTAAACGCTTTAATTCTCAAAACTCTTATCACAATCAAGGCCCATGAAAATTTCTTTTCCTTTTTCAATAATCGAGTAAGAGGTCTAGCAATCGTCGAAAATCCTTCTATGAACCGGCGATAATATCCTCGCCATTCCCGTAAAACTTCGACTTGAGTGATGACTTTGGTTGCTCCCAATGCAACATCGCTTCCACTTTGCTTGGGTCGACAAAGAACTCCTTCGCAGATCATGACATAACCGAGAAATTCCACCTTTTCCTTCCAAAAGTCGATTTATCGAATTTAGCATACAAACTGTTGCTCACGCAGCTTTTCCAACACTAGCCTCGATGATTTGCGTGCTCGCTTCGGTCTTCGAATATACCAAAATATCATCTATGAACACAACAACAAACTTGTCCAAGTATTCCATGAAAATCTTATTCATCAAGTTCATGAAATAGGTGGCGATTGGTCAATCCAAAAGACATGACCGTGAACTCATAATGTCCGTATCTTGAAGAAAATGCGGTTTTGGAACATCTTCCGTCCGAATCTTTAGTTGATGATATCCGAACGAAGGTCTATCTTGGAGAAAACTCCAGCTCCTCTCAACGGTCGAATGATCATCAATCCTTGGCAACGGATACTTATTCTTAATCGCTACTTCATTAAGTGCACGGTAATCAATACACATTCTAAGACTTCCATCCTTTTCCCGACAAACAAAATGGCGCCCCATGGCGCATTTAACTTGGTCTTATAAAACCTTTCTAATAACTCGCCGATCTGTTTCTTCATCTCTACTAACTCATCGGTAGGCATCCAGAAGGTCTTTTTGCTATTGGTGCTGCACTGTACTAACTCAATGACAAACTCGATGTCACGGTCCGGCGGCATTCCCGCGAGATCCTCCGAAATACATCCGATATTCTTTGACCATCGCACGCCCTCAATGCCGACGGCTTTCATGCTATTAACCATTAATTGACCCTTGCGAACCGATGTCGCTCGAATTCCACCTTTTCTCTCGTAGGGGCCTCAATGGATACAACCCTTCACCACAATCCAATACCGCCTTATGCTTGGTTAACCAATCCATACCAAGGATAACATCTAAAACTTGGGCATCTAGAATAATTAAGTTCGCTAGGAACTCTACCCGTTAATTATCGACTTTACCCCAAACATCCAATATTAGATCTTAACTCGATCCCGGGCTTGAACTAGCATCACACACTTGAGATTTTTCATGCTTAAACCATTTTTAGATGCAAAAGCTCGAGAGACAAATGAATGTGAAGCTCCTGAATCAAATAATATTATTCGGTGTAATCGAGTTTACCAAAACTTACCCAAGACGACGTCCGATGCTTCCTGGCTCCATCGGCGGTGATGTGGTTGACTCGCCTCGAATAGTAGCTTGAGGCGCCACTCCCGCCTCGCCCAGCTCCTCGATTCGCTCCCGCCATCGGTGGTTTTAGCAGTGTCGCTCCAAGGTTGAAACGCACGGCGTGATTCCTCCTTTCGGGACATCTATTAGCATAATGCCCCACTCATTGCAATCGTAGCACCTTCTCGCGGCCGATCACGCGACTTCGTGAGCATTGTTACCTTGGGCCGGCCTCGATAACCTTGTCCCGATGGTCGCGTGCAGTGTTGTCGGCTTGTTAACGACTTGTGGTTGGAACCTAGCAAACCGCTATGGGTCATCCTCATTCGTAGGTGGTTAGGCGCCCACCGGTTAGTCATCAAGCGCTTGCGATTTTCCCCAAGCTCCTTGCGCTTATCCTCCGTAATCAAAGCCTTGTTTACCAATTCTTGGAAATCTGAAAAGTGTGGGTAATCACCCCACTTGCAGCCTCGAGTTTAGTCCTTTCATGAAGCGGACTGTTTAGCCTTGTCCGTCGCTACATCTTCGTGGAGCATAGCGTGCTAATCGTGTGAATTTGTTCAAGTAATCACCACCGTTGGCCTCCTTGCTTAAGCGCCTGAATTCTTCCTTTTCAGTCCATCATTCCTCCGCACGTGGTAATCGCGAAAGGCCGCTGTAACTCTTCCCACGTGATTTCCATGGGTGCCTCATGAGTAGCACAGTAGTTCTCCCACCATTCTGCAGCTGTTCCCTCTAGCTGATGGGATGCGTAAAGAACCCTCTCATGCCCTTCACATTGTGTGATGTACAACTTCCTCTCAATGGTTCTCAGCCAATCATCTGCTTCCAAGGGGTTGACGTTGCCCGAGAATGTTGGCGGTCGGGTCCTCATGAAGTCTGACAACTTGGAGTAAGGACGAGGCCCGCCATTGTTGTTCTGTTCAGCGGGGTTGTTGACTGCAGCCATATTGGTCATCTGCTGCATCATAGTCTCGTGATCAACCGAGTTTGCGCAGCGAGAAAAGCTCCCAAGTTCGTGATATCCATCTTGGCGGTGCTTGCTGCGGTGGTACTCCTTCATTGGGATTGTTGCTCGAGCGTAGACCACTTCTCAAGCCCCATTATTGTCGCGAGTGTTCACCATCCGCTTGATTGCTTCTTGGGTTAGGAAAGATAGATGTAGCATAGATAAGATGCAAGAATTTCTAACATGGGAAACAGTTAAACCCAACTTAAATAATCTTTATTATTATTACTTGGTATGGTTGCTTACAATGCCTAAGGGCTTTGCAACACATAACGCACACTCAAAGAAACAATTAAGAACCAACTAAACATGCAACTTTAACGCCTACTAAAAGGGTAAAGGCTAACTTAAAAACGCGACTCAACACTCGAGTCTCAACACAACTCTAAGATCGACTTCACTCATCCACCACCCGGCCGAGACCGATCCGGGCATACACTGGTGGGTGGGTGGCATGGGTGCGAACCTATCTCGTGACCCTCTGCTGGCTCCTCGTGCTCCCACTCACGCTCTTCCGGTCTTCTTCTTCTTCTTCTTGGCGACCTCATCCGCCCCTGGACGACTTGGTCCGCTATTTCTCGGCACCGCAAGGCCTCCTCCACCGCCGATGACTCGGGCCGCTGCGTCGTGGGTCTTTTGAAGCTCCCGCTCGCCACTCTCAACGCCTCACACGCTGCTCCAGCTTGCGCAGTTGTCCTCAAGTGATCCTCCCGGCGGTGGCGAACTCAAGAAGGTGTACTCGCGCAGAGCACACTCTCCTTCCACGATCCGTCGACGCCGCACGCCGCACCGTCGGGTGAAGTCGAAATACGGTGTTGCGGCTCAGAGGCGAGTCGTGGCGAGATCCGTCGAGAGCAAGTCTAGCGACCTCTGAACTCCACTCGTAAGTGAACCTCTGGCGGTGATGTGGATCGGTCTGGTGGTCTCGCCGCACTCTCGAGCGAAGATGATCACTGCGTAAGAACCCCGATGCACACCGCTGACGCCCAGCTTGCTTCCTCAGAGCGGACGATCAAAGCCTCCAATCACTTGAAGAACTCTCCACAGCTCCATGGCATAGCCACCCCGCTTGACTCAAGGATCGAAGATCGGCATCTATTCAAAACAAAATTTTGAATAAGATCTCCACTCTAAACGGCAACTAAAAGAAGGTAATTTAGCAAGGATGAGAGTAGGAGGGTGAGATAAGCCAAGAGTTTCATATTAGTCAATTTTATTGTTTTCTTTAGAAAATAATTTTGGACACTCCTAAGAGATACCAACTACCTAGGCCAAGACCTATAGTCAAGATGGCTCGATACCACCTCCTGTCGGGACCCGAATTTGCAAATCCGACCCTCTGTGTATACCGCACTAGTCCAGATCACGCTAGTGCACACAGCTCAACATAGATGCTATCATAGTCACACACAAATAAATATAGCATAAACTTCATTAATTAATAATAACTGTTGTCTTACATGAATAATGCCTCACAGGGCTTAAAAAGAGTATCAATGAGAAGCAATGAAATAGAATAAACGCAGTGGCGCTCCATTCGCCACGTGCAACCGACGAGGCTCTGACCCTAAGCATTCGTGATCCAAATAATCCTCATCCATGATGGCGAGATTCTTCCTCTTCGAAGTTGTTGTTGATGGGTGAGTACATAAAGCACTCAACAAGTTGTGCAAAATAATGCAAGTCTAATATTCTATATGTTTGGCTTAATCCAAAGGAATGGCTAGTAAGGGTATTTTTGCAATAAAGCAAAGATTTAACAAGAATACAATAAATAGATTGGAAAGCAAGAAACAAATACAAGAATTAATAAATTCAGATTTCAAATACACCAAGTTTCCAATCCTAAATTAATTTTCCACTTTCCATGGCACCTTGCCATCCCAACAAGTTTTTGTTTAACAAAAGTCTAACCCTTAACTGTAATTCCGAGCATTGCCCAATACCGTGAGCACGGCTATTCGAATAGATTGTACACTCTGCAGAGGTTATGCACTTTACCCACACGATACAACCAAACACCACCAAGGCGAGTGATCATAACAAAGCCTTTACAATGCTACACCTAGACCCAAGATCGCCGCTAAGGTTTCAACATGAAGGGTTAAACCACCACAACAGGGCCCCTCTTGCGCCATGTAAGTTAAACCGTAACCCGAGACTCACTATTCACCACGACAAGATCAAATCTAGGTTTCACAAATTATTCAACTAGGTCTGTCCCATTCCGCATATGTGGTTGCAAGAGAGACTCAGTCAAAGGCTTGCAAGGTTAAGTCCTTAAGGTGATTAAGGCAAGACTTCCACATACCCCGCCAAACTCGCCCACCTTGGCACACCGCCTTGCCACTTGCCTCAATCTAAAATCATTACCACCCCAGCTTGATTACCAAGCACCACATGCCATCAACATTTCAATCCCGATGTGTGACCTCCTCGCCACGACAACTTGATATCATTGTGTGACAACACATGACACACCAATTCATAAACATTGTTCCATATTCCATTAGTCAAGATTAAGTATCGACATTCTGACACATGTGATGACGTGGCATGGCTAAGCAATCTATGACGATCTAACTAGCCCATGTTGATTATCAACTATAATTCCACATCCTAGGGTGACAAATAGATCATGGCATATAATTGACAAGGTATGGTTTAATTCAAATAGGCATATTATCTAATTCCCAGATTAATTGAAATCATTTATACACATAAAATATCATGCATAAAGTTTAAAAGACAAAATAGTAATTTGGTGAAAATTAGGTGCAACATGATCAAAGCACAACTTGCCTTGGAGTAGGTGCTGGTCTTGATCTGAGCTTGGGTCTTGGAGCGACGAATCTTCTTCCGGATCACCGAAAGCGGTTCAACGCCTACGCTAAACGATGCCAAAATAGCAAATAAACACCAAACCAGAGAGCAACCAAACTCCAAAAATAAAATAAAATTCACCAATAAATAGATCTTGATTTTACAAATTTTTAGAAATTTGAAACACTCAAACCGAGTTAAAATGCAAAAGATATAGCCTTTGAAGTTTGAATAACATCAAAATACGAAAATAGAATTTCGATTTTTTGAATTATTTTTCTATTGAAAAGATTTTATTGCGCAACGCCGACGCCAGCGACGACTCGACCAATCAGCGCCGACATCGCCGCTCGTCCATGGACTCGGTCCACGGAACCGCCTCGTCCACCGTGGACGCGCCCACGGCGCCCGCACCACGCGCCCGACACGCGGCGCAAGATCGATTGGTCGCGACGCTCGCGCCGATGCTCGACACGCTGGCGCGATCTCGCGCTGACGATCCGACGGCTAACGCTCATCAGACACGCGGCGCGATCTCACCCGAACAACCCCGATCCAACGGCCACGCTTACCCGAGCTGTTTTATCGCAGACGGCGACGTGGCTCGATCCGATGGTCCGCCGAGATCCGACGGCCGTCAGGCGGTTCGGCACGGCGATGTCGCGCGGCGCTGAGTTCCCGGAGACGAGGACGACGACGACCAGACGGCGCTCGCTCCGCCGGCGACGAAGAGGTAGTCGCTCCGGCGGCTCGACGTGGCGAACCCGAATCGAACCCACACGCCGAACGGCGGCTTGACGACGGCGAACGGCGAAAACGAAGCGGCGGCGCTAGAAAACTACGGCGAGCTCGGGGCTAAACGGCGGTGACTCAACGGCGAAGGCTAGCATCGCGGATGCGCTCGGGTGAGGAACCTCGGTGTGCGGGCTGCGGCTTTTATAGCCTCGGATGCGCGCTAAAACGGCAACCCTAAATCACGCGGCGGCGACGCAAGCGGCGACGGATTCGAAAACCGAATCGAGAGGCGAAGGTACGATACCGTCCGACGGTAACGAGCGCCGTGATTAGATCCGGCGATACGATCCGATCCGCTCTTTCCAAAATCAACGGCGAGATCTAAACTTACCAAAACAACGCTAAACGATCCCGACCGCCGATCTCAATCCAACGGCCAAGGCGCTAGGGTTTCGCGAAGGAGATACCGTCCGATCTTCATCCAACGCCACGCGCGAGGCGGCAGCCAAGCAGCCGATCGGGCCGCACGCCGATGGGTCAAGACGCGACAAGATCGGGCTTCGCCCAAGATCGTTTCACTCGATTTTCAAAAGCTTTTTATTTAAAATAATTCCAAATTAGATTAATCTACTTTAAGCAATTAAAATATCAGAAAATCCTAAAATTCTCATAAATACTTTGAGACATTCGAGCACAAATAAAATATTTTTGGTAAAACTTTATATTAACTTTATCTATATATATTTAGTTTTCACAAAAGGTTCAATATACTTAATTAAATTCAATTCAATTAATTTCTGGAAAAAAAATCCAATAAATTCAGAAAATCACCAAAAAGCATATGAGCGAAATTATAAGCCAAATTTTTGGGATGTTACAAAAGACTGAAAACCAACAAGCGACTAAAGCAGGAATATTATTATGCTAGCGGTTATACCCAAAACGACATTACATATGTCTAGTTCAACTAAGGTTTACAAGGTTCACAAGTCCATACAGATTGAGGCAAACCATAATTTACAGGATTAACTACGGTTCCAACCCAAATTAGCACTTTTAGGGGAATTATCCGCATGCACCGTACATAAGCAAAAACAACATATAGTAGGTGAATTATCGTGCTCAACGTGATCAAGGAGTTGCTTGCCTTGCAATTCACTTGCCGAGAATAAAATCTGGATCTGGAACCACCTTCTTGTTCTTCAACGATGTCGGTCTCTACTGCTGCGTAATAAGAAGCAAAAGAGAATATCAAGAACTTCAAATGGCAAAAAGAAATGCATGCATGATAAACAGTAAACACAAAATTCGAATCAAACAGCAATTGCTCTTCATGAAATATTTAAATTCAAACATCGAATTATAGATGCTAAAATTATGAGAAAAGAAAAGATTGTTTACTAGCCACTTAGGAGGATGTAACACTCAAAAAAACAGAGCCTCTCTGTTTTTCTCAAAAGAACCAAAAGAAAGCACTTTGAAACTTATATCATCTAGGGTTATAAACCTAACAAGATTAATGAGTATTAACCACAGGAATTAGAGTTTGAGTCTTGAATTAGCTAGAGCATACTTTAATTATCAAATCTAACAACTTCTTGTAACCTTTAGGATTTGGATGAGACTTGAATACTATGAATGAAAAGGCTTGGTTGAATTTTAAACTTAGCCACAAAACTGGCTAAGGAAAAGGGCTTAACCACAGCACTTAAGGTTATTGCTCTTATGAAAACTAAGTGAATTAAAGCCCTAAAACAGAATATTCTTCTGGAATCTAGTAGAACAAACTTTGGTTATCAATTCTACACTATTCTTCCAAAATTTCTTACTTGGATGAGTTATTCACACATGGTTGAAAAAGCTTGATTGTTTCAATCTTTCAACAAAACATAACAAGTTGACTTATTTCTTTAACTTGTTTTGCATACAAACCTTAACAAAATATCATTCTTTTCCCAGAATCTACTAGAATATACTTTGTGAAGTGCTTCTATACCATTTTTACATTTCTTCTCATTCATATAATCCATTTTATCATATGTTGAAAAGGGCTACATGAACATGAAAACTAACTTATAACCTTTCAATTTTTCCTTTTCATTTATTACTAAACTATTTAACATCTTTTATCCATTTTCTTCCTGACATCAGGGCATGGTCTTAAAAACATTTTAAAAGTGGATTTAAGTTATTTTGAACTTGTTCAAAGCAAATTACATTTACTTTGATTATAACTAGCATTGTTTTTCTTAAACTAACCAACTACCACATATACTTTTCTCTAAGCATTTTCACGTGAGCAACTCCCCATGATTATAGCTAACCAGGATGAAATTTTAAACATTCAAACTTTAGTCTTTTCTTTCATTTCCCAATTTCATTTTTCATATTTAATATTCATTTTTTAGCAAACATGATATAATATAAAGTATCAAGGAAACATTTGGTTTATTTGGAATACTCATAGTTCAGAGATTCTACAAAAACTTACTTTTCCTTAATTGGATCATCCCAAAAATATTTTATTCTTCACACCTTAATTACACTTAAGCTTCTATTTCATTTTTCCTAAAATCACATTTTACTCATCTTTATAAATTTTTTGTATAATCTGAAACTACAGAATTTTATACGAATTTAGAAACTTGTTTCACTCCATTTGGCCAGATGATTCAAAAGTTATGAGCATTTGAATTTGGTCGGTTTCAAAATCTTTCAAAATCGAAAATACGCTTTCAATCGAAGAAACGGCTTCTCTCACGCGCGCTAAAACTACTCTCAAACTCGAAGCTCACGACGTGTGGGGTCCACTAGTCGACTCAAGTCGAGCATTTGGTTTTCACCGCCGCGAACTAGCTCCGCCGCAGACCAAATGGGCACCGGTTCTAGCTTCACCGTGCAAGACGAGTCTAGGGGTGGCGCTACTTCACCGGTAGATGGTCGGAAGATGGTCGCCACCGCGAGGGTGCGGCGGCGCCATGACCGCGACGGCGAAGCCTCCATTAACGCCAAATTTCCGCGAACTAGGGCTAGTGAGCAACAGTGGAACTAGGGATTCGAGTTCACCGATAGCTGGGTCTGAGATGAGCCGAAAGACTCGCCACCGCGCGCCGCCGTGAGGAAGAAAAGCGGCGGTCTGCGCGCTACAGCCGATGAAGCCAAAATGGCACTTGGTCAAGAATCCTTGGGGCTAGAGGAGCTCGAGAAGCAATCAATTCGAGGATTGAGTAAAGGCTCACCCGATTCAACGCTTTCCTTTTTCGAGTTCTCCGGCTCAACGGAAGATGACGCCTCGAGGCTCTCGCTCGGCAAAATGGAAAGGTGAGGTGTGTAAGGGCACGGCGATGCAAGAACAAGGCTTAAAGCCAAATGAGGTTGATCGAAATCGCGGTTTTGGCGCGACCGCATCGTTCGGTGTTTTCGTGCCGAAGCGCAACGAGTAACGCATCGCTCTCCGACGCGGCTCGACCAAGACCAGCCAAGCATAGGCGTGGAGGAAGCTCTACGCAACGTGGAGGACGGCGAGCGAGCTCGCACGGACGAAGGTAAAGCCGACGCCGGCGAACGAGCGGGACGGCGACATCGCCTCGGCCAGGAGAAGAAAGAGAGAAGGAACGCACTGCGCGATCGACGTGTGGGACCGGGTCCACTGGCAGTGAGACGGCCACCAGCTGACCAGCTCGTCAACGAGTCAACAGGGCCGCCCACTTGTCGAGATAGTTGATTTTAATGTGATTTGACTGAACGAGATTTCTAGAACTCGGTTTTGTTTAAGCCTTAAACGAATCCCATATCTTCTCAAACTTTTGACTAAGTCCTACTGAGAGTCACACGTCTACTGTAAAATTTTGAGACAAAAATTCCTTTTGGGTGATTTGTTAAAATTCTGACACTGCACTGGTTCTAAATTTCGATTTCGGTTTTGATTTGATTACAAGTTCATTTTTTTGAATTTATTTTTGAAACTTTTGGACAGTTTCAAATCCTTATAATTGGATCACTGTAAAATTGTCAACTCAAAAACATGAGCCATTATTTTATAAAAATTTGACAATCGTTTTCCTTACATTCGGACCCACTGTTTTTGAATTTTTAAGAGGCTTATTTAAATTTATTTAATTACAAAATTTTACCAATGATGAATAATATCTCCAGGGATTTATATAAATTTTCTTGGCTTTTCTTGACATTAATTATTTTTCTTTCTACTTTTGATTCACTGCTTTTAGTCAAAAGTAGATTTATATTTTATTTATCTTGACCCTAAGTTTATAAAATTTTACTTACTGATCAAAAATTTTGATCAGCTCAATGGGACTCATGATAAAATTTTCTAAATTTTATTTTCATCTTTTACCTTTTCTTTGTTTTTCCCTTTTATTTAATTTTTTCGCAGATAGCACAAAAGTCTAAGAAATTCTAATTGGATCAATAACATTTAGAATTTCAAAACCACTTATATTATAATTTAAACTATTTACTTTTCACTGTTCCAATTTTCAGGTCGTTATGGATCCACCTCTTACGTAAATCTACCCCAGATTTTTCAGCAAAAAGGGAAAATGGTCTAAAAGAAATCCGAATTCTTCCTAAGACGATCCTCTCGCTCCCATGTCGCCTCTTCCGAATGATTACTCCATTGCACCTTTAGCATCTTATGGGCTTTGTTTTGAGTATGGCGCTCGCTTCTTCAAGAATCTTCACAGGCGCCTCGATAGGTTAAGTCAGTCAAGATCAAGATCTTCCAACCGAGTAAGTTCATCGAATACGGAGGCACTTCTTCGCCATGACACATGAAAGACGTTATGCACATCGGATAATCGAGTAGGCAATCGCAACCTATATGCCTTCTCTCCCATCTTCTCCAGATGCAATAAGGTCCAATATACCGAGGAGCGAGCTTGCCTCGAACTCAAATCGATTTAACTCCGCGAAGAGGTGAAACTTTAAGTATACAAAATCACCAACCTCAAAGCTTAAGTCACGCCGACGAGTGTCAGATAACTCTTCCGGCGAGATTGAGCTTCCTCAACCGCTTCGATTAAATCCACTTGCTCTTGGGCTTCATTAATCAAATCAGATCAAGAACTGTCTTTCACCCACTTCGACCGTAAAAGTGGTGTTCGACATTTTCTTCCATAAAGGGCCTCAAAGGGTGACATCTGCAGACTAGCTTGGAAGTCGTTGTTGTAAGAAAATTACGCAAATGCGAGGCACTTCTCCCAATTGGTGCTATAAGACAAACACACGTGCTCGCAACATATCTTCAAGGGTCTCGATTTGTTCTTTCATCGCCCATCACCATGGATAGTAGGCGTAACTAAAGTTCAACTTGGTTCCCAAAGAACTTGTGCGCTTGTTCCCTAAATGAGATGTGAATTGAGATCCACGGTCGACACAATCGCCTTTGGGACACCATGCAAGCGACAATATTTGAAACATAGAGTTCTCACAACTTAATCAGAGAATCTCTAGTCTTGACAGGATGAAATGAGCTACCTTTCACACCACAACAATAACCCAAATAGAATCACTCCCTTTTGGGTTCGAGGAAGACCAAGAATGAAGTCCATATCGATATCATCCCACTTCCATTCGAATTTGCAATGGTCAAGAAGTCCAATGACGCTGATGTTCAAACCTTAACTCGTTGACATACGCCACACTTTATGACATATTCAATGACGTCTTTCTTCATACCGCCACCAATATTCTTTCTTAAGGTCCCGTACATCTTTGTACTACCAGGATGAATAGATAATGGTGACTCATGAATTTCGCCAAAATCACTTCTTGATCTCCTGATCATTCGCACATATATTCGAGTTCCTCTCATGATTATCCCATCGAGCTTTCCAAGAACTCGTAATCCGTGCCTTCTTTCAACTGATTCCGAATCTCAACAACTGCTTCATCTTTATCTTGTGCAGCTTTAATTTGATCTTTCAGAGTGGGCTGCAACTGCAGAGCGGCCACATAACCATTTTCAATTAAATTCAGATTGAGCTTCTGAAATTCGCGAACTAACTCCGACTGATTTGAACCCAACATGCAATAAAGCTTGCGGCTAAGAGCATCGGCCACAACATTGGCTTTGCCAGGATGGTAGTGAATGCCGAGATCATAGTCTTTGATTAGCTCTAGCCATCTTCTCTGTCTCAGATTCAAATCTGGCTGAGTAAAGAAATATTTGAGACTCTTGTGGTCAGTGTAAATCTCTGTTCTGTTTCCAATGAGATAGTGCCGCCAGATTTTAAGGGCGTGCACCACTGCGGCTAGCTCTAGGTCATGTGTGGGATAATTCTGCTCATGAGGACGGAGCTGTCGGGAAGCATAAGCTACAACCCTACCCTCTTGCATCAACACACAACCCAGGCCGTGAAGCGACGCATCACAGTATACTTCAAAACTCTTATGAATATCTGGCAAGATGAGCACCGGAGCAGAGGTTAATTTTTCCTTCAATTTCTGGAAACTTTCCTCACAACCAGGAGTCCACTCAAACTTCTTTTCCTTTTTCAGAAGCTGAGTCAGCGGCTTAGCAATCTTAGAGAAGTTTTCAATGAACCGGCGATAATAACCGGCGAAGCCTAGAAAACTCCGAATCTTTGGCACTGATTGCGGCCTTTCCCAAGCCAATACTGCTTCTACTTTACTTGGGTCAACAAATACTCCACCTTCGACAAAACATGCCCCGTAAAAGCGACTTCCTTCACCAAAACTCACACTTCTCAAACTTGGCATACAATTTGTTGGTCCGGCTTACTAAGGACCAAGCGCAAATGTCGCCTATGTTCTTCCTCACTCTTGGAATAAATGAGGATATCATCAATAAAGACCACCACAAATTTATCTAAATACTCCATAAAGACTTTGTTCATCGTTCATAAAACTTGTGGAGCATTTGTCACCCAACGACATCACGGTATATTCATATAAACCGTAACGCGTAGTGAGGGCGGTCTTCTGAATGTCCGAGGGTCTGATTTTTAATTGAAAGTACCCCAATTTTAAATCTACCTTGGAGAAGACTTGCGCCCCATTCAACTGATCAAACAGATCATCTATCCGAGGAAGCGGATACTTATTCTTAATAGTCACTTCATTTAAGGCACGATAGTCCACGACATACGCAGCTATCGCCCTTCTTTTCACAAAAGAACCGACTTCTGTATGTAAGAACTGGGACGAATAAACCCCTTATCAAGCTGTTCTTTAAGTTGCCTTTTCAATTCTACCAATTCATTTGGAGGCATCCGATATGGTCGTTTTGATATCGGTGCAGTTCCCGGCACCAAATCAATCACAAACTCCATATCGCGATCCGGAGGCACTCCCGGCAATTCAGCAGGAAAAACATCCGGGAATTCACTAATAACTGCCACTTCTTTTAAACTAGAAACAGATGCGTAATAATGCATCGTTTGAGGTGTTGAACTTTCAAGATTTGAGGTAAATTCTACATGCACCCCCTCTTGATTTTCAAGGGTTATGGATCGCTTAGCACAATCTATGCAACCCTTACTTTTAGCTAACCAATCCATGCCTAGAATCACATCCAAACCAGATGTTTCTATTATGATGAGATCAAGATAAAACATAACCCCATTGATCTCTATGCCAACCCTGCAATGTAAACTAGCGCTTTAATAGTAGCTCCAGGTGATTGCACAATCATATGAACAGGCAAAAGAGAGACTTCCAAATTATGTTGTTCAGAAAACTTCTTCGAGATGAAAGAATGAGAAGCTCCGGAATCGAATAAAACCAAGGTAGGAATGGATTGCACAGAAACATACCAAGCACGACATCTGGCGCGTCTTGCGCCTCCTCAGTCGTCACATGGTGAAGACGTCCAACATTACCACCTTGAGTGGGTGGTGGAGCCGATCCTTGGGCTTGCCGCTTTGCCCCATCTTGTGAGCGGCCCTGAGCTTGAGGTCGTTGTCCAGCCTTCTTCTTAGGACAAGCGTTGGCGTAGTGCCCACGCTCGTTACAATGAAAACAAGTAACATTAGCGACCGCTTACAACAAAGCAAGCCGATCTAGGTTGCCGTCCCCGACGGATCGGGCTGTGATGATCGCCACAACAACGCGGAGTTCGTCTCGAACCCACTGGCTTGGCGCTGGACCCTTTGGGCCTGAATCGGTGGTGGTCGACGAACATTAGTCGACTGCCACCCTGACGATCTAGACGATCCAGCTCCAGAAGAACTACGCGCAAGCCACTTGCGCTTTCGGCTCTCCAGCACATTGCGGCTGCCGTGTTCCACCCTCACCGCCTTATCCACGAGGGTTTGGAAATCATTGATATCTTGGGCAATCAAGGCCCACTTAATCTCTTCATTCAGATTTTCCCGAAACCTCTCAATTCTTCTTGCTTCATCAGCTACTTCATAAGTGGCATATCTGGACAGCTGGTTGAAGCGATGCAGGTATTCCATCACTGTCATTGACCCCTGCTTCAGGTCCAGAAATTCCCGCTTTTTCACCTCAATCACACTAACTGGAATGTGAGTGCGGCGGAAAACAGCTCTGAACTCAGGCCATAAGACTACTCGACCTTCAGGCAGCACCGCTTGGTAGTTCTCCCACCAAATCACTGCGGTCCCTTGCGGTGATAGGAGGCATACAAGACCTTTTCCCTATCGTCACATCACAAGAATGTCCAACTTGCTCTCCACAGCTCTCAGCCAGCCATCAGCATCGAGAGGCTCGGCAGTAGGGGAGAACACTGGTGGTTGTGTCCTTAGGAATTCACCCAACTTAGACACCTGAGGTGCTCCACCATTTCCTCCGCGAACCACATTCTGAGGCGCCGTATTCTGGGCTATCTGTTGCGGCAGCAGGCATTCACTGTCTTCCTTGTTCAATCATAGCGTAACTTGCGCCATTGTGGGCGGTTATGCAACCGATCCTCGGAATATTCCCCGAGCAAAGCGGCGGATCCGAACATCATGACGAGCAGCTCTTGAAGAAGAGGCCCGTGTGGTAGGGTGTTGAGGATTCGGTTGGGCTGGCGTGGAAATATTCGCCTAGGATCATGAGCGCCTGAGCCGCTGCACCCCAAAATTTGACTAAGGGATCTTGTCGACCTCATCCTGCAATTACAATCTTTTAGCATACTACGAAAAGAACACTACTTTAAAATTTATGACCGACACAAAATTTCACATAACTAATTCATACTCTCTTATTTGTTGTGCATGATTATCTCATCAAAACTTCCACTTTAAAGCTAAAATTTATAGAGAAAATCATCACTATTACTTCACACGTAAAAGCAGCAACTCAAAAACTTTATCTTGCAAAACATAATATATACGTATACTGTTCACATACACACACACATGTTAATTTACATCTTAGTTATCAACAAAACATGTGCAAGCAAACTGTTTTCACACAACAGCCAACTCCACCTCCCTGTCACTTGGGTTCATGTTTTCAAACATATGTAAATGCACAACCCACATACTAAACTTCACTGCCCCTATCTTGAGTTGTAACCACCACTCTCTAATTTCTAACCATCCCAACACATAGCAATACATTTTTCACACAAAAGGGCACAGACCATTTCTTCATGACAGATATTACTACATCCTTGCTGTGATTTTGTTTCTATTCCCATAATATTAACATTTGTAGCACAAGTCCTTCACCTATATATTCAAAGCATTAAATAACTAAGAAGTTTCAATTTCCATCTAACTTTTATGCTACCAAGATATATGCCTATACACACAGGTTAGCTCATATGTTAACTACCACTAAACATGTGCATGTAAATTGTTACAATATGACAGCCACTAATATATATTTTCCTGTCTTTGATCCTGCTTCCAGAACATATGGTTATACATGGACTAATTCACCCGTTAACTAATCTTTCCGAAACTTGAATTCCTATATTCTCAAAACACATACTCATGCACCATTTAGCACTTGCTACCAACACAATCCAAAATGAATTTTTCTCAGATTTCGGCAGCACCTCAAAGACTACTGCCATCTCATCCCAAACACAATATAGCAAGATTATCAAATATTTTCTCACAAGCACACATACAAAGCGCTGATCCAATTTCTATACTCAACAACAATTTTTAACACTACACATCATAACACATATTATTTGCATACAAGAACATGGACCACTTTACATGGGAGTCACTCCCACCTTCCTCAAATTTCGCTCCCATCATCAAGCACCGAAATTTCAGCACAAGGAACACTAAGGAACTAAATGCACTCTTCCATAAGCACATATACATATCACTAGCTTGCCCACACAAGGTTTAATCCCACACTTGCATTTTTACATGTCCTACTCTTAGTTTACAAAATGAGACTATTTTAGCTAGCAATTTCAGCACAACCTTCAATATTTACAAGGTCCTTGTGACACTCATTTTACAACAAACGACATATTTTAGCAACTACATTGCCAATACACAACCAAAATACTTCTTCCATACGCTACCACATACCACAGATTCTTCTACATTCCACTTCACTACCTCATATCCCCACATTCCTAACCACACATCTCCTTCGGCGATATACCCGTGGAGTGCTAGGCGGTAGGTGCAAATACTATATGGATTGATGCCCTTGTCATTAATGAGCCTAGGGCAACTCCCAATAGTAGACATCATGGCATTTGCACCTACTCTGGCGAGGCACATAGGACATAGGTGGAGGGCGCTATGCCACCGGAATTCCTGAGCCTCATTAGTTAACACCGTGCGTGGTAAGGCACGCCCGCCACACACAATGTCACTCGGGACTCCAAGAATGCCACACGACGCCGAGTCTCAAGCAACTCTTGCGCTAACTTCACATAGTGGCTATCTAACCTATTTGTAAACTCCACCATGACCCTTAAATTACCATTTCCCACTCCAACATGATCCCTATACATTACTCCCTACCAACGGTCTCCCGGTAGGTAGTAATGGTGAGGGCTCAAGTCGGGTAGCACGTGCCGGAGTCGTACTATGGCTAGGTATGCCGCTTCATTCATGGAAGCGTCTATCGACGACCCACTACCCATATAGCTCCTCTCTCTCCCTCACTATGGGCTGGCCTAGGAGGAATAAATACACGAGCGGCGCACTCCTTGGTCACCGGGCTCAAATACGCTCGAACACCACGATCTCTGACACCCTCAAACCGACTCTCAAGTAAGGACTGCAGCACTCCCATCATACCTGAGTGCTCGGGGACTCTCGACTCGTGGCAAGGATCAAACCGGGCCATCTACAAAATACAAGACAAGATAAGCTTATAAACATAATTAGGAAGAGCTAAGGAACTACAAACAAGAAAATTAGCATTAGGCTAAATTTCATTATAGTAGTGGACAGATTTTTGTTTACTTCCAAATTAAGTTTTTACACTCCTAATTAGCGACCCTTTCTCCCCAAGGTTCCTACAACAAGATGGCTCGATACCATCTTGTGAGACCCGCTCAAGAACAGAACTCCATGTGATTACTGTGCTATTCCACGGATCAAGAGCTAGCACTCACATGTTTACAACATTCAGATCAAAATCATACACGCAAACACACGTAAGAACATACATTATCAAATAATTATACAAGGTTTTGTACAAATTTTAAACCATTTAACAATGGAATTAAAAAGCGGAAAGCCAAAAGAAATGAAACTCCAAAAGCCTTGCGGTTGCCCACTAAACCCTCGAGGCATCGACTAGGCTACCTAGAAGAGGCTATCGTCGAAACCCCGAGACACGCTCGAAAGAACGCGTCGTCCAGCAGATCACAATCTTCTTCCTCCGAGACAATAGATGCAAGATTGAGTACATTGGTACTCAAGAAGACTTATATTGGTTCACAGATGCAAATAAATAATTATGCAAAGTTGAACAAATGACAAAGCTATGGTTATTTGCAGATTGCATAAAACACTAAATAAATAAGCATAATAGATTGCAACATCGCATTTTAATAAAGCAATTGAAAGACGTAATTGTAAGCAAAATATACTGATTTCAACCCAGCCTACCCGATCGCATATAATCCGGTGTCGATCCTTTGACACAAAAGAAGGTTGCAAAACAGCTTTACAAAGTCCCAACCCATTTTGAAAACACCAAAACTCTAGCATTGGGAGGATTTTCCCAAGTGCCCATTACATGCGCGGCTAATCGATCGATTTTTCACTCGCAGAGGTGTACACTTTACCCACAAGGAATGATCAACCTCTTTCGCCAGCCGCTTAACACACTTCCTTTCTGTGTCGGCAAGGAGATCATACAAAGTGTTACATTATTTAGACATGGCTTTACACCAGCCCGGACGTTAACCTCGCTCAAGAAGAGACACACACCCAAGCCGTGGATCCACATTTATCGCACACACACACGTCTCTCGCCTGTGGCAAGGCGTACACCGTTGCATTGGTATGTAGAAACCCCTACAGACAAGCCCGACCGGACTGTCGTGCAAATCTCCGCCTTCCATAGATGCAAAGCCAAGTCTAAACAACTTATTAAGCTAAGACCCGCCATACAAGCCCTTGTGGTTGCACGAAACATGGTTCTACAACATCCCATTTGCTCGGTCCTTAATCGACACGGCGATACTCCACCCTAGCTACGTGCATATCCTTTTGTACAAATCGCTAGCGCCAAATAATCACCGCGTCAAAACATAGTTTTGTTTGAAGGTTTTAGCAAACTACCACCAACCAATTTCAAGAGATTATATGACGGTTAAAAGACCGAAAACCAACAAGCTTACTAAAGCAGAATATTATTATGCTAGCGGTTATACCCAAAACGACATTACATATGTCTAGTTCAACTAAGGTTTACAAGGTTCACAAGTCCATACAGATTGAGGCAAACCATAATTTACAGGATTAACTACGGTTCCAACCCAAATTAGCACTTTTAGGGGAATTATCCGCATGCATCGTATATAAGCAAAAACAACATATAGTAGGTGAATTATCGTGCTCAACGTGATCAAGGAGTTGCTTGCCTTGCAATTCACGTCACAAGAATAAAATCTGGATCTGCAGAACCACCTTCTTGTTCTTCAACGATGTCGGTCTCTACTGCTATGCGAATAAGAAGCAAAAGAGAATATCAAGAACTTCAAATGGCAAAAGAAAATGATGATAAACAGTAAACACAAAATTCGAATCAAACAGCAATTGCTCTTCATGAAATATTTAAATTCAAACATCGAATTATAGATGCTAAAATTATGAGAAAAGAAAAGATTGTTTACTAGCCACTTAGGAGGATGCAAGACTCAAAAAAACAGAGCCCTCTCTGTTTTTCTCAAAAGAACCAAAAGAAAGCACTTTGAAACTTATATCATCTAGGGTTATAAACCTAACAAGATTAATGAGTATTAACCACAGGAATTAGAGTTTGAGTCTTGAATTAGCTAGAGCATACTTTAATTATCCAATCTAACAACTTCTTTTAACCTTTAGGATTTGGATGAGACTTGAATACTATGAATGAAAAGGCTTGGTTGAATTTTAAACTTAGCCACAAAACTGGCTAAGGAAAAGGGCTTAACCACAGCACTTAAGGTTATTGCTCTTATGAAAACTAAGTGAATTAAAGCCCTAAAACAGAATATTTTTCTGGAATCTAGTAGAACAAACTTTGGTTATCAATTCTACACTATTCTTCCAAAATTTCTTACTTGGATGAGTTATTCACACATGGTTGAAAAAGCTTGATTGTTTCAATCTTTCAACAAAACATAACAAGTAGACTTATTTCTTTAACTTGTTTTGCATACAAACCTTAACAAAATATCATTCTTTTCCCAGAATCTACTAGAATATACTTTGTGAAGTGCTTCTATACCATTTTTACATTTCTTCTCATTCATATAATCCATTTTATCATATGTTGAAAAGGGCTACATGAACATGAAAACTAACTTATAACCTTTCAATTTTTCCTTTTCATTTATTACTAAACTATTTAACATCTTTTATCCATTTTCTTCCTGACATCAGGGCATGGTCTTAAAAACATTTTAAAAGTGGATTTAAGTTATTTTGAACTTGTTCAAAGCAAATTACATTTACTTTGATTATAACTAGCATTGTTTTTCTTAAACTAACCAACTACCACATATACTTTTCTCTAAGCATTTTCACGCGAGCAACTCCCCATGATTATAGCTAACCAGGATGAACTTTTAAACATTCAAACTTTAGTCTTTTCTTTCATTTCCCAATTTCATTTTTCATATTTAATATTCATTTTTTAGCAAACATGATATAATATAAAGTATCAAGGAAACATTTGGTTTATTTGGAATACTCATAGTTCAGAGATTCTACAAAAACTTACTTTTCCTTAATTGGATCATCCCAAAAATATTTTATTCTTCACACCTTAATTACACTTAAGCTTCTATTTCATTTTTCCTAAAATCACATTTTACTCATCTTTAGAAATTTTTTTGTATAATCTGAAACTACAGAATTTTATACGAATTTAGAAACTTGTTTCACTCCATTTGGCCAGATGATTCAAAAGTTATGAGCATTTGAATTTGGTCGGTTTCTGAAAATCTTTCAAAAATCGAAAATACGTTTTCAATCGAAGAAACGGCTTCTCTCACAGCGCCAAAACTACGCCAAACTCGAAGCCTCGCTGACGTGTGGGGTCCACCGGTCAACGACTCAAGTCGAGCATTCGGTTTTCACTGCGCCGCCGCGAACTAGCTCCGCCATGGCCGAATGGGCACCGGTTCTAGCTTCACCGTGCCAAGACGAGTCTAGGGGTGGCGCTACTTCACCGGTAGATGGTCGGAAGATGGTCGCCACCGCGAGGTGCGGCGGCGCCATGACCGCGACGGCGAAACCTCCATTAACGCCAAATTTCCGCGAACTAGGGCTAGGTGAGCAACGGTGGAACTAGGGATTTGAGTTCACCGATAGCTGGGTCGGAGATGAGCCGAACGACCGCCACCGCGGCGCCGGCCGTGAGGAAGAAAAGCGGCGGTGCGCGTGCTACAGCCGATGAAGCCAAATGGCACTTGGTCAAGAATCCTTGGGGCTAGAGGAGCTCGAGAAGCAATCAATTCGGAGGATTGAGTAAAGGCTCACCCGATTCAACGCTTTCCCTTTTCGAGTTCTCCGGCTCAACGGGAAGATGACGCCTCGAGGCTCTCGGCTCGGCAAAATGGAAAGGTGAGGTGTGTAAGGGCACGGCGATGCAAGAACAAGGCTTAAAGCCAAATGAGGTTGATCGAAATCGCGGTTTTGGGCGACCGATCGGTCGGTGTTTTCGTGCCGAGCGCAACGAGCAACGCATCGCTCTCCGACGCTGCTCGACCAAGACCAGCCAAGCACAGGCGTGGAGGAAGCTCTACGCAACGTGGAGGACGGCGAGCTCGGCGGACGGAAGGTAAAGCCGACGCGAAGGACGAGCGGGACGCGACATCGCCTCGGCCAGGAGAAGAAAGAGAGAAGGAACGCACTGCGTGCGATCGACGTGTGGGACCGGGTCCACTGGCAGTGAGACGGCCGCCTCAGCTGACCAGCTCGTCAACGAGTCAACAGGGCCGCCCACTTGTCGCGAGATAGTTGATTTTAATGTGATTTGACTGAACGAGATTTCTCTAGAACTCGGTTTTGTTTAAGCCTTAAACCAATCCCATATTTTCTCAAACTTTTTGAATAAGTCCTACTTAGAGTCACACGTCTACTGTAAAATTTTGAGACAAAAATTCCTTTTGGGTGATTTGTTAAAATTCTGACACTGTACCCTGGTTCTAAATTTCGATTTCGGTTTTTGATTTGATTACAAGTTCATTTTTTTTGAATTTATTTTTGAAACTTTTTTGACAGTTTAAAATCCTTATAGTTGGATCACTTTAAAATTTTCAACTCAAAAACATGAGCCATTATTTTATAAAAATTCTGACAATCGTTTTCCTTACATTCTGGACCCACTGTTTTTGAATTTTTAAGAGGCTTATTTAAATTTATTTAATTACAAAAATTTTACCAATGATGCATCATATCTCCAGGGATTTATATAAATTTTCTTGGCTTTTCTTGACATTAATTATTTTTCTTTCTACTTTTTGATTCACTGTTTTTAGTCAAAAAGTAGATTTATATTTTATTTATCTTGACCCTAAGTTTATAAAAAATTTACTTACTGATCAAACATTTTGATCAGCTCAAATGGGACTCATGATAAAATTTTCTAAATTTTATTTTCATCTTTTACCTTTTCTTTGTTTTTCCCTTTTATTTAGTTTTTTCAGATAGCACAAAAGTCTAAGAAATTCTAATTGGATCGAATAACATTTAGAATTTCAAAACCACTTATATTATAATTTAAACTGTTTACTTTTCACTGTTCCAATTTTCAGGTCGTTACAGTTGCACTGATTATCTTGAATTATACAACACTACGTTCAGTTTTTAATCCGAAACAGGCGAGAATACTCCCCCTACACTACTTGCAAGTCCATCTCTAGCACATCTGGCTATTTCCATATCTTACCCGCATCAAACAATAGTTTTATTTCCATTTTTAAACCAAAATATCAACAACCTTAGTCCCCTTCATGTCTAAAATTTTTCATTCGTAACGAATAGCATATCCAACTACCCGTTATCCCATTTCTAAAGCATGAATAAGCAAGTGCATATATATTTGAATATATCCAAATTGACATTATTAGATGTCTAAACCTAACTTAGGGTTATCAAGGATGTCATGTCAATATTTATTAAGGAATTTCCATGAAATATGGGTTATATCTGTCAATACCACAATATAGCTTGTTCTCTGAAAACAACACATGCACACATAGATTTGACAAAAACAATATAACTTAAATGAAATAGTCTGGTCAACATGATCAAAAGGTGTGTTTGCCTTGCTCGTTGAATTCTTGAGTAGAGTCGGGGTCGACAATTGTAGGTCCCAAAACATCGGTGTCTAAACGCAGTTCGATGCAAAGCAATAATAAGAGGCAAAAGAAGTCATTAATATCAAAGTTCAAAAATGATTACAACAGCAAAGAGCCCTAGTTTTATAAGGACTTTTAGAAAGTGGTTTCACAATTTTTGAGGTTTATTTATATAAGTCATGTTTATGTGAATTTTAAATTAGGACAAGAATCATTTTAATTAAGCAATAAGAGCTCAATTATTTTTATAGAGACAGAGACTCATGGTTTTAGGAGATTTTAGGAGCTAGTTTCATAAATTTTTGAACTTGTTTGTAATAGTTATTCATATTTGAATGTTGTATCTATTGAATACTAACCTAAGTAGGACTTTAGTCCAACTAAGTTCAAATTCAAATACTTTTATAGAAATAGACTAATTTTGGTCTTAGAAAAATTTAGAAGTTAGTTTCATCAAATTTGGAGTTAGTTTTTGAAAATTTAAAATAGTGTATATGCTAGTCTTTATTCAAATTTTGAAACTGAGGTCCAACCTTAAATATTTTGCATAGGTAGCAATTTCATAATTTTAGAAGAATTTAGAAACTAGTTTAACTGAATTTGGAGTTAAATTTTAAAAGTTATAAGTATTTGAATTTTGTATGTTCTGAAAATCCCAGAAAATAGCAAAATACTCTTTCCAACAACAAAAGTGTGTTTCTATTTTTTGGGATTTTCTCGAATGCTACGAATTTGAGCCCGAGCTTGACATCAGGGGCCCACCCATCAGCCTCACAAAACAGGGGTGGCTCGGGAAGGGCTCACCGGTGGCAAGAGAGGGCCAACTAGCCCCGACCGAGAGCTCGACGGAAGCTCAAGGTTGCCAGGGAACCGATAGGTGGTGGTCGGTGATTGCTAGAGCAAGCTCACGACTGTGGCAAGCGATGGCAATGGCGACTAGCCAAAAGGGAGGAAGAAGATTGCTTAACCTCAAGGGGAGAGGGGAAAGGGGTCCTAGGGGTTCCATTTTTCTAGCTTACCACGTCGGACATGACCGTGGAGGCTTGGCACCGATCGCTGGCTTTGGGGAAGAAGGAGTTAGGGGCGGTGGTGTTTAGAGTTATACTCACCGAGGTGCCCTAATTGAATTTCGGCCTAAGCTTTGGAGCTTCATTGGTAATGGTGGATCGGTGGTGCTTGGTCTTGGGCCGTGAGGTAAGGGAGATCAAGGAGTGGTAAGAGGAGCTGGAGGCTGCCTCAACAGGCTTTTATAGGCGAGGATTAGGGGTGACAACGAGGTGCCCGAGAGGGGAAGGACGGCGATGGCACAAAACACGGGTCTCAGTTAGAATTAGCGTGTGCATGCATGGTCGGCGTGGAAGTAGGGATGGGATGACACGCATAGGGACTCAGGAGGGTAGAGGGGGAGGTGATGGCACATATGATAGCCAGGGCATGCGTGCGGAGAATCCGGCTACCATGGCAGGCACGTGTGGAGAGAAGCTCTACAATGGCAGGGGGAGGGATGGGCGTTGGCTTGCCATGGCAGGGGATCGGGGTGGCAAGTGGGTGAGCAGACGCAGGGCATGGAGAGCAGCAGGAGAGGTCAGGGTGGCATGCATGCAGTGCGCACGGTGCAGGGTTAGCGAGATAGAGTGCAGCCCAGCCGAAGAGGGGAAGGAGAGGCTGACTTGTGGGGTCGAAGCATGGCTGGGCCCACACATAAGAGAAACTAGGGAGAAGGTAGCCAAAATAGTAAAACATACTCTCGGGTTCCGCCTTCTTAAAGACAAATACAGATTCATGGGGAAAACACCTTCAGTTTTTTACCTTTCCCTTTTTGTCTTTAATTTTTATTTCTCGGCTGATGTTCTTGAATTTTTTTGAGCTACAAAATTGAGTTAGAATTTTTCAAACTTTTTTCGTTGGATCTTGAGGAAATTCTTAAGTTCTCATAAAATTTTTAGACTATGATCACACTCATAGAATTTGATAGAAATCTGACAATGCTACTATTTTATTGAAGAGTTACAGTTTTCTGATTTTTTTTAGGCCATCAAATGAAGTCAAATATTTTTTAACATTTTTTATGTGAGGTCCTGGGATGCTACAGATGGTACTATTAAAATCTCATAGCATGATCAAGCTTGTGGACTTTCATAAAATTTTGACAATGCTTCTGTTATTTTTTAATTTTGCAGTTTTTTATTATCTAGAAGCATTAAATGAACTCAAAATTTTTAAAACCTTTTGGTGGTATTTTGGATATTTCTTGGAAGTTATTTAAATTTTCTTCAGATTTTATGTTCACTTGAATTTGAAATCTATGATTTAGAAACCACAATTTAGTCGATGAAAAACATTTTCTTAAAAACCAAAAATCCTAGGAAAAACCATAAAGGATGAAAATTCAAATTAAGACCACAATTGAAGTAGTATTTTTGAATTTCATCTCTTTTGAAATTTTAGGCTGTTACAATTTTTTGCGAAATCCTTGCATAACAAACATGCACGGTGACCTCACCGACTAAATCAAGTAGCACGATTCCCTCACCCTAAAACCCAACGGCGTCGCATGATAAATAGCTAAGCCACGGATCATCAGCTGACTTCTATAGCTAATTAATTAGCCATTGCTATAAAGTAGTATTACATATCTGTTATATTGCACTGATTAAGCAATAGCCAAGAGAATTTCTCGAGAAAGGAAAAGGAGAGAGAGAGAGAACCAAGAGAAGCATCACAAAGACTAAAATAAATGTTCGGCGAAGTAAATGTTGGTGAATTTGAAGGACTCTTTTTTACATTTTATTCATTATTGGGTATTATCCGCAAAGGAGTCTTATCCATATGGGTAAAGTAAATGTTGGTGAATTTTTTTAATACATTTTTTTATTCGAATTACAAAAATACACCTCGATATCAAAAAATTGCAAAAATGTATACTTTTGAGGGTATTTTAGGATATTAAGGTATGGAAAAAATTTGACGACAAATCAAATAATTTGTCAATTAATTATTTTCTGGAAAAAAAATCAAAATTCGTTGTTCGTCATTCTCCTTCGGTGTGCGACAAATTTGACGACAAATCATAGTACTATTGAATAAAACCCAACATTGATATTCGAAAGTGCAGAGCTAAGTCACAAAATAGGATACAATATAGGTACATACGTTAAAAAATTCACAAAACTGGGACACAACATAGGTACATACATAACTTAGAGAATTAATAAAACTGAGATACAACATAAGTCACAAAACCATACATTCTATGGTCATGGTTGTTGGTACAAATGGTCAAAAACAGGATAGTTATATATTAGTGGCTGACGGGGTATTACGCTTAGATCGCTGATAGGGCTTGATATAATATCATCGTCAAAATTTGGAGGACTCCGAGGATGCAAGTTTCCTGGCCTAGGTGGCATGAAATCGTCATCATCATCGTCATTTGTATGGTTCGGAGCTAGCCCGCCTCTAGTGGTGGTTGAACGTCCTCTTGCATTGTTTCTTGAACGGCCTGTTGTAGTAGTGCTTGAACGGCCTCTTCCGATATTGCTTGAACGTCAAGGTGGAGGTGATACGAAATCATCATCAGCAGCATCATCGTCATTTGCATGGTTAGGAGCAAGCCCCCTCCGTGGTGGTTGAACGTCCTCTTGAACTTGCTGCTGCAACAGTACTGTGTCGATCTCTACCCCTCCAGTTGGATCCGCTTCTGTATCTTCTGTACGAACCAGGCATCACACCCTCGTCGAAGAGCATATACATCGCTAAGAATTGTGGGATATCTTTATTCAGCAACTCTTCATCCTCTGGGAATAACTAACACACAAGACGAGCATACAAAGTAGTGAACTTATGTATAATGGTAAAAAGATTAGTAAGGTGAACAAATACAAAATAACTAACCTTAATATGCTCTGCATACCGGTCGGGCAACATCAGTACCCTGTAAGATCTTCTAGAGAAACATGTAGCAAAAGGGTCGTCGGCTAGTTCGCACACCTTGAAATACCTTTGACGCCACCATTGCAAGTGCGCCTTAAGATCGTCGGAGGTCACAAGGATCAGGCCAGAGGTTGTCACGGCACGCGTCCGTAATGTCGAGCGCCACTCTTGCAATCTAGACACCACTTTACTTAGGTTCTCCTCCTTGAATGGATCGTCCTTTCCACCATGCATAACCTTCAATGTGTAATTAAGAGCTACGCTACTCATATCAAGTGTCCACGAAAATGCTCTGCTAGAGGATCCAGCCATGGTGAAGAAGTGTGAGTGGGAGCTGCGGTTGTGTGCCTGCGGTTCAGCCTTTTATAAACTCGAAGTGGTGGTGTATGGACTAAGTGTTGGAAGGTGTGGTCAAATCGGCCTGACAAAGCTACAGGTAGAGTGTTGTCAAATCGACCTGAAAAATTTTATAGCATTGGGCAGTGTCGCAACTTGTCACCAGAAAAGGTGATAGAGGCTTTCTTTTTTGGCAGCTCATCCTGACAAATCTGCTACATGTGACTTGTCTAATTGGCCTGACAAGGCTGCACGCCCGTGAGTAGGCTATTCGCCCTGAAAAGCTGCTGCACGGCCGTCATCTGCAACAACTGTTTAAGTGTTTTGGAATCTGCGCCTATAGTGATCGTTTAGGGTATTTGGTTTGGCAGGATTGGGATGCAAAGAAAGTTTTAAATAGGATTCTTTTGCATATTACGGTAGTGCAAGTATCATAGGGTGTTTCGGGGCTATTCCTCCATAATTTCTCTTCTAAACATGTTATTTTACGGGCTGCCAAAAAGGCTTAAGTGACCATTCGCTTTACACGATTGCAATCTAGTTTTCTTTGTAAGTTTGTGACTACACCGTACATGAAGTGTTAACCATTTTTGAGGTATTAATACGGGATGTTATAACCATTTGTAACTAATTGACTCTTTATGCTTGAAAGCAGGCCTACTGTAACAAAGAATAACAACATTGCATAACCAAAAGTAATAGCTTACTATCATAAAAAAAATTATATCGTATATAACTAAATACATAAGATGAAAAGTATATGAGAACGGAATAACTAAATACATAAGATAAAAAGTGATAACAATCGAATGCGTACAAATAAATACACAAGCATCAACAAAATATATTCAAACAAATTACAACGCACATTACATCAGTAAAATATATTCAAATAAATTACAACACACATTACATCAATAAAATATGAATTTGACATATAGTATATGACAGTTCAAATAGCTTCTTCGGTAGTACGATGACGTCGTCCACCACGCCTTGCAGACGATGATCCCTTCCCTGCCGTTGGGTTGCCATCTCCTCCTTTATCCTGTTCATTTTGTGGCTGACAGTTCTTGAATGTATGTCCTGTTCGCTTGCACAATGAATATTTCTTCACACACTTACCAGCTTCGGCCTCATCCATGTCATTTCTAATACGTCTTGTTTTGCGATGCCCACCTTTTCATGTTCTTGCATCAAAATCGGGGACCCAGAACCTTTCGTTGACACTAGGAGTTGTGGTGAAAGAACCGACAACACCATAACCATAAAGCTCCTCGCTCCAAGTTGCAATCACCTTTTCCTTTGTAAAATATTCAGATAGATATGTACCGGGTCGCATTCCAAATAACGCACATGCAGCTATCACATGAGAACATGGCCTATGCAAAAGGTGGGGTTTGTTACATGAGCACTTGCATTCAGCCTGTAACATGCACTCTTGGGTGGTAACCTTCTAGTTTGTTCCATGCCGTCCTTTATCCTTGCATATTACCTCGAAACGCAGTGTTCGTGAACCTACTTTGATAGCTCTATGCTTGCCCGCCTTCTTACTCTTCTTATCCATGTATTTACTTATCATGCTTGAGTACAATGCATTCTCATCTCTCATTACTACTTCAGCAGCTTGATGCCTATCCACAAAGTACTTGATTGTACCCTGCAGCACTCCCTCAACAATTCCTACCAACGGGAGACCCTCATCCCTCTTATTACCCAGTTGTACACCTCCGCCAAGTTAGTCGTCATGACACTGTATCTAGCATCATGTGTGTTATGTAACAATGACCACTTCTCTTTGGGCTCGTGCTTTATCCAGTCCGAGAAACATTTGATCGGCCTTTGCCTTTGACGATGATTCGTCGCCACATCTTCTGTTGCCAGAGGGAATAGAGGCTTCGCCTGCTCCTGTGTTGCACTGGTAGTAGTCTCTTTGTGTTTTTTATTAGCTCATCAAGATTCTTTCATAGAGTACGGAACTTGCTATCTTGGTTCTGCTTTCATAACCTCTTGAACATATTCATCAGTTCCTTGTTCTTAAATTGCTTATAGAAGTTTGCATCCAAATGCCTCATGCACCATCGGCTCTGCAAGTCAGTCTATGCAAATAGCTCCTCTTCCTCTATTTGCAACTGTCTGATGGCACTAAGCAGACCAGCATGCCTGTCATGCAGTATGCACACATCTTGATGAGTTTTCACCACCCCGGTCTTCAAGTTCTGTAGGAGCCACAGCCAACTCTCATAGTTCTCGCTTTCCACAAAGGCAAAGGCAACAGGCAGAATCTGGTTGTTTCCGTCGATGCCCACAGCTGTCATTATTTGTCCTTTGTATTTTTCGGTCAGGAATGTGCCGTCCACACACAACAATGGACGGCGGTGATAGAACGCCCTAATGCAAACTCCGAATATGAAGAAAACTCTTTAGATGCCTCTTGTTCGGCCACTTCCTTGACTGACAGTCTTGGTAATCATAATAAGTACTAGGATTTCTTCCCTGAATGCAATTGAGCAATATGGGCAGATTATGGTAGGAATCCTCAAATTTCCCAAATCTCATTTTCAAGGCCTTCTGCTTCGCCCTCCATGCCTTCCCATAGCTAATTGTGTACTGATATCTGTTCTCGATTGCTCGGATAATAGAACGGGGCTCAAAATTGAGGTTCTCAACTATCTCCGGGTACATGATAGTCGCGATATACTCGGACGACAGGTTCCTGTGAGCCACCAGGGTTTCCTTAGTCATACAACTATGCTGTTCAACCTTCGAACACAGCCAGTGGGTGCCCCATTTGGGTTTGTACGCGTGCACTCTCCAGGGGCACCCTTGCATCTCGCACACCAAGTCGTAGTAGGTTGGGGTGGACTTCTTAACCCTGAAAGTTCTTCTTACTGATAAGGCACAATCTTTAACAGCATCCTGCACTGCCTCTTTTGTTGGGTAGATACTGTTAGGCCTCACCTCATTGTCGCTATACTACCAAGGTGTATCATTGCCTTCATTACAACCTGGTTATGAAATTGATGCGTGCTCCAATCTGCTGGCACAAGCGGCTCAGCACCTTCATCTTCCTCATCCGAGTCATCATAGTACAAAGGCAAGATAACTTCAGTTGGCACTTCTCTGGTTCCATCCGAAACGTATAATACAACCAATTCAATACAGAAGCAAATGTACGCTCTTCGATCCTATTTAAACTTCTGTCCACATACTGAAAGTTACTCAGATTCGCACCCTCTAAACCATACATGACAACCTCTTCTCCATAAAAGATTCTAAATGGAACTCGTTCTGACATATCTGCGAACCGATTCATTAACACACGAATTAATTACTCTTCATAAAAAGTACTATATCTATTTGCTAAAAAACTATACGTATGTATATCTACACTTGCAGAAATATATATCTATCTATATTCCTAAAAATATACATCTCTCTACTTCTATTTCTAAAAAACATCTACATTCTTACAAATATCAGTACTTGGGAACCAAATGTGCCCATTACTGATGCAAAAAACTATTACGCCCTGAAATTTTCAAATTGTTCAATTAGCATGTATATTGTCATGGAACATAACTATATTCTGAAAACTATGCAAAAAATATCTGCATTACTAAAAATATTCATCTCTCTACTTATATTTCTAAAAAAACATCTACAGCCCTAAAAATATATATATGTGCACTTCTACATGTAAAAAAACATATCTATCTACATCTATCTCTAAAAAACGTAACAACATATTATTATTCGTAAAAACAACTATGTACATGCATTTCCATGAACCGACTAAATTACTAAAAATATAACTAGATTTTACTAGATTTTATTGCTAAACACTACCATGATTTGTTGCTAAACATTAAACAAATTAAGGCCACATAAAGACTACAGAATCTGACCCTAAACACTAAACAAAATAAACCCTAAACACTACACAGATATTTAAAACAAAATAAACACTACATTTAACTAGATCTAACCCTAAACACTAAACAAAATAAACACTACATTTAACTAGATCTAATCCTAAACACTAAACAAAATAAACACTGTATTTAACTAGATCTAACCTTAAACACTAAATAAAATAAATCGCAAAAAAATTACCTACACAGCCGCTACTGCAACCGGGCGCTGCTCTTCCTCCCTTCCTTTTTCTCCTTCTCTTCCCCACTTCCCTTTCCTCTCTTCTTAGTCCCTCTTCTCTTCTCTTCTCCCTCCCTTTCTTCTCTCGACCGAACAAGTGCAACCGAGCGAGCTATCTGCGCGAGGCTTTAAATAGGGAAGAAGTCGCCCTTTGGTTGGGCGATAGGGAACCGTGCACCCTCTTATCGCCCAAGCATTAATCGATTTCCTCGCTGTCACCTATTGGGAGGGCGGCACATGTGTCCGTTGGCTGAGCTGGCACAAATCGCCCAATCAATGAGCGACAATTGGGCAAATCGCCGAACCATAGGGCGATCTCTACCTGTCGCCCAACCAACGGGCGACAGAGGTGTATTTTTGCAATTTTTCGGATTCGAGGTATATTATTGCAATTTGAATAAAAAAGTTATTATTAAAAAAAATTCGATTCAACTTAGCATGCATCATCGAGTGAGGGTCGATTGTCCTCTAGTGGTGGTCAAACATCATGAATAGTGAATTATTTTTTCAAATAATACATTTTTAAATGATTTTATAAAAAATAATATACCGAATCAAAATTTTACAAAAATAAATCTCTGTCACCAAATAAAATAGCAACAAAAGCTCTGTCGCCAGTCGCCATTTAAACAACGGCAGAACCTCTTTTGCCATTTCATTTGGCGATAGAAGCTCGGTTGCCATTTCAAACGGCAACATAGGTCTATTTAATCGCGGTTTGCATTGGCCAATAGATTATTTTTTTATGGATCCATTTGGTTGATAATGTTGAGGCTTTTATCACCATTTGAAATGGCGACAGAGATATATTTTTTAAAATTTTGATTCAGCATATTATTTTTGCAATTTAAAATTCTTTTATTTTTTAAAAATTCCTCTAATAGTCGTCCCGATCAGCACTGTAGTAGCAGCAACACCTCTACCGAAGTCCAACCCATTAAGTGTGTGACCCTATAGGTTTTGTATATTCAACTATAGCCCGAAAACTCTTTTCGGCCCATAAGTTAGCAGCGGTCCCTAGCAGAGTATAACGACTCTCAAATATACACAAAGATCATATCAGACGAACCTATATAGTGCTCATGTACGATCCCTTTGCCTCATTATACCAGATCGAACTCAAGGCAAGAAACGTGCTATCCTATGATAGCTTGATCATTCACTCGTTCTGTAGAAGATTACTTAATTGCAACTGACTCCTCAATCACATTTAGCATGACCATACACTTCCTTAATCCAACTACATTGAGAGGCTTAGAGATATCTATCCTATTATATAGTAGAGGCAAATTACATCGTGATCGCTCACATTCCTCCCCATATTTCTTAGTAAACCCGAAAGCTACCTTTATGACAACCCAGTAATGAAGTAGTATTTGGCAACCCTTAAGTATACTATTACATATGTAGAAAATATTGACGATCTCAAGTCTAAGGATCCCATATACACTATGTATGAGACCAACTGATGATATTTAAGAATATAATAATTCCCACAATATCTTATGGTGAGTCACTCCAACACTATGTTCTCCAACATATGTTTATATTATTGATTTGATATCTCTATATCCATGATCTGTGAAACATGATCATTAATCAATATATGTGTTGACCTATAAATCACAATTATCCCACATGATAGTATAAGATTAGAGATAATTCAAAATAATATCAAACCATGAATCAGGAGTTTCATAAACAAGTCACATACTTATTAATCGATACTAATGATATTTATTGAATAAACAAAATAATCATATTATTCTATAAACATAAACGCGATATAATCTCCTTATGATTGCCTCGAGGGCATATCACTAACAAGAGGAAGCCCACGACGCAGTGACCATGCCCCTGGTGGCGCACGGCTGCGCCGTGGCCGCACATGACGGGCTCACCACCCCGGCCGGAACTCCGGCAGGCACTGTTCGGCTGCGCCACGCCGGGGCTATTCACGCTCCCGATCGAGGTCAAGCAGTAGAATGTCTGCAACGTGCGGCCATACAGAGGCTACATCGGGCAGTTCCCCCGCCTAGCCTAGGAGAGCGTGCGCCTCCCGGACGAAGCCGACGCGAACCGCATCCGCTACTTCGCCAACCTCTCCTCTGGCCGCAGGGTAACCCCACCTCCTGGCGGGCTACCGATTCTTGATAGCTTCCTGCCATCTGCTATTACGCATTGATTCTGACATGGAGCTTCTTGATGTTGTGAGTCTAGTGACACGATCGGGGAATTTGCCAAGAATGTGCTGAAGCTGGAGCAGACAGTGGCGAAGATGGTCCTGGATGGCCTCGGCATCCGGAAGAACCACACCATCGACTCGCACAGTCGCACTTTTGGTAGCTCGGCTATGGTAGTACGGGCCACCGCTAGACACCGAGACCATCATCTACGGTTCTGATGTTTGCATGAAAATCCCTCTACAAAGGCAAGGAAAAATTATACTAAAACTATCACAGACAGTTAATTTTAAGCAACCGTCTGTAATAAGCACAGATCCTCCAAAGTATGTGATGTAACAACTTATCACAGATGATTTGTTTCAACAAAAACCGTCCGTGATATGCTACAGACGGTTGTAAAATCAAACCGTCTGTGAAAATAAAATTATCACAAATAGTTTTACGTTGAAGCCGTATGTAATAACTTGCAAATTGGGAATCGCGCTGAGTCACTACGAGAACTTAATATGCTCTTTCTCTCCCCGTTGCCTCTTTATATTCTTATCATAGACGATTTTATGTTGAAACCACTTGTAGTAATTTGCGAATTGCGAATCACTCTGGGTCATTGCGAGAACTTAATATGCTCTTCCTCTTCCTGTTGTCTCTTCATCTTCTTGTCGTAGACAATTTTATGTTGAAACTGCCCGTAGTAACTTGCAAATTGGGAACTGCGTCGGGTCACCGTTGAAACTTAATATGCTCTTCCTCTTTTGTGTTACCTCTTTATATTTTTATCACAGACGGTTTGATGTTGAAACTGCCTTTAATAACTTAACAGTTGCAAATCGGGAATCACGTCGGTTGTTGGGAGAACTTTATATACTCTTCCTCTCTCTATTGTCTTTTCATCTTCTTCTCAAACGTCCCATAGACCCACTACTGTTTCAAAATCGCATCCACTGCCGTCCGTCTTATTCTCAAGCTTTTTTGTCGATCATCTCGTTACTCCGATTTGCTTGCTCCTCTTCTTCACTTTATATTTTGGTCATTCATAGTTTTTTCTGATTCGTTCATTAATATTTTGCTCTGATTCGTAGTGTTTTCTTATTAATTAAATAATTCCAACATTCACTGATCCATCATTAATATTTTTCTCTGCCTATTGAATTATCCATATATACCAAGTAAAAAGCACAACATGTCTATACCACCAAACAATTAAGGCCTAACAGGAGGTTGTGTCGGTTGCAAGCTCTCAAATCAATTTTTACTACATGCATGCTTGAATGTGCCATGATCAAGAATTAAATGCAATGTACATGACTAAAAGCTATGCATATGAAAATAAAATTGACTACGGAAATTTTACCATAAGCGCAAGGAATGAATAAATTCGCCGTGGGCAAATCCTCGACTACATGTGCACAAAAAGCAGGTCCATCGTCGAAAATCCGGATCTACCCCCCTTTTCTCTTTTCTTTTCTCTTCTTTCCTTTTCTTATTTTCTTTCTCCCTTTTTCTTCTTTTCTTTCTCCCTTTTATCCTTCTTAGCCGTGCCTTCTCTCCTTTTTCTTTTTTCCTTCCCTTTCCTTTCCTTTCCTTTCCTTTCTTCCTTCCTTTTCTTTTTTTTTTCTCCTTTTCCTTTTCCCTATTTTTCTTTTTCTTCTCGTTTTTTCCTAGCAGCACACTCCTCTCCTAGCTTTCTTCTTCTTCCTTCCTTCTTTCTCCCTTTCTTCCTCCTCTCTCCTCTCTTCCTCCTTCCCCCACCCCCTAACCGGCCATGCTTTGCCCTCTCTCTAGCCTCCCCGTCTCCAAGCGGCCTACGCCACGACGTCACACACCGCGCGCCCGGCCTCACTACCTTCTCGGTGCGCTACCCTAGCTGTCACCGTGAGCTACCACTACTACAGAATACAACATCACGAACGGTTTGAAATTATCATCTCAGACGGTTTCGTGAACCGTCAGTAACAAAGTGTCAGTGATAAAAGGACAACATCACAGACGGTTTGAGAACTGTCTAGAGAAATTATCATCAGATGTGTAAATCATCTCAGATGATTCCACTTTGAGCTCCTCACATCGCTCCCAGTGGTGTGCAGCGCTGCCGAGGCCTCCTGCTGCGCCGTCAAGTGCCACAGCAGGGCCGTCGAGCTACCACGTCGCACCAATGACGCCTTGCTCCACGCCAAGCCGGGCCACGGCCACCACGCGTTAGCTGCGCCAAGACACCTGCCAGCTTGCTTCATAGCCGTGCCTCTCTACATCGTGTCGCGCCACCATGCCGGGCCATGGCCACCGCATGCCGCGCCATTCCGGCTGCACCAGCCCTCAGCATCATTGCTGTCTCGGTTCACCGTCCCCAATGCATGCCGCACTACAACAGGAATGATCTATAGCAACATAGGTATATGCTGCTATATCCACAAATATGTGTTGCTAGAATAGATAGCAACATATGTGATAAGTGATGTTATTGGTGGTGTTGCTAAGGTAGATCTACTGCAACACAAACTAGGTATTTTATACAAAAGAAAAGGGGTTGCAAAGTAACAACCCATTTTTTATATATATAACACATGTTTTCATGACATAACTAACACCCGTTAGCAACACATAACTGGTCTATTGCAACACAACTAAGTATACATGTAAATTATGGTTTGTTTATTTGTTGCACATATATATATAAAAAGTATAATTGTCATGAATATTTTTTATTTGATAATTAAACATATCATATTGCAGATATATAATAAATTCAACATGAGCAAGGATCAGATTGCATCGCATTAATTAATAAAATAAATATAGGTATGGTACATCGTTGCACATACAAAAGAAAAACAACTGATTCGTTAACTACTACTACTACTTGAAATTCCTTGCTTGTTGATCCCTTTGTGAGGTAGACATCCAAATATAGTAATTCAACCATCCATATTTTCAACCTACAGGAATAACAAAAAATTGCATGGATATAAAAACAAAGGACATGTGTAATGCACTACAATTGAATCAAGCTAAAATTAACATACACAAATTTAAAGCACAACAATCGATTTTCCCTTGGTTTCCCCAATTGTCTTGTAGTTCTCCCATGGTCTTATCAACACCTCATGCTCTTCGATAGTATAATTAACACGCACTTTCCAAAATTGGTTACCTAACTTGAAACCACCAACTGCTGCATCTAGATAACTACTCAAGAAAGTAGCAAATGCCACAGGCTCTTTGCTTGGATATCTGTTGGCAAACTTGTGTAGTACAGTGGTACCAAAATGTATTGGAATTTAATAGTCATTAGCAGAAAAACATGAATCAGATCTATCATAATTTAGAATGAACACTTTTATTATTCTTAAGTACCCACATTGGCTGAAGGACGGGTCTTCTTTTGAGTCATTTGGTCATGCCTCTTTTTCATAGGGTTTTACTGCTGCTTTTGCTTCTTCTTGTTTTGCTACAGTTAAGACAAAATAAATGTTACTACAACCAATTTTGATTAAGGATATAAATTCATGTTTCATCTTTCCCAATCAAGAAAAAATATAATATTCATAATCTTACCTAGACTGTCATTCTTTTTCTGCACTCAATAGACTTTCTTCTCTGCTTATCAAGTTGAAAATGAGGAGATAAGATTAGCTAAATTAGGCAATGTAAAAAAAACTAGAACTATTATTTTTTTATATGAAGGAAAGTCAGTATTAATTCATATATGTATGAATCATTAAGACATGCAATCAGTGGTGACCTTGACACACAATATATTTACCAGAATGTGGATACCTTGATTTAGAATTAGATATGCTAATTATAAACCAACCAGGAAATAACTGCTCTACCTATGACTGAGATTGCTGAGATGCAAATTTTCAGCTAGCCTCTCAATTAGATTTTATCGGAACTGCAGTTTTAAAGGGAAATCAAACATCAACTCCGATAGTATTTCAACAATGAAACTCTAGTTCTTTTTTTATCTAGACAGATGTTGAGAATGATTTTTATTTCAGAGGAAACTTTTGCGATTCAAGGGAATTTAGTATCATAAAATAAGTGGATTCAGCAAAATTTTTCAAAATAAGAACTAGTTGAATTCCAAATTTCAGTATCACAAAAATGTATATCCAACATGTATATGTGCACGAATAAATGTACAACATCATAAAAACCTCCCTTATGTTACTCTTAAATATTTTAGCACATGCATAGATATATAACGTAAAGCACATGACATGAAACACATGGTTTAGCAAAGTTATGCCCGCTGCCATCTTTGAAAAATGACACTGAGCAGTAAAGGTTCAACTCCTATTGCTTTCACGGTTCCATCCAGTGCTGAACAAAGTACTAGCTTGCAAGTTGGCTAATGACTATGTTAAAGAGGAGCACTAACTTGAGTACTACGAAAAAGAAATAATAAGTGCCCAAGTCTGACAGCAAGCTCTAAACTAATTGAGCCCTCTATTATTGACAAAATTCAGACTGCAAACTGAATCTATTTTACTTCGGGAACAAAAGCTAACAAATTTTTAGAATTAAGTGCAGATAGCCAAAAGCTCTAATCCAGTTTATAATTTACTGTCTCACAGTACACTACATCACTAACTAGAG
This sequence comes from Otatea glauca, assembly GCA_036346275.1. Lineage (NCBI taxonomy): Eukaryota > Viridiplantae > Streptophyta > Magnoliopsida > Poales > Poaceae > Otatea > Otatea glauca. Next base: position 32,006,772 of record CM070726.1, on the reverse strand, counting down.
CTAGGGTTACTCTGCTCTTACTGCCACCGTAGCCGCTGGCGCGGACGGAGAGGCTCGTGGAGCACCGGACGCGCCGCAGCCGCGGGAGGGACGCGCCTCCCTGTCCCGTCTCCACACCATCCTCCGCCCAGCCGCTGCGAAAATTCACCAAAACCCACGGTCTGATTAACGCAGGAAAGGTGGAAGTGAAGAAGTAAAGGGGGAGGAGCGGGATTGAAGCATGGGAATCGCGCGTACGCGTGGTAGGGCCTCGGGGGCCGCCGGAGCGAGCGGGTGAGGAAGGCTGCCTGGCCGAAGGCGACGACCGTGGGAAGGTGAGGCGAGCTCGCAGTCCAGACTCGGGAGAGAGAACAAAAGAGAGGCGGCGAACGGCGAGGTTGGTGCCTTAGGTGGAATTTTTTTTTATTTAATATTTTTTTTTATTCTTTTTTTCAAAACTATGCGTCCGAAAAAAAAATGACAAAAATGCCCCCCGTTGCCCGTGTATGGGGCGATCGCCCCATACACGGGCGATAGCCCTGCCTGCCGTTAGTGCCGCCCCGCCCCGTTAATGCCGCCGCTTGTGGGGCCCCCCATCGCCCCCTGTAGGGGCGATCGCCCCCTACAGGGGCGACAGCTCCTTTTTATCCCCCCGCTCCACTCGGTCGGCGCAGAGAAGAAGCGGAGCGAGCGCACCGCAGGAGAAAAAGAGAGGGAGAAGAGAGGGAGAAGAGGAAGAGAAGAAGAAGAGAAGGAGAAGAAAAATTTAGGTAAATTTTTGAATTTTATTGTAGAGTTAGTTTATCAATTTTTTGTAGAGGTAAATGTAGGAATTTTTGTTAGGTTATACAGTATTTAAAATTTAATGTAGCATTTAATATTTAGGAATTGTAGTATTTAGAAATTTTAGGATTATGTATTGTTTAGAAATTTAATATAGCAGTTAATATTCAGAAATTTAATGTAGTATGTAGTATTTACAAATTTAATTTAGTATCGTAAGTATGTGCAAATTTAATGTAGTATTCAGTATGTAGAAATTTAATATAGTATTAGACAATATTTCGGAATTTAATTTAGTAGGGTTGTGTATTAGTAATTTTGTTATGCAAATAATGTATTAGGCAATATATATACAAATGTAATGTGGTATGAATTTAATTTAGTATGGTCGTGTATTACTAATTTTATTATGTTAGTAATGTATTAGGCAATATATACAAATGTAATGTAGTAGAAATTTAATATTAGACCGTATAGTAGGCTAGTCGAATCACTTATTCATAGTCGTATTTTGTAGATTGTATTTTAGAGTAATATTTTTCCGTCGGACGTTGCAGCATGTCGGAGAAATTGTATTTCCAAATATTTTATGGAGATGGGGAGATAGCACAGGGGGCGGATGGGGTGGATCTATCATCATTTTCAAGAGTCGTAAATGGGGCATATGCGCATCGAGCGATAGGACATCTGGGTTTGTTGGAGTGGATGTCTCGGATGTTCGGTTTGGATGCCCAGACTGTTCGGTTATGGTCGAGCGATGAGCCGAGCGCAAGACCGTTTTACGGAGAGTTGATTCTGTTAACTCGGCGTCCACATGGAGGAGTTATGTTGGTTTTGCTGTAGAGCGGGGTTGGCCGCTCATGTTGTTAACACAGTGCTACCCGTAGCTCCATCGGTGTCGCAAGTTCGTGATGTCGGGGTGGACATTACGGCGGAGGGACATCAAATGTAGAAGGATGCGAAGAGGAAGGCGAGGAGCCCGAGACGAGGAGCACGAGGCTGGCGGTGACGAAGGGACCGGGGCGGAGAGAGGCGGTGGAGGCGCGAGGGGTGGCCGACGAGGGGAGGAGGTGGAGGACATTGTTGACTTGATGGAAGAGGAGGACCGTGCGGATGAGGAAGTCCGATGGTGAGCACTCCGACGAGGAGGACAACGCCTACAGGGTGCCTATCCACGGTGCGTGGACCAATTACAATTTCAAGACCTAACAATGAATGAAGGAACATTGATGCATGGGAGTATCGTGAGAACGAGGTGACGCAGGGGCGTATATAAAGACAAGGAGGCTGTGATGGATGCGGTGAAATCTTGGGCAATGTCTCTCCGCGGCAATTCGGGGTTGTGAAGTCCAAGAAGAAGGACTACGACGTGAAGTGCGTAGTTGATTCGTGCCCATGGCGGGTGCATGCATACCTGGGAAGTGGACGGACTATCGGAAATGCTCCATAGTGATGGAGCATAATGTTGAGCTGGAAGAAGCGGAGCAGGACACCGCAATCTGTCGTCCACTTGGGTGGCAAATGTGTTTTATGGTCAGATCGTGGACAATCCCCATCTGCAGCCTCGATCTATTATCACAGCCGTGGAGGAGAGGTTTCAGTACAAGATTAGCTACGCAAAGGCATGGAGAGCAAAAGGACAGCTCTGGAAATACGGTTCGGGACGACGAGGCTTCAGACGAGAATATTCCCCACTTGCTCGGGCAATCGCACAAAGGAACCCGGTACATCCATCGACCTTGCGGAGTTCCTGCGGGTGGTGCGTGCACCGGAAGTGGGTATTGCAATAAGGCATTCTTCGCCTGGCGATGCATAAATGCGTTAAAGACTGTCGCCGGTCCTTTGCATGGATGGCACATTCCTTACGGAAGTACAAGGGCGATTCTAATCTGCGATCGCGGTGGATGCCAACAACCGAGTTCTACCGGTTGCGTTGGCATTCGTGGGAAAACACGGAGAGCTGGTGCGGTTCCTTGAAAGAGTGAAGTGGCGGTTGTTCTCGACAGTTCGATGTTTGTGTCATCCATGACCGAGCATGCGGTCGCTAAGGGCGATCGTGGATATGCAACAAGGGTCCGCCGTCGTGGGAGCAACAAAGTGGCAGATCGAGGAGCGGTGGTGCATGAGGCACATGGGTGCCAATTTTTCCGTCGATTCAGAATAAGGAGCTTATGAACATGTTCAAGCGCTGTGCAAGCAGAACCAACGGAGGAAGTTCGCGCGCTTTGGAAGGCGTTGGACGAACTAACGAAGAAGCAATCAATGGATCCCGAGGTACCGCTAGTTCATCAAGGAACCCGATGGTGTACCATGAGCAAGGAGAGGACCCCACACCTTATATAAAGGCCGCCGGCGGACCCCCAAACCTCGGCGTGGCGGTACCAAAGATAAAGAGTTTCACCGATTGGATACGACATGAGCCTTTGGAGAAATGGTCCTTCGCGACGACGAGGCGGCTCGCGTTATGGGATCATGACAACGAACTGGCGGAGATTTACAACTGGGTAATGAAAGGCACGGATGCCTTCCATTGGTGGGTATAGTTGAGGTGTCTTATTAGGGACACGAGATATTTCATTGAGCGATACAAGACCTCCGCGAGCATGTATGTCGGACAATCGATTGTCTTACTCAAGCTGTTGTGTCTACCTACATGTCCAAGAAAACAAGAAAGGCGCAGACACATCGGGTTACACGGAGAGTGGCGTGGAACGGAGATACCACGTGCCTGCGGTGGCCGAGGTCGCAGGGTGCCCACCGGGAGAGGACTTCCCATCTGTGCATACCCGAGCGGTGATTGCGAGTGCTCTGCCAGAAACCACGCTGCTGTGACTTGCCGTGCTCTTGCGCCATTGCCGCGACCGCCGAGGCGCATCAATCTCGTCGTCCGTTCATCTCCCGTACTACTACAAGCGAGCGTTCTCAACACGTGGCATCATGAGGTGTACGGTACCGAGTGGATGGATCGTTCATGACCCCTCTCCGGACCATCGATGGGTACAGGACATCCGAATGTTGAAGATGAAGGTCGGCGTCGAAGGACAAGGCGATTCGAACGATATGGACGAGTCTCGAGGCGTCGCAACCGCGGATAATGTAACTTTGCATGTTGTTCCCATCTTGTATTATTCAATGGACCGGTAAGCTGTAATGTACGTTGTAATGTTCGATGTAATTTTCAATGTACTAGTAAGTTGTTGTTCGCATCATGTTATTCTCCGATGTCCCAGTTAGTACCTACGAGGATAATGTAATTCTCGACGTTGTGTGCCTCGTCGAACATGTCTTTGTCTTTCGTATGTTTGCAATCGAGTTTTTTTGCTCTCCACACTTGGTTGTATTGTTTGTTGAGTATGGTACAATTCGTTATTTCGCATTTCATTTTGTGTGCACATGTAATTACTGATAAATCTGTTGTATTTGCTTTGTAACAGGCCACGATGGCGCGACCTTGCCCTGAGCTGCTGGACGTGACCGTCGATGCGACCCACCGGTCTAGGTACTCCGCAGAGGAGAACCGAGTGCTAGAAGCCCGCCGACCTCGAGTGCCTGTGGAGGCGCCGATCGACCCACGCCGGGTTCCACGGTAAGCTGCGAACGCTTGCACTCATTTACGTACACATACTTACCGTGAATGCAATTCTAACTACATGCAAAGTTGCGGCGGTGGCTTACTTCCTCTTTGTAGGATGGTGGAGTGGTGATCGCCCGCTAGAGGGCAAGGAGGTGCCGCGGTTGGTACGACCGGTCCTCGCCGCCACACTCGTGGACCGGTGGAGACCGGAGACGCACACGTTCCACCTTCCGTGCGGAGAGATGGCTCCGACGCGGGGCGTGTCGCACCTCTTAGGCCTCCCTTGTGCGGGCCAGCGATCGTGCCGCACGACGCCTCCGTCACGTGGCACGCCGAGTTGTCCGCGTTTGCCGAGGTGCGGCGGCACCCGGCAGCCCTACCACACCCCTTAGGGAGGCCGGAGCGCCACGGACCGGACGAAGGCGTGGTCGCCGATTCACGGTGAGTACCTCTTTCTTTGAGAATTAAAATAGAAGCGCCAAGTTGCCGATAATGTTTGTTGCGAACGCCGCAGTCGACCTTCTCCACCAAGACGCGGAGGAGGCGGACGTGGTTCGCCACTTGAGGCATACCTCCGTTGTTGCTCGGTTGGTGATGTTCCGTCCTCCCACGGAACACGGTGGACCGCCACCGATCGAGTACGCCCAAAGACATCGCCGACACCCGGTGGATGAGGTAACACACTCGGCCCAATCTCGTCTCAACGAGCACGTCTAACTCCCCTTGTAAGCGGTGATGCAGTGGTCGTGGGCCTCAGCTGTGCTTGCGGCGACGTACAGAGGTCTGTGCGACGCCGTCTCTCGGGCCGAGCACGACGCGACGATGTCAGGTTGCGTCCTACTCCTCCAGTTGTGGTCTTGGGAGCGCTTCTCCGTCGGCAGCCTGTTGTTGACACGACACCGCACTCGAGGAGCTTTACGGAGACGACCGGTGGATCGCCCACCATGGGCCACTCTTGGGTCCGGCGACGGTGCACGCTCCTCGTATCTTTTCCCCACTAACGCACTTGAATAACCTTCGCCATTTCTTATTTCCTCGCAGCGGAGGTTCGCGCACCTACAGGTGAGGAGGTCCTATCAGGAGTTCGTTCGGGAGTTCGACCGCCTCCACGACGAGGGCGTGCGGTGGGCGCCATACACCGCGACGACGTCACGCCCGAGCACCTCACGGGTCTCCGTGCTTTGCACGCCGAGATGAGGCCTTTGGCTCACCGTAAGGTGCTCGTCTTTGACCTTTGTGTCGAGGAGTACTCCCCGCGACCGAAAGCTTTGCGGCGATTCGGCTGTTCGATCCTTTCCTTTGCCGCTCGTCACGTTGTCGCACGTGGCGCTCACGTGTACTTGCCCCGATCCTACTACTCCGCATCTTTGCGAAATTAATGTCTTCGCGTACTTCATCTGCTTTTTGCATTGCAGATGACCGGATGGGTCTTTGCGGTGGGCTCTCGATTCGCGCCGTATGCAGCCATGGGCCTGCGGTGGGACGCCGCGACTCGACGAGAGGGTCACCGAGACCGGCCAGACGACCATGACATGTACGATCGGTACATGGAGTGGTTCGCCCAAGACTCGCCTCGGGGTGGGGTACACACCAAGCACCGTCGCCGCGGCGAGCATCCGTAGCGGACACGTACCCTTCACAGATGTCCCGGAGGACAACGCCCCGTAAGTGTCTGTCGAACCTACATGGGCACGTCTTTTCATGTAACTTACGTAATGCCAACGACGTTACATGCGGACTCGGCTCTTGGCGGAGATTGAGGTGGAGGTCGTGTCCATGTTGACGCGCCTAGAGGGGCATACTGGTGACCACCGCCGAGTCCGAGACGGCTTGGGTCGGGTCCTCGCACGGTGAGGCGGTTGGCTCGGCACACCGCCGAGGGCGCGGAGACGTCGGCGGACGCAAAGACACCACGCCACTCGCCCCAAAGACTCGCCCTACCCACCCGGTGCCCGTCACGCCCCACGCAGTGCAGGGGGCAGGTGGTGACGAGGCTCCTTCGCGCCTCGCCCTACCCGTCGGTTCCTCGCTACGCTCCCACGCAGCAAAGAGGGGGGACAAGTGGCCGGGAGGCTCCTTCGCGTCTCGCCTACCTGCCGGTTCCTCGCACGTTCCCACGCGGCGGCGGGGAAGCGGGCCGCGGAGGCTCCTCCTCGTCCCGCCAGCCAGGACCCGTGGTGGTTTCGACGAGCCTTCGACGACGAGTTCGACTGGAGGAGTACCTTCGACCGACTACCTCGACCCTCTCGGCTCTCGGTGCGCCGCCACAGACTTGGCCTCGCCGCCAAGACTACTCTACGCTGCGCGCGCAGGCCGGCCTAGGAGGGACGTCCGTCCGCCGTCGCCACTCACCTACCCCACGGGCGATTAGGAAGCGTGGCCGTGATTGACTTGTTGTACGGATGTATTTTTTAATGGCTTTACGTCAAGAAGACATTGTATAACTCCCGAGTTAGTAACATGACGTTATCACTATAAATTGTTCAAATCATTTATGTATTGCTTGCCTATGCCACACGACGTGACAACACACCAACGTTTGGTGCACCTATCGCCTCTAGTAGGCGATCGCCTAATGTGAGGCGATCGCTTACATGGGGCAATCGCCCAAATATGAGGCGATCGCCCCATACCCGGCGATATCGCCTTTATAACATTCGTTCTCACAAGCGGTCTCGCAAAGAACAGCGGGAGAAAGAATAGAGGGGTGAGCATCAATCGAAAATGCCGAGCGTGCAAGTGCAAAGGGTAAGGGAAGGCAAAGGAAGAAGCGAGTGCATGCTCGCGAATTTAGCGCACCAAGATCTCTTCCTACCTCGTGGAGTCAGTGGCGCCCATGTGTATGTGCGGAGATCTTTGCGGGCTTGTCGCTCTTGGGAAATTTCAACTTGCAAGAGGAGGTATTGGAAGTGCCGCCAACTCGCCTTCGATCCGTGGGAGAAGAGCTCGAAGGATCGCCGCATGGTAACAATCGTGACGGGTTACATAATATTTGTGAATGAAACTTTGCTAATTTACGTTTCATGCGGTCACCTCCGCCTTGTGTGAATTTGAGCGATGGTTTGATACGGAGATCAACCCGAGGACCAACGGCTTCTTGACCAAGCCAACCGGCGAGGATGAGTTCACGCGGCGGTTTCAAGAACAGCGTGATGCCGCACGCGAGGAGGCATGTAGGAAGAAGCGGAGGAGAAGGAGGCGAGAGAGAGAGGAAACGAGAGAGGCGCGACGTGCGGAGAAGCCCACGGAGGCATGGGCGAATGGGAAGTGGCCTCAAGCACTCAATAGACGTCTGGTGTTAACTTTGGTTTTCTTGTTCGTGGTACTCCTTTTAGTTTTAAGTCGTAATAAGCGGCAAGGCCCAACCTTCAAGAGTATGCTCACCGTCAGGAGGGCTAGTATGTGTCCTCTTGCCAGTGTCCCAAATGATGTTATTTTTCTCCATCGAGATAGGTTATAGCATTTTCAGTTCGTCATATCGATTTCATCGAGTTTTACCATCGTTTGCGAAAGATCGGCAATTTTCATGTTTTACCGATTGCATGTTAGGACAACAATAAAATAGTGCGACCTAAAGTGACATCTAAATATTTTTACATAATTGTGACCTATGCAAGCCCAAGAATGCAACAAAACTGGTTCTCATCAAGTTTTGAGGTCGTTCAGATATTATTCTAACCGCTTGAACAATGATTGTTATAAAGGGTTTAAACTAGCCATCTTTTATTCAAAATGCAATCATATTTAGATATTTTTGCAAAAATGAAGTGCATAAGGTTGTAGTAACTTATTCTATTTATTTCATGAATTATGGATCAACACACATTATAATTCCTTCACAATCCACGATTAGAGCCTAGCATTCGAACTCAAATAAAAAAATTCTGCAAACAACACATGGATTTTTATTTTACACTCTAATTCTTCATTCCAAAATTTAAATTTAGAAACAAGTTTCATTTAATTTGGACACTCTAACAAAAGTTACTGGGTTTATATTAAAAAGCATATAGTAATTACAAAACAAAACTAAAAAAAACTCTGCCTGGTCCTGCCGCCTGAGAGGCGTCGCCTCACAGAGGGCGATGGGGGCCCTAGCAAGTCTTGCTCGCTAGCGTTAACGGTGGCGGGGCTATCGCCGTGTATGGGCGATCGCCCATACACGGCGACGGGGCATTTTGTCATTTTTTCATTGGACGCATAGTTTTGAAAAAAAGAATAAAAATAAATATTAAATAAAAAAAAATTCGCCTTAGGTGGGTGCGCCTAGAGATGGCGAACTGGGCCGGGCTAAACGGGCCGGTTTGAGGCACATCTATTGGCACTGCCCGGTCTGGCCCGATTTTAAATGGGTCGTACCGGCACGGCCCGTGAACTCGTACCGTGCTTGAGCTGGCACCCCCGCACGGCATGGCTCACGGTGGCACAACATGATTACAAATGGCATGATCCAATTAGCCCGGCACGACCCATTTAGTTTAAAAAATAGTCGTTTTATAACTTTTGGAGGCTTAAAAAATTCAAAAAAAAATTCGAAAAATCCTAATTTTTTTCGTATAAATAGGTGGCTGCCCCCTCATTTTCACACCAGCAAAGTTGCATGCTCTTTTCTTGATTCTCTTGTGAAAATTCTTCTCCTCTTGGTGGTAATTTGGCAAAATTCAAAGTAGTTTTGCCAAAAAATTCAAAAATTCCGAAATATAATTATGGTAACTCTTTTCCTCTTATTTTAAATCTCTTTCTTATCTAAATTATCATTCTAATCTCTTTTCTTTAAAAATGATTCCAGATGGACAATCGGACAAATTGGCTAATATTGTGAAAGAATTAACTATGAGCCTTGGACAAGGAAATCATGCACCTGTCTACGGCACCCGGCGAACCCTATTAGGCCATGAAATTGGATACAAAGTCAAAGGATATTTCAGCACTCAAATAGAAGGTCAAGCCCTACATCACTACGTGAAGCATCATGGTGACACCAGATTCAGTGCTATCCAAGAGACCAGACGCAAGCTTTTACGCCGAGTGTGTAAAGCTCATGGAATTGACATGAACGCTTATGTTCATGCATATGATGTTCGTACAAGATCTCAAGATCCTTCATCCTCTACAGCAACTGGACTAAGGCATCGTCAAACAAGCAATCGTCAGGAGTACTTACAATGTTTTCAGCCAGCTGTCGCAAGGAATTCCCCACCACTACCATCGAGCTCTGAGAGCAGCTACACCATAGAGACTCCACTATCTTCTCCACCGATCAGTCATGCATGGATTGTATATAGTGATTTTGAGCAAGAAGGAAGAGAATCCCGTACCTTAGAATCTGAGTAGAAACCTTAAATTAGAATAGAAGTTTTTCCTAGCTAGAACAATATTTAGATAGCCTATGAATCCTTAAAATATGTAAAACTAGACTATATAGGATATGCTAGTAGCCAGGAGCCCTACAACTCTTGTATATTAATCGGTATTGTATGTGGTGTTCTTTTAAAACTTTTGAATGTAAAGTGTTTTATATTGTTGTTCGGATTACCCTCGCGAATGTATAACTTCTTGGTTTAAGTTCCCGATGAGTTAATCCTTGAAAATGGTAATAATAGTATAAATTAAATTATTAAGGAACAAGCTGATAAACGATGTCAACATACTGTAGAAAATGTTGAGCTAGCGGAGATGTTTGAAAATCTTTATCTAGATAATCAGGAAGAATAATTGTAATCTTCATTTTTTTCCTGTATCACTGAGCTATAGACTGTACTCTTTTTTTTTGCCAAGGTTTTCTCGCAGTGAGATTTTACTTAGCAAAGTTTTTAACGAGGCAGCCAAACATTAATAAAGCTTATTATTTAATTCCAATTATTTTATCTTATTTTAGAATTTATTTTATATTTTTCTTATTTTACATATATTTTTTTAAAAAAATTATAATTTTTTACCTATTTTTTGTGTATTTTTCAAAAATTTCTATTTTCTAACATTTTTTTATTTTTTCTTATTTTTTGATGCTAACTGTCGACCAAATTGTCGGATCATGCAAAGACGCGCATGATCCGACCAATATTTGAAATTTCGTTTTCTGTTTAAGGTGGGCAAAATCTCAGAATTTTAGACGAAATTGATGAAAATTCAAATGAAAATTTTGAAATCCGAAATTTTTGAACCGCAATTCTGCCGAAATCTTGTTGAAATTCAATCGAGTGCAAAATGGTCGAAATGATGATAAAAGTTTTGAAACTTTTTTGCAGATGGCCCTCACACATCACTAATATCCCTAAAAATTTCAGATAATGATTAAGCCTGAGGAATTTTTAAAAATTCTAACAGTGCTACTATCCTAATAAAAGGCTGACCAGCAAATTTCAACCGAATGAAAAATAGGGTAAACCCTGTTAAAAAAAAGTTCAGATGGTCCTGATGCACCAATAATGTTCCCATAAAAGTTTTAGATGATGATTAAGCCTGAGGAATTTTCAAAAATTCGGACAGTGCTACTGAAGGCTGACCGGTAAATTTCAAATGAATGAAAAATGATCCAAACCATGTTACAAATTTTAAAAGAATTTGTAGATGGTCCTGAAGCATCACTAATATTTCTATAAAATTTTTAGATGATGATCAAACCTGAGGAATATTCAATAATTGTGAAAGTGATATTATCTTGATAAAAGCCTTACGGTGCTACATGTATTACTTCCATAGATTTGATTGAGCAACCAAAACAAGTTTACAATTTTGAAACTTTTATAGAAGGGTTATGAGGCAATTCTTAAGCTCTCTTAAAAGTTTTGGACCATGATCACACTCGAGCGAATTTATAAAATTCTAACATGGTTACTGTCTTAATTATGTTTATTTGTTTTTGAATTTTTAAATATAACAAATGAACTTCAATTATTTTAGAAATTTTTCAGAGCATGATCAAGCTTGTACAATTTTGTAAAAATCTAACAGTGTGTCTACTATTTTATAAAATGTCTTAAAATTTTGGTTTTTCAATAAATTTTCATAGAAGATGACATTCATGAGGGTTATTAACTTAAATCTGGTCCTCAAAAGTTAAAATCCGGTAAAAATACACAAAATTTCTAAAATTATCGTAGCAATTTGATTTTTTTTAAAGAAAATCCGGTCAGGATTTTGTATCTCGTCCCCAGCCAAAATCCAAAATTCTTGGATGAATTTTCCAAAATTTTACTGAGATTTTAAACTATGGTCCTCACGCGTTGGTGGGCTTTGATGGGCCGGGTCAGCCTTAAGTCTCAACATGTGGCCTGTGTCGGCTTGTGTGCTCAGCAAGGCGAGATCTGAGCAATCTATACCCCTTTATAATGCATCTAATCATTCTTTTCTACGTCCATCCCAAATAATGCACCCCATTAGAGAAGGCCCAACCTTCATGCATCCAGCGAAACGTCCCCAGAAACTTGCCTTCATCAAAATTAACCTCTCAGATCTTTCCTCAGCTTTACTCACCCACATCCGATGGCCATTGTTTAATGTGTCTAACTCATCCCTGTGGTCCACAACAGATCTCCCCCCACCTCCAGCATCATCTCAAGGAAAAGGAAACAAATATCCTGGAATTAAGAAAAATGAAACAAATGTTCTAGAAAAGGAAAAGACCATATATTACGTGCTGGGAAAAGGAAATTGAAAGACAAGACACTATACTAGTAGCTAGTGGTTAGCGTGCAATTGGAGACGGATAGGGTTTATCTCGTATTTTATTCCATACTTTTCCCGGTAGAGAGTCGGGATAATATCGGACACAAATACAAACGTAGATTGTTTTGGTCATAAATATAGAGTAAATACATATCAAATCGAATATGGATAGTCTTGGTCACGAATATTTAATCCGGTATCGCGTAAAAACAGGGCTCATATTTGTCACAGATAAAGTAATCAATCAACTGTACTACATATCTAAAATGCAAATCATTAAGAGTTTAACTAGCAAATTTAACTACAATAATTAAATTCAAAAGTAGTTTTTAAAGTTCCTTACGTTCAAACGTATTTTTCTAAATTGTTTGGAATTATTCTGAGTTCATTTGCTATCTTTCTTGACTTATTTGGATTTTCTGTATTTTTAGGGGGGAAATTCAATATTAGAAAAGCCTCGTGAGCCGATTTCTCTCCCTAGTCCACTCTAAACAAGTGAGAGGTTAGTCATGTACTTATGGGTCCATGGCCTTATATACTTGCCTATTAAGCTAATATTCGAATATCTGAGATAACATACTATCTGATTAAATACCTGAATAGCTCCGAATTCAACGATTATTTTCGTTTTTAATTCAATCTCATATCTTGGAAAAACTATCTGGTTTTGAATCCAAAAAAATTGTCTGATATCTGCTTTTTCTTTTTCTCTCTGTGAAATAAATCTGAATGATTCGATAAGACGATTCGCTGCGTTTGCACCCGCATCCTCCCTCTATTAAAGATGGGAGAGTTCCCGGCCTCCCTTGTGTTTGAGCCGGCTCGGCCCGCGGCTTGGGCTGACTCGAGCTGAGCCAGGGAAAAAATATTACGCTTAGATCCTTTTTCGGGAAAAAAAACAAATAGATCCTTTTTTTTGAAAAGAAAAAAATATTGCGTTTAGGTCCTTTATGCATTTTAAGCATTACGTTTAGGTCCTTTTCTGAAGAAAAAAAGAAAATACGTTTATGTTCTTTTTGACATTTTTTACGTGGGGAGCAGCGATCACGGTGTGGCATGCCGCGGTAACTCATCTACCGTTTTTTTTCAAAAAGGACCTTTCGTTTTAGCGGAAACACAGATCCTTCGTGAAAGGCCCCTGAATAAATGCAAAAAAAACGCAAATACATTTATATCCTTTCAACCGAATAAATGCGAAAAAACGCAATTACATTTTTATCATTTCTACATTTATATCCTTTCAACCATTCTGCCGAATAAATGCGAAAAAACGCAATTACATTGTATCCTTTCAACTGTTTCGCGTGTTTCCTCGATTTGTCCGTGTAGGGAGCGGCAGTCACGCGTTTTCTCGATTTACTCGCGTGGGGAACGACGATCGCGATGTGACACACAACGGTCACTTATCTAGTTAGTTAGGAAAGGAGGGAGCGAGGGTGGTCGGCCCTCTCTTCTGGGTATTATCACAGAGATGTTCTATCACGGATTTGAACCCAACGCTCCTTGTCTGAATAACGAGTACAACACTCGCGTGCACATTGAGTGGCAGGAATGCAGCCACACGTCGAAGGATTGAGTGTTTCAATGTCTACGTTTAATTCCAACTTATATATGTCCAAGCCACACGCATATTGTCTGTGTGCACGTTCCCGTTAATTTGTACTTAGAAAAAAAATCAATTTAAGCAGGATACGGGTATTAAGAGTAGACAAATCCAAAATAGCGAAAGCTCTCTGGAAAACTAAATTACACGCAACTTAAAGCAAAACCATTATTGGTCAAGTACGTAGCACCCTTTGATAGAAAACCTTGTTTGCGCTTCAGTGGAAAGCACATATCTTCACTTCGTAAGATCACATATTTATTGCTAAGGGTATACTCATGGGTACATTTGTTTAATGTACATGAGTGGTGACGTATATACATGTACGTCTATCCTTAATTAAGAAATACCTTGAAAAAAAGAAGCAATGCACCATAAAAAACAGTCAGTCGATAAAAATCGAAACCTTTTCTTTTTTGAGCATTTCAAGTGGGCTTTATCTACGTTTGTAACTGTTGATGGGTACACAAACATCAAAGATAGCAGAACCAGTGCATTGCATGGATTGCATCGGCACAGACAAAAAAGTGCAGTGGTTGCAAACTTGCAATCTGGTAAGGCTCCACGTCATTTCTGTCAGCTCGAAAACGAGAGCTGCACCTGTACTGTCTCTCTTCGTCCTTACTCCTTACGACCTTTTTACGGTTAGATATTCATGTTATACCACTTCAAATATTGATATAGTTTGAGATATCACTTAAAAAAAATCAGACTACCATTCTAAAGACTCCAGGATTCACACAATCCCATTATCTCTTATTTCCTTCCTTTTAACTAATTTTGCAGCTTTAATCCTGTGGAAATGACACTTTTGTCCCCCGTCGGACCTGAATGCATGCACATGGGCATTGGTGCGCCCAACCAGCCCCCAAATTTTGTGAATAAGAAGGTGATCGTCGGATTATTCATCTTCTCACGTACGGCGAGGGTTCACTTTTTTAGCTTGACTCTCGAAAATCGAATAGCACTTGATACCAGTTTTTCATAAATTTCAACCGAATTTCGATAAAAACCGAACGGTTTGCGAAGGTCAAACCGCCTGGTCAAACCAATTCAAAAAAACAAAAACCAGTCAAAAAGGTCGAAAACATCGGTTTTTGTCGAAAACCAATTGGTTTTCATCGAAAATCGACGACAGAAGAAAAAATGGTGAAAATGCAAGGAAAAATTAGAAAACTTGCAAATTATTATTTTTTAAATCCCAATTAATCTATCAAACACCTCATAGAAATTTAAACAGTTTTTGAAATCATTTTTTGTTTATAAAAAATCCATAACAACAATTAATGAAAAGGAACAAAGACACTGTCAGATTTTTATAATTATTTAAAAGATTTATTATATTCTTAAATTTTAATTTAACCATAACTAGTGCCAAAGGATTATGTACTAAAATTTTCAAAAATATTAGACTTCATTTATTGCCAATATAAAATCAAAAACGGAAGAGCATATACAATTATAATAGCACTTTCAGGATTTTTAAAAAATACACATATCTGATCATCATCTGAAAATATTACAACATCATTTTAATTATGTTATAACATCACAAAAAAAGTTTGATAAATATTAGACATCATTTTGTGCCCCTAGAAAATAAAAAACTGAAGAGCATATATTGTGACAGTATCACTGTCAGAATTTTTAAAAAATACATAGATCTGATAATCATCTGAAAATTTTATAGCATCATTAGCATTGCCTTAGGACCTCACACAAAATTTTTCAAAAAACATTAACACTATTTCTTTAAATTTCTTCAAAATTTTTAAATTTACATTTGAACTTCACGGTTTACCGCTCGGTTTTTATTGCCGAACCGGCTCGGCAAGGTCGGTTCTTTGTGAACCCTGCGTATGGCTCCGTTGCTACTCGCTACATTTTGAATGAATCTACATCGCTCGTGGACTTCACCGGTTGCCGATCTCTTCCTCACTCTCAACCGCGCCGTCCTCCACCTCCTTTTGTCGCCATGGCTGGCCTCCTCCTTCGTCTTTGAGCGCCAGCCTCCACCTCCCTCTCCGTGGTGTCGCCATAGCCAGATCCTATTGGATCTGCGCCATCGGGGTCCAGATCCGAGCGGATCTGCTGCCTCAAACCAACCGCCGTCGTCTTCTCCTCGTCCGCCGCCACCATCGAGGCGCCTCCCTCGGTCATCAGCTACAGCGATGGGCCCACAAACCGCCGAGAGGGAGAGGAAGGAAACGAAGAGGGCTAGGATGAAGAAGTGCAAATCCGTCTTTTCACAGTTCACTTGACGGGAGGCTAATAGCATATAGACGAAAATGTCATGAGAAGGTAACGACATTTTATCTGATGGCGTAGAAGGAAACCTGTTTTTTCAATGACATTTCTGGAAGTTACTCCTTTTCTTACTAGGGGTAGGGGACTAGCCAGGGGGATCTGGTTCCAAAGAAGCAATGTCAAATTTGGCCTCCAGAATTAAGTACGCCGCACCTAGGAAAATCCATGGTGCGTTCACTGTCATTTGGATGACGAAACAACACCATGCATGGCCAAATTATTCCGAGTATATATATTACGCAAAGATAATCTTTCTCTAGCGCATGCATGTCATGCGCTCAAGTCACCTAACGCAGGACGTGAAAAACATTTCAGATATGCGAATTCTTTACTCGTCGTACGATTCCGTGTGATATGTCAAGCTGTACCGTGGTCGGTAGGGCCGGCGAAAATACTTGTGAAGGTTCAAATCAAAATTACTTCGTTTACAGTAATTTCGAGTGAAAAAGTCAACAAGGCTTGACTCGATAGTTTCTCATTAGCTTAAATTTGAAATAAACACTTAAATAGCACAATAAAAACTGGATAGCCAGTCCTAGTGGTCGGTGTAACAATATAGCAGTCAAATCCTCTTGAATTCTAGTGTTAGTGATATAATACTTGGCTGCAAGTCTATAGAATTCGTGGATAGGTGGCCAATACATTGCTTATTTATGGCTTCCATAAGCTTTCAAAATTTTCTTTTAAAAAAGAAGTCATGGGGTGGTGATGGATATGAACCACATGAGAAAATTCAGACATGGCTAGCCAATTTATTGCCATGAGCGAAGTCAATGAAGGATATGGAAAGCAAGAGGTGCCGTACTTGTCCGCTTGTACTTTCAGCTTTTGCCGCTACAGTAAACTGCAATTAGCGGTCAATTTAGTTCATTCACTGCCCAAAAATAAAAGGCCAAGAAAACTAAACTCTCAATTAAGCAAGACACCTGTGTTCTTAGGAGTTTTTTTCCTTCTCCCCGACCGCTATTAAGTCGTTCATGTGATCCGTTTGGTTTTGGAAGCGACAGCTTACCAGATAAAGCCATTCTGCAAGACTGATGAAATAAGTATAGCTCATACTTGTACGGACACATGTACTGGTGAGCGCATGACAAAGACTAGTACAATTTTATTTTTATTTTTTAAAATCCAAGGACTAGTACAAGTTGATGAAAAGCTAGCCCAGTTTGCAAAGATCAAAAATGGAAGTACAATAGTACTACATGGCTATGTCATGATGAGATACATATACGATTGCATGGATGATCAATGATGGTACACAATCACTTCGTAATTTGTACTACTATCTCCTGACCAACAAACAAGTTTACAAGAACAACTCTTCTGAATTTTTTTATCAGAAAGCGAGGAAGAAGCGCTTGTTCCTGCGGCCGATGGAGTCGGCGCCGACGAGGTTCTTGGCGATGAGCTTCTGCGCCTGCCGGCTCTTGATCTCCACCCTCATGCTGTCCGTCTTGTCCATCTTGTCGTACGCAGCCTTCTTCCCCGCTCCCTTCTTACCGCCGCCGCTGGCCCGCAGCTTCGACTTGATCCCGTCGACGAACCTCCCCAGCTGCCCCATCATCACCATCCTCTTCAGACTATGACTCAAGAGTACTGATTCCCTGCAAAAGAGAACTTGAGTTCGGTGCTACTACATGCAAACAAGTATACATGATGAGCTAGCTGAACTTGTATCACCAAGAACTTTTGAGTTCAGTGATACTACACATGGGTAACAGAATGGAGATACCTAAGCTGGAAGAGGGGCAGCAGCTGCAGAAGCTGAAGCCAAGGCAGAGAACTGAGATAAGAGTGCAGGTTTGTACCATTGGTGGTTATATATATATATGGACGCACAGGACATAACAGAGGCTATATAGAACTATGGATTGGAAAGGCGAGGTAGTAGAAAACGACCTGAACATGAGATCGCTTTCTATTAGAGGTGAGAAAAAAATGAAGGTTTGACGAGATGAACTGATCTTGGGGAATTAAAATCCTTGCGTGAGGAATATGGATTGGTTGGTTGCCGTCAAACGGATGCATCCGCCTGAAACGCCCGGGCAGGCAGACAGCAGCTCGGCCCGGTGCATGCCGGTAGGACTCGGAAGTAGAGTTGGGTGTCGTACAGACCGATTCGGTATAAATCCTTCAGGCTTCAAGATTAAACCATACCGAATCGCGACGGTCTGCCGTATCCACCGTGCCGTGTCGGCCCGGCTCGGCTCGGCGAGCACAGGTACGGTTAGACCAGTGAAGCAGCTGCACTCGAAGGCGCCCATCAAACCGATTCAGTCCTGCAAGAAAACGAGCGTTTGATTCCGAATTCATTCCAGACGACAGAACTGGCTTACTTCAATTAACATCGAACCAGACCGCGACAGAATCAATCACTTTCCGCAATAATTCCTCCGTTAAATTATGGCTGGGTGGGTTTCAGGCACGCCCGCGATCAAGAGCTCGCTACTCGTTAGAACTCGCGGTGCCGAGGAAAAGGGTGGGGTTTTTGATCCCTGGACTGTCTTCGGTTTCAGATTTTGCTGTTGACGCCTTCGGCCACAGGGTATTCTTGCAGTGAGTTACTGCGATACAAAGGTCGAATCTTAGGCTCTGTCGTAAATGTGAAATTTCTCGCATTTCAAATAGAACCTTATTTTTCGTACTGTTCTAATATCAGATATACGTGTCGCAGGAACGAACGACTCGATCAGACCAGAAGCCCAACGTATGATCGATTAGAGATTAGTTAATAAACGCGGCAGCTGGCTTCACTTGCTCGCGAACCAAACGAAGGATCGGATTTCTGCGCAGGAAAGTGACGGCACCATTTGCTGCACGGTTCGAACTAGACCAGTTAAATGGAACGAGGATGCCGTGACAGGTCAAAACAGGAGGATGCAGACGCAGCTGTGATGTTGCAGTTCTTGGACAGCCATGACGGGATTCTTCTCGTTGGCAACGCGGGCACGCTACGATACCATGCGGTAGTGGCCCTTGTCGTCCGGCAAATCGGCAGGAGACTGAGTCCCGGATAAACATCCCATCGTATAAAAATATGACCGCTACTACTGAACCCTATACCGTTGGAATTGATTCCAACAGTATAGTAGGTTTCACAGGTTTCAGAGCATGTTTTCAGAGATTTCAGAGCAGGTTTCAGAAGTTTCATAGTAGGTTTTAGAGGTTTCAGAGGTTTCACCGGCGGTAAAAATGGTATACCGTACAAACGGTATACCGTACGATAGTTTTTCTGTAAAAATATATCATCGATAGCATTGGTGCCTGATTTGAGAGTTTATGATAAAACATTTACATTACCGATTCTAATAACAAACCGTCTGTCGATACTCTCTTCCGGATAAGGAGTACTCCAATATCCTAAGAGGCTAAATGTTATGTTGGTAGACTTTACTTGACCAGCGAGGTCCTACACCCTCTTTGCCTGCACTAGCCCAATCTCATCTATCAACTATCACCTGCGGTTTTGTTACTAGTCCGCGACAACTTATTATGCTAAAGCCTTCCTATAAAAGACACATGTGGTTTGTGTATTGGTATTGGATTTAACTATACCACAGACTCAGTCCTTAATGACTCGGACGAGACAACCATATACCAATATCTCGTGCACAAACACTGATATCTACAACCATTCACCCAAGACTAAAACATGTTTTTTCATTTTATTTCTTAACCAAAATAATAGAGATACCACCTTTGGATCATAACATAAATATTTTTCATGTGAACATTTCGACCTTAGTCTAACCTAGTGTCCATGATATCGGTATAAGTAGGGCTAAGCATCTACCATACATTTATTTCAGTTTTCTTAGTTAATTATTTGAGCGGTGGATAATATTTACTACGTGGAAAACATATTTTTACTAAACTAAAGATGGTTTTTCTAATTTTTTTGAATTATTTACCAGTGGGTACACCTGTCAGATTTGATTATTTTTACTGATTTTTCTCAGATGGGTCCTACCTGTCAGTATCACATAACCTTGAAAGTGGGTCCCATGTGTCATACTAACATTAGGTACTAATTACATCACCAACCATTAATTATTTTCTTAATCGTGATTTAAGCGACTAACATGTGAGCCTTAGATGTTAGAGAGAGAGAGAAAGCGAGAGAACAGAAGGAAGAAACAGAGGAGGACGACGGTGGTCTCAGGAAGTGCTTGCCAGCGGTGAATGGTGTGGTGGTTGACAGTGGAAACCAACAAAATGGGTTGCTGGGTTGACGACGAGGCCACTAGTGGTGGCGGTATGGCATGGGATGGTTAGAGTCGTGTTGGCGGTGATGAAGAGCGGCAGTGATAGAGGTAGAAAGGATCTGGCATCGAAGATGGCTCAAACGAGCTGAATGAGGAGCGCAGTAGCATCCTAGGAACTCCAGGTACCTGCCTAGGTGGCTAGCGGTAGCATCCTAGGAACTCCAGGAACTTCCATGAGTGACCAGTTTCCAATCAAAATTTCTTTTCATCTTGCACAACCATGCAATGAAATAGGCCATGAAGATGAAGAAAGAAGAAAAGAGGATGACCACATTGAATTGTTGCAAAGTGCACAGTGTTGAACACATGAAGTTCAATTCAAATTATTGTTGTAACTTCAATAATTAAGCAGTGATATATATAGAGCTGGTATAATGATCTTCCTAGAATGCAATAAAGGCAATGAATTTTGTTATGTTATCATGACTCTCTGTTTGATAAATTTTTCTGATTGAATATGTAACACCCTAGCACTTCATGTGCTCAAGATATTACCAATATTTATATTTTTCATCATTTTTACTATGATTTTAACTATGACACCAGCAAGAATTCTAAAACAATTAACTCCTCTCCTAAACAACACTAACAAGAATTTGCATAATGACATAAACAATATCAAAAATAATAATAAACCTTGGAACAATGCGCCCAAGCATGCTTGAGTCTTCGCACTTGGGTACGTCTAGATCACATGTGTTCGGGAGCAGTCTTTACCTTTTTGGCGACAACTATGATCAAGAATAAATAAATAGCTAAACTTCCCATTTAGTATAAAATTGACTAAGTTCACATGTCCATTACTACGATTATGAAAGTTCATTAACTAAATTGGCTAAGCATTTTATTACTCATGAGTGAACATTAAAAATAGATATTTGTAGAAGATGATGTGACAAGTGACACAATGGTGCTACTCCCATCACATGCATATTGCTTTCAATGATCCCCTAAAATATTAAAATAAGATAGGATGAGTTCACGACTCAGCAAGTATGTAATAAAATAATAACATAACTATTTATCTTTTATCATTGATGATGCAATATAAATATGTCTATATACTTATATACTCATCACATAGCGTATATCAGTATCGCTGAGTGCACACCCATCAATATCACACCATCTCATACATTTCATCTCGTGGAGGTGTCTAACAAAGTAGGTCTTTCATGTCTACACTGAGTAGATCATAGAGACCCACACAGATCATCTCTCTGTTAGATATTAATCTTGTCAATGTAGTAATCTTGTTGCATATGTGCATGCATGGCACCGTTTGACGTGCTAGTAGAAGTACTAGATGTAGTTGCATGTACTCCCGTAGTGCTGGCTGCATGTTGTTTGAGTCAAGCCACGATAGAGTGGTGGCTTTAGAACAAAGATTTAGTTGACTCAATTAGCTTTCATGCATGAGTCAGTTAAGCTAGTGGTTAATGGAGTTAGTGCCGGTGCTAGCTAGCTTGTTTCACTACTACAGAACAGCACATCACTGCCGGTTCCAAAACCCCATCACTGCCGGTCATTGACACCGGCAGTGATTGGTCGGCAGTGATACTCGAGGATTATCACTGCCGGCTCAGGAACCGGCAGTGATAAGGATTATCACTGCCGGTTCTACCTACAACCGGCGGTGATATCGACTATCACCGCGGATCAAACCAAAATCCGGCGGTGATAAGATTATCACTGCCGGTTCTATCTACAACGGCGGTGATAATAATTATCACTGCCGGTTATATATAAACCGCAGTGATATTGTACTAGCACTGCCGGGTTGTACCATAATCCGACAGTGATAGACACATATCACTGCCGGTTTTCTCCAAGAACCGGCAGTGACAAGCTTGCATATTTTTTGTACAATATATATATATTTTATATAATTGTTTACGGTGTCCATATGTAGTATATAAAGCATCGTTCAAATCATAATTCAAATATATGCATCTATCGACTAAGCATCGTTAAAATCATAATTCAAATATATTAAATTACGCATCACATAATTTGTTTTACAATGATTTATTTACAAATGTAGCTCGACTACATGTCATCCCGTTCGCTTTGATTTTACAAAGAGTCGAAGTAGACATGTCACGCGTCTAGGCCGTAGGAATGAGGGCGATGAGGCTACTCGTGGAACTCGCCGTTTGGATTGATGATCTCATCATGAATGAATCCGGCGATCTGTTCTTGAATTGCTATAATTTCTATCAGCAATAACTTATTGGTTCTCAATTTGGAGCGCTGTTTTTGAACAAAAAAGGAAGTTACTTAATGATGATATTTGTTAAATAAAAAAGGGCATCAAAGTGTAATTACGTACCATGGCCGTTATAGCCGACACTCTCCGTGACAATTGAATGCATATTTGTACATACATAGAATGCACATAAATTGTTTAGGGTTCTGCTTCATGCATGGAAAGTCATTTATTATTTCAAAATTTTTCTGTATGGACGATACAGAACACTTTTCTTGCGATCGCCGTCGTAAAGCCCTGTGAATGATTTTGAATAGTAATTAAACTTAAATGCAATAGAATGGAATTTTGCTAGAGTAATAACGCAACGATCGAGTTTACTGCTCAAAGATGTCCCAAAGGTCTTGGTACAGATTAGTTTGTTTTCTCCGAGTCCAAGACAAAAATCCGCTAGCATCTAACTGGATGACGAGGAGGACCAGTGAAACTGCACATATATGTCAACGTAGTCAATTACTCCCACATCGTGCGTGTTACGCAAAAATAGTAAAACGATATTAGAAGTCGGAGATCGTGCTTGAAGTTATAGGGTAAAAGTACGGAGGTTTTGTATTGCGACTTCAAAAAGTATTAAATAAATAGTCTTCAACGAATCGTGGATTGTCGTTCACAAGTTTCTCGTTGTGAGCCCGGATCTAGGAATGCTAGATTGTCATTGTTATTTCTTCTACATGTCTGTACCTCCATTCTACATAAGAAAGAAGTTAGAGATGCAATTAAACGATGATGAAATGCTCAACGATATACGGACGGACTTACAAAGTCCATAGTCTAAGTATGTTCACGTCCAGGGCATCTTCTTTGGTACAACATATACTGACTCGTGAAAAGAACCCAGCGGATGTTATCCCCATTGTGAAAATCTTGCTCGTATATCGATCGGGAACGCCTCCATACCATCGTTGGATCGCTGCATGTACCAGCGATGGACGCGCCACGATTGAGTTGTAAGGTTGTCGAAATGAGTGGTTCAACCGGCGGTTTTCCCATAACGAACTTCCACGAGACCTTGCGCAGAGCATCTAGTTGAACATCATCCGCTTGAGCATCCCGCTTTAGCGTGTCGGCACTAGCCGCTGCAAGTATTGCTTTACGGATATGCGCTCGTAGTCCGATATTTTGCAAGGTTGAAGCTTGCCCGTCTTTTGCACTTTTGCCATACTCAAGAAAAACTTTTGCGTCAAGATCAACTTTAGTCTTCTTACTTGATGGCACCTTTTTAAAGTGAGATGCTACGCAGCGCTTACATGCTTTTTCCGCTCTTCCTCGGTCATGTCGGTGATAGTTTCTTTTGTGGTTGTCCCGGTTCACAGATGGTTGAGATTTCTTGAGGGCGGTGCCGATCGAAATATTCCGTTGTTCGATTCTTTACGGTTTTGGGGTGAGGAGTCGGGCTTTTTCGGTTGGTGCCGACGGAGGAGTTGGACTTTTCTGGTTGGCGGCGAGAGGGCGGAGGTCTCGTGTGGAGAGTGCGGTGATCATCATCGTCGTCGCCCTCATCGTCCGAGCCAAACTTAATCAAGCTCTTGCGCCACGCGAGAAGCCATTCACGTTTTCTCCTAGCTTTTGTTCCCATCCTCGCCAGGATCTCTACCTCCATTTTTCGGTATTGGCGGATGACACCGCCCACGCCGACCTGGCGAATCCTGCGCGTATCGGGCGGCGGTGCAAAGTCCGTGACTCTGGCATGGCCAAGCCACGCTCTCACCACCTTTATGGTAATGCCATATGCGGCCAAATGTAGCTTGCAGTGTCGGTTCTTTGATGTCATCCACGGAAAACACGATCCATGCTCTTGGGAATCCACAGTGGGCCTTGTTGCTCTTACGAGCATCGGACCGATGAGCTCGGGGCTTTCACCGGGTGGCGGTCGTGGTGAGAGCTTTCATGCGGCTTGCTCCACGGCCTTATCTAGTTCCGATCTTTGTTCCTCTAGCGCTCTCACGACAAATCTTTTATCGGCGTTCGGTCGATCTTCTCTTAATCTCTTTGAGCGTTTGTACATCCATGCGTCTGCGGGAAGGCTTCTTTCCACGTGACCAAACCAACCCTCAGTGCGACTGGATGCTCCTTGTTACCCGGGCTATGGTTAGCTCGTCATTCTCCCTTCGTGGCGCGAAAGATCCTTGGGAAGGCTGCGTGTGAGCATCGTGATTCTGCGCGACACTTCCCGCTCTCTATCGCTTCGAAGCTTAAGCCGCCATCATCGGAGATAGAAGCACCCCTCCCAAGCAACCGATTGCTTCGATCGTTAAGCTTAAAGCGGCGTTGTAGAATTATACCCTTGCGGGTTATTTCTTCTTGGACCGATCCCATCTTTGGTATTTTCTTCACGTACCCTCCGGTTCCTAGTTTGTGAGGGTGAATATTCTTATCCGTGTTTGCTTTGTTCCTTTGACTTACTATGTGAGCTTCTTGGACCTCTTATGCGCCACAAATTCATCCTAGAACTCCCTTAACTTTGGGTGCGTGTCAAAATTCGGCGTTTCATTCTTTTCACATAATTCTTGTTTAGTGTTGTCTTCCAATTCTTCCACGCTTGAGGCACATGATCTGAGTGCTCGTTTCTTTGCAACCAGCTCGGTCCCTTGGGGAACCGGAAAACTTGTTTCAGCTTGTCCCATAATGAGTTCTTGGTCATTGGGTACCACCCATGGGTCACCTCGCGGCCAATCCATGATCTATAGCTGATGGGCACATCATCCCTAGCAATAACCCCGCAGGCTGTCCTGTACGGCCCCAATGATGACTCTGGCATAGCAGGTTCCCCGACTGCCGAGAGCTCCACTATGTTAAAAATTCCCTTAGGCATCTTGTTCGGACCATAACTTGCGCGCTGCCTTCGTTGATCAGACGTCTGAGCCTACAAATTGATCTTCTACAATATTAGTCGTCTGGGCCTACCATGTTTTGGGAACCACAGTGTACTAAAACTTTACCTCGCTTACGTGAGTATCGTCGAGTTGGTCCATGGTGGATCCTGCGAGTTCGAGATAGGACGTTGGGCTATTATTCGGGCTACCCCTTCCTCCTTCGTCCATATTTGAGGGCCCAACTCCCTCCGGTACTTGTCCTTCGTCGGAGGCCATTCCTAGCAAGTTTGTTGAAAATTTCCAATTAACAAGGTCATTTTTGAAATACACACATTGGATTCAAAGGAATGGACGGCTTAATATTGTAGAGAACTACTTGAAATTGAGAATGGTCAGTTGAAGTGTTGCTCTCTTTCATTTTTCTTTATAATTACATTCAAAGAGATTAAGAGAAGATCAACTGCATGTGTTGATGAACGGCGTCCTATCTCCCTTGAAAGGTTGCGCCTCCTCACCTCGAGTCTCCCTCTATGCGGATGATGCAGTAGTCTTCCTAAATCTGGTCAAAGAAGAGCTAGAGGCAACCATTGCCATCCTTAGGCTTTTTGGATGAGCCTCCGGCCTCCGAGTCAACATGCAAAAGAGCACTGTAACCGCAATCAGAAGCCACAGCCTAAACCTTCAAAGCATCTTGCAGTCGTTTAATGGACGAATATCGGGTTTCCCTATCAAATACCAAGGCATGCGTCTCACTTTGGGTCGATTGCGCCGTGTCAAACTACAGTCCATCCAAGATAAAGTGGTGCGATGACTAGCGGGCTGGCAAGCGTGCCATCTCACGATGGGGGCGCCTCACCTTGGTCAAATCGATGCTAACCTCGCTTCCAATTTACCTAAGGACTGCAATCAAGGCACCCAAAAAAATCATCTCAGATTTTGACAAACTAAGAAGGAAATTCCTATGGGCAGGCAACGGACCACTTCACGACAATAACTGCAAAGTACGCTGGACATCAGTTTGCCGACCCTTCAACATGGGGGGCCTAGGAATTCTCAAACTAGACAGGTTCACCCGATCACTCCGCCTACACTGGCTATGGCTCAAATGGATGGCTCTGGACAAACCATGGATTGGAATGCTGACATCATGTGACCAAACCGACCATTTGCTCTTCTCCGCGGCCACCAAAATCACCATTGGAAAATGGCCGAACTACATCTTTACGGGTGACGGATGGCTCCATGGCATAGTGCCTTCACGACTTGCGCGAACTCTTCAAACACTCCAGCGAAAGACAAGATCGATTTAAACGCATACATCAAACAATAACTGGATTCGAGATATTCAGCACGACTTAACTGTCCATCTTCTAACCGAATACGTTAAATTATGGTTGGAAATACAGTCCGTGCCTCTACGGCCGGAATTTGACGACAAAATAATCTAGACGCAAACTCGAGTGGTACCAACACGCTTCATCGACATACCACATGCAGTAGTTCTCAATTTCAAATAATCCATGCATATGTATAGTAAAAAACGGCGGGGCGACGGCGGGTCATTACCGAAGCAAAGAACGGCGGGGCGACGGCCGAGGCGATGAGGTCGAGGCGACGGCGGGGCGGTGAGGTCCGGCGATGGCGGGGCGAGGCGGTGAGGTCGAGGCGACGGCCGGGCGTCGCGGGCAACGCGGCGGGCGATGCGAGGAGGCGAAGTGGCGGCGTCGGGTTGAAGGGGAAATGAGGGGTGAGTGGCGCGGTGTTGAATTTATAGGGTTAGAGTATCACCGCCGGGTCACCACAAAACCGGCGGTGATACACTATCACCGCGGATAATAAAGAGAACCGGCGGTGATAGTTGAATTATCACTTGCCGGTTCAAGCTCAACCCGGCGGTGAAAGTATTTATCACCGCCGGTTCAAACTCAACCCGGTAATAATACATTATCACCGCCGGTTGTATCTACACCCGGCGGTGAAAGTATTATCACCGCGGTTCAAAACAAAACCGGCGTAATACTTGATTATCACTTCGCTGGGTTAATACTACAAACCGCGGTGATAAATCACTTCTTCCGCCGCTTAATGAGACAACCGCAGTGATAAGCTCGATCAATTATGTCAAAGTTTTCAAAGGATGATTGCTTTGGGAGTTTTTAAATCCTATCAATTTTTATCCAAATTTTACGCAAATTTTGGAGGAATACTTCAGGATATGTAATATTTGATTTAAATATTTCCCCTAAGTTTTGACAAAGTTGTAAAATTATAAAAATCCAGATTGCTCACTGTTTTCATAGTTTTAATATTTCAAAATAAAAATTCAAATTGCTCACTGTTTTGAAATCCTATCAATTTTATCCAAATTTTCGAAATTTTTGGAAGAATACGTCAGGACATGTAATATTTGATTTAAATTCAAACAAATGCAGTAGACCAACCATCGCTTCAAAAATTCACACAAATACGAAAAAAACACACAGATGAAGTTGAATTCACACAAATTGATACATATGACAAAAGAATACATTAATTGTTACATATGAGAAAATAAAATGTATTTAATTAGGACAACTAAGCTACAATTCGACCTTCGTCATGATCGCAGCGTATGTATGTAACTTCGTCCTCACTCTCTTCCATGAGACCGAGGTCAACGTCCTCTCCGAAAGGAGGAAGCTCATCGAATTGGTTGTACTCTTCCTCGTCTACAACATTCTCAACCCCGACAATCCTTCTTTTTCCTTGAATAACCACGTGGAGCTCCTTGTTAGCTGGATCGGTTACAAGAAAGATTTGTGTAACACAATTAGCAAGTACGAATGGTTCTTCTCTGTATCCGACCAGTTTTAGGTCCACGGTAGTGATACCGTACTTGTCGATGTTCATGCCCCTTGGAAGTCTTACCCATTGGCACCGAAAGAGAGGGACCTTCAAAGGTCCGTAATCAAGCTCCCAAATCTCTTCTATGAATCCGTAGTAGGTTTTCCTATCTCCGTTGCTGTCGTAGGCATCTGTACGGATACCGTTGTTTTGGTTGGTGCTCTTTTTATCTTGTGCTCTTGTATAAAAAGTAAAACCATTTATATCGTATCCTTGGAATGTCCGAATTGTAGTGGGCGGTCCCTGAGCCAACACTTTCAATCGGCGCACTCTGTCTCCGTATGCATCATGTGCCTACGCAACCAATCGCCGAGTTATGTCTATGCTCTCTCGCGATCCAACCCTCGACTTCGTTGGGTTTGTTCTAGATAGCATGCTCTTGTGCATGTTGACATACGGGCCACCACAACCGATTGTCCCAGGCTGCGAAATGTGCTTGTGTGAATGAAGCTAGATTGTTTGTACGGAGTGATTTCTGCTTGATGTCCCTTTTCCTCGTAGCCTACCCTCATGTCGTGATGTAGGCACACCAATCGGTTTGAGATCCATGTAATCAACGCAGAACTCAATGACCTCCTCGGTTCCCCAACCATCGCAATGCAACCTTCCGGCGATGTCGATTACGAACATATTTCTTTATGACCCCATGAACCTCTCAAAAGGATACATCGATGTAGAAACACGGACCGAGAATCAGTATCTCTTTCACGATGTGAACAATGAGATGGACTATAATATCAAAAAAGATGGAGGAAACACATCTCGAGCTGCAGAGAGTGTGGACCACGTCTTCTGTAGCTTATCTAGTTTCAATGGATCTATGGCCTTACGTGAAATCACGTTGAAGAATGAACACAACTTCATAATTGGGTCTCGGACTTTCTCCGCGAACACCCTAAGCGCAATTGGAAGCATCGCTTCATCATCACGTGGCAATCGTGAGACTTCATACCAATTAATTTTAAGTCTTTCATTGAGACTAGTCTCTTTATGTTGGCGAGTATCCGGACGGAACTTTCACTCCGTGCAAGCATTCGCATGAGCTAATTTTTCTTTTTGCTCAGAGTGTAGCGGTGCGGGAAGGTACTTTTTTCCTGTATCCATGTCTCGTGATGCGGCTCCTTCCGAGTTTCATATCTTCAAGGTCCATCCGTGCTTGGAGAGTATCTTTTGTTTTGCCAGGTATATCCAAGAAGATACCAAGCAAGCTGTCACACACGTTCTTCTCTATGTGCATGACGTCGATTGCGTGTCGCACTTCTAAGTGCTGCCAATAAGGTAGGACCCAAAATACTGATCTCTTTTTCCACAAAGGAGCCTTATCACGGGAACTCGGGATAGATGTCCGCCTACTCCTTTTCGTGGATAATTTTAAGATCCCTTACAGCTGCAAATATCTCTCTCCCAGTGTGATTCTTCTGAGCTAAATCGGTCTCCTTTGTCCCATCAAAAGCTTTCTTATTATTGCGGTATGGGTGATCCTTGCGGAGGAACCTACGATGCCGCATGTAAGACATTTTTCGACAGTTCTTGACCACCGACTAGTCTGTACCATCTAAGCATTGGGCGCATCCATTGAAGCCTTTTGTCGTGCGCCCGACAGTTACCAAGGCGGGGTAATCATTGATGGTTACGAACAACAATGCGCGTAGGATAAAGTTCTCTCTTTTATACTCATCCCATACCCGTACTCCATCGTTCCACAAGATTAGAAGATCTTCAACCAATGGTTTGAGGTACACATCGATATCGTTGCGGGTTGCTGGGCCCTTGGATCGAGAGTGGCATCATAATGTACTTTCGCTTCATACAAAGCCAAGGAGGAAGGTTGTAGATACATAGAGTTACCGGCCTAGTGCTATGACGACTGCTCATGTTACCGAAAGGATTCATCCCATCCGTACTCAACCCAAACCTTATATTCCTTACATCATATGCAAAGTGCTTCTTATATTTTCTGTCGATGTTCCTCCATTGCACAGAGTCAGCAGGGTGTCTGAGCATTCCATCGTTCTTACGCTCTTCGGCGTGCCATCGTAGCAATTGGGCTTGCCTTTTGTTCGCAAACAATCGATTCAGACGGGGAATTATAGGAAAATACCACACCACCTTACGGGGAGATCTCATCTTCTTACGCTTCACCCCGACATCTTCATTATCGATGTCATCATCGTTGCCCTTATACCGCTTTGCTTTGCAAACAGCACAGCCATCCAAGTCCGCAAACTCATTGCGATACAACATGCAATCGTTTGGACATGCGTGTATCCTTTGTACTTCCAATCCCAGCAGGCGGACAACTGCTTGGCGATGCGCACTTGTAGGCAACACGTTACCCTCTGGAAGCAAATCCCCAAGAGACATAAGAGCTCGGTGAAGCTCTTATCGGACCAACCATTGCTTGCCTTCAAGCTGCGATGAGTGTAAGCACGATGCGCAATTTTTGTGCTCCTCCTTGCACTGGGTACAATGGTGTCGTGGAGTCTGTACCATATGTTGGAACTTTTGAAACTCTCTTTCACTCGTGAAGTCTCCTCCCCATCACGCAACATTTGATCCGGATCGTCGTCGTGGTCGCCGACAAATGTATCTTCAAGCTGCCGTCATACCGTTGTCTCCGTCATCTTCAATAATGTGTTGCCCTTCATGTACAATCTCATCTTCGCGTGCTTGGTCCAACGGTATAGCGACCTTGAAACCTCTTGAAGCAAGTGTGCACGATCGACTCTATGGTAGAAAACGACTACGATTTTTGCAATCAACGCATGGACAACACATGTAGTCCGCCAGATTCTTCGACTTAGCGCGCGCCACGTTTAGAAAATAACTCACACCATTAAAAACTACGCCCCACAACGGTCCATGTCATACATCCACCTTGGTCCATCTACAATTAATTAAATCAAACATTACATACGCATATAATTGCAAATAACAAATAATTGTAAGCGATTAGATTTAAAAACATATGTAGCAATTTTGACTATATTAAAATACATCAACCTTTTTCCGTTATGTAAATATCCATATAGCAATTTTTAGTATTGTAAAAATGAAAATAATTGTAAATAGTTAGGATATATTTAGACTATATCAAAATATATCAATCTTTTTCATTGCGTCAATATCCATCTTGCAATTCCTTATTATTTACAAATTTGGAAAAAATTGTAAGTACTTAGGATATACTTTGAGTACATTAAAATATATCAACATTTTTTATTAGGTAAATATCCATCTAACAAGTTTTTATTATTTCAACATTTGAAAATACACCTTTTTCATTATGTAAAAATCCACGTGGCAATTTTTATTATTTACAAAAATAGAGATCAAATTACTAACCTCGAAAAGAAGTACAATACAAATTTTAACAAATTTTTTGCAGCAGATCGTTGCAATCTACAAATCGAGCAAAGACAGGCGCTCTCTGTCTTTGCTCGATCGTCTCGAGGCGTGGGTCTCGATTATATAAAGACTTATCACTACCGGTTCTGCGCAGAACCGGCAGTGATAAGCTTTGAATGCGCGCGAAAAACATATTGCGCGGGAAGATAATATCACTGCCGGTTCTCGCTTTAACCCGGCAGTGAAAATTCAAGTATCACTGCCGGTTTAAAAACGACCCGGCAGTGATATATCTCTGCCGGTTGTTGTCTCAAACCAGCAGTGATATCTTGCTTTTTACTGCCGGTTGGTTGCATGAACCGGTAGTGATAAGTTCTCCCCCCCAACTTAACTTTCGAACCGGCAGAGATACGTTATCACTGCCGGCTCGGTCCTAACCGGCAGTGATATGCCGGCAAGGATTGGCTGTTCTGTAGTAGAGTTTGTTGCATCGTCGAGAATTTCTCTAGTATAAATAGCTGTTGAATGAGACAATAACCAAAAGTGTAGAGAAAAAGAAAACTCTACAGGCAGTTAGCGCAGCACAAAACTTTCTTGTATCTCTTTGTGTTGTGTGTTCATCTTCCACAGTAATCCATCTCAAAATCATGCTATGATAATATAAGCATCAAACATAATAACATCGCACCTACACACAACCCCGGGCTTAACTTTCACCCTCGCCGAACAGTTTAACTTTTGTTGTCCTAGCTGTCGGAAGGCCATGACTCCTAGCTCAGGAGTCCAAACATAGCAAACCATATATTTTCTGAAAACTAAATAAGATTGCCTACAATTTTCTAGTGATCCATGTTTTCTAATTAATATATTTAACCCCTCATTTCTAGCTCCAAAAATTAATCCGTTGCTTTACTGGACAGCAGATTTCATAATTTCGTAACTATTTTTATACCACTCCAAATGAAGAAAAACATAGTATCTATGGAATCTAGGGAAACTTATATAGCTTTCCTTGGTTATAGACATAATTTAATTCAGCCATTATCAAGCCCAAACTGCAGGTTAACAAAACTATTCTCAACAGCAGTGACAAATTTCTAGACAGTAAGCTTCTATAAGCCATAACATTCAAACCGTTTAACCAAATTTTATATTCTTGTAATCCAATTAAACTTTAGACAATAATATACATTTTTTATAACCTAAAAATCCAATGAAACTGACAATAAGTACTCCAAAACTCACCTCGAAAAGAGAGAGTACTATTAACCAGGTATTGATCTCTCCCAAAATCCATCCCATTGTTCTCCAACTACCATATCTACTATCAAAACAACCATAACATCACTCAACTATAGCAGCAACATACCCAATGCTAATATATGGTTTATACCTACGTCCTGAGGATTCATCGAAACCGTTGATGTCGCCAATCCTCCTGGATCCCCTCGTGTTCCTCATTCCTTCACACTTCCCGAAACTCTTGTACCATATCCTCCAAGATTCTTGTCACCTGTTGCACATAGTAACGTGAATGGATTTCCAATCAGACGCACAAAATGATGGGGAATGTGAAAAACAAAGGGGAATTCATCGGGATGCGCTTTGGCCACTGCCGTCATAGTGCGGTGTGCTCTGGCATGGCCTGGCCAGCACATCGATAGTAGCTAGTGGCGCGACCGCACCTCTGCGAAGGTGGTCAACAACACACGTTGCGGCAACGTGCGGCGTGGGATGGCGCAGGCGCAGAGTGGCGTGGGCACGACATGGCCCAGGGCGACGTCAGCACTGTTGCAGCAAATCGGTTGGGGGATAGTGTTAGGGTTAGCCGCCCCCATGCCCTTATATGCCGGGTGCAGATGCCGAGTCAGGCTCGACCCATTTTTTTGGGAGCAAGACTGGTGACGGTGGCCCACCGTGGCGCAGTGGTGGAGCTTGGTGGCGGCAAGGTGTGGAGTTGATGGCTATGGGAGGGCAGGATGGTGAGGATCAAGAGGTTGAGGCCAGTATGGTGATGCGCTCAGTACAGACGGAAACAAGCTAGAGCAGCAAATTGCCTACAGTGGCAAGGAGGCATAGAGGGCATGGGGTAGAGGCGAGGGCTATGGCTTTCATTTGAGGGTGATGGATTTTGAGCTTGGCCACAAGGCGGCGGGATGGACAGTGGCTAGAGATGGTAGCTTGTGGAGATGGGAGAGAGAGGGAAGAGGGAAGAGGGAAGAAGGAGAATAGGAGATGGATGATAACGTTATTCCCCTCCCCCTCTCTCTCTCTTCCTCCTCATTCTCCGTCATGTGGCAAGGGATGTTGATACCATGTCAGCATAGATTCTAATTAAGATGCAAAATCACCTAAAATCATCTACAAAACCAGCCTAACGATGTGATTTGCACTTTTACTACTTGGAGGATGTGTTTTACTCAGTTTTGCAAATGAGGAACGGAAATTAGACGATCCGAAAAGTTGAGGGACCACGGATGGACTTTTTCCTTCATAAGACAAGGCAATTAAGAAATCCATGGGCTCCAGTGAAGGCGCAGAGTAGCAGCTGATGGAGATCACCAAGGTCGACCTCCATAGTCTAGAGCCTGGTGGGCCGGGGTGGGAAGAAGCCTAAGCTGTGGTGACCGTGTCCATGGTGACACATGGCTGCATCTTTGTAGTGAACGGCACGCTCAGCTCGGAGCTCCAGGAGGTGCTGTTCGGCCGCGCTATGCTAGAGATCTTCATGCTCCCACCCAAGGCCAAGCAGTAGAATGTCTCCACCGTTGGGGGTGGCGTTCAGGGGCTACATCTTGGAGCTCCCCGGCATGGCCTGGGAGAGCCTACATGTTAGAGAGGCCACCAACGCCCGCCGCGTCTGCGACTTCGCCAACCTCCTCTGGTTGCAGGGCAACCCTGCCTTCTAGTAATTAAGACCACCAATTCTTGACAATTTCTTACCATCAGTGCACTATTGTTATGTGTATGATCTTGATTCTTGACAAGGAGCTTGCTTATGTTATCCGTCCAGTGACATGTACAGTCGTGTCAATTGATAAGAACATGCTAAACCTGGAATGGACAGTTGAGAAGATGCTCCTAGAGGGCCTCGGTGTCCAGGAGGAGCACATCAACGCGCACCTTGACAGCCTCAATTACGTATGGCGCCCGGCTGTCGCCCTACGGTGTACCGCCAAACACGGAGACAACAAGCGTGACGTCTATGCCAGCGCATCGTGACGACAGCATGATCACTACGATCGTGCAGCATGAGATGGAAGGCCTCGAGGTGCAGCCCAAGGACAGCAGCGGGCTCGCCATGTCGCCTACACTGGACACGTTCACTATCGGGACCCGAATCTGCAAATCCGGATCCTCTGTGTATTCTGTGCAAGTCTAGGATCACGCTAGCACACACAGACATACAGGGTTGCACATTACAGACATTCACAAAGATATAAGAATAAATAGTGCAAACATGTATATAAATCGAGTTGTACGACCTTATGGTCTCCTTACAGATAAGTCAGCCACACAGGGCTTATATTATTCAAAGTAAGGAAATAGCAGCGGAACATAAGTAAAGGTCGTGGAAGCCTTCATCTTGCCACGAGCAACCGGTGGGCTTGCCCCTAGTTGTTCGTATCCTCGATGTACTCCTCCTCCCAAGCGGTGTAGTCTCCTCCACGATGTTGGGGTTGATAAGCAAGGTGGGGTGAGTACACAAGGCACTCAACAAGTAATGCAGAATGCATGCTATTACTACATGCAAAGCTTATTCCAAAGGGTTGGCTTAAATGGTTCTTTTGCATCAAACAGCAATTTTAAACCAATATCTTAATTAGATTAAAGCATTGGAACAGTTATAAGTAATACTAATTTCTTCAAATGGTTTTTCTTCGAAGATTCTCGGCACACAGCCGTAACAGTTCATTTTTAACACTTGGCACACAGCCACCCTTCCCACATTTTGTTTATGGAAATCTACCCCTTGACTGTAATCCCCGAGCAATGCTCAATACCGTGAGCACGGCTATTCGAATAGTTTGACACTCTGCAGAGGTTGTACACTTTACCCACAAGATCTGACCGCTCACCACACGGTGATTGTCGCAACAAAGCTTTTCAGAACTTCTACCTTAACCTAAAGAACCTCTCGGTATTGCCTTCACTATCACTTCCCTCACACGAGCCAAGTATAGGACCGGCCAATCACCGTTGGATGGGAACCAAGCCGTAGCAGTGCGCTCCCCATACAGATACACCCTGTGTCTTGTCACCCCGAGGTATCGGAGGAAAGATATCGAACCCTAGTCAACTAGGTCATCCCATATCGGACATGTGGTTGTGCGGGTGACTCGGATCAAAGGCTTGCAAGGTGAAGTCCTTAAGCGACCAAGGCAAGACTTCTAACACTCAACAGATGGCACACGGCCCAATGTGGCACACAGACTCACATCACTCATCAACCCAAAGCCACACAGGCCCACGAGCACCTGACCTCTTGCCACTTGCCCAGTCTAAATCATTTCCACCCGATTGATTATTGTGCAACACATGCGGCAATAACTCAACATCGATGCGGAACCACACAGTCGTTGTACCTCAATCTCATCATGTGGCATCATCACACCACTTTTCAAAATACATTCAATGTCTTTAATCGGTATTGTAGCATTTTTAGAAAGATCACTCATGATTCGTTGCAAGGCTAAGCATCTACTCACGGTCTAGCCTCCCGTGTTGGCACAATATTAACATCCAACTAATATAATCAAACTTAGGGTGACAATGATTTAGGGCATACAATTAATAATTCAAGATGGCATAACAAAATGGGTTGATTAACTACATTATCCCGAATCAATTTAAATTCATTTTAAATAAATAAGCATGCATAGTTTCAAAGCATAAACTACATTTTAAAAACCTGGGATCAAAATGATCAAAGCATCACTTGCCTTCAAAGAGTTGCTGGTCTTGTTCCGAAACTTGGTCTTGAGCGACGAATTCTTCCTCGAAACTTTCCGGCAAATTTGCGTCTACGCGTACAAACAAAATATGCAATAAATAGCTAATACAGAAGACTAAATGACCTCAAAAATTCAAATAAAATTCACCATTAAATATCTCACAATTTTATGAATTTTTAGAAATTTGAATCACCCAAATCCGAGTTAAAATGCCAAAGTTATAGTCATTTGAAGTTTGAATAAAATCTGAAAATACAGAAATTAAGAAAATCCGATTTTTCTGAATTATTTTTATACTGGAAATTCGCTTTTATGACGTCAGCACCGCGTCACGATGACGTCAGCACAGAAATGAATTTTGGTCGAAACATTTTTATATATAAAAAATATTTATGACGCGTCATCGACGTTAGCTCGACACGCGGCACGCCGCAGGCGCCACGTCGTTCGTCTATGGGTGGGTCCACGGTTCGGCTCGTCCACCGTGGACTTGGTTCCTGAAACGATGCAGCCACGCGGCAAAATCGCACCGTTCGCTAAAATCGGCGGTCGGATCCTATGCTCGCGGCTCGCCCGACGCTCGATTTCCGCGACGG
The DNA here is from genome assembly GCA_036346275.1 of Otatea glauca. Taxonomy (NCBI): domain Eukaryota; kingdom Viridiplantae; phylum Streptophyta; class Magnoliopsida; order Poales; family Poaceae; genus Otatea; species Otatea glauca. Next base: position 31,969,729 of record CM070726.1, on the reverse strand, counting down.
CCACGCGTCACGATCGAGCGGTCCCCTCGGATCCAACGGCGGCGCGACGCGCGGACTCGGCGGCGCCGGATCGCAGCGACGCGCGCGCGATCGCAATGATCGTTTGAAATCAGCGGCCGAGATTGGTCACGCCGGTCAAAGGAAACACGCGCCGCGACGCGATTGGTTGGAGAGTGCGGCGCTATCACCGCGCCGACGTTCAAATTTGAGCGGCGCGGATCCTAAGGCAAAACGGATCGAACTCAACCGTTGAGATCCGATCCAACGGCTCAGTTACGGGTGTTTACTATACATGGCGCGACGTGGCTCAATCCTACGCGTACACTAACGATCCAACTACGGTGAGATGTAACCAAGTTACGAGACTAGATCTAATCTCTCCGTTCAATCGGATCTAGCAGTGCATGCACGCTCTAGAAGAACACAAAGAAAAGAGACGTGGGCGAACGTAAGCGTGCGATGAAGATCGGACGGACGACGAAGCTTCGGTGAAAGCGGCGACGGCGCGAGAAGAAAAGGCTGCCGGAGTTGAGGAAGATGGCGCAGCCACGGCGCTACACGGGCTTCTCGGCGTGATGAAGTGGGTCGTTCGACGCGGCTTGGCGGAAGGATTACTCGGTGACCTTGGCGGCGGCGGAGAGAAACCGGCGGCGAAGAAAGCGACGAAAAACCACGGTGGCATAAAGGCGCCTTCTGGCGAGCTCGCTCGGGTGCTAGAGAGGGTCTCGGCGTGCGTGCGAGGAGTCAAAACGCGGCGTGAAGGTCTCGCGACTTCATCAACGAGGACTTAAGGGTCGCCTCGGCGTGCGCTGGCGCCGGGAAATCACGGCCATCAAAGCCACGTCTCTCGGCAATCTCGCCGGGACGAAGTGGCGTGGCGCAATCCTGCGCGTCCGTCGGCGCGACGATCCGAAGGCTCACGATGAGCGACGTGGCGCGACTCACGAGCGTTCGATCCGGATCGGACGACTTGGGTGGGCGGCGCTAGGGTTTGGCGGTTGGGCGGCGACACGCACGAGAATGGGCTCGGCCCATTACTGTTCATCTGATTTTTAAATCATTTCACATTTAAAATAATTCTAGAAATTCAATTAAATCATTTGGAGCTTTTAAAATAGCAGAAAAATTCCAGAAAAATTCTAGAAATTACTTTGAGATGTTTGGAATTCCATTAAAATATTTGCAATAAAACTTTGCAAAAAATTTTCCATTATTTAATTGTTTTCAAGAAAAGTCCTATTTGAATAAATCCAAATAAACTTAAATAAATTCCCAAAAATTCAAAAAAAATCAGAAATACTCCAAAATTTAAATTAGAGCAAAAATTAGGGTGTTACATTCACCTTCGTGGCCGACAAGCTGTTTACAGTATTTATGTCATACCCTTACTTTCCACTGTTGATCTAACGGACACTAGTGGCACATCTCTCCAATCCTCACGACGCAGCAATGCTACCATCATAAGTCGTGATCACCAACAGAAGGGTGCCGCCATGCCTCCACCATGTTAAATACGTCGAGCAACCGTGAGCACTTTGCGGTGCTATTCCTCCCCTGGCTACGGTCAACCCAACCCTAACCTCTGAGGTGCATCGCTAGAGTCTAGCCATTGCTCGTCGGGCCACATGGAGCATGAATCAAGAGACCAAATTGGAAGGATCAAATTTTGAGTAGTCCCAAGGTGAGAAAGTTCCCGAGTACTATGTAGCAATCTCCTTCTTTGTCAAGTGTCAACTCGTCATTTCTTTGTTGTTGTTTTTACACTGCACTTTACTTCGCCCTGGCTTGGTGTGTGCATGCTCTTTCTACGTTTCAATTATATAGATCTTGACATGTTTGATAGGATAAAACGACAAAATTTGGCATTGTGCAATGTATAAAAAGAATGCGTGATTATCTGTAGCTCCTAATTCCACCATTTGTGTATCAATATTTGCTATATACATGGTGCAAAAGAGTTCTTATACGTATAGTAGGCTAATTTTTAATTGTAATATTTAGCAATTTGAGGTGGCTTCCTAGTGGCGATGGAAAGGCATCCCGGCGAGGAATAGCACCTTTGCCTTCTCACTTGTTCATACTAGAGAGAGCTAGGGTTAGGGATCTAAAAGCGAGGAGAGGTTTAGGCCCCACCATATTCACAAAATTTACGAGATATATTTGTGGATTTTGAGCCTTCCATTTTTGTTGTCTCCTATCTGTTTTTTTTTCTTTTGAGGGGCCATCTATTGTATTTATGAGAATTGTCTTTCTTTGCTTGGCTGCATATAGGCCTGGTTATTGGGTTGGGATGAAACGGGCGAAACAGTTTGGGTTTCACTTCGGGTTGGCTTTGGGTAAGTAAAAATGGATTGAGAAAGCTAATGGGTTAGTCTGGTTTGGGTTTGTGCTGAAAATGAGTTGGTTTAGTTTGGTGTGAATTTAAAATTTGTGGGTTTGTATGGGTTCAACCCATGGGTTCTTATGAGTGGTCAGGGATTCATTCACTCAAGGGTGAGGTCTGCAAAGCAGCGAATGGAAAAATGTGAACCGGAACAGAGCAGCCCAATAAGAAAGGCACCTGGCCTTTACATAATGAGGACGAGGCCCATGAATGGAGCTCAAAACAATGGCCAATACCTGAGAACCGAGCTTTGGTCGAGTGAACATGTGTCTGTTAAGGATATTTGTGGTATTTCCTGGTGTTCAGGGTTTAGCTTTGTATGTGTCCAACATGCTCTATATATTTCACTTTAGGCTATTGAAATACATCTAACTATTTACATTTGCACTTATCTTCAACTAACATGGAATCAAATTTCTAGGTTTTCTCGTAGCCTCCATCCTCATCCGCTGGAGTTGCCCCTAAGGGGAGCAATCTCCACTCCCGAGGGCATCCACCTCCTAGTTGTAGCTTTGTTTCAAGCAGTAGCAGCAATCAGTCATGTTGCTCAGCTCCGACAACTTCGTCAAGCAATCGTCACCAACAGCCTCGACATTGTTAGATCCAACGCGTATTTGGCCAGATCCGTCAGCCACGTTGACACTACAGCCTCCAAGTTCTCTAGATCCAGCCTCCGCCTTCGTCGTCGGCCTCTCGTCATCCACAAGCATGCGTTGTCGCCTCCTCGGCCATCATGCCACCTCCGGCCGAATCCCACGTGTCCACACCACCACATCCGCATAGGCTCCACCTCGCGCCGATCTGCACCACCACCTCCGCACTGGCTTTGCCCTGCTCAACATCGGATTGGTTGTTCTCGAGCCACCGACGTCGAATCCGTCGTCCTAGAGCCTGCCGGCGCCGGATCTATCTTCCCAAGCTACGCCAACTTTGTTAAGGGCATTTGTGGTATTTTCTAGTATTCTAGGGTATATGTGTCTCATGTACTCTATATATTGCCCCTTAGACTATTGTAATACATCTAATTATTCACATTTGCACTTAACCTCTTCATCTAACAGTGTCCATGTCTACATGTTTTGGTGAATTTTCTGACAGGCTGAGTTTCTTTACAATTTTTCCTCTCCAGATCTGACCTAATTTGTTGTGCACATTGATGAGATTTGTTTCACACGCTATTTTAAAATGTTGCACCGAAGCTGCCATGGTTTGCTTCCCGTCGGACCTCGGGTACTAGTTGCATCTACCTAATGTAAGTGCTAATGTTCCTGAACTTGCTTTCGGGTGTGTTTGGTTCAAAGTCAAAAGATGGATCCATTTTTTTCTATCTATTCCATTGTTTGGTGAATTTTTTTTAATAATACATTTTTTAAAAGTAATTGCGACATTAATACACGAGTTAAAAAATTTGCAAAAATAATACTACGTCGCCAGATGGTTCGACGAAAATCTAGTAGTCGCCATATGGGTCGGCGAAATCAGTATTTTCGCCAAACGGGGTGGCGAAAAATTGTTGATTACGTTGTAAAAGAATTAATTGCGTTTTTTGCCAGTTGATACCCTATTTTCGCGAAATAGTATGGCGAAAATAGGGTTTTCGCCAAATGGTACGGCGACAACCTATTTTCGCCATACCAATTGACGAAAATAGGCTGTTTTTTTAAATAATACATTTATGTGCGAAATTTTTTCAAATAATAAATGTAATCTATCATGATAATTCATGTAGTTCAAAGTAGGGTAAGTAAATCGAGAAAAGTTTATATTTGTCGGTGATAATTCATGTAGGAATTTTTTTTGTAAATAATATAATTTTTTATTAAAATTGGAGAATTATAAGTTACACTTAAAAAATTGCAAGATAATAGCTCTATCGCCCAATGGTACGGCAGGAAGAAGTCGCCCGAAAAATTTATTAATTGGAGAAAAAAAATTTGAGAGGAAATTTAATTTATGAGAAAAAATCAGTGTTATTTTGACGGGTACTAGAATTGTATAGTTCAAAGTGTGGTCAATTAATTTGGAAAAATTAATTGTATGTGTCGGTGATAATTCATGTAGTGCTTTACAAAATTATTTGTCAGTTAATTATTTACGGGAAAAAAATTCATTGTTCGTCATTCTCTTTCGATGTGCGACAAATTTGACGACAAATAAAACCCGACATTGATATTTCAAAGTGCAGAGCTAAGTCACAAACTAGGATACAATATAGGTACATACCTTCAGAAATTCATATAACTGGGATACAACATAAGTCACAAAACCATACATTCTATGACCATAGTCTTCGGTATAGGGTATGGTGACAAAGATAAAAGTCATCTATTGGTGGTAGTGCCTGAACGTCGAGGTGGAGGTGATACGAAATCGTCATCATCGTCATCGTCATTTGTATGGTTGGGAGCTATACCACCTCTAGTGCTGGTTGAACGTTCTCTTGCATTGTTTCTTAAACGGCCTGCTGTAGAAGTGCTTGAACGTCGAGGTGGAGGTGATACGAAATCGTCGTCATCATCGTCATCGTCATCGTCATTTGCATAGTTAGGACCAAGCCCCCCCGTGGTGGGGGTTGAACGTCCTGTTGAACTTGCTGCTGCAGTAGTACTGTGTCGATCTCTACCCCTCCAGTTAGATCCGCTTTTGTGTCTTCTACGCGAACCTAGCATCACACCCCCGCCGAAGAGCATGTACATCAGTAAGAATTCTGGGATATCTTTGTTCAGCAACTCTTCATCCTCTAGGAATGACTAACACACAAGACGAGCATACGAAAAAGTAAAACCATGTATAATGGTAAAAAGATCAGTAAGGTGAACAAATATAAAATAACTAACCTTAATATACTCTGCATACCGATCGGGCAGCATCAGTACCCTGTAATATCTTTTAGAGAAACATGTAGCAGAAGGGTGGTCGGCTAGTTCGCACACTCTGAAATTTCTTTAACGTCACCATTGCAAGTGCGCCTTCAGGTTATCGAAGGTCACAAGGTTCAGGCCAGAGGTTGTCAAGTTATGCCTCGGTAATGTCGGGCGCCACGCTTGCAATTTGGACACCACTTTACTTAGGTTCTCCTCCTTGAATGGATCGTCCTTCCCACCACGCGTTACCTTCAACATGTAATTAAGAGCTACGCTGCACATATCAAGTGTCCACGAAAATGCTCTGCTAGAGGATCCAGCCATGGTGAAGAAATATGAGTGGGAGATGTGGTTGTGTGCCTGCGGTTTGGTCTTTTATAGACTCGAAGTGATGGTGTATGGGCTCAGTGTTGGAACGTAAGATTGAAACATACAGAGGGATAGAAAAATGCTGGAGTGTGTTGTCATGTCGGGCTAAAAAGGTGGTCGTGTATGCAATGTGTTAGGGTTGACAAAGCTGATGGTAGCGTGTTGTCAAATCGATCTGGCAAAAGCGAAGGTCGCGTGTTGTAAAATCGGCATGAAAAAGTTTGAAGCATTGGGCAGTGTTGTAACTTGTCACTGCAAAAGGTGATCGATGGTACCAGTGGCTTGTCTAATCGGCATGAGAGTCTTTTTCAGGCTGATGTGAGAAAAAGGATGAAAAAATATGCAGATCAACATAATAAATGCGATCACAACATATATTGCGATGAATGAAATAAAACGTGATCACAACACAATAAATGGTGTGAAATAGTAAATCATACATTAAGTGAGGAAGTATAAAACATGTACCTGTAGCACAACAAAATGAGGTACTAACCCTAAGCACCCCCTAACCCCTACCCCTAACACGGCCTTTCTTTGCCCTACGTGCTGAAGCTGGTGCATCGTCTAGAGGTCGTGTGTGAAGCTCCTCGGACAGTCGAGCCTGCCCGTAATCTGAAGGGCTGTACTGTTGCACTGGACGATGCTCGCGGGGAGGCAACTCGTACCCGTAGGAGGTGCCGTAGTCCTGCTGCGTCATCTGCGTCACTGGGGGGTGGCGTGAACTGTGTCTCTGAAGGGAACTGTGTGAACTGCTTCTCCAGACGTGGCTGAGTCCACTGCGTACCGGAGAAGAACTGATCCGCCCAAGAGAACTGATCGGTGTGCCCTAGACAGTACGGCGACGAAGAGAACTGTCCTCGAACCTGTGAGCAACCTGCAGTTCAGGTAGTAGCATGCAATCATAATTAGGTGATACTTATACCAAAAGTTAACGATTGAATATTGCTCGACTTACCTGGTGTGGGCACCATGGTGGGACCGCGTGGTGCCTACCAACTCGACCCTCCAGCCATGTCTGGGGCTGGAGGCACACTAGTGTGGAAGCTGGACTCTGCCTCCCCTGCGTAGGGGGAGCTAGGGCCGGTGTGTGGTAAGAAGGCACGCGTGACGACCTGGATGAGGTACCACGGTCAGTTGCGTCCATCTACCGACAAGAACCGAGCTGCACGATTCGTCGAGTCCCGTGCACCACTCGTCTCCATGCCCCTGTCATCTCGTCCAGTGTGACAGTGACTCCGTCACGCAGCCTACTCAAAATGCTGCTGCCATGCTCGTGCAAGTCCGTTGCGTGGTCCACCTAACACGTACGAACAAATCATAAACACAACGACATAGTGTAACGAATAGATGATACAACTTACGAAGTAAGACTTACCGTCGCGTGCATGGCTGCTCCTACCTGGCCTGGGTACAAGTCCGCCACGCTCGGAGCGTACCTGTGGGTCGGTGACTCGTCCACAAGTAGGAGACGAGTACGCGTCCGTGGCACGTACCAGGCTAGGTACTGCTGGTAGGAGGAGTAGTCGTATGGCGTGTCCTCGTCAATGACGTCCTCTAGTGCTCCATCCCACTGAGCGAGCCACGGCTCCATCCTCTGAGCGGAGGTCGCTATGGTCTTCTGAGGTCCCTGGGTGGCGAACCTGAAGAGAAATCCACATTATTACAAATATAACATAAGCATTTAACATACTTGTAGTGGGCGAGTAACTTACGAGTATACTCTCTCTGGCACATGATCCTCTGAAGGAACAGGGACCAGCTGGCGAAGTCCAAACTGCCTCATCACTCGCTGCGGCGCATAGTCCTCCATGAAGACATCGAAAATGAGCTTCTTCCTGGTAAGCCAGTAAGCATGGTCCCTGTAGTATAGTGCTGAGATCCCCCCTGCCATGGCTCTCTCCACTACACGATGCTCGCTGTAGGGGTCCCAGATCACCTGCTCCACCCTCAAGTGGTCAAACACCTCTGTGAAGGAGTGGTACGCCGAACGTACCTGCAGTCCTGCCCACTATGACTGTAGTACAAAAAATATCTGTAAGCATATGGGATTGCAATAAAAACTGGATAAATACTCAAAAGGACGTACCCGTTGCCAGGTTCAAAGGGAGCCTATCATCGGACGGTCGATCGCATCAGCTCCGTACATGTCGGCAGTTTAGTGTCGAGGCTCGACCCACAGGGAAGCGCTCGAACGACTAGAGCTGAAGAAGAAGAGGCATCCCAGCGAGATTGGCGGCCTTACTTTTCTTCACGCACGCGTCGCAAAGGGCGTGGTACGTGCCAGCAAGATCAGCCAATCCCCAGGATACCTGTGGTACGTCGTCGAGCTCAGCATCGACAATAGCCCATGCATAGGTTATCCAACGCGTGTCGACGCTATCGCCTTGAGTAAACGTGAACATCACGCACCCGAACGGCCAAAGCAGATAGTCCTCAAGGTGCCGTACAAGCTGGTAGTCCGTGGGCATCGCCGCCATCCGTTGCAGCTGGGACAATTAAAATAGTGTAATATCGGGTTAATGTTACATAAAATTAGAATAATATGTTCATGTACAAGTACTAACCTCAAACTAGGCCAACCACCTCCTCGATGGGCCGTGACTCTTGCCGATCCGTATTTCTGGATCAACGGCCACCACTTCGGTGAACCTCTCCTCCAAGTCCGCCACCCACCCGGCAAGACTCACCGAGGGTCCGATCGGTGTCCCGCTGATCGGCAACCCAGTAAGCATGGCGACATCCTGCAGGGTCACCGTCACCTCGCCGAAGGGAAGGTGAAAAGTGTGTGTCTCTGGCCTCCAATGGTCGACCAAACATGCCAGCAGGGAACGGTCGAACGGAAAACGCCGCGATCGCTCTGGACCATCCTCACCCTCGGCCTGTTCGTCGGGCACACCTGCGTCCTCAGCTGACCCCTCAACCATACGAACGAGAGGAAGCAACCCAGCACATGCCAACCTATGGGTGCAAAGAAAACAGTTGCATTATTTACATCAAAGTCATACAACCTAAAATTATGTGAACAATAGAACATGTAAACGTAGTGCAACTCACCTAATGTTGAAGCGTGGGTCAACACACTATGCCTTCTTAGGCACACGGATCCGCAGCAGAGGTATCTTCTCATTACCTTCTGTCGTGTGGATGAACGCATGGTGCCGCCGGTCCAAGACAGAGTCCAGAAGTGAGTCGGGTTGCTCCATCCCTGCAAGTAAATAATGAAACATTTAGTACACTTACATATAATAAACAAGAGATATATAAATCGAAAGACTTAAGCGTACAACATAAATAATGAAACATTTATTATACATGACACATAATAAACACGATATATAAATCGAAAGACATGAGCGTACAACATAAATAATGAAACATTTATTACACATAACACATAATAAACACGATACATATAAATCGAAAGACATAAGCGTACAACATAAATAACATTACATTTATTACACATGACACATAATAAACACGATACATATAAATCGAAAGACATAAGCGTACAACATAAATAAGATTACATTTATTACACATGACACATAATAAACACGATACATATAAATCGAAAGACATAAGCGTACAACATAAATAAGATTACATAATTCGATATATAACCGACAATACACACTACTTCCACACATACTACCGGCATTGCTTTGTCTTGTGACCGTACTCACCGCACTCAGCACACCTCCTAACATAGCCACCCACTTTAGATTCATCCATGTCATTCCAAATGCGCCTACTCTGTGGATGACCAGGCTGCCCTTCTGCACACCTCCGCAAGGTTGGATCCGGTAGACAGATGCGCTCATCTCTGTTAATCAAAGTGAAATCACCATGTGTATGGAAACCACGAAACTCACCAGACCAGGTATGAACAACATGATCCTTCAAGTAGAAAGAGGTACGTATTGCGACGTGTTCATCCCAATTTGGCCACAAGCAGCAATCACATGCGAGCAAGGAATATGAAGAAGTCTTGACTTATTGTAGGTGCAATCACACCATGCAGTGGCCCCTTGGCCTAGATTAACCTCGTGTGTAATAATCGCTGTATTGGTTCCCAATCCCCCTTTGCACCGAAGAGTCACTTCAAAGCGATACTCAGTAATTCCGAAGCTACGCACTATATTCTGCTGAGCTTTAATGGTTCGTTCCTCCATGTAGGTCATCATCCGCCAAAAATACGGCGTTTGCAATGTTGTGGCATGAATAACAGCCTCCGCATGCCTTTTCTAAAAATAGGCAACAATGCCGTACAACATGCCTTCCAGGATGGCCACAAGTGGTAGCGGACGGAGGCCTCTTCTGACCCAATTATAAACCTCGGCTATATTCGTTGTCATGACACCAAACTTGATCGATACATATCGGTTAGTACAACAACCCCATTTGTTCAACCATCATAAATACCACAATTTACTATACTAACCTGGCGCCACCAATGTCATGGAGCAATGCCCACTTCTCTAAGGGCTCCGCCTCTATCCAGTGCGAGAAATATTTTATGTTCCTTGACGATCGTCTCCTCATATTAGGAGGATCGAGCTCCCCGAGTGGTGCTAGCCTTTTGGGTGGGCAATTGTTCGGCGTAGGTGGTTGATTCTTCATCTCTTCGATACGTGCACTAGTGTGCTTATCCAACTCAACCAATAGTACGTTGAACTTACATACCTGATTTTACTTGCATAACCTCTTAAATAGGTTCATCAATTTCTTATTTCTGAACCTCCTGAAGAAATTTTCTCTCAAATGTCTCATGCACCACCTGTTCTGCAAGTCACGCCATGGGAATGGCTCATCAGGGTCCTCCTGTAGAGTCTTAATTGCCGAAAGAATACCTTTGTGACGATCATGAATGATACACACGTTGGGCCGATTACCAACTACCCCGAAATTCAGATGTCTGAAAAACCACAGCCAGCTATCCCGGTTCTCACCCTCAACAAAAGCAAAGGCCAATGGAAGTATGTGGTTGTTTGCATCAACTGCAATGGCTGTTAGAATCTGTTCCTTGTATTTTTCAGTCAAAAAAGTACCATCAACACAAAGCAACGGACAGCAGTACCTGAATGACGCAATGCAAGGACCAAATGAAAAAAACGCACGATGAAATGTGCAGATCCCATTACCATCTGCTTCACTTTCGTTGAAAGCGGTGTATGTGCTAGGGTTGGTTTACTTTAGGACATCAAGCATACGAGGTAGGTTGCAATACGAAGTCTCGTATGTACCAAACATCTTCTCTAATGCTTTTTGCTTCGCACGCCAGGCCATCAGTAACTTATCTGGTACTTAAATGTTTCTTAAGATTGCTTTCTGAATATACGAACACTCAATGTCCCGCTTCTCAATGATTTTATTGAACATCACATTAGCAATTACAGCTGCATTTAGGTTGCGGTGTTTCACCAAAACATTTTCTAGTTTGCATGTGTGCTCCTCTACTCGTGATGCAATCCAATACGTCTCACATTTCGGCTTGTATGCATGAACTCGGAATTCACATCCATCGGTTCTGCATTTCACTGTGTACCTATCTGGCCTGGACAAGACAACCTAGAACTCTCTCTGTTGTGACAATGCCCAAAGCCTCACTGCCAACTTCAATTCAGAATTGTTCGGGAATGTTTGATTAAGCCAAATGGCATTGGTACCATACTCCCAACGCGACTCATGGCCCCACAAAACTTTCATATCTGATTTTTTTCTACTTGTTCCATTCGTCAAGGATGGGTATATCCGCTACTCCAGTACTATCATGTATTTCATCATCCTCCCCATCCTCCCCTTCCTCATCTTCGCTAATGTCATCATCACATTCCAACATTTTAGCTTCATCTTCTGTCACCATACGGTCCACTAACTCCAAATGATCAACAAGTTGCTCGATGTCCTCCCCTTCATCAGCTCGACCTTCGACGTTTGTTGTATCCCTATTATCATCCCCCGCTGCTACCTCAATCGGTACCATTTTCTGAACTTGTTCAGCTCTAGCCGATATACTGCTCTCGCCCATATCACTAATATCCACATCTTCTCTAGGGCAAGTCTGCACCAGCATCACACATTTAAGGCGAGATCCCTTGCACCACCTTAACCATTTCTGGCACAAGTATGTCCGATCTATTTTCTTTGACTCCCAAATAGCCGGATCACTTTTGCTATGCGTGAATAGGATTTGGATGGTAACAGAGTAAACACTTGGATCTAGGGAAAAATATTGGGTCAACCAAAACTTTATATCACGAATGCTAACACTTTCGGGGAACGAGTGCTCAATCATGGTGACCGAAAAGTTGCTTAAATCAGCACCATTCTGCGTACTTTTTATTTCACCATCGCCATAATATACCCTAAATTTCACTGGATCCGACATCACTGCGACCATATATACAAAATAAATTTTTAGATCACCACTAACATGTAATCTCACAGACCTAAATTAAAGAACACTAATTAATTATCTCGCTACGGATACTACAACATTAAAGTACACATCTAATATTGCTAACCTAAAATAGATGCACTGATTAAATTAAATATAACATCAACTATAATATTTTCCTACAATATTTTTCTACGCAACTATAAAAGTTAAATATTATAAAAATACAAAATTACCTTTTTTCCCTTCTTCTTCTTCCTCCTCTTTCTCCCTCTCTCCTCTTTCTCTCCCTCTCTTCCTCCTCTCTCTCCCCCTACCGGAGCAGGCCCTCCCTTTCTCTCCCTCTCTCCTCTCCCTTTCTCCCCGCCGGCCGCTGGCTCGCTCCCTCTGTCTCCCCGTTTTTTTCCTCCGCGCGCGTTTGAAACCAGCCGGCCGAACCATGGAAAAAGCCCCCCTATTTTCGCCATACTATTTGGCGAAAATAGGGTATCAACCGGCAAAAAAACGCAATTAATTCTTTTACAGCGCAATCAACAATTTTTCGCCACCTCGTTTGGCGAAAATACTGATTTCGCCGACCCATATGGCGACTACTGGATTTTCGCCGAACCATCTAGCGACGTAGTATTATTTTTGCAAATTTTTTAACTCGCGTATTAATATCGCAGTTACTTTTAAAAAATGTATTATTAAAAAAAAATCTTGTTTGGTTATATGGATTGGTGGATGAACAGCTACACTACAGCTCTGCTGACTTCTAAAGCTTACCTACCGCATCCCGCAGATCCAAAGCCATGGGCTCCGACGAAGGCGCGCCGCAGCTGCTGATGGAGATCGCCAAGGTCGACCTCCGAGGGCTGGAGACTGGCGGGTCGGGCTGGGAGGAAGTCCGGGCCGCGATGACCGCGTCCATGGTGGCTCACGGCTGTGCCGTCGTAGCGCACGACGCGCTCGGCCCGGAGCTCCGGCAGGCGCTGTTCGGCCGCGCTATGCCGGAGATCTTCGTGCTCCCGCTCGAGGCCAAGCAGCGGAACGTGTCCACCTGGGGGCCGTTCAGAGGCTACATCGGGAACGTCCCCGGCATGGCCTTCGAGAGCCTGCGCGTCGGAGAGGTCACCGACGCCGGCCGCGTCCGCAACTTCGCCGACGTTCTCTGGCCGCAGGGCAACCCCGCCTTCTGGTAATTAATTAAGACCACCAATTTTGACATGCTGTTCTTGTGCATCCATTTTGACTTGGAGCTTTCTCATGGTGTCCGTCCACGTTCAGTGACACGGTCGTGTCGTTTGCCAAGAACATGCTGAAGCTGGAGCGGACAGTGGAGAAGATGGTCCTCGAGGGCCTCGGCGTCCAGGAGGAGCACATCGACTCGCACCACGACACGCTCACCTATGGCGTCCGGCTGTCGCGCTACGGTGTGCCGCTGGACACGGAGACCAGCATGTCCATGCATGCGCACCGCGATGACAGCACGATCACCGCCATCGTGCAGCACGAGGTGGAGGGTCTCGAGGTGCAGGCCAAGGACGGGAGCTGGCTCGCCGTGCCGCCTGAGCCGGACACGGTCACCTTTGTGGCCGGCGAGCTGTTCACAGTAATTAAGAGTCACACCTCTGACTTTCCAATTCCGTTATTGCTCAATGGACGCGACGCGCGCCTCTCTGATTCTCACGCCGCAGCAATATATGTCACCATCGCAGATCGCGACGAACGGAAGGGTGCGGCCGTGCCTCCACCGCGTCAGGACTCCGAGCAACCGCGAGCGCTTCTCGGTGCTGTTCGGCTGCCGGCCGAAGAGCGGCACCGTGCTGTGTGCGATAGACGAGCTCGTCGACGGCGACCACCCTCTGATGTACAATCCCTGCAAGACCGACGAGTACTCCAGGTTCCGACACTCGGACGAAGGGCGCAAATTCAGCGACCCGTTGAAGGCTTTTTGCGGAGTGGAGAAGGACGGATTATCAGTGGAATGATTACAATTCAAAGTCAGTTTATCTGAGTACAGTCTAGTGTCGCCACTCCTGATTCTGAATAACTCGAATGGCTTCACTTCATTCCCAGTTCCTGTAACTCTGTAAGTTATTTGTGCGTGGTACGTAGCACTGTAAACATAGCTCTTCCAATATCACAGTTGGGGTGTCATGGAACTTCTGAAAATTAATATTGCCAAAGCTTTCATAATGATCACACAAACGATCTAAAATTACGACATATCCAAAGGATGAGCGAAGCACCAAATTCATTCGCTCCTATAACTGACACTTACTATTTTCAAGTCTCATCGATCAAGCGTAGCGTAAATTAACTCACTGTGTTGAAAGTATATAACTCCACCTTAGACTCTATATGTGCGGATCTTACTGTAGTAACCCATTGTAGACAATGGATCATCAAAGAAATCGATAATGATTAATCTCGTATGGATATCGCCAATAATATACACAACAACTTGAATTACAATATAATTCACCTCCAACATAAGAAATATGATGATCAACTACGGCGAAAGATCATTGACAAAGGTGACGCAAAATGGCACCACGGCATGGTGAGAGATAGTACGACTAATAGTGTTGGCGGAAATAGCACCAAACAGCCACTGGGTAGAGCGCAGGTTAACGCTCAATGTGGAGTCGAGTTGTGGAACGGAGTTGAATTCACCAAGTTGAGATTGATGAATCTCGTGGTACATTTCTTTTGCGCATGTAGTAGTGGATGATGGCTTGCATCAAAATCATCCAAAATCCTTGATGCGGAGGCTGTGCAAACGTCGTGCAATGGCCACAACGATGCTGTGTGATGGCAACCCTTGATTGTCTTAACGATGCCGTGCAGATGGACCCTCATGGGAGTCGCTTCCTCTTAGGGGCAGCTTTTTTTATCTTGAACCCGAACATCTGATATCACTTGCAAATAATGTATAGATAAGTATGAACGAGAAACACGAATTTTACGTGGTAAGTTCTTTCGAAAAAAACTACAACAGTACAAAGTTAAATATTACTATACAAGAAAATATTTTTCTCTTCTTCTCGCGTTGCTCTATCCTATAGACTACCGATACATATTCCAATGGGTACACAGGAAACTCTCGTATAACAGCAAAACTCTTATTTGGGCGTCACATGATAAACAACTAAGCCACGGATCATCGTGACTTCAATAGCTAATTAATTAGCCACTGCTGTAAAGTAATATTACATATGTGATATATGACATTGGTTAAGCAAAAAACCAAGAGAACGTCTCGAGAAAGGAAAAAGAAAAGAAATAGTTAAGAGAAGCATCACAAAGACCAAGAAAGCCATGGGCTCCGCTCCGGCGAAGGCGCAGAGCAGCAGTTCATGGAGGTCACCAAGGTCGAGTGGTCGACCTCCACGGGCTCGAACCTGGTGGGCTGTGGTGCGAGCCCGGGACGCGGTGACCTCGTCCATGGTGGCGCACGACGGGCTCACCACCCCGGAGCTCCGGAAAGCGCTGTTCGGCCGCGCCATGCCGGGGCTCTTCGCGCTCCCGGTCGAGGCCAAGCAGCGGAATGAAAAAAGTACAGAGCTACATCGGGAAGATCCTCGGCCTTCTGGTGAGGCTACCGATTGTTGATCGCTTCCTGCCATCTGCTATCGGTGCTTCCGATGTTGCGAGTGAGACACGATCAGGGAATTTGCCAAGTACGTGCTGAAGCTGGAGCAGACGGTAGTGAAGATGGTCCTCGAAGGCCTCGGCGTCCGAACGAACCGCGCCGTCTAGTCGCACTTTGGGCAGTTCGGCTACGGCCTCCGGCAATCGAACTACAGGCCACCACGATCGTGCAGCACGAAGTCGAAGGCAAACAAGAGGCTTCAATTGCAAATTTTGCAATTCACCAGTGAAATTTGTTTAAAATATCTTTATTTTACAAGCTCTTAATAGCCGTTAATACCTTATAAACGGCCGTTAAAACCATAGTTAGTGGGAGAGCGAGGGTGGTCGTCCCTCCGGCCTGGTACCGTGCACA
Organism: Otatea glauca; assembly: GCA_036346275.1. Taxonomy (NCBI): domain Eukaryota; kingdom Viridiplantae; phylum Streptophyta; class Magnoliopsida; order Poales; family Poaceae; genus Otatea; species Otatea glauca. Next base: position 31,953,716 of record CM070726.1, on the reverse strand, counting down.
GTGATTTGAACTCAACCCTTCTCGTCTAAATAATAACACACACATGTACGTTAAGTAATAGTCGCACATCTATGCACCAAAGAATTAGATGTTTCAAGGTCTTTGTTTAGTTTCGACGTACGTCCTTAGAGAGACGCCTATAGTGTGTTGCACGTTCCTGTTTGTACTTAAGAAAAGCAATTTAAGCGGGCCATGGGTATTAAGAGTAGACAAATCTAAAATAAAGAAAACTCTCTGGAAAACTAAATTGCACGTAACTTAAAGCAAAATCATTAATGGTCAAGTAGCACATGTACGTTTATGCTGTAATTAAGAAATACATTGAAAAAAAAACGAAGTAATGCACCTTTGTCAGGGTTGTAACGTACACAAACATCGTGACAACAGAAGTAGTGATGTTGCAAATAATTCCTGGAAAATAGAAGACAGAAGATGAATTTTTACGTGAAAAACTCTTGTGGGAAAAAAAACCACGGGTGCATGAATACGATCATTATACGAGGAGATTTTACAATGAAACTCTTGCTTTTGCCCTATGCTACAGGGATATATATATTTATAGTGATACATAGCAAACTCCGTGTAGGAGTAAATTTGAGATGGAGTAGGAAACTAATTCATATTACCCTCAACTTCAATAATCTCTATCTTGAGATGAATTTCTCTTGTAGCCAAAATATGACGTAACTCTCCTTAAAACAGATCATCATGAATACCTTGTGTGCCAAAAGTCCAAAGGACTACTAAGTGATACCAACTAAGCCTAAGCAAAACTCAAACTTAGCGATTGGAGTTGATTTTGTCAACATATCAGCTAGATTATCATGAGTACTTATCTTGCTAACTTTAATGTCACCTTGACAATGGCACCTCAAAAGTAATGATATCTGACATCAATGTGTTTCGTTCTTTTATAGAACATCTGATCATTTGTAAGGTAAATAGCACTCTGACTATCACAAAATATTATAATGAAAGATGTATTTTCACAAAAGCTAAGTAAATAAACCTCTCAGCCAATTAGCTTCTTTGTAAGCTTCAAAAATAGCCATATATTCAGCTTCTATAGTAGATAAGGCAACTGTAGCTTGTAGACTTACTTTCTAGCTAACGGCACACCTCCAACAGTGAATATATAACCAGCAAGGGATCTTGTCTTATCCAAATCTCCAGCAAAATCTGAATCTACGTAACCCACAAGTCCATCTTTAGTTTTTCCAAACTGTAAATAAGCGTTAGAAGTGCCCCGCAAATATCTAAAAATCCATTGTACTGCTTTTCAATGCTCTTTGTCAGGATTAGCTATGTATCTACTAACAGCACTCAATGATTGAGATAAGTCGGGGCGAGAATTAACATACCATGGCATACATAAGTGAATCAACTACAGTGGCATATGAAACTTTAGACATGTACTCAACGTCATCATCTGATTGTAGGCATGACGCTGAAGATAGTCTAAAATGTGCAGCTAATGAAGTACTCATTGGTTTAGCTTTATGCATGTTGAAAAGGCGAAGAACTTTATCAATATACCCTTTCTGACTTAGGTATAATTTTTCAAACAATATGTCTCTGATAATTTCCATATCAGGAATCTTCTTTGCTACACCGAGATCTTTCATCTCAAATTTATTGCTTAATTGTGCCTTCAATTTTGATATTTATGCCTTGATTTTTTGCAACAATCAACATATCATCAACATATAGGAGCAAATAAATAGCTGAACCATTAACAGTCTTCATATAGACATAGTTATCATAATCAGATCTTTTAAAATTCTGAGAGATCATAAAGGAGTCAAATCGCCTGTACCACAATCTATGTGATTGTTTCAAACAATAAAGAGATTTCTTTAATTTGCAATTAAAATTCTCCATCACGGAATGATGAAACCTTCCGGCTACTTCATATAAATGTCTTCTTCTAGTTCCCCATGTAAGAACGTAATTTTCAGGTCCAATTGCTCAAACTCATAATTATGCTGTAACACCCCAATTTTTGCATTTCTTGAGTTTAATATGCATTTTATATTTTATTTATTTTTCTGGAATTTATTAGTATTTATGGATTTATGACTCCTTTATAAAGTTATTTGGAAAATATGAAAAGTTTAAATGAAATGTTTGGAAAATATTTTATTTGGGTTCTAAATGCTTTAAAGTATTTTCTGAAATTTTCCTAATATTTTTGCTATTTATTTGGACCTTATGCATTTTTCTGAATTATTTTTATTCAAAAATGATTTAAAAATCGTTGCATAGTGTTTGGGCCGAAACACAATTGGTTCAGCCCATTTTCTTGTGCCACCGCCCCGCGCAACCCGCCGCCCAGCTAAACCCTAGCCGCATCGCGTCGCTGTCGTCAGATCTTGATCCAACCGTTGTCGCCCGCGTCGCCGTGCATCGTGCGCCGTCCAATCGGATCCACATGGACACCTTGGACTGTGCCATGTCGGCTCATCATATCCGGATCTAATCTTCATCGTTGCCATCAAATCCGTTTGGGTCTCTGCGCCCTACACGGAAGCCGAGGGCCCTATTTATTGCGTCGCCGCCACCTCTAGGTTCCTCACTTCGAAACGCACCCATAGCCCTAGCGCACGCCTCCCGAGTCACTACCGTTCACCCACTTGAGCTTGCCAAAGTTGCTGCTTCGTTCCGCCGCAAGTTTTGCTTCGCTTCGTCGCTGTCGAGCTGTCTCCACCTTCGCCGAGGCCGCTATCTTGATCGTCGTTTCAAGACGCATCCATAGAGGGTGAAAACGTCGCCGGAGAAGCCCCAGAACGCTGCCGCGACATCGCCGTCTTTGCAAGCTTTGTTAGCCATCCGATCTGTCGTGTACGGTTCGGATTAAGCCGTATGGCTGTCATCTCGCGAGCAGGTCGTGCCGTCCAATTCAAATCAAGCGAATGCGTGTGCACCACGTGTCAGCGCCTGGTTAGCCCTAGTCGCCATCGTTCTCGCCGTCGGATCTGAGTCGTATGCTTTAGATTCGACCGCGTGTCGCGCGCCAAGCCCGCCGCGTAGCCATCGCCGCTTTAGTTCTCACCACCGTCGTCGTCGTCTGATCAGATCTCGACGATCGGGATGCTGCCGCATGTGTCAGTTGTTCTTGGTCATCCATTTTGATTTGGGCGGATGAGATTGCGCCAGTAGCGTCGTGTTGTGATTGGGCCGCGTGCCGCCGCTGACGCCATGGATTGTGTTAGCCGGCGCACGGGCATAGTATCGCCGATCCATGGTGGACCAGCGCTGACCGTGGTGCGAGTCCATGCGCCATCGACACGTGTCAAGACGTGGTGATGCCATGTGTCCGCTGACATCAGTGTGACGTCATAATTCGGTTTTTCTTAAGAAAAATATTCGGTCGAAAATCATTTTCTTTGCTGACGTCAGCATGACGTCATAAATGCTATTTTCCAGTATGAAAATATTTTGGTTAATTCGGTTTTCCAATTTTATGATTTATCTTTTATTTCAAACTTTGAATTGCTATATCTGTTTCATCCAAGCTTCGATTGAGGTGATTCCAGTTTATAATTTTTTTAAAATTATACTCTATTTAATGGTGAATTTGATTTAATTTTTGGAGTTGATCTTGCTCTATATTTTTGGTATTTATTGCTTTCTCTCTCATTTCACGTAGACGTCGAGTTGCCCGGTGGGTTTGTGATCAAGGAGCTAGTGTAAGATCAAGGTCCAGAGCAGAATTCAGAGCTTTTTGAAGGTAAGTTGTGCTTTGATCATGTTGAACCTATGCTTTAAATATTATATTGTTTCAAAGTATTGCATGATAATTCAAATATCGCTTGTTTCAATTATGTTGGATATAGCTATTCATCCAATTGTGATATATCCACCGTGGCATGTCATATGTCGTATTTCATTTGTCACCCTAGAATCGTTTTATACTAGTTGGTAGCTATAAATACCAATGTGGGTAGTTAGAATGCTAGTAGTATGCTTAGCCATGCAACGAGTCATTATTTTATGTAAAATGATTAATCTTGCTTAATGATTATGGAACATATTTATTAACTTGTGTGTCGAGTGTTGTCACACAATGTTGTTGTTGTTGATGGCACGTGGTGCATGATAAAACAACCGGGGTGGTAAATGATTTATATTGAGGCAAGTGGCAAGAATTTGTGGTGGGCCAATGTAGCATTTGGGCGGTCGCATTACTTTTTAATGGTATATGATAGTTCATGGTTATGATAATTTTTTGTTAGTCTTGCCTTGGTCAATTAAGGACTTAACCTTGCAAGAATTTGAACTGAGCCATTCATACAACGACAAGTTTGGTATGTGACAGACTTAGCTAAATAATTTGTTATGTCTAAGCTTTGGTACTACTAATGGTGATGTGAGACCCGGGTAGTGGTAACTAGTCCTCGCATGGGTAGTCTCACATGGCACAAGAGGAGGGCTCTGGATGTGGTAACCAGTCCCACCAGTGTTGAAACCTTAGCGGGTAGTACTGAGTTTAGACAGACATTGGAAAAGCTTTGTTATAATCACTCGCCTTTGTGGTGTATGATTGTACCCTGTGGGTAAAGTGTATAACCTCTGCAGAGTGTAGAACATATTCGAATAGCCGTGCTCGCAGTATTGAGCATTGCTCGATGATTAAGTCAAGAGTTAGACTTTATTAAAACAAATGTGGGTATGGAGGTTGTATGCCTATGGAGGTTGGAATATGATTTAAGGTTATGAGTTGGTTTATTTGGGAAATAACTGAGAAACTTATTATTGTTATTATTTGTTTTACTGTCTTTCAATCTATTTATTCTATTCCTTTACAAATGTTGTTTAATGCAAAGTAACCATGTCGGCTATTCCTTTGTAATAAGCTGTGCATATAGTATATTAGACTTGCATTTTGTGCACAACTTGTTGAGTGTTTTATGTACTCACCCTTGCAAGCAAACATCACCAATTTGAGAATAAACTTCGCCTGCTTTTGAGGAGGAGTATCAAGAGGAGACGAATAACTCGGGTGCTAATCTTGTCAGTTGCCTATGGCAAATTGAAGGGTTTATGTACGAATAAGTATATTTCACTGTAGTTATTTCTTTTTCAGTCTTAGCCCTTCGAGGCGTATTCATGTAAGGAAGACCATAAGGTCGTCTAACAGTTATATTTAATTTGATGAAGTCTTTATTATGTTATCATTGAGTATGATTGTGATAATCATCTATGTTGAGCCTGTGTTTACTAGCGTGATCCTGGACTAGTGCGGAATACACAGAGAGTCCTGTAAGTTCAAGCTCTGTTGGTTTTGGTGATTGGTTTAATATTAATGTTTAATCATTGTTTAATGACAAATCAAATCATTATGAGACTAACATGTTTTATTAAGTCTTATTCTTATTAGTCTCATATTTGGATGGAAAATGGAAAACCTAAGGTATGCACTCGTATTCATTCTATTATATATATGCATACTTAGAATTCAAGCTAAAGTATGAACTCTTCCAGTGCTTTAGACCAAATATGTGCATTATGTTTTTAATTCATATATACATGAATGCACACATCTAGGGGGAGTTTATAATTTAACTTGATGTTTCAATTGTATTGATCCATGTCCTCTTGTCTTACAATATAAAGGATCAAGACCTTGAAACAATCTTTTGAGTATATATGACTTGTGTAGTTATATACTCATGTCAATTTAAATGAGTTTAAATTGAGTTCGATTGTCTCTCAATCAATCAAAGAACATTTCATCATGTGTTGATGGTGTTTCCTTGTTGATTAAAGACAAGCGAAAAGTTCTTGAGTATAATGAAGCATTAGTTGCATCAAAGTACTCAAGACACAATTAATCATTCAAATTGATTAGGGTTGTGCTCAATCGATCTTGGAGGCATCCATTATGTGTTAATGGAGTGCGGTGATGATTGAGACAACCGTGTTTGTTGGACTAACATCTTCCATGAGTTGTGAAGTAGGTTAAGTCCAAGATGATGAAGAATCGGGAGGAAGAAGTCATCATGTGTTGATGAGCATCAAGAGGTGATCCCGAAGTGAAGAGAAGGGCTAGAGAAGGTTCATCATTCGTTGATAACCAAGAAGAAGAAGAAGAGGTGATCCCGGAGAGAAGATGATTGGAAATCATAAAAGCTCCAAGTGGATCAAGTGTGGCAAAGGTATAACTAGCTAGGGCTAAGGATGTGTTCCTAGTCTTTACCGGTCTCCGTGTTTGGTTGTGAGACCGGGTTGCTTGTTAGGTGCCGTACTATTAAGAGGGTTGAGTCTTTTAGCTTGAGCTTCATCATGTGTTGATGAACTCGATCCGTTCACTCTAGCTCACTCTCTTGTTTGATGTTTGCACGAAGCTAACCATTTGGCATGTGTTGCAAATTGGTGAAGCTTGTGCATTGGATTTTGTATGAGCTAAGTATTTGCATGTGTTGCAAATAAGGGTGCTCATACTTGCATCTTATTTGAATCTTATTTGATTTGGTTTTTGCTTGGAGCTAAGTTTTGCATGTGTCGCAAAAGGAGAGAGCTCAAGCAATTTGGTTTAGAGTGGTTGCATGGAGTTAGAGATTTGCATGTGTTGCAAATAGAGAACTCATGCACTTATATTTGTTGTGGTTGCTTGCATGGTGCTAGAGATTTGCATGTGTTGCAAATAGAGAGCTCATGTTTTGGTATTGCTTGGAGCTAGGTTTTTGCATGTGTTGCAAAGAACAATACTCAAGCATAAAATTGGTTTAATGTGTATTTGCAAGTTCGTTGTGTGAATAAACCGAGGTCTATGAGTCTGGAATCCCGAGAGCATGTGAGTAGGGCTTGCAACGGGTGTTTGCAAGTTGACTGGGTCTTGTGTTGACCTTCACATGGCTAGGGGGATTAATCTCATAGACTCGGGTTTGATTTGCTTAATACGTTTTGCAAATAGATCTTGAGTTGTTTACGAAATGTGTTTTCGTTAGTTGGTTTTGTTATTTGCAAATGTGTTTTGCAAATGAACTTTAGATTATGGGTTTCGATCCTAAAGCATGTGAATAGGGTTTGCAAATGTGTTTTGCAAATTGACTTGATCATGTGTTGATCATCACATGGCTAAGAGGATTGATCTCATAAGTTCTTGGTTTATTGGCAAATGTGTTTTGCAAATAAGTTGTGCTTAATGAGATTCTTTGGAGTATGTGATTAACATATGCAAATGTGTTTTGCATAGTGTTGTGATCATGTGTTGATCCTCACATAGCTCAAAGAATTTATCTTGAATGGTTTGGAGAAAAGTTTTGTGAAAAGCAGTGTTTTCTCCCCGAGGCCGTCGTCGCATCGCCTGTAAGGCCTGTAGCACCGGGTCCGGTGCTACCGTGATTTGGCGGTAGCACAGAAGGTCGGTGCTACCGCCTCTCTGGCCGTGTGGAATTTCGAGAAGGGGTGTTTTTGGCGATGCAGTAGTCCGGTGCTACCGCCCATGGATGGCCGTGAGCACCGAGGTCGGTGCAACCGCTCCTCGGCCGGTGTGAAAAATCCGGAGGAGGTGTTTTGTGTTTGGCGGAGGTTCGGTGCTATGGGGTGAAGGCGGTGCTACGCCCGAGCGGTAGCACCGCTCCCGATTGGCGGTGCTACGGAAATCCTGCAACGGCTAGTTTTGTAGCCGTTGGCGGAGGCCGGTGCTACCGGTCCCGATGAGGGCGGTAGCACCGGAATTCTGGTTTTGTCCAGAATTTCCCCCCAACGGCTAGTTTTGGCTTGGAGGCTATAAAAGGAGGCCTTGGGGGGCAAGGGCAAGAGGTTGGCTGTGTGCTAGAGCATTTGGGTGTTTGTAGGAGTTGTGTGCATGTGTTGGCTTCTCCCATTTGCTTCTTGAGCTAGTGTGAGCCTCTAATTACATGTGTTGCAATTAGGAGAGGATTGAGAGTCTCTTGTGCATGTGTTGCACTTGAGGAGGATCCTTGTGCATGCGTTGCACTTGGTGATCACGGAAGCACATGTGTTGTGCTTGGTGAAGTTCAAGCGAGAGGATTGGCTTGTTACTCTTGGAGGTTGCCGACTCCTAGACGGCGTGAGCGTCGTCTTGCGGGAGCTCTCAAGGTTGTGAGAAGCCCCGGCAAAGTTTGTGAAGGTTCGGGTTGAGCCTACGCGAAAGCGTGAAAAACCACATCTAGTGGATTCGAGGTGGGTGCTCAATTCGTGGAGCCGGTCCAATGTGTTTGGGCTAACCTAAACGTGGACTAGGGGAGACCGGCAAGTCTCCGATCACCACGGTAAAAAGTATTGTGTCTCTTGTGCTTGCCTTGTTCTCTTTATTTATATTCAAGCAATTTACATTCATAGAATTAAATTGATTGATTGCTTGTCTTTAGAATTGCTTTTTGTTAGAGACATAATTAGTTAGTGCACATAGTGAGCCTAGTTGATTTAGGCTTTAATTGTCAAAACCTTAGTTTATCGCTTCCGCATTATTAATTGATAAGGTTTTGGCATAGGGGTAATTAGGGGTGAATTGCTTTGTAGAAATTAGTAGAGCGAAAGTTTTTTTAAAAAGCCGCCTATTCACCCCCCTCTAGTCGGCATCCTCGACCTTACAAGTCCGGATTTACATATTTGGGTCCCGACATATGAATAGCCAAAATGCTGAGTAAAGTGCGAATAGAACTATGCTTCACAACTGGGAAAAAGATATCTGTGAAATCAATACCTAGAATTTGGTCGTATTATTTAGCAACAAGCCTTGCTTTGTACCTAATCTCTTCGGTTGGTGATACACATTCCTTCTTTTTAAAGATCCATTTATAGCGAATAGATTTCTTCTTAATTGGCAACTTGACAAGCTCCCAAGTACCATTCTTCTCAAGAGATTGCATCTCATCATGCATGACAATAATCCATCTTTCTGAATCACAAGAAAAGATAGCCTCTGAATAAGTTGAAGGTTTTGAAATACTTTCAATTTCTCCTGACACATTCAAACAATAAGCCACAATATTGGCTTCTACAATCAACATCTTGGGTGCTTGAATATTCCTTTTAGGCCTGTCGACTGTAATGGAACGTTGTGATGGTTATACAATAACAGGAACATTCTGTATGTTTTTCTTATTAGTTTCTGGTGTAGATTCTAAATCAATAACATGCTCCACTTGCACGCTTGATTTCTGTTGCTCTTCAGCGGAAACATTAATAGATGGCTTATCATGCAACATAGAAGATTCATCAAAGGTAACATTTTTTCTAATAACCACCTTTTTAGTTTCAGGATTCCATAATTTATAGCCTTTTACACCAGATTTATAACCAAGAAAAATACACTTAACGGCTCTATACTCTAATTTACCATTATTAACATGTGCATAAGAAGGGCAACCAAATATTCTCAAATCCGAATAATCTGCTGGAGAACCAGACCATATCTCAGTTAGAGTCTTCTTATCAATTACTAGGTTTGGTGGCTCCCAGATATACCAGAGTTTGATAACATGCAACGTACCTTCTCTATGATAGTTCTATTCATATATTTGGCCGCACTATTTTGTTAAGGGGTAACAAGGACGGTGTAATATTTCACAATACCCTCTTATCCGCATAAAGCTTCAAATTCTCTAGAATAGAACTCGAAGCCATTGTCAGTATGAAGTTTCTTTACATGCCAGTTTATTTTTCAATCATAATCTTCCACTACATCAATGTCTGTAATATATCCGATTTGTCCTTTACGGAATATGGCCAAACTCTTCTTGAGTAATCATCAATCAACATGTGGCTAGCACCTGTAAGATCGAGGATGCCGACTAGAGGGGGCTGAATAGGCAGTTTTAAACATTTTTTCTCTAATTAACAATCGCTATGTCAAAACCTAAATAATATGCGGAAGCGATAAACTAAGATTTTGACAATTAAAGCCTAAATCAACTAGACTCACTAAGTGCACTAACTAATTATGTCTCTAACAATAATTTGTAATCCTAAAGACAATCAAGCTATCAATCAATTTAATACTATGACTATAAATTGCTTGAATGTAAATTAGCACAAGGAAGCAAACCACAAGGAGACACAATACTTTTTACCGTGGTGTTCGGAGACTTGCCGGTCTCCTCTAGTCCACGTTGAGGTTAGCCCAAACACATTGGACCGACTCCACGAATTGAGCACTCACCTCGAATCCACTAGTGGTACCTCTTTCCCCCTCCGGGTAGACGAGCTCTAACCTTCACAAACTTCGTCAGGGCTTCTCACAACCTTCGTTGAGAAGTTCAACGTGCACGACGCCACTACGTCGTCTAGGTGTCGGCAAACACCAAGAGTGACAAGTTAAGCTCTCTAGCTTGAACCTCACCAAGTACAACACATGTACAATGATGATCACCAAGTGCAACACAAGCACAAGGATCCTCCTCAAGTGCAATACATTCACAAGAGACCCTCAATCCACTTTCTAATTGCAACACATGCAATTAGGGCTCACTCTGTGGTTTCCTGTTCGTTTGCCACGTGTTCCCTCATCGCCGTCGATCTAGTGTCACCGTAGCCGTTGGATCTAGATTGGACAGCTTAGATCGTGCCACGCATCACGTGCTCGGTTCGCCACATGTCGCTGTTGGCGTCAGCCGTGTGATGTTAGTGCTGACATCGTGTGTGGAAACTAAGGAGTCGTAGACTGAGTCCACCGTAGACGCGCACTGTTTCGTGGTCCTAGTCCATGGACCACAGGCCCACATGTTAGTCTCTATATAGGTTTTGGGATTTATTTTAATTCGGTAAATAGTGCTGCTGACGTCAGCATGATGTCATAATTAGGATTTTCCTTTTAGAAAATAATTCGGCCAAAAATTGAAAATAGCCTGACGTCAGCATGATGTCATAAATCCCATTTTCCAGTAGGAAAGTAATTCAGTTAAATAGGATTTATTCCTTTTCTTTTATTTAAAACTTTAGAGAGCTAGTTCTCCCTCATACGAGCTTCGATTGAGGCGATTCAAATTTCTAAAAATTTATAAAATTGAGATATATTTAATAGTGAATTTTATTTAATTTTTAGAGTTTATTTGATCTCTATTTTGGTATTTATTTGGTGTTTACACTCGTTACGCGTAGACATCAAAGTGCTCGGAGTGTTCGACGAAAAATCATTGACTCAAGACCAAGGTCCAGAGCAAGAACAAAGGCTTTTTCAAGGAAAGTTGTGCTTTGATCATGTTGAACCCAATTTTAAAAAATTGCTTTATTGATTTAAATTATCGCATGTTATTTCATATGTACAATTGATTTCAAAATAGTTTGGAACATAGTTATTCAACCTAATTAGATTATACTTTACCTTGTCATTTGTACGTCATGATCATTTGTCACCCTAGTATGGTTCTTTATTAATTGATAACTATTAATTGCTAATGTGGGATGGTTAGAACGTGCTAGCTTACTTAGCCGTGCAACGGGTTATTGATGTCATCTTGAAATATCAAATTAACCTTCACTAATGGAACATGAAACATGTTTATGAAATGTGTGTCAGGTGTTTGTCACAAAATGTTGTTGATGTTGATGGCACGTGATGCATGGTAATCAACTGGGATAGTAAAATGATTTAGACTGAGGCAAGTAGCAAGAGTTGTGAATTATGGTGGGTCAGTGTGGCATTTGGGCGATCGCATTGTTATTTTGATGGATAAAAGTTTATGATATGGATAATGGTTATTGTGAGTTTTTGGGAAGTCTTGTCTTTGTTCAGTTAAGGACTTAACCTTGCAAGCATTTGACCTGAGTCAAACATGCAACCATATGTCTGGTATGAGACAAACCTGACTGATTAATTTGCAATGTCTTAGCTTTGGTACTACAATGGTGGTGCGAGTCCCGACTATATAGGAAAACTCACATGGCGCTAGAGGAAGGTCCTGAGTTTGGTAACCAATCTCATCGGTGTTGAAACCTAAGCGGGTGGTACTGGGTTAAGTCAGAGCTTTGTAAAAGCTTTATCATGATCTTTCTACGGCACACCAAAGGAAATGTGCTAATATTGATTGCACAAAGAAACGATCATGTCGTGTGAGCAATACTTGGGAATTACAGTCAAGGGTTAGATTTTGTAAAATAAAAACTTGGAAAGGGAGGTTGGATGCCATTGGAAAGTTTGAAATATGTTTACTTGAGAAATACTTGCAAATACTTATTACTGTTATTTGTTTTACAATCATTTCAATCTAATTATTGTATTCTTTTATAACTGTTGCTTATTTGCTAAATAGCTATATCGGCCATTCATGGGAATAAGCCTTGCATATAGTTATGTTAGAATTGCATTTTGTGCACAACTTGTTGAGTGCTTTATGTACTCACTCTTGCCAACAACAAAATCACTAGTTGAGGAAGAGTCTACACTAGCTTTGGAGGAGGAGTGTCTAGAAGAGATGAACGTTTAGGGTGCGAGCCTTATCAGTTGCCTGTGGTATACTAAGGGGTTTATCTACGTTTTCATTCCGCTACAGTTTAATTTGTTATCTTCAATTTAGCCTTGCGTGGCAAAGTCATATAAGGTCGACCATAAGGTGAGTCAATAAGTTAATAATTAATATATGGAGTCTTTTATTATGATTCCGTTGTGTATGATTGTGATATTCATCTATGTTGAGCCTGTGTATACTAGCGTGATACTGGAATAGTGCGGTATACACAGAGGATCCGGATTTGCATATTGTCGGGACCCGAATCTGCAAATTCGGACCCTCTGTGTATTCTGTGCTAGTCCAGGATCACGCTAGCACACACAGTCTTTACAGGGTTGCACATCACAGACATTCGCAGCGATATAAGAATAAATAGTGCAAACATGTATATAAACCGAGTTGTACGACCTTATGGTCTCCTTACATAAAAACAACCACGCAGGCTTACGAGATTCGAGTAAAAGAAATAACAATGAACATAAATAAATATCGTGGAAGCCTCCATCTCTCCACAGGCATCCGACTGAGCTTGCCCCCTAGTTGCTCGGGTCCTCAATGTACTCCTCCCAGGCTGGTGTAGACTCCTCCACTGATGTTGGGGTTGATAAGCAAGGTGGGATGAGTACACAAGGCACTCAACAAGTAATGCACAGAATGCGACACTAGTACTATATGCAAAGCTTATTCCAAAGGATTGGCTTAAATGGTTCTCTTGCATTAAACAGCATTTTAAACCAGTATCTTATTTAGTTTAAAGCAGTGGAACAGTTATAAGTAATACTATTTTTTTCAAATGGTTTTTCTTCAAGATTCTCGACACACACTTTAATAGTTCATTTTCAAATCGCACACACCACCCTTTCCACATTTTGTTTATGAAGATCTACCCCTTGACTGTAATCCCCGAGCAATGCTCAATACCGTGAGCACGGCTATTCGAATAGTTTTGACACTCTGCAGAGGTTGTACACTTTACCCACAAGATACAGCCACTCACCACACAGGTGATTGTCCGTAACAAAGCTTTTAGGAACCTCTACCTTAACCAAAGAACCTCTCCGGTATTACCTCACTATCACTTCCCTCACACAGAGCCGAAGTATAGGATAGGTCAATCACCGTTGGATGGGCACCAAGCCGTAGCACAGGTACGCTCCCGCATGCAGATACACCCCCGTGCACTGTCACCCCGAGGTATCAGAGGAAAGATATCAGAACCCTAATCAACTAGGTTTGTCCCATATCGGACATGTGGTTGTACGGTGACTCGGATCAAAGGCTTGCAAGGTGAAGTCCTTAACCGACCAAGGCAAGACTTCCAACACTCAACAAATGGCACACAACCCATTGTGGCACACAAACTCACAACACTCATCAACCCAATGCCACAGGCCCACCAGCACACACCTCTTGCCACTTGCCCAGTCTAAATCATTTCCCACCCGGTTGATTATTGTGCAACACATGCCAAGAATAACTCCACATCGGTATGGAACCACACAGTCTCCATACTTCAATCTCATCATGTGGCAACATCACACCACTTTCAAAATACATTCAATATTCCATTAGTCAATATTGTAGCATTTTTCCGAAAGATCATTCATGACCCGTTGCAAGGCTAAGCATCTACTCACGGCCTAGCCTCCGTGTTGGCATCATATTATTATCCAACCAAGACAAACAAACTTAGGGTGATAATGATTTAGGGCATACAATTAATAATTTCAAGGTGGCATAACAGAATGGGTTGATTAACTACGTTATCCCAATTTAAATTAGCTTCATTTTAAATAAATAAGCATGCATAATTTCAAAGCATAAATTACATTTTAAAAAGCTGGGATCAAAATGATCAAAGCATCACTTGCCTTCAAAGAGTTGCTGGTCGTGTTCCGAAGTTTGATCTTGAGCGACGAACTCTTCCTCGAAACCTTCCAGCAAATTTGCGTCTACGCGTATAAACAAAATATGCAATAAATAGCTAATACAGAGGACTATATGACCTCAAAATTCAAATAAAATTCATCATTAAATAGATCACATTTTTATGAATTTTTAGAAATTTGAATCACCCAAATCCGAGTTAAAATGCAAAAGTTATAGTCATTTGAAGTTTGAATAAAATCTGAAAATACAGAAATTAAGAAATCCGATTTTTCCAAATTATTTTTATACTGAAAATTCGCATTTATGACGTCAGCATCACGTCATGATGACGTCAGCACATAAATGAATTTCGGCCGAAATATTTTTATATATAAAAATATTTATGACGTCAGCATGACACGTGGCAGCCTCTGATGCCGCCACGTCGTCTCGGTCTATGGGCTTGGTTCACGGCTCGGCTCTGGTCTACCGTGGACTTGGTTCACCAAAACAGCGCATCCATGCGGCAAGATCCGAGCCGTTCATTGAATCAACGGCCAGATTTCCTCACACGCACCGCAGCGCACTGAGATACGTGCGACACGCGTCATGCAACCGGCAGTCAGCCACGCATCCAACGCGGCGACGCCTCGGACTCCACGCCTCCACGCGTCGCACATCCTACGACGCACCCGAAATTAACGGCTGGATCACGTGCACGTTCGGCGGCGTCTCGGTTTACGCGCGGCCACGTGGCAGGATCGCAACGGTGCGCTCGAAACCAACGGCTGGATCTGGTCTCTGCCCCGGTCAAAACGACCACGCGTCAGCACGTGATTCGGCAAAGGCGCGGCGTGGATTCTTAAGGCAAAACTGAACGGCGCACGTTCAAATCTGAACGGCGCGGATTCTTAAGGCAAAACTGGATCTAATCTCCACCGTTGAGATTTAATCCAACGGAGCATGGTATCTGAGTTGTTTACTGTACATGGCGTAACGTGGCTCAATCCTACGCATTCACTAACGATCCAACGGCTAAGACAAAAACATAGCGCAGAAAATAGATCTAATCCAAGCCGTTCACCCTAGATCTAACGATCAAGATTCATCTAACGTGTAAACCTAAGAGTTAATCCAGACCGTCCATAACTGATCTAACGACTCAGATCTAATCTAGGTGAAAACAGAGAAGGTGACGTGGACGTACCGGAAACGTGCGATGCAGATCGATCGGTCGGCGAGGGTTGGCGAGGTCGACGACGCCAGAAGAGAAGGTCGCCGAGTGGGAAGATGACGCAGCCAACGGCGCTACGGGGCTTTTCCGGCGAGAAGGGGTGGTCCACTCGATGCGGCTTGCTTCGGTGAACTCCAGACGGGGTCGGAGCACGGCGGAGCGGCTCGGACGACGACGGGAGGAAGCAAAAACAACGGCGGCGAGGGAAAGCAACTACGGCGAGCAACAGCGGGCGCTAGAGATGGTCTCGGCGTGCGTGCAAGGAGTCAAAAGACGCGGTGTTGAGCCCTCTGCAGAACGCACTCACCAAGACGGCTTAAAGGGCCTCGACGTGCGCGAAACTGCCAGCGGAAATCACGGCCATCAAAGCCCACGCCTCTCCGGTGATCTCGCGGGGACGAAGCGACGTGGCCCTATCCCAGCCGTTCATGCGGCGATGATCCGAAGGCGCACGCGCGCGGGCGACGTGGCACACTCGCAGGCGTTCGATCAGGATCGGACGGCTCGGGCTAGGCGGCGCTAGGGTTTGCGCGGTGAGTTGGGCCGGGCTAAGCACAGTGCTAAACGTATTTGTTTTTCAGGATCTAAACGTATTTGTTTTTCAGGATCTAAACGTATTTTCGTTTCTTCTCGTGTCTATTCTGCAAAAAAACCGATGTGAGGATGAACGCAAACCGCGGAGGGACCTTAACGTAATTTTATATTTTTCGGGTCTATTTTATCAAAAAACCTACGGAAGGACCCGAACGCGATTTCGAATTTTACGAAGGGGTGTCTCGCGAAGGGGGTGACGTGGCCGGTCTGGAAAGCCGGCAATCCCACCCGCTTTGAGGATAAGAATTATTGGATGGGAATTTAATTTCTACTGGGCTTCACTTCAGTTTCACGTTCACAGTAGGAGTGTGTTCACAGTAGGAGTATTGATTTACAGACAGACCTTTTCCCGTCGAGATTAAGGGCATGTTTAATTTGATACTTAAGTTGCCACATCTAACCTTAGTTACACCATAGTTTCTTAGGTAGCTGTTTGGTTCATTGTCACAATTGTGGTTTGCTATGATTTATTACCCTTATAGATCATATGTCATAACTCAAATTCTTGTTTAACTTTGCCAAATTTGTGGCTAGCAATTTATTGGCCATACCTTTTGTGACATACCACACTTGCCTACATTTAGTTATGGCAAAATTGGTCATGAACCAAACAGTCACTAAATGCCCCGGTAAGCTACTACTAGTACAGTAAACGAGAGAGGCATCAACAATCCATCCAACCATTCAAATTGTGCCGATGCAGCCGGCCAACTAAAAAGAAATTACTTTAAAAAGAACAGTGTACTAGCTAGTGTCCGTACATGATGCCGTTAGTGCTCCATTGCTTAAGCTTAACCACTCTGTTCCATTAATTCTCTCTTTAAAAAGAAGATGAAGATGCCAGTGCAGTCGATCGATGTAAACTAGTGTCTCTATATGATACGTTGGCGACTGCTTAAACTTAACCACTCCGTTCCATTAATTCTATTTTATTTTAAAAAGAAATTACTTTAAAAAGAACAGTGTACTTGCTAGTGTCCGTACATGATGCCGTTGGTGCTCCACTGCTTAAGCTTAACCTCGCCGTTCCATTAATTGTCTCTTCCTTTAAGAAGAAGATGAAGATGTTAGTGTAGCCGATCGACATAACAGTATACTAGATAATGTGCGTACATGATGTTGTTAGTGCTCTACTACTTAACCACTCTGTTCCATTAATTCTCTCTTACTTTAAAAAGAAGATGAATGTGTTGGTGCATCATGCCCACATAACAATGTACTAATCAATGTCCATACATAATATCGTTGGTGCTCCACTGCTTAATCTTAACCATTCTGTTCTATTAATTCTCTCTTACTTTAAAAAGAAGACGAAGGTGCAAGATGTGCATGTGACGTGCAGCTCCATTGTATGCCCAGCCCAACTCATTCCCACCTAACATATAGAGGCAACGGTTATTGCAATTTGTAGGCATCCTATGCAAAATTCAGAATATTTATTCATTGGGAAAATCAAGATTATAGTTATTATAACATTTTTACAATATACTTTACTTAAATGCAGTCCATCCCACTATACCACTCCGATCCATCTTATCTATATAACTTATGATTCTCGGTGATGTACAGACGAGAAGCCGGGACATGGACACGTGCGCTCAGGTACCTGAGCTAAATTTTTTTTAAAAAAAAATATTTTTTAGTTTTTTTTTTATTATTTTTCCCAAAAATAATTCTACAATATTTTTTGTGTTTCAAAGAAAATAAGCTTTTTTTTCTGTTAAAATTAGGCCCTGTTTGTTTAGGCTTAGGCTTTATGGCTTTTGGCTTAAAGCTAGCTTTTTGGCTTAATGAGCTTTTAAGCCGTTTGCTTTTAAGCCAAGACACGTTGTTTGGCATTCTGGCTTTTTGATAGGGTGGATGGTGTAGCTTATTGTTGAAAAGTCTAAAATACCCTTTAAGGTTGTGAGGACATTTTGTTATGTATTGTACTAATGTTTTATGACTTTTTTCAGTGAATGGTGTATTGTAAGCATATGATCTCAATGCTTTCCAACGAAACATTGAGATCATTCCTTCTAGAATTGAACGATCCATAATTCCATGCCAAAAGTTATCCACGACAATGATTTGTTGTTGTCGATCACCTCCATGCAATGTGCCGATGGATTGATGACTTGACCAAAGCTTCGTGCCATTCAGGAGAATTACAACACATGTCAGATCGCATCTCGCCGCTACCTAGGCAATAGTAAGCACTAAGGACTAGGTATCTGTCTAACTCCTACGATCGTCAAAGCACACACATATGTGAAAACCGAAAGACCTAAAATGCGAAAAAAAACTCATCAATTATTAATACCCTTTTAACATATATAGTTTATATAACGTTGTATTAACCTATACATCTATACTCTTGCAACCATCAAGGAATTAGCAATACCCTCGCGAAAACACACATGTCTCTATCATCCATTGCCGATACATTACCACCACCTCCTCCAGATGATTCAGTTTGTGTAGTGTTAGGATCATAGTCTTCGTCATCATCGCATCTCTCAAAAAGTTCATCACATAAAGCACTATCTCGGATGAAGTTGTGAAGAGCCATACAAGCAATAATAATCTGTGTTTGGTTGCCCATGTTGTAACTTGGCATAGCTAGCAAAATTCGCCATTTCATTTTGAGCACGCCAAATGAACGTTCAATCACATTCCGAAGGGAGGAGTGAGCATGATTAAACACCTCATATTTGCCACTTGGTTGTTGACTCCGTCGAAATTCCGGTAGATGATACTTTTGTCCCTTATAAGGAGCTAGATAACCCTTTCGATTGGGATATCCCGCATCAACAAGGTAATATTTTCCTATATATGAAAAATGAAGATTTTGATGATGCAAACAGATAATGTTATCATATAAATTAATATACTTTTGAAAGAAGAAAATTACCGTCAGGAGGATGTGGAAACCGATTTGAATACTTGTCCAAAGTATTATTGAATATCCTTGTGTCATGCGCCGAGCCCGGCCATCCGGCAACAACAAAGGTGAACCTCATGTCAAAATCACATACTGCCATCACATTTTGGGATGTATATCCATGGCGACCTGTGTGTACAACCTGCTCATCCGCTGGCACAACAACAGGTATATGTGTGCCATCAATTGCACCTATGCAATTGTTAAAATGAGGAAAGAATCTATTATCTCGAAGTCTTTGATGCACTGTTTCAAACTCTGGATCTCTTGGTTTAATTATATGTTCAGATAAACAATACAAACATTGCAATACTTCATGAAACTTTCTATGCACTGTTTCACTTGACCTTTTAAGCGGTTCGTGACTGCCTAATCGATCGAGGGCCCCAACCGTCCACAAAAACATAGCCAAAGATTCTATAGAACTCATATCCTAGTTGATTTCAAGTCATATTTTGTGACCAAGGTTTCATGCAAGTTGTGAAATACACCTTTACTCATTCTGAACATATTGTAACAGTCTCTTTCATCCCTCAGTTGCTCCATAACCCACTCATACCCAGTCATGAGTGGTTGTCTCCTCTCTTTCTTGTTTAGATAAGTGTCATAGTAGTGCATACCAACATAACCAGCTGCTACAACAAAATCTTTAAATTGAAGCTTTATCTTTTTTGTGTTCTGAACTTCACCTTCGCTAGAATCACTATCTGTTGTTGAACTATCAATTTCACTAGACGAACTCATCTACAAACAATATAAAAGATCAGTAACAAAGAAAATGACAGCATGGCAATTTCTAACTTACAAAACATGATCACACATGAGAAGGTAACAATATTGCACAATAACAAAAACAATGCATATAATATAAAGCATGATGTCTTACGGGTACATAACATATACTCGACTCAACTCCATTACATAACCATCACGGACATAACTGAATAGTTCACAAATTAAAAAGGAAGACAAAATAGTTCTAATTTTTCTTCATCTTCAGATCAAACATTCTCTTGAGCCAATTAATCTTTCCTTCATCAGTCTTCATAGTGACAAACACTTCTCTATTTTCTTGTTTAGTGAAGAGTCTTGTTGCAATGAAGTGTTCATCACTTCCTTCAACTACCCCAGCCTGGATAGCTATATCCATGACTTCTGATATGGATGGACCATTTTTTCCCTGTCATCTGAAAGAACTTCTGTTGTAGGTTCTTATAACCAGTGCTACTCAAACTTCCCAATGGTCTATTACCAGCCTCTACTTCCTCCTTACAAAACTTGCAAAATGCTCTGTTGTGGTATGCATCCCAAATTGCCTTGGAGATAGGAATCAGATCCATCTAGACAATATTAATTGAACTATAAGCATTGAACCACAAGTTCACAGATATTACACAAGTATATTATGTTAAAAATAGCACGCTTGATTTAGCCAAAAATACAAAGATGTAAACAACTATTTTCCATGTGACAATGTAAATACCTGTAGTGTTTAAAGTTTTAAAAGATTGCCTGCACAAATTCTAAAATAGCATATATTTTACAAACCGAGTGAGTATAAAAGATCACGATGCGAATCCTAATTTGTTTATGAATAGTAAAATTCAATCTTTTTCTCTTGATGGTTCTTCGACAGCAGTTTGATTGATCATAGGTAGCGTTTACCGAACCGACACACCAACTTATGAAAACGTTTGATCAATTCATGCCTAGAGTTCTTGGAGAAATGATCAATTCATTAGTGTAATACATGTCAAGAAAACGTTCTCCTCCATTGCAGTACCTAGTCAAACCTCTTTATCTCTTTTGATAGTACTACTTCTTGTTGCAGTAGCTTGGACTTAAAGGACATTGATGTGCTAATCTGCTCAGTGATACAATAAGTCATCTCTGAAATTATTTGTAAGCGGTAGTTGGTACAAGAACATACGTATACGTACAAGTATGGCTGGCCGGCCGGCGTGAACGACGGGCCCAAACGTGGAAGACTCCAACGCCGATTGAGAGGACGACGAAGGCGCGTGAGAGGACGGATCTGGCTGGGCGATGGGACGCCAAGCTCGAGATTTGCGTGGGAGTCTGGCCGACGCTGGGAGGGCGGCGAGCTCCAAGGTGTCGAGGAGGATGGAGGTGCCGGGGTGAATGGCGCTGCTCGGAGATGGGATGAGCTAGCTGTGGGGGGAGGTGGTGGCGCCAATGAGGCGAACAGGTTCCGCGAGAGGATGGGGGAGGAGAAACAGAGGAAAACCTAATATTTTTTCTTTTATATATGAATGGCATTGGTGGGTAATTTTGACGAAGTTCAATGGTAAATGTCTGTTTCAACCCAAAAAAGCCAAAAAAAGCCCCCTTTCACTGGCTTTTAGCTTATAGTTATATGTAAGCTTTAGGCTTTTTTTAAGCCCAGCTGAAAAGCCTTCAGTTTGTTTCGGCTTTGGCTTTTTAGCTTTTAAGCTGGTGAAAAAGCCCAAACAAATAGGGGCTTAGTAGACCCGTGGCAACATACAGGATTATAACTGGTTAACAGTTAACACAACGACTAGTTTAGCTCCCCGCGATGAAACCATGTCACGACTCACGACTCACCACGGTATCAACCACCGGTATAGATCAGCCTATGCCGGCAGTTGTTAGGCTGCCCGAGGCTCCCAAACCCTCTCTACTCGAGAACGAAGCCACGAACCCAACCGATTGGCCATCCTCTCCCCCCACCATGGCAGCCATCGCGCCTCCTCCCGACAACCTCGATCCTCCGCCGTCCACTCCCCCCGCCACCGCAACCCCGCCTGCGGCCACCTCCACCTCCACCCCATCGAACCCCACAACCCCCAACCTCCCGATCCTCAACCCCACGACGCCAAACCCTAACCCTAACCCTAACTCGATCCCCGCCCCCCTCTACACCCCTCCGGCGGTCGCGCCGCCGTTCCCCCCCGCGCCGGTCTCCTTCGCCCCCTCCTTCCGCCCGCTCGGCGCGCCGCCCCCGCGGCAGATGCCGCAGTACGGCGCCGTGCCGAACCCGGGTTACCCGATGGCGCAGCCGATGCAGCCGCCGGGCGCCGTGCGCCCGCCCATGTACGCGCTCCAGCCGGGCGCGTTCCTGCCGCAGCCCGGCGCGTTCCTGCCGCAGCCCGGCGCTGCTGTCCCTCCCGGTGGGTCCCCGATCTCCATCCATCTCCGTTAACATCTGCGGTGCTCTCTCTAGGGATCAACGATAACGATGTTATGATTCGGCCCCGAATTGTGTCTCGTGTTATCTCCGAAATTTCCAGACGTTTCTTGAGCTGCGGTGTAGGGATTCTGGTGGATTTGTCATTGGACGTGGGTGGGGTGCGGGATTAGGGTTTAGAGGTGGGATGTGTGAGATGCTAGTGATTTAGTGTTAGAGAAAATGGGATACGCTCGCTTGATAACGATGACTGGGTATTTCTCTGCTACAGCGGTGGTCGTGCTGGCCATTACTCCCTACGGCGAGAGGTGCCGGCTCATGTTTGATTCTGCAGCTCTAACCGATCATTCACTCCCTCATTGCGTGTGGTATGCTGAATGTTTGAATTTGAACTGGTTATATTTACATTGTCTAATTGCTTTACATGCTTTAGTTCGGCTTACCGCTTAATTAGGCTCAGTTTCTTTGTACTTAGATCCTTCAACAATGGGTTGTTGCAAAAATGCGCTGAGGTACCATGATTTCCTATTGCTTAAATTTCATGCCAAGTATTTCTTTGTTCTTTTGGTTTTACATATATTATTAATAAGAAGTTTAGAGATAGTGACACATTTGCTTAAGCTTTTATGTCTGAGTAGTGCATTGCAATGGTGTGAGCTATCCCGAGTTTTGCAAATAACCAATACAACTACATTGTCCTGTCCATGGGGTACTAACCACTAAGAGGTAAGGCCAGCTTTACCTAGTTCTTTTATTTGAGCTGAATATTGCTTTTGTCAATGTTCACCCCTGTTATTCTGAACATGCAAGGTTATTTGCTTATCTATTCAGCACTGCTCTTATTTCCTTATGGATTATGGTACCTTAAGCCTTTCCGTTTTTCCATGTCCTTTAATTCCATATATTTTCAGATGATCAATTTGTGCACTGTGTGTTTTGCTTTCAGGACTGTTACTAATGTGGTTGCATAGATGTTTGTTTGTTTGTCTCTTCAGGCATGCCTCGTTATCCTGGACCTTACCCTATGGTTCGTCCAGGCTTTCCTCCACGTCCGATGCCTCCGGTTGGTGTTATGCCAATTCAACGGCCAGCAATAATTCCTGGGATCCGTGGTGCTCCTCCTGTGGTAGCCCCTGCTGTCAGACCACCTGCTCCAGCTGTTACACCTGATGAGAAACCACCAACTGCAGTTTATGTTGGCAAGATTGCTCCAACAGTGGACAATGATTTCCTTCTTTCACTTCTTAAGGTATATTTCCTTTTCGCGTATTATTTTAAGATTTATACATGGCAGGGCTTGTACATACTTCAGTAGGCTTTTCTGTTTATTGCATGAGTAGGGGTAATCAATCGCTTGTAGCATACGGGTGTCTCTAATTGTTTTCTCATCTTCAGCTTTGTGGACCTGTCAAGAGTTGGAAGCGCACACAAAATCCAAGTAATGGAAAACCTGTAGCATTTGGCTTTTGCGAATTTGAATCTGCTGAAGGTATCCTTCGCGCAACGCGGTTGCTCAACAAATTGAGCATTGATGGGCAAGAACTGGTGGTATGTATCATTGCATATCTCTTATGATTGTGATATTGCTGGATTAAAAAATTATGGGAGCTAAAATGTAAGTTCGAAAGGAAAAGGACATACAGTACCAAATAGATCTATGACATGATGTCAACTGTTTCTGACAGCTCTGTTTTGTAAATAATTGATAGCTCTGTGTTTGTAAATTGTTTTACTAGGAACTTGCATGTCCCATATTCGTCCAACCAAAAAGAAATTATTAAATTTAGTATTGTCTTTTTGCCACTGACGGGTGGTTTCCAGACCTATCTGTCAGTGATGCATAGGGCACCTTTTCGATGAGAGAGCAGCTGAGGGCCCAAAATATCTAATTCGAAAAGTTTGATTTTTAAAATGGACTGGAACCCAGAGTTGGAGGATTAAAACATAAATTTCCCATTGTTTCTATCAATGTTGTGTTACGGATTAACTTTTGACATCTTTAAGTCAGAAGGCATCCTAATCATAGAATATTTATTTTATGTGCATGTTTGTAAACATTTTACCAATGCCAAAGGGATGATTATCCATAGTTGACATACCACTTAACGTTCAAGTGGTAGCAGATAGACCAGTTAAAGGTCTTGGTTGTAAAGTTGAGAAAAACACTCCCCCTAACTTTATTCCTGTGCATCATGATTCAGTTCACTGAGTTTATTACTTTGTGTATAAGTAGAGCTTGTTCAAGATGCCTCCATTTGATGGTTGCCAATGTGTTCGTAAGTTACTGTTGTTCTGCAACCAAAAATTGAATTTGCCATGCAGTTTGGTTTTAAGCTTTAGCAGTATTTGCTTCAAGAACATGCTTAACTTATAAGTTCATGATATAGCATATCCTAATTGTACATATTTGAAGAGGCCATCCAGAAATGAGGTTTTGGTTGTGGTCTCTGATGGTTACGTACTTAGTAACCTTTTTGTTTTTTCTGTTAGGCAATTGTTTGTAATTTCTATCGTAGGTTCTCAAACTAATGATAGCTATTGTATGCCTCCTTGCATTTTATTTGAATACCAGATTAATATTAATGATGCCACCAAGGAGTACCTGAATAAACATGTTGAAGAAAAGAAGAAAGCACAAGAGAAGGCCAAAGAAACAGAAGATGGAGGTGGAGATGGAGCTTCTGCTGTTTCAGAAAATGAATCATCGAAGCTTGTCCCTGATGAATCAGACAAGGAG
The DNA here is from genome assembly GCA_036346275.1 of Otatea glauca. Taxonomy (NCBI): domain Eukaryota; kingdom Viridiplantae; phylum Streptophyta; class Magnoliopsida; order Poales; family Poaceae; genus Otatea; species Otatea glauca. The sequence continues at coordinate 31,928,771 of CM070726.1, read as the reverse complement.
ACAGGAGATGCTGGTGCTAAGGACAATGAAGATAACACTAAGAAATTTGGGATTGTTACAAATGAAGAATCTGAGGCTGATAAGGATGCTGCAGAAAAGTTAAGCAGTATGATTGAAGAGTGGTTAAAGACTAGACCACCACCGCCGCCTCCACCTCCACCAGTTCAACCATCTACTGACATCTCTTCCAAACATAAGAATGGAGAGTCTGGTGTAGACATGACAAAAACTGGTATAGGATACTGCTAATTGGGATTTTTTCTTCTGATAATATTATTTGAATAATTGAATAGCCTTATATATACTTCATTGCCGCTGCAGATTCTGAAGATAAGAATGATGTTGACACTGATAAAAGAGCAGTTAATGAACCTGAAAAATCAGAAACTGGCTCTCCTGATAGGAAGAAGGATAGAGAGCGCAATAAGGATCGGCGGGACAAGGATCTGGAAAGATACGAACGCGAGCGAGAACGAGAAAGAGTAAGGAGGGATAGAGAGAAGGAACAGAAGCATAGAGAAGTGGAAAGGTTGTACAAAGAACGCCTTAAGGAGTGGGAATCTAGGGAGAGAGAGAAAGAATATCAAAGACAATATGAGAAGGATCGGGAGAAGGAAAAAGAACGTGAACGCAGAAGGGAGATCGTGAAGCAGGAAGATGATAATGACGAAGAGGATACTAGGAAAAGAAGACGAAGGAGTAGTAGCACATTTGAAGAGAGAAAAAGGAGGAGGCAACGTGAAAAGGAGGAGGACTTGGCAGATAAATTAAAAGAGGAAGAGGAAATTGCTGAAGCAAGGAGGCGGGCTGTAGAGTTGCAACGGCAGGCAGATGAAGCAGCTGCCGCGGTGGCTGCAGCCTTGGCAGAGTCTGCTATACTTATGGAGGTTGATGGTGATGATGAAAAGGAAAGAAACTCACAAAACAAGCCAATTGTTGCAGATGATGATAACATTATCATCAGCTTTGCTAATGGTGTTGATGCTGGTGAGTCAGTGTGAATGTTTTTTCCCCCAATTTATCACATTTGCCACATTCTAATTCTGCCCTTTTCTTCTTCTTCCATTGCACAGGTGATGGAATTCATAAGGACAATAATGGTGATGAAGCAAGCATGTCACCAGGTCAAAATTTAGATATCAAGCAAAATAGCAATGCTCCAGCAAAGAAACTGGGTTTTGGTCTGATTGGCTCTGGTAAACGGACATCTGTACCATCAGTTTTTGCTGAAGAGGATGAGGATAATAATGATAAACGGATAAGACCTTTAGTACCTATTGATTACACAACTGAGGAATTACAAGCTGTTGAGGCCAATTCTTCTACTGGCCAACCAAATATTGTAGCAGCTGCTGAGTTTGCCAAGCGCATCTTGGTATCTAATTCAAAGGAAGAGAAACCTGAAGCTAAGAAAGATAGGAGTAGGAAATCCAGTGATAGATTGAGCCAAAGGGATAGAGATCGAAATGATGAAGATGGTTCTCGTATTAGTGATGAGAGAAGGGAAAAGATGCATGATCGAGAGAAAGATAGGCAAGATAAGCCGAAGTCAGAGAACAAGAAGATTTTGAATGCAAAACAACTGATTGACATGATTCCAAGGACAAAAGAAGAGCTTTTTGCCTATGATATTAATTGGGCAGTATATGACAAGGTGAAAAAAGCTTTTTGACCTTGCATTTTCAGTACTTAAAAGTTAAATCATGTATTGTTCTTTCACCTGCTGTCAAGTTATTTTCACTACTTTGTGCATTCGTGTTATTACTGTTGTTATTATGACTTTGTAAAGTTACTTAATCATGTTTGTAGTGTTACATGAACTGTTACAGGTCCGACAACAGCTGAGCAGCTGCTGTTGGTTTCTTGTCAATTCTTTCAGGTTTCTGGTTGTAATAGATTTATGGTCCACCCCACAAAAATGTTTTCATGAGTACGAGGTTAAACCTGTTGGTATCTTCATACCGATTGCCACCCACAATTCACCATTATTTGGCGATATTTCAGCTGTAGGGTACATGACTCCTGGTCATTGCTAGGATTTCTTGAAAGCTGGAACAGATAGTTTTCACCCTCTGTCTGCACTATTTAATTATCTTGCCTGCTCTTGTTTTTTGTGTTGTGGCTATATTCAACGCTAACATCATCAATCTTTTCATGCAGCATGGGTTGCATGAGAGGATGAGGCCTTGGATTTCAAAAAAGATTATCGAATTTCTTGGTGAGGAAGAATCAACTTTGGTGGATTATATTGTCTCGTGCACCAAAGATCATGTCCAGGCATCCAAAATGTTGGAACTCCTACAGTCAATTTTGGATATTGAGGCTGAAATGTTTGTCCTTAAGATGTGGAGGATGCTTATATTTGAAATTAAGAAAGTTGAATCCGGACTGTAAGACATGAAGTTGAGGCTACTGTCTTGTATAACATTTTCTACTTACTTTCCGCGTCAACTGCGCAGTCACTTGTATGCTTATACTGTAAGACTACTAGCACCTAAAAACATTTAAGTGAGATTGAATTAATGGTTCCCATTTGTTTTGATGTCTACTGTAGAAATGTATACATGAACCGATTATACTTACATTTGCTCTGAAGTAACTGTGTTTGCAGTCCCCTTTTAGGGCATATTTGGGAAGCCCAAAATCCTGACCTATCCATTTAGAGCTTCTTTGGAAAGCCTGAAATCGTGAGTGGTTATTTGGGAAGCTCAAAATCCTGATATATCCATTTAGGGCTTGTTTGGGAAGCCTAAAATTATGACCCACTCACGTAGATCGGATAGGATTTTGGGCCGGTGGGTGATCGGAGAATTTTGATGTTAGCAGTTGGCACACCGCACTCTCTAGCCGTGCTCTTCCATTGGCATTTGAATATACAGGACATTGCTCAATATTCCATTTATTTTCAATTCACGTACACTTTAAAAAAAATGAAACTAAAGTGCATTTATTTTCTGTTACCATGGCAATATATTAAGGAATTGACGTCGGTGATTTGTGTAGTTGATGTGAGTTCAGAAATGTTCGAGGAATACACAAATTGTAGATCCTAGCTTCTCTTGAGATATGAAACTTGTAGGCTAAAATAAAGTGAATTAAGTTTATATTTTTGGTCTAAAATTTGAAAAGATGATCCATCTAAATACTCTTAATATACTCACAGATCCAGATCCACGGGTCTGGTAGAGCTAGGAATATCCAGCTTCACCGGATCCACTGATATGGTGGAGCTGGAGCCCTACCAAACACACCCTTAGTTTGTGCTTGTTTGGAACAAAGGAATTGTAGAGGAATTTTATACGGCAGGAACTTCATTGGAATTGTAGGAATGACTCTTACGAGGTACTACCTTCTTTCCTATTTCTTTGGAGGAACTCGATTCAAACAAGAGCCCAAACCTCTTGTTATTTCTTTTAGAATTCTTAGGGTGCCTTTTGTCATCGCAGTAGATTACAATAATCTTGTTAGGTTGAGCCGCTTTAGATACTTGGTATTTAGCTACCATCTTTTCTTAATCAAGCTGCAAATGGATATATTATTAACTTTCAAAACATATGAGACGAAATGTGAATGGACAACCATTGGATAACATAATATTTTATAATTTTGATTTGATTTACCAAGCAAAGTAATAGACTTTTCACAGCTTTCTTTCAAGCAGCTATAAAAATAATGACGACAGAGCAACCCCAAACTAAGACTAAGATGGTTCTTCTCTTTATCCCTCTGTTAAGATGTGTTTCCCTCCATACTTTCTATGTATTTTTCCGAACATCCCCATATTTGTAGTGGAAGTGAGATGGTTCTTTCGAACTCGTGTAGGCAGATTCCTTCACGGGAAATTCCGAACTTCCAAACAGACCTGTTTTGGCGTGTTCGGCCGAACCAGCCCTTTTGAGCCATTTTCCAAAAAAAAATCTATTGAAACGATTTGGGCCGATTCATTCTCCTCCTCCAGCCCATCAGAGCGTGTTCATTGTCGGCCCATAAAGCCCAGCCCGCCTCACCGGCACCACAGCTCACGTTAACCCCGCCAACCTTCTCCTCCTCCTCACGCGCCGTCTCTTCTCGCCGCCGCGGCCGAGACCTTAAAAGCCCTAAACGGCTAAACCCACCCGTCCCTCGTTCCCCTTCGCCTCCCCTTCTCCCTCGCACGTCGCACCCATGGCGCGCCTCACCCCCACCAAATCCAAGTCCAGGCCCTCCACGGACGCAGCCGCGGCCTCCTCGGCGGAGCAGGAGCCGCGGCGGCGGCCGCCGAAGAAGGCGAAGGCGGCGGGTAAGAATAAGAAGGCCAAGTCGGGTGGTTTCGAGTCGATGGGGCTGTGCGAGGAGGTGTACCGCGGGGTGCGGCACAAGGGGTACCGCGTGCCCACGCCGATCCAGCGCAAGACGATGCCGCTCATCCTCGCCGGGGTCGATGTCGCCGCCATGGCCCGCACGGGGTCGGGGAAGACCGCCGCCTTCCTAGTTCCCATGCTCCAGCGCCTCCGCCGCCACGACGCCGGCGCCGGCATCCGCGCGCTCATCCTCTCCCCCACGCGCGACCTCGCGTCGCAGACGCTCAAGTTCACCCACCAGCTCGGGAAGTTCTCCGGTGCGTACCGCGCTCGTAACCACGCCACGTGTTTTGCGCTGTTTGAACCTTGATTCGAGTAGCCATTGGGCCTAGGATGTTGGTTTTTGCTTTCTAGTGCAGTGGCTACTTGAGACCTCGATGCTTTGAGATGCGAAATCAGTACATATAGCAGTCTATTGGCAGGTGTAGGTTGGTTTGCCTTAGTGTTGCTGTATATCTCTGAAATTGCGTGATTATTAGAGTTTTTAACTTGCTATATTGCGCTGAATAATCTATGGATTGGCTAAAATATGCTTACTGTCATTGATAGCATACATCTAGCATCAATGTAGTGGTTCCCTTACTATTTTAGTGTCACCGGTGATTCCTTCCTGTGTTCCTTATATGTAAAATTAATATCATAGTTGTCATGTAAGTATGAGCCAAGTTGTGATGTGAAATAGCACCAATCATGTTGTTTGGGTAAATTGTTGTTGGTGATTGTATCCTCATAATTACTTGGACACCATTTGTTTACTTTTTTATGCATTGTGCCTATCCAACAGGTAACAGCAAAAAATTGCTATGGAAATGTTGATGAGTGACATAGTTTTACCTTTTTGTAGATCTAAGAACTAGCCTAATTGTTGGTGGAGATAGCATGGAGAGTCAATTTGAGGAATTGGCAGAGAGTCCTGATATCATAATTGCAACACCTGGCAGGCTCATGCACCATTTGACAGAGGTTGATGACATGAATCTTCGATCAGTAGAATATGTTGTGTTTGACGAAGCGGATTCCCTCTTTAGCTTAGGGTTCGCCCATCATTTGAACACGATTCTACAGAAGCTGAGCGATACACGACAAACATTGCTCTTTAGTGCCACTTTGCCGCAAGCCCTTGCAGATTTTGCAAAAGCTGGCCTACGTGATCCACAAGTTGTGAGACTTGACTTGGACAAAAAGATCAGCCCTGATCTTAAGCTTGTCTTTTTCACGCTGCGTCCGGAAGAGAAACTAGCTGCTTTACTGTATTTGGTCAGGGAGCGAATCAGCTCCAAGGAACAGACAATAATATTTGTTTCAACCAAGTATCATGTAGAGTTCTTGAATATTCTTTTCCGAGAGGAGGGCTTAGAACCTTCCCTTTCGTATGGTGCTATGGATCAAGAAGCCCGCAATATTCATATTTCAAGATTCAGGTCAAGGAAGACCATGCTACTTATTGTGACAGATGTTGCTGCAAGGGGTCTGGATATTCCATTGCTTGATAATGTGGTGAACTGGGACTTTCCTGCAAAACCTAAGTTATTTGTTCATAGAGTTGGCAGAGTAGCTCGGCAAGGTAGAAGTGGTACAGCATATACATTTGTAACTTCAGAGGACATGCCGTTTTTACTGGACCTACATCTTTTCCTTTCAAAGCCTCTTAGACCTGCTCCAACGGAGGAGGAATTGCTGATAGACATGGGCGGATTGAATTTGAAAATCGATCAAGCTCTTGCAAATGGGGAAACAGTATATGGGCGTTTTCCTCAGACAATCATCGATCTTGTCTCTGATGGAATAAAAGAAGTCATTAATGGATGTACCGATCTGATTGCATTGGAAAAGCCATGTGCTAATGCTTTCCGATTGTATCTGAAGACTCGTGCTATGCCTTCAAAGGAATCTATCAGAAGGGTGAAAGATTTGCCTCGTGAAGGTCTTCATCCAATTTTCAGGGATATTCTTGGATCAGATGAACTTTCAGCTCTTGCATTCTCGGAGCGCCTGAAATCATTTCGGTAGTTACTTTTGCTAGAAATACTTGATTTTGCCTGTATTTGCTCATTCTGTGTTTTCTAATGGACGTTTTCATCCTGAATTAATGGTTAACAGGCCAAAGCAGACTATTTTAGAGGCTGAAGGCGAAGCTGCTAGATCAAGAAATTCTAAAGTAACACATTACTTCCTCTTTCTTTCTTTGTTTCCTTTTGAGAATTTTCAACATCGTATTCTTAGGTTATTCTCCTACATCTGCAACAGGCAACTATACACTAATTCCTCTGAATATTTGATTAATGCTGAAACTGATTGTTTATATATTCTTAGGCATTTGCAATGTAGTTCATGCAAACTTTACAGAGATGTGCATTATCATTTCTTTCAAAATTTGCGAACATCACCATCTTGGCGCACTTGTAGGGTTCTAATCAATGGCTAGATGTGATGAAGAAGAAACGAGAAGTCCATGAGGGGATAATAAATTTAGCGCATCAAAAGAATTCTGGTGATCCAGGGGGACAGGTAATTATTAAACTAAAATCATATCCTTGTTTGTTGTCATCAGAACCAAGTTGCAAACGACCACATGGACATTCTCATCAGAACCAAGTTGCAAAGGACCACATGGACATGTACTATTGACAAAAGTTATTAACTGGACACGCTTATTATATCTTTGAAATGCTAGAATCTAGATGTGGCTATGTTACCAAGTTGATATGCAGTATTAGACTGACTGAAGGTCTGTAATCAGACGTTGTAGGTTATACTAATTTGGAGTGCTTTATCATTTGTACGGTGAATCTAATCATAAGGAGATCGATTATTCCAATAAAGATGGTTGCAACAAAAATAGAGTAAGTGGAGAATGCATTTCTTGCAAACTTGATCACTGATCAGCAAGAATGTAGATTGCACTGGCCTAACATGGCCTTGAACAGCACTAATATGCACTAGTGATGTGAAATTGTTGCTTAAATATGTAGTTTTGTGATAGATTTGACAATAAACCTGTAGTTTTGAGAAATTTACTCTTATTTGTTAGAAACTGTGCCACTGTGGTACATGCATTTTCCAATTTCCATGTTGTGAAATTTACAGATGAGGGTGTTGTTGTGATGGTTTCTTGGTTTGGGATGGTTACTTCTACTAGAATGATCAGAACAATTAGCCTGAGTAGTTTAGCAATCTGACATTATGCAGATAGGTAGGGGTGGGCATTCGGTTAATTCGGTTTTCGAAAACTGTTAACCGAACCGATCAGATTTGAAAACCGAATCGAATTAACCGAAAAAAATTCACTTCGTTTTTTCGGTTCACCGAAGCTCTCCAAGGCCCAAGCCACCAGTGCGATCTGCTAGCTCACATGGGGAGAGCGGAGAGGAGGAAGGCAGCGGGGGCGTCGGGCACGGCCGCGCGACTGCGCGAGAGGGAGAAAAGGGAGGGAGGGCGAGGGGGCGGGAGGCACGACGCCCACCCATCGTTGCTCCCGACGAGCTGCAGCGTGGTGGCCCCGCCCACCGCCACCATCCCGTCGCTCCGCATTGCCATGGCGGCCGGTATGGGAGGCGTGAAGGCGCTGGTCACGGTTCTCGCGGCGCCGTCCTCCATGTCGACGCGGAGGAGTTGGCCGGTGCTGGGCTGGCCCACGAGCAGGAACCCGCGGCTCACGTGCGCGGTGAGGGAGGACTGGGGCTCAGAGCCGTCCACGGGCGATGAGGGGAGAGCCACGAGGTTGCCGTCGGGGGACAGCTTGTAGATTTGGGCGCCCAAGGTGATGAAGGCGGCGACGGTGTGTGGGTCCACGGCGATACTGCTTGGCGGGGCGGGGTCGTGCAGCGGGGTGGAGAAGAGGAGGTGGTGGGGGCGTGGGGAGCACAAGTCGAAGGAGGAGATGGAGCTCGCGGACGCCACGATGAGGCGGCGAGAGGGAGCCGCCGAGCCGCGCGCGGGCCACAGGGAGAGGGAGGGAGGCGGCGCGCTGGAGGCGGCGAGGGGCGCGGGGAGAGGGAAGGAGACGAGGCCCACGAGGGGACGGTGCGGTCCGTGCGGGAAATGGGGAATGGATCCTGATCGATTGACCGAACGGAGGCATGGAACCACCGAGCTAGTTCGGTTTTCTCGGTTAGTTCGGTTTTTAAGATTCAAAAACCAAACCGAGTACCGAAAACCGAATTGAGTCGAAATACAAACCGAACCGAAAACCGAAAAAACCGATTTTTTCGGTTAATTCGGTTTCGGTTAAAAATTGCCCACCCCTACAGATAGGCCGTGGAACAATATTTAAGCACATGTGTTTAAGTTTTAATTGTGCCAAATTCTTTCTTGAATATTTTTTTAGATGAAACACATAGCAGATGTATCAACCATGCCTGGCAGTGGCTGATCAACTTGTAAGTTAATTGGTTCATTACTTTATGATTGTGTCAGTAGTTTGGTAGTTTCAATGTTCTAATGGTAACTAGTACTTGTTCAGTCACCCACCTAATAGTGATCATACGGCCTAACCGGATGATTATGTGACCTAACCAGCTGATTATACGGTAAAAAGGAGGGCACTTGTTTCTTGTATATGGCCTAGTTAGAAACTAGAATGCTAATGGAGTATGGAGTAATGGACAACATGACTTGCTAATATTAAAATGAGTCTACCTTTTTTGTTCTTCTGCCAGTGCTACATCGAATGTGGCACTTTGTTCTTACGCTTTGTGCAGTGATTTATGGCTACTTATTTTTATGCAGGAAGAAGAGCTGGAAAACATTTCAAATTGGGAGAGAAAAGGTTCACAATTTCTTTTTTCTTCCTGTGGGATGTCAGTGTGGTTAATACCTTTGTTGTTGTTGTTGTTTTAACTTTTAACTACAAAGTGCATCTTGAGCTCTTCAGCAGTATTCTCAGAGAAGTTGCACCATCCTCACTCTGCCATGGTAATTATAATCTTTTGCATTATATATCCATTTCAGAAGTTTGTGGTAAGAAGCGTAAGTCACAAAGCTTTAGAGATGAGGACTACTACATAAGTTCAGTGCCTCAAAACCAGGTAGGCCTCCTAAATCCAGCTTAGATAATTTCTCCAGCATAATTTGTATTGCACGAGAAATGTTTATTCAGTTTCTTAAAGTACAGCTGCTTAGTGTAGATTCTATGCCTAATATTGAGTTTATTATTCCTATTTCTCCTTCAGCATTTGGAAGCTGGGTTGTCAGTGAAGGACAATGAAGGATTTGTTGAAAATAGGTGTGTGCTTGCTGATGCATGATTGACTCTTGATGTTCTGAGGTGGAAGTGAGCCATTTTCTTGATGATTATCAATCACCATAGCAAATGGTCAATATATCTACTGGGAAAAGTAATGCTGTTGGGAACAGGGATTGAAAAAAAATGAATTTTAAAATTTACCAGAGCTAGGACGGTAGCAGGGAACCAGTTGGTTCCAGTATATGTTTCCTGTCTATTTCCGTTCGCTATTTCTCTATATTTTTCCTCATAAAGTATTGTGTTTGTTTTGTCTTCTATAAGCATATATATCAATATTTCATTAAAATTTGCATGAGCACATCTTTCTGGCAGTTGTGGAACCTACTGACCCAACCGGTAGGACCAGTAACCTGTGGGTTATCACTAGATTTATAATACCTGGTTTGGTGTACAGTTCATACCATGGATCATGTGATGTTGAATGTTCACTGACTTCTTTTGCTTTAATGCCAGTTAATCTTCCCCCTCTCTTTAGCATATGAGCATATGCATGATTCAGCCAAACTGCCAAAGTACAATAAAACTAAAGCTATGGATCTGATATGTTCTATTCTAAAATATTTAAGCCAATATTGGATGTGCAATACTTTGGCATATCCAAATTTTGGTTTCATTATTCATGAAATTGAGTCTGCAGTCTCATCACCATGCTGCTTTAAATTAAGCTTAATGCTATTGTGCAGATTGGATGCTGCTGTTCTTGATTTAGTCGATGATGAAACTTCTGGTATGCATGCACAAAAAACTCGATATCACTGGATGAAGGTATAACTTTTCCTAGTGGCATATTGATTTGTAATATGCATTTTCACACTCAGCCAAGGTGTTTATTTTATTACTGCAGAACAAGTTTGTCAAGTTGAATAGTGGGGATCGTGTCACTGCTACAGGAAAGGTAGATCTTGCATATGTCATATGTTCAATCATGTTTTAGAAGAGCAATCCACAATGTATTGCGTTGCATTGCATGATTTGCATTTCAGTAGCTCATTCTTTTTCCTTCTAGTGTGGTATAGACGTAATATATCACATATGTACTTGATCAGTTGTAAATTTCCTGGAAGCTCAGTGCTGTCGGGCTGTATAAAATTGATCCAGAACTAACTATTGGAAATTGTATTTGCACTTTCAAAATATATGTTTGGATGCCAGGATAGGTATGGCAATGCTGTATCTGAACTATGTCGAATCAGAATATTATGGTAAAATATGAAATGAGTTTTACAACAGTGCGGTAATAGTCCCACTGGAATCAATAATCAACACTAATGTCAGTTTATGTTAACTCCTAGCATTATTCTGCTTCGATACAGCATGTGGGTGCATGTGAACACTGATTTAATCTCTTTATTATATTTTGTTCTATAAAAGTTGGAACTAAGGTTGCAACCAATGGTTTTGTTCTAAATATTATTAACGGTATGTTAATTGTGAGTATTTTAAAATTTTCATGGGACATGACACAAATTTCTTTGAGCTTAGTTGCGAATCAAGGGACTATTCATTTCCTAAAAATCATACCATCTACTCCAGGACTATATTGGGGTAGGTTGAATTTAATAGTTTTGGACATATATGTTCTACTTCAACAATACTCAGTACTGCTATTTTTTCAGTAGCATTTGTTCTCCTTTTGACTACCACTGAGATATGTTGCTCTTCAGTATACCTAGGTTGTCTCTGTAGAGATTTCTTGCTTAATCTAAACGAGTATTTGTCTTTTTCTTTTTTAAAAAATATTTCTGTGATTGAGATGGTTTTGCTCCCTTTCTCATCTGCACATAAACCATACTTGGAGCTTTCTTTCTGGTTCATGTTAAGATACTGAGATCAGTATTTATTACACAGATATCATGTCTTATGCGGTTACGCCTATATGTCAGAGAAAATATAATAATTGAATTTGACATGTCTGAAAATCTGTCCAACTTTTCTTAGATTAAAACGGAAAGCGGTGCAAAGTTAAAGGCAACAAAAACAGGGATCTATAAGAAATGGCAGCAGAAGTCACATAAAGCAATCAATGTTGGTGGAAAAGCAGACTTTGCAGGAGAGGGCACATCCACGACAGGTAATGCTTTATTTATCCTCTTTTGTTACATCAGCTTGCTTTGTTTGTTTTGATGTTGACTTTTGGAAAGTTCATTGTAGTTTTGATCAATCCAGGTAATTTTAAAACCTATAATGTTGATTGTTAAGTAGTTTTCATCTTCTGGGTCTATCATGATGCTACAGGCTTTACCTAAGCACCCAGTGAGTTGAATTTCAGTTTTGCTTTCTAATTTCTACCACAGTGGCTTCTAAAAAAAATACATGTCTAATAAGCATGTCTCAGCTTTGCAGTCTTGGCATGAAACATATATTATATAATTTCTCAAAAAGAGGTTCCTTAAACCTGTGTGAACATTTGCTCATTCTGAGTTAAAAATCATTGGAGACTGATCCTATTTAGCAGGACGATGTTTCTCACCTGTATTCTGATTTTTTGGGGTATTCATGGTTATCTTAGATATGCCAGCCAAGTAGTGACTGGTGATGCCCAGGGTTCCATTTCCTGGTGAATACTAGATCAGTATGGCTATTCACTATGGTTATTAGGGGCACGGCTTTGGTGTCGGGGCCAGTGCTCCTAAAACAATCCAGGCCCAAATATAATATGAGAACTGTGCTGGTAATAGGTTTAGCACTTGATTATCTGTAGTGGGATTAATTAGATTCATATCTCGCTTTACCGACAGTTTCTTTCTTGTTTGCTCTTTACATGAAATTCTGGCCAGTAGCTCCGCAAAGATCTAATATATACTCACTGGTGCATCCAAATTCCAAAATGATTTACACTCCTGTTAGCCACCACTTATCACAAAAGACGTCTATGTAGTTAGAGCTGAAGCCACCTGTGCAGTGGTCCACCATAGCTTAATGTACGCAGAGTCGCATGCATCCTTTTGCATTATAACTGTGTAGAAAAAAATTGCATGCAAATAATTGCTGATTTATCTTTGTCATCACAAAATGATGAATAGTGCTACACCTGTCACAATACAGATGGATTTGCATTATTTTGAGATATAGTTGAAACTTGAAATGAAACTTGAAACTATTGGGTATAGAAAGTTAAGGAAACCCTGATGAGAAAAGGCTGGTCAGTATTCACTGGAAAACTGTGTGGCATGTTGGCTGGGACCAGAAATGACTGAACGGGAAAAGCCTTGGTGACACATGCATTACTGGTTGCTCGTTTCTGGGTGTCTGTATCCTCCTTTGAGTTCTCTCTTGTTTCACGTCCTATCTCGCTACAATTGTGTTAGCATAGCTTGTTTCAACTGTTCTAATTAGTACTGTACAACTCTAAAGTTTGATATCATTAAAGCCATATGTAACACTGCCTGACTGACGCCATGACCTTCTGCAGGTGGTCATCAAAGAGGAAACAAAAGACACCCAGCAGCTGGCCGTGGGCGTCGGTCCATACCCAACGCTGATGTGTCATCTGAGATAAGAAATCCCGAACAAATGCAGAAGAGCAGGCAACAGAAAGCAATGGAAATTGTCCGCATGAAGAACAATTCCGCAAAAGATGGTAAATTTCAGAATAAATTCCAGAAAAACAGGAGGCCCGACAGATCTGCAAACGATGGTAAATTTCAGAATAAATTCCAGAAAAACAGGGGACCGATTGGCAATGGGAAAGGGAGGGGGAAAGGTAATGGAAACAGAAACGGATTCGGTAAGGGCAAAGGAAAGGGTAAAATGAAAGGGAAGGGTACCAGGTGATTCGCAGACCGAGTAGATTTTCTGCAACAACGTAGAACAGTGGAGATGTTTTAAAAGCCGAAGGAAGGAGCAGCATGACGGTTTTTGGGTAGGGCAGCAGGCACAGAAGATGCTGCTTGCCGTACCTTGGTCCTTGAATTCAGTTTTGTTTTCTTGTATGGTGATTCTATACTAATAGTAGCCAAAATCAGGCAAGATCTTGCAACGAATGTAATCATCTTATCACTCGTGCAACCCCGGAGAATGTGTCGTATCTTTCGCTCTATTAAATTATTCACGGGGTCAATGACAATGAGGAAGGAGGTTTCTGCTATTACCCGGTATCTTTTGTTTGCCAATACGTACAGTCTCGAGTGACCTTTCGGTGAGTCCATCCCATTGAAAAGATTTGTTCCCTTAGCCGGAGTGGGATGTTTGCAGCGCACCGTCGTTGGCTTATTTTTGTGACACAAACCGAATATTTTCCTGTACCACATGACTTGTAACATGCGCGTGCGCCTGCCTACCAGTGTCCAAAGCTAAAAGCGAGCGATGGATCGAGCGCATTTGTTCCACTTGCGAGTGATGGAGAGATCGAGCAGCCGCTGCAACCCCTCGCCGTGCCCCGTCGAATCGATGGACGATGGCTTATGCTGTGCAGCCATCGCTCAAGCCTCTCGGAAACTTCTCTAACGTGACCATCCATCGCCACCAACCCCACTGGCTCCTGTTCCTTCCTCATGGCCAAGAGATGCCTTTTTTTTTTTCCATTGAGGAACTTAACCAAGACATGATGCTGTTAGTACTACAGTGTCTACCAATAGCCTGCCTAGTTGCGACTTGTGGTCATCTAGCAGGATTGCAGGATTTAGTGGGACGGTAGCAGGGGACAGGAGCAAAATAAACTGATTAGAGGTCTTGGTGTGGCTAGACCCAGCCCCATAGGTGTAGGTTTGCTTAAATACACCTTCTTTAGAAGTGTTTACGGATCTCAAAACAAAATAGTTTATATTAGGCAATGGTAAATCAGTACCAACCTATAAAAAATAAATCAAAATTGAAGATTAGATATAGATATAGATTTCAATATTAGGCAGGGCAAATCTTCAATTCGAGTTATTTTTTAGGTTATGTATATTTACCTCCACCTAATATTAACTACTTTGCTTTAAGATTCATAAACCTTTTTTAAAAGAGGTTTACCGAAGTATAACGCTTACCTTTTGGTGTTTCACAACTTAGGCTCAATTTGCACTTGCTCTGTTGTGCCTTTCCTAAAAGCAGATGTGGAAAATGTAGCAGCCAGTATGGCAAATCAAATTAAAGTTTGACAAATTCTGTTGTCCAATGGTTGTTCCTCTTACATTTTCACTGGTTTATATGTTATTTGGAATGCGTTAATATATCCGCTTGCAACTTAGTTTAGAAAAGAAAAAAAGCAGCTAGCCAAATATCTGAAAGCAGTTTTACCAAACAAGATTACCATAATCCAACGCAATGCCAAACAGAGCCTCGCTACTACATAGAGCTCTCCTCCAAACCTCTCTACCATAACCGGTTGTGTGTGTGTCGCCCTGTTGCCTATTGTCGACTAACGTAACCAACGACCTATTGGTGATGTAGCTAATCAGGGCATGCAATGACACCGCCATGGTAGAATACTAGCCACAAGAGCTTCACATCATGGTGCACATTTTTCTTTCCCCTGTTGCATCCGTTAGATTTAGGCATTTAGCCTCTCTTTTTTAAATAGTTCATTGTTGGAGGTTGATGGAATATCATACGTGCGACTTCACAATGCCCTATTGGATGCTAGTACTACTAGTATACTATTGATACCTTTTGTCTCCCTGGCTTCAAACGGAAGAAACCAGGGATTACAGTACCGTTTCAAGCTCGGAAATCGCCCACCGCTCGGTACCGATTTTCGTCGAAAATCGATTGAAACCAAATGGTTTCGAAGTCAAACTCTTTTAACTCGGCGGTAAAAATAATAATAATAAAAAATCAACCGGTTTTGCCGATTTTCTAGCGATTTTCACCGATTTTGACCGGTTTTCTTTGAAAAATCGGCAAACTAAGCGAAACAGTTCAAAAACCAATTTTCGAGCGATTTTCACCGATTTTCGACCGGTTTACATCGCATAAAATTTCCTGATTTTTTTGAATTGGACCGGTTTATCGATTGGTATACTTTATCGAGCTGGCTCGATACGTCGAAGATCACGATTTTCGGCGATATTTGAAACCCCGGAAGAAAGCCCAATTTGTCACACCTCTGAAGTCACATGGAACTGGTGACAGAGAATTGATTGGAGCACACAGAGGGTATGGGCCTGAAAGTTTACAACCAGTTTGTCACAATTAGGCATATTGCACGCATATTCTGTGTAGATTCAAGATCCTAAATTACTTGGTCTGATGCTGCAACAGAGCTTTGCTTTGCTCATATTGACATGCATAGACTGACACTGTCAAGATCAGATTACTTGGTACGTGTATACCATTTTTCTTTGCTCATATTGACATGTAGCCTAGACTGTCAAGTCCAGATTAAAACTGAGAACATTATATAGTATAAGCACGCCGAGCTATGACAAGAAAAATGGTAAGACAGACAAGATTTAGAGAATGATTCAGTGAGTTGGGACAGTAGCTTGCACCTATGCGTTTTTATAGTCTAAACTTGGGTTGTTATCGGTTGGAACCGTCAAACGTGCAATGCTTTTTAAGAAAAATGAGTTCCTTGTGGTTACATATTTGCTTTTGACATTATGTTTTGATATCTTATCACTGAAAGATTGGACATGATCTATTGATAAAAGTCCCAATGGATAGAAGACAAGTTCAGTTAAAGACGAGAGGCGAAGAATTTTCAGCGTTGCTTAAACGGGTTCTCCGTGGACAAGAAACTCTTGATAAAAATACTACCTTGAAGTCAGAGCAGAGGCATAGAAACAGTACTCTGCATGACACACCCCCATGCCATTTCCATTCTGCGATATGGGACAATTAGTAATATTTTCATTTTTAAGAGGCAAGTTGCTTTTGGCATCTGTTGGCGCAAGAAGAATATAATCTAAACATCTATTTGAGCCGATTAGGTCTTTTATAAAGATCGGATCTAAACAGTTATTTAGCCGATTAGATCGTAAGTAGTGACAGATCTAAACAGCTTGTTACGACTAATTAGATGATTTGATAAAGGCAGATTTTCCCGAAAAAGACGATGCGCAAAAAAATTTGGAGAAAAGCGAACCTGGGTAAATTGGCGTAATCGGAGATGATCAACAATCGACAATGCACATCTTTATTGATTAAAAATGAATTACAAAGAGATTCTAAATTACAGAGGCTACTCCTAGTCGACGGAAAGTAAATAAAAGTAGATGCGAGTTGTTTGATTGATTATTGTTATTTTTTCTCAACTCACCTCGAGTGTTCTTATATAGCGTGTAGACCGATCGTATCTTTCTCCGATCCGTCACAAACCATGAACCATATCGGCCTCTATCTCTTTGTAGATAAAATTCCTTATTCAAACCGATGTTGGCTAGATAACCAAATTTGACTTAACCTTACAAATCAGCCATACACTTTGTGCTAACATATCAGCCTCAACTTCTGAAATACAAACTCCTCCTTGAGCCAATATGAGTTAAAATCCTCATCCATGACCTGATCCTTCCAAATCGGCTTTCACTAATAAATAGGTCGTACCTGCCAAAATCAGCTATAAGCGGCAAATCTTGGTGTCAACATATGCCCCATATTTTTTGGAAGATGATATTAATCTTTCAAAAATCTTCTTTTGTCGGCTTATTCATAAATTATCACTGTCGCTGCTTTTATTAATAACCACTCCATTTATCCACACCGTAAAATCCTTGAAACACATGTTTTTACCATAACTTTGGAAAAATTACTTGCCAAATGCCACCGGGTTTTACCCCCTATAAATACCGCACCGTACCTTTGTCATTTTCACGCGCTCGAGCCCTCGAACCCCTCATTATCGGCTTGCCTCCTCATTTTCCCAATCTTCAAGACTCATCAGCACCAACCTTCATTGGCTCAGAGAACTTTCATTAACTTCAACTATCAGCATCCTCCTTCATCAGCTAAACCTCAATGGATCCCAAACAGGTACTTATCTCTGTGCCTGATTGTGAAGATCAGTATTTCCTAGGGCTGTTAGGAAACCTAGATCCATCAACTATAATAAGCCAAGATATACCTAGGCTCCCTCTTCACGCTACCGAGTACAACATAAATGGATGGAGCAAGAGTTTTAGAACTTGGCCGACGGCTTTGAAAGGCTAGCGCGACTGGTGTAATCGAGTAGCAGCGCAAAAGATGCCCCAATGGGAACAGATGGGCATATCGGAGTGTCTTCCCCTCTCCTTAGCTCACTAGAAAGCCAATGAGCAATAGTGGCCACGGCATGTTATTTTTGGTCAGATACATTGAATGCTTTTATGTTTAGAACGGGTCCGATCGGCCCAACGCTCTTGGATGTAGCACAACTGTGTTGTCTTCGGCTCGGCGAGGATTAGATATTGGCTTTCAGTGTAAACCATAGTATAAATTGGTCTCCACAAAGGGAGAAGGTTGGAGCAAATATCTTGAGGAGAATAAATGCATCGGCTCGGTATCGGACAAGGAACACGTTGCGTTTTTAAACATGTGGCTGGACGGATATATCTTTTGCGGAGCATCCCTTGGACCAACTTAGACGTATCAAGTTATAACTGAGCAGCTTGTAGAAGGTGTCAGCTAGCTTTGGGAAAATTGTTCTTAGGGGTAGTTTACTAGATGGTGCACAATATACGGAGTCAACTCTTCACAGGATTAGGCCAGTACTTAATCGGCAACATAGGCAGCCCATTATGGTTTATACAAACCTGGTTGTACTATGTTTTTAGCCGACCATTCAAGATCAATTCAGAAGACATGACTCCCTTTCCCCGTGAAGGCGTTCCAGAAGGCCAGGAGATTGAGCTTAGGAATAGCCGATCATTCGGAGAAAGATACATCCTTTGCTTTGGTAATGAAGCCAAAATTACACCCATCGGAGCAAGAAAATATTTGGCTTTCTTTTTTCAGCTCGACAATGAGGACTTTCGTCTAGGGGAATTCTTTATTTACAGAGAAGCCAACAACTACCCTTGTCCATCCTTCCTTCATCTTTCAGCCGATAGTGATGAAATGCTTGAATACACACTGGAATTGTATAGATTTTTATTTCTCCAAGCATGCTTTCCATTGGCTTGCACTCAAAAGGCCGGACGTTTCAGCCATCTTATGAATTCTATCAGCCGACAATATACGCAAGGCAGTTTGTCTTTGGTCAAGTCCCTCCAAGCCTCAGCCTCTTCAATCGGCTGCATCCAAGAGACCGAGTACGGCAGGCTTCAGCAGGTGAGATTGTCTTTCATATAGTCGATGATCTCCAAATTCAGATTCTCCCTCATTTTGTGCTGCATAGCTAACAGTCAACAACGTTCCGTGAGTGGTCGGCTATATCTGCAGCAATATACCCAGAAGAGCGAACAATTTTCGCAATCATTTCTGATTTCTTTCTAGATTTGCCAGCAAAGCCAACCATCGTTACTATCTTCGCTAGTAGCGGCTCGAGTTCTAGCAGTGATGCTAGTTCATCGGGCTAAACTAACTTGGGTTTTGTTGATATTATTGACGAAGAATCGGCCGAGGTAGTTATTTTAATACCTTATATCTTTCTTCCTTCTCAATCTTACTGATCGGCTTTAACTATTTTGCAGGGGAAGCAAGCTGGCAAGAATCCCGCTGGAGGATCATCGGGCATCGGCCAAAGCTAACATCCTCGTTCGGATGTCGGGATCGCAATAGTAGGTTATTCATTAGCCACCCTGAATACCTAGACATCTTCTCTGTCAGACTTGGATAAACAACCAAGTTAGTATCTATCGGCTATTTTTCATATTATCCATTACCTTTTGTAAATTAACACCCATAGCCGATTTTTCTTTAGAGAAGAAGCGTGGCCAACCAAACAAAAAGGTCTTGGCTTCTAGGGGGCACAAACCTCAAGAACAATCGAGCGAAAGTTCCCCGCGCGCTTCGGGCACGGACTGGGTAAAATACCTTCTGAGCCAATTTTCAAATCCAATTAAATAAGTGAGCTAAAAGGTTTCTTCGATACTTCTTGCAGCCATCACTTTTTCATCCTGCTTTCGTTCCCGATGTCTTGGCCAATCTACCGTCTACAGGAGCTGTTTTATAGGAGCCGATCTTCCACCACTGCCATCACAGCCAACACCTTAGGCTGTTGTTGCCATTGTAGAGCCAGTCGATAGGCTAATTCTATCCTTGTCCAACATGCTGGGCTTCAATATGTCAGACTTGGAGGAGGAAGACAAGACAGAGAGAGTGCCCATAGATATTGACAAGATTATCTCAATCTCCAAAGAGGCATCGGCAAAGGTTTCATCAGCTCCCAGCCATGAAACTGCTGCACACACCATCGGACATGCTTCTGGACAACACTCAGCCGATCCGTGATGCAATGAACGCGGTAAAAGTTGAACTTCCTGAAGCGACGACGCTGCACTATTTGATGTCTGTTTCCTTGATGACAAAAAGGAATCGGTCCAAGCAACCCAGGCTAGAATGGAGCTACGGTCGGCTAGCAGAAGGATAAAAAACTTCTTAACAAGCTGGTGGCCGATGCTAAAGCAAAGAAGGCAAAATATGATGAAGACATCAAAGACCTCAAGGACATCAAGCTATCCTACTCTAACTTGGAATCGGTCAAAAGATCCTTAGAAGAAGAATTGATCAAAGTGACCGCTCAGCTGACCGATGCTCAGTAGCACATGGCAAACACTTCATCGACTATCAAGGCCCAAAAAGCTTCCATTGCCTCAGCAGTTGTAGTAGTTAAGGAACAATCGGCTAAAGTTGCTTCAGTGCCTAGAAGTCAAGAAGCCGATCAAAAGATTCTCAAGGACATCCAAAGCACCATCGCTAAGGTAGTGGCTGCTTTGTTTGGCCTTGTCCAAGATATCTGCTTCGTACAACTGTGTCGGCCTTCTTTTTAATTATGCAATGCCATTGGTCCCTGTTGCTTGAAAACAATGTTTTATAAATGTTTGTAATTGGCTGTGCTTTTGATACATTGCTTCATGAATGCTTTATAATATATTTATAATTGACTATTTAACCGATTAAAGTTTAAATTCTAACTTCCTGTTTCCCTTATGCTAAGTGTGATGCTTGTAATCAGCTATAATTATTTCCAAAACATTTTATAGCCAGAATTAACTGCAATGAGTTAATTTGGCTTTTCTAATTCGAAAGTCACCTTTAGCCGATCAAGACCTGATCCAAACACTTGGATGATACCTTGTCAAATATTTGCCATTATTGCCAAAGGAAATACCATCCCTTCCAGCGTTTCCAAAATATAAGAATTACCGTTCACAAGCCGATACACTTTGTATGGTCCTTCCCAAGTTGGAAACCACTTACCAAATCAGTTATCCATAAAGCCGACATGTAATGTAGTTTTCCAGACTAGACCGGCTTCATGAAATGATTTTGGCAATACCTTCTTATTATAAGCCCTTGGAACTCTTGCCTTATTTTTCTGTAGTTGATCCAATGTATGTAGACGTAATTCTACCAAGTTGTCTAAATTATCAGACATCAAATCTTTATAATTATGAGCCGACAATCCATTTTGTCTAGCTATTCTTATCGAGTCAATATTGATTTCCACAGGCAACACAACTTCTTGTACATAAACCAACTGATAAGGCGATAGCTTTGTCGCGCCATAGCAAGCAATCCGATAAGCCTACAAGGACTCCAATAATGTTACATGCCAATTCCTTGATTTTCCTCAACCTTCTCTTTAATCAACTTGATCAATGCTTTATTTGACGACTCGGCTTGACCATTGGCTTGTGCATAATAAGGTGACAAAATTTAGTAATTTTATACCCAAACTTCTAACAAAACCCTGAAACTCATCAAACATAAACACAGTGCCCTGATCAGTCGTAATAGTTTGGGGAATTCCAAAATGATGGACGATATGCTCTGTAACAAACTCGATAGCTTCAATACTTGTAACCTTCTTAAGAGGTATCGCTTCAACACATTTCGAAAAATAATCGGTTGCAACTAAAATATACATATGGCCTTTATTCAACGCATGAAATATTTATCCGATTACATCTATTCCCCATCATTTGAATGACCAAGGCTTGATAATTGGGTGTAAAGCCGATGTTGGAGCTAATTGTATATTGCCAAAGTTTTGACAGGTCTGGTATCCTTTGCAATATTTAAAACAATCCTCCAACATTATCGGCCAGAAATATCAAGTTCACCTTAATAGCCATCTCATTTTGTGAGCCGATTGATGGGTTCCACAAATAACATCATGCACTTCTCCCATCGCCACTTTAGCTTCCTCAGTCTCCAGACATCTTAACAACAAACCATATAAGTCCGATAATAAAGTGTATTATCGAGCAAAACATATTTCAAGGCTTGTCTCTTAATTTTCTGATATGTGGGTCTTGACGGATCGATCAAATAATCAATTATCTTTATTCTCCATTCATTTGTACTTATGCACAAGACCATTTTCTCTATCGGCTCATAGATTTCTAAATGGCCAAATACATTATGGTCTGATGCCTGTTGAGCTAATAAGTTGGCCTTGCCATTCATTCAATGAGTCATACGACAAATTGAAAGAGAAGTAAATGAGTCGATTACATTGAGGCACCGATCTAAATATTTAACCAAAACCTCATCATAGCAGTTGTATTCCCCCTTAACCTGTTGCACAACCAATAGAGAATCACCATAACCTCAACAGAGTTGACTCTGATGTTATCGAGCAATTGTAGGCCTTAAGTAGTGCTTCGTATTCAGCTTGATTATTAGAATATTTGCAATCCAGCCTAAATGTGAACTCAAAACTATATCATTTTGGTGAAATTAAAACTATTCTGATATCATCACCCTCTCAGCATATCGATCCATCAAAAAATAATTGCCAAGGGGCAACATATACTAGATCGGCACCCATATTAGTTTCGTGCTCTATTATAAAATCGGCAATCACCTGACCCTTGATGGCCTTAGCCGATTCATGTTAGGTCGAACTCAATGAGCGTATATACCCATTTGCCAAGTCGACCTCTCAAGATTGGAGCCAATAGCATATATTTAATAACGTCAGTTTTACAAACGACTTTACAAGCCGATGCTAAAATATAATGCCTTAACTTGGTACAAGCAAAATATAATGATAAGCACAATTTTTCTACAAAAGGATACCTGGTCTCCGCATCAATCAACTGTTGACTTAAGTAGAAAATGACTCGTTCTTTACCATTGATCTCCTATGCCAAAACAGCCCCGATCGTTGCCTCTTCAGTCGATATATATAATTTAAATGGTATGCATTTCTAAGGCGCAACTAAAATTGAATGCTTGGACAAATACTCTTTTGTGCTCTCAAAAGCTTTTTGTTGATTGGCTCCCCAAACAAATTCTTGATTTCCTTTCAATCTTAGCAATAGGGTAAATGAACTAATACGACCAGATAAATTTGAAATAAAACACCACAAATAATTAATCTTGCTGATCAATATTTGCAAATCCTTTTTGCAAGCTGGTGGTTTGGTATCGGCTATAGCTTTGACCCTTTCTTGATTAACTTCAATCCCTATTTCATGGACCATAAATCCTAAAAACTGTTAAGTCGATACGCCAAAAGCACATTTGTACAGATTCATCTTCAAACCATGTGTCCTTGTCTTTTTGAACATTGTTTTCAAATCGGCTAGATGTTGAATATCCTCCTTGGATTTTACAACAACATCATCAATATAGATTTCCACAATATGGCCAATTAAATAATGGAAAATCAAATTCATAGCATGTTGATATGTTGCACCAGTATTTTTTAAACTGAATGTCATCACTACCCATTCAAATAAACCTAGTGCACCGGGGCATCTAAAAGCTGTCTTAGGGATATTGGTTTCTGCCATGAATATTTGATTATATCTAGTATTACTGTCAAGAAAGCTAATAATCTTATTTCCTGATACAGCATCGATAGCATATCGGCTATAGGCATCAAATACTCATCTTTCGGTGTGGCTTTATTTAAATCTCTGAAATCGACATACACTCTAAGTTTACCATTTTTCTTCATAATAGGAGCGATATTGAAAATTCACTCAGCTTATCAACAAGGCCTGATAAACTTAGCCTCCAACAATCGCTCAATCTCTTTTTTTATTGTATTATATATGGCCGGATTAAATCATCTAGAAGATTGTTTAAACGGCCTATAACCCGATTTTATTGGTAGCCGATGTTAAACTAATTATTGGCTTAAACCGGGCATCTCATGGTATTCCCAAACAAAATAATCTTTGTAATTTTTTAATAGTTTGACCAACTCTTCTTTATATCTGCAGCTAGCTTTGAACTAATTAAAATTGGTCTTTTCCTATCACCATCACCTATATCGACTTCATCCAGCAAATCAATCAACGTGAAATCTTGGCACATTTTTTGACTTCTTGAAAGTCTTCAATAGCCTTATAGCTATCCGTTGTTTGCCGATAGCTTCGCATTTTCTCATGTAAATCCCTTATTGCCAATTTGGACTCCATTGAAGTAAAATCTCATCTGTCCGATTAAGCGTGCTAGGCCTTACATTAATCGGTACAAGCCTGGTTTTGTTGATGCAGATAAAATCACAATCATCCAAGGCTTTACCTAATATACATTCAGCCTCATCATGTTGCCAATTCGCATATGAGCTGGCCATAGCTATATGAGCTGATGTATCAGCTTGAACTACCTCCACTTCATCCCTGTTCCATTAAACGAGCATTTGATGAATGGTGGATGGGATACAACAATTAGCATTGATCAAATCTCACCCCAACAAAACGCTGTAATTCCCTTTAGCGTTGACCACAAAAAAGGTGGTCAGTAATGTCTTGTTGCCGATTGTAAGTTCTGTTACCATGACCCCCTTAGCTTCGGTAGGGTCACCTGTGAAATCATTCAAAACCATATTAGTTTTAATGAGATCTTTCATCGGACTTACCCAATTTTCTACATTTATTGTAGGGCATCAGGTTGACAGTTGCTCCTCCATCGACTAGCATCCTTGATACCGGCTTGCCATTAATATAGCCTTTCAGGTATAATGGCTTGAGATACTGATGATCATGCTGAGGTTTTTCAAAAACTGCAT
Source organism: Otatea glauca (assembly GCA_036346275.1). Classification (NCBI taxonomy): domain Eukaryota; kingdom Viridiplantae; phylum Streptophyta; class Magnoliopsida; order Poales; family Poaceae; genus Otatea; species Otatea glauca. The sequence continues at coordinate 31,904,149 of CM070726.1, read as the reverse complement.
CTTGAGCGCCCAAACACAGTTGAACAAAAGCTTCTTTAGCCGATGCAATGCTCGTTCTAAATTTTGCTGGTAATGTGAACACCATATTGATATCCATCGGAGGTGGAGAGTCATTGCGAATCACTGGGGAATCCAAATCGTCGGCTAAGTCCAACTCATCTTTGATTGATTCTTTCCTTCTGCACTCTTTTTTAGCAATTCTCATCGGCCGGAACTCGTTAAATGTTTCATCCCTTTGTTTTTCTTGCTTGGTCTCCCTCATTTCCTGGGTCCTCAAGTGTAGAAGTCTTCTTCACTGAGATCGATTTAGGCCGGGAGGACACCATCTAGGCTTTGGTTCAACCGGTTCACATATTTTTCCCACCAGATCAACCTTAGTCATAGAACTTGATCCTTCATTTGGTCGCCTTTGTTCTTGGGTCGGCTTGGTAATTCTTTCATAGACCGATCTTCTGTTGCTACCTTTATCTCGATGATCCTGCATTAACTCAGATATCTTTTCTTTAGCCGATCTTCGCTGCCAATCACCTTGGTGCAGGTAATACTCCATCAGACATGTGTATGGTGACAGCAAAGCTGACCCCTCTCCTAATAGAATTGCCAGAACATGCACTGTTGGTGAGCACTTTCAAGATTATCAGGCCAATACATATTATCTGGCTGACATGCAGGATATCGCGGTATGTCACTTCTCCTTTCATATTTTTCCAATAACCAGGAGAAAGTCAGTTTCAGCTTATGTATCGACTTTTAAGATGGCGATGCCCTTTCAGCCTTATACCACTTACCAATTTGTAAGTCTCCCTTTGGCTTGACAGTTCTTGAGCTTTCCCTTCATGGTCTGTCTCTATCTGAATAGAGCTGACCATAATCTTGAGGGTCTCTTTGCCGCTAGAACTTGATGTCAACTTGGTGCGCAACTTTAGATCCCGCATTTTGAGTTGGCTCTGTCTTCTTTTTAGAGCAATGGACCATGTTGATTGGAAAGGGATTAGCATCCAATTGCATCGTTGGCTCTTCTGCGAATTTCAATCGACCGTCTTCTATAGCCGATTGTATCTGTTGTCGAAAAAATATTGCAATCATTAGTATTATCGGAAAAAATGATGCCATTTGCAATACCTTCGCTTTTTAATCTCATCAGCCGATAGTATAACATGTCCCTTAGACAACCGTATTATCTTTTCTTGTAGCAATAAATCAAAAATACGGTCACACTTTGAGACATCAAAAGAATATTTTACTTCCGTCCGATTCTTGGTCGGCTTAAGCCACAAACAGGCTAAAGATTTTAGAACTTTTAACCCACTCGGCTATATTTACTTTAGCCTCATTGTCCTAAGATGAATCTTTTGACTCATATTCGACAAGATTAACGTTGGCCTTATCCTTTTCTTTTTATTATTATTATTATTATTATTTTGAATTTATCCCTAAAGCCCCTATTATCGGTGAAACGGTATTCTTGAGCCGATACCTGATGCAGAAGATGACTTAAATCGATAATCTCTTGTGCACCAAATTGTTCGTTCAATTGGGGTACCAACCCCTCGAAGGCCAAATTGGCTAACTGGTTGTCAGGCAAAGTGACACTGAAACATGAATTTTTGATTTCCCTGAATCTCTTAACATAATCACCAACTGATTGTCAGAATTTCTGTCGGACAGAACCTAAATCTGAAATTCTGAGTTCTAAATTTCCACAGAAAAAGTATTCATGGAATCGGCTTTCCAAATCGATCCACGAATTGACTGAATTCGAAGGTAACGGTGTGAACCATGTAAAAGCTGCCCCTGATGATGACAACAAGAACAACTTCGTCCTCAACCCATCAAAGTGGGTTGCCTCGCCACATTGTGCAATAAACCACCCGATGTGTTCTAAGGTGGTGGTTGAATCGTCTCCCGAGAATTTTGCAAAATTAGGGACTTTGAAGTTATTAGGGTACAAAATACGATCAATGTGATCAGGGTACGACTTCCGATAGCCAGTTACCCTACCCTTTGGCTGTATGCCGAATTGATCTGGTAATACCACATCAATTTGATCGGCCAATTCCGTACTGGACAATGGTGAGTTGGGGGCTTGCCAATTATGATCATAACTGGTGTGCTGCTCCCCAAGCGCAGGCTCAGGTTGATATGGCACCTGAGCTGACAGAGGATGATAAGGCTATTCATAGCCCATGTTCGGCCTTCTAGCCATCGGCTCTAGCAAATAAACAAAGGGTTCTGAGTAGATCACAATCCTATATGTGGCCGTATTCCTCTGTAGAATCGACTCAATGTATATGGACGCATAAGGGTTTCAATCGGTTGTGAAACTAGTTGTGGATAGATGTAGAACGGAGCCGATGGTGGAAGGCTGGCCTGGGAATCCAACTTAGCACCATCGTTATATGCTTGATAATATACAACCCCACTTGCATGAGGGTCTCGTGGCAATATTACGATCGACTGAGTTGGCATCATAATAGGAGTCGGAGCCGATGATTTTGGATCGGCTACTAGCACAGGGCTCTGCGTATTTGGCACTACCGAATAGACCGAGTAATTTAGTAGAGCTTGCATTGGATCTAGCAGATTTCAGTCGATGCTAACTCTTGAGCCACATCTTTGACACTATTAGCTATCATCGTCTTGAGAGTCGTTTCTAGAGCCAATGACTAATTTACCAAAGTATGGTGCACAGATTGATTAATCATATCAGATAATTCAGCTTGTGTAGGTATGTTTCGACTTACAGGTCTATTGTCCAACACAACGGCGGCCTCGGTGTCCCAAATAAATTGACCGTCGGCAACACAGTTTTTTGAGTAACACCACGTCAGGTTTTCTGGTAGCAGTTTAGCATCATCTCTTCAAGCTCGGCCTTCCGAGTATCAATGTCTTTGCGCTGCTCCGGCTTCAGATCGTCCATTGTTGAGACAATTACAGCATCAGAGACGACATAGCGGGTGGAATCGACTTGCCTGAGAAAGACATCGTGTTCCACTTGTCGCGCCAAAAGTGTGTCGGTGCTGAAAAATATGATGAAGGATTGATTGACTCAAACACACGTAAACGCTAGGTTTAACTTTGGTCCATAGCGTGCCAGCCGATTTGATCCTGCAATCGGCAAGAAAAATATAATCTAAACAACTATTTTAGCCAATTAGGTCTTTTATAAAGATCGCATCTAAATAGCTATTTGGCCAATTAGATTGTAAGTAATGATAATCTAAATACCTTGTTACGGCTTATTAGATGATTTGATAAAGGTAGATTTTCTCGAAAAAGGCGATACAGAGAAAGGTGTAATCAGAGATGATCAACAATCGACGGTGTACAACTTTATTGATAAAAAACAAACTACAAAGAGATTCTAAATTACAGAGGCTACTCCTAATCGATGGAAAGTAAATAAAAGTATATGCTAGTTGTTTAATTGATTGTTGTTTTTTTTTCTTAGCTCATCTCGGGTTTTTTTTATAGTGTGTAGGCCGATCGTATCCTTCTCCGATCCATCCCAAACCATGAACCGTATCGGCCTCTATCTGTTTGTAGATAAAATTTCTTATTCAAACTGATGTTAACTAGATAACTAAATTTGACTTAACCTTACAAATCAGCCATACACTTTGTGCTAACATATCGGCCTCAACATCCGAAATAAAAATTCCTCCTTGAGCCAATATGAGTTAAAATCCTCATCCACCAAATCGGCTTTTACTACTAAATAGGTCGTACTTGCCAAAATCGGCTATAAGCGGTATATCTTGGTGTCAACAGCATCGTAATACAGTGCAGCTCAAATTGACTCGCATTGTCAGTGGTGAACATGCCAGTCTCCTGAAAATTGCATAGTTGTGGCCATGTAAGTACATCTTTTTGCCAATTATCGTTACACATTAACTGCAACATTAGTTTATGCAAGTTTGTTTTCTTTTGATTATCCTGACCATTTTCTCCTTCTGTCCGGTGGCAATGCGCCATTTGGCACGACAGACAACTGAATAAACCACTAAAAATATGCCCCACAGATAACTTAGACAAATAAACTAATTGCCACCTCAACAGATCCAAAGACTATTTTTCATGTACATCATACAACTAAACAAAGTCAGATCTCTGTTCTTGATATGGCAAATGCAATCTCAAGTTCTCAACTCCAACCCTTCTCCTACCCAGATGTTCAGCATTCAGCAGGGTTGAAAAGTCGCACTACCGAGATCAGAAAGTGTCGGAGATAATCATGGATTCCTCCATATCCAATCTTTTCATATAAAGTCTTTTCATACTCGGAGTATATTTTGGCTATATAAGCCACCCCTTTGTACATGTACACTGAACCAAAATAATGGAATTTTCTCCCGTAGTTTTTTTCCCGTGAGGGTTTTTCACGTAAATAATCTTGTGTCTCGTTTGCTCTTTCTAACCTTAATAAGTGGTATTGGAGCACACATACGCGGGATTGTCGATCTACTACAGCCGCTGACCCACGCGTTGTCGATTGCCACACCTGCACCGCCATCCCACAGTAGCCACCCCAACATTGCTCGGTCACACCGCCACATCGGCTCCTTAGGCCGATCGTGCCGCCCTAAGGCCCCGACGCCCCCCCATCATCCGCGTCGACTTCCATCAACTTTGGCCTCGTGCTGGCCTGCCCGTCTTCTGCGTTGGTTGCTCAGACCCGTGTCGCCGGCCTCCTCGGCTCTGGCCAACCCCGCGTTGTCGCGCGACGCAACACCTCCTTCCTGTTCGTGTTGGCCCGTGAGGCCCGCGTCGCTCCAGCCTCAGGCTGCCTCGCCCGAACCACCCGTCACCTCACCGTCCACTAGCTACCTCAGCCAGTCCCACCTCTAGCCACCGACGTTAGCGTAGGCTCCCCGCCACCTGCCTCGAGAATGCCCCAATGACGCCTGTGACCGAGCCACATGAGAAATAGCCCTCCAGACTTCAAATAGATCTCACAACCGGGTTTCAATCCAGCTTTGGCTCTAGCTTAGAGCGGCTCCGGCTCTTTGGGTTTGCAGAGTAGCTTCGGCTTCTATTTTTTTATCCAACTCCTTTGGCTTCTTCAACTTCGGCTCCAGCTCCGACTTCTGGCTTTAGATCGGGTCTGGCTCTTCGGTTGAAATTGCTACGTGCACCCGAAGCGTACCAGGAAGGTTTTTCAGAATCTACCACATATTTTTTGATCTGCAATTTTCTCCACCATGTCATCTACTAAATTTGACATTGAGAACAATGGCAAGATCAGTTTCGCTATATGACAGGTTCAAATGAAAGCCGTTGTCACATAGGTAGGTGTTAGGAAAGCATTGCTAGCTAAACTGGCGATCATGGCAGATGATCAATGGGAGGAACTTGACCAAAAAGCTCTCTCTGCCGTACAACTCAGTTTATCTACAGATGTTCTGCGTGAAGTCATTAATGAGACTTCTGTCGCAAAACTATGGCAGCAATTGGAAGCTTTGTACATTAAGAAAAGTCTCGCCAACAAATTGCGTTTCAAAGAACATCTGTACACAATTCGTATGGCAGAAGGTACCTCTATACAATCTCATATTAATGAGTTCAATTATCTCATCATTGACCTTGAGAAATTAGAGGTGAAAATTGATGATAAAGATAAGGCTATTATGTTGGTCGTGTCTTTGCCTTCTACCTTTAAACATTCCAAGGAAATTATGCTTTATAGCAATCATGACACCATTAGTTTTGAGAACGTTAAATCAAATTTATTGTCCAAGGAAAAATTTGATATTGATTCTCGTTCTGAAGTTAAGGCTGAGGGGTTAATTGCAGAGGTAGATCTCAACAGGAAGACAATTTTTATATATCAAAGTCTAGATCTAAATCAAGAGACCATAAATTTAGAAATTTTTGCCATTATTGCAATACACCAGGTCAGGATATTTCTCATTATTTCAAGTTGAAAAATAAGACAGAAAGAGACAAAAAAACATAATCTAAAAAACCTATTGAGGCTACTAGTCTTGTTGAAAATGAATCTGATGGTAAGGTTCTAATCATCACTTCCAATTTGAGGAATCAAACTGCATGGATTGTTGATTCAGCTTGCACTTTTCATATCTTTCCATTTAAAGATTGGTTCTCTACTTATGATTCTGTTGGTAGTGATGAAGTTGTGATTGCTCATGAGTCTCCACTTGAAATTATTAGCATTAGTTCTATTCAAATTAAAACACATGATGGCATTGTTAGGAGCCTTACAAATATTCGCCATGTCCCGAGAATGAAAAGAAATATTATTTCTTTGGGCACCATAGAATCTTTGGGTTATAAGTATATCAGTGAAAATGGTGTTCTTAAGATTTCAAAAGGCAACCTTGTTGTTATCAAAGCCAATAGAATCAATAGTTTTATTACTTGCAAGGACCTACAGTTACAGGTTCTACAGTTGTTTCTACTATTGCATCGGACCCTCACATCACCAAGCTTTGGCATATGAGCTTGGGTCATATGAGTGAGAAAGGTTTGCATCTCTTATCCAAGAAAGGACTTTTAACTGACATTGGCAAACTTGATTTCTGTGAGCATTGTGTTTTTGGCAAAGAAAAGAGGGTCAATTTTACTATTTCAACTCATCAAACTAAGAGAATTTTTTATTATGTCCATTTTGATCTTTGGGGTCGTTTTAGATTTCCTTCTATTGGAGGTTGTGAGTACATGATAACTTTTATTGATGATTTTTCTCACAAAGTTTGGGTTTATTTCTTGAAACATAAGCATGAAGCTTTTTCAGTGTTAAGAATTAGAAAGTTTTGGTAGAAAATCAATCTGGCAGGAAAATTAAGAAACTTAGAACTGACAATGGATTGGAATTTTGTAGTAGATCAATTTTGTCCTAATCATGGTATTGCAAGAAAGTGAACTATTCCAGGAAAGCCTCAGTAGAATGGTGTGGCAGAGCGTGTGAATCATACTCTTCTAGAAAGAGCCTGTTGCATGCTTTCAAATGCAGGTTTATGGGATAAGCGTGCGTTGTGGGCCGAGACTGTTTCTACAGCTTGTTTTTTTGATTAATCGCTCTCCCAATTTTGCCATTAATTTTCAGCTTCCAGAAGAGGTTTGGTCAGGTAAACCAGTTAATTATTCCAATTTGAGAATTTTTTGTTGTCTTGCATATGCTCATGTTAATGATGGAAAATTAGAGCTTAGAGCAAGAAAATGCATATTTGTTGGGTATGGTTCTGGTGTCAAAGAATATCGTTTATAGTGTTCTGATTCTCACAAATTAATCATTAGACGTGATGTTACTTTTCATGAAGATGTTTTACTCTCATCGGGTAATGATAATGTTGGTTGTTCATCCACAAGTGAATCTGAAATTTCTGAAGCTACTGCAAGAAATGCTAACTTTGAGGTAGTTTTATCTACAATTGATAATGATTCTTCTACTTGTTCAACTTCATAACCAATTTTAGCATCTCCTAGCACTAATGATCATTGTATTGCTTGAGATAGACTAAGGAGGAATATTCAATTACCTGCTAGATATCGTGACACTAATAATATGGTCTGTTATGCTCTTCTTGCTATACAAGATATTTGTGATACTTTTGAACCTTCTTATTCTGAAGCTATCTGATGTGAAAATTCTTCTATGTGGTTGACAGCTATAAATAAAGAAATTGAGAGCCTTCATAAAAATTGTACATGTGATTTGGTTGAACTTCCACAAGGTAAGAGACCTTTAAAGTGCAAATGGCTATATAAAAAGAAGGATGATATTTATGGAGTTGAACCAGCAAGATGGAAAGCCTATTTAGTGGTAAAAGGTTTTGACTAAAGAGAAGGTATTGCCTTTAATGAAAATTTTCTCCTATTGTATGCCACTCATCCATTCGGGTTATGCTTGCTTTTGTTGATTTATTTGATTTGGAATTAGAGCAACTTGATGTTAAGATTGCTTTTTTACATGGAGATTTAGAAGAGGAGATTTTTATGACACAACCTGAAGATTTTGCTACTCTTGGAAAAGAGGATTTAGTTTGTCATTTGAAGAAGTCTCTTATGGTGTTAAACAAGTTCCTAGGTAGCGGTATAAAAGGTTTGATTCCTTTATGATTGCACAACAATATTGTCGTAGCAATTATAATAACTGTGCTTACTTTAAACAAATTCTAAATGAATATTTTGTTTATTTGTTGCTCTATGTTGATGACATACTTATTGCTTCTCATAACAAGTCACTGATTAAACAGTTAAAGGCTCAACTTAGTCATGAATTTGAGATGAAAGATCTTGGTCTAGCTAAGAAAATTCTTGTGATGGAAATTCAGCGTGACCGCAAAGCTGGTACATTATTTCTATCTCGGAAAAGCTACATTGAGAAGATTCTAGATAAATTTAATCTAAGTGATTGCAAACTTGTTTCTACACCTATTGCCTCACACTTTAAATTATCTTCAAGGCAGTATCCTACTAATGAAGAAGATAAAGACTATATGTCTCGTGTTCCTTACTCTAGTGCAGTTGAAAATCTCATGTATGCTATGATTTGCACTAGACTATATTTGGCTCATGCAATTAGTGTGGTTAGTAGATTTATGTATAATCCTGGCAAAGAGCATTGGAATGCTGTTAAGTGGATTCTTCGTTATTTGAAAGGAACTTCTAATTTTGGCTTGATGTTTGATAAGAATAAAGTGAAGATAAATAATGTTGTTGGGTTTGTTGAATCTGATTATGCTGGTAATCTTGATAAAAGAAGGTCAACTTCTGGATATATTTTCTATTTATGTGGTTCTGCAGTCAGTTGAAAAGCATCTTTACAGCCTATTGCAGCTCTTTCTACTACTGAAGGTGAGTATGTTGCTTCTACTGAAGGTGTTAAAGGCTTTGGTTATGAGGTCTGGTTTCTGAACTTTGTATTTCATAGGAAACTATTTCTGTTTATTGTAATAGTCAGAGTGCCATTTGTTTGACCAAGAATGATATGTACCATGCCAAGACCAAGCACATTGATATCAAGCACCACTTTATCTATGATATTGTTGTTGAAGGACAAGTTGTTGTGGGTAAGATACATACTGATGACAATCCTGCGGACATGCTCACGAAAGCACTTTCAAATACCAAGTTCAAGCATTGACTGGACTTGGTATTCATGGTTCTTAATTATCCTTCGGGGTTTTCTAGAGATAATTTCATTATGGATTTTGAGTCAATGGGAGGTTTGTTAGATATAATCGCGGATTCCTCAATATCCAATCTTTCCATATACCAAATATTTCCATACTCCGACTCTATTTTGGCTATATAAACCACCCCCTATATACATGTACATTGAACCAAAATAATGGATTTGTCTTCCATAGTTTTTTCTCGTAAGGGTTTTCTACATAAAAATCTTGTGTCCTGTTTGCTCTTTCTAACCCTAATAGAAAGGTACCTCCTCTCCTCTTCACTAAGGAAAATAAAAGGCAGCAGCAAGATAGGGTAGAAAAGGAGGAGAAACCCTTTAGTCAGTGGAATCAGATTTGTCGAGTGCATCACTAGCTGTTGCTGCTGCAATCTGGAAAGAACAAGTGGTAGCCTAATAACATGACAATTGGTACCTTCGTTCCAAACCTGAGGAATCTAAGATAAGAGATATATTCCTAGTCTTGAGTAGTATTTCTACCATTCCTCGTCATCCAAAGCATGACACAGAAGTAAAGGGCGTCATCTTACAGGAGATGTTAGCTTAAAGATTTGTTTAAACATTCATATATGCTGTGCATGTATTAAACTCACTTCATCCATACTTTGTGTATTAGAATGAAATATCTAGGCTGTCTGTTTGTTCTATATTTCTTTTTTCAGACGACAATTAAGAAAATCTCTGTTAAACCCCTTTTGTTTTTTTATCAACTGTTAAAGATTGCAGACGGTAATATTCGTAAAGGAAACAAAGATTTACGGTTTCAGCTGCAAATAACTGAGATTGGTGAGAAAGAATCAGTACTGAATTGTCTGAATACGGCAAATCTAGCAAGCATCCACTAGGTTTTGTGATTTTATTCGATGAATCGATCAGAATAACAGAATCACAAGCTTTTCCTACCTCCATTGCACTAACAGTAATGAAGGATCCCCTCATCCATATCTCCTGAGATAGCAAGTTGCAACACCCTGAAGGAACTCTGTAGAAACTCAAGTGTGTCTATTTGCATGATCCCTCATCCCATTTTCAGCTACTTTCCCACCTTATTCGCCATTATCTATTAGATTCTAAGCTAAAGAAAAAGTTGCTAACCTTTCTCTAACCTTTGCAAGGAGAAAATGCTAGGATTTGTAGACCTATCAAGAAATGTCACACCACATAAGTGTACTTGTGTAGAATATTGTCGAAGGTTAGAAATCGATAATAAACTTATACTTTCGGGTACCTTCGGGTTAGCAAAGTCAAGCACAAAATCAAAGGCGCACGATGTAGACAGGTTCGGGCCCCCTAGCAGAGTAACACCCTACGTCCTGTGCGGATGATATGTGTATATGAAATATGGAATACAGAGCAACATGTTTAGCCCTAGTTACAAGGAAGATTGAACTTAGGCTAAGGTTAAGCTAGGGTTGGAGGTTGACAAAGCACGGGTCGCCGACTCCTGGTTGCTCTGCGTAAAAACTCTAAAAAATCTTCTCTTCTTCTAGTCTGGAAGTCCTGCCCTGAGGAAACCTACCCCTAGCCTTATATAGTCGAGGTAGCCTTGCCCCAAATCGAGTCATAGTCGGTTTGGAGTACCGGATCGTAGTCGATGAGGAGTCCATCATCGCGTGATCTTCGCAGCATATCCAAACTTCCCTGGATACTAGACGTACTCGAGTCGGTTTCCTCATAACGGGAACATGATCGAGTACTTCCTAATACGGAATTATCCATTCCACGTATATTTTATCCCATAGAACTGGGCCCGTGATATCTGGAATTTCTATATGCCGTTAGAACATATCCTTCACGTATCCTTCGCGGACACATACCCCATGTTTAGATATTCGACAGTAGCCCCCGAACTCTATTCAGCGGAGGGTCCGCTTAAGCGCTTGGTCGATTACTACCAAGCCCTAGCTTGGTCGAGTAATGCCTCGCCTGCTTGTCGTCGAACGATTCAAGTAGATTGGGAATCGCTGAGTATCGAGTAGGGATGTGCTGGGTCGAGCGCCCTGCCATCAGCCTATATCGAGTCCTCAAGGTAACCGCAAGTTACTCGATATCGACTTATCGACTCAAATCTGAGCAGAGTTGGAAAAAATTCAAAAAATCTAAACGTTGGGTAGTTGAGCATTTATTGCTCTCATCTGCAACGACAAGATGAGTGCAGCGCCATCATTCCGCCTTTCGCGCCGATCGAAGCACCATGCCACGGGGAATGAACTGTTCGCCTGGAGAGAAGATTTTGGCCTATAAATTCTCAGATCTAGAATTGTAGCCATTCCCCTCCTTCTCGCCTCCAGCCTTACTCTCGAAATCTCCATTGTGCCCCTTAAGCCCTAGCATCGTCACCTTCAAAGAATCTATCCCACATCTTCCTCAATGGAATTCAACCCTTCAACCAGTGCCAGAGTTGCTCTATTGCCGAAGAAGAGACCCGAGACAGCCGAAGCGGTCTTCGAGGATGAGGCCCTCGAGAGGGTGTGGCAGAAGTCGATCATGATGGAGAAGCGCCTTGCTGAGCTAGAGAAGGATGGCTTCGTTCCTCCATGGGATTTCTTCTACTGGAGGCCATCACAAGGTGAACTGTATCCCACCCCCGAGAATAAGGATGAGACCGTTGTGTTTGAGGCCTTTTTCGGCTGCGGACTCAGCTTTCCCTCTTCTCTATTCTTGCTTTCGGTCCTTGAGTTCTATCAGATTTAGCTTTTCCACCTGAGCCCTAATTCGATCACGATGCTCAGCGTGTTTATCCATCTTTGTGAGGCTTTTCTAGGTATCCAGCCCAGCCTCAATCTGTTCCGTCACTTCTACAATCTAAAGAGGGCGACAAAGAACGAAGTTGTTGGGGGCACCGGTTTTCATCTCTGCAATGGCATGTCGAATTCATATATTCTTATCCCCGTTACATCCTCTTGGCAGTAGGACTAGAAGAAACGGTGGTTTTACATCACCTCTTCAAACACCGTGAACTTCCCTCTAGCTTACCGAACACTCTTCCTCCATCCGATTGACCTCTGGACAAAAGTCCCTCCTTTGACCGCCCGAAATGCTTATTATGTCCAGAAGATCGAGGAGCTGAGGAAAACCGGGCTGACTGGGTGGCATGTCGCTAGAGACTTCCTCACACGCCGGTCGAGCCCGCTGAAGAGCCGGGATCACTTGGCCTAGGACTACTCCGAAGTCGATGATGCCACCAGGGACAATCCTGGAAGTAAGTACCTATAATATCTTGATTTCTTTGCTTTAGTCGATGAGTGGTGAGCTAACTCATTGTTTGCCAAATTTGTCGGACTCGGATATCTCCTCCAGGCTGAGCAAAATATTCCAAGGCTCAAAACCTGGTGCTTGTGGCATCGAAGCGTATTCACTCGCCAATCCTCGGCCGGAGGTAAGTACTACATCGTGGCTTGTAATGCATTGTCCGTGCATCTGTCATCCACCTTAACCCAAAACATTTCCTCAGGAAACCAAGTTTGATGATGAAAGCGCGTCGATTGAGGGAGTCATCAGCCTGGAGGATGACGAACCGATCCAAGACGATGATCAAGCATCGGGCTCTGTCCTCGTCGACATCGTTCCTCCCTTGGTCGATCCAGCGCCTATCATCGACCCAAGCGAGGGTAAGGCGGCTCTAGAGCAAGAGGCTACTGAGTGTAACATCCCAAATTTTGTTTTTTGGATTTAATATGATTTTTTTCTTTGTTATTGAATTTTTGAGGTATTATTTAATTCATTTTGGAATTTTTGAATAAAGCCTTTTTCTATCTTTTAATCATTCAGAGAAAATTATTAATGATCTTTGGTGGGAAATATTTTATTTAAGCTCCAAATATCCCAAAGTATTTTCTGGAATTTTTCAGGATTTTTCCTGGTATTTTTGCTATGAATTATGGCTTTATTATTTATCTGAATTATTTTAATTCGAAAATGGTTTAAAAATCGGTTGAATAGTGTTGGGCCGAAATTCATCAATCCGGCCCATTAGTCCGCGCTGCAGCCCAACCGCGTCGGCCCGTGTGGCCTTCTCCATCAAAACCCTAGGATCGTGACCATCGATCGAGATCCAACGGTCGTGCCTTCTCCGCGTTGCCTCGTGTTGCTAGCCGTCGATCGTCGCCGAATGGACGACCGTGATCGTGCCACGTCGCCCATCCATATCCTCGCTGGATTCCATCGTCGTATCTGAGCGAACCTCGTTTCGCACGAGATTCGCGAAAGTCGAGGCCGCTATTTAATGTGCCGCCGCCACCTCTGTGTTGCGCACCCCGAGATGCACCCATAGCCCTAGAGCATACCAGCGGAGACGCCGTCTTGCGCCCGTGCAAGCTCACCGTAGTTGCCACTTTGTGCCGCTGCCGTCTTGAGTCCGAGGAGGATCCGGAGGAGCTTGTTCCAAAGCCAGAGAGTCAGGGATCAGTGTCGTCCAACGAGACCCCTGGTCATCGGAACAAGTTTGCCCCGATGCCGCATCATCCGTTGCAGTGTCCACCTGGAGGCCCGCATCTAAGATGTCTTAGTGACTAGGTAGAGTCTTGAGTTTATTAGTAGTAGTGACTCAAGTGTTCGAGTCGCATAAGTTTAAGTTTAGAGTTTTGCCATTAGTCGATTAGAGATGCTTGATTATCTTAATGAGAGTTTTTATGGTCTTTTTGAGTGTGCAGTATGCGTTGCATTGCCCTTAGGCACTTGTGAGCAGCCATACCAAGTATTAAATAAAGTTAATATATGTAGAGTTTGAGTTAAAGCTTTTCCCCGCATAAGATCTTATATTATTTGTCTATGCTATTTACCTATTTTCTCTAAACCTTGGAGTAATCAGCAAATGGTTCAGACTCGCGGAAACAACGGAGCTAGTGGAAGTGGAAACCATCAGAATGAGTCACCAATTCCTCAAGCAGCGCCACCAGTTGATATGAGCAACTTTGGAGCTTTTCTTGCTGCGCAAACTCAGCTTATGCAGACTATGATGAAGCAAATGCAACATTTCACTAATCAAGCAGTCACCAATAATGCAAATCAAGCTGCTAATAATGGGAATCGTCCATTCTCGAAGCTGTCAGACTTCATGAGAACCCATCCGCCAACTTTTTCTGGGAATGCTAACCCAATTGAGGCTGACGATTGGCTAAGGACAATTGATTGAAAGTTGCATATCACCCAGTGTGAGGGAAATGAGAAGGTGCTCTATTCTTCTCATCAACTAGAAGGCATAGCTGCCGAATGGTGGGGGAATTACTGCGCATCACACGAGAATCCACAAGAGATCACTTGGGAAGAATTTTTTGCCGCTTTTTGTCAGTATCATGTTCCTGAAGGTGTCATGGACTTAAAGAAGGAAGAATTTAGACCATCAAGCAGGGAGGCCAGTCTGTGGCAGACTACCTGAACTGGTTCACTCAACTTGCTCGCTATGGACCTGAAGATGTAGCGGCTGATAAGGCAAGACAATCTCGCTTCATGAAAGGACTAAATTCAGGATTTTAGGTTGGGTTAATCACCCATAATTTTCTTGATTTTCAAGAACTGGTGAACAAGGCCCTTATTCTGAAAGACAAGCGCAAAGAGTTAGATGACAACTGCAAGTGCATGATAGCACAACAAGGAGCTTGCCAAGGACAGCAAAAATTGAGAGTTACACCGCAGCAGTTTGCCAGGTTTTAGCCCAAGGCAATTTTCAAGACGCCTTCTTCCGCACCTCGCCCCAATGGTCAGAATTTTCAGACACCTGTTCAGATCAATAACGCCCCGGGAGGAAATCAACAGTCAGCAGTCAGACGTTGTTTTAGTTGTAATGAGCCAAGGCATTTTGCCAATAACTGTCCAAAGAGAGGAGGTGTTACGCCTGTTCGCTTCAACCTTGGATCTACGCCGGCCAAGACGTCTGCACCAGGAGGAAACCGTGGAGCTGTTCAATCTGGAGTTATGACTCAAGCCACGGTGAGGGGTCGTGTTAATCATATCACGACTGATGAAGCCCAGGAAGCATCGGATGTTGTATTGGGTAAGTTTCTAGTTAATTCAGTACCCGCTACAGTTATATTTGATTCCGGAGCTTCGCATTCCTTTATTTCTTGGGATTTTGCTATTGGGAATGGGTTAGAAGTGATGAACCTTAAGTGCATGCTTTTGGTCCAATCCCCTGGATTAGAATTGCGATCTAACCTAGGATGTAAGGGAGTTAAGATGCTCATGAATGGAGTAGAGTTTCTAGTGAACCTTATTATTTTGGATACTCAATCATTAGATGTTATCCTTGGAATGGATTGGCTGTCTAAGCACAAGGTTGTGCTGGATTGTGGTAGAAGAGCAGTGTCAATTGAAAGCCCGAAAGGTGAAAGAGTGGAAGTCCAAGCAACTGCCATCCACAATGATCAGATGATGGTTAATAGTGCTAAAGCAGTGGTCGAGATGAAAAATGCTGAGCTGAAGGCACTCAGGGCCGACCTGGAAGCTACCAAGACTGAGGCCGAGAAGCAGAAGGGAAAGGCAGAGAAGCTAAAGACTGAGAAAGCTGCTGCTGACGCTGCGTGGCTCAAGGCCAAGGCTAGTCAAGACAAGGCAGAGGTGAGCAGGAAGGCGATCGAGGTCGAGAAGGCTACAGTAGATGCGACACTTGCCACTCTGCAGTCGGAGACCCTCGAGCAATGACCTTATCTGCACTTCTTGCGACTTCCCACGTGCTTGGCCTGGTGAAGAGCCACCATCCTGACCTGGACCTCTCGATATTGGACGAAGGGTTTGCGTGTGAGGCGAGCAGAGCTGTCGATCATATCAAGTCCTTCAGAGACCTTACAAAGAGGTCCATGGCCCAGCTGGAGCTATCTCTTGATGGTGATGACGACGATGCCAACTAGGACCCTTAGGCCAAGTCATGCTGATGTAAAAATTGAATCTTTGCTATTACTGTAGTCTTACGTGATAATACCAATTAATTTGCTTGTCCATTGTGCTTTGCCTACTATTTCCTTGTCGATGAAATAGAGTAGCACGAGTAGGTGTAAATCTGACTTAGCATTTATAGACCCTCAGTAAAGCACATACCTGATTGTGCCTGCACACAGGGCTAGAAAAACATTCATTAAACGCCTTAACTCCCGAGCGTATACTCGGAGAGGCCGCATGTAACATAAACACTATATTAGTTAAAGTAAAACTACATGGTTTTTGCAAGTCTTCATCGATCATATAACTTAGACTTTGTAGCAAACATGAACTTGCTGAGCAGCACATTTAGAATCGACTAGAGGCGTTGTCTCCCACCGGCCGCTGAGCATTAGACGTCTGACAATCTATTGCTCGTATGCGCACAGGATATAATCGCTCGTCGTCAGGTTCAGGCATGGCCACACTTTGATTTTGTTTGCTGACATGCTAAGTACACGATAGAGTAAATGCGTGCAAAACATCACATGTAAAAGAAATAAAGAAATTATGCCTACAGCGCTCTAGTCGATAACAGTATCGACCAGAAAATAGAATAAAGGTACAAAGTTACATGTAGCCCCCAACTCCTTACTCGATGACATGTCATCGGGTAGGGAGTAGAGTGACATAAGCATAAAGTCGTGATGTAGCCCCCGACTCTTTACCAGTTACTGGATTGAGCAAAAAGGAGTGAAGCATTAGCATCATAGATACCTGTTGCGACTCCGAACTCCTTATTCGATAGATGTATCGACTCAAGAATGAAGCCAGGTAGGTAAAGAATAAGATCGAGCGATGTAGCCCCCGATTCTCTACTCTATGGGTGAATCGATTAGATGGTAGAGCATATGCGTCAAAAATTGCATGATGTAGCCCTCGACTCTCTACTCGATTGCTGTATCGAGAAGAGAGCAAAGCGTAAGCATTAGTCATTATAGCCCTCGACCATATACTCGGGCGCATGAGCCCCTGAGCATTTTGGTGAGGCCCAGAAAAAATCCAAATGGTCGGAGTAGATGAACAATATAACTCCATTGCAGTGATTAAATTATGTTACAGTTTTTGCGCCCCTTTAGTTTCCACGTGGCACGTCATAAAGTAGCGTCTCTTCGGTTTTCGCACTTATGTGGAAGTGCAACAGACGTCTCGTGGATTGGGACTGATGCGAATTTTAACTGATTCGTTGCTGCAGTCTGACTCATTCTCAGAGCTATAAATAGACGGGACTCGTAGTCGTATGTCACAACTCATCTTCCTTCTTGCCCTTCTTCTCGCGACGCGTTAGCTCTTCAATGGCCTCCACTCCACCATCGTCCCTGTCTGTGATTATCCTTGGAGAGTCCCCTCCCCCTACGCCGCTAGCCATAGTTTCTCCGGGGAGGATCATCATCTCCTCCGATGAGGAGGAGGAGATCGACTAGGAGGGTATCGAGATGGAAGTTTGATCGGAGGAGGAAGAAGGGGTGACCAGCAAGCTAAACATCGCCGTCGAAGAAGATGATGCCACCCCTGCTTCCTTCGTGAGAGCAGATGCCACCGCCGGCACACGAGGAGAAGAAGGTGAAGCCATTGACGCCGAAGAAGGAGGTGAAGCTCAAAACAACTTCATCATCCCGGCGCTTTCGCCCTCCAAGCCATCCCGGTGCTCGGAGGCTTTTGACGACGAAGAGTTCTCCTTCTCCAGTGATAGGCGATCGGGTCTACGCGTCCTCCTCTGGTCCATACAGAGGGCGCAAACCCATCTTGGGGACCATCCTTTTCTAGTCCCCGTGGATGCAGGGGAGGCTGCACGATGCCTCCGAGTACAAGTAGTAGTAGAGTACATACTTTAAAATGTAGTAGTATAGCTTTTATTAGTAAAATTTTAATGAAATCGTACTTACCTGAATTTTGGCTGTGATGCACTATCTTTCTTATTCATGTATGAAATCTCCTCAGTTGATCGATGTTCCATGAGTTATCAAGTATCGCTCCTTTCGATGTCGATAGCCGTATCGATTCGGGTTGAGTCACTTCGACCACCACGTAGGGACCTTCCTACTTAGGCGATAGCTTATTACGGTTATCTTGCTTCTGCACCTTTCATAGTAGTAAGTCCCCGGCGGTGAGTGCTCTTTCTTGGATTCTCTGACCATGATATCTGCGCAAGGCTTGTTGATACTTGGCCGCTTGAATGGATGCCCGATCCCTGTACTCTTCAAGTAGATTTACATCATCAGTTCACACCTACTCCTGTTCCTCTTCCGAGTAGTTGTCCACATGAGGTGACTTGAATATTAACTCAGTCGAAAGCACAACTTCTGCCCAGTAGACTAAGTAAAACAGCATTTCACCAGTGGCTCAACTAGTCGATGTACGAGAAGCCATAGCACCGAGGGGAGTTCTTTCGCCCACCGGGTCGAGTAAGCCTTGAGCCTATCGAACACACGGGTCTTGAACCCCTGCAAGATCATGCCATTGGCATGTCCGACCTGACCATTACTCTGAGGATGAGCTACGGAGGCGAAGCAAAGTTTGATACCCAATTCTTCGCAAAAGGCTATGAAAGCATTGCTTTTGAACTAGCTACCATTGTCTATAATTACTCGATTAGGGATGCTAAATCGAGTAACGATACTCCTCATGAACTTCTTAGCCGCTTTTGAGGTGATGTTCCTGATGGGTTCGGCTTCGATCCACTTGGTGAACGTGTTGATGGCCATGAACAAGAACTTGTAACCTCCTTAGGCTATTGGGAACAGTCCCAAGATATCCAAGCCCCAGACGAAGAAAGGCCAAGATAGAGGAATAGTTTGCAGGGCCTGGGCTGGTCGGGTGGTTTGCTTGCGGTAAAATTGGCAGCTCTTGCACTTTTTCACCAGCTCGCAAGCATCCTGTAGGGCAGTTGGCCAATAGAACCCCTGTCGAAAAACTTTTTCGACTAAGGTTTGATAGGATGCATGGTTGCCGCACATGCCTCTATGGACATCGAGCAATATATTATTGCCCTCTTCCTGAGTGATACACTTCATCAAGATTCCGTTACTCCACTTTCGGTAGAGCTTGTTGTCTACCAATGCGTATAGCTTGAACTTATGCGCAATTTTCTTGGCTAAGGCATCATCGTCAAGGATCTCTCGACCTTCGAGATAGGCCTGGAATGGAGTCATCCAAGTTGGCTCGCGTTCGAGTAGTGCAGCTTCCGTGTTTGCAGGTTCTGCCTCGCTGACTCGACCAAACTGCTAGTCGAGTTGGGCAACATCTGCCTCCCGTACAGGGGAGATGGATGGTTTGAGGAGTTTCTTGACGAAGACTCCAGCGAGCGCCGATGAATAGGACGAAGCGAGCCTGGCAAGCTCATCGGCGGCGGAAATATCACATCGCCTGATATGCCTTACCTCGAGCCCCTCGAATTGCTGTTCTAGCTTGCAAACCTCGTTCAGATATACCGCCATGTTGTCGTCCGAGCACTGGTACTCCTTTTGCACTTGGTTCACGACTAGCTGTGACTCCCCTTTCACGAGTAATCGTCTGATGCCAAGTGATACAGCCATGCGAACCCCGTTAACCAGTCTCTCGTATTCTACAACATTGTTCGAAGTTTGAAAATCGAGTAGGATAACATATTTAAGCTCCTTACCTATCGGGGATTTGAGCACAATACCAACCCCCGAGCCCTGAAGCGTGAGCGACCCATCGAAAAACATAGTCTAGTGGTTATCGACCACCTTGTGCTCCTTTTCCTCGATCTGCGTCCATTCCACGATGAAGTCCGCTAAGACTCCTGACTTGATGCTGGTTCGTGGAGCGAAATCAATCTTGAACTCGTTGAGTTCGACCGGCCACTGCGTAATTCACCCTATCGCCTCTCGGTTGCGTATTACCTCCTTGAGCGGATGCATCATCATAACCGTAATCTTATGAGCCTGGAAGTAGTGTCGCAGCTTTCGAGAAGTCATCAGGACAGCGTACAACATCTTCTGCACCTAAGGGTATCGCTGCTTGGCATCATGCGAGACCTCGCCCATGTAGTACACCGGCTTCTGGACCTTGGCCTTTTTCTCGGGGCAATCTCACTCGATCGCTAGGACTGTGCTTACTACTTGAGGGGTAGCTACAATGTACAAAAAGAGCTCCTCTTTTTCGTTAGGCGAGGTTAAAACTAATGGAGATGATAAGTACCTTTTGAGATCTTCGAAAAGCTTCTACTACCTCCTTGGTCCACTCGAAAGTGTCCTGCTTCTTTAGTAACTTGAAGAAGGGTAGCCTTCGTTCGCCCATCTGAGAGATGAATCGACTAAGGGCTTCGATGCAACCCGTGAGCTTTCGCATTTCCCTCAGCGTCCGTGAAGAAGGCATCTGGTCGATGGCCTCAATTTTGCGCGGGTTGGCCTCGATGCTTCGACTAGACACCAGAAAACCGAGAAGCTTGCCGAACGGAACGCCGACTGTTCACTTCTCGGTGTTGAGCATCATCTGATACTTCTTGAGGTTGCCGAATGTCTCCTCGAGGTCGCTAATTAAGTGTTCCCGGTTTTCGACTTGACTACGATATCATCGATGTACGCTTCCACATTGCGCCCGATTTGGGACTTCAAGCAGTTTTGAATACATCGTTGATATGTAGCACCAGCACACTTTAAACTGAAAGGCATCTTAACATAATAGAATACACTAATGGGAGTAGTGAAAGCAGTTTTCTCCTCATCTTCTTCAGACATGCTAATTTGGTGATACCCCGAGTAGGCATCTGGAAAACTTAGCAGCTCACAGCCCGCAGTAGAACCCACTATCTGGTCGATGTGGGGAGAGGAAAAGGATCTTTAGGACAAGCCTTGTTGAGGTCAGTGTAGTCGACGCACATCCTCCACTTACCGTTGGGTTTCTTGAGGAGGATAGGGTTCGCCAGCCACATCAGGTGACGAACCTCTCGGATGAAGCCAGCCTTTAGGAGTTTGCTGACCTCCTCTTGTATTGCCTGCTTCCTGTCTTCCGTAAATCTTCGCTGCTTTTGCACCACAGGCCTGGCGCTAGGTTCCACAGCTAGTCGATGCTCGATCACCTCCTTAGGGACCCCGGGCTTGTCAGACGGTTGCCACGCAAACACGTCGTGGTTTGCCTGAAGAAAGGCGACGAGCTCGAGTTCCTATTTGGGGTCAAGGTCAACGCCCACCTTGATCATCTTGGAAGGCTCTGATGGGTCTAGGGGCACTGTCTTCATGCCTCCATCGGTCTTCTTATCTGCAGAGATACTCGGCCATCTACAGGCTCTTCCTGTCGCATCGAAAACGTAGCATGCTGGTCCCCTTGATTATAAGGACTCATTTTGGCGCCAGCATCTTGATGGTCTGATATGCATAATGCACCACAGCCATGAACTTGGCTAGCATTAGGCATCCTAGGATCACGTTGTAGGCGGTCTCAAAATCCACCATGTCAAAGAGGATCTTTTCGGTGCGGAAATTGTCTAGTATGCCAAAAGTGACAGGTAGCTCGATCTGGCCAAGGGGCGTCGATGATGAACGCGGAGTTATGCCATGGAATGGCTCGACTCTAGCTTTGATCTCTGTCTGGGGAATCCCCATGTTCTCGAGCGTTTTCGCGAAGAAGAGGTTTAACAAACTACCTCCATCGATCAAGGTTCAAGCGACCTTAGCATTGACGATGGTGGGCTCGACCACCACTAGGTATCGACCCAGATGTGGGACCACGGCTGGGTGATCCGACTGGTCAAAGGTGATATCGGTACTTCTGACCACTTGAGAAATCTAGGGAGAGCTGGTGTGTCCAGGTTGACCTCCATTTCAACTGTCTTGTAGTGCCTCTTGAACTCATACGTGGTAGATCCTCCGAAGATATATGCAATTTGTGATAAGCCCCGTGGTATTTGGGCTTGTCGTCCTGGGGCTTCTCTTTGGCCTGCTCGACCCCGCGCTCAGCGAGGGTAGCTTTGAGTTCCTCCTGGACCTTGTTGCTGATCACCTGACACTCGTCGAAGTCGTGTTTGTCCGTGTGATGGACTGGGCAGTATTTGCCTCCCTCACAGCTTCAACCTTTGTTGTCACCAGTGTTACGTGCTTTGCCCCTTTCGATCGCAGCTATGGTGGAGTCACATTTGTGCTTCTCCATGCGGTTCTTATTCCTCTTCGCCCCCTACTTTGATGACTCGGGCTTGTCGTCGCCAGACTTGGGGTCGTCAAGATGGTCTTGAGCCTCGACATGTATGGCGTATTTGTCCACCAACTCGAAGAGCTCCTTGGTGGTTCAGATGTTTCGAGTGGCAAGCTTTCCTTTTAACTCCCTATCCTTGACACCATTCTCGAAGGCCACTATGACTGCCTCATTGAGATGTCTGGGATCGAGTTGTGCTTGTCGCTAAAGTGTCGAATGAAGCCACGCAACGACTTAGCTGGCTTTTGTATCACCTGATGCAAGTCGCTGCGCATTCTGGGGCGTTCATACGTGCCTTGGAAATTGGCGATGAAATGGGCCCGCAACTCCACCCATGAGGATATCGAGTGAGCTAGAAGGTTGAGCAACCACGACCTTGCTGCACTATCCAGGGTGGTGAGCAGGTAATTAGCCATCACCTTCTCATTTCCCCTAGCAGCCCTCATGACTATAGTGTAAATCTACAGCCACTCGATGGGGTTGATTTTGTCCGAGTACTTCTCGATGGGGACTGGCTTGAACTTATCCGGCCACCTAACTGCGCGTAGCTCAGGGGTGAAGGCCTTGCATGCTTCATCGACATAATCGGGGGTCACCTGCCACAGACCTTGTCGAGGAGGGAGCCTGCACCATACAGGGAGCGGCCCCTCGAGGGCGGAGATTCGCCCCATCGGGCCCGGTGCACGGGAGATTGGCCCCTCAAAGGTGGGGGCTCGTTTTCCCATAGCTCGCGGTCTTCCTGGTCGTGTTCCTCCCTTCGATCACGAAGGATGTCACGCAAATCTTGTCGGTCATGAGGAATACGATCTCGGAGATCCTTGGGACGCCCCCGATGGGGGTTAGTGCGAACCGACCTGGAAGCGTGTTGTTTGGAGATAGCCACCGTCGATCCTACTGCTCGATGGTGGTGGGATGGCCCCTACCACTAACTCCGAGCGCCCTGTAGGCTGAGGTGTCCAAGTCTCGAGTTGGCTGCTCGAGCGGTCTGCGCTTGCGCTACATCAAGTAGCGTCTTCATCTGGTCAAACACTAGAGTCATTCGATTGCTCGGATCCAATGGTAGAAGGGATTTCAGCAGCATGTGAGCACACTGGACATTTGCCTCAGGGGTGATGAAGATATTGTTGTTGTGGCTCTAGTGGGACGTTGCTCCTAGAGTGCGGCTGGGCCTGCCGTTGTGGTCGAATTGTCAAGGAATTTGCTGTCCCTGAAGATGCCGCGCCCGCGGGTGGGGCGTCGTCGGATCATTGAGATCAAGTTTCCTCGACAGATTGGCCACAATCCCCGCTGTGGCCGCAGCTGCTAGATCACGTCGATGATCTGTGGTATTAGGAGCAACAGCGTTTGCAGGATCTTGAAGCGAATGCAGGGGGATTTGGTGTCCCTGACCACCCGCGGCGTCTGCCCCTGGGTTCCTTTCTTGGGAACTACGGGTAGTAGCACCGTTGTTGGCTCCGGCCATGAACATGCATCGATCTGTCGTTCTCCTGCCCTGGTTGCTGCAGCTGTCGTTTTCGCCTTAACTCTCCGTGTCGATGCACATAGGGAGGTTGGGCTCCATCGGGTCAAAGTCGATGAAACCTACCTCTTGGCATGGATCCCAAGAGCAGGACTCGGTAAAGCCAATGTGCACTAGATCTCTGCTCGTTACCCATCGATAGAGCATGGTTTCGAAGGCGATCTCAGATCCGATCACAGGTGCTTGGTCGATGGAGGTGACCGAGCGAAAATTGTCGCACGGGTAGTCACCGAAAAATCCGATGTGAGCGCGCACCGAAGACATGCTTGATCTGCAAAAAAACAGCTGAAGGCCCCTACCTGGCGTGCCAACTGTCGAAGGTTAGAAATCGACAATAAACTTATACTTTCGGGTACCTTCGGGTTAGCAAAGTCAAGCACAAAATCAAAGGTGCACGATGTAGACAGGTTCGGGCCCCCTGGTGGAGTAACACCCTATGTCCTGTGTAGATGATATGTGTATATGGAGTATGGAATACAGAGCAATGTATATGCCCTAGTTACAAGGAAGATTGAACTTAGGCTAAGGCTAATGTAGGGTTGGAGGTTGACGAAGCGTGGATCACCGACTCCTGGTTGCTCTGCGTAAAAGCTCTAAAAAGTCTTCTCTTCTTCTGGTCTGGAAGTCCTGCCCTGAGGATACCTACCTTTGGCCTTATATAGTCGAGGTAGCCTTGCCCCAAGTCGAGTCGTAGTCGGTTTTGAGTACCGGATCGTAGCCGATGAGGAGTCCATCATCACATGATCTTCGCAGTATATCCAAATTTCCCTGGATACTAGGTGTACTCTAGTCGGTTTCCTCGTAAGGGGAACATGATCGAATGCTTCATAATATAGAATTATCCTTTCCGCATATATCTTATCCCATAGAATTGGGCCTGTGATATCCGGAATTTATATATGCCATTAGAACATATCCTTCACGTATCCTTCGCGAATACATACCCTATGTTTAGATATTCCACAAATACATTCTAAGGAGAACTTGCTCCGATTTCAGTTAAACAACATCCACTTGAGAGAACTAAATTTATTCGGTGTTTATCACTTTCATGATGCAGGAAGTTAGTGATCGATATGAGTCATGACATGGACAATACAATCTTGGTCGTACACAAAACTATCAAAGCATGTACCCAACATGCAGTATTTACCATCGATTATATTACATCTGTATACATCAGTCACCGAAGTAAAACACAACTAGGAGAGCATTTCTGAGTCATGGAAAGGGATATGAGTTTCTGTTTTGCTATCTGTTGGCACCGAAAAAGGGCTAATTGGTTTCAATACATGCGAACGCCAGATTCAAGAGGTTCAAAGCATGACGATCGATTTGATTATACAATCAGCAAGAGAAAATATAATATAAACAACTATTAAAGTCGATTAGTGTTTTTAATTCAGATCAGATCTAAACAACTATTTAGCCGATTAAATCACACGTAACGATAAATCTAAGCAGCTTGTTATGGCTAATTAGATGGTTTGGTAAAGGCATATTTTCCCGAAAAAGGCGACACGCAACAAGATCGGAGAAAAGCAAACATGGATAAATTGGCATAATCGAAGATGATCAACAATCGGCGATGCACAACTTTATCGATCAAGAATGAATTACAAAGTCTAAGTTACAAGAGCTACTCCTAGTCGACACGAAAAGTAGATAAAAAGTAGGTACGAGTTGTTTGATTGATTGGTTCCCTTTTTCTTGACTCACCTCTGGTCAATTTTATAGCGTATAGTTCAATCGTATCCTTCTTCGATGTGTTACCAATCATGATCCGTATCGATCTCCATCTCCTACAGACAAGACTCCTTATTTGGACCAACATCGGCTAGGTATCCAAATTTAATTTATTTATCCAAATCGGTCATATATCTCCAAACCTCATAACTTTCAATATTCCTTAGAGCCTTCACTTTCTACACCAGCATCCGTGGCTAATATTCTAGCCGATATTCACATGTAGACATATCTACCCCCTCCTCCATCATAGCCGACACCCTAAGCCATAATCCCTCAAGGCGCACCAACCACTGCTGTCGTCCCTACTACTGCTGCAGGGCCAAGCGTCAAGCCGATCGAGTCCTTAAGCAATGTGTTAGGATTCAATTGGTAAGATTTAGAAGATGAAGTAGATCTAGGGACGGACAACTTCCCAAAAGAAATCCAAAAAATCTTGGCCGTCTCAAAGGATGCATCGGCTCAAGTAAATTTGGCCCTAGGAATGGCAGAAAAATTGAACAATTTCTTCAAACTGCTCTTCACCCTATCAACCAATCTGCTCAAAAATGCCTAACCTCTCAGGGATGCCATGGCGATGGTGCAAACTGATCTGACAGAAGAAGCTATGGCTGCATTGCTAGATGTATGCAATCTTGATGAGAGGAAAGATGTGGTGGAGCCAAAGATTCAAATTTCGTTTTCGGATAAAATATCGCTCTGGACCGGAATCCGAAATTCAGGTATTTCGGACAAATCTTGTTCAAAATTCAAATCCGGTTTGTTTTGTACCGAGAAAAAACGAAATTCGCCGAAAAATAGTGAAATTTCAGGCAAAATATCCGAAATTTTGTTCTTTTTGCAACGTGAAAAAAGTGAATCAAGCGATGTAGAAAAATTTTGAATTTTTTTTGAGAGTCCTGACACATTGATGATATTTCCATAAAAATTTTAGATTATTTTGAGGTCTGTGTAATGTTTAAAAATTCAAACATTGCTACTATCCTGATAAAACGCTAACTCATAATTTTGAACCGAATGCAAAATGGTCAAACCACGTTATAAAACTTTGAATGTTTTTTTGAATGGTTATGATGCATCACTAATGTTCTCATAAAAATTTCAGATGATTATCATGCTTCATAAATTTTTAAAAATTCGAACAGTACTACTGCCCTGTTAAAAGGCTTATCGGCAAACTTGAACAAAATGAAAAATTATCTAAACCACGTTAAAAACTTTTGAAAATTTTTGTGGATGATCCTGATGTAACATTAGTGTTTATATAAAAGTTTTACATGATGATAATTCTTAAATAAGTTTTTAAAATTTAGACAGTACTACGTCCTCAAAAAAGCGTGATGATCAATACATAGATTTGCTTTAGCAATAAAAAAGGTTTAGAATTTTTGAAATTTTTACATAAGGGTGATAAGGAAATGATTAATATATCACAAAGATTTTGAATCATGATCACGCTCCAGTGAATTTATAAAATTCTTACAAGGCACAATACCATTTATGTTCTCTCTCTTTTTGATTTTTGAAATATAATATAACAAACGAAGTTCAATGCTTACATAGATTTGATTGACCAAACAAAAAAAGTTGAAGTTTTTTGAAACATTTATATAATGTTACTGAGTCAATTATTAATCTCTCACAAAAATTTTAGATCATAATCACACTCAAGAAAATTTATAAAATTCTGACAATGTAACTATCCCAATTATGTTCATTCTATTTTTGATTTTTTAAAGATAACAAATGAAGTTAAATTATTTTTAAATTTTTTATGTATGATCCTAAACTACTAAATATAGTAAAATAAAATGTTCAGCTCATTATCAAGCTTTTACAATTTTATAAAAATCTGACAGTGATTCTACCAAAATTTTAAAATATCTCAAAAATTCGGTTTTTCAACAAATTGTCATAGGAGATGACTTTACTAAGGGTTATTGGAACAAATCCGGTCCTAAAAGTTTAAAAACCGGCCAAAAACATGAAATGTCGGCGAAATTGCGCCGAGAAAAACCGAAATTTTGGGTTACTGTAGCAATTTCAAATTTTTTTCCTGGTCGGTACTTAGATTTCGGGGTGGTACGAAATCCGAAATTCGACGAGATTTAGAACCCTGGGTGGAGCAGCCAACGCAAGAATTGCTCATCGGGCAGCACAACGTGAAGATCAAAAGCTGCTCAACAAATTGGTGGCTAACACCAGGTCCTCAAAGTCCGATGTGATGATGAGTTTCAATCTCTGAAGGCCACCAAGGAAATAGCGCTCAAACTTGAGTCGACCAAAAAAAACTTTGGAAGAACAGCTGGCCAAAGTCAATGCTTCCCTGGCTGAGGTCCAAGAGAACTTGGCATCTTCATCATCAGCCTTAAAGAATCAGAAAGTTGACTTGGGCATGTCGATAGCCTCAATGAAAAAATAATCGGCCAAAGTCATTCATATCCCCGATCAGAAGAAGAAGATAACAAGATTCTTGAGGACGTGGAACAAACCATTGACAAGGCTGCTACTGCACTGTCAGCTCTTGGCACAACCCTTAATTAACCTTCAATCTGCTACTATTTTATTTATAGACAATTAATGTTTGTAATGGATGGGCTTGGATTGAAAACAATGCTTTGAATGTTTTGTAAGATATTTATAATCGGTTATTAACTGATTTTATGTTTTAATCTTATTTCTGTCATGACGTTTGTAATTGGCTATAGTTTACTTTACTGTTATAGTTCATAGCCAGAATTAACTGCAATGAGTTAATTCAGCTTCTCACAACCAACACTCACCTTAAGAGCCAATCTAAATACTTGGATGATATTTCTTCAAGTATTTGCCATTGATTGCTTTAGTAAATACCACTCATTCTGGCGTTTCCAAAATATAAGAACTTTCATCCACAAGCCGATGAACTCTATATGGTCCTTCCCAAGTCAGAGACCATTTGCCAAATCGGTTATCCCTAGAGCCGACAGGAAATATAGTCTTCCAAACAATATCGGCTTCACAAAATAACTTAGGCATTACCTTTTTATTGTAAGCCTTTGCAACTCTTACCTTATTCTTCTTAAGTCGATCCAACGTATGTAAACGTAATTCTGCCAAGTCGTCTAAATTATCTGACATTAAATCCTTATAATCCTAAGTTGACAGTCAATTTTGTCTGGTCACTCTTATTGAATCAATATTGATCTCTACAGGCAATATACTTTTCTATCCATAAACCAATTGATAAGGCGATAGTTTCGTTGCACCATGGCAAGCAATCCGATATGTCCATAAAGATTTCGATAATGTCACATACCAAATTCATCGATTTCTCTTCAATCTTTCTTTTGATTAACTTGATCAAGTTTTATTTGACGACTCGGCTGACCATTAGCCTGAGCATAGTAAGGTGATGATTTCAGCAATTTTATACCCAAGCTTCTAGCAAAACCTTGAAACTCATCAGACATAAACACAGTCCCATGATCAGTTGAAATAGTTTGAGGAATCCCAAATCGATGGACAATATGTTATGTAACAAAACGATAGCATCAATACTTGTAACCTTCTTGAGAGGTATCGCTTCAATCCATTTAGAAAAATAATCGGTCGCAGCCAAGATATACTTATGGCCATTACTTGATAGAGGAAATATTTATCTGATTACATCTATTCCCCATCCTCTGAACGGCCAAGGCTTGATAATTGGGTGCAAAGTTGATGCTGGAGCTAATTGCAAGTTGCCAAATTTTCGACAAGTCTGGCATCCCTTATAATACTTGAAGTAATCTTCCAACATTGTCGGTCAAAAATATTTAGTCCACCTTAGTAGCTATTTTATCTTATGAGCCGATTGAAGGATTTCACAAATACCTTCATGCACTTCACCCATTGTCACTTTAGCTTCTTCGGCTCCAAGACACCTCAACACTAAACCCTCTAAAGTCCGATAATAGAGCACATTATCGAGCAAGACATATTTTAGGGCATGTGTCCTAATTTTTTGATCGTTGGGTTTTGAAGGATAGGTCAAATAATCCATTATTCCTGCTCTCCAATCGTCTGTAGTTATGCATATGATCATTTTCTCTACCAGCTCACATTCTTCTAATCAGCCAAAAACTTTGTAGCCTGATGCTTGTTGAGCTAACGAATTGGCCTTGCCATTCATCTCCCACAGAATATGGCAAATCGAAAAAGAAGTAAACGAGCTGATTATATTTAGACACTACTCTAAATATTTGACCAAAATTTCATCATAGCAATTATATTCACTCCTAATCTGCTGGACCACCAACAAAGAATCACCATAAGCCTCAACAGAATCGACTCTGATATTATCGAGCAACTGTAGGCCTTTAAGTAACACATCATATTTGGCTTGATTATTAGAGCACTTGCAATTTAGCCTGAATGCAAACTCAAAACTGTATCCTTTTGACGAAATTATCACCACTTCTACACCATCACCTTCTCGGCATACCGATCCATCAAAAAACAATTACCAAGGGGTAACAAATACTAGATCGGCATTCATATCCGTTTCGTGTCCTATTATAAAATCGGCAATCGCCTGACCCTTGACGGCCTTAGCCGATTCGTATGTTAAGTTGGACTCGATGAGTGTATATGCCCATTTGCCAAGTCGACCTTGTAAAATTGGAGCTGATAGCATGTATTTTATAACATCAGTTTTACAAACAACTTTACAAGCCGATGCTAAAATATAATACCTTAATTTTGTACAAACAAAATATAATAATAAGCAAAGTTTTCTATAAAAGGATACGTGATTTCTGCATCAATTAACCGTCGACTTAGGTAGAAAATAACTTGCTCTTTGCCACTAATCTCCTGTGCCAAAACAGCTCCTATCGTCGCCTCTACAATCGATATATATAATTTAAATAGGACGCCTTTCCTAGGTGCGGTCAAAACTGGAGGCTTGGACAAATACTCATTAATGCTCTGAAAAGCCTTCTGTTGATCAGCTCCCCAAACAAACTCTTGATTTTCTTTCAATTTTCAGCAATAGGGTAAATGAACCGATACGACTAGACAAATTTGAAATGAAATACTATAAATAATTAATCATGCTGATCAAATTTTGTAAATCCCTTTTACAGGCTGGTGGCTTGGTATTAGCTATAGCTTTGACCCTTTTTTGATTGACTTCAATTCCCCTTTCATGGATCATAAAGCCTAAAAACTGTCCAGCCGATACACCAAAAGTACATTTATATGGATTCATCTCAAGCCATGTGCCCTTGTTTTCTTGAACACAGTCTCCAAATCAGCTAGATACTAGAAATCTTCATTGGATTTCACAACAACATCATCGATATAAATTTCCACAATATGGCTGATCAAATCATGAAAGATTAAATTCATGGCATGCTGATACGTTGCACCAGCATTGTTCAAGCCGAATGTCATTACCACCCAACAAACAAGCCTAGGGCACTTGAAAGCTGTCTTAGGGATATCGGCTTTTGCCATGAATATTTGGTTATATCTAGTATTACCATCAAGAAAGCTAATAATCTTGTTCCCCGATGCAGCATCGATAAGCATATCATCTATAGTCATCGGACACTCATCTTTAGGTATGGCTTTATCCAAATCTCTAAAATCAACACACACCCTGAGTTTACCATTTTTCTTCATAACATGAACAATATTGAAAACCCACTTAGCATAACGGCAAGGTCTGATAAACTTAGCCTCCAACAATTGCTCAATCTCCTCCTTTATTATATTATACATGGCCGGATTAAATCATCTAGGATATTGTTTAAACATCTGATAACCCAATTTTATTGGTAGCCAATGTTCAACTAGCTGTCGGCTCAAACCAGGCATCTCATGATACTCCCAAGCAAAATAATCTTTATAATTTCTCAAAAGTTTGACCAACTTTTCTCTATAATCTATTTCTAATTTTGAACTAATAAAAATTGGTCTTTTTCTATTACCATCACCTATATCGACTTCATCTAGTAAATCAGTTGACGTGAAACCTTGGTCTAATTTCTTGATTTCTTGAAAATCTTCAATAGCCTCATAACTATCTATTGTTTGCCGATAGTTTCACATTTTATCTTGTAAAGCCTTTACTACCGATTTGGGCTCAATCGGCGTAAAATTTCGCAATTCCATTCAAGCGTGCTTGGCCTTACATTGATCGGAATGAGCCCAGTTTTGTTGATGCAAATAAAATCACAATCATCCAGAACTTTACCCGATATGCACTTAGCCTCATCATGTTGCCAATTCGCTTGTGAATTGGTCATGGCTATATGAGCCGATGTATCGGCTTGAATAACTTCGACCTCATCCCCGTTCCATTGAACGAGCGTATGATGATTGGTCGACGGGATGCAACAGTTGGTGCGAATTCAATCTCGTCCTAACAGAATAATGTAATTCCCTTTACCATCAATCACAGAAAAGACGGTCGACAATGTTTTACTGTCGACTATTAGCTCTGTCACCATTACCCCTTTTGCCTCAGGAGGATCGCCTATGAAGTCATTTAAAACTATATTAGTTTTAATAAGATCTTTATTAGAATTACCCAACTTTTTGCATATAGTGTATGGTATCAGATTAACAGTCACTCCTCCATCGACCAACATCCTTGATATTGGCTTACCATTAATATGACATTTCAAATATAATGGCTTCAAATGCTGATGATCATCTTGAGGCTTCTCAAAAATTGTATCTTGAGCCCCTAAACATAAGTGAGCGAAAGTTTCTTTAGACAATGTAGTGCTCGTTTTGAATTCGGCCAGCAAAGTGAACACCATATTGATGTTCATCATAGGTGGAGAGTCATCTCAAATCACGGGCGAATCCAAATTATCGACTGAGTCAAATTCTTCCTCGATCGGTTCCTTTTTTCTCCACTCCTTAGCGATTTTTATCGGCTGGAGCTCGCTAAAGGTTTCATCCCTCTGTTTTTCCTACTCGGCCTCCCTCATTTCTTGGGTTCTCAGCCTCTGAAGGCACCTAAGTTGAGATCAACTAAGCCCCGGAGGACACCATCTAGGCTTGGTTCAATCGGCTCACGTATTTTCCCTGCTAGATCAACCTTAGCCGTAGAACTTGACCGCCCATCAGTTCGCGTTTGTTTCTGGATCAGCCTGGAAATCCTTTCATGAACAGGCCCCTTACTAACTTGTTCACCATGATGATCCTGCATCAGCTCAGATATTTTGTCTTTAGCCGACCGTCATTGCCAGTCACCTTGATGTGGGTAATGTTCCATGGGACAAGTGTGTGGTGATGGCAAAGTTGATCACATCTCCCAACAAAACTACCAAAACGAGCACTGTTGGTGAGATTTTTCAAGGTTGTCAGGCCAATACATATTATCTGATCGACGTGCAAGATAACACGACCTATTATTTCTCCTTTCATATTTTTCAATAGTTGGGAGAAAGTTGGTTTTGGCTTGTGAATTGGCTTCCGTGGTGGTGATACTCTTTCGGCCTTGTACCACTTGCCGATTTGCAAGTCTCCCTTTGGCTTGATGGTCCTCGAATTCTTCCCTTCATTATCAGTTTCTATTTGAAGTGAGCCGACCGTGATTTTCAGGGTCTCCCTGCCACTAGAGCTTGACTGAACATCAACATGACGTGCAACTCTTGACTCCCATGTCTTTTATCGGCTCTTTTCCCTTTTTGGAACATTGGACCATGTTGATCGGGAATGGATTAGCATCCAATTGCATCGTTGGCTCTTCTTCGAATTTGAGTCGGTCATCTTCTATAGCCGATTGTATTTACTGTTGAAAAATATTGCAATCGTTAGTGTTATGAGAAAAAGAATGATGCCACTTGCATTACCTTCGCTTGTTAATTTCTTTAGCCGACGATATAGTGTGTCCTTCGGGCAACCGTATTATTTTTTCTTACAGCAATAAATCAAAAATACGGTCACATTTAGAGACAACAAAAACATATATTATTTTTGACTTATTTCTAGTTGGCTTAAGCCACAAACAGACTAAAGACTTCTTAGACCCTTTAACCCATTCGGCTATATTTATTTTAGCCTCGTCGTCTTCCGATGAATCACTTGAACCATATTTGACCAGGTTAATTTTGGCTTTATCATTATCATTATTATTATTATTGAACTTATCCCTAAAACCTCTATTATCGGTAAAAAGGCTTTCTTGAGCCGATATTCAATGTGTCAAGTGACTTAAATCAGTGAACTCTTGCCCACCGAAATTTTCCTTTAACTGAGGTACCAACTCCTGGAAGGCCAAATCGGCTAATTGATTATCGGGTAAGGTGACACTAAAACATTGATTTCTAATTTCCGTAAACCTCTTAATGTATTATGTGACCGATTCACCAAACTTCTGCTGGACAGAACTTAAATCAGAAATTCTAAGCTCCAAACTTTAGAGAAAAAGTACTCATAGAATCGGCTCTCCAAATCGGTCAAAATGTTGACCGAATTTGGGGGAAAAGTCATGAACCATGTAAAAGTAGCCCCTAATAATGATAGCGGAAACAATTTTATCCTTAATCCATCGGAGTGGGTTGCCTCACCACATTGTGCAATGAACCATCCGATATGCTTTAAGGTGGTGGTCGAATCATCTCTTGAGAACTTAGCAAAATTGGGGACCTTGAAATTATTAGGGTATGGAATCCTATCAATATAATCAAGATACGGCTTCCGATAGCCGGTTATCCTCCCATTCGGCTGTATGTTGAATTGGTCACACAGCATGACGGCAATCTGATCGGCCCAGTTAGGATCATAACTGGGATTCTGCCCCCCAAGCACAGGCTCAGGTTCGTAGGTTGCTTGAGCCGATGGAAGCTGATGAGGCTGTTCATAGCCTACGTTCGGCCTCCTGGCCATCGGCTCTGGTAATGGAATAAAGGGCTCCGAATAGGTCATGATCCTATACGGGGCCAGATTCCTCTGCGGAATCGGCTCGGTGTACTGTAAAACAGAGCCGATGGTGGTAAGCCGGCTGTTGTATCCAACTTAGCGACATCGGTGTATACTTGATAATGCACAACCCCACTTGCACGAGGATCTCGTGGCAATATTATGGTCGGTTGGGTTGGCATCATGCTAGGAGCCGAAGCCGATGGTTTAGGATCGGCTACTAGACTAGAATTCTATGTGCTTGCCGGTACTGAATAGACTGGGTAATTTGGTAGAGCTTGCGTCGGATTGAGCAAACTCCTAGTAGATGCCAGCTCTTGAGCAATGATCTTAACACTATTGGCTATCATCGAGTTAAGGGTTATTACCAAAGTCGATGATTTGGTTAATCAAAGCATGGGGCATAGATTGGTTAATCATAGCAAATAATTCAGCTTGTGCAGGCATGTATCGGCTTACTGATGTATCGATGGTCTGTGTATCGCCAAAGGAGTTGACTGTCGGCAATGCTAACTTCTACGTGACACCACGTCGGGTTTTCCGGTAGCAGTTTAGCATCCTCTCCTCGAGCGCGGCCTTCCGATCTTTGATTTCCTTGTGTTGCTCTAGTGTCAAATCGTCTAGTGCCGGGACGACTATAGCATCAAAGTTGACATCGAACGGGGGAATCGACTTGCTGGAAGAAGACATTGTGGTCCCACCAGGCGTGCCAAAAGTGTGTTGGTGCCAAAAAAAAGAGCCAATCGTCCTCAACACACACGAACGCTGGGTTCAAGAGGTTCGAGGCATGCCAGCCGATTTGATCCTGCAACTAGGAAGAAAAAATATAATCTAAATAGCTATTACAGCTGATTAGGGTTTTTAATTCAGATCAGATCTGAACAACTATTTAGCCAATTAAATCACACGTAACGATAAATCTAAGCAATTTGTTATAACAGATTAGATGGTTTAGTAAAAGCAGATTTTCCTGAAAAAGGCTATGCGCAACAAGATCAGAGAAAAGCAAACCTAGATAAATTAGCGTAATCGAAGATGATTAACAATCGGCGATGCGCAACTTTATCGATCAAGAACGAATTACAAAGTCTAGGTTACAAGAGCTTCTCCTAGTCGACAGGAAAAGTAGATAAAAAAGTAAATGCGAGTTGTTTTATTGATTGGTTCTCTTTTTCTCGGCTCGCCTCTGGTCCTTTTTATAGCGTGTAGTTCGATCGTATTCTTCTCCGATTCGCTGCCAATTATGATCCATATCGGTCTCCATCTCCTATAGGCAAGACTCCTTATTTGGATTAACATCGGTTAGATATCCAAATTTAACTTATTTTTCCAAATCAATCATATAGCTCCAAACCCCATAACTTTAACTTTCGTATTAGAATTATCCAGATTTAAACTCTACATTCTAAATCGGCTAGCCCGGCTAAATCTTGGTGCTAAAACTATCACATGCATGTTGGTCGACAGAACTCACCAAAAGTCAAAATGGGACGCACTAATAAAAGATTGGGATTGGTAAATCCGTATGCCTAGGGACAGAATTCAGATCCTCTACCATTGCATGCATACAGGAATTGAGATTACTACAGTTGAAATCCAGACAGAAAAGAAGTCTCGGTTACGTCGTGCCAGATCACCGTAGAAGTCGATTTGCGATCAGATGGCTTACCAAAGCGTGCTTCTCTTGCTTATCCACCAGCCTCTGTTTAGGCTGTGGTTCCTATTTTTCGCGAGAATAGGCGGCTTTTCCACGTGCAATGTTATTGCCTGTTCTTGAAAAAAGAAAACACAGGGAATTCGAAATCCTAGGGCAGCATGCGTTTTCTGAACAAGTCGTCCAAGTACATCATCAATCGACGGTGTGGTACAAATCAATTTCGTACAAAAAAAATTTAAAAAGGTGAAACTTATGCAGCAATGGAGGTTGAGTTGGGAGCTACAACTTTTGTGCCCGTGTTAGATTTCAAATTTCGGTTTCGGATCGTATCTCAGAGGTGATCGAAATCTGAAATTCCGGTGAGATCTCGGAATTTTGGTTGAAATCCGGACGAAATTCAAAACGCAAATTTCAAATTCGGTTTTTTTGGACCGGGATTTCCGAGATCTCGGCGAGAAACACCGAAATATTTGCCCAAAAAACTTAAAATCCAATCAAAATACCCCATGTTCACATCATAGACGGTTTCTGGTTAAAACTGTCTGTGATATGTATTTTTTGAATTTTTTTAATTTTTTATATTTCACCAGGATTTGAAATCTCGCTCCTAACCAAAATCAAAATCTCGACCAAAATATCTAAAATTTGGCCAGAATTTTAATCCTTATAAACACAAACCCTCCTCTCCCGCCTCCCGCCGAGTCGGAGTCGATCGAAGTCGCTGTCTGCGCGTGCCGATGACGTCGGGGGTTCCTTGGCCGCTTTAAAATTGTCGTCTAGAACAGCTGCATCGCATGTTGCCGCAGCTCATTGGATGAACCAGCCGTCTGGGAAGAACCAAGAAAAGGACAAATATCAATGTAGAGAAATATTAGTAGCTAATTTGATTCTTCAGCTAATAAAATGATTAATGCAGTAAGTAATTGTCTATACCTTGCACGAGCAAACCCTGTCTTCCCTAGAACTAGTTTTGCTTATCGATGTTGATTGATGTCCTCTATCATCATGCCACGTAACCGGTAGGGTGCAAGTCCCTCCTGTCTAACGTGGAACACCAGAGAGTCTCATATGTACATCGTACTAGTCTTATAATCAGGGATTAACATGTGTATTCACAATATTATCATCATATCCATACAACATAACGTATATCATATTTATACAAGGTCGTAATTGTTCTTACAACAAAAGGGCCTTTGGCCAAACAAAATGTTGAACAAAAGGGCCTTTGGCCAAACAAAATGCAGCGAAAAGTAGCGAAATAAAAGCAAGCCTAGTGGTATGCCTCAATCTAAAATATCCACAGGCAACCAATAAGAATCAAACCCTAGAAAAGCTCGTCATCGTGCTCCTTGAAACCTGCAGTAAAACAAGAGTCATCGGGGATCGCAGCTTCCTCAACCACTTAATATCAACAAACAAGGGTGAGTACATTTGTAGTCAGCAAGACTTATAGTGCATCACGATTGTAAGTAAATAGTTGGCTATATCAAAGAAGATGGCTATCCTACTATGTTCTTTTGTGTAACACTAGATTTAGTCCATGATAGCATTAGTAGATTGTAAACAGAAATTTGTAAAGAGCATTTGACATGTATGTAAATAACAAATATATAACATAAGAGTAACTCACAATCCTCTGTGATTGTGTTCATCAATCCATTCCTTGCATACTTGGCAAACTCCCACCATTTTTCATTCTCAAGTTTTTAAATTAAAATCCAAAAGCTAACTACTGTCAAGCATCAAGTCTCTCATGACTGTGAGCATGGCTTTTTAAAAAGATTTGCATTCAGAAAGATCATGATTTTAGAAAAAAAAATTAGAAATTAGTTTCACTCAATTTAGAGTTTGTTTGCAAAAGTTATGAGTATTTGAATTTTAATGAGCTGAAAATTCCCAAAAATGAGAAAGAAGTTGTCGTCATAAACGAATTTCTCCGAGAATACACTTTCTAATAGAGAAAGCATATTTTCCTTTGAATTGAAAGCGCCTTTCTTATTTTTGGTTATTTTATTTTCCTTTTACAGAGATTGACAAGTGGGGTCCATTTATTCGCGTTTTATTATTTTTCAAAAAGGACTAACATGTGGGTCCATGTCAGTGACTCACGGTTAAACATTGATTTAAATTACAAAATATGTTATTAATTTTAGCTGGGTTCATATGTCAGTGACTCCGATTTTAATCCCATTTGTTAAAAGGAAAATTGACAGGGAGAGCCAGCCTAGCATCGACTAGTGAGAAAGTACAAGTGGCGCTTGTTAGCGACTCATAGTAGGGCAGTGGCTCAGGTAAAGCTCCCAGCGACGAACAATGGCGACTTAAGTGGCGTGGCTGGTCGGGTTAGCTAGAGGGGGCAGAAGGGAAGCTAGGGGAGTGGTTGGCGGCAACCGAGGATGTCCAAAGAGGGATGGCGGCTAAGCTCCGTGGCGACACTCATGGCGGCTAGTGGAGGAGGGGATTGTAGGGGTGTTGGTGTTCTATTGGGTGAGGGGAAAGCTTCAGGGGGTGGTGAGGCTCCATTTTGGGGTCGGGAGTAGTTAGAGCTCACTAGAGGGTGCTAGCGGCGGTGACCTTGGTCAGGGAAGAAAGGGAGTGAGGTAGCAATGTTATTGTGACTTGAGCTACAAATGAGGTGAAAATCATGATTAGGGGACCCTGAGGAAGCTTCGAATGAAGGAAATTGGGAAATGGTTGACTAGGGGTAAGATTTGAGCTCTGCTCGAGCTTCTGGTTAACGACGAAAAATGGCGATCCTTGGAGGGAAATCGTGCAGGCTCTCAAGAGGAGGGGAAGCAAGGGCAGCGCAGGGAGTTAGGGGAAGCCCTAGAGCATTTTTGTAGCCACAGAGAGAGGTCTAGCATTTTGGAGCTTATGAGCAAGGTGCGGTGGCCAAGAAGACAGGACAAGGGTGGCCATGGTTCTAGGATTGTTCGGCGCTCGCAACATGCACGGGTGTCAGGGCAGCGGTGGTAGCAGGGTGTGGTGATGGCTTGGCGGGATTCTTGCTGCGTGGGTAGTGAGACAACTTGGGCGGAGGCTGATCGGAACAGTGGCACAAGTACTAGGGGCTTGGCGTGGCACGAGTGACGTGAAAGGGTCACAGGGATGCTGGTGGAGCTGGCGGCGTCAGCCAGTGAAGCGTGGCGATGTGGTGGCATACATCTGGGTGTGCATGTGGTCCTATGCGCGTGCTGGCGCGGTCAGGACGTGTGTGGCATAGGCGTGGCCTGGGCGCGCTCTGGCCAGGAGAGATGCTGACAAGCGGGCCCGGCTCGTTAGTGGGAGGGAAAGGGAGAGAGTTACCATAAAAGGAAAGCACCATGGATGAGAATACATTTTCTATTTGACCGAAATGGGTTTCTAAGTCTGGCGCTTTTTTTTGGGATTTAAAATGATTTTCCATTTAAACTTTTAATTGTAACTATGTATTTCTAAAAAGTTTAGAACTAATAAACTAGTTTCAAAATTTACGAAAATTTCTTAGGGTGTTCCTAATGTAGTACTAATGTTTGTGTAAAATTTTAAAGTATTTGAAGCTCTATACTTTTTGCATTAATTCTTTTAGTGTTTTAGTTTTAATATAGAATGCAGTTCTTGATTTTCCATAAAAAACAAACTACTATGAAAATTCCTGAAATATTTCAGGGGGTCCCCAGACCATATGGGACTTAAATAAAATGTTTCTATACTTTGTGATGACTTGAATTTGAAGTTTGAAATCGGAAGCAATAACTGGGTTATTGAAAAGTATTTTTCCTTAAATGTTAAAATTGTAGAAAAACTAGAAAAACTCCAAATATTTACAAGAAACCCAGAAAATAACTTGGCAACTTCTCATTTTAATTTGGGGTAAAACTTGGATTGTTACATTTTTTGTCAGGCTCAGAGTGGGTACACATATTGCTGGATACTAATACGACATGGATAAAATCGTTCACAAATTCGAAGCTAATATGGAGCGGAATCGATATAGTACCGATTGTCGGATATCCCGGGAGAACAGATGCCACATATAGCAATGATTAACCAATTTTTATGAGTTCAACATGTAACAGCATTATCGCAATTTAACAAGTTATTTTATCAAGTAGTCCAATAAAATTGCAAAAGTATCAAATATTTCTTTATGTTTTGCAAAAAAGTATCAAGTATTTATGTAGGCAAGTGGAAGTATATTCTTATATGTCAAGCTTTGATGTCGGCCGACACCAGCCAACGGGATGGCGGATGGGATAACGGCAAGAGGCTAGAGCTGTGAAGGGGGAGCATAGCTTTGTGCTATTTGGCTAGGTCCAATTGAAGCAGAATATGGGCTATAAATTTTTGGATATCCGAAAATATAATCAGAATATCCTGCTCGCTCTGACGGATAGTGATATCCCAAATCCAATGCTGAATTCGAAACCAACTATCCGAAACCGGTGCTGAATCTGACAACTATCCGACACGACTAACTGAATTCGAGCCGAACAGATCCGGTTAGTCAGTATATATCCGATCTGATTTTACCCCTTAGTAACCAGTTAATGTGGGCCACTTGTACGGAGTT
Source organism: Otatea glauca (assembly GCA_036346275.1). Classification (NCBI taxonomy): domain Eukaryota; kingdom Viridiplantae; phylum Streptophyta; class Magnoliopsida; order Poales; family Poaceae; genus Otatea; species Otatea glauca. The sequence continues at coordinate 31,863,546 of CM070726.1, read as the reverse complement.
GGTAATTTTTTGTCAATTCCTAGTTTAATTATAATGGAGTTCTGAAAACCAAATGAGGATTTGAGTGATTATCCAGCTTGCATTGATAAAAACTTTTTTTTTGTTGTCTAGAAAGAGCTTTTCTTATTAATGTCGCTACTGTCCTTGCTCCAATTTCAGCCGGTGTTAACATAGACATCGTATATGAAGTTGGTAAATTGTCGCTACTCCTAATTTAACTAGAGGTCATAAAATAAAGTAACACTTTATTTGAAAGCAAATGAGGAGTCGAGGAACCGATCTACCAATTTTGCGTATTGACTAAAATTAGTAGAAACGAAAAAAAAGGGTTGCTGCTCAACAATTTTAAGAGTAGTTTAAAGAGAAAATTAAACTGCCAGCTAGCTAGCTGCATGTTCTTGCTTAAAGTAACAGATGAAAAGATATCGTCATGTACATCTTTTTTGTTACTTTTTTTAAGGGAATCTTTTTTTTTCTTACTTACACAATTAACCGAATAAAAAGAAAAGAAAAGAAAAGGAGAAAAAACCCGCACAAGGATTAGATTAGAAACGTGAGGAGCACATTTGTGGACATATCCTGTCATTGTTGGGGCCCCTGGTGTGGTGAGATGGGATCACCGATCAGAATGATACGGAGAACAACTGCTTTTTTTATGTGACACGGTATGATGTATGTCCAAAATGCCATGATTTGGCACATGTAAAATCCGGTAGCATAAGTAAAATTAAAAAGGACATCACTTATTTTGAATATATATATATATATAAAATCAACGACAACGCTACAACAAACTATTGGTGCATATTATAGTTTTATTTCGGATATCCATTATTCCAAGACCATTTCATTTCCTTTTAACACGTATGATCGAGCACTCCTATTTGATGTAACAGAGGTGGTTTCGTGTTTTTTTTTAAGTTACGTGAATATTAAAGTATGACATAATTGCCCTCACTAATCTCTATCATGTGTTCGAGATCCATGATAAAGGCTACCGTATATCCCTCAAACCACGTCACACAACTTAAAAAAACGCCAATCCCCCAATTAGAGGCAAAACCACCCCTCTAACCAAGGGCATTTCCGTCAATCCACACACTCATCTTGCCTCTCCAACCTATATAAGCCGCCCCTCCCTAAGCTATCAACTTTAGCCACAAAATTCAGCGGTGCAAAAAAATCCGCCCCCCCCCCCCCCACAACAAAAAAACAAAAAAAAGGAAAAAAAAACATAATTGCAGCGGCATTTACCGCCTCTCCCATCATCGGCCCATCCTTCTCTGTCCTCTCCAACCCCCTCCGAAAAACGCTATTTACATTTCGATCCTTGCTCGGCTCGCCCGGCCACCGGAAGGAGCAGCTCGCCGGAGATATCCCGTCTCCTTTGCCTGCGGCGGAGGCATGGGGTTCTCGCTGTACCCCATGAAGACGTCGACGCGCATGCTGTGGAGCACCAGCTTCTTCCGCCATAAGCTCGCCTCGTCCTTCTGAGCCACACCGGCCACCTCGACTCTCTGTGCCGGAGGCTACCTGCTGCGCACAGGTAGTCGGTGAAGTGTGTGTACGTGCGTGCACAGGTTTCAAGATTTGGTTTTCTTGGGTTCTTGGGAAGGAGAGGAGGAGGAAGACACCATGGATCCTGGCCGCGTCGTATTCGACTCCGGCGTGGCGCGTCGGGCTGGCAACGGAGGCGGCGTGGCGCAGATGCTTCTCTTCAGCGGCGGCGGCTTCTTCCGAGGTGACTTGACTGGTCGTGGCCGGATCTGGATCAGTAGTAGTTCTTGAGATGCATGTCTCAGCTGAGAGCTTCAACTCGTTGCGTGCAACAGGTGTGCCGACGGCGGTGCTGGGCATGGATGACTCGCGGGTGAGCAGCAAGCGGCCCTTCTTCACGACTCACGAGGAGCTCCTCGAGGAGGAGTACTACGATGAGCAGGCGCCGGAGAAGAAGCGCCGTCTGACGCCGGAGCAGGTGCAGATGCTGGAGAGGAGCTTCGAGGAGGAGAACAAGCTGGAGCCGGAGCGGAAGAGCGAGCTGGCGCGGCGGCTGGGCATGGCGCCGCGGCAGGTGGCGGTGTGGTTCCAGAACCGCCGCGCGCGGTCGAAGACCAAGCAGCTCGAGCAGGACTTCGACCGCCTCAAGGCCGCCTACGACGCGCTCGCCGCCAACCACCAGGGTCTTCTCTCCGACAACGACCGCCTCCGGGCGCAGGTAATTACTCCGTAATCAAGTTTATTTCATTAATCATTAATTACTACATGTTTGTTTTGTTTTGATCGCCGGTTAATTACCTTGCTCTCTGTTCACCGCAAGCAGTAGATCGAAAGCACAAATGCGTAAGTTGTAGCGGAAAACAGTTTCATTTCACGGAGGTCCTTGAGATTGTTGATATTCATATATGGCTAACCTTCTTATGCATTTTACTCACTCCGTCCAAGTTTACATACCCTATTTTTTTAATAGTCTTTTATAAATATACGAAGTATTTAATGTTTCGATATAAATTAATGTGATGTTTTCTTTATATCCCTAATAAATATCTAAATTTACTTGATATTCTCTATATGTATGAATTGAATATAGTGTTTAGAGATAATAATTGAGGGTAGTCTAATTATTTTAATATCTCATTGGTCTGTGTCAAGAAAAAATACATCTTATAAACTTGAATAGAGAGAATACTAATTGAAAAAACTACTTTGCAATGCAACATTAGAACTTAAATTGAGAAGCGTGCCATGTGTATATTTTTCCTCCTAAAATCTAAGATTACAACCAGCGCATCAAGTAGGAATTACAGTCTCTTAGTTTCTTTTTATAAGGTGTATTTTGATTAGGCACAAGAATTATGCAGTTATAAGTTGAAGAAAATAATAGATATGAAATGACCAAGATATCCTTAATTATGCCTTTGGAATATGAAGGATAATATTTTGTGTGTAGTTTTTCTTGTAAATGCTAAAGATAGAGGGAAGATAAATGATGAAAAAAAAAAGAAAGGACCATTAAAATTGTATACACTTCTTATATTTTGAAACAAGATTGAAAAAATTATATGTCTTATATTTTGAAATGAATGGAGACGGAGTAAATATAATCAGGACAATACAAACCCATGGTCTCGATTGATTGATCAGCAAACCAATCATGTTTATCAGTACAATAATTCAACTCCTTGGGATGATGGGTTTGCTAGCTTCTCATAGACGTGTTTTGCTAGTTTGCCGTAGGACAATGGCAACACTAGCTTTACAACATTGAATGGTTGAAAATTCTTTCCCAAGCAAACAGTTTAGGTCACTGATTTTCAACCAATTTTGATACATTAATGCTATATACCATTTTCATGAGAAATAAGGTTGTCCATACAGTCTTTCCGGTGGTTAAAGTAATACTGTACGCTTTAGTGTTCAACAAAATCATTTTGAGATAATGAAAAGTTTGAGGGTTTAACTGGAAAAAAATAGTTCTAACAATTCAAATTTCGTGAAAGAACAAGGTAAACTACGCTACAATACACTGCACTTTGTAAAATAAGATTCCACTTTTGTCGCCTTTAATTGGCTGGCTAGTTAGTGATCAGCGGCGACCCACTACTCTATGTATTTTAGTTATTCCTAGCTACCAGACTCAACAGTGTGGTTAGGAATCTAGGGTACCTTTCGCTCACCTCCCAAGTCTAAACTCGATAAACTACGCCAAATGAATAAGTATGTTCTACTACCTCCGTTCTTGAAAATAAGGGAGAGAAGTGTTCAAATTGTATCCTCAAATATTAGGGATTGGAAGCTCTTCCCTCTTAAATTATGTTTTTAAATTGTGCTCATGCATGCAGATGCACGTAGATACATACGACCACACATATTCCAAAACAAAAAGGAGGCAAGTCATTCTCTATAATCGTGATAATTAATGCATGCATGCTGCCAATTAATAGAAACACAGTATTAAATAGGGGCATTAGAGTTTTTTGGCAGAAACTATAATTTGTCCTAAAATTTCTTCTATCCCTTATTTTCCAGGACGGAGGTAGTATTTTACATCTCGTTTTAGATACCGAGGTGGTTTCCAATACTCATGAAGTCACTGCTTTCTCTAGTTATCACTACTATGTTTTTGTAAAAATTCTAAAAATATATCTACTGATGTTATTTTCATGTGTAACAAACCCGAATTGTTTTTTCAAGTGGAGGTAGTTTAATCTGGAGCATGGTATTTTCTCCATAGAAGAGAAATTAAAACAAAACACCACAATTTAGGGATTTCTTAATGTAAGAAATAACCCTACAAATTATAAGTATGTCTTCACTTTTTTTATATAGTAGTATTAATTTGTGCGTCATCAATAGAGCGACGGGGATCTCAAGAGTCAAGAAATATATATGGTCCAGTGGTCCAATTGATGGGTCGACACTGGTTGGACCATTCGGTATATATTCAGATCAGTATTATACACCAGTGAAAGTAGTTAGCAAGGAAGTAAAACTCATATATACCACTTCAAATGTAGTACAACGACTTTACTCAGAAAATAGCTAGGGACGGTGAAATATTCGTTGTGGCGGATAGAAGTAGAGAACAGAGTTATGCAATTCGAAGTTGTCTACTGTAAGATTTGTGCAACCCAAATTTTAGGACAACATATACTCACGAAAAAGAAAATAATTCAAGAGAACATAAGAAACATTACATTATAGAAAAGAGGGAATTCATGATATACCACTCTATTTGTTGGTACGTTAGGAAATACCACTCGTTGTGCAGATTTAGCGAGCGATTTTTTTTAAAAAAAAAAATCTACTCAAGTAGTGGTGTTTTCACACATGCTAACACGCAATTTAACATTTTAGTTTGTTCCTAGCAAGTTAAAATCCAATTAACTTTGTATGACGTGCTAATTTGCACTTGCGCGTGACTGACAGTAGATGGAAGGGGAACATATGTCTTTTAATATTATTAGATTTATTTCGTTGGTAATATATATCCAGTGAAAGTCACCCTTGGAAAAGAAGAATGAAAACCAACAGTATACATAGATTATATTTAGGATCAGTTTACGATTGTTGTGCTTGTATTGGAATATATATAGTTAGGAGAATCTTTACTAATTCCAGTAAGATTTTGCTATTACAACTCCACAAAAGATGCTTTCAACTATAATTGTGAGATATAAGAAAAGAAATAAATAAGTGCTGTGAAGCCACCAAACCGAGCCTTAGGCCATGTTCAACGCAGTGCTTATTGCAGGCGCTTCGTGAGATTGATGGTAATTCCTTGCTACGTTAGACAGCTTTGCATGCATAACCGTCACATGCAAAAGAGTCTGACGCTTGAGAAGAATCTGATGCTTAAATGAGCTCTTAATCATTTTAAATTAAACAAGCGTCTGTTAAATAGTTGTTTGTATTGGAGGTTGAGACTCTTATATAGATGCTTCATGATATGGCATTGTTTCTCTCTCTTTAAGCATCTATCTAAGCATTTCTGCATTGGACATGGCCTTAGACGGCTCATATTACATATTAATAACAGTTTTCAACAGACTCCTTGAGACATTCTACATTTACAACTCAACATTCCACCTGCTCGCTAGTAGTAGCATGATTAGTAGTCTACCTTAATCTGCACTACCTAAGTGTGATCTAACAGGTAATTAAGATTTAAGATGATGGTCCTTCATTCTCCTATTGCAAGGGCAGTTTCCTTCCAGATACCCCTTTGAGCATTTAGCTCCTCATCTTGCTGGCGGATCTAGCTAACTTTCATGTGCTTGTGAACCTCGATTGAGTGCACAAGCTAACATGCATATAACCAAAGCATGCATGCATGTACCCAGTGACCACTGACCAGTGGATCAGATCACAGTGCCGGCGAAATAATTGATCACAATGATCGAAACTAATAACGAATAATGCATGTAATTAACAGGTGGCCTCACTGACCGAGAAGCTGCAAGGCAAGGAGACGTCCCCATCGGCAACCAACACGGCGGCGCAAGAGGCCGAACAGCCGGACGAGCACACCGCCGCGTCAGCCACGGCGGCAGTCGCACCGCCCTCTCAGCAGCAGCTCAAAGAGGACCTCCTCAGCAGCAGCGCCACCAACGACGGCAGCAGCAGCGCCGTGGTGCTCGACGTTGCCGAGGGCACCAACCACAGCGGCGAGTCGACCTACTACGCGGGGGAAGGCTACAAGTACAACGGCTGCGTCGGGCAGTATGGCAGCGGCGGCGCCCTCTCGTCGTCGGAGGAGGACGGTGGCGCGGTCAGCGACGAGGGCTGCAGCTTCCATCTCCCGGCGGAGGATGCCATGTTCGCCGCCGGAGTAGTCCACGACGACGCGGAGGAGGAGACGCAGCTCGGCAGCTGGACCTCCTGGTTCTGGACCTGATCGATGGATCCATTCCACGCGTCAAGTGTTTGAGATCAAGACCTCTCCTCCATCCTTCCTGCACCCTAAATAATTAATTACTATATGTCCGTCATGTATGATCAAGTGTTTTGAGTTTTGAGTATTTGTTGCAGATAATCTTGTGCATGGAGTTTAAAGTAAGAGTTTGAATTAGTTTTGTCAGCTAGATATTGTGGTCTAGTTTGTTTTGAGTCATTTTCAGATTATGTTCTCTCTGAAGAAGTTTCAGAGTTTGTAAGTTTCAAATGTGTTGCCAGATGGGATACAGTACCTTACCCGGCTAAAACACGAGTTTGGATTGAGTCCGATTTGCATCCGTTTTTGCATGTAGATTCTAGCTTATATAAGCAATGAAGAAAAAACCAGAAAACGCTGCGGGAGCTTATTGCGCAGCACCAAAACTCTGAAAAACTCTTTTCTGCTGTGTTCGTGCCGTCTGTTATATTTAGCTCTGCGTCGCCGCGTGAGTTCGAATCTTTGTCTTCAAAAAAGAATTTCGACAGTATTGTTGTGCTGTTCTAAGTGTATGTTTTGAAGGTGTTTGTGTTTATATATGAACTGATCATTAGACTCGAAAGATTGGAATAAATGCACGTGCATGTTGAGAAGCTGTGTATTAGCAGGCCTCTTGTTTCGTTTGAAGAGTTTTTATGTAGTTTTAATATGGATAATCACAGTTCACCAAAATACCATTTAGTGTGTCACATGTGAGCTCGCCCGATGGATTTTTTTGGCAACCCGTGGCTTTGTAAGTGGGGTATGTTGGCACTTACGCGGTAATATATATGTACGAAACCTTTGTGCGCGCTATAGAAAAAAACTAATAAGCAATTAATTATGGTGTTTTCTAATCTCTACATTCCACTGTATTTGTCCATAGCCACCGTACGTATAAACTAAGGAAGCACTAAACCTAAAAAATAGTTAATGACAAATAATCATACATATCTCAGTTAGTGACATACTACAACCACTTAACTTCTCTCAAAGTATTTAAGTAGGGATAAATAGTAAAAAATTATAATAACTATGCTCTAGATTCCCTACATGAACAAAAGTATCGAAACGGATACTCCCTTGTCCAATCGACAAATTAGCAAAACGGATATAGTAACTATCGAATATGAGTTCATATTTATGGAACGAATTCATACAAATCAAAGATTCATACAACAAATGGACAAATTACTTGTTAGTGATATGTCCTCGAGGCAATCATGAACATGATTGTATCACATCTATATTTATGGAATAAAATGATTATTATGTTCCTTAAATAAATATTATTAGTATTGATCAACAAGTATGTGAATTGGTCGTGAAACTCCTTATTCATATTTTGATATTATTCTGAATTATCCCTAACCTTATATTATCATGTGGGACAATTGTGATTTATAGGTCAGCACATGTATTGATTGATGATCATGTTTCACAGATCATGGATATAGAGATAACAAATCAATAATGTGGATACATGTTGGAGATCATGGTGTTGGAGTGACCCACCATGAGACAATGTGAGAATTGTTATATTTTTAAGTGTCATTAGTTGGTCTCATACGTAGTGTATATGGGATCCTTATGTAAAAACCTACTCAAAACCTAAATCTTTAATCTGTTCCTAAGCTATGCATTCGTGCTAGAGCTCAGTTTAGCATATCAGGTTATAATCCAATTAGTGATTTGAAATGCTATACCACTCAAGAGCTTACACAAATATTAACAATATAAGCCATGGTCACTTAATATTCTCAATCACTCAAAACCCACCAATCATATTCATGTCCATACACATCTTATTTCACTCGCATGTACAACTCAACTCCTGGATATCTCCTCATAAGTATAGCACCTAAACAAATATGACTAGCACATAAAAATATCGCCTCTTTGTTATCCATTCAAACCATCAAAGAAATTAAACAAGTTCAAAGTGCAGTAATTTCACAAAAAGGAGTCACCTTCTTCAATCAATCAGTATGCTCAGTTTCCAGAATGTGCAAAATAGTATATTATTACATCAAGCTACACCACTAAGTACAGACCACATCTCAATCAAAGCAAAATTCGACTATCTTCTAATGTCATCTAATGGAGATCACTTTTGCTGTTGAACTGACATATAACCAGCCACCATCTTCTCTTTTGCCCATTCTCTGCACCGACTGGCTGCCAGCATGCTCCCTACCCATTCTTCCAGCTAGAGGCCAGCAGTCTTTTGCCCATTTCGGTTAGACAAGTGGCAGGCTGAAGCCATGCATGCAGTCCACCTAGCATCAGCCCACAGATTCACCCCAACCAGCCCATAGTTTTCCTGCAGTAGAGGCTGAAATTCAGCTACTTCAAAGTGGCAAAAGAGGGCAGTATAAATAGGAGTCAAAGAGTACACCCTAGAAGCTTTACTGCTACCTCATTCACCCACCTACTAGGCACGGCTGTCCTTGCTTAGCTTTTACTGTCGAGTGGAGAAGGATCAAGTCTGGGAAGAAAAGAAGGCAGGAGTCGAACATCTGTCCCACTTTATCCTACCTCAACTTTCTCATTTCCAGTTGTCCCTGCAATCATCAGGTCCAGGCATTAGCATCAACTACCCTATTTCTCTTGTGTATTGCAAAGATAGTTGGTTGCATCATATGTTAAGTCCTTGTGCATTTAAATCACCATGTCTGTGGATTTGTTCAGCTTTATCAAAGCCATCCAGTAAATCAAGAATACTATGACAAATGATCACAACATTGCATAGACAGAAATGGGTTAGTGAATAAATTAACCTTTAACCCTTCGGTCAAATGCATGCATGATAGAATAAGTTCAGATTCAGCAATACTCAATTCAACATGAATCATGGAGCCCCAGCTTATGAAATAGATTAAGTGGTGCATGCAATTCTAAGGGATTCAGAACCACTTCAATTATTCACATGAGTAATGCTTCAAGTTATTAACCCTAAGAGATCAATCAAACTTTACTCTAGATAGTAACACAATATCGCAGGCTCATAACTCACACAGTTTGATTAAGTTTTAGAAAGCCACGGCTGGCCAAAGTCATTTAAAGGCCCTAACAACATTTCATATCCATATGCACATATCTATGATAGTGACCTAATACATTAGCAGAAGAAGCATCTTTTGCACAAAATATATAAATATGTATATTACAATCACGACAATAGGTATGTACATATATGCCTCTAATAAGCTCAAAACAAAAATATTCAATCCGAAGACATGCAATTTCATTTATCAGGGGTGCAACACAATAAGGTTGTGGCTTATTAAACCAAATCTGCAAAACTTATTGTATCAAAAATCAAATGGCAGTAAATAACTCACTCTTCTGAATTGAGCCATGCGAAGAGTAATAAGGATCAAGTCACAGCATAAGATTCGCGACCATTACCAAGGTAAGACTGATATTACAGGAGTTCATATACAAATAAAATATATGTATATGTATCTCATTCCATAAACAACAGCACATAAAATCCTCAAGAATCTAATACTGATATACATATATAATTGATAATGCATCAGTAACAAATCCACACATACAACTACTGATTATTAACCCAGATTTTACAAATGCTTATCACAATCTCAGAGCAGAAAAGACCCTAAAACATATATCATTTAATCACAGAAGGATGCATATCACAAACTTACAGATATACTTTTTATAACTGCACATCATATACAAAAAGACCCATTTCTGATAATCAAGCACAAGGCTAAATAGTTCAATAAGCATCATCCATCATTCACGGATCACATATGAACTACTTAACACAAAGGTTCACAGTTGGCATGCACACATTATTCCCAGTGTATACCCTTTTTGTCAAGAACCAGCATGCCTAGCACCACAAGTTTTAGGCTACTTTAAAACTTTTAACCAACAAATCAAGACACTAACCAGCATAAGAAATCACTCGTACACTTCTAATCTTGATAGCACTATACTCACTAAAGTACCAGTTCTAATAATCAAAAATAAGATGACAATTTAATATGGTAGATTCGGCATATTGGTTTCTAAGAATCGGCTAGACCGAAGGGGAGAGAAAGGGGTGTAGCACTTAGCTTTCGGGGACTGCCATGGTCGATTTGGGGGAATGGGGTAGCCGGCGCAGGCGGTCGCCGTGCCTCGTGCTTGTAACCGAGAGCTCAGGTTCCCTTTTCACCGCCAGATCCAGCGAAGAAGCCGAGTAAGACGGTGGCCAGTTGGGAGTAACCGGAGAAGAGGGGTAAATAGAAAAACGTGTAAGAGTGGGAGTGTAGAAATATAAGGGGGAAGAGGGTAGAGAGGTCTCTTACCGCGGGGAGCACCGGATTTGAAGAAGGGCCGCAAGGCGCGCGCGCGGATTTGCCGGTTCTAGCGAGGGGAGAGTCGGAGGCAGGCGCCAAGGGTCGTAGATCGGGCGGTGGCGCCGATCGGACAGAGGGATAGGAGGGCAGCATTTGTCGGCGGTGCGTGAGAGGGAAGAAGAGGGAAAAGCTGAGGGAGGCGGCCCGACAGGAGGCCAAGAGGCGCTCGGCGCGGCGCCAAGAGGGAGGCGGTGGAAAAGCAGGCGGAGACCGCAAGGGGATGGCGGCGATAGAGAGGGAAGGAGAGAGGCGGTCGGGAAATGAGAGCGAGAGGAGGACCTGAGGGTGGCGACTGAGTGGCGGCAGTAAAGAGATGGAGGGGATGCAGCCGAATAGAAGGGGGAATTTAGGTTTAGGTTTAGAAGGTAATGGGTCGGGCCAGTGGGCCAAGAAAAATTAGGGTCGGCCGAAAATAATAATAATAAATAAATAAATAATATATATATATGATAATAATATTAATAATAATAATGAATATAAATATTAATAAATTAAACGAATAAAAAAAGATACAAAATAAAATAACATGCATTTTTACCTATGCCGAATAGCAGAAGGAGAAAATAAATCGAGAAAACAATAGAAGACAAAATCCAAATTCATTTCTTGTTTTTCTCTTTTCTTTTCTCTGAATTGATTTATGATCTGACCTTCCTATAGCAAGCATACTCTGATAAAACCAGTAAAACATCACGCACCTCAATCTCAAGTACATTCGTAAATTTGTTTCGCAATCACTAAATAGAAAAAAAATTAAACCAAATTTGAGGATTCATTAATATAAAAAATTTTGATACTCTTTTAGGAAATCCCCTCAATAACAGTAAAGGGCAGCTAGAGTCACATCCTGCTGAGGACAGCTCTGTTCTGTGGTCATACATCTAGGCAAGTCGCCCTTCGACCATGTCTTGTGAACTGATTTTGTGGCTTGGGTTGTTTGAAACTCTTGCATTCATCTCAAAAGCTAATTTCTAAAAGAAATTAAATCACACTAATTGGATCAGCTAGATTCAGTGTTAGAACCATAACCTTGGTGAGGTTATAGAGTAAATGGTGGGTGGAGGAGTTCAGAGTATGAACAACCCCGGTTGGGTTGCTATGAAAGTCAGGGCTCCTCCACATAGAATGTCATTTAAGGACAAACCAAACTGGTGCTTACCTCAAAATTGGCGTGAAGGACCATGTGGAGGTCCATACATGTTTGTGATGAGTATTTGACTTTATTTGAGCAAGGTGTGCTCAAGTTTGAGTTTGATTTGGATTGATTTTCAAAATAAAGCAATTTGAGTTGTCTCGCCAGAGTGGCGATCACGCCGTATGGGCGCAGTAGTGATGAGTTGGATAGGTTTATTGCATATCATTGTGGGCATTGCTATGTGAAAGGTTTTCCTTGTCTTTGATGGTTGCAGGCGACAGTACTAGGTCATGGTGAGGCGGAGGATGACCGGACTAGGCGAGGCGTCGGAGGTCCAGACGGTTGGGAGATCGCCGGAAGATGATCGGAGGCGAGTCCGGGCATGTCAAGAAGACAAGGAAAGGAGATGATGCTAGCTAGATGCCGCGTGGATCAATGAGGGCTGTCGGATTGAGGTCTAGTTGATAGGTTAGCGGGTCTAGGTAGTATGCTTTGAAAACCGTGAAAGAAAACCAGGTATGTGTGTGGGTTTTGGATTAGCCCTTGCATGGCTGTGTGTGTGGGTTAATCCTAGCCCTTAGATGAGTGCTCTAGGGTTGAGGGACTCATCCAAGGGTGGTAGGTGGCCCAAGAGTAGTATAAATAGGGGTGGAGGGGTAGCCTCCTCCTCTTGAAGGTTTTGAGGTTTGTGAATGCTCCTTTGAGCTTTGCCCACATGAAAGTGAGGCTTTGTAACCTCTCCTTCCAGAAATGAAAGTTTTATCCATCCATCTCTGAATTTATTTTGCGCATTTACATTATGTGTTTAATTTACGCAATTTAAATTCAGCATTTACTTTCCCGCAATTACATTCTCGCAATTTACTTTCACGCAATTTGGATTTGCCTCCCCTTCTTCTAAATGCTGTTGATCTTGGATGTTTTGAGTGTGTTCATATGGTTTTACATCTCTTTTGCACTCTTGGATTGAGTAGAGAACATCTTTTCTTTCAAGTTCCAACTTTGTTCCGAACTTGTTCTTTGCGCAGCATTTAGTATTTGATTTTTATAAAAATATATAAAAATCCTTTTCAATTGATTCTTATTGGAGGAGGTGCGGGACTCTGATATACACTTGCAGAAAAATTTTGGAGTTTACTTGTTTCACCGTTTGGGCGCCATGAGGTGACAACCGAGCCCCAAACTTTCTGCTCGAAGTTCTTGACTGACTGTGTTCTTCGATTTTTCCTGTTTTTTCTGTAAGGCTTTTTGAGGAGAAATTTGGTGGAGTTCTTCACTACTCTGATGTTCATAGGGAGAAACATTGTCAAAATTTTGTGAGCTGCAGAAACCCACCAACCTCCTGTTCAAATTGAGGACAAGTTCTGGAAATTCTGCTTTTGCTTTTCTGAAAGTGACTTTTGTGATTTGAATTGATGTTCTTTCTAAAAGCAAGAGTTGGATTGATTCCTCTTTATCTTGGACACTAGACAACCAGGATTGTGACTCAAAAATCCCCACATATTTTATGGTACTTATCCATGCAAGCTTGGGGTATACATAGTTGTCTAGTTTTTCGGGTTTTTCACGATTTCCTTTGAGCGATCTTGTCGAGGTTTTTGTTGGAGTATTTTGGGGGAAAATTTATTTGCGACCATTCAGCCCCCTCTGTTCGCCATCTCGGTCCTTCACGGTGCAAACCGTGCTGACCATAGACCCGGTATGGGACGGGCTGAACTAAGTAACCGACAAGTAGTCAGCTGCCAAGATGAGAAAGGTGACTGTGCCAGGTGAGGGCAGTCACCCTAGGGCGAGGCGTCGGGGGAGGAGTCTCGACCCGCGTGCCTTTGGTAAGGCGAGGCGGTATGGCAAAGGTCAGAGTACGGTTAGCCAAACGTTCTGTTTCCTTGGTTTATTAGTGTGCCTAAGGAAGCGCACTGTGACAATAAGCCAAAGTGATGCTATGGACAAAGCAGTACACCTCTGATCAGAGTTAAATGTGATATCACTCCTAGCTTCCGGGTTTGGAAGTGCGTCATGTGGGTTTTCCTCTAACACAGGATGTAATACCACCACGTTGTTTTGCCGTCAGTAGATTTAAAAGTTAAAACTTGACACTTTCTAACAAATGGGTAAAGGGGTACTTTGGAAAAGTACTACTCTAGTGTAACGGCTCGGTGGCCGAAAAATTATAATTATATGAGCATGCATAAATTTTCCGCAGCTTGCTGAGTACTGGAGTACTCAGCGTTGCTTTCTCTGTTGGTTTTCAGAACTTGCTGAGTCCATCGACACAGATGATATAGAAGGTGAATTTCATGATGTGAATTTTTATGATAATGCTGATATTGGTGTAGAGGGATATGAATACGAGGGAGCTGACGACTAAGACTTGGCGGATTAAATCTACCCTCAGGAGGGAGGCATCTAGAATAATATTGTAATATTAGGCGGGCGATGTAGAAATCACCGTAGTCAGACCTAAGACAGTACTATATGTACCTTAAGAATATTTCCCCGAGTACTATTCGGTGGAAGTTTCTGTTCTACATGTGTTGTTTTCCTTAGCCTGATCCTGGGACACTTTGTTCTGTGATGATTCCACTAGTTCTGGCCTGGTCAGGCAAAGTGAGGGCGTCACAGAATAAAGGTGGTATCAGAGCTACGCTAACGAAACAAACATGTAACTTAGGTAGATACTGTAAGATGCCTTAAGAAGGCTAGACTTTCTCTCCTTATCTTTATCAACAGAAAAATACCTTCTCTTATCAAAAATCATTCTCTTCTTATCTAAATGAACTACTTATCTCAAAATTTTTGCTGCTCAATTAAAATAATGATTCTTGCATGATAAGACAAATTTTGAATGATAATATGACAACATTTTTGTTAGTTAAAATAATCATAACAGGTTAATGATGAAAACAACTAATTACTTAATACTAGTTAATTTAAAGTCAAGCATAAAAGATTCTTTCTGTAGATTACAATACCTTCCACTTTAAAACATGGGCTAACTAAAATTCTTGTTTAAAATATGTAGTATAGAGCGCAGGATACCCGGATCCGATTTTAAATTTGGGGGATTTGCTATGTTTCTCTTGACTTGCTAGCAGCTGTTCTTTTGCTTTTTACACTCTCTAGCAAGATTGTGTAGCTGTAGCTACCCCTCCCGGAGTCTCACAGCTAGTTTAGTTCGACAGAGTAGTTGATAATTTGATGGACAGATAATCCAATAGGTATACTTTTGTTACAGATGCACGTATAGTTACACGTGGTGACCTGATGACCTTAGGAGACATTATACTACTAGTGTATATATATTTGTTTTGTTTCTTCAGTGTCTCTTTTGATGTTTTATTTCTGTGTTTGTTCAGTTGTTCTTGCTTTGCTGCTTGTGTTGTTGTGAGTAAATTAATAAGTAATACCATAATAGGTATGCATGTAAAAAAATAATAATAATTTATTATCTACACTAAAAATAAAGAATTAACAAGTCAATATTGAATTTATCTAAGAAGATCATTAAACCCCTATCCTTCTCTCTATCCTCAGAATCAAACTCATGGCATCTGGTAGTGGTTCCCGTAATGGTACCAATTATCCAGTTGAAGGAATACCTGAGGTCTTAGGAAGTATGGAGGATCTGCCTTCTAGAGAAACTCTTCCTCCATCTCCACCTTTGCCTCCACCTATATCTGAAACTGATTATATGGGCCAGATGATGTTATGGATGGAGCAGTCTCGTAGAGATGCTCAGAAACAACAAAATAAGTTCATGGAACAGTTGTTTGGGACAGTTACAAATTTAGTGGCAAGAACCCCAGATCAAGGAGTTAGTATTGGAGAATTTCAGAAAACCAGGCCACCAACCTTCTCGCGTGCTGCAGAACCTTTGGAAGCAGATGATTGGCTGAGCGACATCGAACAAAAACTTGAAACAGTTGGTTGCTCAGACCAACAAAAAGTTCGATATGCCTCTCACTAGTTCACTGGGCAAGCAGCTACCTGGTGGAGAAATTTGCAGAACACCTATCCACCAGACTATATCATCACGTGGCAAGAATTTAAGAATAAATTTCGAGCAGCACATATTCCTGAAAGAGTTGTGGAGTTAAAGAGAAAACAATTCTTGGCATTCAAGCAAGAACAAAGGACTGTCATCGAGTATCTAACCCACTTTAACCACTTAGCTCGGTATGCTCCGGAGGACACAAATACTGAAGCTAAAAAGATATACCGGTTCACAGAAGGATTGAGACCATCAATCCAAGTTCAGTTGGTTGTCATTAAAGTCGCTGAATTTCATGACTTAGTGGACCGAGTTATACTCATTGAACACTGGCAAGCTGCTCTAGAGGAAGATCGAAGAAAGAGGGCTAGGATAGACCCTAGAAATTTTGTGAGAAACGATAATAGACCTCCTGTACCATCATGAGCTCCAATGTTTGGGTCAATTCAACCCACTTCTTTCCAGGCACCCAGACTGGTTGTTACACAGCCAAGAGCTCCACTACAATGCTATTATTGCAATGGACCTCACTTGGCCCGTGACTGCCCAAGATCCAATGTCTACTGCTTTGAGTGTGGGCAGAAGGGTCATTACAAGAATCAATGTCCCACAAAGGAAAGCAAAAGATGCCAGCCCCGTTGCAACGACCTGCACCACGTCCTCAGAATGGGGCGCCCGTATGCGGGAATGCACCAGCCAACCATGGACCTGGACGCGGAGGGCTTGCTAGTGGACCCGTCCGCTTAAATCATCTGGACGCTGCTCAAACTGAATCAGCTACAGACGTAATTACAGGTAACATTCTAATCCCTCCTGCATCAGGGATAGTCTTATTTGATCAAAAACCCTAGCTATCACCGCTCAGGCCCTGCCATGCGCGCTGTTGCTAGCACACCGATGCACGATGTTCATTCTCCGAATGTGTGGACTTCGATAGAGGCATTGATGCTACTGTGACGTTGATCGGGACAATCATTCGGGCACGTTCGACCACCGCTCGAGGATGATTGACCACCGCTCGAGGATGATCGACCAATGCTCTAGAACACACGCTACGTTAAATTGGGCTACATCAACTCTCCTTCCGCTACACTGCGCGTCTGATGGTAATGATCCATGATCTCTCAATTGCTTGGCATCCTAGTTTACGCATTAAATTTTTTTTATTCTGTGCTAGTGTGGTCTACCTATATTCCTTGAGCTGTATCTGAGCCATCTCGTGTAGTTTTTGGTCTGAATGGAACGCATATACGTGATATGCAACATTAGTAGATTGGATCTATTGTTGTTCTGGTATGTTAACCTATATCGATTCATATAGATGGATCGGTTTGGGTGGTTGATTGATGAGATCAATCAGTCTTGGAGTTTGTAGATGGGTTTGACGATCAATCTGGTTCGGTTGTGTCACTGTTTGTAGCCACATCGCTCATTCAGCCTTACCTATCGGAATTCTGCCATCAGGGTAAACTACGATGTCCAGCTGTCCAGGACCAAACCATTCGTAGATGGGTTCAAAGATCATTCTAGTTTGGTTGTGTCATTGTTTGCAGCCGCATCACTCGTTCACCCTTATCGGTCAGAATTCTGCCATCAAGGTAAACTATGATGTGCAGCTGTACAAGACCAATCCGACCAAAACGATTTTTGATGGAAAACCGAGTCAGTTAGATTGGTTCAAAATTGGGTTAATGTAATTAATTCGATGAATTTTTAAGGATGATTTCACGAATAAGATTCAAGTCCTAAAAAATTGGAACCACCATTCTGTCAGTCGTAGAGGCAGTATATAGTATTATGTGTTCAAATTGCGTGATAAAATTGGATTCTATGCATAACTTGATTTTGCAGACATTGATGTGAATAGTATGGCTCTTTTGTGTATGTGATGCATGTATACTGTTATCATGGCCTACGAGTCATGTCAAATTATAGCCATGGGCTATATTTTATTGTATAATGGCCTGTGTTGAATTGTGATGCTTGATACTCTCGAATGTAATTCATTGCTAGCTGTTAGGAGTAATAGCTAGGTAGATGATTGTGATGACTTCAAGCATGATGTCCAGGTGGACAGGAAGCGTGGTGATGGAGATTGCTATGTTTAAGAGCCATACTATTTCACAGTTTAATATGATTATCTGTGATCTTGTTTATATTCCTGTCATACTATATTTAATGTGATTATATTAGATGTTTTAACATGATAGAATAGTATCCCTCAGAAAAATTAGGTAAAACGTTATGCCCTTCCAAATTGTTGCACCTATACAAATTTTTATCATTAATTGGTAGATCTACCAAAGTAGAGTATCATTAATTATCTTAATAAGATAGGGTAAGTGTTAGATACATACATGCGTAACAATTGGTCTAACTTAACTTGGCTATCAAAACGGGTTTTGGCCCAAGGGGCATGGTGTTGAGGCCGGGGCATGTGATGCCACTCAACAAACAAGAGTTACATGTGATGTAATTAGCAAGTGGTTGGTTACCTACATCATCAGGTTTCTAGTAGTGATGCCAAAGCTCACTAGGACTTAATGAAGTTTTGATCTTGATCCACTATATGTCTTTAGAGGCTGACCTTGTTTACATATAGTGAGAGTATCTTTTGTTAAATTAGTTAGTAAAAGATTTTACATATACATAGTGCTAAAACTTCGCATATTTTATGTTGTACACCATGGCACCATCTACTTCTTCTGCACCCAGTTTTAGCTAGCGTTTGATTCATGAGAAAGTTAAACTTAATGGAACAAACTTTATCAACTGGTATCGCAACTTGAGAATTGTTCTCAAACAAGAAAAGAAGGAATATGTTCTAGACAGTCCATATCCCATTGGACTAGCTGAAAATGCTACTCATGCTAAAAAGAATGATTATGAAAAAGCATTACAATGACTCAGTTGATGTTAGCTACCTCATACTTGTCACCGTGAACTCTGAGCTTCAGAAGCAATATAAGGACACAGATGCCTACAATATGATTGTGGATCTTAAGGGAATGTTTGAGGACTAGGCAAGGGATAAAAAGTATAATACCTCTAAGTCATTGTTTGCATCCAAGCTAGCTGATGGGAGTCGAGTCTGCCCTCATGTAATCAAAATGATTGGTTATACTGAGAGTTTAGAAAAAACTTAGTTTTCCCCTTAGCTAAGAGTTAGCTACTGATGTGATTCTCCAGTCGCTCTCTCAGAGATTTGAGCCGTTCATTTTGAACTTTCATATGAATGGCATGGAGAATTCCTTGACCAAGTTGCATGGAATGATCAAGTCTGCAGAAGAGAGCATCAAGAAAAGCTTTAATCATGTGATGATGGTTCAGAAGACTACCAAGTTTAAAAAGAAGAAAAAACTAGTGGCAAGGGAAAGGACACGGGTAAAACTTAAAATGAGATCTCGAGCAACAAGTGTAAGCTTGAGAAGAACAAGACTGGTCCTGCACCCGACACCATATGCTTCTATTGCAAGGGGATTGGACATTGAAGGAGAAACTGTGAGAAGTACTTGGCAAAGCTTAAGAAGCAGAAGGGAAGTAGGACTTTTGCTCCAGGTATAAATGTTATAGAAATTAATATTGCTACTTCTTATATTATTCTTGGGTATTTGATACCGATCGGTTGCTTATATTTGCAATTTGATGCAGGGGCTAATAAAGGCTAGAAGTTTGGCAAAAGGCGAAGTTGATCTTTGTGTGGGCAATAAAGTAAGGGTTGCTGGATTGGCTATTGGTACTTATCCATTGCATTTACCTTCAGGGTTAGTTTTGGAACTAAATAATTGTTATTATGTTCCTGTCGTAAGCATAAATATTATCTCTTCTTCATGTTTGGAAGTAGAGGGTTATGAATTCATAATAAAGAAAAATTGTTATTCGATTTATTTGAATGATGTGCTTTATGGCATTGTCCAATGCTGAATGGATTATATATTTTGAATCTTGAGGATATGTGAAGGACCGAAATGGCGAACAGAGGGGGGGTGAATGGTCGCAAATAAAAATTCCCCCAAAATACTCCAACAAAAACCTCGACAAGATCGCTCAAAAGGAATTGTGAAAAACCCGAAAAACTAGACAACTATGTGTACCCCAAGCTTGCATGGATAAGTACCATAAAATATGTGGGGATTTTTGAGTCACAATCCTGATTGTCTAGTGTCCAAGATAAAGAGGAATCAATTCAAACTCTTGCTTTTAGAAAGGACATCAATTCAAATCACAAAAGTCACTTTCAGAAAAGCAAAAGCAGAATTCCCAGAACTTGTCCTCAATTTGCACAGGAGGTTGGTGGGTTTCTGTAGCTCACAAAATTTTGAGACTTTTTCTCCCTGTGAGCATCAGAGTCTTGAAGAACTCCACCAAATTTCTCCTCAAAAGCCTTACAGAAAAACACAAAAATCGAAGAACACAGTCTGGTCAAGAACTTGAGCAGAACGTTTGGGGCTCGGTTTTCACCTCATGGCGCCCAAACGGTACAACAAGTGAACTCCAAAATTTTTCTGCAAGCGGATATCAGAGTCCTGCACCTCCTCCAACAAGAATCACTCAAAAGGATTTTCTATATTTTTACAAAAATCAAACACTGACTGTTGCGCCAAGAACAAGTTCAGAACAAAGTTGGAACTTGAAAGAAAAGATGTTCTCTACTCAATCCAAGAGTGCAAAAGAGATATAAAACCATATGAACACACTCAAAACATCCAAGAACAGCAGCATTTAGAAGGAGGGAGGCAAATCCAAATTACTTGAAAGTAAATTATGGAATGTAATTGCGGGAAAGTAAATGCTGAATTTAAATTGCGTAAAGTAAAGACATAATGTAAATGCATAAAATAAATTCAGAGGTGGATGAATAAAACTTTCATTTCTGGAAGGGAGGTTACAAAGCCTCACATTCATGTGGGCAAAGCTCAAATGAGCATCAAAAACCTCAACACCTTCAAGGGAAGGAGGCTACCCCTCCACCCCTATTTATACTACTCTTGGGCCACCTACCACCCTTGGATGAGTCCCTCAACCCTAGAGCACTCATCTAAGGGCTAGGATTAACCCACACACACAGCCATGCAAGGGCTAACCCAAAACCCACACACATACCGGGTTTTCTTGCACGGTTTTCAAAGCATACTACCTAGACCCGCTAACCTATCAACTAGACCTCAATCCGACGGTCCTCATTGATCCACACGGCATCTAGCTAGCATCATCTCCTTTCCTTGTCTTCTTGACTTGCCCGGACTCCGTCTCCGATCATCTTCCGCGATCTCCCAACCTTCCGACCTCCGACGCCTCGCCTAGTCCCGGCCATCCTTCGCCTCACCATGACCTAGCACCGTCGTCCTGCAACCATCAAAGACAAGGAAACTCCTCACATAGCAATGCCCACAAAGATGTGCAATAAACCATGCAACTCATCACTACCGCGTCCATACGACCTGTCAGATCGCCACTCTGGCAAAGACAACTCAAATTGCTTCATTTTGAAAATCAAACCAAATCAAACTCAAACTTGAGCACACCTTGCTCAAATAAAGTCAAATACTCATCACAAATATGGATGGACCTCCACATGGTCCTTCAATATGCCAATCTATAACATTAATACTAAGAGGTTTCGACCAAATGATTTGAATCCCACTTATATTTGGCACTGTCATTTAGGTCATATAAATGAGAAGCGAAGCTCCATAAAGATGGTCTTTTAAACTCATTTGAAACATGTGAATCTTGTATACTTTGCAAAATAACGAAGGTTCCTTTCACGTGTTTAGGTAAGAGAGCAAGTGACTTATTAGCCCCCGTACATACGGATGTTTGTGGACCACTGAGCACAACAGCCAGAGGTGGTTTTCAGTACTTCATAAATTTTACTGATGACTTTAGTAGATATGGTTACATCTACTTAATGAGGCATAAGTCTGAATTTTTTGAAAAGTTCAAGGAATTTCATAATAAAGTACAGAATCAACTTGGCAAGACAAGTAAAGCCCTATAATAAAATCATGGAGGTGAATATTTGAGCCAAGAATTTAGTGGTTATTGAAGCAATGTGGAATTGTTCCACATCCTACTCCGTCGAGAACGCCTCAATGAAATGGGGTGTTTGAACGATGAAACCGTACTTTGTTAGACATGGTTTGGTCTATGATGAGCCAATCTGATCTGCCATTGTCCTTTTGGGGTTATGCTCTAGAAACAACCACGTTCACATTAAATAGGGTTCCATCTAAAGCAGTAGAGAAGACATCATATGAGATATAGACCGAAAAGCGTCCCGGGTTGCCTTTTCTCAAAGTATGAGGATGTGAAGCATATGTAAAACGTTGGATATTTGACAAGCTCACACCCAAATCATAAAAATACTTTTTCGCAGGGTATCCTAAGGAAACTAAAAGATATTACTTTTATAAGAGGGATGAGAACAAAGTGTTTGTTACTCGAAATGGTGTATTTTTAGAGAAAGAATTTCTTTCAATAGAAATCAGTTGGAGCGTAATGTGACTCAAAGAAATTCGAAAACCATCGGATAGTGGGCTAGCTTCAACTGAACATCCATAGGATGTACAAGATGTTATAGAACCTGTGAAAGAAACACCAGCTCAACGTAGGTCTAAGAGGCCACACCAAATGCCTATAAGATATAGGCATAACGTTTTATTGTTAGACAATGATGAACCTAAGACTTATGAGAAAGCGATGACAGACCCGGACTCTAAGAAATGGCTTGGAGCCATGAGATCCGTAATACAATCCATGCATGACAATCAAGTTTAGAATTTGGTTGATCCACCCGATGGCGTTAAAACCATTGAGTGCAAATGGGTTTTTATTAGAAAGATAGACACAGATGGAAATGTTCAAATCCATAAGGCGCGATTCGTGGCGAAGGGTTTCAAATAAGTTCAAGGTGTTGACTATGATGAGACTTTCTCACTCGTCGCTATGCTTAAGTCTATTTGAATCATTCTAGCTATTTCTATATATTTTGATTATGAGATATGACAGATGGATGTCAAAACGGCTTTCCTAAATGGAAATCTAAGTAACGATGTGTATATGACACAACCTAAAGGTTTTGTTTATCCACAAAATGCTTGAAAGATATGCAAGTTTCAAAGATCTATCTATGGTCTGAAGCAATTATCCCAGAGTTGGAACGTTCATTTTGATGTGGTAGTTAAAGGGTTTGGCTTCATCAAGAATGAAGAAGCGCCTTGTGTTTACAAAAGGGCTAGTGGGAGCGCACTTGTTTTCCTAGTCTTATATGTGGAGGACATATTATTGATCGGAAATGACATTCCTATGCTCAAATCTGTCAAGTCTTCATTAAGAAATAATTTCTCTATAAAAGACTTTGGAGAGGAAACATATATTTTGGGCATAAAGATCTATAGAGATAGATCGAAAAGGCTCATTGGATTAAGCCAAAATACGTACATTGACAAGGTGTTGAAGCGGTTCAACATGCATGATTCCAATAAGTGTTTCTTGCCCATGTCACGTAGCATTAGTCTTAGCAAAAGTCAGTATCCATCGACACCTGATGAGCAAGACCGAATGAGCAATATTCCATATGCTTCTGCTATTAGATCTATCATATATGCCATGGTATGTACATGTCCAGATGTGTCATATGCTCTAAGTGTTACAGGCAGATATCAGTTGGATTCAGGTGAAGGTCTCTGAATAGCTATAAAGAACATCCTAAAGTACTTGAGAAGCACATTTCACGAATCATGGATATAGGGATATCAAAACAATAACATGGACACATGTTGGAGAACATGGTGCTGGAGTGACTCACCATGAGACACCGTGGGAATTGTTATTTTTTTAAGTGTCATCGGTTGATCTCATACATAGTATATGTGGTATCCTTTGACCTAAGATCGTCATGGTTTACTACATGTGTAATAGTATACTTAGGGGTTGCCAAACGATACTTCATAATTGGGTAGTCATAAAGGTAGCTTTCGAGTTTACTATGAAATATGCAGAGGAATGTAAGCGATCAAAATGGAATTTGCCTCTTCTATATAACGGGAGAGATATCTCTGGGCCCCTCAATGTGGTTGGATTAAGGAAATGCATGGCTATGTCGAATGTGATTGAGAAGTCAACCACAGAACTAGTGAAGGATCAAGCTATCATAGGACGCTACACTTCCACCTTAAGTTTGATCTGCTATCATGAGGCAAAGGGATCGGTATATGAGCACTATATAGGTTCGTCCGATATGATCTTTGTGTATATTTGGAAGTCGCTATGCCTTACTAGGAGCCGTTGCTGGCCGAAAAGAGTTTCTGGGTTACGGCCAAATATGCATGAACCTACAGAGTCAGATACTTAATGGGTTGGAATACATTGGTTCTGATTAGATCCGTCACTAATAGGCTAAATGGGCTTTGCACCTTGGTTCAGCCTCTAATGTGAAGTTCCACCAAGAGATTATATAAAGGGAAGATAGGGGAAAGCAATTGTTGTACCACCACACATACTAAAAACACTAGCTATCACCACTCAGGCCCTGCCATGCGCGCTAGTGCTAGCACACCGATGCACAGTATTCATTTCCTGGATATGTGGACTTCAGTAGAGGCATTACTGCTACTGCGGTGTTGATCGAAACGATCGTTCGGTTATGTTCGACCACCGCTCGAGGACGATCAACCACTACTCTAGGACACAAGCTATGTTGAATCGGGATACTTCACTCTCCTTCCGCTGCACTGGTATCCTTCATTACTTACCTTATCCAACAATAACAAAGGGATCTTGGCAACGGCGAGCGATCAGCGACGAGGCATTAAGATTCACCAATGTTAGGGAAGAGTTCATGAGGACTCTGTAGTTTAGAGGGAGGCTGGAAGGAGGTGGCGGGTGGCAGTGGCGAGGCTACGAGAGCGCCGCTAGCCAAGTACGGTAGAGGTATGCGAAGCTCTTTGGATGCTGGAGAGGAAGAAGATGAGGGGTAGGACAGGTGGTGGCTGGCAGGGGTGGTGGAACTCGCCGGAGACGAATTGATAGGGCTGGTCAGGCTGAGGAAATGAGGAAGACGAAGAAGACAAGTACAAGGAGAGGAAAGCAGGATGCGGGCTGAATGGAACGAATGGTTAAGGTTGTGTACTTGTATTCAGTACAAAGGTATGGAAGGAATGTTTGATGAAAAGTAGAGTCCGTTAACTATTAGCAAGCAATCTTTTTATAAATGTATTGTAAATTACCGTTTGCAAATTCTAGTACGGGTAATTCTGTAATTGCAAAAACAAAAATACTAGCTAGCGGCCTAGCGCTAGGCTGGCTCTCATGCAGAGATGGACAAACAGGTCGTCCGACATGGCACGGCCCGATTAAAAATTGGCACGGTCTGTTTAGGCATAGCCCGTTTAGGCCCGGCTTGTAAACGGGCCGCTGCGTGCCACCACGCGTCGGGTGGCGGCTGTGCACGCGCCGCTGGTTTCTCGAGCCGTCGGCGTCATCGCCCGGTCCTTCACGGGCCAAACGGGCCGGGTCGGCCCGGTAGCCCGTTAGCATCAGAAAATTTGAAAAAAAAAATCAGAAAAAAATTAGAAAAAATAGAAAAATAGACAAAGTATGGAAAAAATGCAAACAAATATGAAAAAATTTAGAAAAATAGGAGAAATTTAGAATAATTAGAAAAACTCGAAGGATGTACAAAAACTTTTTAAATATATATATAAATTAAGAAAAAAGCTAAAATATGAGATAAATTCTAAAATGAGACAAATAATTTGAATTAAATAATGAGCTTTATTGATGTTTGGTTGTCTTGTTAAAAACTTTGCCAAGTAAAAACTCAAAACGAGAAAACCTTGGCAAAGAAAAAAGAGTACGGCCTATAGCTCAGTGATACAAGAAAAAAGTGAAGATTACAATTATTCTTCCTGATTATCTAGATAAAGATTTTCGAACGTCTCATCCAGCTTAGCATTTTCTGCAGTATGTTGAGCTCGTTGATCAGCTTGTTCCCAATCTTTCGCAATGAGAAGTATTTCCACCATCTCACTTGTCAAATTTGTTCTTCTCTCCTCGATTATTCTTCCAGATAGACTGAAAGCAGACTCCGAAGAAACCGTGCAGACAGAAACTGTCAACACATCCCGTGCTAGTATGGAAAGCACCGGATATGTTATCTTGTGATCGTGCCACCACTGCAAAATGCTGAAGTCCTCCTCTTGCTTCTCTTGGTAGTTGACAGTGTCGCTGTTGAGATAGGCAGATAGCTCCCCACCACTTGATGTGTTTGCACTTGTTGTTGATGTAGTCGAACTCCTTGAGGAAGAGCCACCTGTACCCCATATCTTTCCCCACACGGTTTTCTTCTTACCTGTTGTGGGTGCTAGTGGAGGTCGCTGCATGCGAACTCCAGCAAACTTCCGATCGTATTTATCATAAACTTGAGATAAGTTAGCACGGACAGTTGAAAAATAACTAGAATAATCAGTACCTACCGCATCACTTAGAAGTGAGAGAACATTAGAGAATCCCCGAATTTTAGCTCTAGGATCTAAAATAAATGCAAATGTATATAACATAGGAATTTCTTGCCAATATTTTAAAATTGTTTTCATAGCATAAACAACTTCACGCAAGACATTATCATTTTCGTGGCTCTTTAAGTGGGTAGCAATTTCTAAAATGATGCACAATTAAAGGAGAGGTTGTGTAATAAACTCCAGATAAAGCAACATTAGATTCAAAAAAATTCTAAAAATGATAGCAAGTATTTAGCAATATACCAATGTTGCTCGTGAGTAGTACCGGTGACCATCCCTGTAATGACAAAGGCGTGTTAATAAAAATGTAAAATGTGCTCTCATATGGTATTAGATTCTTAAGCATCAAGTAAGTAGAGTTCCATCTAACAGGCATATCCGGACCAAACTTGTGCGGACGCACATTCATTGCAATACAATAAGTCTTAAATGCTGCTACTCATTGATTAGAATAATTTAAGTAAGATATTGCAAAGGTTAAAAGGTTCAAGATCTCGATCTAACCTCTTCAAACCAGATTTAACTATAAGATTAATAATATGGCAAGCACAACACTGATATAATAAGAAAGATTCAGCATAAGAATTGAAAAGCGGAGTAAGAATGTTCATGGCAGAAGTATTTGCAAAAGCATTATCTAATGTTATTGCAAAAATCTTATCACTAAGACCAAAATCTTCCATAACTTTTACAATACAATCAGCAATATTTTCATCAGTATGTGCTACATCAATTAATTTGAATCCTATAATTCTCTTTTCTAGTTGCCAATCATCGTTTACATAATGAGCAACTACACTAAGGTAATCCTCTTTAGCTCTACCACTCCATATATCAGATGTCAAAGACACAGAAAAAGTACAGATACTAAATTTTTCTTTTAGGTTATTGCGACAATTATTATAATATTTAATCAAATCTCTAGTTGTTGTCTGTCTATAAACTGCAGAAAACCTAGGATTATGAGCGGTCCTAATATAGCTTTCAAACGCAGCTGACTCACCAAAGTTTAAAGGAAGATCTTGAGAAGCGATTAAACGACAAAGAGATTCACGAGCTACCTCAGGATTGTAGTCCCAGTTACGTATCGTATCATTGGGGTTGTACTGTAGCTGCGTCTGTCTCGAAGCCATCCCGCTTTTTTTCTACAACTGTCAGGATGCCTCTTGAAGTGTTCCGTTCCACCTGAAGATTTCGCAGTTAATTTATACTTGCAATATTTACAAATAGCATACCTGATCTGGACGTCGTTTGATGTCTCAAAAATCTGGTCAAAATTTTCCCAGACTCCTGATATACTGCGTCTTGTTCTTTTCGCCCCGGTGCTTACCGACGCAGTAGAACTTGTAGAGCCTGAGGATGGCACAACTCCTGCAGTTTCTTGGGCATATGATGCAAGAAGCTTCTCAGGTGAAATACCGAAATCAGAAGCTGGGAACAACGAAAAATCCCCGGACTCCATAAAGCAAACTACAAGAAATAATGACGCTATTAATACTAAAATATGATTTAAAATACTAACAAAATGAAAAAATAAATCAAAATTATCACCTTGATTTCTTGACAGAAGCCGAAAGCCGAATTTCAGATTTTTGGATTTCTGACAAAACTATTTTTAATTTTGCCAAATTATCACTAAGAGTAAAAGAATTTCCACAAGAGAATGAGTAGAAGAGAATGCAAGATTGCTGGTGTGGAAATGGGGAGGGGGCAGGCACCTATTTATAAGAAAAAAAAATCAGGATTTTTTTTAATATTTTCAAAAATTTTGAATTTTTTTAAGTCTGCAACAACTATAAAATTTTGCCGGCCTAAGCATGGCAGTGGTCATAATGCAGTGCTCGAGTCAGGCACACAAAGGCCGCGCCCCGTGCCGACTCGTTTGGCCATCACTACTCTCACGTTTAGTCCTTTTTCATGCCTTTTTCTACAGCAATTCATCTCCATCAGTTGATCATATGCAACTCCAATCATTTGAAAGCTCCGTAGCTAGGAGAAGGACGATCGCAGTCTCTAGGTGTTCTTATAGGCTTTACAGCCTAGTCTAGTATTTTCCCACTTCTGCACAGGTTTAAAACCCCGTGAGATTTCGGAAATCTCGGCTGAATTCGACATTTTGGTCTAGGCTGAGATTCTAAATTTCAGCGACATAAAAAGTTCAAAATGCTACAGTAGTTTCAGCCAGATTTTGGTTTTTTGGACCGAGATTATCAAAAATTCGACCTGTTTTCATTTTTTTTGGACCGGATTTTGCACCAAATTTTTTGTGGCTAATTGTAATGCCTTTTATGAGAAATACATGTGAAAATTTTGCAAAAAAAATACATATACAAATTATGATACAAAAATAAAAAATAATTTATATTTTACTTCGATATTAGTTCTCAATTCACTGATGACTGAAACATACTCTCGAATTTATGTCTTCCTTTAGGATATTAAAATCAATGTAATAACATTTTTCTTTATGCTAGATGCAGAGTGTTCTATAATTGAACTGGAGTAAGGTTGAACAAGAAATGCTCCTATGTTTCTACTTTACAAGCGCGTGAGCCACACGGGCGACGTGGCTCAACGCTGAGCCAGCCGTACGAACGGGCGAGCGTTTCTCTGTTGACACGAGCGACGCGGCGGCCGGGCGCTTGCTCACGTCGAGCCGAAGGCCACGTGGCCACGTTGAGGAGCCGGTAAACCTCCAGAGTTTATATACGGTAGTATATAGTTATTTGCCCACACCATCTGTACTCTCAGATTTGCTGAAACTGGTGTTCAACCAGTTGAGAGAGCACAATAGCGAGTACTTTTGGTTCGTGAAACCTCTCATGCATGATGTGTGTGCCTCCTCAGGCTCTTATATTAATATGATGTTTGTATGTTTACATTGAGGCTGACTTCTATAAATTCTGTAGGTACAATCACTTAATTCTTTTAGTTGTGTTTCAAAGTTGTAATGTAATAGGATTTCAAAGATGTTTATAAAATGTTAATTGTCATGCAATGGGATAGATACAACGACATGATGTTGGTGAATATGAATGTCATCTGTGTCAATTTTATTTCATGTTTATCATTTACGACCATAGTATATTTTGATTGTTGCCAAATTTAAGTGTTAGAATCTGAAAATCAGCCAAAATGCTGACGAAATTTCTAAATTTGGGGTCTTTTATTGCAAATACTTAGCATTTTGCATTCAAAAAGATAGGAAATGTAGATA
Source organism: Otatea glauca (assembly GCA_036346275.1). Lineage (NCBI taxonomy): Eukaryota > Viridiplantae > Streptophyta > Magnoliopsida > Poales > Poaceae > Otatea > Otatea glauca. The sequence goes on along the minus strand of CM070726.1, from coordinate 31,833,895 downwards.
AATGCTTTCATATATTTTTATATTTTTTTCAATTTTTTCTAGCCTTAGGAGACCATTTCATATGGAGTTGAAAAGAATCGAAATTTCAGTGAATTTTGCCAAAATTTCGATCATTTTGTCCGAAATTTCGGTTTTACCTGTCTTGGAAGTACCGGATTTCAAATTTAATTTAAAATTTTCGAAATGTCATCGAAATTTCGTCCCGAGATGTGGTCCGATTTAATTTGCCTAATTACTTGTATGTACGTCCTAGCTATGTTGTTTGACACTTAGTAGCCCTATCGGTTTAGAACGAAAAAATACTGGTTCACAAAATAGTGATTTCTGTTATGAGATGAGATATTTGTAACCGTATTCGGTTAGACTCTATCTCTTATATGTGGGCGAATTCGAACTTATCTCTTATCAGTTTTTTTATATATTGGACACCCCCTTGTATAAGAGATCAATCTAATAAAGCGAGAGAGTGTGTGCTCCAATTTTGTTCTTGTGATTTCGTTGGTGTGTTGTTGATTGATTATGGGCGAACGACTACGATTTATAACATGTTATCAGCACGAAGCTCTACCGAGGCCGAGTCGTGATCGTCTACCTGCGATAATCTACATGGCATCGAATTTCATTCTGCTACACGCGATCATCCTGCAACAAGTCTTACGTAAGCGCTTCTATGCAATTGTTGATCCTGCAGATCATCATCGATCCTAATCACGTATATTTACTCTTCACAACAAACATGAAAGAAAATATATTTCTCTGCATCCGCTGCCATGGCCCCGAAGTGCCTCCAGCGGTGCCTGCGCTGCGCTCCCGAGACGGCCTATCGCCGGCCGGCCGCCGCTCAGCCCTGAAGCACTCGAAGCCCACCTAACCAGCGCGCACGCACGCACGCGCCCGTTAGTCTCCCGCATAGAACGGCTCAGCTCCCGAGCCCACAACAGCGAGCCTCGCCTTCCTCGTCCGCAACGGCAGTACAACCAGACGGGAATCGCCTTCTTCGCCTGGAGCGATGGCCACCGCTTCGGCTTCTACGCCTGCGCCATGCGGTCTACGCCCGAAGCGCACACCGGCAAGAGGCGGGCCTTGCCTTCCTCGCCTACAGTGACGACAGTTGTGCTTTTTCCCGAACCAGCAGAGCCAAAGGCCACGACACCCGCAGCCACGCCCTAGCAGCGACGTCCTAGCAGTGGTGCCCACCTGCGGCGACCCACGCCAAGCCCGGCGACCAGGCCTGCGCAAATTGCGATGGCGGCGCCCGAGCCATGCTCCGCCAGCGCCCACGCCTTGTTCTGTCGGTGCCCGAGCCATGATCTACCAGCGCCCACACGCATCTCAGCACCGCCCGCGTCGGCTCCTTCGCGCCCGATAAGCAAGATGCCGACGATGGCGGCACCCGTGACGGAGCTTGCCCGCACCCGTCGGACGTCGGCTCATCGCAACACCAAAAGCGACGGTGAATGAGCTTCAAAGCTCATGCGGCGACAGATGAGGTCAGCGTCCCCGCACGCATTTGGCCACGCCGCCACTATAGCCTTGTGGCCAAGCGCGAACCCTAGCCGCTCATTGATTGCCAGGCCAAATGGCCTTATGGGCTTGCGCCAGGCCGAGTGGGCCTTATGGCCTGGCGGGCTTATGGGCCATGTAACCGAGAGGGCCAGCTGTCCTGTTATGGCCAAAAAAGCCTGGTGGGCTGGAAGCCCGAAAAGAAAAAGAAAAAGAAAAAATGTTAAAATCTGAAAATCGGCATTAAATCCTCGAAAACTGTTTTTCTAGGGTATGGGCTTCTAAAAAATATTGACAAATTATTATGTAGCACATCATTGGAAGTTCCATGCTCTGGGTTATTTTTTTCTAGCTTTATGGCATGTTTAATAGGTGCTGGATCTAATTTCTGTTATTTAAGTAATTTTGAAAATTGCTTGAAAAATTAACAAAAAATGCTAGAAAATTATGGAAAATAATGTATGACCAATTGATGTGTGTCATGTTGCTGGATCCTTTTTCCTTTGTATTAATCCTTGTGATATATGCTGGAATTTCTATTCTTTCTGTTAATTGGTAATTCTGAAAATTACTTCATGTTTAGCAAAAAATTATGAAAATTGTGGGAAATTTTAGATAATTATCTACTGAATAGATATAGACCAAACTTTACTAATTGAAGAGTGAGCATGCAATATAATGATTTTACCAGTAATAAAAGTCATTTTGCATAAATAGAAATAGGATATGTTGGACATCGCAAAAAGGGAACTTATCAAGTTTGCCCTGAATGGCAAAAATTATCTTACCCGGGCAATGAATACTAAGATTAATCTGATAGCTCGATCTTTCGGAGCTACTGTTTTTCCAGCCTAAAGTTGGTAGCCCTGGTGTCGGCGTTTCGAGCACCGGCAAGTAAATTTGTAAGTCTAAGGGGCCGCACGTTCCCTCTCCCTGAATGGTTAGACTCGAGAGCCCAAGGTGTATACTGGTTCGGGCCGAATGTCCCTACTCCAGTTCGTGTGGTGGTGTTGTATTACCTTAGGTGCAGATGGCTGCACAATGTTTTTACAAAAGCGAGCTGAGAGCCTTAGCGCAAGAGTGTTGATTGCTTGTGCGTGTGTCCCCCTTTCCCCTGGGGGTTCCTGCCTCCCATTATACAGTAGGAAGGGGTAGGTTACATCGAGAGTAGGGAAAGGGCGAGGTGACCTATGCTGAGAGCTTTGGTCCTTCGTTCTGTCGACTGGTCACCGCCCGTCTTGCCCACGCTGGGTCGGTAGCCTTGTTGGGCAGAGCGGTTAGCTGCTTCGTTGGCAAATGGCGCGCCTGCCTTCTGTGAGCCTGACGAGTGTTGACGTTGCTATGTATAACGTTGGTGCTGCCTCGGGAGGGAGCGTGCTTTCGTGTCGTACGTGACCGGTCGATGGGACTGGAAGCTTGACTTCAGCAGCCATTAAACCATCTTGGGAAGGGGCCACCTGCTTTCGTACAGTCACTTTGATTGACCCCGTCCGTGGACACGTGGCTGTGGGCTAGTGGAGACTTCGACACACGGCCCTTGGCGGAGGTTGCCTTGGTTCGATCGGAGTCGGGGGATCCGACCTGCTGCGGAGGTCGGGAGCCATGCTTGGTCGGAGTCGGGGGATCCCGTCCCACTGCAAGGTCGGGAGCCCTGCTTGGTCGGGGATGCCTACCACGATCGGTCGGGAATGGGCGTCCTGTGCGGCCCTATAGGTGCTTTGGTCAGTAGCGGGCCTGGAGCGGCCTGTTAGGCTTGAGCTATGCTTGAGGCAGCCCGCTCGTCACCCTGAGCCGTTGGGGTACCCCTGGTATGAGTATTCGTCAGTAGCCCCCGAACCCCCGAGCGAGTTCGGCAGATTCGGTTGGGGGTTGAGCTTGAAAGAGAATGGCGACTGGGCCCGATTGGTTGGTCCGACCGACTAGGTCGGCTGGTTTTCGCTAGGCGTACCCCAACGCATTCGACGGCTGCCCTGGGACTTGGTCGGGTGCATTCGAACCGCCGGGGGCTTTTAATCGCTTCGTTGCCGCGCATGGCGTGGTGCGCCTTGCCCGCCTGTCTTCTTGATCGCCTGCTTCGCGGCGGCGTTTCGCTTTTCCTATGCTTGCATTTATTCCGAGACGCTCGATCTCCTCCGTCTGGTATATAAGGGCGCTCCGCCGCTTGATTGATTGATCCTGCCGCAGTTCTCTTTTTCAATCCTTAAAATGGCTTCGAGGCACCCGCTAATCTTCAGCTTTGGCGATGATGTCGTGATGGAAAAAGAAGATCCTCTGGCCGAGCTCTGGGCTGAGCGCGATCAGGCGATGGCTGAACTCAGAGAGGAGGAAGAAACCGCAGCTCGCGATCATCGCCGCCGCCGACGCTACGCCGAGGCCGCTTCAAGGCTCAAGGTGGTAAGGAGGGCCTCCTAAAGGCGATGGATGCAGGTTGGCCGCCGTCTGGTGCCTGACCGACGTAGTCAGAAATCCGTGATATAATACTTGGTACGGGAAGAGCCCCACCAGGTATTGTATCATTGCGGAGCGGCAGGACTGGCACGCCGGCCGTGCGGCGGTGTCGATGTTGCTGAACTCCAGGAAGTGCGTCGGCACCGACGCCGCACGGATGCTTAAGAGGCTCGGCGCGATAAAGCCCCACCATGTCACGAGTGTTGCGTAGTATTTGAGCTCGCTCGGGCACCTCATTTAACATTGTGTAAAGTTTGAGCCTGTTGGCCTATAATAAAATCTCCTTTTTCTTTATGAATGTCTTTGCAATGAGCTTATTTCGATTATTTCCCAAGGCCCTCGAGAATTGGTAATCAGCAGGTGATTGCTTCTTTCTGGGTGCGAGTAGTCGGACGTGCGAGACGTGGCTCGTTTTACGTCGTAGCTGGACGTGGGGCATCCATCCCGAGTCCTCGTCCGGCGAGGGTAGCTGCGAGAGGAGTGGCCGCCGTCTATCCCACACATGTACCCTGTCCGCAGGTGTGGGACCCGGAGGGGGTGAGCGACGCGCGTTTACCCCCGCTGGTTCGAACGCCGTGCTCGTGGAGCTAATAACTGGTAGTCCGAGTGGGTCCCGGGAGGTCCCGCCATGGGGACCTTCCGAGCGGACGATCCTGCAGTAGGGTGTCCTGGCCTGCTGGGGCGACCCATAAGAAACCTTTCTTTACTCGATCTCAGATCGGACTGGTCGTCGTCCGACCTGTGGCATACCGGCCGCCGCCATCGATGAGCTCCGGAGAGTGTGAAGTATGGTCTCGGACACGAGTAGAGTCGATTGGTCGCCACCGACCCAACGTGGGGACCACCGGGGCTCGCCATACCCGCCCTTTGCTCGCTATTTGGGCGGCCTTATGTCCATCTCGTGGAATAGGCCTTTAGAACCCACGCCTGGCCGGGCCCCTCGCGCGAGCCGAGAGCTCGCCGCTCGGGCCGCAGCCGGCCTGGCCTCGTTTCGTGACGCGCTTCGGCAACTGCCCCGCCTAAAGGCGAGACCGAGAGGTCACAGGACGCACTCTCGAGGCGGTGTCTTGACGGCTTCGCACTGCCGTGATTAAAACGCAAGGAGAAATTGGAAATCGGAGTTACCAAAGCGCCCGCGCGCAGACGAGGGTGTACGCGACGCCGCCGAGGGGGTGTCTGTTCGGTTGGTGCCCGCCGCCTCCTATAAATACGCCGCTGGACGTTCTCGGCGATCACGCTCTTGCCTTCCTCATCTTCCACCCTTTGCCTAAGACAAGAAAAAGCAAAAGAGCCTTCTCCTTCCTCACCTTTCCGCCGCCTTTTGCGAGGATGTCGTGGCCGAGTGTCGTGTGCCTAGGCCACCTGCTCGCTCGACTTGATGAAGAAAGGCTTTCTCCTTGCGCAAGATCTTTCTCACCGAGGGTGCCGACGGGGCCGCCGCTTCTTCACCGAGGGACGACGAGGTCGAGTGCCCGCCGTTCTTCGAGCGCGCTTCGCCCGCCACGCATCCGCTCGTCCGAAAGGCCGCTTCTTCCACTACAAGGCGAGGTACACCATCTCAACCCCAACGGGTGCTCCACATCACGATTTTCATCACGCTTTGTGAGACCTTCTTGGGGATTGAGCCGCACTGGGCGCTGTGGAGGCACTTTTTCCACGCGAGGCTCGAAGGACAAGCCACGGACGCCACGGCGCCCATTGGTGGCCTGGCCCTCCGCCGATCCGCCGGAGCTCGAGTACCGACGCGTCAAGCTACCGTCGTCTAACAAGGGATGGCGTTCTGAATGGTTTTACGTTCGGAACGTCGAAGACAGCGCCCCATCTTTCACCGGCAAGCTTCCCGTGGCGGGGGAAGAATGGACCTGGGGTGCTGACAAGATGGAGAAGAAGAAGGTGGCTCTGATCGTGGAGCAGGTCAGGGCTCTAAGGGAGCAGAGGCTCACCGGGGACGTCGTCGTGCGTGCCTTCATGGAGATGCGTGTGCAACCCCTCATGCACAGGCCGCGCCCCTTGTTCCGGTACAAGGGGGCGTCTGACAAAATGAGGATGGCGGAGCCCGAGCTCGCCGCGACCGAGGTCGAGTTCGGTGTCCGCCGTTACGCTAAGCGCCATCAAGCCGCGCGCCACCCGGTTATTCTTGACGGCCCACCCCCCAAATCTGGTAGGTTGGGCGGACTTCTTCTTGCCTCTCTCTTCCCTTTGCCTTCGGTGCCCGGTCTGACCAGTGTTTTCGCATCTTCTAGGGACTCTCGGGAATGGTCTCCCGGGCATTGCTCCCGGGAGAGAAGGCGTCGAGGGCAGCGGCCCGTGCGGAGGCCGCACAGCTCGACTCCTCCCGTAAGAAGCGGAAGGAGGAGGAGAGGAAGAAGAAGAAGGAGCGCGCGGCGAGGGCCGCGCGTGGTGAGGACGAGTCTGAGACCACCGCTGCGGGGGCGACCTCCACCGACAGCTGCGGGGGCAGCCCTGGTCACCCATACCGTGGGTTCTCCTCTGACTCGTCGACTCGCGGTGGCCCGAGCGGGGGCCCGTCGAAGGCGATCGCAAGAGCACCGCGGCTGGGGGCCCAAAGCGAGGGCGACCATACGGTTGACGCCGTCATTGTGCCTCCAAAGGAGGCGGTTTCGGGAAGCGGCCGACGGATTCGCTTCTTGAGGGGACCGCAAAGAGGCACGCTGCCGCGCCCGCCGCCGCTCAAGAAGTACCTTTTCCCTTGTTTGAACATTGTTGCCACAAAGCCGCCTCGAACAGCCTACTAAGTGCTTGCGATATGCAAGACCTATACGGTGTGATCAGTGCGCGCGGCGCGCGGCGCACCTCGTGGTGGCTCGCGCGGACGGCGCCGTTCTCGCCGCCGGAGGAGTCGTGACGACGGCGGGCGCCGCAGCCGGCACTGGGACGCCAACCGGGTTGGCGGTGGTCGTGGCGCAGCGGTCGGTAAGGGCGCGCCGAGGGCACGCTTCGTTATCGGAGGGACGGGCCTCACTCGAGGCCGAGGTCGGTGAGGAGCTCCCGCCGCCCCGCCGGGGACGCCGCCGGTGGCGCGATCGTCGTTACGCGGGGGAATCGACGACGCTACCCGAAGCTCGCCGCGCGAGACGGGCCTGGTCCGAGACGCTCGACCCTTGCCTCATGGGGAGGTATCGGTCGAGGCCCCACAAGCGCAGGTAGCCGAGGGGATTCCCGAGGGGCCAATTCCACCACCCTTGCCCATGGTGGCCAGGTCGGGCGGCGTCCCATCCGAGCGGGCGACCGAGGACCTGTTGCCGGGTGTGGCCCATAGGTCGGGGACCATAGACGAAGCGGAGGAGAGCGAGTGGGCCGCTCTCCAGCAAGGCGCTCAGGACGCCGAAGCTGAGATAGACCAGATCCGAAAGGGTCTGGCTCTTGCTCTCGAATCCTCCGACAGGGCGTTGGACGCGATGGCCGGGGGAGTCCGGCAGGTTAGCATGGTAAGTTGATCGAAGGCCCGACTTCTCGTAACTCTCGGCGAATTCGCGCGAACCGACGGAGTGTCGTGATTTTGCAAAGATCCGCGGCCCGCCAGAGGGCAAGGCCGAGCTCCATCTGGCCTTTCGGACAGCCAAATGGGTGGTCGCTGTGGAGGAATGCATCGGCCGCATACCGAGCTACGCATGGCTCAAGAGGCTTTGGCCATCAGGCGGGCGGAAGCGGCGGAGACCCGCCAAGAGCTGGATCAGGCCACGAAGGCCCTCTTCGAAGAGCGCCTGGGGGCCAAGTCCCTGAGGGCGAGGGTGGCGGAACTCGAGTCCCTCCCGCGCGGAGGCCGCGCGCAAGGATGCCGCTGCCATCGCAGAGGGGCCGCGCGAAGCGCAGCGACTCCGCTCGCAGACGAAGGGACCAGCCCGGAAGATGCCAACCGGGTGCGTTCTGAGCGGGAGACCGCTCGGAAGGAGCTGGCTTCCTTGAGGACCTCATACGAGGCAGTCAGGGAAGAAACCAGCAACTTGGCGAGCTCTGCAGCCGGTAAGTGTCTCAACTCCTCAGTCGATTCTGCCAGCGTGACTCACAAGGCGTGCTCATCTGGAGATGTTGCAATCCGCAGAGCTGCAGAAGCATCTGAGCGCTGCTATTGAGGCGCAGAAGGCGGCGGTGGACGCTCGCGACGTGGCGACCGCGGCTCGTGACGTAGCTCTGGCGTCGCAGAAGTTGGCGGAGGAGGAGCGGTCCGAGCTATTCGCCGAAGTCGGCGGTCTCCGAAGGCCGCCAAGACGTGTGCGACGAAGTGCTCGGGGTCGTGCCGGGCCCAAGCTCGCTCGCCGCCGCCCTGGCCGGAGTGCCCGCGCACGTCCTCGACTCAGTGAGCGAGGGGACCGTGCTTGGAGCATCGTCGGCCCTTGTCAACGCCATTTCTTATTACGATGGAATCAACCTTGGCACTGTTGGGAGCGGGATCGCGGGGAACCGAACTGAGGAGGAGGTCGACCGGTTCGAACTCCAAGTCGAGCCGTACGCCCGGGAGATTGCTGACCGGATCTTCCCCCAGAACGTCCTCCACAAGAAATAGGAAGAAGTCAGAACATATCTTTCTTTTGCTGTAAAAGACTTTATCATATGTGAATAAACTTAAAAATTTAGCAAGTTCCATACGCCTCTTGCCCTCTTTTGTGTTATGGTGGGCGTTCGACCGGCCCTAGCTTTAAGGACCACTGGGGTCACTTATGCGTAGGTCGGGTCGCTTCGGGCGGGGCAAAGAGAATAGAAACTTTTGGCTACGCAGCAGTTACATGCACCTGTGAGGGATAGAAATATTCCCAACCGGCCAAAGATCGTTCCACTCGGGCACTTCCTTCTTCCGCTAAGTGCTACTTCGCAACCGTAGCCGCCGGAGCGTAGGTCGTAGCACTCGGGTCGAGAGGGTTACCGCTTGGGAAGGACCTCTTGACCAGTCGGGTCACCGACCCGCATAAGCGCGTGAGTTAGCCGTGTTTGCACGGGAGAGGAGTGTTCCCGACCGACCAAAGGTCACTCCACTCGGGTACTTCCTTCTTCCGCGAAGTGCTACTCAGCAACCATAGCCGCTGGGGCGTAGGCCGTGGCACTCGGGTCGAGAGGGTTACCGCTTGGGAAAGACCTCGTGACCGACCGGGTTACCGACCCGATAAGCGCCGACCGTAGCGGCACGAATGGGGCGCCAATGGGCAGTTCGAGGCCGCATCACGACTGTGTGCTCGGAAGGAGAAGTAAAGATGACGCAAGGAATAAGAAAAGGACTTAGGGATAGAAACGCCTTAACTTTTCTATTGTTCCATGCGTTGGAGAGGACGCGGTCATCCGTGTCCCTGTGTCGAAAAGTGCCAGGCCGAAGAACCTCTACGACGGTAAAGGGGCCTTCCCAGGGCGACGAGAGCTTGTGCTTGTCTTTGCTGGTCTGGATCCGACGCAGGACCAGGTCGCCAGCGCTGAAGGATCGCCCTCGAACCTGGCGGCTGTGGTAACGCCGCAAAGCTTGTTGATACTTGGCCGATCGTAGAATGGCCACATCGCGCGCCGCCAAGTCGGTCGATGGCGCCTTGTTGCAGGCGAGCCCCGAGCCTCATCAAGGCTTGTAATCTTGGGGCGCCATATTCCGTGTCGGTTGGTAAGACAACTTCAGCTACTAATACCATGAAGAATAAGCAGTAAACCGGCTGTTCGAGTCGGTGTGGTCCGCAGCTCCAGAGGACGGAGGGCAGCTTGGCCACCCATCGCCCCGCGAAATGCTTCAGTCGACTGAAGATCCGCGGCTTGAGTCCTTGGAGGATCATGCCGCTTGCGCGCTCGACCGACCGTTAGTCCGCGGATGGGCCACGGTACGCCCAATCGACGCGATGTTGAAGTCGTCGCAGAACTCGAGGAACTCCTTCCCCGTGAATCGCGCCCCGCTGTCGGTGATGATAGAGTTCGAGACTCCAAACCGAAAGACGATGTCGCGAAGAAGGTGGCCGCTATACCGACGTGACGCCACGACCGCTTGGCTCTATCCACTTGGTGAACTTGTCCACCGCGACGAAGAGATGAGTAAAGCCCCGGCGCTTTCTTGAAGGACCCGACCGATCGAGTCCCCACACCGCAAACGCCATGTGATGGGGATCGCTCGAAGGCCCGAGTGGCGATATCGTCTGCCGGCGAAGAATTGGCATCCTTCGCAAGTGCGCATAATCCGCTGGCGGCCGGTCACGCGGTCGGCCAGTAGAAATCTTGTCGAAAGGCTTTTCCTACCAGGGACCGGGGCGCGGCATGGTGACCGCAGACTCCACCATGGATATCGACCAGCAGTTGTTTTCCTTGGTCGGCCAGGATACACTTCAGGAGTACTCCGGAGGGACTCCTTTTGTAAAGGTCTGGCCCGACCAAGACGAAAGATTTCGCCCGCCGAGCGAGGCGCCGAGCCTCGGCCGGTCGATGGGAAGCGATCCGTCTCAAACGACGATGAAGGGCTTCTCGGTCGGACTCGGCCGTTAGTACATTGCGCCCGACCCGCCAGATGACGCCAACGCGCGGGCGGCCGGAGCAACCGCGCTTAGCGGGTCGGGTGGCCGCCGCCACCGGGTTCAATGGATGGAAGGAAGCGAAAGGTCGCAGACGAAGATCCTGTGGATCGGCTCTCATCGAGGCAAGATTGGCTAGGTAATCCGCCACCGCTGTAGCGCTCAGAGCTATGGTGGAGCTCAAGCCCTTGAACCGCTCCTCGAGCTTGCGCACTTCTCGATAGTACGCGCCACGCGGGCGCCTCGGGGCTCCGCTTTCATGACCTGGTCGACGATAAGCTTGGAGTCCTCGTGGACGAGGGTCGACGATCGCCGAGGTCGGCAAGCGATCCGAGACCGCTGACGAGCCTCGTGCTCGACGACATTGTTGGTCGATCAAGAGCAACTCGATGGCATATTGAAGTCTATTCCCGAGCGGGAAACAATGATAACTCCCGCTACCAAGCGCCACTCTTGGTGTAGGACCCATCAAGTACATCGCCCAAGATTGGGTCTTCGGCCGGTGGCGCTGGGCTTTGGTCCACTCGGTGACGGTCGGCCAAGGCTCGCGGATTTGATCGCCGCTCGAGGAACGTATGTTATGCCGTGACCACTAAGCTCGGCGCCCACTTGGCTATCCTTCCCGAGGCGCCGCGGTTGTGGACGATCTAGCCGAAGCGGCGACGTGGTCACCACGGTGATGGCGTCTTGGTGGAAGTAATGGACGAGCTTTCTTTTGGCGATGAGCATCTGCAGAGAGCGCTTCGCACTGCGGTACCGAACCTTGACTCGAAAAGCACTCTCGATGAAGTAGATCGCCGTTGTACCTTGAGTTCTCGGCCTCTTCCGCTCGTTCCACCACAAGGGCCGTGACCGCGACTTGGGCAAGGGCGGCGATGTAGAGGAGAGGCGGTTCACTCGGGCGCCGGGCAACCAGACCGAGGTGAGGACAAGAAGGCTTTCAAGCCGCGAGGGCCTCCCGAGCCTCCCGGGTCCACCAAGCGGTCGGATTTCTTAAGCGAACCAGAGCGGCATTCGCCGCCAAGGCGAGACACGGCGGCTCAAGGTCGCAAGGCATCCAGCTAGCCTCGATCCCTTTGAGGTTGTCAACGGGCCCATCCTTATGATCGCCGAGATCTTCTCCGATTGGCCTCGATGCCACGCCGAGACGATGAAGCCGAGGAGCTTCTTGGGGACCCCAAGACGCACTTCGGGTTGAGCTTTGCGCGAACCGCCGAGGTTCGCGAAGGTCTCCCTAGGTCGGTGATGAGGTCGCCGGCCTTCCCGGTCTTCACGATGATGTCGCCGACGATGCCTCAATGTTGCGCCGATCCGTCGTTAAAGCATGTTTGCATACATCACCGTATGTAGCGCCGCGTTTTTAGACCGAACGCATTGTTACGTAGCGAGAATCGAGCCAAACGGAGTGATGAAGGAGGTCGCGAGCTGATCGGACTCCTTGGCGCTTATCCGTGGTAGCCCTAGTAGGCATCTAGAAAGGAGAGGGACTCGCACCCTGCGGTGGAGTCTATGACTTGGTCGATGCGGGACAAGGGGAACGGGTCCTTGGGGCACGCCTTGTTGAGACTCGTATAGTCAATGCACATTCTCCATTGCCCACTCTTCTTCTTTACAAGTACAGGGTTGGCGAGCCACTCGGGGTGGCGCACCTCTTTTACAAATCCTGCAGCCAAAAGCTTGGCGATCTCCTTCCCTATGATCCTGCGCTTCTCCTTGTCGAAGCGGCGCAGGCGTTGGGCGACCGGCTTTGAGCCTGGTCGGATGCTCAAGGAGTGCTCGACGACTTTCGAATTCCGGCATGTCGAGGACTTCCATGCAAAGACATCGTTGTTGGCGCGGAGGAAGTCGACGAGCGCTTTCCTATTTAGCGGGAGCGTGGTTCGACCGCGACGGTCTTGGTCCGATCCCCGGATCGACCGCAACCTTCTTCATGTCCTCGGCGACTTGAAGGATCCCGCCCGACTTGCTAGACTCGGGCGGACTCGAGGCCTCCTCCGAGGTTGACGAGCTCGGCGGATGCGATGATCGCCGACGCTAGCTCACAATCGCCGCCATAGCTGTAAGCGAGCCGAAGGACGGCCACGGTGATGACTCGCGCCCGCATCTTCACTTTAGATAAGTGTAGCTGGGACCGCCATGAACTTGGCGAGCATGGCCTCCCCAAGATAGCGTGGTAGGAGCCGGGGAAATCCACGACCTCAAAAGTGAGGGTCTCGGTGCGGAAATTTTCCGGTCCTCCAAAGGTGACGGCAGTCGACCGCCTGAGTGGGTGGGCTCTTGCCGTGGATGACGCCGTGGAAAGGCGCCTTGCTCGGTCGGAGACTCGAGCGGGGGAACCCCATGGCGTCAAGCGTCTCAACATAGAGGATGTTGAGGCCGCTGCCACCGTCCATTAGCACTTCGCGAGGCGCTTCTTCCCCACAATGGGATCGACCACAAGCGGTATCTCCTGTGCGCGGACGTGGTCGGGATGATCGGTTCGATCGAAGGTGATCGGGGATTCTGACCACCGAAGATATTGGGGGACGGCTGGCGTGACGGTGTGGACCTCGCGGTAGGCAAGCTTGAGCCGACGCTTGTCGGCGTAGCATGCCGGTCCGCCAAAAATCATGAGGCAGCCGTCGGGTTCTGGGAACTCATCGTTCGCCATCTTCTCCGCGACCCTTGGGGCCGGGGCCGGCTTCTTTCCTTTGCCCCGCGACATCGTGGGGGCGCCGGAGAGGAAACGCCTCAGGACCTCGCAGTCCCGGTACTTGTGTTTGACGGGGAACCCGTGGTTTGGGCACGGGCTGTCCATCAACTTTTCGAAGTGGTCGGGCGCGACGGTCGGTCGCACCTGCTGCTTGGCAGGGCGATCGACAGCTGCGACCACTTGGGCCTCGCGGACCTGCTTTCCATGCCGCTTCCGCTTGTCGGAGCGGTCGGAAGGGGACCCGGCTCGGGCGCCGGGCTCTTGCTGGGCCTTTCCTCCTTCGACGATGGCCCCCACAGCCTCCTCGCCGGAGGCGTGGTTGTCGGCGATATCCAGAAGCTCCTTGGTGGTCCTGGGCTTGACATAGCCCAGTTTGTGCACCAAGGCCTTGCAGGAGGTGCCGTAGATGAATGCCCCCACGACATCGGCATCGGAGATGTCGGGGAGCTCGTTGCATTGGCGGGAGAAGCGCCGGATGTAATCCCGGAGAGTTTCTCCCGGCTGCTGTTTGCAGCTCTTCAGGTCCCAGGAGTTCCCAGGGCGCTTGTATGTGCCCTGGAAATTGCCGACGAAGAGGGTCTTCAAGTCAGCCCAGTTCCTGATGGTCTTTGCGGGCAAGTACTCGAGCCAAGCTCGAGCCGAGTTCGCAAGGTAGACAGGGAGGTATTGATGATAAAGAGGTCATCCGTTGTTCCCCGCCCGCAAGACGCGAGCCGGTAGTCCTCAAGCCATGTTGGTTTGTGGCCCGGTGTATTTGGCAATGTTGGTCGGTGCCCTGAATCTGGCAGGGAAATCCGCACGGCGAATCCCCTGGCAGATGGCCCGTGGTCTCGGACCATCGGGGCTTGGGCTGCGATTGTGGCGGCGTCCGCTGTCCACAACACGCGAGTGGGCGGCTTCGTCCACCGCTTTTCTTCGCGCATCGAGGGTGGCGCGGACGTCGTAGGCGTTGTCGAGGCGCCGTGCTTTCGGGTGCGCGAGGCCCGGGTTGTTCGTGGTGCGCCGCCGCTTTGCGGGCCCACCGGCCCGAGCAATGCAGACGGCCCGGCGGCCGAGGTGGCACCCGAGTGGTAGGAGCGAGGCTGCATGTGCCGTGATGGTCAAGACGCTCCACCCACCGGAGGTTCTCGCACGTGGCTTTGGCCTCCGGTCACCGGCCAGGCGAGCCTCGAGCAAAGATTGCAGCCGCAGCCACGTTCTGACTCGCGTGGGGGAAGAACTGAGGGTCGTCAGACTCTTCCACCAACTTGTGGCGTACCTAGCGTGTGCGCCCGCGCACGTCGCCAAGCATCTGCGGGGGCTCGGGCTCCTCCTACTCCAGGTTGGCCTGGAGCTGGTCGAGCTCGGCCCTTCGCTCCTCCAGCTCTTCGCGCTGTCGCTGAAGCTCAGCGCGGCGAGCTTGAGCACGTTCAGTGTGCTCGCATTGGTATTCCTCCTCCTGCGCCTTAGTGCGCCGGATGGGGGCCCCCGTAGCCGCGAGGGTTGCGGTCAAGTCGACCGTGCCCACTATGTTGCACTCGCGAGAGTGCCGTCCGCGGGTGGGGTGCTCCGTGTCGGAGCTGAAGTCGTGGCTGGAAGAATCTTCCAGCAACTCATGGATAGAGGCCGGTATGTAGCCGGCCATTGCCACAAGATGTGAGCCTGCGGGGGTGATATGGTCACCTGCCCGAGCCCACGGGAGCTATTGCCAGAAGTGGCGAGGTGCTCCTCGGGTTCCGGCTTCGGGGCCTGTTGGGGTGCCCCAAGCCGGAGTTTGGCGAGGTTGCCGGAGATGGCGCTCAAGCTCCCGACGGGTGCTTGGTCTCCGGAGACGGTTGGGATAAGCACGAGCCCTCCTGCCGAAGTGGTGGTGAAGTCGAGGGAGCCGAAGCGGATCCGGCTTCCCGACGCAGTCGTGCCATCGCGGGGGAAGAATGCCATCAGGGAGACAAACGGGAATCCGGAGATATCGATGAAGACGCGCAAAGGCCCCTACCTGGCGCGCCAACTGTCGGCGTTTCGAGCACCGGCAAGTAAATTTGTAAGTCTAAGGGGCCGCGCGTTCCCTCTCCCTGAATGGTTAGACTCGAGAGCCCAAGGTGTATACTGGTTCGGGCCGAATGTCCCTACTCCAGTTCGTGTGGTGGTGTTGTATTACCTTAGGTGCAGATTGCTGCACAATGTTTTCACAAAAGCGAGCTGAGAGCCTTAGCGCAAGAGTGCTGATTGCTTGTGCGTGTGTCCCCCTTTCTCTGGGGTTCCTGCCTCCCTTTATACAGTAGGAAGGGGCAGGTTACATCGAGAGTAGGGGAAGGGCAAGGTGACCTATGCTGAGAGCTTTTGTAACATCCCAAAAATTTGGCTTAATTAAGTTTTTATTGCTTAAATGTGCATTTGAGATTTTCTGGAATTTATTTGGATTTTTCTGGATTTATTTGAATTAGTTTTAAATCAAGTTTATTGCCTTTTATTCAAATCTATTTAAATCTGTGCAAAGTCAAAATAAAGTTTTCACAAAAATATTTTATTTGAGTCCAGAATGTCTCAAAGTATTTTTGAGATTTTTCATGTATTTTTCCCAATAGTTTTATTGCTTAAAATAAATAAAATGAATTTCTGGAATTATTTTAAATGAAAAATTTGTTAAAAAGCGTTGTGAACAGTGTTGGGCCAAGCCCAACATCAGGCGTGTTTGGCCCGCGCCGATGCGCCCAATCCATTCGTGAGTCGCGCTGGGCTTAAACCTAGATCGGTGACCGTCAGGCGCGATCCAACGATCCAAATAAGGCGCGTGTGCGCCACGCTTCGACCGTCGGATCAGACACGCCAGACGGTGAAACGTCGCCGCCCCTCGGCTCGGACTCGAGTCGCCGCCGTGTAACCGCCGAACTTCTTTCGCCGTAGAGCTCGGACGCCGGTTATAAATAAGGGGTAGCACCCGAGGTTCGCAATGAGCGCGCGCTTTTGGTTGGAGCGTTTCGCGGAGCAGCCCTAGAACACATCTACGAGCTCGCCGGAGTTAGCCAAGTCCTCGCCGCGTTTTCCGCTGAAGCTCGCCGTCCGAAGTCTCCGCCGTCGCCAAGGTCGCCGGCGTGTTCGCCGTGACGAGGCGCGTCCGTGAGAAGCGTAGCATCACCGAGACCCTTCCTTCGCCGCGTCGCGGTGGTCTTCGTCTCAAGTCCCGCGAAGAAGCGCCTGCGCCGCCATCGCTAGGCTCGAAGGTAACGACCGTCGGATCTTCGGGCGGCTAGGATCGTGCCACGAGGGTTAAGATCGGCAGCCGTTAGATGCGATCCGTGCGGTGGAATTCCGCCGCTGCGTGTGGACCAATCGCAGCGACGCGCGTGTCGGGCTCACTCAGCCGAGGTGCCATGGACCGAGTCCACCGTAGTCCTGCGTTGCGCCGTGGACCCAGTCCATGGACCGGGACGCGTGGCAGCGTCTGATTGGCTGGCGCTAGGGCTGACGCCAGCGTGACGTCATGCTTACATCATAAGTCGGTTTTCGAATTAAAAATAAATCTGTTAATTCGTAATTTTCGATTTTCTGATTTTAGCAATTTCAGTATTTATTTCAAACTTCAAAAGGCTATATCTTTTGCAATTTAACTCGGATTTGAGTGATTCAAATTCCTAAAAATTTGTAAAATTGAGATCTATTTAATGGTGAATTTTATTTGATTTTTGGAGTTCAATTGCTCTCTGTTTTGGCATTTATTTGCTTTTCTCCTTCGGTACGCGTAGAAATTGAATTGTGCGACGCTTCGGAGGAAGATTCAACAACTCAAGAGCAAGTTCCAGAACCAGATCAGGGCCTATTCCAAGGCAAGTTGTGCTTTGATCATGTTGAACCCATGTTTATAAAATTGCTATGTTTGTTTTACCCTATTGCATATATTTCAAATATACAATTGTTTTAAATTAGATTGGGATTAGCTAATATACCAGATTGATCTATACCCTACCTTGTCATTGTATGCCATGATCCATTGTCACCCTAGATTGGTTAAATATAGTTGGTAATAATTATAATCAACATTGGAGGATTAGTTCAGATTAGTTGCTTAGCCATGCCACGTCGTCACATGTGTCGTAATCATTGATAATTAATCTTGATTAATGAAATATGGAACAATATTATGAACTTGTGTGTCATGTGGGATCACACGATGAGATTGAGTTGTTGTGGCGAGTCATGTCACGCAACGATGTTGAATTGTTGATGGCACGTGGTGCTTGGTAATCAACTGGGTGATAATAATTTAGATTGGGGCAAGTGACAAGGGCTTAGTATGCCAAGGTGGGCCCAATGGGCAGAGGGTATGTGGATGTCTTGCCCTGATCACTCTAAGGACTTAACCTTGCAAGCCTTTGACCTGAGTCAATCATGCAACCATATGTCTGGTATGGGCCAGCCTAGCTAATTAATTTGCAATGTCTTAACTTTGGTACTATCTTGGTCGGTGTGAGTTCCCGAGTTATGGTGTATTTCACATGGCGCAAGAGGGGGGTCCTAGTTGTGGTTTTCGCACCCACGGTGTTGAAACCTTAGCGGTAGTATCGATTAAGCCGAGCATTGTAAAGGCTTTGTCATGATCTCTTCGCCGACACACCAAAGGAAGTGTGTTAATTGCATGGCACCAAAAGACGATCATGTCGTGTGAGTAAAGTGCATAACCTCCGCAGAGTGTGAAACTATTCTGATAGCCGTGCTCATGTATTGAGAAATGCTCGGAATTACAGATTAAGGGTTAGCTTAATTAAAATGAACAACTTGGTTGGGATGGCGGAATGCCATATGGAAGATGGAATTTGACTTAGGATTGGAAACTTGGTTTACTTGAGAAAAGTGAATCTATCATTATTGTTATTGGTTTTACCGTCTTTACAATCTATTTATTGTATTTGTTCAGAATGTCGCTTTGTTGCAAAATAGCTATGATAGCCTATCCTTTGGAATAAGCCTTGCATATAGATACATAGAATTGCATTCTGTGTACAACTTGTTGAGTGCTTTAAGTACTCACCCTTGCCAACAATAACCTCACCAGTTGATACTCGTGTAGGCATTATTCGTGGAGTGCACTCAAGGTAGATTAATGGGTCTTGCTGCCAGTGTTCGTCTTCCTCCCTGGAAAGTATACGATACAAATCGGTGTATTGAACATATTGCTACATCCTCGGTGGCATCCAAAACAGTCTATTGAACACAGGCAGCGAAATTAATCTATCAAACAGAACTGTCGTGGGCCTCACAGCACACAAATACGTCAATTTTGATTGATTTATACTCGGGTAAAGGAATTGAACAAATTGCATACAAAAACATTACACCATGTCATCCTGCAACAGCTCGCACTCTGACTGTCATAGTGTCAATGTGTCATGTATACAATAATACAAACCCATGGATTTGATCCAAGAAAGGTACCTGCGTTGGGGAAGGCGCGGACAACGCTGTCACCATGTGCACTGTGCACGACCTATGCACCTGCAACCCCATCACTACGACAACTACAAATCAGGATGCAAACCAAACCCAGCGAGGGATGGAGCTAGTGAGATAGATAGGCTTATTGCTCACCGGAATGGGGCAGAAGGGCAGGGCGATTCGGTGGATGGTCGAGCCCGTTGGGCACGCTGAGCCCCTTCACCGTTAGGACCTCACTGGCGTTGGTCACTGCACTTGTCGTTGCTGCTCCTCCCGTCGACGGTTGAGGAACAGGAGGAGAGAAGGTGGTGGATCTTTCCGGCGAGGGCACCGATTAATAAGGGTGGCTGCCACCGCCGCTTTTGCCGCTGCCGCAGGGCCGCTCCTGACGCCAGCTTTTTCTGCTGCCATGAATCGCGCTGGAAGGGCTAGGGGAAGCGCTGGAAGGGGATAATGGTGCGATCAGAGGAATAGGACGCATGGCAGCACCGGTTATTAATGTGGTAATTATATTTTAAAAGCAATTAATGTGGTAATTACATAGCGAAAATTTTGGAATGGGCTCCAATTTTGAACGTGAGCCTTTGGATCTCAGAGATAGATGGACAGGATTATCCGAATCAGCCACTCATTTTAATACAAGTTTTAAAATTGATACTTTCATATTCGTATAGATCATTTAGGTTAGCTTGTAGTATTACTGCGATTCAAGTATAGCAAAATTAAACGTATTTTCTCAAGTAGCACATGATGAGCCTACTAGAAAAGAGCCATGGAAAATAATTCAAGTAGTAATAAGAAATGCAAGTCTTATGTAAATGATGTTCATGTACTGTTTTATCAATCTAAAATACTTTGAGATTTATAAAAAAATTAAATCATTCGTGCATACGCATCCGAGACTTCAAACATTCAATCAACACTCATACACATGTTTCTGCCCTTCTAATGTAAATGCCAATGATTCTGCCTGTCGGTGTTTATCACAGAGGCAAAAATCTGAAATCAAAGAGAAATATTATTGCGGTAGTTCACGAGATGCTGATTGCAGAATTGTTAAAATTATTTTTATTTAGGTTCCTTGTGCTTGCAAGTATTTGTCATATTTTTTAGGATTTTTTTACTGCATTTGCCATTTTATTTAAACTCTTTTGTATTTTCTAAAAATAAAAACTAAGTCAAATACTGGAAATGGCTCATGGGCCTAAACCAAACCTGTTGGGTCCTCAGCTGGTCCATTTTCCCTGCGCATCGACCCATTTATGTGCCGCAGCCCAGCCCACCGCCCACGAGCGCTGTGTCGTTGACAGGTAGGGGTGAAAACGGGTCGGATACGGGCGGATATTGCTCTTTCCGTATCCTAACTTATATTTTTTTCCGGATTCGGAACCAGTACGGGCTAACCGGATACAGATACGGATTCGGGTTATTCGGGATACAGATACGGAACGGATATGTGACGGATTCGGGTCGGAAACGGATAAAGATATACGGATAATGCACACATATATAGAGCAATATATATTGAATTAAAACCATATGAGTACATGACTATAGTAACAAATTATATATCAATTAAATTCAACAAACATCGTAGAAAGAATATGCTATTTGAGGATCAATAGAACCAACTAATTGTTAATATAAATGGGTTGAAATGGAAAAAAATGATGAAAATGGACTGGGCCTTACTGATATCCGAATAGGAAAATCCGAATATCTGATCCGATATCCGAATAGGAAAAATCCGGATATCCGAATAGGAAAAATCCGGATATCCGAATAGGAAAAATCCGAATATCCGGATCCCGTCCCGTATTTACCGGATATTGGATGCTCCGGATCCGATCCCGAATCCGGATTCAAGTATCCGGATCCGGTCCCGGATCCGACCGGATAGTAAAATCCGGTCCCGACCGGATCCGATCCCGGATCGGACGGGAGATATCCGACCCGTTTTCATCCCTATTGACAGGTGGGGCTCACCTATTAGTCGTCATCTTTCCGAGCGATGATGGACACAGTATCCGTGTTGTGCACGCCGCCAACTCTGAGCAGTATCCCACGATACACAGATGCTAAGACCGCTATAAGTAGAGCACCAACATCACTATATTCTCCTTGTCCAAAGCCCTAACCCTAGCCACAGTGATTCATCGCCGTTGAAAAAAGATTTCAAGGTTTTCCGAGAGTGGCGCCATTTAGCTTCTCACCGAATTCGACCGCTATTGATGAGTTTCTATTCTCTTGGTCTTCACTCTTAGGTTCGCATCTAGTGTTCTAGCTAGTGCGCGCCTTCATGTCGCCGAAGCGTCGCAAGAGGTCGTAGTCACCGTGAAAGCTGTCATCGCCGCTGCTTTTGCCACACCACTGTTCGCCACCGGTAGCCATTGGCTGCGACATCCATGTCATGAGGATCGCCTCATTGAGATCTACCTATTGGTACCACCCGATGGTCCAAAGATGATGTTGGCGAAGCTTGCCGTTGTTCGTCGAAGTTATCCACCACGTCTCATCGCCCGCGGTGACCATTGGTCTCCATGCTGGCATGCATCAAGTTTGCGAAGTTGTGTGCTCTAGATTGCACTACGAGCGCCGCTGCTCACCGCCATCATCACGGCATCGTTAGCTTACATGGAAAGCCACGTGTATGCCATGTAGATGCCGTATCAGTAGACACACAAGCAAAAGTCCTGATCGAATCTAAATAGATCTAGTTCACCGTGAGCCATGTCTATGACATATGGGGGCTCACATGTTAGTTAGTCAAGTTGTACACCAAGTTCACCGTAGACCGTGCATTGTATTCATGGACCCAGACTGTAGGCCCACATGTCAGTCTTTAGTTATTTTCCAAAATTTTGAGAATTAAAAAACAAATTGGAATATTCACGGGCCCATTTGTCATTCTCTTAGGGAGGAGTGTTTCTAGAATATTCTATTTTCTCTCTCAATTTGTATGATTTACTTGTCCGATAAATCTTTAGAGTCTATTCTCCTTCTTACAAACTCCGATTGAGTCTATTCAAGTTCTTAAATTTATCTCAAATCGAGCCATCCACTCCAGTTGATTTTTGGGGGTTTGTTTTACCTCTGTTTTATATTTATTTGCTTTTTGTCATTTTTTCACTTAGATGTTGAAGTGTCGAGAGCTTTCAAAGTAGAAGAGTTGAATCAATATCAAAATCAAGATCATGAATTATTCCAAGGCAAGTAGTGCTTTAATCATATTGAATCCAGATTTACAACAGTTATTTTGTTTCAAATTATTGCATGCTAGTTCAAATTAGCAACTATTTAATTACTTCGGGAATTAGTTATACAAAATATTAAGTTATAATTATCTTGTCATTTGCTATGCCATGATCATGTCACCCTAGAATGAAAACTAATAGTTGGTCAAAGATATATCACCGACATGGGTTGGTTAGAACATGATTAGTGTACTTAGCCATGCAACAGGTTATCGATATCATTTTTTAAGTGTAAATTCAACTATGACTACCTGTCTATTGAATATATTTATGAAAATAGTGTATCATGTGTTATCACACGATGATGGTGCTAATGACATGTATTGCATAATAATCAATTATGGTGGTAAATGATTTAGATTGAGGCAAGTGGCGAGAGACTATATACCAGTTAGGCATATGTGACATTGAGATAATGATTCCATGTAAATCGATTGATGATGGTTAATGTGAATAAAGTAGATTGGAAGTCTTGGCTCGGTAAGTTAATGACTTAACCTTGTAAGCTATTAAAATTGGCTAATCATACAACCGCATGTCTGTAATAGGACAGATCTAACTCAGTAAGTTACCGAGTTTTGACATATAATACCTCAAGGGATAGACCAAGTTGCATGCAAGGTCGAAGAAGATGTGTGTTGGCAGTTATGGATAATGCTTGAGAATTTCATAAAGGGTTAGATTTTATAAAATAAAACTTGGATTTTGTGTGCTAGGAAAAGTAGGTGGAGAAGGTTGTGTGCCAATTCAGTTAAATTCAGTTTATCTTAGGAAATATCTGGGAATCTTATTATTACTGTTATTTGTTTTATCTTGTGTTTTAATCTATTAGTGCATTCAATTGCAAATATCTCTTTACGCAAAAGAAACTATGTGAGTCATTCTTTAGAATAAACCTTGTATATAGTTATACTAGACATGCGCTTTGTGCACAACTTGTTGAGTGCTTTACGTGCTCACCCTTGCAATAATAATCGATCAGTTGGAGAAGAGTAATCAACACCAGCTCTTGAGGAGTATTGTGATGAGACCAGTTATTAGGTTTATGATCCTTGTTGATTGCCTGTAACAGGTCGATGGATTTTTTGGCTGAAGTTTTCGTACCACTGCAATTTATCTTATTTAGTGAATAAGCCATGTGAGGCATATTAAATGTAAACTCGACCACAAAGTCATCATATTATCTATTTATTTATCAAAGTTAGTCATTTATTATTATTCCGATATGTATGGAGTTGACATTTCATCTATGTTGTAATTGTGTGCACTAACATGATCCTGAACAAGTGCATTATATACAGAGGGTCCGGATTTGCATATTCAAATCCTGACACTATCTCTTCACTTGTTTTAAGATTTATGCAACTTGTATTGAAAGAATAATGCATGATTTTTTTTTGCTGTTGCCACGAATCGCGACTGTGCAACGGGGAGCTCTGGGACAATGGTGCGATCAGAGGAACTAGTATAGTGCCCATGCTAACACTACAACGACAGTACACCCGCTTATCAATTAAATGAGAAGATAAGTATGAATACAACACTTAATAATAAAAGAGAAATTTAGAATTTTAAATGAATTTAGAAAGAAAACGGAACTAAATGGAGGTCGAATGAGCGAAAACGGGCTCCCAAAAGATTTTAAATCAAGAAAAAGAAAGAAAAAAAAATTCTGATTTTGGATTTTTTTTTGCATCTTCCACAGAGAGCACATCGTGCTCTCTGGGCTTGGCCAGCGCAAGGGGGAGGGAAGGCCAGGGGTGGCTGGCCGGTCGCAGCGGGTTGGCACTGGTGCGGCGAGATCGCCGGCACCGGCGCCTGCGGGGGAGGAGTCACGGTTGCGGTGAATTTCACCGGAAAGATGACGGTGATGACTTGAGTTACCTCCAAAATCCGGCGATCTTTACAAGAGGGAGCACTTGGAGATTTACGCAATGCGATGGGGTGGAGGAGAGCTCGCCGGCTTTTATAGCCCCGAAACAAGCATATTTAAGGAAACCATAATTTGGGGTCAAACCAGATTGGGAGGAAATTTTGGCAATAGAGCACGAAATTTAGGGAATTAACACCATAGATGGAAAGAAGAGATTTGGTGCGGGATTGATGGAGCTTTGGAGCTTCTTTCCTGCTTTAATGGAGGGAGCGAAGAGAAGAAGCTTCTTCAGTGCGGCTGCAGACTAGAAGAAGCTACTGGTGGGTTGCCTTCATTTTTTTAAATATAGAAGGATTTTGAAAAGATAGCACATTAGGTTAAAAATTCTAGAAAATTCTCAAAAAACTTTCGATTATTTTGTACTTAATAAAATTATTTTCAAAAAATTTGAATTATAAATTTGCCGAGGCACGGCGCGGGCGTAGGTCGCCGACCAAAGAACCTCACGCGTGTCGACAAAGCCACCGATGGCGGCACCGTGGAGCCGTTGTGGACTGCGTTCTCCGGCCGTCGCCTCACCGTGCCGCGTGCAATCTCCCTACCACGCTGCTCCATCTCCCGTTTTTTTCCCAAAGACGTAATGTATGGTCATTTCCTTTTCCAGACGCTTGTTTCCTTTTCCTTGATTCCGGACGTTTGTTTCCTTTTTCTTGTTGATCTTTGGAGGTAGGGAAGGTCATTTGTGGGTTCTGAGGATGATTTGGAAAAATATGGAAAAATAAAATACGCCACGACCGTTAGATCCGCAAGGAAAAAGATAAAATTAAGCAATAGCTCATTGATCGCCGGTTCCGCGAGAAAAAATTGAAAAAATTAAGCAAAGACACTCTGCAGACCATTGGTTTCGTGGATAAAAATAAAACAAAAATTCGGCGCTCTCTGTATACCAAATTAGGCTCTATGGGGCTAGATCCGTAAAAGTCTCGAGAAGGGTCATATTTGGAAAAAATACGATCACGATGCCAGGACAATAAAAAAATTCAAGTCTTGTTTCCTTGCATGCGGATCCTCCCTGTTTATTTCCTTGTTTGATTCGCTCTCCTTCCAAATATGTAGTACGTACAATTTTAGCAAGTAAAAAATTCAAGTCTGGTTTCCTTGCATGCGGATCCTCCCTGTTTATTTCCTTGTTTGATTCGCTCTCCTTCCAAATATGTAGGTGGGGGAGGTTTGTTGTGGGCCACAGGGATGTTTAGACACACTAAATAATGGCCATCGGATGTGGGTGAGTAAAGCTGAGGAAAGATCTGAGAGGTTAATTTTGATGGAGGCAAATTTCTGAGGACGTTTCGCTGGGTGTACGAATGTTGGGCCATCTCTAGTGGGATGCACTATTTGGGATGGACATAGAAAAGAATGTTTACGTGCATTATAAAGGGGTATAGATAGGACGTATGGTAGCACCGGTGATTAATGTGTAATTATATTTTAGAAGCCATTAACATGGCAATTACACAGCGAAAAATTTGGACAGGGTCCAATTTTGAACGTGCGCCTTTGGATATCAGAGACAGTAGTCAGGATCTTCCAAATCAGCCACTCATTTTAATAAAAGTTTTCAGATCGGTACTTTTATTTTAGTATAGATCATTTAGGTTAGGTTGTAGTATTACTGCGATTCAAGCATAGCAAAATTCAACGCATTTTGCATAGTTATTGGATTCGTCCTAAACCTTTGCGAATCGTAATCCTAAACCGATTTAGGGTAAAAGATTCAGGTTTGCGATGAAGATTAGAAGTTAAAGTGATGAACCGCTAATCTTAATCCCGTACCATGACTCGAACGAACCGTATGGTACCTATGCAAAATAGTTCATTCTATGTGTAGTAATAAGAAATTTTAAGCCACGTGTAAATGATGTTCATGTACTATTTTATCTATCTAAAATGCTTCAAGATTTAATTAAATTATTCATGATATACGCATCGGAGACTAAATTTTGAATCAACACCCATACATGTGTGTCTGTCCTTCTAATGTAAACTAGTATAGTGCCCGTGCTAACGCTACAACGACAGTACACCCGCTTATCAATTAAATGAGAAGATAAGTATGAATATAACACTTAATAATAAATAATCACAGTGTTCGTATGCGAGTACAAAAATGAAGATATAACACTCAATAATATTTTTCGCTAAACGTTTCCCGTATGCTCTTAAGACTTGTTCTTATGTCTTGAGGGATGTTTTCTGCGCACTCATTCCACTTGTATTTTAGTATTTCAATTAAGAAATACTTCCTGAGGATAGGTGAACCCTGTAAGTACGTTGTAGAGCATCATCAGTATAGACCTACTTTACAACCTTATAAAAAGTGATTAATAAAATAGAGAGTACCGACCATGCAGATCCGTGCATTAAACTGTTGACCATTCCAGATGTGCATGAAGTTCATGACAAAATAACCTGTCAAGTTCCTGCACAACATTTAATTGCTACATGTAAGTACACAAAAATTTAACTATTTACTAATCATGTGTAAATAACTTACCGGTCTATTGTTTTTAGAACAGACTTTGGAGCTACAATACGCCAATCATAGATAGCGTCGTTCCATGAGGGATTTACTATCCTTATAGCACGATCGAATATTATACCAATTTTTTGTATTCTTTCAAGATAGTAACTGGATGGTTTATCCGTTGGAACCCATCCAGGTAGAGGTGTTGCATCAATAACGGAGATAACCATGTCCTTCATGTCGAACGATAACATGCTGAATCGTCCTCCGTGATAAAAAAGACAGCATAATCTACAAATATAGACATTATATCTTTTGCACACATATATAACATAATAAAGCGTCAAACAATTTATTAAGCAAAGGGAATTCAAGGCTAACTTGGATTTCTGGCTTCAGATTGTTCTCTCTCTTTTTTCGGGCTTTTAAACTGGATATATATCATATATGGAATAGCAGACCATGCCAAATGGAAACCAAACTCGGGATACAGTCATGTGCCTTAGGGGTTTCCAGGTCAGAATCTATGTACACCTTAAGATTCTAAATCACACAGGTTGTTTTATTATTATTTTTTCTGTCTCATGGAGTTTATACTATCAAGAAATGCTAGAAGTTTGAGAAGATTAGACAAACCTGAATGTATGAAATACAAAAGTACAGTTTGAGCACTCTCCCTGAAATCCTATGCTCTTAACCTGGGATGCAGTTTCAGCTAATCGCCAATAACCGAGCTTCTAGGCTTTTCCAAAGCACCTGGTCTTTAATCGGGAAGATGTAAACAACACAGCAGCTTGTGCATAAAGAAGGGTGGCACATATCAAAATCAAGAAAATACTATGTACAAATAACAATGGACCCGTTGTCATTCATCTATCCTGGATTAAAATTTCAGATGGATACAACAGATGCTGCACTTAGTTGCTCCATCTCGTGTGAATTAGCACTTGAAGTAAAGATCAAATCTGGAGGCAACTTGAAGGACCATGTGGAGGTCCATCCATGTTTGTGATGAGTATTTGACTTTATTTGAGCAAGGTGTGCTCAAGTTTGAGTTTGATTTGGATTGATTTTGAAAATGAAGCAATTTGAGTTGTCTCTGCTATGAGTGGCAGTACCCGTCGTATGGACGCGGTAGTGATGAGTTGGATGGTTTATTGCACATCTTTGTGGGCATTGCTATGTGAGGAGTTTCCTTGTCTTTGATGGTTGCAGGACGACGGTGCTAGGTCATGGTGAGGCGAAGGATGACCGGGACTAGGCGAGGAGCGTCGGAGGTCCAGACGGTTGGGAGATCGCGGAAGATGATCGGAGATGGAGTTCGGGCAAGTCAAGAAGACAAGGAAAGGAGTTGATGCTAGCTAGATGCCGCGTGGATCAATGAGGGTCGTCGGATTGAGGTCTAGTTGATAGGTTAGCGGGTCTAGGTAGTATGCTTTGAAAACCGTGCAAGAAAACCCGGTATGTATGTGGGTTTTGGGTTAGCCCTTGTATGGCTGTGTGTGTGGGTTAATCCTAGCCCTTAGATGAGTGCTCTAGGTTGAGGGACTCATCCAAGGGTGGTAGGTGGCCCAAGAGTAGTATAAATAGGGGTGGAGGGTAGCCTCCTTCCCTTGAAGGTGTTGAGGTTTTGATGCTCATTTGAGCTTTGCCCACATGAATGTGAGGCTTTGTAACCTCCTTCCAGAAATGAAAGTTTTATCCATCCACCTCTGAATTTATTTTATGATTTACATTATGTCTTTACTTTACGCAATTTAAATTCAGCATTTACTTTCCCGCAATTACATTCCCGCAATTTACTTTCAAGTAATTTGGATTTGCCTGCCCTCCTTCTAAATGCTGCTGATCTTGGATATTTTGAGTGTGTTCATATGGTTTTACATCTCTTTTGCACTCTTGGATTGAGTAGAGAACATCTTTTCTTTCAAGTTCCAACTTTGTTCAGAACTTGTTCTTCGCGCAGCAGTCAGTGTTTCATTTTTGTAAAAATATAGAAAACTCCTTTTTGAGTGATTCTTATTGGAGGATGTGCGGGACTCTGATATACACCTGTAGAAAAATTTTGGAGTTCACTTGTTGCACCGTTTGGGCGCCATGAGGTGAAAACCGAGCCCCAAACTTTCTGCTCGAAGTTCTTGAGCATACTGTGTTCTTAGATTTTTCCTGTTTTTTCTGTAAGTCTTTTTGAGGATAAATTTGGTGGAGTTCTTCATGACTCTGATGCTCATAGGGAGAAAAATTCTCAGAATTTTGTGAGCTGCAGAAACCCACCAACCTCCTGTGCAAATTGAGGACAAGTTCTGGAAATTCTGCTTTTGCTTTTCTGAAAGTGACTTTTGTGATTTGAATTGATGTCCTTTCTAAAAGCAAGAGTTTGAATTGATTCCTCTTTATCTTGGATACTAGACAACCAGGATTGTGACTCAAAAATCCCCACATATTTTATGGTACTTATCCATGCAAGCTTGGGGTACACATAGTTGTCTAGTTTTTCGGTTTTTCACAATTTCCTTTGAGCGATCTTGTCGAGGTTTTTGTTGGAGTATTTTGGGGAATTTTTATTTGCGACCATTCACCCCCTCTGCTCGCCATCTCGGTCCTTCAATTGGTATCGAGCGGTTCTCGCTCTTTCTAGATCTTGACGGTCTCAAGAGCCATGGCGACGGACAAATATTCCACCAAGCCTCACATCTTTAATGGAGTTGATTTTCCTTTTGGAAGTCCCGGATGGAGTCATACATCATCGCCTGTGGCTACGATATGGCAGAAGGTGAAACTCCCGTATGAGGTTCCTGCTGATGAAAATGTCATGGCAATCAATATGGTTGACGTTGAGGCGAATGCTAAGGCAAGGAACATTCTCATACAGAGTCTTAGCCGCGGTGAGTATGATAGGATTTTCACCTTCGCTCCGCCACGAGATTTGGGTAACCTCGATGCTTACCATGAGGGCTCTACTCAAATCAAGGCGTGAGGCAGACAGTTCAAGCACGAGTACAACAAGTTTGATCAACGCGCTGGTGAGAGTCTCGACGAGTGTTTTGGTCGGTTTACAAAGATTTTGAGCGACCTCCGAGCAGTTGGTTGCATATACCCTGACTCGGACAATGCTCGGTATTTCTTGACCACACTCGACCTTCGGGTTTGGGAGATGAAGGTGACCACCATCAAGGACACCACCGACTTATCGACTCTGACTCTTGACGGGCTTTATTCCCGCCTCAAGACTCATGAGATCGATGTCGTCTCTCGGAAGACAAAATCTCAGTCGATGGCTTTGGTCACCGATCCTATTGGATCTTCTTCTGATCCTTCTATTGGTTTCTCTCTTTCCGCCCTTTGCGAGCTAAGCGATGACCAACTGAAAAAATTTTCAGAAAATGAGCTTGCTTTTCTCGCTCGCAAGTTTTCTCATGCATACAAGAGGGTGAGAGAGAGGAAGAGAGGTGGCATGATCACCTGCTTGAGTGTGGTGGCCCCAATCACATTCGCGAACTGTCCCAAGCCGAGAAGGGCAAGAACAACGTTGGCGGTTCGGGCAAGAACGACTACACCGACAAGAACCGCAACAAGAAGCCTCGGTTCGTGAACCGCGACGAGAAGAAGTACCGCAACTTCTCCAAGAACAAGCTCTTCCACCGCGTCCTCGCCGCGCTTGACGACATCAACCTCTCCGACACGGAGACATGGAGCGACGAGGCGAGGATGATCCGCAAGAGAAGAAAGGCGACGACTTCTCCCAAGCATGTGCTTCATGGCCGACACTAACGACATCAGCGACTCAGAGCTCTACAATGACTCGGACGAGGTACCCTCCTATGACCGACTCAACGAAGCTTTCGCAAATTAGGAAAATTTCATGCTAGAGCTAGAGCTAGGTGTACTGAGCTTGAGAAGGAAGTAGGTACCTTGACTCGGGAGTTAGCTTCACTTAGATCTTCTCCTCCCGAGTCACCGATGATTGCTCTTTGTGTGATGCTATTCTTGTGGAGATGGAGAACCTAAGGACCATACATGATAGTGTGCTTGTTGAACTTGATGGTCTTAGGTTGAAGAATGCTAGCACTAGTTCGTTGATGCTATTCCTATTGAGGCTAGTTTTCTTCATGCTCACTCCACTCCATCATGCTCTAATTGCCCTAAATTGCTTGCGAAATTGATGCCATGAGCGAACACCTTAGGAAGCTTTCGCTAGAAACAATGAACTTGAATCACATGCTTCTAAGGACCCACCACTCATGTGAGGGTCAGAAGCAATTAAAACTTGACAATGAAACCTCTGAATGTCAAGTGTGCTAAACTTGCTAAGGACTTACTAGATAAGTCACAAAAATATTGCTTGCGATGTCTTCGAGATTGTGGGGACTTGGATAAAATCCACGTCGAGCTTAGGAAGAAATTAGAAGACCAAGCCCATAGAATTAGAAATGCGTCTTATGTTTCTTGTGAGGCCCTCAAGATTGAGGCAGCCGTCTTTGAGGAGAAAAATGCATGTCTTGAGAGAGCTCATCTTTCCGGTTCTTCTTCTTCTTCTTCCCCTGTTCTTCTTGTGCTTCTTTCTTTCGAGATTGCCAAGATCTTATGAGCACTCTCGAGAAGTTTGTTGGAGGCAAGAAGAAGCTCAATCTTATTCTAGACCAATCCAAGATTAGTAGATTCAATCAAGGTCTAGGATTTGATCCCTTGAGCACGCTCGGGCTCATCCTCCCACCATTGTGCGCGGCTCCAAGAGTGGTGAGATTGTGGTAGCTCCCTGAGTGAGTACCACCGTGTTTAGGTCTCTGGGGTTGTCCATAGGACTTGACTGTAAGGGTGTTACTCTATTGCTTACGCTCTAGCAAGGCATGGTACACATGCACCTTCCGTAAGAAGGATGGTCACCTAGTAGATTTCGCTTCAGCGCGCCAAGATCACTCGGCGTGAGCGTGTTGTCGCTCTTAGGGGTATTCTGTGGTCATCCCGGACTTTGAGTGCTCCTAAGACACACACCGCTTCTAGACAGTTAGAGAGTCGCTGTTTTGGGGCGTCCAGGACTTGGTTTTCATGCTAGTTCTTGAGTTTTAGTCCTAGAGCTGTTCAGTAGTCGGTCTTTCCGCCGTCCTCTTGATATTCCTCGCTTTTCCCATCGAGGTAGATATCGTGGCGTGAGGTGTTTTCGGTAGGAGATCCAGCACCTTATCGGGATGGTCGGCTTTTGCACCACGGCGTGCCAACCAGTCCGACTCCTAGATCATCTACTAGAGTTACTACTGATCTTGTTAGAGTTGAGCGTTAGAGAGACACTCGAGTCCAGTCTTCTTCTGTGGCTGGCACTCTGAGGTGTCGTATGGTTCAGTATTGGGTTCCTAAGTCTTCACTCTATCCCAGTACTGAGTCATCTTTCTCTCTTGTGTCTTGATCAGGTTCGTCGGATGGGGAAGGGCGATGTTTGGATTGTTGACTCCGGTTGTTCTCGCCATATGACCGAGATTCTCGTTGGTTCTCTTCCTAGTCCGAGCCCCGGTGATGAGTTAATCACTTTTGGGGATGCATCTTGAGTAGAGTCATTGCTAAAGGTACCATCTGCATTAACCAAAATTTCATTCTTAAAGATGTTGCCTTAGTAAGTAAGCTGCAATACAATCTGCTCTCTGTTTCTCAGCTTATCGATGACTCTTTCAAGGTAAGCTTCAAGAGTAATACCTGTAGAATCCTTGATTCATCAGGAGGGTTAGTTTGCGGGATTTCCAGATTTGGGAGAGTCTTTCGTGCTGATTTTTCTACTTCTTCTAGAGACTCTCTTCGATGTTTGATTGCTTCTGAGTCCCGTGATCTCTCCTTCTGGCATAGGAGACTTGGTCACATTGGTTTTGATCATTTGACCCGAGTTAGCAGCCACGATCTCATTCGGGGTTTGCCCAAACTCAAGATGGTCAAAGACTTAGTTTGCTCTCCTTGCCGACATGGCAAGATGGTTACTGCTTCTCATCCTCCAGTCACCATAGTGATGACTGATGCACCAGGACAGCTTTTACATATAGACACTATTAGTCCAGCTAGAGTGCAGTCAGCAGGAGGGAAGTGGTATGTTCTTGTCATCGTTGATGATTTTTCTAGATACTCTTGGGTATTCTTCATGGCCTCGAAGGATGAGACTTTTTCTCACTTCAGGGGTTTGATCAGTAGGTTGTCTATTGAGCTCCCAGGTTCATTACGAGCTATACGCAGTGATAATGGCATGGAGTTCAAGAATTCCTACTTTGAGAGTTTTTGTGTGGAGTCTGGTTTAGAGCATCAGTTCTCTTCTCCCTACGCCCCTCAGCAGAATGGCGTAGTGGAAAGGAAGAACAAGACTCGTTGAGATGGCGGGACGATGCTAGACGAGTACAAGACTCTAGGAAGTTTTGGGTGAGGCTATAGCTACCGCTTGCCATGTTTCTAATCGCGTGTTTTTGAGAGCACATTTGCATCGCACTTCTTATGAGTTGAGGTATGGGCGAAAGCCCGGTGTGTCTCATTTTCGCGTTTTGGTTGCAAGTGTTTTATCTTGAAGTCTGGTAACCTAGATAAGTTTGAGTCTCGCTCTTCTGATGGTATCTTTCTAGGTTACTCGACTTCTTCTCGTAGCTATAGGGTCTGGAGCGTTGATGCGCATAGGATCAAAGAGACCTGTGATGTGACCTTTGATGAGGCTAGCCCAGGAGCTAGACCTGATGTTTCAAGCTCTTCTTATCCCTCCGAGACCATCTTTGTAGAAGATGAGGATGATGGAGATGATGGTGTTCCACCGGATCCAGTCCCCTCTACACCTGAGGTGCCTCCTGTTTCCATTTCTGCACCTCAGGGAGACCAGCCCTTGCCTTCCTACTCTCCTTCAACGAGTGGCTCTGCTCCTACCTCTTTTGTGCATGAGGTAGAGGCCATACTTCTCAGTCCTCCCGTCATATCCGTAAAGCTCATCCACCGATCGATCATTGGTGATCTGCTTGAGCGGTCACTCGCTCAAAATCAGTTTGTCCAGCCGCCTTCACTCTGCCTTTGTTGCCTCCTTTGAGCCGAAGGATGTTTCTCATGCATTATCCGATGAATCGTGGATTAATGCTATGCATGAGGAACTTGAGAACTTTAAGAGGAATAAGGTATGGCAGCTTGTCGAGCCCCCATCTGGTCATAATGTCATTGGGACCAAGTGGGTGTTCAAAAACAAGCAGAGTGAGGATGGGGTTGTCATTCGCAACAAGGCTAGGCTAGTTGCATGGGGCTTTTCTCGTGTTGAGGGTCTTGACTTTGAGGAGACCTTTGCCCCTGTAGCTAGACTAGAGGCTATTAGGATCCTGCTTGCATTCTCTGCATCCCAGGGTTTCAAACTCTATCAAATGGATGTCAAGAGTGCATTCCTCAATGGCTATATTGAGGAAGAGGTTTATGTCAAACAACCTCCAGGATTTGAGAACCCCAAGTTTTCGAGTCATGTATACAAGCTCTCCAAAGCTTTGTATGGACTCAAGCAGAGCCCCAGTATGGTATGAGAGGCTCAAGTCTTATCTTCTCACCATGACTTCAAAATGGGTATAGTAGACAAAACTCATTCATCGGACACCATGAGTCTCATTTTCTTCTTGTCCGATTTATGTGGACGATATCATTTTGGTGGCTCGATCATTCGCTTGTGTCTCAGTTTTCTGAGGTGATGAGCACAGAGTTTGAGATGAGTATGATGGGCGAGTTGAGCTACTTTCTTGGCTTCCAAATCAAGCAACTCGGGAGGGTACTTTCTTGCATCAAGGCAAATATACCCGTGACCTCGAGGCGCTCGACATGTCCGATGGGAAGCCGTGATGACTCCTATGGTCACCACTTCGTCCTCGAGCCCGATGAGGATGGTGAGCCTCTTGATCAAAAGGAGTTTGAGCATAATCGGCTCCTCTTGTACCTCACCGCTTCGAGGCCGGACATACATTTCTTTGTGTATCCGCGGCGCTCGATTTCAAGCTTCTCCTCGCGCCTCTCACCGCCAAAGCGGTCATGCGCATCTTGGTACCTTCGTGCTACCACCGATTATGGTATTTGGTACTCTTCGCCTTCTTGTCTATCTCTTAGAGCCTTTTCCGATGCCGACTTTGTCGGGTCAGAGGATAGATAGGAAGAGCACTCGGCACTTGCCAATTCATTGGCACTTCTCTTGTTTCTTGGTCATCTAGGAAGCGATGCTGGGTTGCACACCCACCGAGGCCGAGTATGTTGTTTGCGACGATTGTTTGAGCTGTGTGCTCTGGATGAGATCGACCTTACGAGACTATGGGTTAGAGATAGAGAGTGTGCCACTTTTCTCGTGACAACACTTCAGCTATTTGCATTGCTAAAAACCCGATTGCAACATTCCGGACCAAGCACATTGATATTAGATATCACTTCCTTAGAGACCATGTGGAGAAGGGGATATCGCGCTCATTCAGAGAGTGACATTGATTAGCCGATATCTTCACCAAGCCTTTGGATAGCTCCAGATTTGTTGCCTTGAGGAGTGAGCTTGAGTCGTGAGCCCTTACGGCCTTTCGTGAGGGGAGCTGGTTTGTATATTATGTATTATATGTTTTCTTCTAGCTTAGCTTTTCTTTTCTTTGTGTTTCTTTTGGGTGACTTTGGGCTTGTTTTCTTGAGTGTAGTTCACTCACTTAGACTTCAGCATGCCTTCCATGGACCTCTTATCTTGTGCTTTAGGTTGCTATCATGCGTGATTAGTGTTCTCTCTTCTCTCTAGGTTGAGTTCCCTCACGCCTTATAAGTCTAGCGTGTATTGGGCCTCCTGTAGACAGTGGTCTGTGTGCACTCCTTAGTTGGGATCTAGAGTCACTTCCTATGTCACCATGGGAAGATAAGAGCGAGTCTAAGCCGTAGTGAGTCTCTTCTATCTTATCTATGCTCAATAGCCATCCAGTTTTGCGTTTCTCGGCTTCTTCTCCTCATTCTGCTTTTTCCGTTGTTATTGAGTTCATTGGGTTTTCTTTATGCCTAATCTTGATAATAACTCAACTTTAACCAGATTTGAGCTTAAAATTGATTCATTTGTTGAGGGGAGTTTGGGAATCTGTTCATGCATTGCATTTAGACTGCATTTTCTGTTTTATGAGCTTTGTCTATTATGCAATTGATTTCTTCTTCATGCTATACACCATGCTACATCATTTGAAGAAAATCACTAGCTTAGGTATGTCCAAGTTCATTTAACTTGCTAAGCTTAAAAATGAAATAAACCTTAAATGAAAAACTTGATGAAACTTGTTGCTTTTACTTACTAGGTTTCTTCTCTAGAGGTTTGTGCCATAATTTGAGAAATTTAGGAGTTCTCTAGAGTCCCTATAGCAACTTAGGTGAAACTAGTTTGATCCATGCTAGAGTCCTTCAATTGCTCATGAATCATTGTACAAAAAAAATAAAAATTAAACAAAATTGACTCTTCTTGTGCACATATGACTCAACACCTTGCATTCACAAGACCGCTTCCCATTGCACTTGGGATGAACTTGGAATACATCGTGTTTGACCTAGACCATCCTCTTAAGAGTTCATCTTGAGATGGTCGCATACGGCTTGAGTCAATTGGTTGTCAAAAGAAAATGCAAATAAATTAAAAACAAAGACATATGTGGGTAAAGAATGCAAATAATGTCAAACATTTGCACCCCGCTATGTCTTGTATGATGATAAATCAAAATTTGCATTAAGTGATAAATGAGCCCGAAGGACCTTGTATGCTCTTCTAGATTCCCCAAAGTGTTGAGTAGGTTGAACTCTAGGTTTTCCTTTTGATCCTTAGAGTGGCTATTCTTCTATTTTTGAAACTAAAGCTAAGTGTTGCACTTGTCTAATCTTGCTAAAAATGAAATATTCAAAACTAAGCTCGTATTTGCACTTGGACATGTCTTAGTTTAGTCATCTTCTGAAATTGACAAGCTTGCTGTAATATCCTTCCATTTTGATCAATTGGATAATCTTCAAAGCTCTTTCGATTGCATTTCTTGCATACATAAAAAAAATCGATGCCTATATTGCCAAAAGGGGGAGAAAACGTAGAAAAGGCATCACTAAAATGATAAAAATGTGAATGCTTATTTGGTTATTATGATCTTTGTAAAACTATGCTACTACTTCTGTTGGATCATAATCTCATAATCTCATTTGACATGTTTAGTTGGATTTTAGAGTTTTTGTTGAAAACTTGCTCTTTCTTAAATTTAACTCTAAAATCTGAATTCCTCTTCGTCAACTTGGTCATGGTTCTAATTTCTATCTTTGGACCAAGTTTGACTTTACAACTAAAAATTGCTTTCTTCTTCATTTTCTTCAAACTCAAATTTATGCCTTTTGTGTGGTTTGTCAATATACTCATCAAGGGGAAGATTGAAGGACCATGTGGAGATCCATCCATGTTTGTGATGAGTATTTGACTTTATTTGAGCAAGGTGTGCTCAAGTTTGAGTTTGATTTGGATTGATTTTCAAAATGAAGCAATTTGAGTTGTCTCTGCCAGAGTGGCGATCTGGAGTCGTATGGACGCGGTAGTGATGAGTTGGATGGTTTATTGCACATCTTTGTGGGCATTGCTATGTGAGGAGTTTCCTTGTCTTTGATGGTTGCAGGACGACGGTGCTAGGTCATGGTGAGGCGAAGGATGACCGGACTAGGCGAGGAGTCGGAGGTCCAGACGGTTGGGAGATCGCGGAAGATGATCGGAGATGGAGTCGGGCAAGTCAAGAAGACAAGGAAAGGAGTTGATGCTAGCTAGATGCCGCGTGGATCAATGAGGGCCGTCGGATTGATGTCTAGTTGATAGGTTAGCGGGTCTAGGTAGTATGCTTTGAAAACTGCAAGAAAACCCGTATGTGTGTGGGTTTTGGGTTAGCCCTTGCATGGCTGTGTGTGTGGGTTAATCCTAGCCCTTAGATGAGTGCTCTAGGGTTGAGGACTCATCCAAGGGTGGTAGGTGGCCCAAGAGTAGTATAAATAGGGGTGGAGGGTAGCCTCCTTCCCTTGAAGGTGTTGAGGTTTTGATGCTCATTTGAGCTTTGCCCACATGAATGTGAGGCTTTGTAACCTCCTTCCAGAAATGAAAGTTTTATCCATCCACCTCTGAATTTATTTTATGATTTACATTATGTCTTTACTTTACATAATTTAAATTCAGCATTTACTTTCCGCAATTACATTCCCATAATTTACTTTCAAGTAATTTGAATTTGCCTCCCCTCCTTCTAAATGCTGCTGATCTTGGATATTTTGAGTGTGTTCATATGGTTTTACATCTCTTTTGCACTCTTGGATTGAGTAGAGAACATCTTTTCTTTCAAGTTCCAACTTTGTTCAGAACTTGTTCTTCGCGCAGCAGTCAGTGTTTGATTTTTTTAAAAATATAGAAAACTAATTTTTGAGTGATTCTTATTGGAGGATGTGCGGGACTCTGATATACACCTGCTGAAAAATTTTGGAGTTCACTTGTTGCACCGTTTGGGCGCCATGAGGTGAAAACCGAGCCCCAAACTTTCTGCTCGAAGTTCTTGAGCATACTGTGTTCTTAGATTTTTCCTGTGTTTTCTGTAAGGATTTTTGAGGATAAATTTGGTGGAGTTCTTCATGACTCTGATGCTCATAGGGAGAAAAATTCTTAGAATTTTGTGAGCTGCAAAAACCCACCAACCTCCTGTGCAAATTGAGGACAAGTTCTGGAAATTCTGCTTTTGCTTTTCTGAAAGTGACTTTTGTGATTTGATTTGATATCCTTTCTAAAAGCAAGAGTTTGAATTGATTCCTCTTTATCTTGGATACTAGACAACCAGGATTGTGACTCAAAAATCCCCACATATTTTATGGTACTTATCCATGCAAGCTTGGGGTACACATAGTTGTTTAGTTTTTCGGGTTTTTCACAATTTCCTTTGAGCGATCTTGTCAAGTTTTTGTTGGAGTATTTCAGGGGAATTTTTATTTGCGACCATTCACCCCCCCTCTGTTCACCATCTCGGTCCTTCACAACTGGAAATCGACGCATGCATGCATACCTTGAGGAACTGAGGGCTTTCAGTGAAGTAGCATCCCTGAGAAGTTGGTGCACAATATTAACAGTTCTCCAAATAACACCCTGCCAAAAAGCGTACAATCTGGAGTGTTTAGATAGATCATCTTGTTTACATTTTAGACTAAAAATATAAATTTAATTCACTTTATTTTAACCTACAAGTTTCAGATCTCGATGATGGCGGGATTTATAGCTCTACCAAGCGGACCACGTATTCCCGAATATCACCCCTACGCATTTAAACGCCTCACCATCTTCTCCACGGGCTCCCACACCACCTCCTTCCACGCCTCCTCACCGCCGGCGCCGCACGTCCCACCCCTCCAGCGTGCTCATCCTCCTGATCTTCTCCACTGCGCGACCACCACCGAAGGTGTTTCTTGATCTCTCCACTTATCGCTCACCGCCACCAAGATCGCTCCGCGTGGCGCGCGCCGACACCTCCGTCGCCTCCGCTCGCGCGCGAAGGTGCGCGTCCATCTCCGGCAGCCGATCGCGCGGCACAAGCCCTGGTGTAGTCGGCGATGGCGGGTCGAACGCCCGCGGCCTCGTTCACCGGCCGCGCCGCAACATGTCGTCTACCCGAGCTGCGGTGAACCGCCGGAGGAGCTCGGCGCGGCATCGGCCCGACGAAGAGGCAGTCGTGAGCGGCACGGAACGCCCCACCGCTGCCATCGACCAGCGCCTCGACGTACTGCTGGAGCCACCGCCACGATGGGGAGGTGGCCGCGGGAGAGCACGCTCTCGACCGCGCAGGCGGCCTCACGAAAGAAGTCGTCCTCGGTGAAGTCGGCGTTGGGGCACGGCACGCAGCCGAGGAGGTGGTGCGCCACTCCGGCGTGCTCGTGGTCGGTCACCTTGTTGGTGATCACGCGGCCGGCGTGAGACCGATCTTGTCCGAGTTGATCACTCGCCATCAAGCGCGCCGCCCGGCGATGGCGGCCGACTTGCCGGTGGCCGTCGCGCCGAGCACGAACACGACCTTCGGTTTGTTGGCCGTCGGGCTGATCACGGCGGCGGCGTCCATCGTGGATCGGTGCATGACGAGCATACGTGCCGAATCGTGGGAAGTGGCGGCGGTACGTGAGCGCCTTGTATAGGATGTGGTGCACATGCATGAATGGAAGAAAATTAAGCGCGCGATTCATGGTACTGACTGGTATGGTAAATTTTGAAACGAAATCAAATAGGTTTAGATTTGCAACATAATTTTCTTCCATTCATGCCGCCCGTCATGCGCATCAGCACCTCTGTGCAGTCCACGTGCCGCACGTCCCACCCCTCCAGCGTGCTCATCCTCCTGATCTTCTCCACCTGCGCGACCACCAGCCCGAAGGTGTTGCCCTTGATCTCCTCCATGTACCGCGCTCACCAGCATCGCCTCCGCGAGTGCGGCGTCGACAGCCTCCGCCGCCTCCTGCTCCGCGCGAAGGTACGCGTCCATCTCCGGTAGGCCGATCGCGCGGCGCAAACTCCCGTGTAGTCGGACCTTTGGGTCGAACGCCGCCGCGGCAAAGAAGATGTCATCCCGAAATTTGGACCAATAATGGCTTCCTAATTGTCATCCAAATATGAATGCTAACATATAGCACCATTTGTGCGTCCTGATTAAGGCTAATTATTATCAGAATATCTGTTACTTCCCATAATGTATTTAGAAATAAGTCCTAAAATGAACTTATTCCTTATATTTATCACACGATAATTGTATTTCATACGCACATTCCTTATATAATATTTTTCGCTAAATAATATTATGGCGGCGGTACGTGAGCGCCTTGTATAGGATGTGGTGCACATGCATGAATGGAAGAAAATTAAGCGCGATTCATGGTCTCGATCGGTATGGTAAATATTGAATCGAAATCAAATGGGTTTAGATTTGCAACATAAATTCCATATATATAGTTCAATTGAAATATATATGTGCGGGCTCTCCTGTTGTGGGTCACATGAATAAATGAGTTAGACACATTAAACAATGGTCATCGGATGTGGGTGAGTAAAACTGAGGAAAGATCTGAGACGTTCATTTTGATGAATGCAAGTTTCTGTGGACGTTTTGCTGGATGCACGAACATTAGGCCATCTCTAATGAGATGCATTATTTAGGGTGGACGTAAGAAAAATTGCTTAGGTGCATTATAAAGAGGTATAGATTTCAATGATTCTGCCTGTCGATGTTCATCACAGATGCAAACATCTGAAGTCAAAGAGAAATATTATTGCGGTAGTTCACGAGATGCTGATTGCAAAAAATTTCTATATTTTTCTTCGAGAATACAATGTTTATATATATATTTTAGTTCGTGGATGTTGGGTTAGTGGCACTAATCCAGGATTAAAGAAATGCTTATTCCGTTTATCTACACACACCGACCCAACTCGATCGCCTCCACAGCCGACAGTGTCTGCTCTGATTGGTTCCGCTGCTGCTGAATTGTTACGACTTACGAGACACAGGTCGCAAGTTGCATAGACGAGATAGCTTTTTCTCCAGTACAAAAGCACTACCAGTGTTTGTGATCATTTCTGAGTAGAGGATATGAATCCGTGTTTGTGATCTATCAATTTCTTTGCTTTCTTCCAGAGGTGTAATCTGAAACCTGTAAGCGGCGTACCACGCCGCGGGTGTCGCTCTCCACGCGAGAAAATTGAGAAAACGTGCGATTGACGTTCCACACATGAGTAAATCTAGAAAACACGCGAAAAGGATCTAAAAAGAAATTTGTGTTTTCCGCAAAAGGGTCTAAACGTAATGATAAAAAATGAAAAAAGGGTCTAAATGCAATGCATTTTTTTCAAAAAAAAAAAGGACCCGAAGGCTTTTTTTAAAAAGGACATAAACGTAATTTCGAGTTTCTCAAAAAGGACCCAAGCGCTACTCTTAAAAACGCTAAAAGGGTATGGACGTAATATGTATTCTTTTTTCGAAAAAAGAATCTAACCGTTATTTTTTTCGAGAAAAGGACCTATATGTAATTTTTTTTTCGAAAAAGAACTCGAATGTAAATTTTTTCGGCCGGCTCTGCTCGAGAGCCAGCTCACTCCAACGGCTCAAATCAACCACATCGCAGGAACTCTTCCAGGTTTAGTAAGGGTATTATATTTGTTGCCTTTTGATGGATCCATTTGTGCTCACAAATATATTTCTGACTCGCCCGAAATGCTTGTATGGTTGTACTGACTGTGGCCGAGCCGAGCTGACGCTGAGTTAAATAAGATGTGTAGCTGTCTTGACCATTGTCGCACTCCCACGGTCCCACCCATCAATCGAAAATATTAAAAGGTTGCATAAATACTAGACTATTAATGAAAAATAGATGATTACTTCAACATTGGTTTGCTTCAGGATTTATGTATCCTGTATCAGAGAGTGATATATACAAGCATTATTCTTCACTAGATGAGCTGAATGTCAATGTTTTGAACTCTTCACTGTTGTAGCCCTTAAAAAATTATTTTTTGCCGAACTAGCCCTCGTACGATTTTTTTTTTGTAAATATGGCCCTCGGACCTGCAAATCCCACGCACGGGGAGCGCTGCAATCTAATGCCGTGTACAAGGAGCACTGCAATACCTAATGCCGAGCATGGTGAGCGCTACATTAGGTATTGCAGCGCCTCCACTCAGCGAAAATCCAAAATTCAAAAAAAAATACCACGGTGCTATAGCGCAGCATTGTAGCGTGTGTTTTTTTTAATTTCGAATTGCCATTGAGTGGAGGCGCGGTATTTAAATTTAAATATAGTTCATTATATATAAATTACTGATACCACATATTTAAAATAGTAATATATATATATATATATATATATATATATATATAAACCGTGACGTGTAGCATAGCACATATTGTTAACTATTTTCTTATTCTCTCTCTCTATTATCTTTCTTTATGTCGTCATCCTCCCTCTTATTTAATTGTCATCGGCAAAAACCAATGATATGGCTGTCAACATAACAAAAACCACATTAATTTGGATCCTCGTTAGCAAAACCACCCTCCAAGACTACCTTAGGGTGTAAGTTTTTTATTATAATCTCAGAGTGTAAGTTGATTTGATTTTTTAAGTCTACAGTATTTAAATAC
This sequence comes from Otatea glauca, assembly GCA_036346275.1. Taxonomy (NCBI): domain Eukaryota; kingdom Viridiplantae; phylum Streptophyta; class Magnoliopsida; order Poales; family Poaceae; genus Otatea; species Otatea glauca. The sequence continues at coordinate 31,791,556 of CM070726.1, read as the reverse complement.
CTAGTTTTGTGGTTTTCGAGTATTAAGTAAACTTTTTATAAAGTTCAAGGATGTAAAATAGACTTATTTTCACTTATAAATTTATATTATTATATTAAACTCTAGAACGGAACACCGATATAGACCAATACTGAAACATACTATTTCAACAGCCACACCGGTATAGCTTTGAAATGGTATTGATAAGTATGCTTACAACAACTTAACCTAGCCTCAATCAAGTTCCTTCACTCAAGAGTTATTTCCATTAACCAAATTGAATATCTTCTTTTTTAGTTTCTGGCCCACGGCTATTTTCTGTAGCACTCGGTCGACACGATCAGGCTTGCTGCTCTGGGTCGGCCTACTTGCTCATTACCTGATGGGCCAGGTGGATAGTTAACAGGTATTCGGATTTGCTGTTCGAACAAATTCGTATCGAATAAATGTTCTGTTCTACCTTCTAGCTCAAATCGAAGAGGTTGGTTTACTACTTCGTGTATATTTGAGACTTCCAAATATGTGGTATCGATAATCTATATATAATAAACTATATTTAAATTTAGATACCGTGCCACCAGCGATAAATATCGCGTCTTCACTCAGCGGCAATCCAAAATAAAAAAAACACGCAACTGTACCGTGTTTTTTTTTTAATTTTGGATTGTCGTTGAGGAGAGGCACTGCAATACCTAATACAGCGCTCCTCATGCGCGGTATTAGGTATTGGAGTGCTCCCCGTATGCGACATTAGGTTGCAGCGCTCCCCATGCGAGGAATTATATTGCAGCGCTCTCCGTGCGCGGGATTTATTGGTCCAGGGGCCATATTTGCAAAAAAAAAAGTCGCACGGAGACTAGTTCTGTAAAAAATAATTTTTCGAGGCTCTAATAGTGAAGAAATCTCAATGTTTTGTGACTGCAAACAAAAAATGAAATGTGCTACATTCTGTAAAGTTATTTCAAACAGCTGCAAGTGTACAAGGGTTAGCCTGTCCTCATCGAAAAAAAATACAAAGCAAAAAAAAGAGTAAAGCCTAGAGGCTAGCGCTGGAAACAATTTGACCTGTACATACACCGGCAGTCTAAACTCCAAAGCTGTGAACACCACAAGGTAAATTCTGCCAAAAATAATTACAACGCCCACCGTGGGGCTCGAAACCGACTGAGCTAGACGGGCTTGCTAATTTAACTATACGGTCAATCGAGTGAATATCCTTCTGACGCTGCAAACGATGCCTCTAATACAAAGCTGCTGCTTGCTACCCCTTCCGAATTGCAAATCACAAGCAAGGGTGATTCCAAGCAAAAAAATCAGTCAAGCAACATAAAGCACTTCAGAGTTCGGATGTACGAATACAATCATGAACAACTCTTGCCACAAGAAGGCTTCTTTGTTTATTTAATTCAATTGAACAGAAATGTAAAGTTGAAATAACTTAACACATCGTTCTCTGTACAACTATACATTATACATACATAATATACATGTACGTGTGTATCCAGTAAAATGTCTCACGATCTTAGCGCCTGATCTTCAAAAATGCGAGCTGGGACAAAAAAAAAACTTCATCTCCGAAAACCCATATTAAACCAAGAAAAAAAAAATGCACCGCTGGACACGAAGTTCCTGTACTATACTCGGATAACACGGTCACCAGCCGGCAGCGTGGTCGCCGCCGGTTCTCGCTGCTCAAAGTGCCGGTGTATTTCGTTCACAAGCCACCTCGCCCTCTTGCTCGCTTGAGGGTTGCCGTCGGCGATGAGGGCGTACAGCGCCGGCATCAGCCCCGGTATCTTGCCCAGCAGGGCGACGACCTTGTCGCCGCCGTGCCGGCACAGCGAGGCCAGCAGCTCCGCGCAGTGGTCCTTCCCCGACCTAAACGCGCACGCGCCGAGGAAGTCGACGAGGCGGGCGACGAGCGCCGAGCTGTCCAGGACGGCCGCCGCGCCGACCGGCTGCTCGGCAAGCCTTGCGAGCAGCGCGACGGAGTCGTTCACGATGTCGTCGCGGTCGCTGGACAGGAGGCTCGAGAGCACGGCCACGGCGCCGGCGGACACCGCCTTCCCGTGGCTGCTCGCGCACTGGAGCACCCCGTAGAGGCTCACCAGCGCGTTCTTGCAGCCGCGGTACGTGCCCTCCCGCATGAGGTGGACGAGCGTCGAGACGGCCTCCGGGGTGCGGCTGATCTCCTCGCAGTAGTCGCTGTTCGATGATAGGTAGAACAAGATGGCCACCGCGTTCTGCTGCGCCTCGATCTTGGTGGCGACGCGCACGGCGTCGACGATGAGGCAGAGCCCGCCCGCCTCGACGAGCGCGCTCCGGCCGGCCGGGTGCTTCGAGAGGTTCAGGAGGCCGGCCACGGCATTGTCCTGGACGGACGCGTCCCTGGAGGAGAGGAGGTGGAGCAGCCACGGCACGGCACCGGCCTCCACGAGGCACCCGCGGTGGAAGACGTTGCGCTTCGAGAGCTTCCGGGCCTCGTACGTCGCCTTTTTCTGCTCCTCGGGAGTGCCCCGCGAGAGCTTGGCGATCAGGAAGGCCACGGCGAGACGCAAGCCGCCGGCCTCGGCGGCGCCGAACGGGGCGGAGGTCTTGTCGACCGCGCACCGGTGCTTGCCGCTCGGCTCGTGGAGCGACGCGCCGTTGCTGAGGAGCAGCTGCTCAATGATCCCGCGCACCGCGACGTTCGGCACGATCTCGGCGCTGCGGAGCCTCTCGCCGGTGACAGGGCACGTCCGGCACCCGTTCTTTACCCACCGCTTGATAGACGCGCGGTCGTACGTCTGGCCGGTGGCCACGGTCACCGGGTCGGTCATCATCTCCAGCGTGATCGGACATTGCAGCGCCTCCTTGTTTATCCACGCCACGCAGCTCGCCGGCCTCGGCGCGGGCTCCGCCGCGTTGGCCTGCTTAGAGTCAATGCGGTCAAACAAGACCACGCGGCAGTACACCATGAACGCCATTAGGCCGCTGATGAGCACGAGGTCGTTGTCGTTCTCGCCGCCGGCCTCCAACCGCTCAAAAAGCTCAGATTCCAAGAAAGACACCTCTTCGGCACAGTCCCACCAGCTCGTGATGTCGACACGGCCGAGCACCAGCCTGGCATCCTCAGCGTCCGGCGTGACGCCGCTCTTGAACTGCGCGAGCATTGAGCGCACGCTCCGCTCAGCACGGCCATCGTCCGCGTCCGGCCGAACCGCCGCGCGCCACGCCTGCTCGTACACCAGCCCCGCGAACTCCATGGCCTCGGCTGACGCCCCAACCACGTCCCTCGGCAGCACGTCCATCGCCGTGGCCACGGAGCCGAGCACCACCCGGAACTCGGTGGCCACCCGCTCGGCGTTCATCAGCACCCACAGCCTCGCCCCCTTTCTCGCGCAGTCGGCGAGCAAGAACCGCAGCTTCTGCATCGCCACGTGCAGCTCGGACAGACCGAGCACGGCGGCGCCGGGCAGCGGCGCGGCGGACGACGCGTCGAGGACCTCCTCAAGAAACGCGAGGAGGACGCCCGTGATACGTACGGCCTCGCCGGCCCCTCGCCGGAGAGCGGGGAGCGCGGCCACGTTGCGGCCAGCGACGTCGGCCGCGAGGGAGACGAGCGACGCCAACAGCGTCTCCGGCGAGATGGCCTCGCACGGGCACACCGCCGGCAGCGCCAGCATCCGGCGGTGCGGCTCCCTTCGCTCGTGCGGTGGCATCTCGCGATGGGATTTGGAGGGAAACGAACGAACAGAACAAATGTAAATACAAAATCTACTCCGTGTTTAAGACGGTGGAGAAGCGCGCGCGCCCTCTCTCTCTTCCTGCAGCGGCCAAAATTGGAAGCCGAGCTACTTATAGAGGCGCCGGTACACGTGGTGTTTCACGGGAGAGGACGTACGGGATTGGGACACGTGGTGATCTGCACACATGGACGGTGGCAGGTGGCGCTGCGTGATGCTTCCGGGATGGTGGCGGGGCGGGAGCTTCGTGGATAGGATCAGGATCATAGGAACCTCGTGACGGTGAGCGGCAGCTTCGGCGACGGGAAGACGCGCCAAAATCATCAACTCACAGTGATGTACGGTACGGTACAACAATCTTCTTAAATTGCATGGTTTATCTGCTTCAAATAAAAGATATCCTGGTTTGATCAGATAGGCTCGAATGATCTATTTCAGGGAAAGATAAGCCTGGAATTTGACTAGCTATGGTTGTTAGGATTTTTTTTTTCGGTGACTCGTACAGTTGTGTAACGAATTAATAGATTCGGCGCTCAAATTGGCGACTTGTTTGCCTAATTGGCCAACAGAAACGTCTTGGTAGTTATAACATGAACTGTCAATGCTAAGGCCATGTTTGGATTTATTAGTGCTAATAGTTAGCTGGCTAATAGCTAATAGCTAGCTAACTATTAGCTGGCTAATTATTAGCAGGGGTTGTTTGGATCCACCTGCTAATAAAGTCCACAAAATTAGCCAAGTAAAGAGAAATGATCATAATACCCTTCTAGTAGGATAGTGGATGAGTGGACAGGGACGCTCGAGTGGATAGGGTTGAAGGGAGGGCAAAAGTGTCAATTGGCTATTTATTAGCAGCTTTTAGTAGGGTATAACCTGCTAATGAACTAATTGTTAGCAGGATAGGTTACTAATAATTAGCAGGCCTATTTGGATCTATAGCTACTAGTTATTAGCCAGGTAACTATTAGCGCTAATGGGGGCCCTGTTTGGATCCATTAGCGCTAATAGTTAGCTGGCTAATAACTAATAGCTAGCTAACTATTAACTAGGTAATTATTAGTAAGGGATGTTTGGATCCACCGCTAATAAAGTCTACAAAATCAACAAGTAAAGAGAAATGACCATAATACCCTTTTAGTAGGATAGTAGACGAGTGGACAGGGACGCTCGAGTGGATAGAGTTGGAGGGAAGGTGACGAATACTAATAACAAGGGTACCCCAACGGCCCAAGGTGACCAGCCAGCGGCCTCAAACACAGCTCAAGCCCAACAGGCCGCTTCCAGCCCACTACCGACCGAAGCACCTACCAAGCCACACGGGACTTCCCTTCCCGACCGACCAAGGGGAATGTCTCCGACCGAGCTAAGCTCCCGACCTCCTCAACGAGACGGCCCCCCGGCTCCGACCAGCAGGCTCCCGACTCGCAGCGGTCGGAATCCCCGACCGATCGTGCCAAGACCACCGCCAAGGGCCGCGTGTCGAAGCTCTACCGATGACCGCCACGCACCTACCTAACGAGGTCAATCAAAGTGACTATACAAGGCGGTGGCTCCTTCCCGTAAGGTTTAAATGATCGACCAAGTCATGCTCCCGATCCCATCACCGGTCGATACAAGATTTAAGACACGCTCTCTCGAGGCAAAGACCCACGCCAGCGCAAAGAACGTCAACACCGTAAGGTTCGCAGAGGGCGTGCACGCCGCTTCCGAGAACTACCTAACCGCCTCGACCAACTAAGCTACCGACCCAAGATGGGCAAGGCGAGCGCTGATCGGCCGCCAGAACGAAGGACCGAAGCTCCTAGTGTAGGTCGCCTCGCCCTCTCCCAATTTCGATGTAACCGCCCCTTCCTTTCGTATAAAAGGGGCAGAACTCCGTAGAAAAGAGAGGAAAGAACAGAGGGAGCGCCCATCAAGCCTATCTCGCTAAGTCATTGGCACTCTCGCTTGTAAACCTTGTGCAGTCATCTGTGCTAAAGAGAATACAATGCCACCACACGAACTCGAGTAGGGATCTTTCATCAACCAAGATACATCTTGGACTTCGAGTCTAACCATTCGTGGAGTGGAACGCACGACCCTTAGACTTACAAATTTACTTGCCGGCCAAACGCCGGCTAGCGGTTGGCGCGCTGTAGGGTCTTCGTGCGTCTTCATCACCATTTCCGATTCCGCTTGCCTCCCCGATGGCATCTTCCACTGCGACGCATGGTCGCACTGGGAAGCCGATCCGCCGGCTCCTCAACTTTGCCGCCACCTCGGCGGGAGGGCTTACGCTTCGTCCCCGCCGTCACGGAGTTTCGGCGCCACCGAAAGCCCGGGCGCCATCTCCGACGACTTCGCCCACCCGGCTTGGGCGCCCGAGTCCCTGTGAGCCGAGTTCGAGGAGCGCCCGCCACGTCTGGCGAAGCTCCGCGGGCTGGACAGTGACCGTGTCACCCCGCAGGCTCGTGACTTGTGGCTATTGCCGGCTACATGCCGGCCTCTATCCACGAGCTGTTGGAAGACCCTTCCAGCCACGACTCCAGCTCCGATACGGAGTACCCTGGCCGCGGACGGCACTCTCGCGAGTGCAACATGGCGCACGGCCGATTAATCGTAACCCGCGATTCTGGGGCCCCATCCGCGAGACCGAGGCGCAGGAGGGGGAACACCCGCGCGATCATGTTGAACGCGCTCAAGCCCGCCGCGCCGAACTCCAGCGACAACGCGAAGAGCTGGATAGGCAAAGGGTCGAGCTCGACCAACTCGTGCCAACTCGAGCAGATGAGCCCGCGACTCAAGCCAGTGCCGGCGACGCGCGCGACGCGGCCAGCACACCACAAGCCGGCGAAGAATCCGACGGCCCTCGCTTCTTCCCTATGCAAGCCGTAACGTGGCGCGGCCGCAATGCCGCTTCGAGGCCTTCCGAACCGGTCGACCGGAGGCCAAGGCCACATACCGTAACCTCCGGGTGGTAGAGCGCGCGCCGTGCAACACATGCAGCCTCGGCTCCTATCGCCCGGCACCACCTCGCCACCGGGCCCGCACCGCCGCCGCTTCGGCCGGTCCGTCCGCGGCGGCGCCACACCACGAGCCGCCCCAGCCTCGCAGACCCGGTGCGCCGGCGCCTCCGGACGCCACGACGTTCGCGCCACCCGAGGCGCGAAGAAAGGCGGCGAAGGAGGCCGCCCACTCACAGATAGTGGACGGCGGGCGCCACCGCCGCAGCCTCAAGCCCCGATGGTCCCGGACCACGGGCCGCTGAGGATCCGACAGCGATTTCCCGCCGATTCCGGCGCCACTAACATCGCCAAGTACACTTGGGCCACGAACCCGTGTGTCCGCTTGAAGACTACCGGCTCGCATGTCGGCGGGGAGCGACGGATGATCTCTTCATCATCCAAGACCTCCCCATCTACCTTGCGGACTCGGCCCGAGCTTGGCTCGAGTACTTGCCCGCCGTAACTATCAGAATCGGGCCGACTTGAAGACCCTCTTCGTCGGCAACTTCGTGGCACTTACAAGCGCCCGCAACTCCTGGGACACGAAGGGCAAGCAAGCGGCCAGTGAAACCTCCGGATTATATCCGCGGTTTTCCCGCCAAGGTAACGAGCTCCCGACATCTCCGACGCCGATGTCGTGGGAGCATTCATCTACGGTACCTCCCGCAAAGCCTCGGTGCACAACCGGGCCGCCTCAAGCCCAGACTACCAAGGAACTCCTCGACATCGCCACCAACCACGCCTCCGGCGAGGAGGTGTGGGGCTATCTTCGGGAGGAAAGGCCCAAGAAGAGCCCGGCGTCCGAATCGGATCCCTTCCGACCGCTCCGGCAAGCTTAAGCGGCATGGAAAACAGTCCGCGAAGCTTGGTGGTCGCCATCGCCGACCGCCCTATCAGCGTGCCGGCGCGACCGACCGTCGCTACCGACCACTTCGAAATTGATCGACGGCCGGTTCGAACCACGGGTTCCTCACAAACATAAGTACCGGATGCGAAGTCTCGAGGCACTTCCTTTCTGCGCCCGACGCCGCGGGCAAAGGAAAGAAGCGACCATGGCCCCGCGGCCGTGGAGAAGAAGGCGGACGACGAGTTCCCGAACCCGACGGCCGCCTCATGATCTTTGGCGGACGGCGTGCTACGCCGGCAAGCGCCGACTCAAACTTGCCTCCGTGAGGTCCACACCGCTTCACCGCCGCCCTCAATACCTCCGGTGGTCGAATTCCGGTCACCTTTGATCGGCCGATCACCCGACCACATCCCCGGTACCGAAGATACCCGCCGTGGTCGACCCCATCGGGAAAGAAGCGCCACCAAGGCGCCATGGATGGCGAAGCGGCCTCAACATCCTCTACGTTGAGACGCCGACGCCATGGGGATTCCTTGTTCGAGTCTCCGACCGAGCAAGGCTCCTTTCCACGGCGTCCTCCCCGCCAACAGCCCATCCGCCGAGGCGATCGACCGCCCGTCACCTTTGGGGAACCAGTGAATTTCCGCACCGAGACCCTCACTTTCGAGGTTGCGGATTTCCGGCCCTATCACGCCATCTTGGGCGGCCATGCTACGCCAAGTTCATGGCGCCCCGGCCACGCCTACCAAAGCGAAGATGCCCGCCACGAGGAGTCATCACCGTGGCATCATCTTTTCAGCTTTCCTACAACTGCGAGCGCAGAAGTTGTGAGCTCGCCTCGGTAGTCATCGCGTCTGCCGAGCTCGATAACCTCAGGAGGGAAGCCTCCGAGTCCGCCCCCAAGTCCAAAGCAAGTCGGGCGGGATCCTTCAAGTCCGCCGAGGACACGAAGGAGGTCGCGATCGATCCTCGTGATCCGACCAAGACCGCTCGGTCGAGCCACGCTCCCCGCCAAATAGGAAAGCGCGCTCGTCGACTTCCTCCGCGCCGACAATGACGTCTTCGCATGGAGGACCTCCAACATGCCAGGAATCCCAAGGGAAGTCGCCGAGCACTCCTTGAGCATCCGACCAGGCTCAAAGCCGGTCGCCAACGCCTGCGCCGCTTCGATGAGGAGAGGCGCAGGATCATAGGGGAGGAGATCGCCAAGCTTTTGGCTGCAGGGTTTATAAAAGAGGTCCGCCACCCCGAGTGGCTGGCCAACCCCGTACTTGTAAAAAAGGAAAATGGGCAATGGAGAATGTGTGTTGACTACACAAGTCTCAACAAAGCGTGTCCCAAGGACCCGTTCCCCTTGCCCCGCATCGACCAAGTCGTCGACTCCACCGCGGGGTGCGAGTCTCTTTCCTTTTTGGATGCCTACTCAGGCTACCACCAGATAGCACTAAAGGAGTCCGACCAACTCGCGACTTCCTTCATCACGCCATTCGCTCGCTCGCTATGTTACAATGCCGCTCGCCTAAAGAACGCGGGCGCTACATACCAGCGATGTATGCAAACGTGCTTCAACAACCAGATCGGCCGCAACGTTGAGGCCTATGTTGACGACATCGTCGTGAAGACCAGGAATGCGCACGACCTTATTGCCGACCTGGAAGAAACTTTCGCGAATTTCTGACGGTTCCGTATAAAGCTCAACCACGAGAAATGCGTCTTCGGGGTCCCCAAGGGGAAGCTGCTCGGCTTCATCGTCTCTGAGCGAGGAATCGAGGCCAATCAGGAGAAGATCTCGGCGATCGCAAGAATGGGCCCGACTCCTAATCTCAAAGGGGTCCAAAGGCTAGCGGGGTGTCTTGCCGCCTTGAGCCGTTTCGTGTCCCGCCTCGGCGAGCGCGGAATGCCGCTCTACAGTCGCTTCAAGAAATCCGACCGCTTCACTGGACTGGGAGGCTCGTGAAGCCCTCACCCGCTCAAGGCCTTCCTATCCTCCTCCAATCTCGGTCGCCCGCACAGCGAACCGCCGCTCCTCTACATCGCCGCCATCGCCAAGTCGTCGGGCGGCCCTTGTGGTGGAACGAGCGGAGGAAGGCCGTGGAACTCAAGGTACAACGACCAATTTACTTCATCAGCGAGGTTCTCTCCGAGTCCAAGGCTCGGTACCCATAGGTGCAGAAGCTGCTCTACGCGGTGCTCACCGCCAAAAGAAAGCTCGACATTACTTCGACCAAAGACGCCATCATTGTGGTGACCGATCCCCTTCGGCGAGATCGCCCGCGAATCGCGACGCCCGGAGGATAGCTGTGGGCGCCGAGCTCGGCGATTACGGCATAACGTCGTCCTGACAATGATCAAGTCGCAGTCCTGCGGATTTCATCGCCGAATGGACCAAGCTCAGCGCCACCGTGATCGAGGACCCCGAGCATTGGACAATGTACTTTGATGGATCCTACACCAAGAATGGCGCGAGCAGGAGTCGCCATCATTTCCCGCACGGGAACAAACTTCAATACGCCATCGTTGCTCTTCGACGCGACCAACAACATAGCCGAGTACGAGGTTCTCGCCAACGGTCTCCGGATCGCCGCCAACCTCGGCCACCCGACTCTGCGTCCTGGGACTCCAAGCTCGTCGTCGACCAGTCATGAAGGCTTCAGAGCCGCGAGACGCCCGTATGGTCGCATCTTGTCGTCGGAAGTGTGCAAGCTCGAGGAGCGGTTCAAGGGTTTTGAGCTCCACCACGCCTACAGACGCCACAACAAAGGAGGTCGATTGCCTAGTCAATCTTGCCTCCAAGAAAGGGTCGACCCCACCGGATCTTCGTCTGCGACCTCCTGCAACCTTCCATCCCGTTGGACTTGGTGACCGAGCGGTCTCCCGATCCACCTGGCACAGTCACCCCGACCGCCGCGCGGTCGGGCGTAGACTTGGTCGGATCAAACCGCAGCGTGCTGGCAGCTGAATCCGACTGAAGGAAGCTCTTCATCAAACGTCTGACGGATGGGTCGCTCCCCCCGACCCGACCGAGGCCCGGCGCCTCGCTCGGCGGGCAAAATCTTTCGTCTGGTCGGCCTGCACCTTTACAAAGGAGTCCTCGGGGTCCTCCAGAGGTGCGCTCGCCGACCAAGGAAGCGGCTGGCCGCCGATATCCATGGCGGGTTTGCGCCACCATGTCGCACCCGATCCTCGTCGGAAAAGCCTTCGACAAGGTTTTATTGGCCGATCACGTGTCCGACGCCGAGCGATCGCGCACCGCTGCGAGGGTGCCAATTATTTGCCCGCGCAGCACATCGCCACTCAAGCCTTGCGACGATCCCCATCACTTGGCCGCTTGCGCTTGGGAACTTGATCCGTCGGGCCCTTCAAGAAAGCGCCCGGGCTTTACTCATCTCCTAGTCGCGGTGGATAAATTCACCAAGTGGATAGAAGCCAAGCCGGTCGTGAACGCCACGCCGGTACAAGCGACCATCTTCTTCCGCGACATCATTTTTCGGTTCGGAGTCCCCAACCCTATCATCACCGACAACGGAACGCAGTTTCACGTGAAAGGAGTTCCTCGAGTTCTGCGATGACTTCAACATCCGGTCGATTGGGCAGCCGTGGTCCATCCGCGGACTAACGGCCGTGTCGAAGCGTGCAAGCGGCATGATCCTTGAGGACTCAAGCCACGGATCTTGATCGGCTCAAGCACTTCGCGGGCGGTGGGTGGCCGAGTTGCCCTCCGTCCTCCGAGCTCGCGACCACGCCCACCCGAGCGATCGGGTTTACACCGTTCTTCATGGTGTTCGGCGCCGGCCGCTTTGCCAACGGACCAAGTATGGCGCCCCAAGACTACAAGCCTCGATGAGGCTCGGGGCTCGCCGCAACAAGACGCCATCGACCACCGACGAGGCACATGACGTGGCCATCCCGCGATCACCAAATATCAACAAGCTCGCGACGCTACCATACCGCCAGTTCGAGGGCGATCCTTTAACGTCGGGCGACCTTGTCCTTCGCGGGTCCAAACCAAAGAAAGACAAGCACAAGCTATCGCCGCCTCGGAAGGCCCCTTCACCGTCAGAGGTTCTCCGACCGCACCTTTCGACTAAGGGCGCCGACGGTCGATCCTTCCGAACGCTTGGAACATAGAAAAGTTAAGGCGATTCTATCCCTAAACTCTTTTTCCTCGCGTACTCTTTATCTTTATCTTTCCGAGCACGGTCGTCCGGCGACGCCGGGGCTGCCCTTGGCGCCCCGCTCGTGCCGCCTCTAGTCGACGTTTATGCGGGTCGGTGACCGACTAACCATAAGGTCGATCCCGAGCGTAACCCTCTCGACCAAGCGTTATACCTACGCCCCACGGGCTATGGTTGCTAAGTAGCGCTTCATGAAGAAGGAAGTGCCCGAGTGGAGTGACCTTTAGTCGGCCGGAACACTCCTCCCGCGCAGACTCGGCCAGCTCACGCGCTTATGCGGTCGGTGACCCGACCGTCACGAGGTCCTCCTGCGGTAATCCTCTCGACCCAAGTACTATGGCCTGCGCCACGGCTATGGTTACGATACTTTATGAAGAAGGAAATGCCCAAGTGGAGCGATCTTTTGTCGGTCAGAACACCGATCCTCACAAGTGCGCATAATCACGAGTAACCAAGATTCCTATCCTCTTAGCCCCCTCAAGCAACCCAACCCACGCATAAGTGACCTTTGTTTGTCCTTAGAGCTATGGCCGGTCAAACGTTAGCCAAAAACACAGAAGGGGCAAGGGCGTATTAGAACTTGTTAAAATTAAAAATTGCTTGTGAGCATGATAGTCTTTACAAATTAAAAAGGTTAAATCTAACTATTTCGTCCTTCCTCGAGGGCGACCTGCGGCGAGATGTGGCTGGCGACCTCCCGAGCATGCGGCTCCACCAGGAGCTCGAACCTGTCGATCTCTCCGTCGGTCCGGTTCCCGGCGACGCCACTTCTCACCACCGCAAGGTCAATACCATCGTAGTGCGAGATGGTGTTGACCGCCGTGAGGAAGCTTCCGAGCGCCACACGGTGATCACCGCCTTCTCAATGCGCTCCGGGACTCGGGCTAGCAAGGGCGCTAGAGCGCTCGGGCCTGCTGCGGCTCCAAGGACCAGGGCGCAGACGTCCTGGCCGGGCCTGCGAAGGGCCTCGGCTCCCGGCCACCGGCCGATCGCTGACGAACCTCCGCCGCCAGAGCCACGCCCCGCGCCGTGGACCGCCGTCGCCACGGCTCGCTGGCGCCCTTCCGCCTCAACCGCAAGGCCCAAGTTCTTCTGCGTCTCGCAGATGGCAACGGCGCCAGATGATCACGACTTACGAAAAGTCCCGCGAATTAAATAAGAAGCCGAGACCCTTACCGCCGCGGAGTTCGCAGTTGCCGACCTCTTGCCTCGACCGCCTCGTAAGAGGTCTTCAAGGAGGACAGATCCTTCCGAGCGGCCTCCGCCGAGCGAACTTCGGTCGGCGCCCTTCCGAGCCTGGTCTCGCCGGTTCGCAGACGGTTTGCTGCGCTTGCACGGCCCTCAGGCGGTGGTGGCGGCATCCCTAGCAACGGTGGCCTCGCCAGGAGGACTCGAGCTCGCCACCTTCATCCTCGGTGGATCTGGGCCTCAGCGCCATCGAAAAGAGTCTTGGCGACCCCTCAAGCTCTCGGCGGACCTTCGCGCCCCGACCGCCGCGCTCGGCGCCTCTTGAGCCAGCGCAACTCAAGGCGCAATGGTCGCGTTTTTCCTTGACAACCGCCACTGGGTCGCTCGAGCAAGCTCGCAGATCTTCGCAAGATCATGACTAACCGTTAGTCTTACGGCCGATACGCCGTAATTTTATAAGTTGGGTTCTTTCGCCAACTTACCGGATCGACGGCTTGACTTCGACCATTGCGCCCAACGCCTACCGAAGATTCCAGACAAAGAGTCAGGCCCTTTCGGACCAGCTCCATCTCCGCCCGGCGCCCGTAACGCTTTGTCAAGAGCGACCCACTCGCTCTCTTCGCTCGCCACCGACCCGACTCAGGGGCCTCTCCGGCAGCGGGCCCCTGGTCGTCTGCTCGGGCGGGGCGCTACCCGTCCAGAGCACCATCGGCAACGATGGTAGGATCGGTCCCCCAGGGGTCTCCTCGGCGACCTCCGCCTGCGGGACCTCGGTCGGCGCCTCCCTGTGGGCGAGGGTCGGCGCCTTGTGCACTGCCGCCGTCTCGGCTGGCACGACGCCGTGGCGCCGCCATCTCTTCCTCCGCAGGGCCACCACATCGAACGGCGTGTCCCCAACCGAGGCGTTGAAGCTCCTCGCCCGACCCGACCTGCGTGGGCGTGCATGCCCTCGATCGCCAAGACCCGATCGGGCGCCGACCCGATCGGCGCCTAGAACTTCTCTGGCGTTATCCCTTGCGGAACCGCCACGAGACGCCCCACGGTCACACCAGTATAGGCGCTGCACGTGGCAAAACTCTAAAAAGCGGTTCGAACGGCTTTTCTGCAAAGGTGTTTGAACAAAAGAAAAGAAGTACTTACTGAGCCGAGAGGGTGCGCGGCATGCGCGCTCTCTTCACCGGTCCCCGTCCGAGGGGCCGATCTGCCGGTCGCTTCCCTAACGCTGCCTCCACTGAAGGCGCGATGATGGCGGCGACCGCACCCTCGCTCGAGGCCCTCAGCGCGGTGCCCGTGGTGTTCCCCGGCAGTCCACGACGGATCACCACCGGCCGGGCGGTCGGAAGGAAACCCACAAGACGCTGCGTGATCGGGGTGCTTCGGCGCCGTTGGTGGAGGTTGCACCCACGCAGCGGTGGCCTCGACACGCCCCGCCGCACGCTCCTTCTTCTTCTTCTTCTTCTTCCTTTCCTCCTTCCGCTTCTTGCGGGAGTCGAGCCGCGACCTTCGCCGAGCGGCGCGCTCACCTCCTTGTCTCCCGGGAGCGGTGCCCGGAGGACATGCCCAAGAGTCCCTGGAAGATAAAAAGCACTGGTCACCAGGTGTTAAACGCAAAGAAAACAGGGGCGGGAAGAGGTCCGGCCGACCTACCAGATTTGGAGGATGGGCCGGCGAGAATGGCTCCGGGTGGCCACCGCCTCCGTGGCGCTTCCTCCCATGACGGCGCCACGGGCTCGACCTCCGTCGCGGCGGCCGGCTCCGCCATCCTCATCCGTCGGACGCCTCGACGGAACAGGAGCGGGTCTCAGCGCGAGAGGTTGCACGCGCATCCTCATGAAGGCGCGCACGACCACGCCCCGGTGAGCCCTTGCCTCTTAGGGCCCCGACCGCTCCACGATCGTGGCCACCTTGTTCTTCTCTCGCTTCTCGGCCCCAGCCCACTCTCCCGCCACCGAAGATTGCCGGATGAAGGCGGGCCGTCGATGCGTTGGGGTACACTGCGAAATCGTTTGACCTAATCGGTCGGACCGACCGCATGGGCCAGTCACTATTCTCAACCTCAACCGAATCACAAATCGCCGAGGGTTCGGGGCTCGACGAATACTAATAATGTGGGTACCTTAACGGCCCAAGGTGACCAAACCAATGGCCTCAAACACACTCAAGCCCAACAGCCGCTTCCGACCACCACCGATCGAAGCACCTACCAAGCCACACGGACTTCCTTCCCGACCGACCAAGGAATGTCTTCGATCGAGCTAAGCTCCCGACCTCCTCAACAGAGGCGGCCCCGGCCCGGCCAAGCAGGCTCCCGACCGCAGCAGGTCGGAATCCCCGACCGATCGTCCGAGACCACCCCGCTAAGGGCCGCGTGTCAAGCCTCTACCAGACGACCGCCACGCACCCACGAACGGGTCAATCAAAGTGACTATACAAGGCGGTGGCTCCTTCCCGTAAGGTTTAAATGATCGACCAAGTCATGCTCCCGCCCCATCGGTGGTCAGATACAATACGAAGACACGCCTCTCCCGAGGCAAGACCACGCCAGCGCGAAGAACGCCAACACCGTAAGGTTCGCAGAGGGCGGTACGCCGCTTCGGAGAACTACCTAACCATACGACCAACTAAGCTACCGACCCAAAGATGGGCAAGACCGGCGTTGATCACCAGAGCGAAGGACCGAAGCTCCTAGTGTAGGTCGTCTCGTCCTCTCCCAATTCCCGATGTAACCTGCCCCTTCCTTTCGTATAAAAGGAGGCAGGAACTCCCGTAGAAAAGAGAGGAGAGAACAGAGGGAGCGCCTATCAAACCCATCTCGCTAAGTCATTGGCACTCTCGCTTGTAAACCTTGTGCAGTCATCTGTGCTAAAGAGAATACAATGCCACCACACGAACTGGAGTAGGGATCTTCTGCCCGAACCAGTATACATTTTGGACTTCTGAGTCTAACCATTCAGGGAGTGGAACGCACGACCCCTTAGACTTACAAATTTACTTGCCGGCGCTCGAAACGCCGACAGAAGGCAAAAGTGTCAATTGGATATCTATTAGCAGCTTTTAGTAGGGTACAACCTGCTAATAAACTAATTGTTAGCAGGATGATTGCTAATAATTAGCAGGTCTATTAGCAGCCTTGTTTGGATTTATAGCTGCTAATTTTAGCAGCTAACTATTAGTACTAATGGATCCAAACAGACTCTTAAGTGTTAGTATTTGGGAGGCATGGATTCGTTAGCTTTCTGTTGCTGATTTTAAGCGAGCTCCATGCCTCCAGCTAGCAGAAGCCTGACAAATGCGGAGCGAGTTATTCTTAAGGAAAACACGGGCTGTTTTTCGTGTTCCATGTTTTAAAAATGCGACCGTTCAGAATCAAAAGATTCTCTTTAACTCAGGTAATGCGTGCTGTCTCGTAGTGAACCTGTGCTCTTTGAGGCGTTTAATCCCGAAAAATGTGTTATTCCTATTCCTCATTACCCAAAAAGAAAAAACATTATTTAAAAAATAAATCCTCTAATTTTGTTTTCGGAGGGAGAGTATTTATTGAAGGCGAAGCGTGGTCCCCACGCGACAGAGGGTCTTGCCAATTGTAGGGCGGCGTCGTGGGCTGCGTGGGTTATCGTGATCGCGGAAGAGCAGTACTGGCCGCACGGTACGAAGTCCAGACCCGTCGGCCGCGGCTGGGGCCCACTGGACCGTTCAGGACACGTGGCTGGAGATCTGGCCCGGGGCGTTGCACGGGGAGGTCCGCAAGGCACGGGAGGGCAGCCGGGCCCTCCTAGCCGACACCGTGCCGCCCCGGTGTTCGCTCCCGAGCGGCCAGCGCCATCGACCACCCTCCAGCCTGCCGCGTGCATTTTAAGATTCGTGCGCCTGCGGATGCTAGCCTGCTACGATCCACCGGGCAACACGAGGGATTCAAGAGCCAGTCATGATTAGTCCAGCCCCAGGTAATAACACTCGCTGCTAATAGTCTTTGCTAAAGCCATGTTTGATTAGCTCGCCCTATTTGAAGGGTTTTAAGTCGGTTTTAGTTTTTAGAAGTCAATAAATTTCTAAATAGTTTAATTTTAAAGTAATTTTTGTACAAGTTAGAAGCTATATATATAACGAGTAAAAGTCAAATGCTAGATTGAACCTGTTTTTTGCAGCTTAGAAGCCATATATAACGAGTAAAAATCAAAAGCTAAAAGCTAGGTTGAACCTATTTTTTGCAATTTATTACTGAGAGAAATTAACTATTTGTTAAACGATCTTTTATAAAAAAAAGCTACAGCCGCTCTCCCAAACAAGCCCTTAGCCTTTTGGGCTTATAGTTTAAAGCTAGCTTTTAGTCTTAAGAAAGCACCTCTACATTGGGCTTTTAGTCGTACGAGGATTATGACTTTTAAAAAGTCTATGTAAAAAAATCATCTATTTGTTTAAGGGTGATATTAGCAATCATACGTTCGATCATTATTTATTTTCTCGGACGTGTCATGCAATATTTTTTTCTTCGCGCCTGCAACATTTTTTTCAACGTTTGCAACATTTTATTTCACGCAGATATTTCTACTGTTATCGAAGAAAAAAGTTACACACGTGGGAAAAAAATGTTTCACACATGTGAAAAAAATGTTAGAAGCGTCAAAAAAACGGACATCCGAACACGAGTCATTCGGTTTGTTTAAACATTTGACTTTTCAATTATTGGAAAATCCCAAAGAAACAGGCTAAGCGACGTAGGCAGGGTTTAATTAACTAACTACTCGACGTTAACAAGATGTTCGTACTACTACGTGTTTAGCTCATCAGCGAGGCCCCCACACGGGCAAATGATTGTCGGTGACGGAAGCGAATCAATCAGTTTACATACTATCATGGAGGAGATGTAGCTGTCAGAGCTCAGACTGACGTGGTGCGCACGGCCGTGTCCGTGTGGCCGTTGGGGGAGGAGACTCGATCCGTAAACTGCATTTGTCTTAAGCAAAGCTTAATTAGCAAGAGTTTACATATGGCACGTGAATTTGAAAGGCCCAGCTAGCAGGGATCCAAATTTCGGTGAAATTTCGCCGAAATTTAGGATTTCGGTCTCCTGAGACCTAAACTACCGGTCGAATTTTTTCAAAAAAAAAAATCTGAAATGCTACAGTAAAATATTTTTTTCGGCGAGATTTCGGTCAAACCGGGCGAAACTTTCATGAAAAAATCCGGGATTTTGGTTTTTTATGGCCGGATTTGACTTCAATTACATCAATAACCCATAATAAAGTGATCTTTGATGATAATTTGTTCAAAAACTTAGTTTTTGAGACATTTTAAAATTTTGGTAGAAACACTGTTAGAATTTTATCAAATTGAATATGCTTTGTAATGCTATGAAAAATTATTGGTACAATATTAAGAAGTATAGGACCAAACATAAAATTTTATAAAATATTTTAACTTCATTTGTTATTTTTTAAAATAAAAAACAGAAGTAGCACAAACGACGTAGTAAGAGTGTCATATTTTTATAACATTTTTCATGTTTGATCATCATTTGAAAATTTTATGGTAATATTAGTGATGCATGAAGAGTATAAATAAAAATTTTCTAGAATGGTTTGAACTATTTTTCATTCAGTTGAAATTTATCGGTCAACCTTCAGTTGCGCTATCCGAATTTTTAAAAATTCACGAAGCTTGATTATCACCTGAAAATTTTATGAGAATATTAATTAAGGATCATAACCATGCAAAACAAATTTCAACAGTTTCTAACTTGATTTGTACCATTTTTCATTTGGATCAAATTTGTCGGTCAGTGTTTTATCAGGACAGTACCACTCTCCGAATTTTTAAAAATTCCTCAGATGTGATAATCAGTTGAATTTTTTGTGAGAACATCAGTAATGTGTCAGGAACCTCCAAAACAAATTCAAAATTTTTCGTTAACGTTTGGACCACTTTTCTGCCGGTGCAAAAAAACTTGAAATTTCGGGTATTTCGCCCAAAATTTTGGGTTTTTTTGCCGAATTTCGGGATTTTTCGTTACTACACGGACCGGATTTGAATTTTCAAATTCAAACTTCGTCCAAAATTTTTCCGAAATTACAAAATTTCGGCAAAATCTCAAAATTTCGGCGAAATCTCGCGATCCGACCAGGGACGAAACTTATTCCGAAACCGAATTTTCAAACCTTGCCAGCTAGCATCGAGTACGCGACACGATGAGCGATGTGTGAGTGTCTGACGCGATGAACTAATGGTGAGATTTGCGTGTCGGCGGGAGCAACGCAAGCTCTAATTAAGGTTTGTTTGTTTATATTTTGTATTCTTTAAAAACTGATTTTAGATTGTAGTGATAGAAAAAATGATTCTCTAAAAGCTAGAATCTAAAAGCATATATGAAATGGATCGTGGATTCTAGTGTATATAAGTGGGCTAGATTATGAGAATCAATTTCTAAAATCGGACTGTTTATTTTTTTATTTTGTTTTGAGACCAAAATCTAGAATCAAAAGTTAAAACGGTCTTTATTGGGGTAAGCCAAGCTTGTGTGAGTAATTAAGGTTAGCTGCGGGTGTCGTAGAATTCCTCTTTTTTATATCTTAAAAATATGATGACTTTCATCTGAAAATTTTGCAAGGTCATATAATATATTCTCTTCTACATCTATAATTTTTTTTAAAAAATGAAAACTTTTAGACGTTAGAGGTATGAAGGGTACGAAGAGATGCAACAGATATTTTCCGGTGTACTGGTGCTTCTGCTACTAATCCACTAGCACATCATAGTTGCATGGTGCTTGTGCTACTAATCCACTAGCATATCATAGTTGCATGCATGATTGTATAAGACGGAGACAAGAGAATAGAATAAGTTACTGTACTCCCCTCGTGTTTCCAACCGACCACACACAGAGCAATAGCGCGCCGCCGTGTAAGACAGGAACTCAATCATGCCCACACATGATCACAAGCCCACCGACCGGTCAGCTCTTCTTTATTTAATCGACACGATCGATTTCGACCGAACAGATTGATTGGTACGGCCCTGACGCGCCGATAAACGCAAGGAACACCACAGCCAAGTTAAAAATCTCACTGATTTCCGGTGATATCTTGTTGAGATCTTGTTTACAGGACATGAACGAGTTTTGAAATATAGGTTAAAGTGGAAAAATTCAATTTTTTTAAATTTCTACAATAAACTCGCTATATCTCGGCGTGACCTCGCTATAAACAGCTGAGTTCTTGACATTTTAATCCGAAATTTGATGTTTTACGACCGGATTTGACCGGAAATTGATCAATAACCCTTAAAAAAGTCATCTCCTATGAAATTGGTTGAAAAACTGAATTTTTGAGATATTTTTTAAAAACTGCAGAAACACTGTCGGATTTTTATAAAATTTTACGTGCTTTATCATGATGTAAAAAATTTATGGTAACATCCTAAGAAGTGTAGGATCATACATAAAAATTTTCAAAATAATTGAACTTCATGTGTTATCTTTAAAAAATCAAAAACAGAATGAACATAATTGGGACAGTAACCTTGTTAGAATTTTATAAATTTTCTCGAGTGTGATCATGATCCAAAATTTTTCTGAGAGTTTATTAATTGCCTCAGTAACACTATCTAAAATTTTCAAAAAAATTTAAATTTTTTTGCTTGCTCAATCAAATCTATGCATGCATTAAACTTTATTTGTTATATTTCAAAAATCAAAAACAGAAAGAACATAAATGATACAGTGCAATTGTAAGAATTTTATAAATTTACTGAAGTGTGTTCATGATTCAGAATTTTTATGAGATCTTAAGAATTTACTTACACCCTTCTGAAAAATTTTCAAAAATTTTAAACCTTTTTTGTTTATTAAAGCAAATCTATGTATTGATTATCACGCTTTTATTAGGATGTAGCACTGTCAAAAATTTTGGAATTTTTTGAAGCTTTATCATATGAAAAAATTATAGAAACATTAATGATACATCAGGAACATCCACAAAAAATTTCAGAATTTTCTAACGTGGTTTGTACCATTTTTCATTTGGTTAAAGTTTGCCGATATGGATTTTATGAGGACAGTAGCACTGTCTGATTTTTTAAAAATTCATGAAGGTTGATCATCATCTGAAAATTTTATTGGAACATTATTGATGCATCATAACAATGCACAAAAAATTTCAAAATTTTCTAACATGTTTTGTTTTATTTTTCATTCGGTTCAAACTTGTCGATCAATGTTTTATCAGGACAGTTGCAATGTTTGAATTTTTAAAACTTTATCAGATTTGATAATCATCTGAATGGGAACATCATTGTTATGTCAGTAACCTCCAAAAAAAATTAAAAATGTTTCAATGTAGTTTGTGCTATTTTTCGCTCGGTGCGATTTTACTGAGGTCTTGCAAATCTCGCCGAGATCTCGGTAAAACCGGCCGAGATCTCGGTTTACTCGGTAGAAAAAAAACGGAATTCAAATTCCGTTTTTACATTTCACTTAGATTTTGTTTGAAATGATAAGATCTCGTCGAGATTTCGTTCTCCGGTTATGAAAGATACTTAGAGCGAAACGAGATTTCAATCCTTGACCACAGCTCCCGTTCAGCGCGTCCGGACTCGGGCCGGCCGAGAGCCATCGGAGACTGGAGTGTGACATGTGACAACGCCCAGTCGTCTCCAATGACCTGACCTGGATGCGCGTTGCGCTTCCTGCCTAGCTGAAAATCTGCAATGATTTCTACGATCGATCGATCATACGTATGCATGCAAGAGGGCAAGATGCCGGCCAACTTTTTGGTCGGTCGCCTTCTGCTGGGAGTAGGACGGGCATCGCTGTGCGTTTGGCGTCAATGGATGGAGAACGTTCGAAACTGCACGATTAGGTACTACGCTGCATGCACTGTGCGGCATTGGGCATGTTTGGTTATCTGCATGCTTCTAGCTTAGCTCGACAAAACAATCAGATTAGGCTTTGTTAATACCTTTAGGATGCAAGTATGGGTTTGTTTGGTGCCTGATTATGATCTATAGATATGTTATTTTTGGTTTGTTGCGTTGGAGATGCTGGATGCATGGTGTGAAGATGGAAAAAGTTGCTAGCTAAACATGTAATCTTTACTCTTTTAAAAGAAGTTCGTGGTAATGATTCATCTACCTCTCACCTATTCGTACTAAAAAATATTGTCGACATGTAGGACCATCTTCCCAGCCGCACCGATCTCCTCCAAGTCCAATGCCCTCTCCCCCAAATCCAGAGCCTCCCTCACCCCCAACCCAAATGCATCTGCCTCCACTGGTTCCCTCACTCTTGCTCGGAGGCTACAACAGATGAAGGCTCAGAACGGATCCGATGGAGACGGAGCATAAAAAGAAGCTCAGGAAAGGGGACGACGGCATAGGTTGGACCAGAGCTGAGCTGAACCTCACCTTCGGACCACCCCTCTCCCTCACTTGCAAAACATCAGTTTTTTCCCTTTGATTTTGGATTCGAGACTTTGGGTGTTTTATTTTGCTTCGTAGCACTCGTATGTGTAGGATCAAAGATAATCGACTAGAAAATGTGAATAGGAAGTTTTTAAAATTCATCCACTCTAATTGCAATAAATAAATAATCTAAGCAAGATTTACAATTTTGACAAATAAAGCCGAAATATCCCAAAATTTTGGCGAAATTCAACTGAACGAAAAATGGTTCAAACGATATCGAAAAATTTTGAAATTATTTTCGGAGGTTCCTGACACATCAATTATGTTCTGATAAAAATTTCAGAAGATTATCACATTCTAGGTATATTTAAAAATTCAAACATTGCTACTATCCGGATAAAACACTAACTGATAAGTTTGATCCGAATGAAAAATGGTACAAACCATGTTAGAAACTTTTCAATTTTTTTGTGAATGGTAATACATAATTAATGTTCTCATAAAATTTTTAGATGATGATCAAGTTTCATGAATTTTTAGAAATTCGGACAGTGCAACTGAAGGCTGACCGATAAATTTTAACCGAATGAAAAATAATTCAAACCATTCTAGAAATTTTTTATAGAAAGTCTTGATGCATCACTAATATACCATAAAATTTTCAAATGATGATCAAACATAAAAAAAGTTATAAAATTCTAACACTGTTACTACCTCGTTTATGCTAATTCTGTTTTTTTATTTTAAAAGATAACAAATGAAGTTAAAATATTTTATAAATTTTCTGTTTGATCTTAGACTTCTTAATATAGTTCCATAAATTTTTTATAGCATTAAAAATCATATTCAATTTTATAAAATTCTAACAGTGTTTCTGCCAAAATTTAAAATGTCTCAAAAAATAAGTTTTTGAACAAATTATCATCAAAGATCACTTTCTTATGGGTTATTGATGTAATTGAAGTCAAATCCGGCCATAAAAAAACCAAAATCCAGAATGTTTTCATGAAATTTCGCTGGGTTTGACTGAAACCTCGCCGGGGAAAAATCAAATTACTGTAGCATTTTCAATTTTTTCCCGTCTGGTAATTTAAGTCAGGGGGGCCCAAATCCGAAATTTCGCCAAAATTTGGATCCCTGGGCAGCACATGGTTGGGGAGGTGGCGCAGACTGAGTACGACGAGAGCAACTCGATGTATTAAGATAGAGAGGTGTTTCTATGTTTTCATCTTTATAATTATATAAATATTAAAGTATGAATGAAAGGTAGATGATGATTAGTTACTTCTTTGCTTCCCTTAAGTTTTGTGCAACTTATATTAGAAGGAAAAGTATTGAAGCACTGCTCATTAAGATAATATTGTATTTTTTTTATCCATAGCAAAGCATGTGCACTAAAGTACTTTAGTAGCCATTACTTATCTTATTAAGCCTTAATACCTTAATACCACTTAATATGCACTAACACTTTTAAATCACGCAATTAGTCGGACCTAGCTCGAGAAAGAAGCTAAATTTTTGCGTATCCAACAACCCTAGCTCTAAAGAGAATCTTGCATCACACGAGGCTAATCGCTTTTTGCATACAACAAAAGAGACATTGCAAAATATATTATACATCCTATAAGGTGCCACTACTACAGAACAGCTAATCCTTGCCGACATATCACTGCCGGTTAGGACCGAGCCGGCAGTGATAACGTATCTTTGCCGGTTCGAAAGTTAAGTTGGGGGGAGAACTTATCACTGCCGGTTCATGCAACTAACCGGCAGTAAAAAGCAAGATATCACTGCCGGTTTGAGACAACAACCGGTAGAGATATATCACTGTCGGGTCGTTCTTAAACCGGCAGTGATACTTGCATTTTCACTGCCGGGTTAAAGCGAGAACCGGCAGTGATATTATCTTCCCGCGCAATATGTTTTTCGCGCAAGATTCAAAGCTTATCACTGCGGTTCGCGCAGTAACCGCAGTGATAAGTCTTTATATAATCGAGACCCCGCCTCCCGAGCCGATCGAGCAAAGACGAGAGGCGCCTGTCTTTTGCTCGATTTGTAGATTGCAACGATCTCTACCGAAAAATTTGTTAAAATTTGTATTGTACTTCTTTTCGAGGTTAGTAATTTGATCTCTATTTTTGTAAATAATAAAAATTGCCATGTGGATTTTTACATAATGAAAAAGGTGTATTTTCAAATGTTGAAATATTAAAACTTGTTAGATGGATATTTACCTAATAAAAAATGTTGATATATTTTAATGTACTCAAGTATATCCTAAGTACTTACAATTTTTTCCAAATTTGTAAATAATAAGGAATTGCAAGATGGATATTGACGCAATGAAAAAAAGATTGATATATTTTGATATAGTCTAAATATATCCTAACTATTTACAATTATTTTCATTTTTTACAATACTAAAAAATTGCTATATGGATATTTACATAACGGAAAAAGGTTGATGTATTTTAATATAGTCAAAATTGCTACATATGTTTTTAAATCTAATCGTTTACAATTATTTGTTATTTGCAATTATATGCGTATGTAATGTTTGATTTAATTAATTGTAGATGGACCGAAGGTGGATGTATGACACGGACCGTTGTGGGGCAGAGTTTTTTAATGGGACCGTCCACTACAATTCGGACATTCCAAGGATACGATATAAATGGATTTACTTTTTATACAAGAGCACAAGATAAAAGAGCACCAACCAAAACAGCGGTATCCGTACAGATGCTCACGACAAAGAACGGAGATAGGAAAACCTACTACGGATTCATAGAAGAGATTTGGGAGCTTGATTACGGACCTTTGAAGGTCCCTCTCTTTCGGTGCCAATGGGTAAGACTTCCAAGGGCATGAACATCGACAAGTGCGGATCACTACCGTGGACCTAAACTGGTCGGATCTGAGAGAAGAACCATTCGTACTTGCTAATTGTATTACACAAATCTTTTTTGTAACCGATCTAGCTAACAAGGAGCGCTACGTGGTTATTCAAGGAAAAAGAAGGATTGTCGGGGTTGAGAATGTTGTCGACGAGGAAGAGTACAACCAATTCGATGAGCTTCCTCCTTTCGGAGAGGACGTTGACCTCGGTCTTATGGAAGAGAGTGAGGACGAAGTTACATACATACGCCGCGATCATGACGAAGGTCGAATCGTAGCTTAGTTGTCCTAACTAAATACATTTTATTTTCTCATATGTAACAATTAATGTATTCTTTTGTCATATGTATCAATTTGTGTGAATTCAACTTCATCTGTGTGTTTTTTTTGTATTTGTGTGAATTTTTGAAGCGATGGTTGGTCTACTGCATTTGTTTGAATTTAAATCAAATATTACATGTCCTGAGTTATTCTTCCAAAAATTTCCAGAAAATTTGGATAAAAATTGATAGGATTTCAAAACAGTGAGCAATTTGAATTTTTTTATTTTGAAATATTAAAACTATGAAAACAGTGAGCAATCTGGATTTTTATAATTTTACAACTTTGTCAAAACTTAGGGGAAATATTTAAATCAAATATTACATGTCCTGAAGTATTCCTCTAAAAATTTGCAGAAAATTTCGATAAAAATTGATAGGATTTAAAAACTCCCAAAGCAATCATCCTTTGAAAACTTTGACATAATTGTCTGGAGCTTATCACTGCCGGTTGTCTCATTAAGCCGGCAGTGAAGTGCTTTATTACTACCGGTTTTTGTTTTGAACCGGCAGTGATAATGTATTATTACTGTCGGGTTGAGATTGAACCGGCAGTGATAAATACTTTCACTGCCGGGTGTAGATAAAACCGGCAGTGATAATGTATTATTACTGTCGGGTTGAGATTGAACCGGCAGTGATAAATACTTTCACTGCCGGGTTGAGCTTGAACGGACAGAGTTCAGGTGAGTCTATGTAAAAACTGCAACTTAAACAGTCATCACAGGTGTGCACCGTCCGATTGAGTCAACGGATGGCGCAGTTTGGGGGGAATGGAGAACAGTATTTTGCTACAGTGTTATAAACAGTATTTGCCAAAGTAAAAATATATAGTATTCCCCATCCGATTTGAGCCGTCGATTTTTGATCGAAGTCTCCACAGAACTGCACTGAACTTTGTCCCAATCAAACATGCCTTTAGCTTCTGCCATGTACGCGCAGCGGTGCATGGCGCGCACGACGGATGGAGACGGGAGACGACGAGGAGGAGCGCCGAGGCGGTCGGCACTCGCCAGCCGAGGGGTTGGGGGCCATGGATTATTAGATCGGTCGCACTGGCCGACTCGCGGGCGGGCGGCGTGCCAGTCGCGCGCCAGATCAAGGCACTCGGCCGAGAAACCTGGGCGCGCGCTGTACAGATGTAGTGCGGTGCCTGCGTGCGGCGCGTTTGGAGAAGCAAGCGCGTGCAGCTCCTCGGCACAGCCGTGCTCGTATTTGTTAAGGAACCTCGCTATCGAATAGTCCGGGGTTCCCGAATAGATCTGAATTGGAGAACAGAAAGAGAGAGAGAGACGTGTTTAGGGAGAGCAACAGCGGGAATTCTTTATTGCTAATGAATTCTGTACATAGGGGGGACCCCCCTCCTCCTTTTATAGCGCTCCTCTAGGGTTTTGGCTAAGGGACCACATGGGCCTTCCAATGGGCTATTAGTGTTTCTTAACACTCCACCTTGAGCCCTTTGCCGCGAGATGCATATGCCTCATTAAAACTCCAGAAAAACCCAGTGGGAAAAATACTTGGAGAAAGAGTACATAGCATACGCTTTACAATGTTGCACGAATTGCCTCGTTAAAAACCTTATGCAAGAAAACTTCATGAAAAACTTGCTAAGGAAAAAGAGTACAATTCTCCCAACTTCAATTGCTAATCTTCGAGATTTATGTTGGGTATTCATAATTCATGCTCAGGATTCATGTGGGAGTATGTGAAATATCTCCCCCTGAAATCTGCACTTCTCTAAGTCTCATCATCCCAATTCCTTTCACGCACCTTTCAAAGGTAGATGCTAGGAGTGATTTAGTGAACAAATCTGCAAGATTTTCACATGACTTAGTATGCAATATCTTGATCTCGTTCATCTTATGCAATTCATGAGCATAGAAGAACTTGGGGTTGATATGCTTCGTGAGATTGCTCTTCACATAACCCATCGTGCTTGGGCAACACAAGTCGCATTATCTTCATAAATAATTGTGGGAGTTTGCTCAATGTTCAAACCACATGACTTACGGATGTGGTGAACCATTCTTCCGAGCCATGCACATTCACGAGATGCTTCATACAAAGCGATGATTTCGAGTGGTTTGTCGACGTCGAGACAAGAGTGCGCTTAGACGACTTCCAAGAAATTGCTGTTCCTCCACATAGGAAAACATAGCCGGTTTGGAACTTGCCAGTATGCGGGTCTGATAAATACCCAGCATCGGCATAGCCAACCAAATTCAATTCATTATTTCTTCTAAAAAATGCATCGAGGTCTTTGCTTCCTTGGAGGTAGCGGAAGATGTCCTTGATCCCTTTCCAATGCCTTTTGGTGGGTTACGCCTTTGTCTGAGCTAGCAAATTCACAGCGAACGCAATGTCCGGTCTGGTGCTATTTGCAAGGTACATGAGTGCTCCAAGCGCACTCGAGATATGGGAATTCTGCTCCCGTGACTTCCTCCCTCTTCTCTAGGTGCAGTATGGGTCTAGGTGCGCTTGGAGTGACCTTCCACCATTGGAGTCTTTGCAGGATATGATTTTTCAAATCCAAATCTTTCCAACACTTTCTGCGTGTAGGTTGATTGATGTACCAAGATTCCTCCTTGGACATGTTCAAGCCGCAAGCCTAAACAAAACTTGGTTTTACCCAAATCTTTCATTTCAAACTCGGACTTCAAGTATGAGCATGCTTCTTCAATTTCTTCATCCGTCCCAATGATGTTCAAGTCATCTACATAGACGGAGATTATCTGAGAATCCATTCGGGATCATTGTATAAACACACATGGACAATCTTCATTGTTTGTGTAGCCTTTCTTGCGAGAAAGTCACTCAAGCGATTGTACCACATTCTTCTGACTACTTCAGCCCATATCACGGTGATTTCTCCAATTTCACACTGCATGTGTTTCTATTTGCTCCATCTTGGTTGGGATAGGAATTCCTTAGGTACTTTCATGTATATCTCGAATCCAAGTTTCCATCTGGTATGCTGTGACAACATCCATTAGCTTCATTCTCAACTTCAAGTTGACTGCCATTGAGATCAAATATCTAAAGGTAATTCCTCCCATGACCGGAGAATAGGTTTCTTCATAATCAACTCCAGGACGTTGAGTGAAACCTTGAGCTACAAGCCTTGCTTTGTACCTTACAACTTCGTTGTTTTCATTCCTCTTCCGAACAAAGACCCATTTGTGACCTACGGGGTTTATATGGGGAGGTGTGCGGCATACTGGCCCAAACACCTCTCTCTTGTTCAGAGAGACTAACTCTGCAGTGATTGCCTTTTTCCATTCTTCCCAATCTAGCCTTTTCTTGCACTCTGCGAGAGATGCAGGCTCGGGATCATGATCAATGATCGAGGCAATCTTCTTTGCGAAGTATGCATCAACGTTGGTTGTTGCTCTATTCAGGGATTCTCCTGTTATTACAAAGTTTATGGCCATTTCTTCATGGGGTGCTTCATGCACTTCTACTTGCTCTTCGCTGCTTTTCCCTATCGCAGGAGCAAGTTCCTTTAGCTTTTCATCGCCTGTGTGCGCACACATTATTTCCGAGGCTTCCTTGATGGAAGATTCAAGTGCAGAATTGCCTTTTCCATTAGCTTCTTTCCGGTGCGTGTCTCAACTGGCTCCCTTCTTTCCTTGGGGCATTTTCGTGATTGGTTGTGGTAAGTCCTCTGCTTGATTTTCTCAGACGTCTCCGGGTACTTTGGGTTTGAGGAGCAGGTTTCTGTTCTTTTCTTTGAGGCATCCGAATGCATGAGGATACCTTCTATTTTCTTTGGTTTTTCCACCCTCTCGGTGCATTTCTTGCTGGTACATGCGACTTAACCACGCCCTTGAGATCACAAAATGATCAGCAGTTCATTTGCTAAATTCGCAAATCAATTATCTTCG
Organism: Otatea glauca; assembly: GCA_036346275.1. Lineage (NCBI taxonomy): Eukaryota > Viridiplantae > Streptophyta > Magnoliopsida > Poales > Poaceae > Otatea > Otatea glauca. Next base: position 31,762,160 of record CM070726.1, on the reverse strand, counting down.
GACTTCTTGATTTGCTTCATTAGTGCGGGGTCATGTGGGGATCGGTGGAATGCCATATGATTTCGGCATTTTCATCCAAAGGTTGATTTCCTCCCCTAATGACGGAAACGATCCTCGTCAAAAATGCAATCGTGAATCGGTCAGTATGCAAGTCTCCGATCATGGGTTCCAAATACGATGGATGCACTCTCATAACCAACGTATATCCCGGACTTGCGGAGAGGGCCCATTGCGATCATTGAGGGTGGTATAGGTACATATACCATACACCCAAATTTTATAAGATGGGAGATCTTGAGGATGATCCGTGCACAAAGTGCATAGGAGAATGGATGTTGTAGGCGATGGTTTGAAATTGATAAGTGCCGCTGCGTGCAGATGCGTGTCCCCAACAAGTGTTGGGCAAGTTACAACTCGCAAAGCGGTCCGGCAATGAACTTAATCCTCTTTATTAGTGCTTACGCTAGTCCATTCTGCGTATGGACGTGCGGACAGAGTGCTCAACTGCTATCCCTGTTCTTTGTGCAATAATCATCAAATGCCTTTGAAGTAAATTCTCGGCATTGTCCATTCTAATGGACTTCACGCGATGATCGGGAAAGCATTCTTAATTCTTATGATCTGCGAGATCACTTTGCAAAAGCATGGTTTCTTGTTAACAACAAGCATACATGCGACCATTTCGAGGAAGCATCGATGAGCACCATAAAGTATCGAACGGCCCCGACAGGGCTGAATCGACCGCAAATATCCCCTGGATGCGTTCGGGAATGCAGAATTTCACTTTGCACTTTCATGACAGAGGGTCTAGTTATTAATTTCCGTTGGCATATGCGGGGCACACAAAATCTTCATGATTTGGGAAATTTTTAACATTAATGCCATGACCACGTGAGTTGTTCACTATATTTCTCATCATTCTAAGACCGGGATGACCTAATCTACCCCGCCATAAAGAAAATAACTCGGAGCTTCTAAAAGCAGTCTTCAAGGAAGTATACACTTGGTGCATGAATATTCGTGTAGTACAACCCGATTCATATGAGGACATTTTCTAATACCATTTTTCCACATACCGCATGCTTCACAATGCACAAGTATTCTTTGCCATTTTCTTCATTGGTTTCTACGTGAAAACCATTGGCGCGGATGTCTTTAAAGCTTAAGAGAGTACGTGTTGATTCAGGGTACAAAAGGGCTTCTTCAATTACCAAAGTTGTACCCATAGGCAATATAATAGTGGCTCTTCCTGAGCCGATTACATATGAGTCGCTTCCTGCGATCGTAGTAATCTTTCCAGCGTTCTTCGTGATCGACTGGAAATACTTAGACTCTCTTAAGATGGTATTTGTTGTGCCACTATCGACAATGCATATCTCTTCCATTTGGGCGCTACACGATTTCTAGATAAAAGAAATATAATTCTAATCAGATAGAGGCAAAAACAATCCAAATATTGCTTGCAAATTTGAAGAATACTGGAATAAAGAATAAATTGCGTATTTATTCATGAAAGAAGTATGCTCTTCTAGAGCTTACGATTCATTATTCAAAGAAAATGCTAACAACCATAATCTAAAAAAAATATGATTCATGCATTTGAACGGAAGTACTAGGTTTGATCGTTCTGCTTGACGGTAGGTTTCACGTCCTGCGAGGACCCTAGACCAATCGCAGCACAGAGCTTCTTGCCCCCAAGAACGATCTTCACGTTCGATGCCCAAGTGAGGTAGTTCTGACCGTGCGGGGCCAGTTCTTCAAACTCACGATTCACGATTCATGATTACAAAATTCCGACATTAGATTACTGTGTGTAATCTAATAGAAAATGGTTGCAATAAGCATAAAGTACAGAAAAATAAATTGCTATGCATTGCAATATACAAAATAAAGCAATTAATTCAAGATTCATAAAGAATATTCATAAAACAGAGAAAATAAAGATAGAAAAATTAGAAATAGAGCCAAATAAATCTTCTTGATTTTGTGGCAATTTTTCAAAATTTTTTGCAATTTTTCTGCAATTTTTTTCTCTTTTTCTTTCCCTTTTCTTTTCTTCTTTTTCCCTTTTTTTTCTTCCTTTTCTTCCGGCCATACCGGCCCATGGGCCTACTTGGTCTGCCCTGGCCCATCACAGCGCGCGGCTAGGGTTTCCCCTAGCCGCCGCCGCCACTTACCCGTGCTGCTTCCGCTTTTCTTCCTTTGCGCGCTGCCTCCCCCTTCTTTCTCTTGCTCGCCGCACGCCACTTCCCTTCCTCCTCTTCACCTGCCCGCTCGCCTTCCTCGGGCGCGGCGAAGGCTGCTCGGCCTTGGGCGGGGCGTGGCACGGCGGCGCGGCGACACTACTTCGGCCGGGCGCGCGCGCAGCGATCTGGCAGACGGCCGAGCCGGGGGAGCGGTGTGCGAGGCGAGCGCTTTGCGCGTGGAGGCGGCGGCGGCAGTGAGGCCGACTACAAGCGGCGGAGTGCGGCCGTCGTGCAGCGAGGGACGGGCCGAGGCGATGGTGGAGGTATGCGGCCGTCTTGGACGAGGCCGAGGCGGCGGCGAGGTATGCGGCCGGCCGACGCGCGACGGGCCGAGGCAGCGGCGAGGCGGAACAATGATGCCGTGCGGCGGCGGCGGCTACGGCGGCAACGGCGGGCGAGCCGGCCGAGCCGGCGGAGCCGAGCGACGCCGACGTGAGCCGAGGCCGGATTGGCGCGGCGCGACCGAGGGCGCGCGCGGCGTGCGGCGCGGTGGAGCTTCAAGCCGGGCGGTCGGTGCGGCGGCGACGGCCGGCCGGTCGATGGCGGGGCTCGAAGCGCGCAAGCGGCGCCGGCCGAGTGGCGGCGAGACCGACGGCGGGGCGGCCGGCGGCGGCGTGGCGTGGCTACGTGCCAAGCCGGGTCAGCGGCGAGCAACCGCGAGCCAAGTTGACGGCGACGACGCGGATCGGCGACGACAACGACGCTCGGAGGCCGGCCGGGCTTCGAGCGGCGGGGCGAGTGGCGGCGGTCGGTCGTCGGCGGCGCGCCTAAGCGCAAGGCGGCGCCGACCGGGTGGTTGCTTCGAGCAAGGGCGGCGTCGGCCGGACTTGAGCCGGCGGAGACGCGGCTAGCCGTGAGGTGGCGGCGCGACCCGTGAAGACTTCGTGCGATCTGCGCGGTGGCCGTCTTCGTGCGGCGTGCGTGGTGGTCGGCCGTGCGGCGTGTCGGTGCGCTTCTTGCGCGGCGCGGAGTCGGCGCTGCAAGCGCCGGCGGCGGCCGAGCGCCAAGGCCATCGCGGCGGGCGGCCTTGAGCCGGGCGGCGGCGCAGCGGGCCGGGGCCGACGACGGCGACGCCGATCGCGAGCGAACGCCGAGGCGACGGCCGGCCGTGCGGCACGCCGCGAGGAGGCGATTGGCGACCGCTTCGCGCGCTGTTGAGGCGACGGCCGGCGGCTTGCAGGCGTGTCGGCGAGGCGGCGGCGCCGAGCGCCATATCGTTGTTTTTTTCTTTCTCGTGATGAGCAATAAAAAAACATGTCGTAGTAACCGTGCTAGTAGTTTTCGAGCGATCGCCGTGTAGCTTCGTGCCACGTGACGAAAGCGGTACATAATTCGTAGGATAGATGCATGCGAAGAAAACGACAAGCGTTTAGATTCAATCTCCAAAATCTTACCTTTCTCACCTTTCAAATCTGATCTCCGTAGAGCAATTCGTGCTGATAACGTGTTAAGGAACCTCGCTATCGAATAGTCCGGGGTTCCCGAACAGATCTGAATTGGAGAACAGAAAGAGAGAGAGACACGTGTTTAAGGAGAGCAACAGCGGGAATTCTTTATTGCTAATGAATTCTGTACATAGGGGGGGACCCCCTCCTCCTTTTATAGCGCTCCTCTAGGGTTTTGACTAAGGGACCATATGAGCCTTCCAATAGGCTATTAGGGTTTCTTAACAGTATTGTTGGGCTTCGAACCCTTCGGGGCCTCCAAATCCCAACAGCGAAATGCTCTGCCCAAAACCAGGTTTCGCGGAGTAGGTGGTGTCGTGGACGTACGTAATCCAGCCTAAAGCCCTGCACGTCGCGTCCGTGCGTTTGGACATGAGCGTGGCCGTGGCCGTGGCCGGCGGTCAGGGAGTGGAAGCTGAGGGTTGAGCCGCCGGAGCTACCTTTTCTCCAGTCCTTGTGGTAAGCTGGGCCGATGTTCGCAGGCCAAGCTGGCTGGGGGCTCGGCTCGGCCCGTTCGACAATTCTGGAATGGATTCCGTCGGTTTTGGGCCAGTTCAACGGCAAAACGTACGAGGAGCTTTTCTCAGCCTCCACTTCTTCTATACTTGGGCTTCGTCACTTCATCTGTTTGTTTTCCCTTCTTTTCCTCTCTCTTTTTCTGAGGCACCTCCATTTGGTTTCTTCGTCTGTTTTTGTAGATCTCGAGCTGGAGAGTTGGACTTCTGGGCAATGTATTCTCAGCCAATAACACAGGACAAGGTTAAGTACAGTTCATGGAAAGTCACCAATACATTTGCACACTGCTAGCTTCACTTGAAGAAGGCTAACGGCGATATTTTGTTCCTTTTAGTGGGGACAGCTTAGCTAGCACAATGACGAAACTAGAAAATTTTCGTTAGAGTGCATACTTCACATTTATAACTCTATAGTCTTTTACAATAATTTCATAACATCATAAATCCAACATATATATTTGAAATTTATTGAAAGTACAACACAAATAGTTTTAAAGTTAAAAATCCCAAACTACTAAAATTAAAACCAATTCAATCAACAAATTTGATTCATCGAAGAGATGATCTTGTATAACTTTTGAAATTTTTGAGGTGCCCGGCACTCTAGTACCTCCCCTGACCTAGCATACTGCATCAAGTAGCCTTGTACGCAGCTTTACTTACATGCCAAGATAAAAGGATGGCTCAGGTTAATTCCAAAGATATGCAACCGAAAGCCTACGAGCCTATATCCAACATTCCAACCACAGCTCTTTCACCTTCACATGGCCGGCCAGGGCCTTCTCCAAAGCTAACCGTGCAAACCAAACAAGAATTCTCCTCCTTCTGTTACTGACTTACTGTTAGCTTCCTTTTAAAGCTACATATTTTACTAGTACTATTCTATCTACTTATATACAGGTTGGCTTTGATTGTCCCTCAAAAGATGAACCTTGACTTTCAGTTGACATGAACATGTTTGGCTGCAGTTAATCTTCCCTTGAGACAAATCCACCGACGCATCAAACATCCCTTCGCCCCCTTTAGGGCTTCTCTTTTCCATTCTAATACTGATTAACACAGAAGCAATCAAAGTGGAACTTGCTTGTTCGTAAAGCAGCACCCTTGTCCTTACAAAAACAGTACCCAAAAGACCTTTCTGTTCGATCTTGATATCTCTGTGATTTCAGAAGTGAGCCAGCCCCCAGATTGAACGCTGAACTATCCTATACTTTCTAGGCCTTGTGTCCGGCAAGTGAAGCATGATACATAGTTATCGATATTGTACCGGTATCGATCATTATATATCATTTTGGTCTCTAAATTGGTATAAAGTAGTTCTATGTACCTACTAATTTCGATACCGTCAATACCGACCATACCGGTCAATACCAATCATACTTATAGAATTAATAATATGATTTATTGAATTATATGTTATATTTGATAATACAACTATGTATTTGGAGTAGTATTATAAGTAAAATTTAGTGTACATATAATTAAACATGTATACACTTATAAATATATTATTACTATATTAAACCTAAAACGGTACGCCAGGTGCTTGATAAGGTTGGAGCATTTGCCTCTCCCTTTGTTATGAACCTCAAGGCAACAGGCAGAAAGAGACAGGCATGGAAGACAAGCAAAGGCGCCAACGACAATGGGCCTAACAGGCCAGACAAAAAGACCATGTAACTCAAACGGAAACCATGTAACTCAGGTGGAAACTGTGTAACGGTTGATTAGGCCTACTGACTCGGGTGAGTGCTGGTGTTATATAAACCAGCGTTTTGTGTGGCGTGTAAGACTTGAACAATTACGTTCAACCAAGTTTCTATCACTCCTGATCAGAGAGAGCTTCTTTTCCTCTCCACGTCGTCTTCTTCCTTGCTTTTCCTCTCCAATCTGAGTCGATCTACCTCGATCCCTACCCAAATTTCTCATCAACCAAGTAGGAACGTCACACCATTCTTTTCAGATCAGCAGAAAGCCATACCATATCTCTGACAGACAGGTATGATCCCCTCACCTTATCCTATGGCAGCCCTAAACATCACATCCAATGCCAGTGGTAGCGCTTCCCTCGTATCTCCCAATCAAAAGAGCGTTTCAGAATTGATGGACACGGCCACTGCATGGCCCCGTCCCCCTCTTTACTGGCAGCTCTCCCAAATCAATGCAGGTTTCATATGTTCATGTCATGTGCCTGCGTTCAGAGAGACAGCCACTCCATTTGCTGCTAAAACCGCTCTCTACTTTCTTGAATACATGATATTACGAGTTTTCGTATTTTTTTCTAAGATACATCTGTAATACATATTTTTTTATTATATCCTTAGATAGACTAAATTATTTTAGTCTATGATAGTAAATAATATTAAAAATAGTTAAATGAGAGAAGTATAATAGAAAAAATAGTAAAAAATCACCTTTAAAAATTTGAAATGATATATATATAAAAATAAATTTTAGAAGTTAGAACGATATACATTCGAGAAGGCGGACATACTGCTCCCTGCGTTGGTTTGTGCAGTGCATCTGTCTGTGAGCTACGTGAAGTCATCAGTCGTAGTAGCAGTACTGACAGCCTAGCTGGGCTTACACCTCCATACTGTGTCACGTGCTGGTCATGTGCAATAAAAAAAGAACAGCTGGGGGCAGAGATCATTTAGTTTTTCTTGCCTTCATATGATTTTTTTTACAAATAAAAAATTCTGACTTCTTTATGAATAAATTTATAAAAATGATCTATTCCTGACGATGAAAGTTACTTTCAAGCAATAGTCACGGAGAACCAATAAAACATCAAACTCGTTTGGTAAAAAGCCTGTTGAATGTCTGAGCTCCTTTCGAGCGGGAGAGCACGGCATCAAGATAGGCCTAAAAAGCTACCGTATCCCTCATGCTCGGTAGCTGCCCGAAAAAGTTACCGAGCTCTACAAATGTTGCATGTGATATGTGCTATCTATCGTGTTTTTCACGATAAAAGAAGGGATTATTTTTATAAATTATTTGAAGGATGTCAGGTTTTAGAAAAACATCCGTGGGAGCTCGGAGAGGCCGCCTGCTTGTTAGATCCATCTACCGACATGTCACACATGCTGCGTAGCAGCTGTAGTACCGTTTTTTTTTCTTGTCACTTGTTGTGCCGCTCTTCTTGGGTATTGTCGATTGTTGCTTTGCGATTCAAACAGCACATGCTGTTGGAGAATAGCTCTGAAAGTCCGAAGTCCGAAGAACATATATATATTATTACAAAGAAGTCTGAATACTAGCGATCAAGGCGAGTGATGGGATGGCCATCTATCTTTTTTCCACATATCCTACTATTTAGTTAGATGAACGAGTATACGAGGACAACCAACTATTAGAAATATTTCTGGTAGAATTTGGATGAGCTCATTCTATAAATTTGGCTAAATGAGTCTATCTAACTTTCATCTCACCAACTAAATTTGAACCATCATCCCATCTAACTCTCATATCTCTAACCAAACAAAAATTTGGTTCATCACATCTATCTTTTTTTTCTTTTTGAACGTGAGAGCTTGTGACAAAAATTTAAGAAAAAAAATGCAGCGGCAAGAGGATGTAGATTCCTACGTAAATAAATCTTTACTAACTGTTGGCGCTGAAAAATATGACGAAAGATTGATCGGGTCAAATACACGCAAACACCAGGTTTAATTCTGGTTCGGGACGTGCCAGCTGATTTGATCCTACAATCAACAAGATGGATTGAAATAATGATCAAAGCCGATTTGATGTGACAGTCGGCAAGAGATCTAAACAGCTACTCGAGCCGATTAAATCGTAAGTGACGATAAATCTAAACATCTTTTTAAGGCTAATTAGATGTTTGGTTAAGGCAGATTTTCCCGAAAAAAGCGATGCACAACAAGATCGGAGAAAAGTAAACCTGAGTAGATTGGCGTAATCGAAGATGATCAACAATCGGCGAAGTGCAACTTTATTGATCAAAGACGAATTAGAAAGATTCTAAATTATAAGAGCTACTCCAAGTCGACGGGAAAGTAAATAAAAGTAGGTGCGAGTTGTCTGATTGCTTGTTATATATTCTTCAGCTCGCCTTAGGTCGCCTTTTATAGTGCATAGACATATCGTATCCATTCCCGATGCGTTGCCAATCATGATCCTTATCGGCCTCTATACCGAAAATTTCATATTTGAATCAATATTAGTCACAATTCCAACTTCAACTTAACTTTTCCCTTTTTTGAACCAATATCGACCAAAAATATCCAATTTTATCCTTAACCTGACAAATCAGTTATACCTTGCAAAATTTTGGTGTTAACATATACCCCCTATTTTTTAGAGATAACATGTTATCTTTCAAAAATCTTCGTCATCGGCTTAGCCACGCATTATCATCACCACCGTCTTCGGTAACTATCTCATTTATTGCGCCGTAAAACGTGTGATCACGACACCTTTCACATTAACTATCATTGAAACTTTGAAGAAATTACCCGCCAATGCCATCGGGTTTACCCCTCCTATAAATATCACCATTAACTGCCGTCATTTTCACGGCTCTTGCCTCTTAACTCCCCAGCTATTGGCTTCATCTCTATTTTCGGACTTCAAGCTCCTACCCACTCATCTTCCGTCGGCTTGACCAACTCCAATCAGCTCAACAGAGATGGACCCTCATTAGGTATTCATCCCCATACCCGATAGCAATGACCAGTACTATCTAGGCCCAATAGGAACTCTTGATCCATCGGCCATCATAGAACAAGAAATTCCTTATATTTCATTAAACACCCCCGGGTACAATATAGACGGGTGGAGCAAGAGCTTTAGGGCTTGGCAACAGCGTTGAAAGGTTGGCGGGATAGGTGTAATCGGCTAGCAGTGCAGAAAATGCCTAAGTGGGAGCGGATGGGAATAGCGGAGTGTCTCCCCCTTTCCTTAGCAATTCCAAAGACCAACGAGCCCTTAGTGTCCACAATCTGTTACTTCTGGTCAGATACTCTCAATGCATTCCTGTTCAGGACCGGTCCCATTGGCCCACCCCTTCTGGATGTAGCTCAACTCTACTGCTTGATGCTGGACAGGGACTAATTATCGGCTTTTAGCTCCAAGCCGCAATACAAGTTGATCCACTCTAAGGGAGAAGGTTCGAGCAAGTACATAAGTAATAACAAAGGAATCATCCAAGTGTCTGACAGGAAACATGTAGCTTTCATAAACATGTGGCTTGACCAATTTTTTTTGTGGCACCTCCCTTGGACCTACCCAAGTTTATCAGATAATAGCCGAAATATTAGTAGAGGGTCATTGGCTATCTTTGGGAAAAATTCTCTTGGGGCAACGTTCCAGATGTGCATGCCATACGATGTCGGCTTTTCACAAGGTTGGGGTAGTATACAGTTGGTAATGTGGGAGGCCTACTATGGTTTAGTCAAATCTAGCTTTACTGCATATTCGGCCGACCATTCCAACTCAGTTCAACAGACAAGTCACCCTTTCCTCATGAAGAGACCCCAGAAGGTCAAGAAGTTGGGTATAGAAATAGCCAATCTTTTGGGGAAAGATTTATTCTTTGTTCTGGTAATGACAGCAAGATCACCCCGATTGGAGCTAGGAAGTACTTAGTTTTCTTTCTGCAGCTTGATCACGAAGATTTCAGTCAACATGATTTTTTTTTCATTTATGAGTAAGCCGATGACTATCAGTGTCCATCATTTCTTCATCTATCAGCCGGTAGCAATGACATGCCAAAAGAAACTCTTGATTTATACAAAATCTTCCTTTCACCAAATATGCTTTCTGTCAGCTTGCATACCAAAAATAGGACTTACCAGCTAACTTATGAATTTTATCATCCATCAGTTTATTCAAGGCATCTGGGTTTTGGACAAGTCATTCCAAGCTTTCAACTATTTGATCGGCTTCGGCCTAGGGAGCACGTCCGTAGGATATCAGGACCAGGAATTGCTCATAGCATGGCTGATGATTTTCAAATCCAAGATCTACCACACTTGTTTTTGCATACTCGGAGGGCAAATGATTTTACCATTTGGTGGTCGGTTATATCGGTGGCTTTATATCCTACGGAGAGAACTACGTCGGCCATTATTTCTATGTTTTTCCAAACCTTCCCGCAGAGCCGACGATTACAACTAACTCCTGTAGCAGAAGTTCAAGTTCTAGCAGTGATGCTAGTTCATCGGGCTATACTAACACTAGTCTTGTAGATATTACCGGCGAGGTATCGGCTAAAGTAGATTTTCTCTCTCTTGCATATCCTTTCTTTGAACTTCACTAATCGGCCCTCCTTTTATTTTGCACACCAAAGTGGCAAGGAAGAAACCCATCGAGTCCTCAGGTGTCAGCCAACCTAGCAAAAGGACACGCCCCACAGTTACTCTCATGGGATATTCATCGGGGACTTTTGGAGTTCAATCCCCCTCCCTTTTTGACTTGGAAAAGCAACAGCCAAGTAAGCATCCGTCGGCTTTACTTTATACTTTTCCTGTCGTTCTGTTGACTAACTCCTTTAACCGATTATTTAATAGAGAAAAAATGTGGCCGGCACAATAAGAAGGCCTTGGCTAGCAGGGGTAGTAAGCCCAAAGAACAATCGGCTAAAAGCTCTCGTTGTGCAATAGGCACAGATTAGGTAAATTACCTTATAATCCGATTTTCAAATCCAAATTAATAGATCGACTAACAGACTTTCAATATTCCTTGCAACCTTCACTTTCTACACCAGCATCCGTGGCTGATATTATAGCTGCTCTTTCCACAGAAACAGATATGTCTCCTCCATCACAGCCGACGCCCCAAGCCAAAATCCCTCAAGGCGCAACAACCATTGATATCGTCCCTACTGGTATAGGTCCAAGCATTAAGCCGATTGAGTCCTTGAGCAATGTGCTGGGATTCGATTGGTCCGATTTGGAGGATGAAGTAGATCTGGGCGCAGACAGCTTCCCAAAAGAAATCCAAAAGATTCGGGCAGTTTCCAAGGATGCATCGGCTCAAGTAATCTCGGCTCCGGGCAAGGTAGAAAAACTGAACAATTTCTTCAAACTGCTCTTCACTCCATTACCTAATCTACTCGAAAATGCCCAACCTCTCAGAGATGCCTTGTCAGCAGTGCAAGCCGATCTGCCAGAGGAGGCTTTGGCTGCATTACTAAACATATGCCATCTTGATGAGAGTAAAGAGGTGGTGGAAGTAGCCAAGGCAAGAATTGCTCATTGGGCAGCACAACATGAAGATCAAAAGCTGTTTGACAAACTGGTGGACAACACCAAAGCCCTCAAAGTTCGATATGACGAAGAGTTTCAATCTTTGAAGGCTACCAAGGAAATAGCGCTCAAACTTGAGTGACCAAGAAATCTTTGGAAGAAGAGCGGGCCAAAGTCAATGCTTCCCTAGCCGAGGTCCAGGAGAACCTGACATCTTCATCATCGACCTTAAAGAATAAGAAAGTTAACTTGGGTGTGGCGATAGCCTAAGTGAAAAAGCAATTGGCCAGAGTGGTTCCTATCCATGGCTTAGAAGAAGAAGATAAGAAGATTCTTGATGACGTGGAATAGACCTATGTAATATCTCAGAACAACTTCTAGGTTGAAGAAACAATTAGTTGTGGGTTGGGTCGGCCTGTCATACTGTTTTGGCCTTGAGTGTTTGATTTTGGGCTATCGTTGGGCTTTGTGGGGATGGAGTGGGCTATCATTGGGCAAAGGGGGAACCCTAGCCCCCTTTTCTTCCCTCCTAGATGCCCCTCCCATCTCCCCCACCCAGCCGCCCCCTTGCTGCCCTACTGCAGTACGCCTCTTGCCCTTCCCCTACCGTGCGCCCCCTACCACTCCCATTGTTGCCCCTACGATCCTGCCTCCCGTGCACCTCTTGCCTTCCTCCCCTGCGTAGATCTTGATAGGTGCTACCCTAGTGGAGTTGGATTACGAGGAGGGCGGAGTTCGCGGAAAGAGACGCATTCATCGTTGATTCCTTGATTCTCTGGGCAAAGGTACAATTATAAGTTGTTTATGGTGATATGGGTACTGTATTTGGGTGGTGCTATGGTGGTTTTACCTGTTTTAGTCTTGTGATTTGGTTGGATTTGGGGGATAATCTGTTTGGGGTAAACTCTGTTCTCGAGTAGATCTGACTACGAATTTCGGATCGAATTTCAGGGCACCTATGCTCATTTCCAGAGGATTCGGATGTTGTAAAAATCGTAGATATTTGTCTTACGTTTAAGTAGAGATCAAGAATGCGAATTTTGGATAAGAGGTTTAAACGTTATGGCCTTTTGAAGCACTGCGTCTAGAATATGATTATGTTAGCACCAGCCGTAGTAATTAGCAAATTAGGGCTAATTAGAGGCCGAATTAAATTATTTAAATAACTAGAGATAGCTACGAAATTTCCTGTAGATTTCAAAAATATCATTTTTTGCTTAATTTGGAGTTGTATAAAAATTGTTACGATATTGTGAAGGCTGCTGTCTAGGTTGACGACAAATTGGTTTTCTGGGTCGAATTCGAGGGATTTGATATAGTCATTAAAAAAGATGGGTAACTAGAATATTGTAGATATTCTTGTTTAGTTTTTATAAAGTTAATGAGTCCCTAGTTTGGGCTCTTGGATTGAAATTTATGGTATTTCGACTGTTAGGACAGCAAGGGGTTAATTGATTTCCAAGAGTGATAGTTTATAGCGGGGATGGCGCGTAGTTGGGCTATTTTTATTTTGTGTTTGTACTATTGTGGCATATTTTTGAGGAGGTTTGTTTGCTATAGATGGTGTGGTTTCAGGAGTGGTCTCAACCTCACGTCACTCCATTCCTCGTGGGTAAAGAAGCAAGTACATCGTATAATGATGAAGAGATTCCATGAATCGACATTTAAATTGTGAATTGACATCTTGTTGTCCTATATGTATGCTATCTATTATTGTTATTGTTTATGCTCATGATATGTTGCGATTATGTTAATGTTGGAAAGAATGAAACATGGTATAATTTTTGTCATTTGTATATGTGCATTCATGATGGAAGAGATGACCCGTGTGGACCTCTGTGACCCACTTGTGGTGGGCACGAAAGTCCTACTGCTGTAGACCCCTTCAAAGGATGTGGATGGGAGAAAGACCTACTTTGTAGACCCCTCCACTGGGATGGAAGGGAAAGTGCGACACCGATGGGTGTGCACTTACCTATACCGGTATAAGCAAAGAGAAAAAGAGATGCATTTGAGCATAAATCTTGATGCATTGCATGAATGAAGCGAATGAAGAGATTTAAATTGATGAGTTCTCGTATATGTATGGGTAACATGACATAAGGTATTTTAATCAATGGTTATTTTCTTGTGTTGATATTGTTTTATGATGTACTTTGTGAATCTTGACTCACGCATGTTTATTCAATGTTTTTGGTAGTTTGAGGGCGTCATGAAGGGATGGTATTTAGTCTCACCACGTCACATATTCATGCCATTTATAATAACTAGCTTTGAAGTAATTTCACCTTAAAGAACCATTTAGTTGTTCAATCATGGATGTATTCTATTTGGACTTGTTGATTAAATACTATCTTGGTCAAATGTGGAACTGTGTTACTTGTTGAGCCTAATTGTTGAACTAGTTCTGTGATGTTATTGTTGCTGAAATTATTTGCTAGAATGCTTTTCTAGTTGTTATTATGCATGGGATTAATGTTATGTGGTTGCCTTTTTATTTATACCCATGTTTATGGTCATGGCTTATTATAGTTGTGAGTTTTTATTTAGGTTGATTGCTGGAATTTTTGTGTAATTAGAGCATTTGTTATTATTTGTGGTTGTTGTGGTGGCATTCTGGGCACGTGTTGTGCCGAGGTGTTATAGTCGCCAAGGCTGCTGCTGCACTGTGACTCTTGGTGCCAAGCTCAACAATCCTACAATATGGTCAGCTCTGATTTGTATGAACACTTGTAATGCCTTGGTATTTTAAAACAATACTCTGAATGCCCTATAAACAATATTTTATAATCGTCTATTTAACCGATTTTATGTTTTAATCTTATTTATGCCATGACATTTGTAATCGACTATAGTTTACCTTACTGTTATAGTTCATAACCAGAATTAACCGCAATGAGTTAATTTGGCTTTTCACAACTGATACTCACTTTTAGCCGATCAAGAACCAATCCAAATACTTGGATGATATTTCTTCAGGTATTTGCCATTGATTGCTTTAGGAAATACCACTCCTTCCAGTATTTCCAAAATATAAGAATTTCCATCCACAAGTCGATGAACTTTGTATGGTAATTCCCAAGTCGAGACCATTTGCCAAATCGGTTATCCCTAGAGCCGACAGACAATATAGTTTTCCAAACAAGATCGACTTCACAAAATGACTTAGGCATTACTTTTTTATTGTAAACCCTTGAAACTCTTGCCATATTCTTCTTAAGCTGATCCAATGTATGTAACCATAATTTCGCCAAGTCGTCTAAGTTATCGGACATTAATCTTTATAATCTTGAGTTGATAGTCCATTTTGTCTAGCCATCCTTATTGAATCAATATTAATCTTTATAGGCAATATAGCTTCCTGTCCGTAAACCAACTGATAAGGTGATAGTTTCGTAGCACCATGGAAAGCAATCCGACATGCCTATAAAGATTCCGATAACGTCACATGCCAATTCCTCGGGTTTTCCTCGATCTTTCTTTTGATCAGCTTGATCAATGTTTTATTTGACGACTCGACTTGACCATTAGATTGAGCATAATAATGGGATGAATTCAACAATTTTGTACCCAAACCACTAGCAAAACCCTAAAACTCATTAGACATAATCACAGTGCCCTGATTAGTTGTTATTGTTTGAGTAATCTCAAAACGATGAACAATATGTTATGTAACAAAGCCAATAGCATCAACACTTGTAACCTTTTTTAAAGGTATAGCTTCAACCCACTTAGAAAAGTAATCGGTCGTAGCTAAAATACATTTGTGGCCTTCATTTGACGGAGGAAGTATTTGTCTGATTACATCTATCTCCACCCTCTGAATGGTCAAGGCTTGACAATTGGGTGCAAAATCAATGCTGGAGCTAATTGTCTATTGCCAAATTTCTGAAAAGTTTGGCACCCCTTGTAATATTTGAAGCACTCCTCCAACATCGTCGGCCAGAAATACCAAGTCCACCTTAGTAGCCATTTCATCTTATGAGCCGATTGGTGAGTTCCACAAATACCTTCATGCACTTCACCCATTGCCATTTTTGCTTCTTTAGTCCCAAGACATCTTAGCAATAAACCCACTAATGTCCGATAGTAGAGTATAGTATCAAGCAAGACATATTTTAGGGCATGTCTCTTAATTTTACAATTGGTGTGCTTTGAAGGATCGGTTAAAAAATTATTTATTTTTCTCCTCCAATCGTCTGCGACGATGCACATGATCATTTTCTGTATCGGCTCACACCCTTCTAATCGGCCAACAATTTTATAGCCTGATGCTTGTTGAGCTAACAAGTTGACTTTGCCATTCATCTCACATGTAATATGGCAAATCAAAAAAGAAGTAAAAGAGCTGATAATATTTAGGCATTGCTCTAAAAATTTGACCAAAACTTCATCATAGCAGTTATATTCTCCCTTAATCTGCTGGACAACCAACAAAGAATCACCATAAGCCTCAACAGAGTCGACTCCGATATTATCGAGCAACTGTAAACCTTTAAGTAATGCTTCACATTACTACAAAAAAAAATCATTACAGACAGTTCTAAAAGGTCATCATAGACAGTTTTGTGAACCATATGTAAACATGTGTTAGTGATGACAACGGTGTATCATAGACGGTTCTTGAACCATCTGTGAAACTCACAGCACAGACGGTTCTAGTAAAGAACTGTATGTGAATTCTTTACTAGAACCGTATGTGGTATGTGATATATCACAAACGGTTCCTTATATGCAACTGTTTGTGATATTATTTTTTACTGATGAATATTTTTTTGTTTATTGGCTAGCCTCAGGAAATGCTAACCATGCCCTCTGAAACAAGCAGATTACATAGATTATATCACAAGTAGATTACATAGATTATATCGCAAACAGATTACACACATCACAAACTGATTATATCACATATTAGACAACTATTTTAGAAATCAACTCAAATATTATATTAACCAATAGATCAGAAGATGATTATATCACAGATTACACAACTATTTCAGAAATCAACTCAAATATTATATTAACCAATGGAATGCGCAATTACAATTCACAAATTAACCAATAGAATACTCAAGTTTTACAAATTAGGCAGCGTGGAATGTGCCTTTTGGAGGTATGACTTGACGCATCAAGCAGTCAGAGAGGTGTTCTCGAATTTCCTCCAGATGGACCTTTTCCAACGCAGTTGCATCATTGATCTACTTTGTACTGATGAGGATTCGTATGTTATGGCTAATGTAGAAGGCACATAGGTTATTTACCTTTCCCTACTGGGCGCACTACGAAAATAGAATTGGTTAGTTCTAGGGGTATTATTACGGAGTGTGATATAGGATTATTGTATACCAGCGGCTACTGAAAAGTCAAAATCGTGTTGAAGCTTCGACGCGTCCTTGTTTGGCCCTCCACAAAGTCTATACACTTTGAACGCCCTATGTGATTCCAAAAAAGTTAGCCTCAGCCATTCTATGAGCTACAGGAGAGTTATCTATGGAGGAAACATGATTACCTGCTGAGTATTTTTCTGATAGGCCTCAAGTTGTGGCCACCCCTACGTAGGAATCAACGTAGTTAACCCAGTTATTTCTTGGTTCAAATGTAATTAGAACCCAGTGAAACCTATACAGGAATGTCGCCATAGTTACTCAACCTAATTTTGAGTTGCGTGTAAAGTACAAATCAAAGTATAGTAGGTAGTGCAACACTTACGACGGGTTATAAGGTAAAAGTATATACTCTGCATCGCGTTGAGCCGGTGATGCCTCTACCAAGTAATCCTCGACGTAACGAGAATTTTCATTTATTATTTGCCTCGACACTATGTGTGGGTCGAGGAAACCCACCTGTTCTTTATTCCTTCTCGCTTCAAGGATCATGTATCTATATACACAAAAATAAGGAGTTATATGACATTTATTGGTATTACACGAATGTATAGACTGTGATTGTACATACTTACAATGTCCAGCATCTCATGAACGCGGCGTCGATGGCATCGAGGTTGAAGAGATTGAACAAGTCATTGAAGTCGACCGTGAATTAGCCTCCCAACGACTAGTTGAAAAGATGCTCATGCTTTGTAAGGACCTGAATCCACTGATTCGAACCCACTGTGTTTACCGCACTAGTCCCAGGATCAAGCTAGTGCACACAGCTCAACATTGGTACATATCACATCATACTCAACGATAATAGAAATAGTAATTCATTTATTGATATAGCTAAATGTATGATCTTATGACCAACTTACATTATTAATCCACGCAGGGCAAGATTGGAAATATAAGCTAAGAATTAAGCAGCGGAAAGTAGAAACGTAGATAGCTCATCGGTTCACCACAGGCAACCAACAAGGCTCGGACCCTAATGACTCGCGTCCTCTTGGAACTCCTCCTCCAACACAGGTGTAGATTCTTCGACTGTTGATTATTGGTGTTGGCAAGGGTGAGTACTTAAAGCACTCAACAAGTTGTGCACAGAATGCAGTTCTATGTAACTATATGCTAGGCTTATTCCAAAGGATAGGCTATCATGGCTATTTTGCAATAAGCAGCATTTATGAACCAATACAATAAATAGATTGTAAAGACTGTAAAACAAATAATAATAAATAGATTCAGCAGTTCTGAAGTAAACCGGTTTCCAATCCTAAATCAAATTCCATCTTCCACATGGCATTCTGCCATCCCAACCAAGTTGTCCATTTAATTAAGCTAACCCTTAACTGTAATTCCTGAGCATTGCTCAATACCGCGAGCACGGCTATCCGAATAGTTTCACACTCTGCAAAGGTTATGCACTTTACCCACGCGATACAACTATACACCACAAAGGCGAGTGATTATAACAAAGCCTTTACAATGCGCTGGCTTAACCCGGTACCACCCGCTAAGGTTTCAACACTGGTGGGACTGGTTACCACATCCAGGGCCCCCCTCTTGCGCCATGTGAATTACTCCATAACTCGGGAACTCACACCGACCACAATAGTACCAAAGTTAAGACATTGCAAATTACTCAGCTAGGCTGGCCCATACCAGACATGTGGTTGCATGATTGACTCAGGTCAAAGGCTTGCAAGGTTAAGTCCTTAGAGTGATCAGGGCAAGACATCCACATACCCTCTGCCCATCGGGCCCACCTTGGCATACTCGCCCCTTGTCACTTGCCCCAATCTAAGTGAATATCACCGAAGTTGATTACCAAGCACCACATGCCATCGACAATTCAACATCGTTGCATGACATGACTCGCCACAAACAACTCAATCTCGTCGTGTGATCCCACATGACACACAAGTTCATAACATTGTTCCATATTCCATTAATCAAGATTAATTATTAATGATTCCAACACATGTGATGACGTGGCATGGCTAAGCAACTAATACGGTCTAACCATCCCATGTTGATTATCGTTACTAATCAACTATATTGAACCAAACTAGGGAGACAGTAGATCATGGCATACGATGACAAGGTAGGGTATAGATCAATTTGGTATAATAGCTAAGCCCAATTTAATTTGAAACAACTATATACTTGAAATAATATGCAATAGGGTAAAACAATTAAAGCAATTTTACAAACATAGGTTCAACATGATCAAAGCACAACTTGCCTTGGAATAGGTCCTAATCTTGATCTGGAGCTTGCTCTTGAGTTGCTGGATCTTCCTCCGAAGCGTCGCACAATTCAACGTCTCACGCTGCATCAAGGAGAAAAGCAAATAAATACCAAAAAAGAGAGCAAATGAACTCCAAAAATCAATTAAAATTCACCATTAAATAGATCTCAATTTTACAAATTTTTAGAAATTTGAATCACTAAAATCCGAGTTAAGATGCAAAAGTTATAGCCTTTTGAAGTTTGAATAAATACTGAAATTACAGAAATTAGAAAATCGAATTAACCGAATTATTTTTAAACTGAAAAACGATTTATGACGTCAGCGTGACCTCATGATGACGTCAGCATTGCGAATTTCCCATCGGATTATTTTCCAATTGAAAACGCAATTATGACGCAAGCATGGCGTCGTGAAGATCTGGAACCAACGAGCGTGACGCGTGTCTCGGCAAGATAGACTCGGTCCACGGCGTGGCGCTGGACCACGGTGGACTTGGTCCATGGCGCCGACCTCAACGCCGGCTACGCTGGGCGGCGCCCGATTGGTTCACACACGCGGTTCGATCTGGCCCGATGAAGATGGATCGGATGGCCACCGGTTGCTTGCGACGTGGCAGCGCATCGACCGAAGGATCTAGATCTGACGGCCCGAAACTTCTGGACCTGGAGATGGAGGCGCGACGGTGGTGTTCTTACCGGACTTGAAGACGACGACTCCAACGACGGCGCAACGGTGCTCCCCGACGACCAAAAGCAGCAGCGCGAACGCCTCTCGGAGCGGGGTCTTCGGCTCTCGCTCTTTGAACGGCGGAGACGGCGAAACGGCGACGTTCTTGAGCAAAAACCGCAGCGACCACCTCCTTCAACTCCGGCGAGCTCCCATGCACAGACGACGGCGGCACAGGGCTTCGGGAGTTGCGGAAAACACGCGGCACGAGGTGGGGATTTCAGCGCCCACGTCGGTGCTTTAAATAGGCGCATGGGGAGGCGTGCGCAGCGCGGATTTCGGAGTTGGTTGCGTGGCGGCGGCGGACTCCGGCGGCGATACGAAGAGCGACACGGCCTCATCCGGAGCGTTCACGCGACGCTCAATCAACGGCCCTGAGGCTCGGCGACGCGGCGAAAGCACGGCCGTTGGATCTCGATCCAACGGTCGGCGGATTAGGGTTAGGGTTTGGCAGAAAGCGGCTGCGCGGTCGTTCTGGTCACGATTCGCGGGCCGGCCCGACACTGTTTATGGGTTTTTTAAAAGAATTTCTCATTTAAAATAATTACAGAAAATCATTTGATTTGTTTCAGGCAATAAAATAACCAGGAAAATTCCAAGAAAATTCTCAAAAATACTTTGAGATATTTTGAACTCAGATAAAATATATTTGGCAAAACTTTATTTTAACTTTGCACAAATTTAAATAGTTCTCAACAAAAGGCCAAAACACTTAATTTGCAATTAATTCCAATAAATCCAGAAAATTCCAAATAAATTCCAAAAAAATCATAAAATGTACAAATGACAATAAAATAATTATTTAGACAAATTTTGGGATGTTACATGCTTGAAACTGATCAAGATACTTATTATGCATTTTGCCACCGGCTATTTTGCTTGTTCTATGTACCAATCATGCAATCTAATGGAAGCCGTTGAAAGTTCTTGTAGTCCCTCTTCCGTTACTAAAGGCTCTCCTAGTTTGAATATCTGGGCCAACGGGGCATATTCATATTCATAATCTGCTTGGATTTCCCCTTGTCTCCCTTTCCACTTTTGGTTGTCTTCACGGGAGAGGAGTGGGCACAAAATGTTGTATCAGCCTACACTGATGCTCTGGGCGCGATAGCGAATTTGGTGGCCTGCTTCGGTGCAGTTGGTGGCTCCAATGGCGCTGGTAGCTATGCAGCAGGTGGATCATATTCTACATGTTGCTACGGTGCAGGAAGACGATCATCGATGAAGATGTCCCACTTGCGCCACTGGATGAATGTATCAATGGTATCCTATAGTGTCACGATCTCGTTGTTTGGGGGCATATCCAGCGGGATGGGCTTGAAAGATTCATGTACGTAGTCCACAGTGACCTTCGCGTAACCCAACGCTACCAGGTAACCCCTTCACTGGTTGGATACACGCGCCGCCATCCAGCCTGCAGGGGAAGAGAGCATCGGCATGCCTCACTTGGAGCTTGCACGGCTTGGCCTCCTACATAACAGTACACAATTAGCTAAGATGTCTAACATATTCTATGTACGGAGTATTCCAGACTTATGTATTACTGGATGTCATCGACAGCAAATTTGACGTTGTGTATGTCTGTCTCAGGGGGTGGACGCGCAGCTGCTCTGTCGGTTAGTGGGGCTGATCTGCGTCGGTGCTTCTGGCGCATACACGGTCTGTGTGAGTTTTTCCACAACCACCCTTAGGTTCCACCTTTCCTCAAGGTTTCTTAGCTTTTCATCAAATTGCGCTTTCAGCCCTACCTCAATATGTTCCTTAAGCTCTTCCTTAATGGAAGCTATTAGTCATTCCTCACGCTCGGCTTTAGCCCTTTTCCTACTCTGGTATGTGTCGAGTCATGTGGGAATCCCATTTTCCAGGGAGCAAAAACACCCAAGCCTCGCGTGCGACCTGGGTGCTCCTTGCTTCCCAAAGCCGTTGATAGTACATCTTTCTCCCTATCCGGCCAGAAAGAGGCTTGCGATTGTTCTGAACTCAACGTGACCTGCAAGAGCCCGACATGTCATGTCACTTATAATTATGAAGCAATTACAAACTACGTTGTTTGATATCTTACCAGGCATTGGGACACTTCCTCGTCTGCGGGGTTCCTGAAGGACACGGTGCCCGTAGACGTGGTGTTTGACCTTGCTCTAGGCCAGTTTCGGGGGTGTGGGTCTACGATCGGGGCAAATGGCATGGACGCCTCAGTTAGAAGTGCCTCCTCGTCCTCCCTCCTCCATTGCTTGCACTTACTCGCGTACCCAGCGGTGCCGAGTCTGTGGGGGGTGGTTGTTCTGGGCCTGGAGGTCCTTGTGGACTTCACTTTGACACACGAATTCTTCTGCCGTCTTCATCTCAACAAATTGTTGCCATACGGCTTCGTCAATAAAACCATACTTAGATAATAGAGTCATTTCCTTCTTGACATAATTTGTGACAAGCGTGCTCTTGAAGTTCTTCCATGATTTTCCCACCTCTAGCAATGCATATCGTCGCACTAAGCCCACGACATCATACAGGATCTCGAACGATACAAAAATTTCTGTCACTATATTATTGCGCTCCTCGTCGTTCAGTGACTTCTAGGATAGACAGGTGATGGGACCCCTTCCCATCTAACTATCCCGTACAAGCTCTAGAATGCGTTCACTGCCTTTGAAGGTTGGGCAGGGGTCCTGTCCTGCAGATTGACCGCCGTGATGATATATCAGCTCTAGAGCCTTTTAGTTACGCCTCTTGGACCGCGCCTTGGTTTTTCTATCTTCAGCTCATCAAATCCATTCGACAACGAGGATTGAAGGGACGTCATCTTCATTAGATATGACTCAATTGACAAAAAGGGAATAAAATAGTCAAAATTCAAGTTGTTCATTAGATATAATGCAATCCACTACTCATTGACCTACTCTGGTTAAAGGAAAAAGAACACGGAGTTCATGCAGTCATTTTAAGAGTTCAGATCAGAAAAAAGAAATGTTGGAGAGATTTGATTTCACAAATGTTCGATAAGAGTATACTGATTTGTAAACTTGTTCATAGACCTTGTTTTCTATGACAAATGTAAGGTAAACAATGCATTATTAATTATGTGAGTCCATGTTTGTCTTTTTCAGGGTGTAGAGCTTAATTATCCAAACATGACCGAGAGTTACAGGTCTGCATTGTATGTTCATTGATGAATCTTTGATTCTTGTTCTATGTTGTTTAATTTTGTCTAGATGCCTTTAATGATGATGCTTCATCTGTATCGCGGAGAGTTATTGCTAGTGACATCAAGGAGTCCGTTTGCATAGTTTCAGATACTGCCTTTGATGGTATAATATAAATAAAAATAATATTTTTGTGCTAGCTATTACTTTATGTGCATGTTTTGCTCTGCTCTATTGGTGCATATGCTTGGTTAACTGTGTTTCCACCTTATGCAACTACCTGTATGCACAATTGGAGGAATATGCCTATTCCTCCAAACCATTGATGAATCTCTATATGAATACTACTGCAAAATAGTTGGCTACTTTAATGCGTATCTCAAGTTCCGCAACATAAATTATGTTTCTTTTAGTGCTTGATTTGGTCCAGCTTTTTGTGTATTTTAAGCATTGTCTTGCTTTATGTTCTTTTTTACGTAGTTCTATTGTTTACTTTATCAACTATCTCTGTCAGTCTGGCTATGGATAACTAAGAATTCAATACTGTTAAATTATGAAGAACCAATCATTTAAACAATTATTGTCCCTCTTTGATAGCTACATTTCCCCACGTGTGTGAGTTTTGATTTCATGAAAGGGTAAAATACTATAATTATGTTTTAGCTAATCTTTCATACTCCCTCTATTGCAAAATGTAAGACGTGGTTCGATCCGGCACGATATGTCATCAAATTAAACTTTGATCGTTAAGTTTTTACAGTACTATAAATTTACAATTGTATGAATGTAATTAATATGCAATATTTCTATTAGTTCAGGTTTTTAGTTACTAAACCTATATACTATTGTAGATAAAAATTTACAAAGTTTGGCTTTCAAAACTCATGGATGCCTTATAAAATGAAATGAAGGGATTGTCATTTATGATTACATCACAGCTTGTCGGTTTTAGAGACAATTAATAAAGTTAAAGTAATTATGTGTTTCATCACAAGAAATATATTCCGCACAAGAAAATATTCCGCGTTTTCTTGGATGCGATTGGAGTCTATGAAAACTAAGGAGCTTGGAAAACTCCCAAATTAGAAGATCGTGTAGTACCCATACTCTGTACTCTACCAACCATGTACTTCAGCAGATTTTGTCTAAAAGAGATGTTTAAACCTCAACCCCCACGAATAGTGTCTATATAAAAATGTGTAGTTCTCGAATGTGCAACATCATGTAGTTCACATTTGACATGATTGTTTGCCTTGGGATTCATGCAACAGCGAACAAGTGGAAATGAAACGGCTGCTTCACCTAAATATGTTTTCACTCTAATTAAGACCTACAAGATATACAAATTTTCTCGATGGGCAGAAACAAATGGCCGAAATTCTATAAAATTCTTGGTGCTTACTAACTAAATGACCGATAAGTTTTCCATTTTATCAACACTTCTACTAAAATTTGTGTTTTTGTCTTTATCAAAGATGTAGAAACCCTCATCTATTGTATTTGCCAACGGTGATTCTAAAAATCGATGGTAAAATTTCTACTTAGTGACAAAATATATTCAACAGTGATTAACAACAAAAGTGATTACCTTGTACTCGCGGGGAGGATGGATTCGCCGGGGGCCGCCGTGGGGGAGGGGTCACCGAGGGGGAGGAGGAGGTCCCCGAGGGGCAGGCCTCCTCAGAGGAGGGGGTCACCGGAGGGAGGAGGCTGCCGCAGGAGAGTAGTTGGAGGTCGCCACTAGGGAGGAGGAGGAGGTCGCTGAGGGGGAGGTCGCCGCGTGGGAGGAGGAGGTCGCATGTGTTTGGGAGAGACGCAGCGTGCGGGAGGCTAGGGTTTGAAGAGATGATACGCACGGTTATATTTATAGTGATGCTGTGATGTAGCCTACATCACATAGAACCGTCTGTGACGACACATCATAGATGGTTCTAGAATAGAATTGTGTGTGATGTCTTTCATCACCGACTTAAAATATATCATTCTGGATCACACTGACAATTTGCTTTTAATATTTTCAATAGAATTTCAACTTGATTTTATGCCAAAATCATAAAGGTTAGTATGTTAGCAATTGATCACAATCAATATATAGATATGCACTGTAGGTTTTGCAAAGTTCATCACAATCATCCACTTGCTTATAAATTCAGCATTTTACACATGACAAATAAACATGACGACACCTCCTCATAACTCCACTTGCTTATTCTTTTATATAAAAATTAACCCTTCATGATAATCGACGCGTGTGTAGCTAGATTTCTCAGGTTGTCTTCTTGGACCGTGATGGTGTTTCCGATAGAAGGCAACCCAACAAATTGATTGTACACTTCCTCATCTACTACATTCTCAATTTCGACAATCCTCTTTTTTCCTTAAAGAACTACGTGGCGCTGCTTGTTGGATGGGTCGGGTACGTAGAAGACTTGAACAATTTGGTTAGCGAGTATGAACGGTTCATCTTGATATCCAACACATTCGAGGTCCACAGTGATAACACAGTACTTGTCAACCCTCACCTGCTAGAGGTGAACCCAATGGCACCAAAATAAGGGGATCTTGAATAGTATGTAGTCAAGCTCCCAAATCTCCTCTATGAACCCATAAAAGAGCTCCTCGTTGACCCAGCGGTATTGAATGCATCAATGCGGACACTGTTATTCTGATTGTGCTCTTCATATCCTGATCTTTAGTGTAAAATGTGTACCCATTTAAGTTCTATCCTTTCCATGTGACAACTGTAAATGTTGGCCCTTTTGCCAACCAGGTCAGCTTATCATGACACCTGACGAGCTCCCAATGATGGGTCGCTCTTTCAACCATTTGTTGGACTGAAGGTTGTGTTTTCCCCTGATCCAAGACTCGTACTGCGCCGTGTGCTTGTGCTCTTCGATATACAGGGACACTACAGCCATGTGTTGCAAAATCGTGAAGTGGGCTTCAGCGTAGGCAACCGGATCAGGCGTCATTGCTTTCCTTTCGATGGCCCCGATACCCTCGAGCCTCCCTTCATGGCGAGATCGAGGCACACCTATCGGTTTGACCTGAGCCATATAATCGATGCAGAACTTGACGACCTCTTCGTTTGTATAACCTTCGACAATGCTACCCTCTAGCCGAGATCGGTTCTGTACGTAGGACTTGAGAATTCCCATGTATCTCTAAAATGGGTACATCCAACATAGGAACACGGGTTCACACACCTTTGTCTCCCTCACAAGGTAAACAATGAGATGGACCATGATATCGAAAAAGGCTGAGGGAAATATATCTCAACATTACGCAGAGTCATGACCACCTCGCCCTGTAGAGCATCTAGTCCTTGGGATCGATGACCTTTAGAGCAATTGTGTTAAAGAAATAACACAGTCTCATGATTGTCTCTTGGACCTTGGTCGACAAGATACTCTAATTGTGACAGGGAGCATTTGTGTCATCAGCACATGGCTATCATGAGACTTCATGCCAATTAATTTTAAATCCTGCATCGAAACAAGTGTCTTCATGTTGGAGGAGTAACCGGACGAAACTTGCATACCATGCAAGCACTGGCATAGTTCAGTTCTCTCGGTCTTGAACAGAGTGTAAAAAGCATGTTCATGTACTTAGGCCTTTATCGGTCTCTTTCGGTGCTAACTTAGGTCTGATGCCCATATCAGCCAAGTCAAGCCGTGCGTTGATACCGTCCTTTGTTTTTCCCTTAATGTTCAATAAGAGACTAATCAAGCTATCACAAACATTCTTCTCTACGTACATGATGTAAATGCAGTGGTGAACTTCTTGGTGCTCTCAATAAGATAGGTCCTAAAATATTGATCTCTTCTTCCATATGCTCCTCTCACGGGTCCTCAATTTACGTCTCTTTTCAAGCGCAACATCCAAATACTTAACCATATCATAAACAGATCTCCCGCTTAAAGGCCTTAGAGCTAAATCGTCCTCGTTCCTTCCGTCAAATTGTTTCTTAACCTTGCGGTATAGGTGATTCCTCCGAAGGAATCTACAGTGACACATGTACATGGTTTTGCTCTAGTGATTCAACCACACACTCTCGGTATCATCTAAGCAGTGAGTACATGCTTTTGCTCCTTTTGTACTATAGCCTAACAGGTTAGCAAGGACAGGATAATTATTTATGGTGCAGAACAACAAGTAGTGTAAATTGAATTTCTCTTGTTTGTATGCATCCCACAATTGTACCCCATGAACCCATAGTATTTTTAGATCTTCCACCAATGGTGCTAGGTACACATCAACGTCATTCCCCAGTTGCCTTAGCCCTTGGATAAGTATGGACAATAAAATGTACTTCCCCAGTTGTCGGTTGCTCATGTTACCGAAAGGATTCATTCCATCTGTACTCAATCCAAACCTTATATTCCTCGATTCCGCACCAAATTTTATAAACCTCCTATCAATGTTTCTCCACTGGGAAGAATTAGACGGGTGTCTTAGCATTCCATCATTCTTACGCTCCTTCGAGTGCCAACGCAGCAGTTTTGCCTCCCATGGGTTGGCAAATAAACGTTTGAAACAGGGAATTATAGGAAGATACCACGCCACCTTAGCAGGATGTCCTTTCTTAACCTCGATGCCTTCGCCATCGTCATCTAGTTGATTCTTACGCTTGTATCAGGATGCGTTGCACACCCGACATGCATGCAAGTTTGTGTTCTCTTTACGGTAGAGGATACAGTCATTCGGACAAGCATGTATTCTTTCTACTTCCATTCGCAAGGGATAAAGAATTTTCTTGGCTTTGTAGGTGGTTGTCGGCAACTCGTTTCCCTTCAGAAGCATGTTCACTAATAGACCTAACAACGTCGTGAAACTCTTGTTGGACCAACTGTTCTTGCCTTCAATTTTAGCAGTTCAAGCATGGACGACAACCTTATGTATTCAGACTTGCAGCCCGAAAACAAAGGTTTCTTTGAGTCATCCATCAAGCACTGTAATTTACCATGCCCTCTCGCTCTCATCATGGTTCCCATCTGCATCGCGCAACATCTGATGTAGATTATCATCGTGCAATATGTCCTCATCGGAAGCACAATCGATATCATCTGGCATATCATTGACTTCGTCAGCGATGTCAGTATTGCATGCTTCCTTTAGAATCTGCTCTTAACCTGACTGATTCAACATGTATACCCCCTTTTGAAACCCCTTAGAATCAAGTGTGTTTCGATCTGCACTGAGTTTCCAAACATCCTTAGATTCTCACAGTCAATACATAGACAAGTCATAAATTACACCCACTTATTCAATATATCCTCCTCTGCAGCTCTTTTGAAAGTAGAGACGCCATTAATGTAGTCAGCACTCGCACGGTTCGTAGCGTACATCCAGCTTCGATCCATCTACGCTACGCATATAACAATATTAGTGTTAAACATTAGAATACAGTAGAAGTGCACATGTGTACATTCTTAAATTGGAGCACAAATTAACTACCTAAACCATACCCTAAATCATAGTCATGCCAGGCTTGTTTGGTATGCTTCAAATGGATACCAATACTTGTCTTACCAAATTTTAGTAGCGTTGGTCAAATTTGGCAAGTATTTGGTTCGCTACCAAATTTTCGTAAGATTCCCTTCTCTCTTGGTGCCAATCTTTGGCCAAAACATTGGTAGCCATTTTGGTGACAAAATTTCGTAATGCCAAATATTGTAAGGTTTAGTAAGGCATATTTATCATCAAACCAAACAGACCCACCAAGCTAGCTATACCTAAACCAAGCGTCTTCAATTCTCCCATTACCAAGCTAGCTATATCTTGATTATAATGCAATTATAACCAATTACTACCTTAGATCACAAAGAACAACTAGATCTAAACCCCTCATCAATTCTATGTTTACCAAGCTAGATCTTGAATATAATACAATTAAAACCAATTACTAACCTTAGATCACTGAGAACTAATGGATCTATAATCACCCTTCCAAATCAATGGTCTCCTTTCACCAGATCGCCTCACAGCCGTAGCCACCTCAAAAGTTCTCCCGAAACCCTAAAAACACTA
The DNA here is from genome assembly GCA_036346275.1 of Otatea glauca. Lineage (NCBI taxonomy): Eukaryota > Viridiplantae > Streptophyta > Magnoliopsida > Poales > Poaceae > Otatea > Otatea glauca. The sequence continues at coordinate 31,733,221 of CM070726.1, read as the reverse complement.
AGTGCGTCGGGCTCTGTATTACATATATATTCCTAGGTAACATAACAGATGATTTTATCTAAAAACCGTCAGTGATGAGGTTCACCTCACAAACGGTTTTTTTTCTAAAACTATCTGTGATGTCACCTAGGTCATCACTGACGTTTTTGTCCTAAAACCGTCGGTGATATTAAGTACATATCATGGATGGTTTTATCTAAAAGCTGTCAATGATGAGGAGTAAAATATAACCCTTTCTATAGTAGTTGTCATATTTAGCTTTATTATTAGAGCACTTGCATTTACCTTGAACGCAAACTGAAACTTGTATCCTTTTGGCGAAATTATCACCACTCCGACACCATCACCTTCTCGGCATACCGATCCATCAAAAAACAATTTCCAAGGGGCAACAGATACTAGATCGGTGTTCATATCAGTTTCGTGACATGTTATAAAATCGACAATTGCCTGACCCTTTATGGCCTTAGCTGATTCGTATGTTAAGTCGAACTCAATGAGCATATATGCCCATTTGCCAAGTCGAACACATAAAATTGGAGCTGATAGCACGTATTTTATAACATCAGTTTTACAAACAACTTTCCAAGCTGATGCTATATAATGCTTTAATTTGTGCAAGAAAATTATAATAACAAGCAAAGTTTTTCTACAAAAGGATACCTGGTTTCTGCATCAATTAACCATCGACTTAGGTAGAAAATATTCGCACTTTGCCATCAATCTCCTGCGCCAAAACAGCTCCTATTGTCGCCTCTTTAGCCGATATATATAATTTAAATGGGACACCTTTCGTAGGTGCGGCCAAAATTGGAGGCTTGGACAAATATTCCTTAATGCTTTCAAAAGCCTTCTGATGATCGGCTCCCCAAACAAACTCTTGATTTTCATTCAATTTTAGTAATGGGGTAAACAAATCAATATAGCCAGACATATTTGAAATGAAACGCCGTAAATAATTAATCTGGGCGATTAACTTCTGTAGATCCTTTTTGCAGGCTGGTGGTTTGGTATTGGCTATACCTTTGACCATTTGTTGATTGACTTCAATTGCTTTGTATGGATTCATCTGTTAGTGTTATGCCCTTGAGGCAATCATTTAGATGATTGTAACATGACTATGTTTATGAATAATAATATGATTATTGGTTCAATGAATGTATATCATTGTATTGGTCAACAAGTATGTGACTTGCTTATGAAGCTCTTTACTTATTGATATAATTCGATAAATATCTCTGATCGGATATCATCATATAGGACAACGATGAATAGATCAGCACATGCAGTGATCGATGATCATGCTTCATAGATCATGGGATATGGAGATATCATCTATACATTGTGGACGCATGTTGAAGAACATGGGTTAGATAGACCCGCCATGGGACACTGCGAGAATGTTACATTCTTATGTGTCATCAGTGTATCTCATACATAGTAGATGTATGATCCTTAGACCTGAGATTGCCATATTCCCTACATGTGTAATAGTTTTCCTTGGGGCTATCAAACACTACTTCCTAACCGGATAGTTATAAAGGTAGCTTTCATGTTTACTATGAAACGTGCAAAGGGAAGTGAGCAGTTAAGATGGAATTTGCCACTCCAATGAAACGGAGATATATGACAAGGCCACTCGTGTGATATGATTAAGGAAGTGCATGGCCATGTCGTGATTGAGGAGTCAATCACAACTTATTAATATATCACGGATATGATATATGGATTGAATCATCAAAGGATGACATGCTTCTCGCATTGAGTTCAATCTTCATATACTTGGCAAAGGGATTATTACATGAGTACTTTTGATAGGTTCTGTCCGATTTGATCGTAGTATGTTTGGGAGTTGGCATGCTTTGCAAGGAGCCGCTACCAACTATTGGATTGAAAAGGAGTTTTCCGAATCCATGTCCAAACATACGTTAACCTGCAGGGTCACACACTTAATTGGCTGGGACGCATTAATTTGGATTGGATCCGTAATTAATAGACCTCGTGGGCTTAGCACACTAATGGGCCCTGGTTTAGGGTTTCATCTTGTGGCTATATAAGGAGTGGAGGAGGGTGGGCGCAGGGTGTGCTTTCCACCGTTTAGAAGTGTTTCACTGGAAACCCTAGCCTCCTCTTCTCGCTGTCCCTGCCGAGCGACCAGGTGCTTGCACACCGACGCACAGTATTCCATCCCTGGAGTGTGGACTTCTGCGGTGACGCTGCTGCGACTGTGGCGTGGGAGGACGATCCACGGCGAGGCGAGGACGATCCACTACATCGACACGCGAAGGATTCCGCAACTGCGCGTCTAGTGGTAATCTAATCTATGATCCCCTTCTTGCGAGTAGCTTTCTGGTTATGCGGTAGATTTTTTTTTGTGCTAGCGTAGCATACCGCGTTTCTCTTCATCATCTTCAAGCCATGTGCCTTTGTCTTCTTCAACACTATTTCCAAATCGGCTAGATGCTGGAAATCTTCCTTGGATTTCACAACAACATCATCGATATAAATTTCCATGATATGGTCGATTAAATCATGAAATATTAAATTCATGATACGCTGATATGTTGCACAACATTTTTCAAGCCGAATGTCATCAGGGCACCTGAAAGCTCTCTTAGGGATATCGACTTCTGCCATGAATATTTGGTTATATCCGCTATTACCGTCAAGAAAACTATTAATCTTGTTCCCCGATGCAGCATTAATAAGCATATCGACTATATGCATCGGATAGGTGTCTTTAGGTGTGACTTTATTCAAATCTCTAAAATCAACACACACCTTGAGTTTACCATTTTTCTTCATAAAAAGAACAATATTGGAAATCCACTCAGCATAACGGTAATGCCTGATAAACTTAGCTTCCAATAATCGCTCATTATCCTCTTTTATTATATTATACATGGCCAGATTAAATCATCTAGGATATTTTTTAAATGGCCCATAACCCAATTTTATTGGTAGCCAATGTTGAACTAGCTGTTGGCTCAAACCAGGCTTCTCATGATATTCCCAAGCAAAATAATATTTATAATTCTCAAAATCTTGACCAACTTTCTTTTATAATCTATTTCTAATTTTGAACTAATAAAAGTTGGTCTTTTTTATCACCATCACCTACGTCGACTTTATCCACTAAATCAGTCAACGTGAAACCTTAGCATAATTTCTTAAGTCCTTGAAAATCTTCAATGGCCCCATAGCTATCTGTTTTCTAGTGATAGCTTCGTATTTTATCTTGTATAATCTTTACTGGCGATTTGGACTCCATCAGCTTAAAATTTCGCCTGTCTGATCAAGTTGCTCGGTCTTGCGTTGATCGGAATGAGCCTATTTTTGTTGGTGCAAATAAAATCACAATCATCTAGGGCTTTACCCGATATGCACTCAGTATCATCATGTTGCTAATTTGTGTCTGAACTGGCCATTGTTATATGAGCCGATGTATCAGCATGAATCACTTTGATCTTATCCCTGTTCCATTAAGCGAGCGTCTGATGCATGGTCGACGGGAGGCAGCTGTTAGCTTGAATCCAATCTCGCCCTGACATAACACTGTAATTCCCTTTAGCATCAACCACAAAAAGGCAGTCAATAATGTTTTACTACCGACTATTAGCTCTATCACCATGACCCCTTTTGCTTCAGTGGGATCTCCTGTTAAAATAATTTAAAATCATGTTAGTTTTAATAAGATATTCATCAGACTTACCAAACTTTTTGCATGTGGTGTAGAACATCATATTGATAGTCGCTACACCATCGGCCAACATTCTTGATATTGGCTTGCCATTAATATGATCTTTCAAATATAATGGCTTCAGATGCCAATGATCATCTTGAGGTTTCTCAAAAACTGCATCTTGGGCCCTAAGCATAACTAAGCAAAAGCATCTTTAGCCGATGTAGTACTTATTTTGAACTCGACCGGCAAAGTGAATACCATATTGATGTCCATCTGAGGCGGAGAGTCATCTCGAATCACGAACGAATCCAAATCGTCGACTGAGTCAAATTCATCCTTGACCGATTCCTTTTTCCTCCACTCCTTAGCGATTTTCATTGGCCAGAACTCACTAAAGGTTTCATCCCTCTGTTTTTCATTCTCAATCTTTAGCCGGTCGTCGTTGCTAGTCACCTTGACGTGGGTAATGTTCCATGGGACAAGTGTATGGTGACGGCAAAGCTGACCCCTCTCCCAACAGAACTGCAAAAAGGGCACGTTTGGTGAGGTTTTTCAATATTGTGGGGCTTTTGTGGTGGCGATGCTCTTTTAGCCTTGTACCACTTGCCGATTTGTAAGTCTCTCTTTGGCTTGATGGTCCTCGGATTCTTCCCTTCATGATCATTTTCTATTTCAAGTGAGCCGACAGTGATTTTCAGGGTCTCCCTGCCAATAGAGCTTGATTGAACGTCAACATGATGTGCAACTCTTGACCCCATGTCTTATATCGGCTCTTTTTCCTTTCTAGAACATTGGACCAGGTTGATCGGAAGGGATTAGCATCCAACTGCATTGTCGGCTCTTCTGTGAATTTGAGTTGGCCATCTTCTATAGCCGATTGTATCTGCTATCGAAAAATATTGCAATCGTTAGAGTTATGAGAAAAAAATGATACCACTAGCAATACCTTCGCTTCATAATTTCTTCAGCCGATGGTATAGTGTGTCCTTTGGGCAACCGTATTATTTTTTTCTTGAAGTAAAATAATCAAAAATACGGTCACATTTTGAGACATCAAAAGCATATTTTATTTCCGATATATTTTTAGTTGGCTTTAGCCACAAACAGACTAGGGCCCTGTTTGTTTCGGCTTTTTTACTGGCTTAAAAGCAGAAAAGCCAAAACAAACGACTCACTTTTAAGCCAGGTTTTAAAAAAATCAAAAGCCTCCATATAACTATAAGCCAAAAGCCAGGTGAGAGGTGTTTTTTTGGGCTTTTTTGGGATGAAATAACCCTTTGCCACTGAAAGTCTCCAAAATTACCCACCAAATGCCATCATACATAAACTCAAGAATCCTTCTCCCATCTCCTCATTTCTCCTCGTCTTCTCTCGCTCCCCTGTGTGACATGCTTCTCCCTCCGCCGTTTCGGTCTCTGTCGTCCCCGACCTCCTCCCTTATCCAATGTCCCCAGCCTCCTTCCTCCTCCACCGACCCGGATATGGCGCGGCGTGGGTTGAGGCGGCCGAACCCGAGCTTGGAGCAGTGGGAGGCTATAGGGTCCGGGAGTGGCGCAGGTGGAGCTGAACTGATCCGGCCGTAGCACGGCGGGAGGCGATCAGATCTGGTGTGGCGTGGGTGGAGGCGGGTGGACCCGAGGGTGGAACAACGAGAGGCAGGTGGAGGCGGCCCGACCTGACGTGGCAAGAGGCGATCGGATCCACCTCATCGAGCCCCTCAGTATATGTTTTAATTTAGTTTGATGAGAGTTCAGAATTGTTATGCTATTTTCAGTCTAAGAAGAGTTCAAAATTGCCATGTAGTAAAAGTTTCAAGTTGATAAATAATTATGCTCAGAATGAAGTTTGATCTCAAGATTAATCTATGTTTTTCAATACGACATTCGGTGAAAAAAGTATGAAACATTTGTATTAGATAAATCAGTACATAAGAAAAGTCCTTACAACCTTAAAAGTTATTTCAAACTTTCTAGCAATAAGCTACACCATCCAACCCATCAAAAAGCCAGGATGCCAAACAGCATGTCTTGGCTTAAAAGCTCGTTAAGCCAAAAGCTAGCTTTAAGTCAAAAGCCAAAAAGCCTAAGCTGAAACAAACAGGGCCTAAAGACTTCTTAGACCCTTTAACCCATTTGGCTATATTTATTTCAGCCTCGTCGTCTTTCGATGAATCACTCGAACCATATTCGACGAGGTTAACTTTGACTTTATCTTTATCCTTATTATTATTATTGTTATTATTGTTGAACTTATCCCTAAAACCTCTGTTATTGGTAAAACGGCTTTCTGGAGCCGATATCCATTCACCAAATGACTAAAATAGGTGAACTCTTATGTGTCGAATTTTTCCTTCAACTGAGGTACTAACCTATAGAAGGCTAAATCAGCTAATTGATTATCGGGCAAGGTGACACTAAAACACTGATTTCTAATTTCCATGAATCTCTTAATGTATTCTATGATGGATTCACCAAACTTTTGCTTGACAGAACATAAATAAGAAATTCTAAGCTCCAAACTTCTAGAGAAAAAGTACTCATGGAATCAGCTCTCCAAATCGGTCCAAATGTTCACTGAATTTGGGAGCAAAGATTTGAACCATGTAAAAGCAGCCCCTGATAATGACAGTGGAAACAATTTTATCCTTAGGCCATCGGAGTGGGCTGCCTCACCGCATTGTGCGATGAATCGTCCGATATGCTCTAAGGTGGTGGTCGAATCGTCTCCTGAGAACTTTGCAAAATTAGGGACCTTGAAATTATTAGGGTATGAAATCCTATCAGTATAATCGGGATACGACTTTCAATAGCCAGTTATCCTCCCCTTCGACTGTATGCCAAATTGATCTTGTAGCAGACAGCAATCTGATCTTCCCAATTTGCTTTGTTGGCCGATAATGTGTTTGGAGCTTGCCAATTGCATCATAACTGGTATTATGTCCCCGAGCACAGGCTCGAGTTGATAGATTTCTTGAGTCGATGGAAGCTGATGAGGCTATTCGTAGCCCACGTTCGGCCTCCTATCCATCAGCTCTGGTAATGGAACAAAGGGCTCCGAGTGGTTCATGACCCTGTGCGGGGCCGGATTCCTTTATGGAATCGGCTCGGTGTACTGTGGGCGCATAGGGGTTTCAACCGGCTGTGGAACCGATTGTGGGTATGTGTAAAACGGAGCCGATGCTGGTAAGCTGGTTGATGCATCCAACTTAGCGGCATCGGTGTATGCTTGATATTGCACAATCCCACTTGCATGAGGATCTCGTGGCAATATTATGGTCGGTTGGGTTGGCATCATGGTAGGAACTGGAGCCGATGGCTTAGGATCGGCTACTAGACCAGAACTCTGTGTGCTTGCCGGTACCGAATAGATTGGGTAATTCGGCAGAGCTTGCATCGGATCGAGCAGAATTCCTGCAGATGCCAGCTCTTGAGCAATGGTTTAAACACTATTGGCTATCATCGGCTTAAGAGTTGCTACCAATACCGATGATTGGTTAATCAAAATATGGTGCACAGATTGATTAATCATAGCAGATAATTCAGCTTGTGTAGGCATGTATCAGCTTACTGATGCATCGACGGCCTGTGTATCGCCAAAGGGGTTAATCGTCGGCAACGCTGTTTTTTGCGTAACACCACATCGAGTTTTTTTTATAGCAATTTAGCATCATCTACTCGAGTGCGGCCTTCCAATCTTCGATTTTCTTGTGTTGCTCTGCCGTCAAATCATCCATTGTTGGAACGATTATGGCATCGGTGTTGATGTGAGACGGCGAAATTGATTTTCCTGAAGATATCGTGTCCCATCAGGCGTGCTAAAAGTGTGTTGGCGCCGAAAAATATGACAGAGGATTAATCAGCTCAAATACATGCAAACACCTGGTTTAATTCTGGTTCGGGGCGTGCCAGCCGATTTGATCCTGCAATCGGCAAGATGGATTGAAATAATGATTAAAGTCGATTTGATGTGACAATCGGCAAGAGATCTAAATAGCTACTCGAGCCGATTAAATCGTAAATGATGATAAATCTAAACAGCTTTTTAAGGCTAATTATGCGATTTGATAAAGGTAGATTTTCCTGAAAAAAGCGATGTGCAACAAGATCGAAGAAAAGCAAACCTGTGTAGAATGGCGTAGTCGAAGATGATCAATAATCGACGATGTGCAACTTTATTGATCATAAACGAATTACAAAGATTCTAAATAACAAATGCTATTCCTAGTTGATGGGAAAGTAAATAAAAGTAGGTGCGAGTTGTTTGATTGATTGTTGTATATTCTTCAACTCGCCTCGGGTTGTCTTTTATAGTGCATAAGCCTATCGTATCCATCCCCAATGCGTTGCAAATCATGATCTGTATTGGCCTCTACACCAAAAATTCCATCTTTGAATCAATATCAGTCATAATTCTAACTTCAACTTAACTTTTCCCTTTTTCGAACCGATATGGACTAGAAATATCCAATCGGTTATACCTTGCTAAATTTTGATGCTAACACTGAGAAAAGAGTAGCAAGTAGATCCAGCCAAATATAAGGTGGCACACTCGTCAGCCAACGTGCCTAAGGGGATGCCATGTAGAACAGCTTTTCCGTTCACAGTTTACTCGTCGCTCGATCGTGTCAACCACGTAGGACGAACACGCCATGCACAACGGGTGAAGAATATGCTGTCACGAGGAGCTTTGCTACTGTAACAAAGTACGTACCACAGGAGATCGGGCGTACATACGTGTCGTGTGTCGTACGTTGCCGGCTGTCGTATCACTCCGTCGATATTCTGATTCGGTTTTGAGAGCAGAGAGAGCTAGTCAGATAGCGTTAGAAAAAGCGCCGGAAGAGACCGTTTTCAAGACATGGGAAGAGAAGGGCTGTATTGGGTTTGACATGTGTCGATCTTTGATGTAGACTTTGTCAGTCCAAGACACACTATCATAGACAAAAAAAAAATCCGTCCAAGCAAAAATTAGAAAATCTGGATCTAAGAAAAAAATAAAGAAAACTACGATTACTCGTGGACTACGATGGATCACAACTAGTATAGAGGATTTTTATGTGCATGACCCTCACTACGCCGATCAGTGTTTACTACAGAGGTCACTAAAAATGGTCGACGGTTTTAGAATGAGTACCAGAGACAGAGGCTTCATGACCAGTGCTGTGCTAGCCTTGTCACGCCCTCGTGATGCGTCCGTCGCTGATCCCAACTACTCCCTCTGTCTAAGTTTCCGATGCATATTTTTTTAATAGTTTTGTTTATAAATATATGACATATTTCATGTCTAACGCAAATTATTGTGATGTTTTTTTATACCCTAATAGATATACAGATTACTTTATATTCTCTATATGCAACGTATTGAATATATTGCTTAGAGATAATAATTAAATATAGTCTAATTATAATATTTCTTTAATCTATATAAAAAAATTATGTGCTATAGACTTGAGAGAAGCAAGTATGCGGTAAGAGTATCGACAAAGCGAGAGGAGGCGCCGACATTGGAGCTAGTACTGTGCAGCTCCTGGTCGTGGATAGGGTTCCAACGCCCGGTTGTTGTCTGTGTTCTCCACCGCAGAGGAGCATGATTTTGCCTCTGCGCTCCCTGTAACAACAAGCTTGAAAAGTGAAAACCCTAATCAGGCCCGTGCCTGGGGCGGGGCGGCCGCCCCGGGCCCCCAATTCCTAGGGCCCCACCCAATGGCGTATCAGCCCAGCTACGTATACCGGTATACGAGGCGTCGATCGATCATCGATGCAATAGAAAACGAAACGACGGCTGCGAGCCTGTGACGCACACGCACGCGCCATCTCCCGATCGATCAGGCGACAGGCGGCGACGCCCAGCACTCTCACCTCTTAGCTCTCTCCGACTCTCCGCTCGGCCGCTCCACGGCGGGCCGGCTGCCGCCTGTCGCCTGCCGGCCTGGTTTCCAGGCAGCAAGCAGAGGCAGGTGCCAGGCTGCAGACGCCAATCACGGGTTCAACCGTCAGGCCCTAGGTACTAGTTTAAATGTTTAATTAATCTACTAGTTTATTTATCCTTTTTTAATTCTTCTAGTAACATGCATGCTTAACAACTTATGCGATTATTATTTTTACTGATTCCTTGTAGATTGTTGTCGACATCATGCCGCCTAGGAAATATGCATATGGTAGCCAAAAAAGAAAAAAAAGGAAAGACACAGAGGATTTTGTACTATCACAGAAAGGAGCCATGAATAAATTTCTTAAGACGGATACGGGAAATTCAAGAAACGAAAATGAATTGGCAATAGTGCTTGTGGAGCCGGTGGAGGAACAAATTGGTGGGAATTCAGAAGAACAAATTGGTGGGAATTCAGAAGAATGAGGCCCTACAGAACATAATGTAAGTGATCATGAGAACATATTTCATTCAACTGCTACAGATTCAGCTAGTGTTGATGAACCACCAGTAGTGACTATAGATATATATGATCCAAGAAATTGGAATAATCTTGACAACAAAGTAAGAGATACATTAGTCGAGAAGGGACCAATAAGAGAAGAAAATCTTGTGTTTCCTACGGATAGCAACACTAGGCATTTTGCTTATTCTCATTATTATAGAAAATTGAGTAATGGTGAGGTACATGACAGAAAATGGTCAGTTTACTCAAAACATGTTGACAGAGTGTTTTGCCTCTGTTGTAAGATTTTCAAATCTGATAGTTGCACAAGTTCATTAGCACATGATGGATATAGAGATTGGAGACATATTAGTGAGAGGCTAAAAGAACATGAAAATAGTGCTGAGCATATTACTAGCATGAACAGTTGGAATGAACTGAGAGCTAGACTAAGAAAACAAGAAACCATCGATAAAGTTTTGCAGCAGCAAATCACAAAGGAGAAAGAATGCTTGAGACAAGTTTTATTCAGAATAGTTGCCATTGTGAAATTTCTTGGTAAATGCAATTTAGCTTTTAGAGGTTCCAGTAATCAGCTTTATAATGAACAGAATGACAATTTCTTAGCTTGTGTTCAGATGATTGCAGAATTTGACTTGGTAATGCAAGATCATCTTAGGCGAATAGAAAGCAAGGATATCCATTACCATTATCTCAGTAATAAAATTCAGAATGAGTTTATTTCTCTTTTGGCTTCTGATATTATCAGCACTGTAATAAAGATTATTAAAGAGGCCAAATACTTCTCTGTTATTCTTGATTGTACTCCAGATGTGAGCCATGAAGAACAAATGTCTTTGATAGTTCGATGTGTCAATATATCTTGCAACCAAATTAAGATTGAGGAGTACTTTTTAGGTTTCTCAAAGGTGGATGACACATCTGGTTTGGGACTTTTCAATGTATTGATTGATTCACTGGAGTCCTTTGATCTTAATATTGGTGATATAAGGGGTCAAGGTTATGACAACGGTTCTAATATGAAAGGAAAGCACCAGGGAGTACAAAAAAGATTGTTTGATAAGAATCCAAGAGCTTTTTATATGCCATGTGTTTGTCACAGTCTTAATCTTACTCTTTGTGATATGGCAAAATCTTGTAGCAAAGCTATTTCATTTTTTGGAATTGTGCAACGAATATATACATTATTTTCGGGTTCTACGAAAAGATGGAAAGTTTTACTTGATCATGTGCCAAGTTTAACTGTGAAATCATTATGCAATACTAGTTGGGAGAGTCGTATCAAAAGTGTGGCGGCAATTAGATATCAAGCTCCTCATATAAGGGTAGCTTTGTTTGAGTTACATCAAGCTTCTGATACTGATCCCATGGCAAAGAGTGATGCAAAGAATTTGTATGACTTGCTTGGTACCTTTGAGTTCATACTTGGTATGGTTATTTGGCATGACATTTTATTTGCTGTAAATGTTGTGAGCAAGAAGTTGCAATCACCATCCATGTGCATTCATTCTACCTTGGAGCAAATAGATGGTATAATGAGTTACTTTGACAAGTACAGAAATGAAGGGTTTGCTTCTAGTATGACCATTGCCAAGGATATTGCTTCTGATATGGATGTAGAGGCATCATTTCCAGTAAAGCGTCGCTCTCTTAGAAAAAAATATTTTGATGAAAATGATTGCAGTAGTGAAGCAAATCTACAAGGTGAGAAAGATTTTGAAGTTAATTAATTTTTGGTTATGCTTGATATGGCAAACAGTTCATTGAAAAATAGATTTGAGGAACTCCAAGTATTCAATGGTATATTTGGGCCTCTTCTGAACTCAACATCATTGAAATCATTGGATCATATTGAACTTGAGGATTATTGTACTAAGTTGGCAAAAACTTTCTCTGTTGATGATTCATTTGATTTTGAGGAAAATAATCTGATATCAGAGCTAAGAATATAGCAAATAACCTTGCCAGATAGATCAATGTCTGCTATGAAAAATTTTGAGTTTGTCAGGGAAGTGGATTGCTATCCTAATATATTTGTTGCTTATCGGATATTATTTACTATACCAGTAACTGTGGCATCAGCTGAAAAGATTTTCTCGAAGCTGAAATTATTGAAGAATTATTTGAGGTCTACAATGTCTCAAGAAAGGTTAAACGGTCTAGCAACTTTATGTATTGAGAAGAAATTGTAGATGATATTAATGTTGAAGCCATCATTGATGATTTTGCATCTAGAAATGTTAGAAGATATTTTTAAAGGCGATCTCTACAAAATATTTGAGGTAAATAATCTTAATTTTATACATTTTTTTGTCGTTCATCATTTTTTTACAATATATTAAATCATTTCAGTTGATATATAATATTACAAAAAATTAGTACTTATGTTATAGGATCTCCGTTTATAATCCCGTCTCCTGAAAACTCGGGAACGGCCCTGACCCTAATCGTCTCTCGGTCTAAAAGATCCTTGAAAGAATTCGAAAATAAGAGTTTGAAAACATAAAGCAAAATACGTCGTGGTAGTATTTTGGGTGGGGCCCGCACCAATGTGGGCGGAGAGATGGTTCGGATAAGGCTGGCAGTCGCCCTCGTCGCGTGGGGCCCACACGCGGTCGTGGACTCGCCGACCGAGGCGGCCGTGGAACGCGGCGACTCGCAGCCCCGCTCCCGCATGGGCCCCACACAGCGGTGCCTCTCTCCGCCCGCTTCCCCGCATCCTAGCCGCCCAGACCACGTCCGCGGGATCATCGGACGGCCGCGCGGGCGTCGGGACCCACGCCGCGGAAGTAGAGAGAGAGAGAGAGAGAGAGAGAGAGAGCCAATGGCTCCGGTTCGCGCGTCACCACGTGGGGACCAGCCCAGGTCAGGAGCGGCGCCGGGTAGGACCGAGCTGAGATGGCTAGACGCGGCCTATACACCGAGATGGAAGATTTAGCGAAAGTGACCCTCTAGTTCTGGCAATTTGTTACGTCGACCCCCGGTTCTTAAGGTCTACCCCATTGTCTTCCCATCCAAGGATATATTTTACCAAATCACTTGCTTTAGAGCTAGTTTGCGTGGAATCTAGTAGTTATAGAAATCGTTACTAACTCTATTAAGATTTTGCTTTTAAAAAGATGGTATCAACGGACTAGGATGTTCAAAAACAAAAAATAGCAAGCATTTTTTAAAAGCCACTTCAATGTCAAATGAAGCCTTACTACCTTATTCTCTCGTTGTAGCTGCATGTATTATTCTTGGTACAATATATAGATCGAGCTTTGAAAGCCAAACTGCCAAACTGTTAGCACATCATGCCCTTTTTTTTTCAAGCAAGACAGGCAGACAGGCATCTCTTGGTGTCGTCTACGTGATCTTACCTTTCGGTAGTAATGTTTTGACGCTTAGATCTCAACTTGATTTCAGGATCTAAGTAAGCAACGTCGCAATTTAGTTAGGTGGTGATTGACTCGCCAACATCCGGAAATGGACGGACGGATTTTCCACAAACAAGGAAAGAGGAGACAGATTACCGGATGTTAGTTACCAGTTGCCGACCGACAGCTTACCGGATGTTAGTTACCGACAGCTTCTAAAAGGAAAAAGAAAAGGAGAATGCCATGTAAATAGGAGTAATGGCTACTGTTCTATGGCCCAATGGTGTGCGACGGTACGACCAAGTTATAATATGAACAGTACATCTACTACAATTAACGAGCTGCAACTCCCCAGAGAAATTGTGCACGTAGGGTTTGTAAATCGATCTGTCCATGCATTTCGGCTCGTGCACATCACTCCAACATATTGTCTTCGTGGTAGATCTTGATAGCATTATGCTGATCTGGTTCATGTCTTCTTTTGAAACGAAATTGTCAATATTTTCAATCATCCTGACCTAGGAATGAAAATGGAACGGAAATGATCGATAAACGGTGTTCTATTTCTGTTTTCATTTTTTTTTACTGGTAATAGAAACGAAATCGAAAACTCCGAAAACAGATACGGAAACAGATAGTGACGGAAAAGGATACGGATCTGAGGGGATACAGAAATGAGAGTGAAAAATTCCACAAGAACATAATAAATGATCACAATATACATGATCGCAAAAACAATGTAACTCATTCCACCTCCAAGACGGACACAAGAACAATGTTATCTTCACCGGTATTACTAGAAAGTATTTTATCAAATTTGTCAGCTGAAGACTCGCTATTTGTCCTCCAGATCAGATCATCATGTCCTCCTTCATATCAGTATCATCTACATCTTGCTCCTCCAATTATAAAGGTGTAATGCCCTAAAATTTGCATATTATCGTTTAATGTTTATTTATGATTTTATGAGATTTATTCTAGATTTTCTGGAGTTTATAAATGCCGTTTTGCTATTTTCAAATTTATAAAATTAATTTATTTATGAAAAATAAAACTAAAATTATGCTCAAAATAATTTTCCTAGGTTCAAAATGTTCCAAAGTATTTCTGAGAATATTTTTGGAATTTTTGAACACTATTTGATATTTTATATAAAGCTATTTATATTTCTGAAATTATTTTAATTTGAAAATAAATGCAAATTCTCCTTTCTTCTTTTTGGGCCAAGTGGGCTAAGTTTCCGACTGAATTTTTGGTTTCATTTATACGAAATTTTCGTTTCCATCGGAAATGGCTCTCTTGTTTCTATTTCTGTTTCCGAAAAAAAATTCTGTTTCAGTATCGACATTTTCCGTTTCCGAAAAAAGGCTTTCGTTTCCGCTTTTCTCTGAAACGGTCAAAAATTCCGTTTTCGTTTTCATCCCCGTGACAAAAACTATATCTGCAAGCTATTTGGTGTGCAGAAATTCCATAAGAAACAATTTAATTATTACAACAATTCACCGAGCTTATAAAACTTTATATAACACTGGTATCCATACGACTAAGACAGTTTGGGTGCAATTGACTTGTATGTCCAATTGTGCACTATACCTTTGATTTTTAAGCAATTGACCTGTATGTCTTAAGAGTGCCAATTATGCACCATACTTCTGATTTTTAAGCACCAGCGAAATATAGACAAGTTTGAGAGTCACAATAAAGGTGAAAACAAGATGTGTCAAGGATGACTAAACATTATACGGTGCATTGTGGGCAAATCCCAAGTCAAGCTATTTTCGCATTGCATCTTCGACAAACCTTGAGCCAAGTAGGAATATATAATTTGCCAGCCAAGCAAATTCCAAAACTACTGCAAAGCCAACCCAACAAGGCAATAACTGTACAAATCGCATTGGCAATGCCATATCCACACACAATAAAAGCGTCATTCATTGCGTGCGCTGGCCGGACAAGTCGTCAAACAATGCGGTGAGGGAGCGCTGGACGTGGACGAGCCAGCCCAAAACTTTACTGCCACGGGGAGGACGGCCGGCAAAAGAAAAAATCTCGCGGCCGGCGCTTTAGCCCGATGGCGCGAGTGAGCGTCGCTCCCTCTGCTCGCTAGTGCTCGAGTCCAGCTCACGCAGGCTGTGTGCGATGGAGGCGAGTGCTACGTAGTGCGCGCATGTGTAAAGTGCGTGTGTACGTATGTAGCTTATCTGTTGTTCTTTCTTCTATAATGAATGCGAGTGCTTTGACTATTTTTTTTTAAAAAAAAAGAAAAAAATCTCGAGCTCCACAATCCACTTCGCTGGAAAGACAAGGAGGACATCTCTCCGAGCTAGGCCGTAGGGCGCTCACCCTGCTTCAGGTTCTCGCGGTAGGGCAGTAGCTGAGGAAAGGAATTAAAATTAGATTAGGTATGACATGAAGCTGTAGTTTTTCTCATAAAAACAGTTGCACTTTTTTATAAGAGATTATTTGATAAATATCTAATTTCTCTTAGCAATAAACAGCAAAAGTAGGTTTAACCTAGCTTTCTGCTTTTGTTACTTATATATGGCTTTAAGCTTATGCCAAAAGCTGCATAAAAGTTGAGCTATTTGGAAGCTTACTGGCTTTTCAAAGCTGAAGTTGGCTTAAAACACCCCAAACAAGACCTAAACCACCCAATAGATGCGACTACTGTGCACCTAGTCATGCATTAGTGATAATGCACAACCACTCCTCTCCGCGTGGATCCCCACCTTTGCATCGCTCCATCGACTACCACAGTTTTCACCATCTTCTTCCTTTATATCAATTGTCATAGTTTCTCTCTCTCCTATCACCATCATCTCTAGTGCACCTCTATAAGATCCCAAATTTTGGCTTTAAATGAGTTTTTAGTGCATTTTATAATTTCTAGGAATTTTTGGAATTTATTTAGATTTTAAATAATATTTTTGAGTTAAGTCTATAGCAAATAATATTTAAATTTGTGCAAAGTGTATATAAAATTTTGTAAAAAAATATTTTATTTGAATTCTACATATCTCAAAGTATTTTATAGAATTTGTGTGAGTACTTTTACTATTTATTTTGAGTTATTTGAATTGCTAGAATAGTTTTTATTGGAAAAGGGTTGGAAATTAGTTTTTTTTGGGTTTTGGGCCAAATCTTCGCCCGACCAATTCCTGTTTTCGCCGCCTCGACCCAATTGTTCTTCCGCTCGATTTGGCCCGTTGTTCCAGTTCCACACCAACCCAGCCCGATCCATAGTTGCCCGATCTGGCCTGCTCCGCTGGCCATCCCATCTCTACACCGCCACTGCCGACTCAAACCCTAACCCTAATCTGTCTCAACGTTGCTGCCGCGTCCATGACGTCCGTGGAATTTGGGTCCTATGTGACATACGAGGCCTTTATAAGCCGGATGAACCCCCAATTTGTGTTCCCCCGAGATCCACCGTGTCGTTTGCCCTGCTTCTCGTTGCATGAACCATCATCGTTTGTCGAGACCTGAATATGCAAATTTGGACCTTGTGTGTATATCGCACTAGTCCAGGATCACGCTAGTACACACATGCTCAACATAGATGAATATCACAATCATATACAACAGAAATATATTAAAAGACTTCATATATTAAATATAACTGTTGAATGATTTTATGGTCAACTTACATGATTAAGCCAAGTAGGGCTAGACTAAGAATATTAAGCTAAGACATTGCAGCGGAACAGAAAACATAAATGACCCTTCAGTATACCACAGGCAACTGACAAGGCTCACACCCTAAACATTCGTATCCTTCTGCTACTCCACCTCCAGAACTGGTGTAGACTCCTCAGCTGGTGATATTGTTATTTGGCAAGGGTGAGTACTTTAAGCACTCAACAAGTTGTGCACAGAATGCAATTCTAACATAGCTATATGCAAGGCTTATTCCAATGGAATGGTTAACATGGTTATTTTGCAGTAAAACAACATTTGTAAATGAGTACAATAAGTAGATTGAAATTATAGTAAAACAAATAACAATAAATATAACTTTCAGTATTTCCCAAGTAAACATGGCATCTAGCCCTAAGTCAAATTCCAAACCTTCCAATGGCAACATGCTAGCCCGACCAAGTTTTCGGTTTATAAAATCTAACCCTTGACTGTAATTCTCGAGCATTGCTCAATACTGCGAGTACGGTTATTCAAATAGATTGTACACTCTGCAGAGGTTATGCTCTTTACCCACACGACATGAACATCTGTTAGTGCAATCGATATTAGCACACTTCCTTTAGCGTGCCACAGAGATATCTTAACCTAGTACTACCCGCTAAGGTTTCAATACTGAAATAATTGGTTTCCACACTCAGGGGCCCCCTCTAGTGCTATGTGAGTTCATAAAAAGTTAAGACATTACAAATTAAACAGCTAGGTTCGTCCCATTCCAGACATGTAGTTGCATGTTTGACTCAGGTCAAAGGCTTGCAAGGTTAAGTCCTTAAGATGACTAGGGCAAGACTTCCACATACCCTCTGCCCTTCTAACCCACATTAGCCAATCTAAATGATTATCACCCTAGTTGATTATCAAGCACCACATGCTATCAACAAATCAACATCGTTGCATGACCTCCACATCACTACAACTCAACATCATTGTATGACAACACCTAACACACCAATTTCATAAACATGTTCCATATTCCATTAGTCAAGATTAACTTTTGATATTCTAAAGACATGTGTCGTACGTAGCATGGCTAAGCATACTAACACGGTCTAACCAACTCTTGTTGATTTCTAATATTAACCAACTAATAATGAACCAATCTAGGGTAACAATTAATCATGGCATACAAATGATAAGGTTGGGTATAGATCAATTGGATAGATTAACTAGATCCCAATTTAATTTGAAACAGTTATACATATAAAATATCATGCATAAAGTAAAACAATATAGCAATTTTATAAACTGGGTTCAACATGATCGAAGCACAACTTGTCTTGCCTTGGAAAAGCTCTCGTTCTTGCTCTAGAACCTGGTCTTGAGTCAACGAATCCTCCTCGGACGCTACGAGCACTTCGACGTCTACGCGTAACGAGAGAGAATACCAATAAAAGTAAAATAGATAGCAAACAAACTACAAAAATTTAAAAAAAATCACCATTAAATAGATCTCAATTTTAGAAATTTGAATCGCCTAAATCGAAGCTCGTATGAGGAAGAACGGGCTCCCGAAAGATTTGAAAATAAACAAAATACCAAAAATTAGAAAATCAGAATTA
Source organism: Otatea glauca (assembly GCA_036346275.1). Classification (NCBI taxonomy): domain Eukaryota; kingdom Viridiplantae; phylum Streptophyta; class Magnoliopsida; order Poales; family Poaceae; genus Otatea; species Otatea glauca. Next base: position 31,714,528 of record CM070726.1, on the reverse strand, counting down.
TACCGAATTATTTTTATACTGGAAAACTTGATTATGACGTCAGCAACCGAGCGAACCAATCGTAGCCTAACACCTATCCATGGCGCATGGACCCAGTCCATGATGCGACGCTGGTCCACCGTGGACCCAGCGCATGGCGCCTCGGTCCTCGCACGCGATGTCATCGCTGACATCTCACGCATGATGTCAGCTCACCCAAGTGGTTACTCCGGTGTCTGACATCTGGTGTGATCTCAGCCGGTCGTGCAAAATTCGACGGATGTGGTTTGTTCGATCTACAACACATATCACAATTACGTGGTACAAACACTGACCACACGCAGAAGATTTGACGGCTGAGATGGATGGCGAGGAAAGGCGACGAAGGTCTGGCCATGGCTATGGCAACGTGACTGAAAGAGATGAAGAAGATGACTCACCACGAGGCGCTTCAACTACTTCCCAGCGAAGAAAAGCGATTGATCCGAACGACCTCAGTGCGTTGAACATAGATCCAGAACTCGTTGCGAAGGAGACACCTCGACGGCGACAAGAATGAAGGAAAATCGTGGCAGCTTCAACTTCAACTCCGGTGAGCAAAGGATCCCAAACCGAGGCGTCTCAAGCACTGATTCGCGGGGCAAAAATTGCGGCAGATGTTGGCGAACCTAGGGCTTCCACCCTCTGCTTAAATAGACTAGACGTTCATGCCCAACACGGCGAAGGAGTCCAGCGTCATGACGATGGCGAAAACTGTACTCCCATAGGAGACGATAACCATCATGCTGCCACGTGTTCTCGACCAATAGCCGGATCTGCCTCGAACAACACTAATCCTAGCCGAACACCAAAGCTAGATTGAATGGCCAGGATGATCGCAAGGGTTTTCGGTCTGGCCCGGCTAAACTCGACCGCATAAACCGAAATGAACGGTCACGATGCTAGGGCTCCTAGAAGTGGGCCAAACGACCGGTTCGAGCTGCACAGTACTAGGCCACCAACGAGATATCGGCCCAACACTGTTAAAAGATTTTTTCCAATATTTTCTCAATTAAAATAATTTTAGAAAATAAACAATGCCAAATAAAATAATTGAATTAAAAAGTTCTCATAAATATCTTAAGACATTTGGAACTAAGATAAAATATTTTTTTAAAACTTTGTTTTGACTTTCTTATTATTTAATTAGTTTTCACAAAAGGCCGTAATACTTTAATATTAAATAAATTTAAATAAAATCCAATAAATTCAAGAAATTAATAAAATGCATATTAAACTCAAATAAAGCCAAAAATTGGGATGTTATATCGTTTGTCCGCAAGAGCACACCGGACTTTATCGGGGCACCACCACCTTTCTCCTTGCCGAATCTTGTTCTCCACCTTGTCTTGGTCGCCGTTGAGTTTCCTGGGTCAAGCTCCTTCAGATTCGCCAAGTCTCGTCACTGGAGGGTTGCTGACACACCAAAACTATGATTGTCTTCTCCGTGTCTAGTGAGCGTGCCACCGTCGACATTACCTGTGCATGTCGAGTCGTTACGCTTGTGTGTTGCCAGTCAGCGCCCAGTCAGCAGTGCCATGTCAGCGTTTATCCGATCCCACTTGCCAGCCGTATGGATATCATGAGCCCTGTCACCATGGACTTAAACCAATTCATGGACCCAGTCCATGGACTTGGGCCCACCTGCCAACCTCTAAACAATTTTCTAGATATATTTTTATTCAAAAAAATAGATAGTTGACATCAGCATGAAGTCATTAATTGATTTTTAGTAGAAAAATAAATCAAGAAAATTAGGTTTTTTTTCTTTTTCTGCTATTTTCTTTTATTTGAATCTTTCGAGAGCCCGTTCTTCTTCATACGAGCTCCGATTAATGTGATTCAAATTTATAAAAAATTATAAATTCAATATATATTTAACGATAAATTTTATTTGATTTTTGGATATTTTTTGCTCTTTGTTTTGCATTTATTGGAGTTTTCTTTCTCGATTTACGTAGACATCGAAGTGCCTGATCAGTTCGAGGGTGAAGCGTTGACTTAGGCTGAAGTTCTAGATCAAGACCAAGACCTTTCCCAAGGCAAGTTATAGTTTGATCATGTTGAACCCAATTTTGCAAATGCTATGTTGATTTAAACTACTACATGTTATTTTATGCTTAGAACTACTTTCAATTAATTTGGGATTTAGCTATTCAACCCAATTGGATTATACCTACCTTGTCATTTGTGTGTCATGATTATTTGTCACCCTAGGTTGGATCCTTATTAGTTGGTTGCTAATAGATGCCAACATGGGTTGGTTAGATCGTATGTAGCTTTCTTAGCTATGTCACGTACAACTGATATCTTTTGGAAGTGCAAATTCAATTTGACTAATAAAATATGGAACACAATGATGTTGAGTTGTTGATGGCATGTGTTTCACGATAATCATTTGGGGTAGTAAATGATTTAGACTGGGGCAAGTGACAAGTGGCTGTGAGTCGTGGTGGGCCTATGTGTCATTAGGTTGATATGTTGATATGTGAGTGAAGATGAGATGGTTTCTATGATTGATTAAAAATCTTGTCTCGATCAATTAACGACTTAACCTTACAAACCATTGAACTGGGCTAATCATGCAACCACATATCTGTTGTGGGCCAAACCTAACTCGGTAAGTTACCGAGTCTTGACATGGAATGCCTCGAGCGAAAGACCAAACTGAGTGTGCAGTCAGGGGAGGGTGTGTTTGTAGCGGGCACACATCTTGAATAAGGATTGTTCCTAATCCAACAATAAGTTTCTTCTATTCATCTGCTCTGTGTGAGATGAGGAATAGTAAGTCAGGCTTATCGGGAGGGTCTATGTTCGGATAGAGTTTCTGAAAGGTTTTTTCATGATCTCTTTGTTGCACACCTAAGGTTTTGTCTTGATCTCTTCGCGTGGCGATATGAGAAGATCATGTCTTGTGGGTAAAGTATATAACTACTACAGAGTGTAAATCTATTCGAATAGATGTGTCCCCGGTTATGGACAATACTCAAGAATTTTAGTCAAAGGTTAGATTTTATAAAATAAAACTTGAGAAGGGAGGCTGTGTGCCATTGGAAGTATTGGAAGATGTTTTGGGCTGAGTGCCAAGTTTACTCTTGAGAAATACCTGAAAGATATTTATTATTGTTATTTGTTTTCCTGTCATTTCAATCTATTTACTGTATTCAATTGTAAATGCTTCTTTATTGCAAAATAACCATGTCAGCTATTCATTTTGATTAAGCCTTGCATATAGTTATATTAGTTTTGCATTATGTGCACAACTTGTTAAGTGCTTGATGTACTCACCTTTGCCACAACAACATCATCAGTTGAAGAGGAGTCTACACCTGCTTTGGAGGAGGAGTACCAAGAGGAGGCGAATTTATAGGGTGAAAAATTAGTTAGTTGTTTGTGACATATTGAAGGGTTATTTACTACGTTTTTGTTTCGCTGTAGTTTTATCTATTATAGTTGAGCCCTGCGTGGCATAATCATGTAAAAGGTGACCATAAGGTCAATGAACTGTCTTTTTTTTAATAAAAGAAGTATTTTATTATTTTTCCTCTGTGCATGATTGTAATATTCATCTATGTTGCCGCTGTGTGCACTAGCGTGATCCTAGACAAGTGTGATATACATAGAGGATCCAGGTTTGCATATTCAGGTCTCGACATCCTCCATCGCTATTCTCGTCGTTTCTTAGCTTCTTCACAAGCTCTATGAGCCCCCGCCCCCACCATCGACAGTTGACGGCATCCGTACCGCCCCCTGTTCCCCACTACTTCCGTGCTGATCCTAAATAACATAAAATTATTCAAATCACCATACTATGCTGCTCGTCGTCGCCACCCAACGCCATCCTCCAATCTCGGGACCTACAATCCCAACACTGCCTCACCGCCCGCCACCTCCCTTCTCTACAACTGGGGACACCAGTGAATCCCCAACTCTGATGAACCCTAATTGTAACCTACCACTGGTGGCCGCTGTCACTGGAGTGGACGCTCGTTCACAGTTGATGGGTGATGATCTAGTGGGAGAAGAGAAGGAAGTGGAATAAATGACATGGAGAAGAATGAGCAATAGATCGGGTAGAGCGTGCCTAACATGCACATAGGTGCACAATAGATTTGGCTATTGGCCAAATATTATCCACAGTGTGTATTAATGGAAGTAGTGTAACGGTATGAGAGATTTGTAATGAGGGCATATGATGAAGGATTGCCCAAATCAGCAGAAGGTGCTCATTACTCACGATGGATATGCCACAGCAAGTTCTACAAGTAGCGAATCTGAAAGTGAGAAGTCCGATGGCTAGCTCAAGGATAATGGTCCTATTATTTGTGACCCTTACTTGGGTAGTGTTAGTCTTTTAGCACGGAAGGTGCAAAGAGCTGAAATTAAAGCTAAGGGGCAGTGGGGGAGTGTTTTTCGAATGGAGTGCAAGATCAAGGATAAATCATGCAAGTTGATCATTGATGGTGGGAGCATTACCAACAAGATTAACAAGGATTTGGTGTACACTTTAGGGTTGTCCACATGGAGGCATCTGCAACCACACCACATGGAGGCATCTGCAACTCCAGGATATTGAAAATAACTCATGTAACATCTCAAAATTTTGCTTTTATATTTAATTTAATTTATTTAGATTTATCTTGGAATTTTCCTGATTTTTATGGATTTTATAAAGCCTTTTTGCCATTTTCAGTTTTAATAAAAGAATTTCTGCAGAAATATTAAAATCCAGAAAACTTCAAAAATAATTTTATTAGGTTCCAAATAATCCAAAGTATTTGTGAGAAGTTTTAAAGAATTTTTTTGACCCATTTTGCTATTTTATCCAACCCTTTTTCTTCTCAGCATTAAGTAATTTTAAAAAATAAATAAATAACAGGTGGGACCGGACCCCACCTGTCAGGAGCATCTTCTAGCTCCAGCCGATCCAAGCCAGAGAGCTTGCTCTCTCTCCCTTCCTCTATTGTTGCCATTTAAAGCTTCAATTTCTCCACGATTTCTTCCATGTTTCTTTCCAAATTTGTGCCAAATCAATCACCAGATCATCCTATTTCCATTCTCGACCTCATTTCCCAAATTTGGAGCCCAAATTTCGCATTCCTTCCATTTGGTCGACCGTGACACCCGCACCTCTTTCCTTCCCTCCGGTCCTCCCCAACCCTATTTAAGGGAGCACCGTCTTCCTCACCCTCCCCAAAATCCATTCCTTCACTCGGTTTGCTCTCTCGTGCCCTAGTTTGGCCGGAACGCCGCAAGAACGTAGCGCGAACCGAATGTCGACGACGCCTCCTCGCGAGCTTTCCGTCGCCTCAGAGATTCATTCGCCGTTCCAACCGTGACACAAGATGCGTCTCCTCGTCTTCTCCCTTTCCTCTCTCTTTTCTCCCCGATTCCCCCTCTCTCTCACCGGAATTTCATCGTTTGTCGCCGCTGGCCGTGCGCATTCTTTGCGCAGCCGTGAGGGCTGCGACGCCTTCGCCGGCCGTCCGGTCAGCGAGCTCGCCGGATTCGCCGGTTGCCAGTGCTCCCATTGGCCGGAGCTCACTGGCTCCTCTTGCCCCTCTATCCCATGCGCCATGCATGCTGGAGCAATGCATGTAAGCACTCTGTCCCGTAGCAGCGCAGCCGTGAGGCAAAAGGGGAAAAAAAACAGAGAAAAAGAAGAAGAGGAGAGAGAGAGAGTATCACTCAACAAAAAAAAAAAAGAGAATGAAAAAAAAGAGAAAAATAGAGAGAAAATTCAGAAAAATTCAAATTTTGAAATATAGATTTTAACTCTGAAAATTTGAAATTTTTATTTAGAATATAAATTTCAAAATTTCAAAGATCCCTTTTTATCTTTTTATGCGATTATAAATCTTCCAGGAACCCGTTTTTGCCCGTTCGAACACTGATTGGTTATGTTTTTCTTCCTAAATTTCATATAAAATATTAAATTACTTATTTATGCCAGTTTTATATTTTAGTTGAATTTATTTGGATTTTATTTGAAATTGGATGTTTTTCGCGTTAGATGCATAATATGACAAAACCATGCAAAATAAATGAAAATCTTTTGATAAAATGAGTAGATTATTGCCTCTTGATGTCGACATGTGCGATTCAATGGACCGATCTACTCAATTCTCAAAGTTTTTCTGATTCATTTGATGAGATCACTTGGATGATAGATACTGCAGTGTACACCGCTTCAAAGGAAGAAATTGAGCGTGCTTTGAACTCCTTTCACAGTGGTCAGCACAGAATTCACAATGAGTCAGTTCTACCTCTTTCAGATCTATACGATTTTTATGACCCAGCTGCTCATGTCAGAAGGCCTGGTAAGATGACTCATCTCCTCCCCACAGTTAGCCTCATAAACAGGATTGTGCGAGTTACCATTCATCCTAAAAGTGGTAATTTTGATGAAAATAGAGGCTATGCATGGAACATTATGAGTAAAATAATGAAAAAAGAAGGATTTGATGTGGTGGATTTTATTCTTCGTGAGATGCATTCTTCTGCTTGTGATCGAGCTAAAAGGATATACTTCAACCCTTATATCATGATGATTATAAAAAGGGTAGTGGGGTTTCGTGTTGGATGTGGAGTTCACAAGCCCTACAAGCCACGTGAGGCAGGTCCATAGGTTTCTAGTCAAAGAGGGCAGGCATCGTCCAAGACAAGGTGGCTAAGGTATAATTTAAGGACTTTCATAGTTGGTGTAAAAGATCGGATTGCTAGAATAAATGTCGTACTATTAAGAGGGGTTGCTTTGTCGCGCGTTTGAGGTTGACAAAGAGTGATAAGGCTCAATTCTTGTGCATTAGACATTCATATGGATTGCATTATCTTTTATGAGGAAAAGAAATGTCAAGTAAACACCTTCTTGGAAATGCATTTAAAGTAGAAATCAAAAGATCAAAAATGGTGTTTTTGGGTCTGTGGAGCCGGTATGACCGGGCCCCCTCCGGTCATACCGGCCGTCGGTATGACCGGGCCCAATGCTGATCTGTTTTTTCCAGTAGGGGGTGTTTTTGCTCTCTGGAGGGCGTTATGACCGGTGGTCCTTCGATCATACCGGTGAGCGGTATGACCGGACCCTCTCCGGTCATACCGGCCAAGTGACCAACGGTCACTGACGGTGCATTAATTGCACAGTGTCGATCGTTAGCCTCTGAGGGCCGGTCATACCGGCCCAGGGGCGGTATGACCGGCCTCTCAGCACGATTTTGAGCAATTTTTGGGCAACGGCTAGTTTTGATTGGTGGGGGTTATAAATACCACTCCACCTGCATTCTAGAGAAATGTTTTTTGGACCTCATTGATCATCCTTGAGCTCTAGATTGCCTCCTACTCATTTGTGTGCATTAAATTCTCATCTTGAGAGAGTTAGGAGAAAATTGAGTGGTGCATTTACTGTTGAGCCTTTAGCACTCAATTCGACCTCGAGCAAGCGTCATCACCTATTATTCTTGGAGGTTGCCGCCTCCTAGACGGCTTGGAGGCATGTGGCATTGGTGATCTTCTTAAGAAGCTTGTGAGAAAGCCCGATCGTTTGTGAAGCAAGGAGCTCGCCTAACCAGAGCGGTGAAGAGCTACCAAGAGTGATCGAGGAAGGCTCAAGCGAGTGAAGCCGGTTTGAAGTGGTTCAAGTCACCTCAACGTGGAGCAGGGGAGACCGGCAAGTCTTCGAGACCACGGGTCAAAAATCTTGTCTCTTGCTCTCTTGTGATTTGTCTTTTTCATTCTTGTGCTAAATTTCATTACTAGCAAAATTGAGTAGAATATTTGTGCTTAGAATTGTTTTTGCTATACTTGAATTGGTTAAGTGCTTTAGGTGATTGCTAGAGATTATAGTTGTGAATTTGCAATTATTGCTTCTATATCTTAGTGTCCTTCTTAATTGCAAATTAGATTCGAAAAATTTAGAAACCTCGTATTCACCCCCCCTCTAGTCGGTCAACCTTGATCCTACAATGCCGAGCAAGCCTTTCACGGATTAGATTTTGATATTTCAAAAATAGTTTCAGAAAAGTGGTTTATAAGCGGAGAGTCCAAATGGGGAAATTTGATATGAAACTTCGGGTTAGAGCCCGTGCTGAAAATTGGCTTAAAATTTAGTTTTTTTTACTATATCAATTACGCATTGAAAATTACTTATTGTATTTGAAAATTTTCTTTATTCTCAAATTAACCAACCATATTATGCCTTCCTTTGTGACCCTTCATTAATACTACATTTACTATGTGACTTGCGGAGTACTTTTGTACTCACCCTTGCTTACTCTGTTGATTCAGAGGAGTTCTTCGACGGTGAGGACTAGATGGAGTAGGCCACTTCCAAGTCGATTTCCTGTGGCAAATCTATTGGGCTTTACTACAGTTTCTTTTATTTCTGCTGCTTTATTATTATTTGGCTTGCATGCAGCTTTTATATGAAATTCAGATTATTAATAAAATGCATTGTATATGTTGTGATAACATTTCTGTAGTGTGTACTAGCTTTTTCTGAACTAGTACAGGATGTAGAGAGGATTTCAGAAGTGTTTTTTCGGGGTCCGACAACTCACAAGGTGCGTGTGCCGTTTATCATTGGTGACTATGTTGATAAGGTGGATTGTGATGTTGTTCCGATGGATGCATGCGGTTTGTTGTTGGGGAGGCCGTGGCAATATGATCACTATGCCACACATGAGGGCAGGTCCAACACATATTCTTTTGTGCATGATGGGAAACAACATATATTGAAACCAATGGCGAAGAGTGCTATAATGGCGGAGGAAATTTCAGCAAAGAAGAAGGCTCCGAAGATTACTCCAAAGCCGAGGATGGCTTTGCTTAAAGGGAGGAGGAGATGATACGTACCTAAAAACTATGGGTGCTTTAAGTGGTATTAATAATTTCCTAGTTGAAGAAATACTTGTTAGTACCGAGAGGGTGGTGAGGGAGGACGGCATGGGAAGTAATACTTGTATGTCGGCATGCCAAAAGATTAACCTAGATGACTGTTGGATGAAAGAACAGAGGTATGTTATCCCAGCATTTTGCTAAGGAAGGAGGAAGGGGGCAAATCTTAGTGCATGATACGTGCCCGGTGCATAAAAACGGACCAACACATGCATGCATGGCATGCCAAAAAGGAATGCCCTCACTGCACTTGGAAGCTAATCAGAGGGAGAATAGTGCTTGGAATAAGGCCCATCTGACTGAATCCAGCTGTGTATCTACAAGCTGGTTTTTAGGAGTTACTCTAGAAAACCGAGTTTGATATGTTCTTTGTTTTACGTTGGGTCCGAGTTTGTATTTTGGTCGTTTAGGGGTAGGACCGTAGGAGTCAGGGTGTATGCATGTGTTAGCAGCCATATAAAAGGCTAAGTTTGTCAACAATGGAAGGAGGAGTGGGTTTTATTTAGCTCTGATAACAATACCAGAAAAACGCCTTTGACATCGACCAAGACGAGTTCTTCGCCGTTGTGGAAACCAATCTAGGTTTCTTCTTGTTATATGGGTTTTAACCTTTAGATTAATTCTTGCGTACTGATCTTCGAGATCCCTTCTTCTGGTTCATGGAATCTAGGCCATGAATCAGGGAACTACTCGGGATTGGTTTGTGTAGATTAATTAGCTGCACGCCGATTCCAATTATCATAATTACTGCCATCTGCTTTGAAGGAGTTTTCCTGTTTTTCTCTAGACAATGTTGGTTATGATCTTAGCTAACTGCCAATCCGAAATTTAAGGGGCTAAGCCCACCTTAATGTCACGATGCGCTCTGATTGGGAGCTCGCCAACAGAAATTTGGTTATGGTCTAGCCAGTGCTAGAATATAAGGGAAGAAGCCGGCATTCGGAATATCAAGGTTTTGCTCACGAGTTTGGCTCATTCCCGACATCATCCGATCTGAGAATTAGCGCAAGGCTAGCGAAGGCCCTCACCATCACCGTGAGAATCACGGTGCTCTCATTTTCTTCATCGCGCATCTATGCTTCACCGATTTCAATTTCAACCGACCAAGAACACTAATGGCGTCTTCATCACCGGGTTAGTTTGTAATGTTTAACTTCCACATTATGGTTTTGGTGATCATGCTTCAGGCTAGTTTATGTTTTAGTAAACCCTAAGATCTAATAGACAAGTCAAGTTATTGATGCTGCTGAACGAACTAATCTCTTGGTTCTGTTCGTTAATTACTTGGAAGGCTTGAACTTAGTGTTTCTCTTAGAGGTTCGTATAGACAAACACTACTACAGAATGATACAACACTATCTTTTCATCTGGGTCGGTTCGATATTTTAAGAAAAAATCGATAGTTATAAATGATTCAGCGTGGGTGAGAAATATGGTGCGAAATAGCACTATCGATCTAACCTCAGAACCGAGAGTGATAGGCAATAGTGATGACCATCATTATCACTATCGGTTCTTAGGTCGGAACTGATAGTGATATTCTGTGTATCACTATCGGTTCTTACATATGAACTAATAGTGATAAGGATGAACATTAAGATCAGTTTATGAGGTTTGAACCGATCATGATAGTACATATATCACGGTCGGTTTTGATCTCGAAACCGACCATGATGTGTCTGTCCAGTAGGTTATAACCTTAGGGCTGAACCCTCCTCTATTGTTGGTCTAGAGGTCAAAATAACCGTGTCTGCCCCAAAAAACACAATATACTCTACGATTGGAAGCAATAATTGGGGTGAGAATTTATGATATCCTCGGAGATGGGTGTTAAGGGGGGTAAAGTTGAAGCTCTAGCTTGAGGAGATTTCCCCTCAATTTGCCCTCATTTGTGATTTTTCTTCAAAAGGTGAGAATTCCTATAAATCTTTTCAATTTTGCACTAGGTAATTCGATACCATTGTTAATGTTGTAAATGTATGTCTCCTAACTAGTAACTAGGGAAGAAGATATAGGGAGTAAATTATATATTTTGGAACCCGCCCTTTAGATTGCAAAGGTAATTAAATAATGTCTCAATATTAGCTAGTTGTAGCGCTTGTCTTTTTCTTAATTTAGTGTGCCTAGTTTAATTGCATATGTACCGTGAAGAATGGATGTATCAAAAAAACCGTTTGAGTGCTGGTGACGACGCACATGAAGCAAATTACATGCGTGTGTTGTAAATAGAGAGATAATACATGTATACACCTTAAGTATGTTTGTTTTCTATATCGGGTGTTGTTCTAGGAAAACAGTGTGTATTTATCTCTATCGGTTCCACGGTCAGAACTGATAGAGTAGTATGATCTCTATCGATTCAGAGTGTTGAACCGATAGAGATGTATATTTTATCTCTATTGGTTCATTCTCAAAACCGATAGTGATAACAAGTGCATCTCTATCGGTTCAAAGCGTGGAACTGATAGAAATAATATATTTATCTCTATCGGTTCAACGCTCAGAACTGATAGAGATGTACTAATTAACTGTATCGGTTTTGGTCATAGAACCGATAGAGATAATACATGAATCTCTATCGGTTCAACGCTCACAACCGATAGAGATAAGGGTACTTCTCTATCGGTTCTGAGTGTGGAATCGATAGAGGACCCCTATAAAATTTCACTCTCCTTCCTCTTCACCTTCTCACCCGCTCACATCTAAAACCCTATCCTCCCATACCTCCTCGGCGACCTTCTCCTACTCGGTGACCTCCTCCTCCTTAGCGACCTCCTCCCCCCCGTCGTACCCCCGGTGTCCTCCCCCACAGCAAGTATTGTTGCCTGTTGATACTAGAAAGTATTGTAGCCTGTTGACAGTAGAAAGTAGGCATAATTCATACTATACCACCCTAAATATTGGCACTTCAAAAAATACCACTCATTGTCTCAATAACATGTGGCCCCTAGACCCACATGTCATTGAGACATCGAGGGGTATTTCCTGAAGTGCAAACGAATGTAGTATAGTATGAATTATCCCTAGAAATTATTAGTTGTGTTTCACTTTTTTGAGATTGATCATTATCTTCAATTCCTAGTTTGATGTTCATTTGATTATATCTTACTATTGACTAGGTTGATCATTATCTTCAGTATCTAGTTTGATGTTCATCTGCTTGGCTGAACAATACACAATTTGAATTTTAAGCATTTGAACTGCATTTATTTTTTTAACTAAATGGCATCTTTGGCCATTATATGTAGGGCTTTCTTGTCTTACATTGCTGAAGGAGGGAGACACAACAACGAATGAGGCGACTAGCTGGAGTGGAAGCACTACAAGGTACAAGTGCCTAGCATAGTATTCTTCCTGACATCTATTCTTTGTCTTCTAATTTGATTTTCTTTGTTCACAGCATCATCAACAGGGGTGCGACGAACTGTGTGGCTTCTACGTCATGCATCATATGATGATACTGGTCGGCGGTGTAGACCTTTTCCCTAGCGTACATACAATCATAATACATTCAACCTTTTACATATATAAATTTTAAAACTTAAGTAGTGTACTACTTTCTATTTTGCAGCAGCTCGATATCACTTGCAAGAGCCTGCAAAAAAGATTTCAACAGAATAGCAGACAACATATGCACACGGTACTGGTCAGACATTATAGCGAAGGACAGTAGGTTTAGACACACTACAGGTTCCTACTAGTCTATGTAAACAATGTTATATACTGTGAATGTGTACTCCTATTAGTCCATGTAAACATAGGTATTATATACTGTGAATGTGATATGTATAATGTTAAGTATATCTGTTTTATGTATACTATGATATGTGTAATGTATGATACTGTGAATGTGATATACTAATTTGTGATATGTGTACTGTGAATGTGATATATATGTGTACTGTGATCTAGTGCTCGAACTAGGGTGGATTTATCTCTATCAGTTTGACATTCAGAACTGATAGAGGTCGAACCGATAGAGAATAGGAGGACATCTCTATTGGTTCTAAGCGTCGAACCGATAGAGATTCATATATTATCTCTATCAGTTCTGAGAGTCGGACAGATAGAGATCTATGTATTATCTATATATGTTCAAAATTTGGAACCAATAGAGATAATAGGACTTCTCTATCGGTTCTGATCGTGGAACCGATAGGGATAATTTATCTTCTTAGTCAGTTCCGAGCGCCAAACCGACCCAAATGATGGTATACCATATCGGGTGAGAACCGACCGTGATAGCCACTCCTCATCACTATCTAAGGACTTTGTATTGCCACCAAAACTGATCCAGATAACAAAAAAGAACCGATACAGATGACCATTTTTTTAGTAGTGACATACATCACAACTTGTTGATTATTTGTGCCAAGGAGGAAGGTTCTAACCGTTGTTGACTTTTGGTGCCGTGAAAGATAGGGAAAACCACGCGTCAACTAGTGTTAAACCTAGTTGGCCCATATCATCACCTCTGCATCGCTCCCTCAGCTACCACACGCTTTCGCCGTCTTCTTCCTTTGTATCAATCGTCAAGATTGCTCCCTCTCCTATCACCATCATCTCTAGTGCTCCTCCATCGTCGCTGCCACCATTTATCGCCTTCACCATCAATGGTCGGTAGCACCCGTGTCGCCCTCTCTTCCCCGCTGCTGTTGCGCTAACCCTACACAACATAAAATTATTCATGTCACCATGTTGTGCTACTCGCTGCCATCGCCTACCACCATCCTCCAATCCCGTGACCTGCAATGCCTGCGTTGCCTCACCGCCTGCCACCTCCCCCATTACAACCGGGGGCACTAGTGAACCCTAACCGTAACCTATCACTAGTGACCGCTGTCACTGGAGTGGACGCTCATTTGCAGTTGATACGTGGAGAAGAATGAGCAGCAGACCGAGTGTAAGTTCAAGCTCCATTAGTTTTGGTGATTGGCTTTAGACTAATGCTTAATCATTGTTTAATGAGAAATCTAATCATTGTGAGACTAACATGTCTATTGAGATTTATTCTTAATAGTCTCAAATTTGGATGGAAAATGAAAAACCCAAGGTATGCACTTGTATTCACTTTATTATCTTAATGCATACTTAGGATTCGAGTTAAAGGATGAACTCTTCCATTGCTTATATATTAAAGATGTGCATCATATTTTCAATTCCATATATTACATGGATGCACACATCTAGAGGGAGTTTATAATTTAACTTGATGTTTCAAATAGTATTGATCCATGTTCTCTTACCAAATGATATATGGGATCAAGACTTTGAAACAACCCTTGAGTATATATATAACTTGTGTAGTTGTAGTATACTCATATTAATATAGGATAAACTCCAATTAAATCAAATTGAATATGTGCATATTGTTTCCAATCCAAGTATATGTATGCACATCTCTATGTGGAGTTTATTCTATAGTTGATGGTCTAGATGTATTGATATCTTTCCATCACTCCAACATATTGGATCATTACTTTCCATCAAATTGAGTATATGAAACTTGTGTAGTTTTATACATACTCATATCAATTTAAATGAAATTTAAATTGAGTTCGGTTGTCTTTTAATCAAATCAAAGAACACTTCATCATGTGTTGATGGTGTCTCTTTATTGATTAAGGACAAGCGGAAAGTTCTTGAGTATAATGAAGCATTAGTTGCATCAAAATACTCAAGACACAATTAATCATTTTAATTCATTTGGGTTGTGCACAATCGATCTTGAAGGCATCATTATGTGTTAATGGAGTGCAAATGATGATTGAGACAACCATATTTGTTGGACTAACAATCTTCCATGAGTTGTGAAGTAGGTTGAGTCCAAGAAAATAAAGAATCGGGAACGAGAAGTTATCATGTGTTGATGAGCTTCAAGAAGAGATCCCGAAGTGAAGAGAAGGGCTGGAGAAGGTTCATCATGTGTTGATAAACAAGAAGAAGAAGATTCGATCCTGGAGAGAAGATGATTGGATATTATAAAAGCTCCAAGTGGACCGCCAGAGGCAAAGGTATAACTAGCTAGGGCTAAGGAAGTATTCCTAGTCTTTTACCGATCTCGGTGCTTGGATGGGAGACCGGGTTGCTAGTTAGGTGCCACATACTATTAAGAGGGGTTGAGTCATTTAGCTTGAGCTTCATCATGTGTTGATGAACTCAATCCAGTTCACTCTAGCTCACTCTCTTGTTTTGTTTTTGCATGGAGCTAACCATTTGGCATGTGTTGCGAATGGGTAAAGCTCGTGCATTAGATTTTGCATGAGCTAAGTATTTGCATGTGTTGCAAATAAGGGAGCTAATGCTTGCTTCTTACTGAATCTTAATTGAATTGGTTTTTGCATGAAGCTATGGATTTGCATGTGTTGCAAAAGGGAGATAGCTTATGCAAATGTTGTTTATGTGGCTATTGCTTGGAGCTAAGTTTTGCATGAGTTGCAAAAGGAGAGAGCTGAAGCAATTTGGTTTAAAGTGTTTGCATGGAGCTAGAGATTTGCATGTGTTGCAAATAGAGAGCTCATGCATTGGAGTTTTAGCTTGTGACTTGATCATGTGTTGATCATCACAAGGTTAAGTGTGTTTGTGCTTTGAGTTTGCAAATTGAGTTTTTGCAAAATATTGATGTTTACGCTTCTTATCTTGGAGCATTAGATAAGCATTTGCAAATGTGTTTTGCAAAGTGTGATGATCATGTGTTGATTATCTAATGGCTCAAGATTTGATTTTAATCGAATGGATTTGTTATTTGCAAATGTGTTTTGCAAACGAACTGGAGTTATGGGTTTCGATTCTAGAGCATGTGAATAGGGTTTGCAAATGTGTTTTGCAAATTGACTTGGTCATGTGTTGATCATCACATGGCTAAGAGAATTGATCTCATAGGTTCTTGATTTATTTGCGAATGTGTTTTGCAAATAAGTTGATTTTTTAATGCGATTTGTTGGAGCATGTGAATAGGGTTTGCAAATGTGTTTTGCAAATTGACTTAATCATGTGTTGATCATCACATGGCTCAAAGAACCAACCATCGAAAGTTTGGAGAAAAGTTTTTGTGAAAAGCCTGTTTTCTCCTCGGCAAGACTCTCGATCTCGGGTGCGATGCGCCATATGGTAGCGATCGACCCATATGGCGATAGCTTTATTCTGAAGGGCTGGTTGGGGATTTTTGCGGTGGCACACGCCCCTTAGAGGGCGGTAATGCCAGTTTTGTAGCCGTTGATGACCGTTGGAGGTCGAGGCCGGCACTACCAGCCCTATTGGGCGGTAGTGCCGGATTTTGCTCAAAAGTCCCATTTTGCCCCCCAACGGCTTGATTTCATATGGGGGCTATAAAAGGAGCCTTAGGGGCTGGCATTTCATGTGGCTGACTTTGGGGAGAGTTTGTGGGAGTTGGTTGCATGTGTTGCACTCTTCCAATTGGTTTTTGAGCTAAGAGTGATCCCTAATTGTATGTGTTGCAATTAGGAAGTGGATTGAGGACCTCTTGTGCAAGTGTTGCACTTGAGGAGGATCCTAGTGCATGTGTTGCACTTAGGAGGTCACCGGAGTGCATGTGTTGCACTAGGTGAAGTTCAAGCGGAAGGGCTTGGCTTGTTACTCTTGGTGTTTGCCGACACCTAGACAGCGTAGCAGCGTCGTGCGCGGTGACCTTCTCGATGAAGGTTGTGAGAAGCCCCGACGAATTTGTGAAGGATGGTGCTCACCTACCCGGAGGGGGAGAGAGCAACCACTAGTGGATTCGAGGTAAGTGCTCAATTCATGGAGCCGGTCCAATTCGTTTGGGCTAACCTCAACGTGGACTAGGGGAGACCGACAAGTCTCCGAACACCACGGTAAAAAGT
Source organism: Otatea glauca (assembly GCA_036346275.1). Lineage (NCBI taxonomy): Eukaryota > Viridiplantae > Streptophyta > Magnoliopsida > Poales > Poaceae > Otatea > Otatea glauca. The sequence continues at coordinate 31,697,780 of CM070726.1, read as the reverse complement.
ATTGTGTCTCTTGTGCTTGCTTTCCATTCATTATTTATATTCAAGCAATTTACATTCATAGAATTAAATTGATCAATTGCTTGTCTTTAGGATTGCAATTTATTGTTAGAGACATAATTAGTTAGTGCACATAGTGAGCCTAGTTGATTTAGGCTTTGATTGTCAAAACCTTAGTTTATCGCTTCCGCATTAATTATTGTTAAGGTTTTGACATAAGGGTAACTAGGGGTGATTTGATTTGTAGAAACTAGTAGAGTAATTTTAAAAGTCACCTATTCAAACCCCTCAAGTCGGCATCCTCGATCTTACACCGGGCAGAGCGTGCCTAACATCTGCCAAGGCACACGATAGATTTGACTATTGGCAAAACATTATCCACGGTGTGTATTAATGGAAGTAGTGTAAAGATATGAGAGATTTGTAATGTGGATAACTGGCTAATTTAGTTTAGTCATCTCAGTATTTATAGTCACATAAAATTATTGTTGAAAATCCACATACGCACACACAACTATACACACACAGGAAGCCTTTTCCGTACTCTTGGGAGTACATACTTCTACCTAAAAAAATACTAATTAAATGAACATGTTATACTCCTTCATTACATTCGGTACACTTAAATACTAATTCTAAGATACTCCAATGCGACATGGTTGAAAATATTTTATGAGAGCACTTTATTTTTGTTTATATACCGTTTTTTATACGTAAAAGTACTATATACATAAATTATGCTATAAAAGTGTACTTTGATGAAAATTTTCATGAAATTCACTTTGGAGTATCTTATATTCATTTTTAGAATTTAAAAGTATTTTATTTGTGAAAACTAATATCTAAATTTTGTTGTAAATACTTTTAATAAGTTCAAAATATCTCAGGGAATTTCTGGGAACTTGTCCCAAATTTTTGAACTCTATTTGATATTTTCTAAAAGAATTTAGAATTTCTAAAATTATTTTAAATAAAAAATAAAAAAATAAATCTCCTTTTTCCTCTGGACCGAGGCCATTCCAGTCGGCCTACCCAGTCACCTTCTCTGGCCTAACCGACCATCGGCCTGGCCCAAAGTCACCAGCCTCTCTCCCTCCTCCCTCGCGCGGGCTGTGTAGCCCAGCCGGACTACCCCTCCACCCTGCCTGGTCGCCCCCTGTTCTTCTTCCCCACCCATATGCCCCTTTCTATCTCCTTCACCATGACTGATTGGCCGAAGCTCCAAGCGTCGTACATTTCTCTTTGTTTAAGTGCACAATGAAAGCCATTGATGGCCATCATCTCCACCACCTCAACTCCTGGCCATTTCTCCTTGTATTTGCGCACAAAAACTAGCAATTACGCTCCCGACCGCCAAGCTTCTTGCCTCTGTTGCTGACGCCTCAGTATCCTTCTCTAGCTATAAAGCTGAGTCTCAGGATCGACTCGCCACCCCAGTTCCGTTTCCCCTTGGCTGCCATGTTGCCTCACTCCTCCGCCTAGAACACGCGCAAGACCAAGCCTGACCCCGGTGCTGGCCGCCATGTCCCCGCAACAAGGCCGCTACTCCAGTTCTCCAATTCCCCATTCAAGCGCGTCAAAAGGTTCGCAATTATCCTGATAGATTCTTTCCTCAATCAATTTTGGGATTGATATCCTTTTTCTCACATAATTTTGTATTTCCTTGCGTGCAGCCGTGCGTCGCTCATCATCGATTTGCCACCGCTTTGGACCTTCCCTGTCCTTGCTGACGCCACCATGAACTTCGCCTCGCTGATCTGGTGCCCATGCACACTTTCGTGCTGCCCTGACCAACCCTTTGGCTAGCGCCCCCGTGACCCGAGCTGGCCGTCGACATCGACCTTCAGCTCTAAGACCCCGCGCATCGGCCACATCCTCTTTCGCTCCTCGCTGATGCCGTCGAGCCACGTAGCCACCGGTGACCTTTGGGCTGAGCGCCACAGCCCCGTGGAACGAGTCCACGGTGGACTGGCCATGAGTCGTGGACCAAGTCCACGGGCCCGGCTCCACTTACCATTGACACAAAATAATTTTGAATGCAAAAATAATCCAGCCAAAAATAAAATGGCTTGTTGACGACATGCTTATGCAATAAATCAAGAATTTCCCTTAGGAAAATGATTCTAAGATTCTGAAAAATGTCAAATAGTGTTTTCCTTCCCATTTATTTTAGATTTAATCTTCTGAAAGCCCAATCTCTCCCGTTCTAGCTCCGATTGGACCCATTCTTTCTCTTAAATTCATCTAAAATCTCAAATTACTTATTTATGGTATTTTGTAATCTATTCAATTTTATTTTAATTTATTTGGTTTTTGTTCTCTTTGCAATGCATAGATTTCTTAGTACCCTACAAACAAGGCAAGTTATATATTTTGAACATGTTGTCCTAGTTTTCAAATTGAACTTTGTTTTAAATGTATTTGCATGCATAATTTAAACAAACGTAGTTTGAATCCAATTTAAAAGAATAGTTATGCCCCAATTGTTATACCACATTTGAAATTTGAATCCATTATGCCATTGTAACCTGAAAAAATACATTTTATGTGATAAGTATTAAAATGATTAGAAAATATGCTTAGACATGATTAGAAACTAAGGTAAGTTAAAATGAAATTATGCTTTGGTTGCTATGAAAAGTTGTGATAAAATAAAATTGTAATTTAGATTAGGAGAGAATGGTTAATTGGTGGTCTTCGGGTTTGATGAAAAGCTCGCTTGGTCAGTTAAGGACGGTCTGTGAGCTGCTAAATGTAAAGCACAACCGTGCTACCATAAGTTTGGTATGAGACAGACCTAGCTGTCTATTTTGTGACATTTCATTCTTAGTTATGCCATTTGGTTGAATGTGGGGATGGTTAGTCTGCCACACGACACAACAGGAGGCTTTTGACTAGGGTGGTTAGCACTTTCAACGGTGGAACCTTAGTGGACGTAACTATATGGGATGAAGCTTAATAGGGGTCTTGTCGTGATTTTCTCTGTTGCACACCAAAGGAAGTGTGTATTTTGGTAAAAGGTGATAATCATATCTTGTAGGTAAAGTTGTACAACCTCTATAGTGTTAAAACTAATCGATTAGCCGCGCCTATAGTTATGGGCATGTCGAGAAAGCCTTTAATAGATTAGACTTGGATATTTTAAATAAAATGATTTTAGAAAAATGAAAGGATGGAGTGATTTCATCATAGGAAAATTAGTTAGCAGCAAGAGTAATTCCTGAGTTGAAATATGTTTGAAAATAAATTTTTCTTAAAATTATGCTGTTAAAAATTTCTTAAAATATTTAAAAACCTGTTGTTTTATGCAAAACTAAACATATAGCCATCATTTGACACCTTTACATTAAAAATGCATTTCCCGTGTAACTTGTGAGTACTTCTAGTACTCACCCTATTTAAATTGCTGTTTTTTGAGGAGGAGCGATACTATGATGGTGAGGATCAGGATATCTAAGCCGCTTCCCCAGATGAAATATTGAGCTCTACTACAATTTTATTATGCTTCCGCTGTTATCTTTTATTTGGCCTACGTGCATCTGATTATTAATAAAATATGTTGAATATGTTGTGATATCATCTTTACTTTATGTACTAGCATTTCTTGGACTAGTACATGGTACACAAAGGATTTCAAAAGTGTTTTTTCGAGGTCCGACAAATGTGGTATTAGAGCAATATCGACTATAAGACAGCCATAGAATGGATGAGCCTTAAGGATTTAAATTCAAAATTATTTAAAACAAAAAAATCTCTCATACACTTAAACATTTTCTAAAATCCTGTTACTTTCAGAAATTTTAGATGGCAGAGGCTCCCACTACCGTTTCAAGAGGACTCTACACTAGACATTGGGCAAACTGAAAGACCGAGGTGGCGATCAAATGGGGTGAATGATTACAATTTAAATTTTTACCCCAAATAAACTGAGCCAAAACCCCTAGATATCAAATGGAAGCGGAAGAATCAATTTTTGAAGTTTTTAGCCCGAGGCCGGCACTACCTCTATGAACAGTAAATTAGGCATATGAACAGTAATTTCATCACGAGTTCAAATCCAAAAATTGATGTAACTTTTCATTGAGTGATCCAAAACTCGTGAAACTTGGTATGAACCTTCCTAAGGATGTCAGGAACCTATTCCAACCTTCAATCGCAAGGATGGATGTCAAAGTTCTGACATTTTTCCAATTTGAGGAAGAGTGCAAAAGAACATATACAAAAACAACAACTTGGCCCTCAGCTAGCTAGTAGGTTCTTGATGATCAAGATGATCCTAGATGACTTTCCACATGTTATAGCAAGCTAAAGCACAAGACAAGAACTCCAAAAACCCGATCTTTCAAGAATAATCCCCTAGAGAGCAAAAGATCAGTTTCTTGCAAGAAAGAACACAAGATTTGCCTAGATGATTGGGATATGATCTGGAGAAAACTCATCCATCAATCATTCATCCTCGACACAAGAAGAACAAGCAAGTAGAAGGAGAGGAGGCAAATCCAACTTGCATGAAAGTAAATTGCAAGAATGTAAATTGCGGAATTTAAAGACTGAATTTAAAGCAGAAGTAAATGTGTAAAATAAATTCAGAGATGAGTAAATGAAGATTTCATTTTTGGAAGGGAGGTTTACAAATATTCACAACAAAGTGGACAAAGCTCAAAGGAGCACAAAAATCTCAAACCTTCAAGAGGAGGAAGGCTACCCTTACCCCTCTATTTATACTACTCTTGAGTTATCCTCCACCTTTGGATGAGTTTCTTCTACCCTAAGGATCACCATCAAGGGTTAGGATTGACTCACTCACTTATACATGGGCTAACCCGAAACCCTCTAACATAACGGGTTTTACACACTTCTCAAAGCATACTAACTGGACCCGCTACTATATTACCTTGATCGTAATCCAACGACCCTCCTTGATCCAAGCAGCTCCTAGCTAGCATCTCATGCATTCCTTGTCTTCTCGGTTCACAGTGACTCCGTCTCCGATCATCTTCCGGCAATCCTCGACCGTCTGGACCTCCGGCGCACCTTGCCTAGTCCCAGTCATCCTTCGCCTCACCATAACCTAGCACTGTCATCCTGCAACCATCAAAAACAAGAAAATACATCACATAGCAATGTCCAACAAAGATATGCAATAATCATCCAAAATCACATTTTAATATTCAATTCGCTCATGAAGTCAGCACTACCGCCTATACCAGGCGGTAGTGCTGCCTGGCCGGCACTACCACTCCCCAGAGCTGGTAGTGCCGCTCGGCACAACTAAAAGAAAACCCACTCTTTGGAAAAAAAAACTACCGCTCCCCTGAGCCTGTACTGCCGCTCGGCCAGCAGTACCGCTCCTACTAGGCTGGTAGTGCCACTCAAGGCCTGACAGCACTCAAATTGCTTCATTTTAAAAATACAATTCAAATCAAATTCAAACCAGAGCATACCAAGCTCAAATTTAGTCAAATACTCACCACCAACATAGGTAGACCTCCACATGGTCTTTCAATCTCCCCCTTGATGAGTATATTGATAAACAACACAAATGGCATAAATTTGATTTTGAAAGAGAGAGGAAGAAAGTAATTTGAATGCAAAGCCAAACTTGGTCCAAAGAGAAAGAAAATAAGATCATAACCAAGTTGACAAGAAGGATTTTAGAGCACAACCAAAGAAAGATCAAGTTTTCCACAAAAGCTCTAAAAATCCAATAAAACTCACAAAAACCTCAAATATGCTTATGATCCTTAGAATTAGCAAGTTTTACCAAGATCATAAGAACCAAGATGCATTCACATTTTTATCCTTTTAATGATGACTTTTCTATGATTTCTCCCTCTTTTGGCAATATAGGCATCAAGATAGCATTTTCTCTCCCTTTATACATGTATGCATGAAATTCATCCAAAAAGAGTTTTAAAAATTATCCAAGTGACCATATATACAAAGTATGACACCAAGCTACTCAAGATCAGATTATGCTAACCTAATATATGTCCAAGTGCAAATATCAATTTTGCTAGCAAGCACAAATAAGACTATGTCATTTTTGCATGATTTAACAATTGCAGCATTTAGCATAGTTTCTAAACTAGAGACAAAGCCATACAATGGATCAATTGGAAAACCTAGAGTTCAACCTACTCAACACTTTGGGAAAGCTATAAGTGCATACAAGGTCCTTCAAGCTCAATTATCTTTAATGCAAAAATTTCTTTAAGATTTCAAATGACATAGTGGGGTGCAAATGTGTAACATTATTTGCATTCTTTACCTACTTATGTTTTTTTTTATTTGCATTTTTAAGTGTGATTGACTCAAGCCATAGTCGACCATCTCAAGAAGAGCTCTTAAGAGGATGGTCTTGGACATACACGATACATTCCAAGTTCATCCCAAATGTAATGGGAGGCAGTCTTGTGAATATAAGGTGTTGAGATCAATTTGCACAAAAAGAGTCAATTTTTTGTTTTCATTTTAGCACACGGATTTATGAGCATGTGAAGGACTCGAGTATGGATCTACCTAGATTCACCCAAGTTACTATAGGGACTCTAGTAGAAATCCAAAATTTTACAAATAATAGCAGATGCACCTAGAGAAGAAACATAGCAAGTAAAAGCAACATGTTTCATCAAGTTTTCATTTAAAGCTTTAATTTTCAAATTTTAACAAGCTTAGTAAGATAAATCAAAATGAACTTGGACATACCTAAGCTAGCATTTTTCTTCATAAAAGAGCATGGTGCATATCATGAATAATAGCTCATTTGCATAATAGACAAAGCTCACAGAAACAGAAAATGAAGTCTATATGCAATGCATAAAACTGATTCTTGAACTCCCCCTCAACAAGTGAATCAATTTTAAACACAAATCTGATTCAAGTTGAGTTATTAGCAGTATTAAGCTCAAGGAAGGTCCAAAAGAACTCAATCAAAACCAGAAACATAGAAAGAGGAGAAGAAGTTGAAAAACTGTAAACTGGATGGCTATAGAGCATAGAAAAGATAGTAGAGAATACTATAGCTCAGACTCGCTCTCATCTTCCCCCAATGACTGACATAGAGAAGCTGACTCTAGATCCCAAGCTAAGAAGTGCACACAGGCCCTGTCTACTTGTAAGACTGTGAGGGAACTCAACCTAGAGAGAAGATAGAACAACTAATTGTGCATGATAGCAACCTATAGCATGAGATGAGATGTCCATGCAAAGCATGCTAGAAGTCTAAGTGAAGTGAACTCAGAACTCTAGAAATAAAGCCAATAACACCCACAAGATGCAAAAGAAAGAAAATGCTGGAAGAAAACATATATATTACATAGTATACAGAACTAGCTCCCCCTCAAGAGATGTCGTAAGGGCACACAACTCCAAGCTCTCCTCTCAAGACCACAAACCTAGAGCTATCGAAAGGCTTAGTAAAGATATCGGTAATCTGATAATCACTCTCCACAAACTGAAGCACTATATCACCCTTCCCTATATGGTCTCTAAGGAAGTGATATCTAATGTCTATATGCTTGGTCCTAGAGTGCTGCATTAGGTTTTTAGCAATGCAAATAGCAGAAGTGTTGTAACAGAAAAGTGGAACACTCTCTATCTCTAACCCAAAGTCCCGCAAGATCGATCTCATCCAAAGCACCTTACTACAGCAACTAGCTGCAGCAACGTACTCGGCCTCAGTGGTGGACAGTGCAACTTCGGACTGCTGCCTAGAAGACCAATAGACAAGAGAAATGCCAATGAATTGGCAAGTGCCAGAAGTGCTCTTCCTATCTATCCTACAGCCAGCAAAGTCTGTATCAAAAAAAGAATCTAAGGGACAGACAAGAAGAAGAAGAGTACCAAATACCATAATGAGTGGTAGCTCGAAGGTACCTGAAGATGCGCTTCATAGCTTAGCGGTGAGAGGCGCAAGGAGAAGCCTGAAATCAAGCGCATAGACACGCAACAAAATGTATGTCCGACCTCAAGTAAGTAAGGTACAGGAGGGAGCCGATCATGCGTTAGAACACCTTCTGATCAACTGGCTCACCATCCTCATCTAGCTCGAGGATAGTAGTGGTGGCCATAGGAGTCATCACCGGCTTCCCATCAAATATGTCAAAGCGCCTCAGAAGGTCTCGAGTGTACTTGCCTTGATGCAAGAAGGTGCCCTCCCGAGTCTGCTTGATTTGGAAGCCTAGGAAGTAGTTCAACTCGCCCATCATGCTCATCTTGAACTTTGTGTTCATCACATCTAAAAACTGAGACACAAGAGAGTGCGAAGAGCCACCAAAGATAATATCGTCCATATAAATCTGGACGAGAAGAAAATGAGAATCCTGATGTCTGATGAATAGAGTCTTGTCTACTATACCCATCTTAAAACTATGACTGAGAATATATGAATTAAGCCTCTCATACCAAGCTCTAGGTCCCTGCTTAAGTCCATATAATGCTTTGGAAAGCTTGAAGATATGGTTTGGGTATTTGGGATTCTCGAATCCTGGAGGCTACCTAACTTACACCTCTTCCTCAATATATCCATTAAGGAATGCACTCTTGACATCCATTTGATAAAGCTTGAAGCCTTTGGATGCCGAAAATGCAAGCAGGATCCTAATAACCTCTAGTTTAGCTATAGGGGCAAAAATCTCCTCAAAGTCAAGACCCTCATCCTGAGTAAAGCCCTATGCAACTAGCCTAGCCTTGTTTCTAATGATAACCCCATCCTCACTCTGCTTGTTCTTGAACATCCACTTGGTACCAATGACATTATGACCATATGGGGGCTCAACAAGCTGTCATACCTTATTTCTCTCAAAGTTCTCAAGTTCCTCATGCAAAGCATTAATCAAAGACTCATCGGATAATACATGAGAAACATCCTTCGGCTCAAACGAGATAACAATTAAGCGTGTGACCCGCTCAAACAAATTGCTACTGATATGATCAGGTGGATGATGTCTCTGAATATGATGGGGAGGTCCAAAAGCAGAAGTGGCCTCTACCTCTTGCACAGAAGAGGCAGGAACAGAGCCACTCGCTGAAGGAGAGTCTGAAGGTAAAGGCTGGTCTCCCTAAGGTGCAGAAATGGAAACAGGAGGCACCTCAGGTGTAGAGGAGACTGGATCAGATGGAACACCATCATCTCCACTATCCTCATCCTCTACAAAGATAGTCTTGGAGAGGGAAGAAGAGTCTAAAATGTAAAGTCTAGCTCCTGCGCTAGCCTCATCAAAGGTCACTTCATAGGTCTCTATGATCCTATTTGCATCACAACTTTAGACCCTATAGCTACGAAAAGAAGTCGAGTAATCCAAAAAAATACCATCAGAAGAGCGAGACTCAAACTTATCCAGGTTACTAGACTTCAAGATGAAACACTTGCAACCAAACACACAAAAATGAGAAACATTGGGCTTTCGCCCATACCTCAACTCGTAAGAAGTGCGGTGCAAATGTGCTCTCAAAAATACTCGATTAGACACATGGCAAGCAGTAGCTATAACCTCAGCTCAAAACTTCCTAGGAGTATTGTATTCGTCTAGTATCGTCCTGACCATCTCAACCAAGGTCATGTTCTTCCTTTCCACTACGCCATTTTGCTAAGGGACGTATGGAGAGAAAAACTGATGCTCTAGACCTAACTCCTCACAGAAACTCTCAAAGTAGAACTTCTTGAACTCCGTGCCATTATCACTTCGTATGGCTCGTAAGGTACTAGGGAGCTCAACAGACATTATACTGACCAAACCCCTAAAATTGGTAAAAGACTCATCCTTCGAGGCAATGAAAAATACCCAAGAATACCTCAAAAAATCATTAACAATGACAAGAACATACCACTTCCCACCCGTTGACTGCACTCTAGCTGGACCAACATTATCCATATGTAAAAACTATCCTAGTGAATCAGTCATCACAACAATGACTAGAGGATGAGAAGCAGCAACCATCTTGCCATGTTGGTAAGGATAGCAAACTAAGTCTTTGATCATCTTGAGTTTAGGACGCAAACTAACTCCCCTAATGAATCAAGTATTCTACACGCACTACTCTTAAAGCTTACCTCGAAAGAGACATCGATAAGCTAAGAGACAGAAAGCAAATTGTATTGCAGGTTACTCACTAAAGCAACATCCTTAAGAATGAAATTGTCATTAATGCAGATGGTACCTTTTGCAATGACTCTACATGAAGAAGCATCCCCAAAAGTGATCAACTCATCGTCGAGAGCTCGGACTAGGGAAGAGAAACATCTAGAGTCTTCGGTCATATGACGAGAACAACTGGAGTCAACAATCCAAACATCTCCCTTCCCCATCCTACGGACCTATGTCAACGAAAAAGAGAGAGAGGTGACTCAGTACTGGGACAAACAAGAGCAGATTTAGGCACCCAATACTGAATCACACGATGTCTCAAAGTACCAGTCAAAGAAGCAGAAGACTGGATTCTGGAGTCTCTCTGACGCTCTACTCTTACAAGAACAGAAGTAGCACTAGCAAAAATTCTAGGAGCAGAAACTGGATTAGCCCGCCGTCGTGCAAAGGTCGGACCATCCCAGTGAGGTGCCCAAATGTTCTACCAGAAAACACCTTATGTCGCTGATATCTACCTTGATGAGAAACGTGAGGAATATCAAAAGGACGTCGAAAAGACTGACCAAGAGTAGATCCAGGACAAAAACTCGAATGAACAGCATGAGATCCAAGTCCTGAACGCTGCCCAAAAACAGGCGACTCTCTAACATTTCTAGCAACAGTGTGTGCCTTAGGAGCACTCAGAGTCTGGTGATGACCCTGAATACCCCTAAGGGCACGAACACGCTCGTGCCTAGTGATCTTGGCACACTTGAAGCAGAAATCTACTAAGTGACCATCCTTCTGATAGAAGGTGCATGAGTACTTCGCCTTGCTAAAGGCAGAAGTAGCAGAAGGAGCAACCTTCTGGTCAGAGATCCCATGGACAACCCCAGCAGACCTAAACACAGTGGTGCTTACCCTAGGAGCAACCTCAATCTCTCCACTCTTGGAGCCACGCACGATAGTAGGAGGATGAGTCCTAGCGTGCTCTTAGTAGTCAAATCCTAGACCTTGATTAAATCAACTAATCTTAGATTGGTTTATGATGAGATTGAGCTTCTTCTTGCCTCCTACAAACTTCTCAAGAGTGCTCATGAGATTCTCACACTCCCGAAAGAGAGAGGCATAGGAAGAACAACGGGAAGAGGAAGAAGAACCAGATAAGGAAGAACTACTAGCACGTGCATTTTTTCCCTTAACACGGCTGCCTCAACCTTGAGAGCCTCACAAAAAATGCAAGGGGCATTTCTAATCCTAAGGGTCTAGGCCTCTAGCTTCTTCCTAAGTTCAACTTGGATTTTATCCAAGTCCCCCTCAATCTCAGCACACCGTAAGCAACTTTCTTGTGACTTAACTAGTAAGTCCTTAGCAAGTTCAGCACACTTGATATTTAAGGATTTATTGTTAAGTTTTAGTTGCCTACAGCCCTCACATGAGCTGGCTAAGTCCTTAGAAGTATGCAATTCAAGTTCATTATTTCTAGCAGATAGCTTCCTAAGGTGAGTGCTCATGGTATCAATTTCAGCAAGCAATTTAGGGCAATTTTCACACGATGCGCTAGTGTGAGCATGAAGAAAACTAGCATCTACAGAAATAGCATCAATAGAATAAGTCCTAACATTCTTCGGCCTAAGACTCTCAAGCTCAGAAACCACACTATCATGCATATTTCTTAGGTTCTCAAGCTCCACAAGTAAGGCATCGCAAAAAGTACAATCAGCAGACTCTCGAGAGGAACAAGATCTAAGAGAAGCTAACTGTCGACTTTTGTAGTCGGCAATAAAATTATGGGGCAGGCGCTCGATCTCAAACTCAAAGGTCACACAAGACAGGGATTTTAGACAGGTTCAGGCCCTCAGCAATGGAGGTAATACCCTAATCCTGTGTGCTGGAATTATGCGGATCTCTTGGATGTGGGGTTGCTCAAAGCGCAATATGCTCTGGGCGATATGTGGTGTTCTAGGCTCTATGGCTTGATGCCTTGTTGTTACCCGCCCTCCCCCTTATATACTGGAGGTGGTGCGGCTTACAGAGTCCTGATCGGTTTGGAGATTCCGATCGGTTACAAGATTCTAGTCGGTTAACAGGATAGAGTTTACATCCTCATCTACCCTATTAACGACTCGGATTACAACCATATCTATCATATCTAAATATATGTTCAACTATCTATGGGATGTACCCCCTTGCGCACGGCAACAGGGCCTGGTGCGGGAGACATCATCCTGGGCCTTCCTCTTGGGCTCATCCCTCGGACGTCTCTGGGCGGATCGTGAAGGTACCCGGATCCTTATATTCCACACTAACTCCCAAGACAAAGTACCTACTTCCTTCTCTAGCTCCATACACCTAGCTCTAGCTCTAGCATGAAATTTTTCTAATTTGCAGAAAGTTTCATTGAGCTGGTCATAGGATGGTACCTCATCCGAGTCACTGTAGAGCTTAGAGTCGCTGATACCATTGGTGTCCACCATGAAGCACATCCCGGTGAGTTCGTCGCCGCTCTTGTTCTTCTCTTATGGATCATCCTCACCCTCGTCGCTCCAGGTCTCCGCGTCGGAGAGGTTGATGTCGTCGAGTGCGGCGAGGATACGGTGGAAGAGCTTCTTGTTCTTCGAGAAGTTGCGGTACTTCTTCTCACACGCCGGGTCGCGAACTGGAGGTTTCTTGTTACGGTTCTTGTTGGTGTCGTCATTCTTTTCCGAACCACCGGCATCGTTCTTGCTTTTCTCCAGCTTGGGGCAGTTCAATCGAATGTGGTTGGGGCCACCACACTCGAAGCAGGTGATCATGCCACCTCTCTTCCTCTCTCTCACCCTCTTGTATGCATGAGAGAATTTGCGAGCCAAAAGAGCAAGCTTATTTTTTTGAAATTTTTCCAGTTGATCATCGCTTAGCTTGCAAAGGGCGGAGAGGGAAAAACCACCAAAAGAATCAGAAATGGATCCAGTGGGATCGATGACCAAGGCCATCGACTGAGATTTTGTCTTGCGAGAGACGACATCAATCTCATGAGTCTTGAGTCGGGAATAAAGCCCATCAAGAGTCAGAGTCAATAAGTTGGTAGTGTCCTTGATGATGGTTACCTTCATCTCCCAAACTCGAAGATCGAACGCGATCAAGAAATGTCGAGCATTATCCGAGTTAGGGTATATGCAACCAACTGCTCGGAGATCGCTCAAAATCTTCATAAAAAGATCAAAGCACTCGTCAAGACTCTTACCAGTATGTTGTTCAAATTTGTTGTAATCACGCTTGAATTGGTCCTATCTCACGGTCTTAATTTGGGTGATGCCCTTATGGTAAGCATCGAGGGTCACCTAAATCTGAAGACATTAAGATGATCAACGAACCGTCTACCTTTCTCCAAGTATAACCTGTACGTTGTCGCTTCAACACCCACTGGTTTGTTATCGACTTTGCCATATATAATTATTCTAAGCCCTTCCATAACTTCTTCAGGGAATTCTCCTTAATCATAGAGTACTAACTTATCGGAGAGACATAGACGGATTGTACTGACAGCCTTCTACTCCATCAACTTCTAGTTTTCAGCGGACGTCTTTTTCGATTTATCCCCTTCAAGAGCAGTGATTAACTTTTACTGCACACAAGGATATCCTTCACCACACATTGGCACACGTTGAAATTTTCTCCACCGTCAAATTTCTCACCTTAATTACACATCGTTCACATCGATCTTGATTTTGTGCCACTTGACGCTTTACCGACCTTCTCACAAATTTGATTGATTCTGCATTGGCTCTGATACCCCTCTTATTCGTAGCAGCCCAGGATCGTACCAGAGCTTTGTGAGATAAGGTACGAACGTGCACGGTCTGAAGAATGAAGAAGATGAACCTCATTGAGAGAACTAAAATAACGATGTTGAAGCAACCACGACGTAAGAGAATGGTTTTGGTGAAGCCTATCACAAATTATTTAATTATAACATCAAAAGAGTAATGGATATTGTCGCTCTCTCACAACGCTCTCGAATCTTCTAGGGCCCTAGGATCCTTCTATATAAGAATCTAGGTTCTGTTTTGTTTAATGACAAATTTACCTCACTAAACCTTACCAAAATTTGACATTGCTAAAATTTGATTACCAAATTGGCTACCAATCTTTTGATCAAAGATTGGCAATAAAATGAACTAATGAACAAAGAGAGAGGAGAATCTTGCCAAAATTTGGTAACAAACCAAATGCTTGTCAAATTCCATCAACATTATCAAGATTTGGTAAGGCAAACATTGATAATCATTATAAGCAAATCAAACAGACCCCTAGTACTAAAGAATAAAACAGTATCTTATCCTTTTATGCTTCTCATGTTTTGGATGAGTTAATTTGTTGCTTCTTAGTTACTTGTGTTCTCTATGACCATACTATGGGTTTATATAGTCCCTTAAACCTTCTCAAAGCGAGTAAGAATTCCTACTCCAAAAGAAAAGTAAGAACTTACTTTGAAAGAAAAGAAAAATCCTAATCATATCGGTATTCATCTAGCACACCTTTATAAATTCTAATAGATTATTTATGAGTCTAACTGTGTAAGAGGGAGCTGAATATTTGCCGCCGGTGTGGACTACCTTGTCTCGGGCTTCGGGCATGACTGGGTCTATTGTAAGTTCGACGCAAGAAATGGTAATTAAGATCCAACTAATAGTACTAGTTAGAAAGTATGAGAACTACGTGGTGTCTGTGTGATAAACTAACTCTTCCTACGGTCCTACTTGATTTTTTTTTAAACGAAAACCTTCCCACCTGAGGACCGAAAAGATGTAACCGAGAGTTACGAGGCGTAAATCGCGAAAGGTGGGAGGCCTGGCCTGGCCTTATCCGGTTCGTGATGCCAGCTCGGACTTGGCGTGGTCGAGCAGCGGCGCGCAGTCGCCAGTGGCTCTCACGCGTCACGCCCCTCGAGTCGTCGCAACCCGTCCGCCGCTTAATCTAATCCCACTTACCCCTTAATTAACCGAGTAAACTCACACGCTAATTACAAAAGTACAAGAGCACCTTTCTCAAAAAAAAATAATAACAATAAAGAAATCCGAAACCCAACCTGTAATTATCACGGATCAGTAACCAAAAAACCCGAGGGTTTAAATTTTAAAAACCCAACGCGCACCACCTCCTCGAAAAGAAGCGACAAACTGGACAGTAAGGCAAAGACGTGTTCCAGCTGTAATTAGTCAAACCGGATGCTGCCACCCAACATATACCGACACCCGAGCCCCATACTTTACGCCCGACATGTCAGTGACTGTAGGTGAAACTATGATACGGGCAAGGACCTAACGTTATCGACGGGCCCCTGCCTTTAACTAACGTTATCCACTCCAGAGTTCAGGCTCTCACCCCTGGATTACCGCTCCATTTACTTGAGATGCCACTGTGCTAGTGGTCTCTGGTTATGACTTTACTGCCTCCCGTATTTTCAGTTGACAGGTAAACCAATATGACATTAAAAATGGTTGGATTATCTCTAATTATTATATTTAAATATTATATTCAATCAATGAACGTGAAGGGTATCAAATAAAGTTAGATATTTATTAAGGCTATAAAGAAATATCATACAAATTTTGTATTGAAACGTGAAATACGTCATATATTTATATACGAGATCAAATAAAAAATATATCCTATCAGCTTTGGACCGGGAGTAGACATGAGCATTGGGCGGGATTTTTTGGACTGGCTCGTGGTACAGCAGGCATGGTACAACACGCATGCGAATGGCAGGGCCGTGCTTAGGCCGGCACGACATGAAATAGGGCCGATGGGTTTGAAGCAGACACAACACCTGTATGGTGCTCTACCACGACATTACGTCATGTTGTGACTTGTCTTATGGTCGGCGCCTTTTGTGGTCCTCGTATGAGGAGAAAAGGGAGACAACAGAGATGTTAAAAGGTGGAGAATGGAGACTGGAGAGTACATGCTCACTGATACCGAGTACGCGTATCGAGTCCCTCCGCACTGGGTACCCCACATTAAGTGTAAGGTTTTTAATGGGATAGTAACTCTGTACTTATTCAAGAATGAATAAAATTTAAATTTTTTTCTCTAATTTTTATGTTCACTACCTCAGCTCTGTGCGTCTCCGACTCCTTTCCTCTCATCACAACAGTGCAAATAGGCCGGGTCTCGATCGGCACGGCATAAAGCCGGCACGAATCACAAATGGGCCATACTTGGGCTTATCGAAGGCGAGCCGGACTGGCATATCATGTCTGGTGGGCCGACCGGGCCTAGTGGCACGGCACGAATTGGGCACGCGACCCGATAGGTCCGTGCCATGTCGGCCTGACACGATACGACGTCCACCTCTAACGGGGAGTATAAGCTAGGAGCGTGTGGTGAGAAATAGGTTGGTATATTCTTGGAATATTACTACCAAAGACTTTGGTCTTGTTTTATTAGTGGTTCTTGTGATCTTGCTTGCCTTCCTGTAAAGTAAAGGCTGATTATGGAAGGAGGGATTAGTTAAATTAGGGCTTGATGGATAGGGTGTGGGCTACAATGAGGATATGCACACTGTCAAAGCTGTTGAAAGTCATTACCATGTGATGGATGGTTTGTTTAGTTAATCTCATCCTGATCTTATCGACCAATGTCAATTAATTAAACATTAGACAAGTGTTGGGTGAGGGTGAGGTAAAGATCTTGGGCTTTAGGGGAAAAGAGGGATGAATATGGGGGAAAGTTTGCCTTGCAGATGAAGCAGGAAACATAACAGGAATTGATGAGGTAATCAGGGATGGATCAAAATATCTATATATTTGTTTTGGAATTTATGTACTTTATTTTTCGATAGGCGTACAGCTTGCCTTGCACGGACGAATTGGACAAATTTGATCCCATGATTTTCAATGGATTTTTATGTCCTGTCGTAATTAAGTGTTGTAGCTACTAATAACTCGTTCTATTTAAAGAACATTGCTTCCATCCTACTCCGAAAACAAAATTACAAGTGAAGAGTCAATGACACTATGCAATGGAACTTTTTTTTTATGCCACATGTATCATAAATTTAAAAGTTTGGAAGCAGCATGCCCTTGTACAAATTGGCGCCTATCTTTTCGTGTCGTCGTGAGACTGATCGGATTCTTAGTACTGTTTGGTCAAAAGTTTTCGTTGTCCGGTGTGGGATTTTTTCTAATCATAGTGTCCAACTAGATAACCATCTCTGCCAATGAAGGATAAGATAAATAATGCCTCTAGCTACCGCTATATTAAACATATTAACTAAGCAAGATTAGAGATTAGCATGAGATCTTGAGTCTTGACCTCAGGCTGCCGCACTTTCGGTTCTTGCTTATCCCTTAAGAAAAATGGAATGCTACAAGTATGAAGTGAGTATCAACTAGCTAGTTGGTACATTAAGCGAATTCAAGTCATACTAGTGAAAAAACTCAAACAATCAGGCGCTAACTCGAAGACTTCGCTTTTCTAGCCCCAAGGTTCAAAATCTGGTGGAAATTTCAAAAATTCCGGTCGAGATTTTGGATTTCGGCCGGGGACAAGATTACAAATCCCGGCGGAATAAAAAAATTGAAAAAAGAATTCAAATTTCAATAGTGATTTCAGAAATTTCGGGTATTTTGACCAAAATTCATGCTGTTTGGACTAGTTTGCATGTTGTTTAGATCGGATTTCGCACCAATTGTATGGTGGCGAATTTTAATGCCTTTTTTTAGGAGTACATGTAAACATTTCACAACAAACTCAGAAACCGACTTTAGCTCAATTGGTAGAACGGAGGGTTGAAGTGTCGTTGGTTCGAATCCGACATTCGTCACCATTTTCTTCTACCAAGCAGCGTTGCTTATCATGGGACAACAAAAATACCAAAATAATAGGACACCAAACACCCACCGTGGGGTTTGAGCCCACAACCAGAGGCTTAATAGCATTGAGCTCTACCGACTGAGCTAGACAGGCCTTACGGTCTATCGGCCTTTGTCACCATCAAGGTTTGAAAATTCGGTTTCGGAATAAATTTCGTCATTGGTCGGATAGCGAGATTTCGGCGAAATTTCAAAATTTCGGAAAAATTTCGGACGAAATTTGAATTTGAAATTCAAATCCGGTCCATATAGTAACGAAAAATCCCAAAATTCGGCGAAAAAACCCGGAATTTCGGGCGAAATACCCGAAATTTTGGGTTTTTTGCAACGAATGTTTTTTGGGTCAAACGATTTCTAAAAATTTTGAAATTGTTTTTGGAGAGTCCTGACACATCTATGATATTTCCATATAAATTTCAGATTATTATGAAGTCTGTGGAATTTTTAAAAATTCAAATATTGCTACTGTCCTGATAAAACGCTGACCGGCAATTTTGAACCAAATGCAAAATGGTTCAAACCATGTTATAAACATTAGAATTTTTTTTGCATGGTTATGATGTATCTCTAATGCTCTCATAAAATTTTCAGATGGTCATCAAACTGTATGAATTTTTAAAAATTTGAACAGTACTACTGCCTTGTTAAAAGGCTTACTAGCAAACTTGAACAAAATGAAAAATTATCTAAACCACGTTAAAAACTTTTGAAATTTTTTTTGGATGGTCCTGATGTAACATAAATGTTTATTTAAAATTTTTGGATGTGCCAGTGAGAGGAGTTTGGCAAGCAGAAGACAGAGAGGGGCTTGGCAAGCAGAAGAGAAAGAGGAGCTTGGCAAGCAGAAGAGAAGGAGGCGACCAGTGTTGGTAAGTCATTATTAGAGTAATTACCTAGTTAGATTAATTAGCGTTGGTAAGTCATTGTTAGAGTAATTACCTGGTTAGATTTATTCGTAATTACCTGGTTAGATTAATTAGCGTGGAGACGATATGTAAACTAGAGATGCTATTATAGTTAGTATATTAATTATTGCCTCGTTCATGCATCTCATTCATACCTCATGTACGTAATCTCCGTTAGGAACTTAGTAATTATAGTTGTTTTATTATTTTTACATAGCATCATACGTTTATTGATGAACGAAAAACCTTTTATTTATAGACTAAAGTAGGAAGAAAAAATCACGAGTAGGAGCAAGTATGTGTAGTAGATAAACTAGCACATTTGGTTATACTATATAGTTAGGTTAATTAGAACTCCCCAATAATTAGGCTTGAACTTAGTTGTATGCACATCACATAGCATGGTTAGTTAGATAAGATAGTCTCTAATTATCTTGTTAAATGTAAATGTTGTAACTGTAATTCATGAGTGTAGTTTGAGTAATTGTCCATGAACAAAAAAATTAATTTGTTCAGTAATTAATTTCAACCCTCGGTATAGTTAATAAGTTGTTAATTTTTGAAATATTTTTAGGTACCATATTCCACCTAGCCGTTGCACCATGAATTTTTATATTTACTACGGTGAACGACCTGTCATATTGCACGAGAGAATAGTCACAGTGCAAAACTGCGAACACACATATAGTTCAAGTGATAGTCCATTAGACTTGGAAGGCCTTAAATCACATGTTATAAGCGTGTTGCGTTTGAGCAAGGAAACACATACAGTTTTCCTGGAGGCGGTGCGACCAAGGGAAGTTCCAAACAACAACGTCATTGTGCATACTTTGTTCGGACTGAGAAATAATAAGGCTTGGTTATTGTATGCACGAAAGGCCATAGAAGGCGGGTTTTCGATGGGTGTTTATGTAAACATATTGCCACTAGAGGCGAATGCCGATGCTGGTCCTAGCGGTGAAATTTTAGGCCACCAAGGAGAGGGAGAAGTGGGCCAAGGACATGTTGGGGAGGGTAGTTCGGGTGCACATGAAGAAGAAGTACTTCTTTCTGAGGTAGATACGACATGTATGGATGATGAGGCTGGTGGAAGCGAGGATGAAGAGGGCACTGACAACGATGACCAAGCTCCAGCAGTCCAGTACTTCCGTGGTAATGGCCTTTTGGAGTGTGGCATTGCTGACTATAATAACTTAGCTATGTGGGGGTACCAGAACAGCGACATCCAGATTGGGAAACACTTCCCCAACAAGTTATGCTGTCATCACTAGAAGAGAGCACAAGTGTACCAAGTCGAAGCCCACTGAGTATGAGGTTAGGTGCACCAAGGCCCCTAATTGCCCTTTCTACGTCCGTGCTCACCAGCCGAAACACGAGCACTACTTTGTGGTGAGCCAGAACACACCTCATACATGCACGGAGGAGTCGATCAGAAGCATGAGCCACGTGGTCGATGCTAGATTCATTGCCCAACTAGTCGTGACCCAGGTTGGTTCAGATATTGGACTATCACCGAAATCGATTATGGAGCAAGTGCGGAGTAGAACAGGGATGCACATAAGCTACCTAACCGCGTGGCGAGCAAAGCAGAAGGCGTTGAAGATGCTTTTTGGATCATTCGAAGACTCATACAACTATACCCCGAGGTTGCTGCAGAAGATATCAATGACCAACCCAGGGACTCAGTTCTCAATGGCGGACGAGCCTATTAAGCTTCAAGATGGTTCGTACAGCACCGCGGAACGCTACCTGATTAGGGTATTATGGGCTTTCGGACAATGCATTGAAGCTTTCAAGCATTGCAGGCCTGTCATTTGTGTTGATGGTACATTTGTGAGCGGGAAGTACTATGGTACCCTACTGACTGCGATCACGGCCGACGCAAACAACCAGATAATACCAATTGCCTACGCATATGTGGAGAGTGAGAACAGAGATAGCTGGTTGTGGTTCCTCACTTTGGTCCGGACGCGTGTCGTGGGGGATAGGCAGAGAGTGTGTGTTGTGTCCGACTTCTCCACGCTCTAGAGGTGCTGCATGGCAGCACGAACCCGTCTATAGCATGGGCTGATGTGGAGAGAAGGTGGTGCATGCGACACCTGGGTGCAAACCTATATTCACGGTACCATAACAGGTCTCTAGTGAAGAAGTTCAAAGGGTTGTGCCTTCAAAACCAACCTGCCAAGTTTCGTGAGATTTGGAGACAATTGAACGAGACCACAAGGAAAATGATGGAAAATCAGCAATCACAGGAGGAGCAATTGCAGTCGCAAATGGTGGGAGGGCAAACTGTCATTAATCATGATCATTGCACCTTTAGCCAATGGATAGCAGGGAAGCCAGCGGAGCGTTGGTCCCTTATGCACGATACAGGCGGCGCGAGGTTAGTTGCACTTATTAATTTGTGAGATTAACTTATTGTAAGAGTGTTGGGCCCATTCATGATAAACTTTGCGTGTTTGTCTGTTAGGTACACCATTATGACGACGAACATAGCGGAAGCCTTCAATAATGTCCTTAAGGGCGTTCGTGGGCTTCCGTTATGTGCCATAATAGAGCTGACGTTCTACAGAATAGCAGACTATTTTCGAGATTGTGGTCGTCACGACTGAATGCAAAGACTCAATTCTCAACCAAGGTGGAGGAGATCATCAGTAGTAGGAGGAGCAAATCTCTGTTCCACCGCACGAGGGTGTATGACCTCGGTAACCACATATTTGAGGTAATGTGCCGCCGTAGGTACCACTCAGCTCTGTGACGGTGGCCCAAACAATGTACTCTAGGCACGGAGGAGGTGGTGTGCTCATGCAATAAGCCAAAACTGCATCATATCCCTTGCTCCCATGTATTCGCGGCTTGCAGGGATATGGGAGGGAATGATGCATCTCAATACATATCGTCATACTACACAGTAGAAGCCCTGAGAAATACTTGGCGTTCGAAGATGAGTTCCTTCAATATTGGTACGAGTTACAAGTCGATCGATGGGCCTTTATGGGTACCTTATTCGTTAACACGACGAAAAGAGCCTGGGAGGCCCAGAGGGACAAGAATGCACGGTGATATGGATGCAGCTGATGCCATGCAGGCGCAGAGGAAGTGAAAGATTTGCAAGCAGAGTGGACATGATCGGAGGACATGTCCTAATAAGCAGTAGACGTATTTAGTAATTTTAGTATTGTATGGTATTGTATTGTATTCAGAACTGGATTTCTTATATGTTGTTTTGCACCGTCTTGTTTAACATATGTTGCGTCCCTAATTGTATATGCTATCTTGTTGTTGTACCGATGCTATCTTGTTGTTGTACCGATGATTTTTGTTGCACTAACCTATGCAGGTGGTATTTTCAGCATGGCTACCGGTGGTCTTCCCAAGCTTCTTCAGCAGCAGTACGATGATCAACATCGTGGGAGGATGATTTTCACGGGCACGCAGGTTAGTACTCTGATTGATTAGAAGAACGAACTCTGATTGTGGTTAGCACTGTTGTATTTATTGTTTCATATTATGAGTTTACATTGTCCTTTTGTAGATGGGTCCATTGCGTGCGCGAGTCTTCCACAAGATCAAGGCATTAGACCCCCGTTTCTATACGTGCCTAGCACGAGTTGGACTACTCCCATTCGCTCTTTTGATGGATGGAACTATTGAGCCATTACCGCGGGGTGGGGTGCGACGCACAACTCTCCCCGCAATAGATGTGTCCCTGGTGATTGCCCTGGTAGATCGGTGGCGTCCTGAGACGCACACGTTCCACTTTTCCTTTAGAGAGATGACGATAACTTTGAAGAATGTGGCTATGATCACTGGGTTGCCGATCAGAGGTTGCCCCTTAGTGACTAGGCGGCCACGAAAGGATCAGTGGAGGGACTATGTGCAACAAAGGTAAACATATATGCTGCTACGTGCGTAATAGTTTTTGCTACGAATTAACCTCACATTCATTTGTTTCTGTTGCAGGTTTGGTCGTCCGTACTTGGGAAAGGACCACGACCTCTCTTTGAAATGGTTTTATGAATTGCCAGAGTGCGGGCTATGTCCTGAGGGCGCAGACGAGGGCACTATTTCAAGGCACCTGGAGGTGTACCTCTATGATTTATTTGGAGGGATCATGTTCTGCAACGCAGTGGGCGACTATCTGAAGCCACACCTCATCTTGTTAGCGCGTGATCTTGTCACGCAACCGGACGAGGTCCCACAATATAGCTGGGGTTCCGCTGTGTTAGCAGCAACCTATAGAGACTGTGTGATGCTTCCCATCGGGCCACCGCGAAGGGGTCAATCACAGGTTGTCTCGACCTACTACAGCTGTGGAGCTGGGAGTATCTTCCTAACTCTCGTCCTAGGGTGGAGAATGCTATGTACCCAAAGGATATCTCCTAGGACGTGCCTGAGACCATGAGGCCCACGATGGGCTATAGGTGGATCCATGCTAGGTTGCGCTGAAGCCACCTCCAGGATCACAGAAGCTACCCACGCGCTGGTAGCGATCTTGACTTCCTGACTTCCGAGCACGTGAGTTGGGATCCGTGGTCACAGGGGAGATTTGCCGAGATCGCAACGGGCGCACACATCTCATCGTTCTGTGTACAGGATGAGCACCTATAGATGACTACATGCTTCATTTTATACCAGAATTCTGTGGAAGTGTACTCCCCTGAGCGTATACAGCGACAGTTTGGATACCTGTAGGTAGTCCCGGTCCACCCACCACGGGACGCAGGAAAATCACAATTGTAAGTTTAGTAGAATCATACGTCATTACTACATTACGATCATTCTTCCTTTTGTCAGTTCTAACCCTTCATACTTCTGTGCAGGAGGAGTGCAAAAGGAACAGGAGCTACGTTGGACTGGTCCACCATCCATCGTGACCGCATGCTGCGGTGGAACGAGCAGGCCGAAGCTTCCACCGTAGTCCTTACAGGGCCGTACGACCCTTCCTCCTACTGCGAGTACTTCTTGTGGTACCGTCCTCGCACACGCGCCACTCTACTCAGTGGTCACGTTGAAGATGCACCAGGACCATTCCCCGAGGACCGTTCCCGGCAGCTTCACATCCTTGTTAGTACTTTGATGCATGTAATCCTAACAATTTCTCATAAACAATACATACTTACACGTGAACCTCATTTTGTAGTCGCAGGAAGCGTACGAGATGCACACTCTGGTAGATCGCACGATGCGTGACGAAGGCGAGTCCTCCTCGGTTCGCAACAGGAGCGACCTACAAAGGTACTTCATAGAGGAGGGTCAAGTATATATTTATATTTCGTGCTATCTACATCAAGTTCTTAATATGAAATACTACAATATACGTTGTCTTATTGCCCAATGCACAGATACTTCAACAGCAGAGGGTCACGTTTGGTTTCGGCTATCCGTTCTTTTGGTGGATGCGCACCTAGGTCAACTCACGGGTACGAAGTTCCGGTTATGGATCCTTCACGTGCCTCCCATGCCATGCACTCGGTGGATTCCCGTTCATCACAGAGTGCTCGTACCTCCACAGCTCGCCCATCCACAGCTCGTGCGCACGGCTATCAAGATCCTCACCGCGAAACTCAGGTTCCCGTGACTTACTAAGTTCCATGTATCGTTTCGTTTTGTCAATTCAAGGCAATTGTTGTTAAATACTCTACTTTGTAACGTAACTCATTACATTTCTTAACTACAGGAGGACTACAACGTCGCTGATTACCCACATGTGACGCAACCAACATGTGATGCAAGCTATCACGACGGAGGTGAGCACAACGAAATTCACCATAGCGGCGGTGATTACGCTCAAGTTGAGGTTGAGCATACGCCACATTGGAGTGAGGATCATGCTTTCAACTGGGCTGGAATGGAGCAAGCGATTTTCACTGAGCTCCTCGATTGTGGACGATGGATGCCTACAGGAGGTGAATCCTCACAGTTGCAGCAGACTGCGCATGAGACTCCAGTCCAGCAAGATCCCACGCAGCACATCCTAGAGTCGACCACGCTTCCTCCAGAGGACCCGTTGGCCTGGTACACCCAGGAACGCTTGACCGGTGCTAACTACACCTTTTTGGGGGGTCCGATTGACGAGGACACGGGAGAGCGTCCCACGCGGCAGGGCCCCTCACAGGCTGCGGGACTTAGGAGGATGAGGGGGCCTGATTACTACACCCCTGACCAAGTTATACGCCACCGTGGTAGGGGTGGATGAGTGTCTTTATTTTTTTCGTTGCATCTGGTGTTGTTAATAAAATGTAATATAACTCAGCAGTCTTTCGAGTTGTTATTTGCTCACACTATGTTATGTTCTTATGTGTTATCTGCCTTCTCAAGATAATCCCGCACAGTTAGATTTGCCTGCACGCAGCGCTACCATGTGACCCGTCCTCACCACGCCAAAAGCCGAGCAAGCGTTAATCTCGCTAGTGTTATGAAATATGTCCAGTTTGTGGTCATTTAGGGTATTTGTTGTGACAATATTTATATGCAAATGAGGTAAGAAATAAAATAATTTTGCAAATTACGTTAGTACAGATATCAGAGAATATTTCTGAGCTATTCCATGACTATTTCCGCTTTGGACATGGTATTTTACGGGATGCCGGAAAGGCTTATATTACCATGAAAAAGATGCCACGAATAGTGAAATCTGGCTGAAAAGCTGAAAGCAATGGTACCTAACCGACTTATACATCGGTTAACAAAGCAAAAGATGATATCTGGAAACCTCTTCAATAGACATCTATGACCAACTATGTCTCCTCTGTAGGAAACAAACTACTTCACAAGAATAGCTACCAGTACAACAAGGATAGCCGCACACACAATCTTCTCCAACCATTTGACATTATCTAAAATGCGGTCCATCTTGAACAACAGCATGTTCAGCCTCTGCTCGAGCATAGGGTCCATCCTCCCCTCCATAGTATGATGCATCCTCTGTGGTACTGTGGTTGTTGCACGCTCCACCGAGGTGTCCATGGTGTTTGCCCACTGGAAATATTGGCACCCTCCAGCCTACGTGATGAGGTTAACATGCTTTTAGGCCGTGCAAAGAAATGAGATCTCTCCAAAGAACTACACAAGTCCAACAGGAAGAAGGGAGGAAATGAACTTTTCACTTACGGAGAAAAAGGGCATTTGTAGAACATCCGGCCGGTATTTGCCTCAGTGTTGGAGTAGAACACATTAGCTTGCACACGGCAATTAGGATAATCGACTTGCCTTACAGTGGCAAGCGCACGGGCTCTCTGATTTCCTGAGCTCGCCGTTTGAGACATGGCCTTTCGAGGCAAGGAATGGGATGAGGATGAGGATATGTGCAAGCGGAGCTGGTATGAAGGTCTACTTATAGAGGCAGTGCATACTCGCTGCCGATAGAGGCGCTGCTGTACAGTTGTGTAATCGTCTTTACAAAGCTGCTCTGGCTATTTTCTCTACGCGTCGCCCAGTCGACCAATTTTACAGCCGGCCCGACGTGCCCATGCTCCCGCCGGCCACCACGTGTCTGGACCTGCGCCCCCACCCCCTGGGCCCCCTGGCCGCTGCGCCCCACTCCTTCCTGCCGCCACGCCGCCCTGGTCCCCCTACGCCCGCGCTTCAGACTGGCGACAAGGAATCTCATGGGCGATTTATTGGTACATGTCAAATCACCCATGTGTTGTTCGTCTGCACGCTTTCTTAGAGTGGACGATTAGACGATGCACACCACAGTCTTTGCAATGCGGTGTGGGAGCACGCTGCTGTCAGCTTTGTCAAACTGATTCGACAACACTCTGCACACCATGAAGCGACACAACACTACCCATCTCAGGCCAACAGAGGGTAACAGGTCGTGCAGCTTTCGATTCGTACAAATACATTTACGCAGATATATATTCTTAGGAAAAACAATATATTTTCGGGAATGTACATGTTTATTACAGATAGATGTAGATGGATATGTACTTTTACGAGTGTAGATTTTTTTACAGATATAAGTACATATACTCAGTACGCACTAATCGCACACCGCGATCCAAGTGACCACTCACTGCTTACTTCTAACTCTGAAGTGATCCTTCATGCACAACATATTTGTTAGTACTGACATCTTGCATCCATGACTGCCTTTTTAGCCTGACTTGACTACACACTCCATGGTTTTGCTGTCTGTCTGCAAGTTTGAACCTTACGTTCCAACACTTAGTCCACACACCACCCCGTCGAGTCTATAAAAGGCCAAATGGCAAGCACACATACACACCTCCCACTCCTTGCCTTCACCATGGCTGGATCCTCTAGCAGAGCATTCTCGTGGACACCTGATATGAGCAGCGTAGCCCTTCATTACACATTGAAGGTTACGCGTAATGGGAAGGATGATCCGTTCAAAGAGGAGAACCTAAGTACAGTGGTGTCCAAATTGCAAGAGTGGCGTCCGACATTATCGAGGCATAACGTGACAACCACTGGCCTGAACCTTGTGACCTCCGATGACCTCAAGGCGCACTTGCATGGGTGGCGTCAAAGGTATTTCAGGGTGTGCGAACTAGCCGACCACCCTTCTGCTACTGGTTTCTCTACGAGACTTTACAGGGTAATGATGCTGCCCGATCAGTATGCAGAGCATATTAAGGTTATTTATTTCTTATTTGTTCACCCTACTAATCTTTTTACCATAATCCATAAGTTCACTTATTTGTATGCTCGACTTGTGTGTTAGTCATTCCCGGAGGATAAAGATTTGCTGAATAAAGATATCCTAGAATTCTTTGCGATGTATATGCTCTTCGGCGGGGGTGTGATGCCTGGTTCATGCAGAAGACGCAGAAGAGGATCTAACTTAAGGTGTAGAGGTCGACCTAGTACTGATGCAGCATCAAGTTCAAGAGGACGTTCAACCACCACCGGAGGGGCCTTGCAAATGATGAGGATGATGATGATGACGATTTCGTATCACCTAGACCTCGACGTTCAAGCACTACCACAACAGGCCGTTCAAGAACTAGTACAACAGGCCGTTCAAGAAACAATGCAAGAGGACGTTCGACCGGCACTGCAAGAGGGCTACCTCATAACCATACAAATGACAATGATGATGATGATTTCATGCCACCTAGCCCACGAACCTTACGTCCTCGGAGTCCTCCAAATCCTGACGATAATATTCCATCAAACCCTCTCAGGTATCCATACGTAGTACCCCGTCTACCACCAATATACGATTATCCTTGTTTTGACCGTCTATTCCGACAACCATGGCCATAAAATGAATGTATTTGTCACTTAGTCCTTCACCAGAGGCATATACCTATGGAACACATTGTATCCCAGTTTTATGAATTCTCTAAGGCATGTATACCTATGTTGTATCCCAGTTTTATGAATTCTCTAAGGCATGTACCTATATTGTATCCCTGCACTTCGTAATATCAATGTCGGGTTTTATTCAATAATTTACTATGATTTGTCGTCAAATTTGTCGCACTGAATTACCAGGATTTTGTCGTGACCGTATATTTTCGAAAACAAATTATACGCAGTCTAACGCAAAAATATATATATATATATTCATATTAGTAACCTACAAAAGCAAAATCGGCCGAAAAAACATCTACAGAAATTAAATTTCATTCTTCGGTCTTCATGCATGCGACCGATTTCTTCTCTCTGCATGCACCTGGTTTCTCCTCTGCACGCGCCCACACACAAAAAATTTCAAAATTTTCTAAAGTGGTTTGTACCATTTTTCATTTCGTTCATTTTTGCTGGCTTTGCTTTGCTCAAGGTAGTAGCACTGTCTATATTTTAATAAATTCATACAGCTTGTTCATTATCAGAAAATTTTATGGGAATATTAATGATGCATCATAACCATATACAAAAAATTTCAAAATTTTCTAACATGATTTGTTTCATTTTTCGTTCGGTTCAAATTAACTTGTCAATCGAAATTTTTATGAAAATATCATTGATGTGTCACGAACTTCCACAAGCGGTTTGGTAGATTAAATAATTAAGTGTGTAATCCGTATGATAGTGGTCAACCAGAAATAATTTACTTAATCAAGCCATGCTGCAACTAGCAGCAATAATTGTTTCTTGCCCTACTCAATTCACGGGAAGTTCAAACGTGCAGACAGACAAGGATTGACGCGACGAGAGGCTTCAGATCAAAGCAAAGCATGCATGCAAACAAAGGAACTGTCGGCATGCAAAACATCTTCACGCGTGACGCGACCGGCAGTATGCAAATCACCTCCACGCGAGACGAAATCGGCCAGGCCAGGCCATAGCCGGCAACTGACGAGACGCCGGCTATGGCATAGCCGGCACACCGGCTATGCCTTGCCGTCTCGTCAGTTGCCGGGTATTGACGCTATTTTGAAAAATACGAAAAATAGTTTTCTAAAACTGATAATATACGGTACAAAGTTGACTGTATTTGAATTTTTGCCGAGAGAGAGAGCACTGAGAAATATAATGTAAGAAAAAAATGCAATCGATGGGATGCATGTAAACATGAGAGCACCTAGGGCCTAGGGGCAGTAGTTGCTTCTCTCTCATCCATCCTAAGTTGTGCTAACCTGCAAAACCTTTGGGCCTAAAAATACCACCTCACAGAGATTTCTCCCCTCCGTGTGTCAACATTTCTTGCGTTCTTGACCCTCTCTCTCTCTCATCTGCGGTTTGGTGTGGTACATACTACATACCGAAGGAAGGAAGCAAGGAACAAGAGCAGAAGCCTGGGGCCAATAATTCCGTAGGAAGCTAAGGGGAAGAAGAAGAGGAAAGAGCAGTGGAGAGCGTACGTACCTGGAAGCGGCCGTGTTGATCTGGGTGAGGAGCGCCTTGCTCTATCCTTTTGTGCCCTTTGTTTCTTGGTTTTCCTTGAATGTTCTCCTTTGCGGCGGTCTAGGCTTGGGAAAGGTTCGATCTTGGGGTGACTTGGCCCCATTTATTGTTATTCTTGAAGCAGCGATCTTTCTTTTAGTGATGCGAGGTTCTGGGATTTTTTCGGTTGGGGTTGTCGCTTGTAGTTCCCATCTGCTTGTTTTTTGATTTGGGGGAAATTGATTTGTTTTTTCATTCATGCTTTAAAATTTGTGCAACTTTCAAAAAGTGATGGATAGAAGGACCTTCCATTTGTTTTTGTTTTGCATTTCAAAGGAAATTTTATGTAAAAGGGGATTTTTTTAAAAAAAATCAATGCTGCTTTTATAATCTTTCTCAGGATTTGTTCTATCTTCCATTTTCTTTTCCTTGAGTATTTTGATTTGTAATTACTGCATTCCCGTGCAAACATTGCGGCCAGTTTGGTATTTTGGTTGTTCTCAGGAAAGAAAGGTGTATCCGTGTATGAATAGGGGAAAGAAGACGTAGTATTCTGCTGTTGCATTGTTTTAGTGTACCTCATATCATATCATGATTTAAACTATTTTAGGATGTGTGCTATATTCTCTGAAAATTTTATTTCTCTTTAGCTCTGCTCATTTAATCTACCACTGGTTAGGTTCAAATCTTGTCTACGCAACGAGCATTCGATGTCAGTGTTGTACTTGTATTACTTCGTCTGCATTTCTAGCTATCAAGAATGTTGGCAGTGTTAATCAAATTCTTATGCACCCGGCATTTCTTCACGAAGCTAATAGTCGTTTGTAGTGGTAGACAGCCGCCATTTCGTTTTGTCAACATCTTATTTTGAATATTATAATGTGTGGTATGCTTGATTTTCATGAGAAAACTTCTTTGTGATAAGAGTTTACTCCAGCCTGTTCATGCCAAATACTGCAATTTTGGGCAGTAGATATGGCGCTTGACGATACTTCATGCAAGTTGGCTGGGTTTCTGGATGCACATTGTGCGAATTTATAGCGTCACCAGTTACATTTAACACGATGTTGCCACTGGTTTTGGCAGCTAGGATGAGTTGGATGAGGTGCTGTATCAAGTTTCCATGGCTGCTTTGCCATGCCGTGTTAGTAGTATCTTGTGTAGGCCAGCTCTTGCCAAGTAGGTTGTGCAATTTGTGTGTGAACTGGTTTGATTGTTATAATGACGCTTGGACCTCTAGATTGGGATAATGTTGCAAGCATGGTATGAGGTTGTAGGCTGCTGTGCTTGGTGAGAATGGGAATGGATCGAATTGAGTAGTAGTTGCATCATGCTGATGGTGTGTGTTGGTGGTCCAGAAATTCGTATTTTTATGTTTTCTTGGTTGGGTGCGTGGTCCATCTTTGACTAGTTTTTGACAGTGGATATTGTGGTCCTAAATTGAAGATAAATGTGCTATTGTTTTGGATCTTTGGGAATTTCATAAAAAAGATGGGATCCATTGGACTTATGTTGAAGTGCTTATGTTGTAGAATAGCTCCCCCCCCCCTCTCAATAAAAATATTTATGAAGTGCTAGCCTAACATTTTTTGCTGGAGCAAACTGTTATGATGTGCTTGATATGAAGTGATTTCTTCTCTTCCTTTACTAATGCAACCAACTGGATCGATACACCTACATATGGAATTTTGTACAATTGCATGTGCAGTCTGTTTTTCCTTGCTTGGTTATGGCATATTAATTATGTGTCATTTGATATTCATCCATATTGGTTGGCTCTGAATTCCAATGTAAGAATGGATGTAATCAGTCAGTTCAACCACTGTATGTAATTAACCTATTGCAGTTTGTTATCATGCACTAGTGTATTTTCTGAAAAGTATGTATTCTGAAGTGGCAACTGGTTATTATTTGACATGATGATTGTGAAAATATGCTGGCATGGAATCACAACCTTGTTTGATATATCTTTAATTCATGGGTTTGTTTGTGCTTCATAGTGATGTATTGCACTAGATCCAAATTAATTAATTTAACTTAAATTCATCAAAGTGAGGTATTACACTATTTGATATGTTATATGTTAACTGCCATCGATGTTAGCTGATATACTCATTAACTGTTTGACAGGAATTCAATTGTATTTTGACATAAAGGCTTAAACAGATTGGCTTCTCAGTATTTTGGTTTCAACAGAAGGTTGTCAAATCATGGTTTCAAAGTCTTATTCAAATCTTCTAGATTTGAGCTGTGAAGATGGAGTTGACTTTTGGCAACCTTTTAAGTCTCTTCCTCGTGTGGTGACCTCTCCTGGCATTATATCTGATCCTGATTGGGATACAAGAAGTGATGGTGATTCAGTTGGTTCAGCATCTTCTGCTGAGAGGAAAATAATTGTTGCCAACTTCCTTCCACTGAACTGTACGAAAGATGAAGCTGGACAATTGTTCTTCTCAAGGGATGATGATGCACTTCTCATGCAACTTAAATATGGCTTTTCAAATGAAACTGATGTTCTCTACGTCGGTAGTTTGAAGGTACAGGTAGATCCCAGTGAGCAGGACCAAGTTGCACAGAAGCTTCTTAGAGAATATCGATGCATACCTACTTTTCTCCCTTCTGATCTCCAGCAGCAATTCTATCATGGCTTCTGTAAACAGCAACTGTGGCCACTTTTCCATTATATGCTTCCCATTTGCCTTGACAAAGGTGAGCTCTTCAGTCGTTCCCTGTTTCAAGCCTATGTCAGAGCCAACAAACTTTTTGCCGACAAAGTTATGGAAGCAATCAATACAGATGATGATTATGTCTGGGTTCATGATTATCACCTCATGCTTCTCCCAACATTTTTGAGAAAGAGGCTGCACCGAATAAAACTTGGTTTTTTTCTGCACAGTCCATTCCCCTCCTCAGAAATCTACAGGACACTGCCTGTAAGGGATGAGATCCTGAAGTCATTGCTTAACGCTGATCTCATTGGTTTTCAAACATTTGACTATGCCCGCCACTTCCTTTCTTGTTGTAGCAGATTGTTAGGTCTGCATTATGAATCAAAACGTGGTTACATTGGAATAGAATATTTTGGCCGTACAGTGAGCCTGAAAATCCTTTCAGTGGGTGTACATGTTGGCCGGCTTGAGTCTATCTTAAAGTTGCCTGCTACAGTTAGCAAGGTTCAAGAAATTGAACAAAGGTTCAAGGGCAAGATGCTGATGTTAGGCGTAGATGACATGGACATCTTCAAAGGAATCAGTCTAAAACTGCTTGGGTTGGAGCTTCTTCTAGATAAGAATCCAAAACTTAGGGGAAAGGTTGTCCTTGTACAGATTGTCAATCCAGCAAGAAGCACAGGGAAGGATGTGGAGGAAGCAATTACAGAAGCTGTCTCTGTAGCCAAAAGGATCAATGTTAAGTATGGTTCTGCAGATTACAAGCCTGTTGTCCTTATTGACTATTGTATACCATTTTATGAAAAGATTGCATTCTATGCTGCATCTGATTGTTGTATTGTGAATGCCGTGAGGGATGGTATGAATCTAATACCATATGAGTACACTGTTTGCCGCCAGGGAAATGAGGAGATGGATAAGCTCAGAGGTGTCGACAAAGACTCCCATCACACAAGCACACTAATTGTGTCAGAGTTTGTTGGTTGCTCCCCATCTCTTAGTGGTGCTTTCAGGGTAAACCCTTGGAGTGTTGACGATGTGGCTGATGCCTTATACCGTGCAACAGACTTAACTGAATCTGAGAAAAGGCTGAGACATGAAAAGCATTATCGCTATGTCAGTACTCATGATGTTGCTTACTGGGCACGAAGCTTTGCTCAAGATCTGGAAAGGGCGTGCAAATATCACTACAGCCGAAGGTGTTGGGCTATTGGGTTTGGTCTGAATTTTAGAGTTATTGCTCTTTCTCCTGGCTTCAGAAAGCTGTCTTTGGAGCACTTTGTTTCTTCTTATAACAAGGCTACCAAAAGGTCAATATTTCTTGACTATGATGGTACCCTTGTGCCACAGTCATCAATCAACAAATCTCCCAGTGCAGAACTCATTTCTATTCTTAACGGCTTATGTAATGACCCAAAGAATGATGTATTTATAGTCAGCGGAAGAGGACGAAGTTCGCTTGATGAGTGGTTTGCTCCATGTGAGAAGCTTGGTATTGCTGCGGAACATGGTTATTTTGTCAGGTATTCCTATCAAAAGTTTTTTTTTGGGTTCCATACACCATTGTATATTTGTATACTTCTATAGTATTCAGGATGTATGGTGAACAATTTATGTGTTCTCAGATGGAACAAAGCAGCTGAATGGGAATCAAGCTATTCAAGTCCAGATCGTGAATGGAAGCACATTGCTGAACCTGTCATGCAAGTATACTCGGAGACAACTGATGGATCCTTCATAGAGCCAAAGGAAAGTGCTCTAGTATGGCACTATCTGGATGCAGACCATGACTTTGGTTCCTGCCAAGCAAAGGAATTACTGGGTCATCTTGAGAGGGTGCTATCGAATGAACCTGTTGTTGTGAAGTGTGGCCATTTTATTGTAGAAGTCAAACCACAGGTTTATGTAATTTTGATACCCTACGACCTTTTGTCTTTTATTTTTCACTCATGTCAAGGCTTGTACTAACTGATAATTATGTTTCTTATACAGGGAGTTAGCAAGGGGCTTGCTGTAGACAAGCTTATTCACACATTGGTCAACAATGGAAAGGCACCAGATTTTCTCATGTGCATTGGTAATGATCGATCTGATGAGGACATGTTTGAAAGCATCAATAGCATGGCCTCCAGTTCGACATTTCCCACAGTTTCAGAAGTATTTGCTTGCTCAGTTGGCCAAAAGCCCAGCAAGGCAAAGTACTATGTAGATGATACTGGTGAAGTAATCAGACTACTCAAGAATGTAAGTGGCGTTTCATCTCAACGGGAGGTTGTCAGCCAAGGGCGTGTGGCCTTCAGAGATTTGCTGGATTATGTGGATTAAGTCACCAGCTATTTACCTGGACTTGCTAGCTGCGAAGCATGTACATTCCAATGTCCTAATCTCCAATGGTTCATTCTAAAATGCCGTGTTGCCTAGAGTTCTAGACTATCCAAGATAAATCATCGCCACCATCAGAACAGCTACAACAGTGCAAGCTGAAGTTTCTTTTTAAGTTTTAGGTGATGTCTATGTAGGCAATTTTGATAGGAAAGGAGGTTCTTGCTGGAGACTCGCAGTGTGAAGGAAAAGCCCTTGGCTTGTACAGCCGTCGGCTTGCTTCACTTACCAATGATTGTCTGAATGTAAGCTCCTGCTCTATTGATGATTGTGTTGGGCATTCTAAAATTTTCTTGGAGAAACTTGCATTATGAGTCCTAACTTCTTTTTAGTCCTAAACTTCCCTTACCATCAGTGGTGTGAACAACAAAATGATGGTTTGCGGAGGTAAATTAACAGCTAATCAAATAGTTTAGTCAGTGTGTGTGTGTGGCTACTTACGTAGAGCATGATGGTTCCATAGTGCTGCTGACTGATGTGCTTATTTGCTTGTGTCGCTTTTCTAGACAAAGTGTATGTGGATCCTCTCTTTCCTATTTATATTAGATTTTAGGACCATGTGGCAGGCTCAGTTCTTTGTTCTGAAAGTTGTGGAGTCTGGAAAACTTCATCAGCATTCAAGGGTTTAATTATAGCTGGTGGGGTGGTGTTGGGTTGAGTTATAGGTTTTAAATTAAGCTGTTCAGTTCAATTTACCTTCATTTTCAAAGTTTTCTAGCACATAAGTATCCATTGATGATGATGTTTTCAAGCAAAGCATGTAGAATAGATAAGAAATGTTTCTGAACCTAGTCTTCAAGTGCTTCTGACCCTTTCCCAGGGGGGATTTGTACTAGGAGAATAGCAAAATTTGTCCTTGGGGAGCTCTGTAGCTTGGACTTTGGAGGGAGTTAAGCTAGACAATGTATAATAACTGGTAGAAATGCTACTTTGACTGGCACGATGAAAAATATTCATTTCTTATGATCGTAAGTTTGACCATGGGTTCATTATGTTCACTTTGATTGTCTCTACTGTAATATATAAGTTAAAGTGTTGAATGTGCTAGTTGTATCCTTCATAGTCCAAACTCCAGAGTCCTGTCTTGCAGCATTCTGCGATGGTTGCATCCTTCATTCTGTTACCATGATGTAAATGCTTAATGCTTCTACTGAATCTTCTTAATATTGATGCATTTCACCTACAAAATGCTGAATATTTGTTGGATCATCTGTGTCCTGACCCTAAACCGCTTACCGAAATTAAGAAAATTGTTGTCCATGGTCATCGGTTTCGGATGTGCAAGCTAGCCCACATATTTACGGGGCTATTGGCGACTTGGCGTGACTTTTTATACTGTTTTTTAACTGTGAAATAAGCACCCATGTCTCAACGAAACAAGGTTAGGACTCGGATTTCCTTCGTTCCCGTTACTGAATTCAAATTTTTAGAGTCATTCTACAATTTTAAAATAATATTTTATTATTTTTTTCTTATATACCTATTCCCTTTAGCTATTCCTAATACCATTTACTAACGTGAACTAAAGTAAAATATATCATCAAAAGAACGAGTGATCTAATGGACAGGGATAATATATTCTAAGCGGTGCAAGGAGAAGCTGACGAGTCAAGAACATAATCAGGTGCTCTGCTCATCAACTAAGGACACTATTGGGCCAAAGCCCAGCATAGCATAAATGTGGTCCAAGTTTAATATTTTTTTTAATAGATATGTATCCAATCTGATTCAAAAAAATTGAGATTCATACCTAGTCTGGACCCAAATGGAAGTCTGGGCCTATATCTAGATAACTGTTTGTTTGATGAGTTGATAGTTTACGGTACAATATTCAAATGATAAAACTTGATCTATAATTAAATATCTCACTAACCGGAAACAAAGGTTAAAGTTAAAACTTAAATATGATGTTGAAGTATGTAAAACAAAAAAGAGAGCATTAGTGCTAAATGCAGCATCAATTAGTTTAATTGGCTAGTGGTGAGAGATTTAGTATAAAAACATATGGATCTAAAAATAAATCCGATCTATTTGCAATTTTGAATTGGCCTAATCCAAAATAAAGCCCACTAGCACCCCTATCATCAACCGATCTTCATGATAAGCATACGGTATGCTATCATGATAAAGCCGTCTTGCGATCTAACTGTAGAACATTCAAAGTCGCTTAAGCAATCAACAGCATTAAAATAGTAACTGCCATCACATGGCCTTACCATGCCCAGGGCACACTTACATAGTTACATGCCACTAACACAGAAAATGCGAGCACTGTTTATACGCAGTTATTTTACTTATCTTCGCTAGTACAACAAATACTGACAGTTGATATCTAGTTATTCAAGTAGGCACTAGTACTACAGCAGATACTAGCAAAGGTGATATTCATTTCCAGGCCATACGTTATTAAGGGTAATGTCAAGCTCAGAGAACCTTACTATCTCCATGCACCCTCCTCCTGCTTGCACCAAAACAATTGACAGATGAGCTACAATATTTCTCTTGACCTCCAAAGTCTGATAAGTTGGCCTCGATCATGCTATCTATTTTCTTGAAGCTGCCTTGTGGATTATCTAGAAGCGCCCTCAAGTAATTGTCAAAGGATGACTCCTTATCCTCCTGAGTATTGGCACTTTCATCAAAGGCGGATTCATTACCCTCCTTTGTATCGGTATCTCCATCGAAGCTGATGAAATCCCCCACATGCTCAGTAGAGGGAAGTGCTTTGTTGTCAAGACCAATGTCTGGACAAGTATCCATCTTGTCTAAATCAAGAAGAGGAGGAGAAGGCATACAGGGAACTCCACGTTCTAGCCTAACACTGGGTAACACGACAGTAAGATAGCCAAGACTAATTCTTACTAGTTTAAGCAGGAGGGCGAAAAGCATGGGGTTAGCAACTACGCTTCTGATGTCGGAGAAGCTGATCAGAGCTGCCTTCCTCTGGGTTCTCTTGTATTGTCTCCGAATCCTGTTGAACAAGCGGCTGATGGAGACTTCCTGCCTACATGTTTCAGGTTACACTGTCTTAATTACTGTATTGATCCTTTCTGAAGTAACAACGAAAGCAGAGTCACACTTACATGGATAGGGTAAAAATGCCGAACTAAGAACCCAATAACTGCACCGAGCAGTGCACATAATATTGCAATGATCGATACAGACGTAGTTCCCAAACCTGTAAATTCATGAAAAGAATATCAATAGCGTGATATCATCACAATTTTGACAAATACACTATTAACAAGACCAGTAACTACATAGGACATTTAATGGAACGTTATGTGTTTTCTCAAGCAGAATCTCAGCAGGCCATCTTGCAAACATCATATCAATATCACTAACTCACTATCAGGTATTGCAAACAAAATATACAGAATGCAGGGATAAATGTTTCGAGCCTAGAAACAAGAGAAATATCATGTTTTCATCACTTTGATCTCCAAAATATCCAATCTAGTAGTTTGAATCAAATAAGGAATAATTTCCAAAATAATTCTGGAAAGTATTTGAAGCAAAATATAACGCAACTTGAATAACAAAGGTAGGCAAATATATCCAGCAAAAGTGTCGAATAGTCTGACCCCCCTAACTTAACAGAAGCCAGCAAACATGCTATATGTGTTAATCTGTATGCATACACGTCTTTGTGATTGCAGGCATGGATATAAGCAAAACCCTGCCGCATATCCAGATAAGAGAACACACATGATCAAGAAAGCTAAAGGTGATACGCTATTGATGTATCAGCTGGAAGAATATTCAGCATGGTTTCCCAAACTTTCTAAACAGCTAACCATTAACGGGGCTGTGTGGGATTTGTAAATCCAAATAGAGATTACAACAGCTAAAATTTGCTGCTACACTAGTGAGAATCAAAATGATAGCAGTTTGGTATTGAAATAATAGTAATTCATTGGTGTGTGTGAGGGCAATGACAACAACAGTTGAAGGTCCATTTAGCATTTACCTGTCTGCGTCTCACGTGCACAATCTTCTGGCTTTAGATTGATTTGTCTAATCAACCGATTTCCTCTGTCAGCAACTAACAGTGCACAAATTTTGGGGACATAAACAAGCTCAAAATCTGGAGAAAAAGTAGCATTCTGTGCAGGACCATCCCTGTGACCAGCCCCTGATGAATGCCCTCCAGCAATTGTCGTAGTAAAACCTAGCAATGAGACGTTTATAGCAAGAAATAATGAGAAATGAGATGTTATTGGCTGACAAAAAAATGCTTAGATAACTTATCTTTTCCACGTATGAAATTCTTAAGCATGAATGGTGAGATTGGGAAGAGATGGAAAGGGACAAAAAGAAGGGTTGTCAGGATCGGGATCCAAGGTAGGATCATTTTTGGGTTGACATGGATTAGCATCCTAGAATGATTGAATTGGTGATCTGGCAACTATTTATAAAAGTCGTCTGCGCAACTAAGCCTGAACCCAGTCCTAGTGGAGTAAATTGGCCAATATATCTACATGTATAAGTAAGACTTGATGTACACCATGCGTATCATGTGGAAATAAATGATTTCTGGAGAGCTTACAAAGTTATCTCACTTTTGGAAGCGAAATCGTGAGGAAAATTTTAATCCACAACATTAACATCACAACCCGACCTGATAACCTGGAAAGCGAGAGGCGCACAACATTCCAACACGAGCATTAATGCGGCCGTATCAGAAAGGGGTCCTATGTATCCATCGCCAACATTCTTTATGCGACTAGTCCTCACATCCAAGTAACTCTAAACCCTAAAGAACGATCAAACGAAGAAACGAGCACCGGAGCAGGAAGACAAACAGAGCACCGCAAAGGGTGAACTCTGAACTGAACTCACCGGAGGGCGCGATCTTGCGTACGGCGCCGTGGGCGCGGTCGGCGACGTAGACGTTGTCGGCGCCGTCGACGGCGACGCTGCGGGGGCGGTCGAAGGCGGCGGCGTCGGGGCCGCCGTCGTCGAACCCGGCCCGGCCGCCCCCCGCGAGCCTGCGCGGAGGCCCGGCCCCGCCGAGGGGCACGGCGAGGGTGTAGAGCGCGGAGCCGGCGGAGTCGAGGAGGACGAGGTCCCCGGCGTGGGGCCGCGGGAGGAGCTCGTAAGGGTGGGCTTCCGAGGTCGCGGGCGCGGTGGACCGGGGGTTGAAGTCCGCGGCCGTGGATACGGTGTAGCCGTCCTCGAGGATGAGGCCGGCGGAGGCGAGGAGCGGGAGGAGGAGCGCTAGTGGGAGGAGGCAGCGAGGCGAAGCCATGGCTGTCGCTGCGGCGACCGAGACGGGAGGAGCTCACTGCGAATTGGGAAAGTGGGAGGCCGCGCACTGGCACGACGACGGTCCAGTCCAGTGTCACTGTCATTGCAACGAGGAGGAGACTAGGTAGGCTTGACCGAGAGGGACGTGGAATCTTTCTGCGGGTCCCGCTGTCACATCCCTTTGCCGCCGATCCACCTTCGGTGCGTGAGACTGAGACGCCACAACTCACGAGAGAAAAGAGAAAACGAGGAAGAGATTTGGGAAAGTAAACTCAAGATGGTAATTCTATTTCTCAACTGCCTTCCATTTTTACCGTTACGTGGTGCGATTCCCCTCTGATTTACTTACAGTTAAACTACTCGGTAGATTGGTTTAGCTACTGAAAACGACACCTCCTTACAGCTACATTGTTTTCGCTAAACACTATTTTCGGTCTCCCACCATCCGATCTTCATCAGCATCTCTCTTCTATGATCTGGACCACCCATCCTTCATGACTGAACTCGATCAACCGGTACTCTTCACTGCCAACTTCATCATTCTTCTTCTTCTTCTTCTTCTTCTTCTTCTTCTTCTTCTTCTTCTTCTTCAGTTGCCTCGGCATGCGCTCCGTGACACCTCCCCCTCCTTCAGACATCGCTTGTCCCCAAACAAATGCTATAGGAAATCGATTGCGTAACACTGCCAAATCTTCCCAGGTTGCTATTTCGACCAGTATACCCGTCCATTTGATTAAACCTTGGGCTACAGTTAAGTTGCCTTCTTCACTAATCTACTTTCGAGTATTTGCTCTGATAGCGTCAAACCCGTATTTAGCTCCATCACTTTTGGCAATTATGCAAATACTAGAGAAAAATCTGAGCTGAACGCCTTCAACTATGAAACATTAAACACTGGGTGGATTTGGCTGTCAGGTGGTAGATCCAATCGGTAAGTGACTTGTCCAATCTTTTCTATCACCGAGTATGGCATGTAGAATTTGTATGATAACTTCGGATATGGTCGATTCACAAGTGAAGTCTGAGCATATATGGTTGCAATTTGAGCAATACCTTCTCACCGATTTGAAAGTGTTGTTCTTGTCTATTCTTATCAGCCTGAAGTTTCATTTGGTTTTGGGCCTTCGATAAGTGTTGCTTAATCAATTCATTGTACAACTCTCGTCCTTGCAAGACATTATTGACCTCTTCTGATTCACTGATATACCCCCTCGGCATAACACCATAATTGGGTTCGCTTCCATACAACACTTTGAAAGGAGAACACCCCAATGAAGTATGGAAGTTAGTGTTATGCTATAATTCTGCTAGAGCTATCCATGTCTTCCATTTCTTAGGATGAGTCATGTACTGCACATCTCTAGGCATTGGTTGACCCGCTCACTTTGCCCGTCGGTTTGGGGATGATATGCAGTACTGTATTGTAACTTAGTGTCCAAAGTTTTGAATAACTCCCGCCAGAAAATGCTAGTAAAGATTTTGTCACGATCTGAAATGATTGTTTTCCGCACCCCATGTAACTTCACAACTTGTTCCAAAAATAACTTGGCTACCTTTTGAGCAGTAAAAGGATGACGAAGAGCGAGGAAATGAGCATATTTTGAGAACCGATCAACTACCACCATTATCACATCACAACCTTCCGACATGGCAGCCCCTTAATGAAATACATGGTTATGCCTTGCCAGGCTGCCTCAAGAATAGGTAGGGGCTGCAATAAACCAGCCGACTTCGATCTTTCCCCTTTTGCTTGTTGACATACCATACATTGCTTCACAAAATTTTCCACTTCTTGTTTCATCCTGGCCCAGCAGAACAACTTCTTTAGCCTTTGATAAGTCGCTTGAATCCCTGAATGTCCCCCGATTGCACTGGAATGAAAAGCTGCGATAAGTTTGGTTTGTAAAGCTGGATTCTCTCCGATCCAAATGTTCTCTTTGTTGGATAAGACCTTGATGTAGTTCAAATCCTTTTTCGTCTAGACTATGGATTGTCAACTGAGCTAGTCATTGTTGAGCCGCAAGATCTTTGACGTATGAGTTTACCACCTCCTGTACCCACACTGGTTGCACTTCTGTAGTGGTTTGCAAAGCCATGAACTATCCAGCTCATGACAACGTGTCAACGATCACGTTCTCCTTACCTTTCTTATACACAATCCAAAATTGCAGGCCATAAGTCATGTCATAGCCTTTCAATGCATTTCATATTGCAATTACTGCTCTTCCAAATAACACAAGCTTCGATGGTCTGTTTTGATGGTAAATTCTTTGCGTTGCAAATACGATCGCCATCTCTCCACCGTCAACATTAAAGCCAAAAACTCTTTCTCATAGATGGACAAGCCCATGTACCGTGCCCAGAGCCTTGCTAAAATAATCCACTGGATGTCCTTGCTGCATTAGCACCGCTCCAACTTCCGATCACAAGCATCGGTTTCCACCTCAAAACTTTGTTCAAAATTTGGTAATTTAAGCACTAGTGCCATCGAAATGGCTTGTTTAAATTGAAAAAAGCCTCATGTGCTTGTTTACTCCAATCAAAGGATTTTTTTTCTTCAACAAATTTGTCAAGGGTTTGGCTATTATTCCATAATTTCATACAAACTTTTTATAATATCCGATTAGTCCCAAACCCCCCACACTTAACTTTGTCAGTCATCGGTTTTGGCCATTCCATCAAGACTTGAGTTTTTTGTGGGTCGGTTGAAACCCCTTTATCTAAAATGATATGGCCCAAGTACTCTATTTGTTTCTGAGCAAAGATACATTTGGCCTTCTTCACAAAGAACTGAAGAGCTCTCAAAGTCTGAAGAACTATTGTCAGGTGTTCTACATGAGTGGTTGTAAGGTCGAGGATGCCGACTAGAGGGGGGTGAATAGGCGGCTTTTAAAATTTCTCTCGCTAATTTCTACAAAGCAATTCACCTCTAGTTTCCCTAATGCCAAAACCTTAACAAATATTAATGCGGAAGCGATAAACTAAGGTTTTGACAATCAAGGCCTAAATTCTCTAGGCTCACTATGTGCACTAACTAATTATGTCTCTAACCAGAATATGCAATCCTAAAGACAAGCAATCAATCAATTTAATTCTATGAATATAAATTGCTTGAACATAAATAACAAACACAATGCAAGCACAAGAGACACAATACTTTTTACCGTGGTGTTCGGAGACTTGCCGGTCTCCCCTAATCCACGTTGAGGTTAGCCCAAATGAATTAGACCGGCTCCACGAATTGAGCACCCACCTCGAATCCACTAGTGGTAGCTCCTTTTCCCTCCCGGGTAAGCGAGCTCCAACCTTCACAAACTTTGCCGGGGCTTCTCACAACCTCCGTTGAAAGCTCCCGCGCACGACGTCGCTACGCCGTCTAGGTGTCGGCAAACACCAAGAGTAACAAGCCAAACCTTCCGCTTGAACTTCACCTAGTGCAACATATGCACTTCCGGTGACCTCCTAAGTGCAACACATGCACTAGGATCCTCCTCAAGTGCAACACATGCACAAGAGGCTCTCAATCCACTTCTAATTGCAACACATGCAATTAGAGACTCACACTAGCTCAAGAAGCAAATGAAAGAGGGCAACACATGCACACAACTCCTACAAACACCCAAAAGCTCTAGCACACAGCCAACAACTTGCCCTTGCCCCCCAAGGCCACCTTTTATAGCTTCCAAGCCAAAACTAGCCGTTAGGGCGAATTGGGCAAAGTGCCCAGCAAACCCGGTGCTACCGCCCAACTGGGACCGGTAGTACCGGCCTCCTCGCCAACGGCTACAAAACTAGCCGTTGCAGGATTTCCGGTAGCACCGGCCAACTCGGAGCGGTGCTACCGCTCAGGCGGTAGCACCGGCCTTCACCCCGGTAGCACCGGACCCAAGCCGAACACAAAAACACCCCCTCTGGATTTTTCACACTGGCCAGATGAGTGGTAGCATTGGACCTCCGGTGCTACCGGCCTATCATGGGCGGTAGCACCGGACCGCCAAACCGCCCAAAAACATCCCTCTTTGGAATTTCCACACCGGCCAGAGGGGCGGTAGCACCGGACCTCCGGTGCTACCGGGCTACCATGGGCGGTAGCACCGGACCGACCTGTAGTACATGCTCCCATAAGCGGTACTACCGGCCAGGCGGTGCTACCGGCCCTATGTGGGTGGTACGACCGGCCATAAGGAGAAAACACGGTTTTTCACAAAAACTTTTCTCCAAACCATTAAAGATTTATTCTTTGAGCTATGTGAGGATAAACACATGATCACAATACTATGCAAAACACATTTGCACATGTTAGTCACA
Organism: Otatea glauca; assembly: GCA_036346275.1. Classification (NCBI taxonomy): domain Eukaryota; kingdom Viridiplantae; phylum Streptophyta; class Magnoliopsida; order Poales; family Poaceae; genus Otatea; species Otatea glauca. Next base: position 31,653,537 of record CM070726.1, on the reverse strand, counting down.
TACTCCAAAGAATCTTATTAAGCACAACTAATTTGCAAAACACATTTGCAAATAAACCAATAACTTATGAGATCAATCCTCTTAGCCATGTGATGATCAACACATGATCAAGTCAATTTGCAAAACACATTTGCAAACCCTATTCACATGCTCTAGGATCGAAATCCATAATCTCAAGTTCATTTGCAAAACACATTTGCAAATAACAACTCCAACTTATTTGCAAAACACATTCGCAAATAAACCACGAACCTATAAGATCAATCCTCTTAGCCATGTAAGGATCAACACATGATCCCGACACTTTGCAAAACACATTTGCAAATGCCAACAAATACTCTAGGATCGAACCTCATAACTTCCAGCTTATTTGCAAAACACATTTGCAAATAACAAGTCAACACTTTGCAAAAACACATTTTGCAACTAAACCAAGCTTAGCCTTGTGATGATCAACACATGACCCAATCACGAGCTAAAACATCAAAGCATGAGCTCTCTATTTGCAACACATGCAAATCTCTAGCTCCATGCAACCACTTTAAACCAAATTGCTTGAGCTCTCTCCTTTTGCAATGCATGCAAAACTTAGCTTCAAGCAATAACCACATAAACAATATTGCGTAAGCTATTTCCCATTTTGCAACACATGCAAATCCATAGCTTCGTGCAAAAACCAAACCAAATAAGATTCAATCAAGAAGCAAGCATGAGCTCCCTTATTTGCAACACATGCAAATACTTTGCTCATGCAAAATCCAATGCACGAGCTTCACCCATTTGCAACACATGACAAATGGTTAGCTCCATGCAAAAACTAAACCAAGAGAGTGAGCTAGAGTGAACCGGATCGAGTTCATCAACACATGATGAAGCTCAAGCTGAAAGACTCAACCCCTCTTAATAGTACGGCAACCTAACTAGCAACCCGATCTCCCAACCAAACACCGAGACCGGTAAAAGACTAGGAACACATCCTTAGCCCTAGCTAGTTATACCTTTGCCTCTAACGATCCACTTGGAGCTTTTATGATTTCCAATCATCTTCTCTCCAGGATCACATCTTCTTCTTCTTAGTCATCAACACATGATGAACCTTCTAGCTCTTCTCTTTACTTCGGGATCACCTCTGGAAGCTCATCAACACATGATGACTTCTTTTTCTTCCCGATTCTTCATTTTCTTGGACTCAACCTACTTCACAACTCATGGAAGATGTTAGTCCAACAAACACGGTTGTCTCATCATCACCGCACTCCATTAACACATAATGGATGCCTCTAAGATCGATTGAGCACAACCCCAATTAAGTTGAATGATTAATTGTTGTCTTGAGTACTTTGATGCAACTAATGCTTCATTATACTCAAGAACTTTTTGCTTGTCTTTAATCTACAAGGAACACCATCAACACATGATGAAATATCCTTTTATTGATTGAAAGACAACCGAACTCAATTTAAATTTTATTTAAATTGATATGAGTATATATATAACTACACAAGTTTCATATACTTAAATGATTGTTTCAAAGTCTTGATCCTTTATATGTTATTTAGCTATAAGACATGGATCAATACTATTGAAACAACAAGTTAAGTTATAAACTCCCCCTAGATGTGTGCATTCATGTAGTATATGAATTAGGAACATAATGCACATATTTGGACTAAAGCAAAGGAAGAGTTCATACTTTAACTTGAATCCTAATTATGCATTAAGTCAATAGAGTGAATACAAGTGCATACCTTAGGTTTTCCATTTTCCATCCAAATATGAGACTAATAAGAATAAGGCTCAATTAAACATGTTAGTCTCATAATGATTAGATTTGTCATTAAACAATGATTAAACATTAATATTAAACCAATCACCAAAACTAATAGAGCTTGAACTTACAGTGGTGAGATCTGAGCTGTAAATGAGTATGTCATCTATAAATACCAACACAAACTTCCTGAGGTAAGGTGCCAACACTGCATTCATCACACATTGGAAAGTTGTAGGGGCGTTGGTAAGGCCAAATGGCATCACTCTGAACTGATAATGTCCCTGATGGGTCTTGAAGACTATTTTAAACTCATCTTCTTCTTTCATACGAATTTGGTGATATCCCATTCTCAGGTCCAACTTCGAAAAATATTTGGTGGCTGCTAGTTCGTAAAGCAATTCATCAATTACCGGTATAGGAAATTTCTTTTTGATGGTAAGATCATTCAAACGACAGTAATCCACCCAGAATCTCCAAGAGACGTCTTTCTTTTGGACCAACAACATAAGAGAAGCAAACGGGCTCATGCTCGGCGTAATGATTCCAGCTGATAGCATTTCGGTCACTTGTCTCTCAATCTCATCCTTATGCAATGGAGAGTATCGGTACGATCTCGAATTCACTGGTACAGCTCCTGGAATCAGATGTATGAAATGGTCGTATTCTTTTCTTGGTGGCAGTTCCTTTGGTTCAGCGAAAACATCAGTATATTGTTCTACCACTGCCATGATCTTTGGTGTTATGTGGTGGTGAGTACTGAGACCTTCTTGTTCCAACATCGTTAGAGCCCAAATATTGTTTCCCTTTTTCCATTTATCTAACTGTTATGTGGTCATTGATTTTAATTCAACCACCTTCCCACCTTTTATCCCTTGTAGCCGGATCTCCTTTCCTCCGTAGATGAACTCCACCACTTTGTCCTTCCAATTGCAAATCATCGGGCTATGAGCCTGCAACCAATCCATACCTAATATAGCATCATATGCCCCTAGCTCTAACACCCTCAAGTCAGTCTGGAAAGTGTGGCCCTACGTCCACCATTCCGTTTTCGGCACCCAACTGTCACAGTACAACTTTTCTCCATTCGCCACACGAATCTCAGTCAGTCTGGTCTTTTGATAGACACAGCCAACCCTATGTAGAAAACCCGCATTCACAAAACTATGTGAGCTTCCCGAGTCAAGAAGGAAAAGCATAACCTGATTCCTTACCAAAGCTAGAAAACATATTGTCTCCACCTCTTCAACGCCAGATATAGCATTGAGGGACAACTTGTAGGCTTCCTCTTGATTTATTTCAGTTGTCTCCAACAGATCGAGCACTTCATCTGACAACCTCTCCTCCTGATCCTCTACCGTGATAGCCTATAACTGTGCTTGGGCCTTCCTTTTGCATTGCAAGTGATGGTTAGGCTCATATTTCTCTCCACACTGTAGCACAACCCATTGGCACATCGATACTCTCTTAATTGCCTCGCCTTCCACAACTCCCCTTGTCCCATCTTCAAATTATTTTGGAGACTCTCGGTTTTGCTCAGGACTCCACCTTCCCTGCCATGTCCATGTTTCATTTTCCAGGTTTTTCCTTAGTCAATCACGTCCTGCTGTACTCGAGCCAAAAGAGCTGCTTTATCCACAGTTTCAGGAACTTGTCCTTGTACTGCTCCTCTCAATTAAGGTTTTAGTCCCTTCACAAAATAGGAGACAAACAATTCTTCATCATAGTAAGGATTGTGCATCAAAATTTTGTACATCAATTCATCAAAGTGTGCTTTGTACTCTGCCAAGGTGCCCGTCTGTTTAGTCTCTACCAATTCACACAGCAGCCTCCGATGATCAAATGCTCCGAGCTTCAATTCCACAGCATGAATAAACTGCCCCCAACTTCCAATGTCATTCCGGGCTTTGTACACCTGCAACCATCTTGCAGCATTTCCTTCCATGTGCATAGTTGCCGCTGACACCCATAGTGCTTCTGGAATGTTGAAGATCTGAAAGTAATCCGTACATTTGTCACGCTAGACCCGAGGATTCTCCCCATCAAAACTAGGAAAATTCAATTTAGGCAAAGAGTTTCTCATCGGTCCCCCCGGTTCTCTTGGTGGACGTGAATTTCCCCCTTGTGTCTCTTGCGCCCCTCCCATCGAGCACCTAGCGGGTGCATGTCCAGATGAAGTAGGGTACTCACCTTCTATTCTCGCCCACGGTTCTGGTGGTGCTGGTGTGAATAACATGTTCTCTGATGCTAACACCGACGCAGCACCTTCCCCCTTTCGGTTCTCCTCCATTACCTTTCCGCCCACCAGTCGTGCCAGTGCCTGAGCAGTTGCCTCCATTTGGTTGGTGAGCAGATGCTGTTCCTTTGAACTCTACTCCACCACCATGGCTGTTAGTTTGGTCTAATTCATTAATTGCTGCTGGAGCAGTATCAAGTATCTCTACTCGTGTAAACAGAAGGTCCAAACTTTCCTTGATTAGAGTCAACTTCTCCTTCGAGCGCCCTGCAGTCTATCCCATCGCCTCCAGGACGAACTGGGTCAGTACTGAGGGCTTTTGTGGAGCTGTGATGAAATCACCGGGCCAAGCCAACCAGATTTTCGGAATTTTACAGGGATCTTCAGAACCGAGCGAACCCGATTTCGTGTTCCCCAACCTTCCTCTTAGATTTCACAGCTCAAAGTCTGGATCGACCTTGCTCTGATACTAGATTGTCACATCCCTTTGCCGCCGATCCCCCTTCGGTGTGTGAGACGCCACAACTCATGAGGGAAAAGAGAGAGAGAACGAGGAAGAGATTTGGGAAAGTAAACTCAAGATGGTATTCTATTTCTAAGCTGCCTTCCATTTTTTTCCGTCACAAGGGTTTTTATACCCCGCTTTACCCCCTGCGATTCCCCTCTGGTTTACTTACAGTTAAACTACTCGGTAGATTGGTTTAGCTACTGAAAACAACTCTTTATAGCTACATTGTTTTCGGTAAACACTGTTTTCGGTCTCCCGCCGTCCGATCTTCATCAGCATCTCTCTTCTCTGATCGGGACCGCCCATCCTTCATGACTGAACACGATCAACCGGTACTCTTCACTGCCGACTTCATCCTTCTTCTTCTTCAGTTGCCTGGTATTTGGTATATCTGTGACACCAGCGTGGGGGAACCGGTGAAGGCAAGGAAGTTGCCGTGTATTTGGCCTCCTTTTAAGTATTCGTTTGAGTACGACTAGTCTACGGACTACGGTACTCTCAACTAAAACTATCCATTCATCTTTTTTCTTTTTTCTTTCTCAGTTCCCTACTCACTCTTCCCACCCTCTTTCTTCCTCTCAAACACAAAACTTAGAATATGAAAATTTTAACTTTGAAAATTTTAAATAAGAAGTTTCAACGCGAAAAAATTTAACTTAAAAAAGTAAATCAGAAAATTTAATTCTAATTTTTTTAAACTAGGCAAAATTTCAACTCTAGAATTTTCGATCAAATTACAAATATAGCTCTCTTCTCGACCGCGGAAGCACTGGCAAGCGACATGTCACCTACTATGGCAGGTCACCGGTACAATAGCAGCTCCCTAACAAACGTGGCATGTGACGGCCCTACCTTCCTGCTTAGCTCGAGTACCGCGGCACCCCGTTTTGTCGAGCTAGGGTACTGCGGTAGCTCGTCTACCGTAGTAGGCTCTCCGAACGTGATGCGTTGACGAGAGGTGATGCGGTGATGGCAAACTGCCATATGAGGGAGGGCGTTAGGTGATACGTATCATCCATAAGTGTTTCTGTGTTCGAAAAAAAATCAGATTTATAATTTTATTTAAGAGGAGATTAAAGATAGAAAAAAAATAAACAGGGAGGCCAAACAAAGCCAAAGCCTCGGAAGGCAAGTGCCCGCCGCGGCTGTGCTCTCCCGCACCGAAGCCCGGCCCACAGTGGGATTCGGGGCACTTCATTTCAGCCCAAAAAAGTCGCGGAATAACATCGCGGAGTACGTGCGCTACGGACTCAACGCACGCGCAGCGCCTGGCATGGGTCAAGGGCGGGTGACTCGGTGGCCCGTTGGGAAGGGAACGGCACGGCCTTTTACCACGTGCGCTTCGAAAGTCGCTTTGGCGTGGCGCGTGGCATGAGAGGAGTGGAGGATTCAGCAGGAGCGCGCCGGACCAATCCATCGAGCGCATGTCAGGAGTAGGTTTGAAAAATCGATAAAAATCATTCAAAAATCACGATTTTTAATCGTATTGGTTCGGCTCGAGATTTAGAAACGCTCGATAAACTGGTCAACTTTAAATTTAAATTCACAAAATTTTAAAAATTTATCCAAAGTTCCCTAAAATTAGTATTAATTTCTCTTTAACATGAATATTTTTGAAAAACCGAATTTGGGCGACTCTTTTGAGCAAAACCGAATATATATAAAATAGAAAAAAATAAAAAACGGGGCAAAGCAGTCAACAATTCCCGACTTAATTGAGCTATCAAATCTATAAATTTTTGAAAATTTTTGTGTGAGGTCTTAAGACAATGCTAATAATGCTGTAAAATTTTTAGATGATGATCAGACATATGGATTTTTGTAAAATTCTGACATTGCAACTATCTTTGTATATGTTCTTTTGTTTTAGATTTTCTAGAGGTACTAAATGAAGTCTAATATTTCTGAAAATTTTACTACATGATCCTTGGGCACTGTTTATGATGCAAATAAAATTTTGAGAGCGTGATCAAGCTTGTAAATTTTATAAAAATCTAATAGTGTCTTTGTTCTTTTTCATTAATTGCTGTTATTTTTATTTTTCCCGAAGCACTAAATGACTTCAAAATTGTTAAAATTCCTCTAAGGTGTTTTATAGATTAATTGGGATTTATTCAGATTTTTTGCAAAAAAAATTCCAATTTTCTGCATCTTTTAAATTTTTGTTGATTTTTTTCAATTTTCCCAATTTTGATGTAAACCGGCCGAAAATCAGAAAAAAAAAATGGTTGAAAATCGAACAAAAGCGGTAAAAAAACCGTCATTGAGTGTGCCAATCTGGTAGAAAATCGAACAAAATCGGTCAAACTGGTCGGTTTTTGTTTTTCCCCCTTTTTTGACCGCCGAATTCAAAAATTTAACCTTGCAATTCGTTCGGTTTGTACCGATTTTTTTTTATGAAAATCAGTACCAATATGGTAACGATTCAACTTGGTTTGGTAATGTAAACCCTGGTCGGAGAACACGTACTGGAGGCGAAATCTGCGTGTGTCAGCTACAAAGACTAGGGGGGCTTCCACCTGGCCCTGCTCATTTACCGGGCATACAGTGCTTTCCATGCTGAAGCGGAACTGCGGAAGCCTGTGCAAAGGGCATCCAATGTGCTAAACAAATGGGAACCGAGGGAATTGAAGTGCAGACGGATGCTACCAATCTTGCAAAAGCTAGTAAGGGTACAGAGTATGATTTCTCTTCTTATGGTGTGGTGTTCAAAGAGATCCGGTCCATGACCATCACTGATTTCTCGCAGGTTTTGATTTCAGTTTCCCCAAGATCTTGTAATAAGGTAGCTGATTGTTTAGCTGCTTTTGGTTCTAGTCTAATCGGAGAGGGTCCTATGCTCTGGCCGGGTCAAACTGGTGATTTTATACTGCACTTGGTCTTGGTGTACGGCTATTTAACCATCAAGAAGAAGAAGAAGAACAAGACTCACGGGGGACGTCTCGTCGGCCCGATCGAATTGCGCGCGGCGCCCACGCCAAGGCGATGTTTAAGGTGACATCATGATAGCAGTTTTAGCTGGGGAACATGATGCATCAACTTTTTTCCGGAAACAGAAATAGAAATGGAAATGGAAGAGTCAATTCCGATATAAACAGAAATAGAACGAAAATTCCGACTTGGCCCAACCGACCAACCCTAAGTCAGGCCCAACCGTGTGGCCCAATATTCTTACCGCGGTCCAGACAAACGCGCAGGCATGGCCAAACAGGCGCGAAGACGCTGCGGCCCGTTTAGGCATGACTTGTAAGCGAGTCGTGTCGTCTCGCGCCGTGTGCGGGTGGCGGCGAGCACGCAGCCCGTTTACTGTCGGGCCGTGTCGTCTTGGCCGGTCCTTCGCGGGCTAAACGGGCCGGGTCGGCCCGGTAGCCCGTTTAACTTCAAAAAATTTGAAAAAATCAGAAAAAAATTTAGAAAAATAGACAAAGTATAAGAAAAATACAAAAAAATATGAAAAAAAATTCAGAAAAATTGGAGAAATTTAGAATAATTAGAAAAACACGAAGGTGTACAAAACCTTTTTAAATATATAAATAAATTAAGAGAAAGCTAAAATACAAGATAAATTCTAAAATGAGATAAATAATTTGAATTAAATAATGAGCTTTATTGATGTTTGGCTGCCTCGTTAAAAACTTTGCCAAGTAAAAACTCAACACGAGAAAACCTTGGCAAAGAAAAAAGTACGACCTATAGCTCGATGATACGAAAAAGTGAAGATTACAATTATTCTTCCTCATTATCTAGGTAAAGATTTTGACGCGTCTCACAAATTTCGGTATTTTCTGCAGTATGTTGAGCTCGTTGATCAGCTTGTTCTCAATCTTTCACAGTGAGAAGTATTTCCACCATCTCATTTGTCAGATTTGTTCTTCTCTCCTCGATTATTTTTCCGGATAGACTGAAAGCAGACTCCGAAGAAACAGTGAAGACAGAAACTGTTAACACATCCCGTGCTAGTATGGAAAGCACCGGATATGTTATCTTGTGCTCGTGCCACCACTGCAAAATGCTGAAGTCCTCCTCTTGCTTCTCTTGGTAGTTGTGTTGTCATTGTTGAGATAAGCGGCTAGCTCCCGCCACTTGATGTGTCGCGCACTTGTCGTTGATGTAGTCGAACTCCTTGAGGAAGAGCCACTGCACCCATATCTTTCCCCACGCGGTTTTCTTCTTACATTGTGGGTCTTTGGTGAAGTCGTTGCATGCGAACTCCAACAAACTTTCGATCGTACTTATCATAAACTTGAGATAAGTTAGCACGGACAGTTGAAAAATAACTGGAATAATCAGTACCTACCGCATCACTTAGAAGTGAGAGAACATTAATGAATCCCCGAATTTTAGCTCTAGGATCTAAAATAAATACAAATGCATATAACATAGGAATTTTTGCCAATATTTTAAAATTTTAGTTTTCATAGCACAAACAACTTCACGCAAGACATTAACATTTTCGTAGTTTTTTAAGTGGGTAGCAATTTCAAAAATATGATGCACAATTAAAGGAGAGGTTGCGTAATAAACTCCAAATAAAGCAATAGTAGATTCAAAAAAAAGTTCTAAAAATGACAGCAAGTATTTAGCAATATACCAATGTTGCTCTATGAGTACCGGCTGACCATCCCATGTACGACAATGCGTGTTAATAAAAACAGAAAATGTGCTCTCATATGGTATTAGATGCTTAAGCATCAAGTAAGTAGAGTTCCATCTAACAGGCATATCCGGACCAAACTTACGTGGGCGCACATTCATTGTAATACAATAAGTCTTAAATGCCGCTACTCGTTGATTAGAATAATTTAAGTAAGATATTGCATTGCGAAAATGTTCAAAATACTGATCTAACCTCTTCAAACCAGATTTAACTATAAGGTTAATAATATGGCAAGCACAACGCTGATGTAATAAGAAAGATCCAGCATAAGAATTGAAAAGCGGAGTAAGAATGTTCATGGCAGAAGTATTTGTAGAAGCATTATCTAATGTTATTGCAAAAATCTTATCACTAAGACCAAAATCTTCCACAACTTTTATAATACAATCAGCAATATTTTCACCAGTATGTGCTACATCAATTAATTTGAATCCTATAATTCTCTTTTCTAGTTGCCAATCATCGTTTACATAATGAGCAACTACACTAAGGTAATCCTCTTTAACTCTACCACTCTAAATATCAGATGTCAAAGACACATAAAAAGTACAGGTATTAAAATTTTCTTTTAGGTTATTGCGATAATTATTATAATATTTAATCAAGTCTCTAGTTGTTGTCTGTCTAGAAACTGCAGAAAACCTAGGAATACTAGTATAGTACCCTGTCTTCCGGTTTTCTTTTTCCAGCACGTAATATATGGTCTTTTTCTTTTCTAGAACGTTTGTTTTCTTTTCCTTAATTCCAGAATATTTATTTCATTTTTCTTGAGATGATCTTTGGAGGTGGGGAGATCATTGTAGGCCACGAGGATGAGTTAGACACATTAAACAATGGCCATTGGATGTGGGTGAGTAAAGGCGAGGAAAGATCTGAGAGGTTAATTTTGATGGAGGCAAGTTTCTGGGGACGTTTCGCTGGGTGCATGAAGGTTGGGCCATCTCTAGTGGGGTGCATTATTTGGGGTAGACGTAGAAAAGAATACTGTGGTGCATTATAAAGGGGTATAGATGAGCGGTCTTAATATAGTTTTCAAACGCAGCTGACTTACCAAAGTTTAAAGGAAGATCTTGAGAAGCGATTAAACGACAAAGAGATTCACGAGCTACCTCAGGATTGTAGTCCCGATTCATCTGCATCTGTCGGAGTTGTATTTGCAGTGCGCTTTGTCTCAAAGCCATTCCCGCTTTTTTTCTACAACTGTCAGCATGCCTCTTCAAGTGTCCCGTTCCACCTGAAGATTTCACAGTTAATTTATGCTTGCAATATTTACAAATAGCATACCTGATTTGGACGTCGTTTGATGCCTCAAAAATCTGGTCGAAATCTTCCCAGACTCCCGATGTACTGCGTCTTGTTCTTTTCGTCCCGGTGCTTGCCGATTCAGTAGCACTTGTGGAGCCTGAAGATGGCACAGCTCCTGCAGCTTCTTGGCCATATGATATAAGAAGCTCCTCGGGTGAAATACCGAAATCAGAAGCTGGGAACGACGAAAAATCCCCGGGCTCCATAAAGCAAACTACAAGAAAAAAACAACGCTTTTAATACTAAAATATGATTTTAAATACTAACAAAATAAAAAAATAAATTGCAATTATCACCTTGATTTCTTGTGAAGTAAAGCGAATTAGGATTTTTGGATTTTTGACAAAACTATTTTTAATTTTGCCAAATTACCACTAAGAGCAAAAGAATTTACACAAGAGAATGATTAGAAGAGAATGCAAGATTCTTTGGTGTGGAAATGGGGAGAAGCGCACCTATTTATAGGAAAAAATTGGATTTTTTGAATTTTTAAATCTGCAACGCTTTATAAATGGCTATTTTTTAAGCGGGCCTAAGCAGCCGTACATCTTGCGTCGCGTGTCGGTCGGGCGGGCCGTTGGCGTCTTGCGTGCTTGCGTGCTGCGTCGGCCCGACCCTAAACGGGCCGTGCCGTGTCGGCCCGCCGTGCCGCACCTCCGGCCCAAACATAGCACGGTGGGTTGGACCGTGCCGGCACGACCCGTTTAAGTTTGGATCGTGCCGTACTTGGGCCGGGCGCACAATGCTGTGCCGCGTTCCGGCCCATCTGGCCATCTCTACAAACGCGTCTCGAATCCTCGGTCCATCCGGCTGCGCCGTCTTCCTCGTCTCCCACCTGGAGCCCTCCGGCCAGATCGGCGAAACCTCCTCTGCCTCCGTACGGCACCCACCCCGAGCTCGTCTGCGCTGCCTTCACCGGACAACAGCAACAGCCGTGCACCAGGTCCTCGTGCCTAGCTAGCAGCAGCCTAGGGCTTCTGTTCAGGTATGGCGCTATGAACCTTTCTCTGCTTCGTTGTCTCCGGCTAGAGATGCTACTTGTCTTGTATTTTGCTGGTTTTCCGTATAATCAAGGGAGAGCTGAGAGGGGGTGTAGAAAATTTGAGAGGCCTTATTCCTAGATGCTACAGCAGTCAGTTCTCCTCCTAGATGAAAAGTAGCAGTAGCTGGGTATGAAAACCCTCCATTCCTTGTGCTCATGATAGATTTATTTTGGTTTGGATTCTATCTCTATCCCAGAGGATTATGTTTTTTGAGTAATTCCAGTGCAGCTACTAGCACTCAAAAGAGGGAATCATTAGGGCTAAAACTCCAATTTTGTGCAACTATTACTCTACAACTCCATGCGGGTGATCTATCCTCCAATTCTTCTACTCTACCACTTCATGTTTGCAGACTAACACATGATTGAGTCTCATATCAGGATATCCAGGTGCCATAGTATCCCTGTCAAGGTTTTCTTCTAGATTTGCCCCTTATGTGGCCAGATTGATAGATAAAACTATTGATGCTACTCAGAACTGATTTTTGCCATCCAAGCACTGCTGTTGGGAAAAGTGCTGGCAGTGGTTTAAAAGAGGTTCAACAAATATGTTGGTAATGGGGCTCTTACATCCTTTTGGCATGATACTTGGCTAGGGGATTCACCTCTAAAGACTCATATCCAAATGCTATACGAAATCTACTTGGATTCTGGTAGAAAAGTGAAAGACCGCTATAAAAATGGGAATTTTTTACTGTTCTAGTGTCCGAATAACAATTTTTTCGCAATTAGCCTCAAGCTGAAGAAATGGCAAGAATGGCCTCTGTACAGTTTATTCCCGCGCAACGGATGCGCGGAAATTTTTTTCCCCAGTTCCAGCGGACGCAGTCCGCGATATTTTTTTTTCGGCGACGTTTAGCGGACGAGTCGCGGAATTATTTTAAAATTTTTGATCGCGTGTGAAGCGGCGAGTTCAGCGATTTGGAACAGCTGGAACTTCATGAGTGGGGCAAGCGGCGCGCGTGGGCGGGGCGAGCGGCGAGCGTCTGTGGCGCGTGGCGAGGCAGTGGCAAAGCGAAGCGAGCCGGCGCGTGGGGCGAGGGCGGTGGTGGCGCGCACATGGGCGAGGCAGTGGGGGCGGTGCTGCATGGAGGTGCTGGCCGTGGCGAGGAGTTGTGACGGCCCGTGGCACTGGTGCGCGAGGGCCATCAGCGGGTTGGCGAGGCGACAGCGTTGGAGATGCGAGGAAAGCTATGCCACGCGCAAGCACAAAATAGAAAAGCGCAGAGAAGAGAGGGGTCTAGTCGTTTGTTCGGTTGACACGCGGAGAAAAGTTTTATTCGCTGCTGTCTTAAGTTATTTCAATCGCATTGTAATGTCTCGTCAGTGCGCCGAAAGCAGAGGCAAACGAATGCTTTTTCTTTGCTTGCATTCGCAGGAAACGGCTATAAATCCCTCGTCTTGTGCGATGGTCTGTGTTGAACGCAAAACGTGAGAGGCAGAAGAGTGAGTTCTAGCGGTGCTAAGTGAGAGGCGGAAGAGAGGAGAAGAGGGAAAAACAGAGAGGAAAACGAGGTGAAAAAGAATGATCGGAAGTGTATTTTAGGAGCAATTTATGCCATATGTATTTTTTTGTAGAAATGTGGTTAGAGTTTATATTTCTGATGATTTGTGAGGTTAATTATTTGTGTGTATTCTTTGGGAGGTGAGTTCGTACATCCGTCGGGAGAGCTTCAGCAAGTTTGATTTCAAAGATACTCATACCGTCGCAATCATCAGTTGTGCTTTAGGCAGGTTAGTGTAAATACTAGTACATTGAAGCACGGTACTTGTACATGAACAATAGAAATAATAACGGTAAATGTATTATGAGTACGAGATTTAATGACACTATTAGTACACGAATATAACTCCGAATTTGGGAAAAATATTGTGTACTTGCTGTGTTGTTAGTGTAATTAATAGTATAACGGTACAATTTCTAGCAAGACACACATTAATACAAGTAGCTGTTAGTGAAATGAAATTTGTGAAGTATCCAAAAAACAGTAGAATAACAGCACTGTTATTAGTAAAAAACTTAGTACCATTTAGCACTAAAAAATATGGCGTAACATCCGTGTAACGTAAAATATCAGCGTATTATTTTTATAATATTGTGAAACAAGTGGTACGTGTGAATGACAATGTCGCTAATATTGTAATGGTATGTTATTTTTTGTATCATTGTTCGGCCTACTGTTGGAGGATTTAATTTGGTAGGCGTAGAATAAGTCGGACGATTAGTAAAATCGGGGAATAAATAGTGTAATATTCAATGTAGTATTTGTATAGCATGAATGGGTTGTTAGTTCGGCGAAACGAAATTTGTGAAGTATCTAAGAAACAATAGAATAACAGCACTGTTATTAGTAAAACAATTAGTACCATTTAGCACTAAAAAATATGGCAGTACCGGTAACATCCGTGTAACGTAAAATGTCAGCGTATTATTTTTTATTAATATTGTGAAACAAGGGGTACGTGTGAATGATAGTGTCGCTAATATTGTAATGGTATGTTGTTTCTTGTATTGTTGTTCGGTCTACTGTTAGAGGATTTAATTTGGTAGGCGTAAAATAAGTCGGACAATTAGTAAAATCGGGGAATAAAAAGTGTAATATTCAGAGTAGTATTTGTATGGCATGAATGGTTTGTTAGTTCGGCGAAACGAAATTTGTGAAGTATCTAAGAAACAGTAGAATAACAACACTGTTATTAGTAAAAAAATTAGTACCATTTAGCACTGAAAAATATGGCAGTACCGGTAACATCCGTGTAACGTAAAATGTCAGTGTATTATTTTTATAATATTGTGAAACAAGTGGTACGTGTGAATAATAGTGTCGCTAATATAGTAGTGGTATGTTGTTTCTTGTATTGTTGTTCGGCCTACTGTTGGAGGATTTAATTTGGTAGGCGTAAAAAAAGTCGGACAATTAGTAAAATCGGGTAATAAATAGTGTAGTATTCAGTGTAGCATTTGTATGACATCAATGGATTGTTAGTTCGGCGAAACGAAATTTATGAAGTATCCAAAAAACAGTAGAAGAACAGCAGCGTTATTAGTAAAAAAAATTAGTATCTATAAAAATTTGAGATGATTATAAATTTTGGGGAATTTCTAAAAATTCAAATATTACATTTGTCACGATGAAACGTTCATTGGAAAGTTTGAACCGAACGAAAAATTAAACAAACCACGAGCGAAAATTTTGAATTTTCCGTTGGTTTGTTTCATTTGTCGTTGGGTTCAAACTTTGCAATGAACGTTTTATCGAGACAATTGTAATATTTGAATGTTAGTTCGAAATCGCGATGTCGTTCGAGTCCTAGATTTTCTATAATAAAAATAAAATAAACAGGGCTAAAAAAGCAAGAAACTAAAATTATGGTGTTAGACGTAAAATTTGTTCGATAGTTAGTAAAATCGCGGAATAAATAGTTTAGTATTCAGTGCAGTATTTGTATGATATGAACGGAATATTATTTTGGTGAAAAGAAATTTCTGTTGTATCCAAACAAAGAACACAATGACACCAGTGTTAATAGTAAAAAATTTAGTTCCAATAATGAAATAAATAACGATGCATAATATTTACGTATTTGGTACATTATTATTGATTACAAATGTAGCAAATCATATGTTTTTACTCAATGCACGTGCTTACATCTTTCGCTATGGTAGGTACTAAATGACAAATTCTAGATTTATCCGTGTTTTATGGTGACGACGTTGTTCGAGAGGGTCCACATAGGGCGGACCTTTCGAACTGCGAAAGGAAGATGATCCAGGCTCCAGGTCTGATGGAGATGAGTCTGGCCGACCTGCGTACTTGTGTGAGGAGCGCATTCGATCGGGAGACTGCCCGAAAGAAGCTCGTCATCGAGGCTGTGCATGTCCGAGTCGGCGAAGGTTCGACTAACTACGTGTGTGACCTATGCAAGATCGTGGGAAACATAGTGTGGGCGGAATACATGCAAATTGTGATGAACCCTGGAGCGTTGATACACCGTCGGCCGATGGTGTATGTTCGCTTCTTGGACGGAGGCCAAACCTCTAATCCCCTTGGTGGTGGTGGCGGCGACGGCGTTGAAGCATCCTCTGGGCCATCGGCGATAACGTCGGTGCGGATGCCTTTCAGGCGAATGAAGACATCGGGCGGTGGTGGTCCGCTCGCATTGACTGCCACGAGCACCTGGAAGGCATGTCAAACGAAGCAACGTCCGATGAAGACGATAATGTCGACATGGATAGCAGCGGAGAGGACGGTGCAGCTCCAGTCGGTGGCATTGTGTCCACTGATGTGGAGTACGTGTCTTCACGGTTGGACGATCTGACGATGACATCTCTCGTGCTGCCAGATGAAGCTAGCACTGAGTGGGCCTTCAATCAGGACACTCTGCTGGTAGGGCAACGCTTCCCTACGAAGAGTGCCGCCCAGCAAGCAATTGCTAGATATGCAGTAAACATCATCCGCACTTTATACCGGGTGTATGAGTCAAACCAGAGACCTACATTGTGAAGTGCATGGATCTTGTTGTCCGGCAAGATCCGTGCCCACAAATTCAAGGGCGGGAGTTCGGACTTCAAGATAACAGTCCTGACGGACCACACTTGTGTGCTTGCTGAGACACTGCAGAAGCACAGAAATATCACGTCCTCATATATGGCGGTCGATTTCTCACTTGGTCACGGCGGATGTGACCGTTTCACGAAGATATCGATGGCGGCGTAGTTAACATGGTGGGATATCACGTTAGCTACGGCAAGGTGTGACGAGCGAAGAAGAAAGTTATAGAGATGATGTATGGCACGTACGAAGAGGGATACAACCTTGTTCCTCGCATGCTTCACCGTTATTGAAACCAATCTTGGGACCTACATGAACAAGATGGACAGCCGCGCCCACGAGGGTCCCAAGCATTTCATCCTCGACCGTGTGTTTTGGGCATTCGGACAAGCTATTCAGGGCTTCAAATACTGCCGGCCTGTACTTAGCATGGATGGTACTTTTTTGTCCGGCAAGTATAGGGGCACCATCTCGATGGCGATCGCAATGGACGCCAACGACCACCTACTCGGTGGCTTATGCACTCGTGGAAAGCGAGAACACGTAGAGTGGTTGTGGTTCCTAGCAAATGTAAACAAGCTTTTGTCCAAGACCGCCCGAACGTATGCCTCATCACCGATAGGCATGCGGGTTAATGTCATCATCGGCACCATGCAAGGAGGGACACAGCCGCCGTACCAATGGAATGACGTCATCAATCGCTGGTGCATGAGGCATCTTGCCGCGAACCTGCACAGAAGGTTCCGCAACAAGGAAGTCATGAAGACATTCAAGAGGCTCTGCATGCAAAATAAGGGGCGAAAGTTCGAGGCCATATGGAGAGTTCTCGACGAGGAGACCACGAAACATACGCCGCAATCCGCAGAGGGCCAGGTGAACAACTTCTCTCAGTGGGTGCAGTTGCACACTCCAGAACTAGAGAAGTGGTCCCTGCTGCATGACACCGACGGCGCGAGGTACGGCATAATGACAACTAACATGTCCGAGGTTTACAACGGTGTCCTGAAGGGTGTTCGGTCCCTCCCAATCAGTGCCATCGTGGAGGAGACCTGGAACAGGACCGTTGGATACTTCGTGAACAGGGGTATGAATGCAAGGAGGCATCTGGACGAGGGAAAGCAGTTCTCCGAATGTATGCACGCATATATTGAGAAGAAAATAGAGAAGGCTCGCTCCCACGATGTCCGCGTCATGGATGGAGTCAGGCGGAAGTTTGAGGTGCGCCTACGGGAGAAGTTCGTCGATGGCCATTGCAGAGGCTACCGTAAGCAAGTGTTCACAGTACGTGATGTGGCGACATGCACATGCAACAAGCCACAACTGTTGCACAAGCCATGCTCACATGTATATGCGGCATGCACGGTCCTCCGTCAGTCTTCCGTGGCGTACATCTCTGAGTACTTTAGTGCCGACCATCTGTTCGGGACATGGAGTTCGGAGTTCAACTCGTATGGCTTGGACATGCATTACAGGGAGCTGTGGCCGGGGCAAGTGACCTGGTCTCAGAACGACACTTTGAAGCGGAGCGGGCGTGGACGGTAGCAGTCACGGCGAATCCGTAACGATATGGACGCAAGTCAGCGGGGAGACGAAAGAGCCGTACGGAAGTGCCGTATATACGGGACAGTGGGGCATACAATGAAGAACTGCCCTAATAGGGCTGGCTCGTCGACCAATCCGTAATTCATAGTACCGTGTTACGTATGTCATGTTACCTAATATTATGTTATGTATTGTTATATCTTGTAATGTTATTTTTTACGTCCCCTGTGTACTTTTTTTGTATGCGGTTAGTACCTTCCTGTAGTCTACATTATTTTGCTATGCAATATCACGTACTGTGCTATCTATGTCTTGTTATGTGCTGTCTTGTCGTCACATTATATTTGTTATTATGTCACGTGATATTATGTTACACGTATTAATTTTTGTTTTTGCTTTCTTCTTGCAGGACATGGCTGCCCACCCGCAGACTTTGCTTGACCCATACTACGATGCCAAGCATCGTAGCAGGGTCTGGCTTACAGGTGCCCAGCCACCGTCTTTCGTTCTTAGGGCCCCGAAGGAGCACTGGCCCATGGACCAGCGGTACGTGCCCACCCTACGGGAGTCAGGGCTACTGCCGCTAGCCCGGATGATGGACATCGGCAATCCTTCACTTTCGACGCGGCTCTCTTCTCCGCGCTAGTGGATCGTTGGAGGCCAGAGACCCACACTTTCCACTTCCGCTGGGGGGAGATGACGGTCACCCTGCAGAACGTTGGCTATATTACCGGATTGCCTATCAGGGGTAGGCCGATAGTTCCACTGCTGAGGAAGTCTGACTGGAAAGTAAGGTTACAGGACAGATTTGGCCATGCGGTCCCTGAGCAGAGTCCGGGGGTTCCATTGTCATGGCTACGTCGTTACATCCGATGCCCCGATGACGCACCTCAGCACGTGGTGAGGACTCACCTTGTTGCGTACCTGCTTTTCCTATTTGGCTGAGTGTTGTTTCCTACATCGTAGGGAGATGCTATCTACCCGGCCTACATCCAGATCGCGGAGGCTTTGGCCGACGCCCACGTCGACGAGGTCCCTCAGTACAGTTTTGGATTGGCGGTGCTTTGTGCCACATACAGGGGATTGTGCGTGGCCTGTGTGAAGATAGAGGGGGAGGAGCCCGTTCTGGCAGTGTGCTACACGTTGCTGCAGATATGGTCTTGGGAGTATTTTCCTGTTGGGCACCCGTACTTCCAGGAGCCCATTCACCCGTATCCTAATGACGAAGACTTCTACGATGGACACCCCATTGATGCTCCCACAATGGGGTTTCGGTGGACGGCTGCCTACTTGGGATGGGCAAGGGACAGACCTCGCAGAGTTTACTCTGAGTTTCATAACCACTTCGAGACTCTGCACGAGGACGAAATAATATGGTAGCCATGGACTTATGATTCGTTGGTCAGTACGGCATCGTATGGCTTGTCGCATCAGTGTGCGCAGGATGGCGCTTACTGGTTAACGACGTGCCATCTCGTGTTCTATCATATGGTGGAGACGTACTGCTCAGCTCGAGTAATGCGTCAGTTTGGACTGTAACAGCAAATCCCCCTCCAGTTGGCCCTCCTTTGGCACAAAAAGTGCATATGTAAGTTTTATTCGTAATTATTAACTGCAATTTGTAATTATATTCTGTAACTTATGACTATCATTCCCGCAGGCAATCTCGGAGGGGCCAGAGGAGCGACGAGTGGCAAGATATGCAGTTACAATGGACGACTGCATGGAAGCAGTACGCCACGGAGCGGGTTGTACAGGAGGGTCGACCATACGACGTCGAGTCTTACGTCGCCTACTTGGAGTGGTACGTGCCTCGTACCAGAGCACGACTTACTGCGACACCTCCCGAAAGGCCCGAGGAGGTCACCGACGTCGATAGGTTGGCCCTCGGCCAGCCTGCACACCGTGCAACACGGCAAGATGAAGCGGTACGAACATACATTACATCTCAATTAACATTTCTATTACTAATTATGTTTTCTAGCAGTACGACCGTGCGAGCCGTATCTTCAAGGAAAGTTCCAGTGCAATACGGGAGGAGGCCCACCGCTCGAAGTCTAGCCTAGTCGGGGTTCTACGGTCAATCATGGACGAGTCTAAGGGCATCATGAGGGCATTGACATGCGGTCGTCACAGTGACGTTGCCATGCGATGTGGTGAGCGAGGCACTCGACCTTTATCTCCCAGGCCGTCACGCCACAGCATGGGCGGAAGACGATCGAGCGTTGCACGTTCTTCTTCCTCGCAGCATGTCCGTCAGGATACGCAGGTACAACACTTACATTTTGCTGTCATACTTCGAAGTACTCTCTCGAAATGAACTATTTAGTAATGCCATATCCTTTTACAGCTCGAGCGTAGAAATCAATACCTCATGCCTTCATCATCTAGGCTCGACCGAGACTTGCCCGAGTCCTCGTGGGCACATTTACCACAAGATTTCGGTTTCGGGCAGGCTTAAAACCCCTACGCCTTCCACAGTTTCGGTGCAGGCACATCCTATACACAGACGCCGCATGAGGTACATGAACTTTCATCGGAGTTATTAACTGCTAGTGAACATACCTTTCTCAGAGGTAACTAATAATTTCGTTCGTATCACGTCCTCTTGCAGGATCCGCGCAGGGATCAAACACTCGTTGCACCGTCGACAGCTGCTGAGGTGCATACACCCACTAACGTGGACACCCTCGATCAGTACATAGCACCAGGTAGTACTTATTTGGGTGGATTTGCGCCGGCACGCTTACCGCAGCACCCACCTGTGCATACTTGGTTGGCTCCAGGGCAGATATGTACGTGTAGCTCAGGTTGTTTCTCACGCGACACCTTCGTAACAATACGTGTGCGCAGGTTTATCGGGACGAGTTCTCCCGATGGCGAGCCATCTGACCCGCAGGATCATGATAAGTGTTTCATGTAATTTAAATGCACTCACTTTTAGGCTCTTTTACTAACATTGCATTTCCATGCAGTATCCCCCGTGGGTGTCCGACATGTTGGGTGTATTGGGTACCAGCCAGCTTGACGATGCCTCTCTCGTGACAGAAGAGACACACTACGACTTGCGAAGCACGACGCACGAGCCTGACCGGTTCACGTTCCCGGAAGACCAACTCCGCCGTCCGCAAAGGTGGCGGCCATATCAGAATTGACGCTACAAGGCAATGACCAGTTGTATTGATGTACTGCAGTGCATATGTGTAATTGATGTATGCCTTCGGCCCATTCATTGTACATTCGTACATGAACAGTGCAAATAACAATGGTAAATGCATAATGGTGAAGTATCCAAGAAATAGTATAATAACAACACTGTTATTAGTACAAAATTTAGTACACAACTAAATTATACAAAAGTATCCAAATTACAACTTGCTTATCATGTATAATCCGTTTGTGCAAGCACAGTAAATGTTAATTTTACTGTGGCTGTATTATATGAAAACGAGTTTGGTAGCATTTAGCTCCCGTGCTCCAGCTTTTTTAGAGCGATTAGACAACTCACGGGTATGTAGCTTTGTCAGAGCGATTACACAAGTCATAGGTAGCAGCTTTGTCAGGCTGAGTTGTCATTTCAATATGAGGCCTGAAGAACCTAACACGAAGAAAGAGATTATATAAACATTGTCCCACCGATTGTATGCACTGCCTCTATAAGTAGGCCTTCATACCAGCTCTACTTGCACATATCCTAATCATCATCCTATTCCTTGCCTCCAAAGGCCATGTCTCAAACGGCAAGCTCAGGAAATCGGAGGGCCCGTGCGCTTGCCACTGCAAGGTAGGTCGATTGCCCTGATTGCCGTGTGAAAGCTAATGTGTTCTACTCCACCACTGAGGCAAATAACGACCGGGTGTTCTACAAATGCCCCTTTTTTCTCTGTAAATGAAAAGTTCGTTTGCTCCCTTTTTCCTGTTGGACTTGTGTAGTTCTTTGGAGAGATCTCATTTCTTTGCACGGCATAAAAAGTATGTTAACCTCATCACGTAGGCTAGAGGGTGCCAATATTTCCAGTGGGCGGACATCATGGACACCTCGGTGGAGCGTGCAACAACCACATTACCATAAAGGATGCATCCTACTATGGAGGAGAGGATGGACCCTATACTCGAGCAGAGGCTGAACATGCTGATGTTCAAGATGGACCGCATTTTAGATAATGTCAAATGGTTGGAGAAGAATGTGTGTGCGGCTATCCTTGTTGACTGGTAGCTATTCTTGCGAAGTAGTTTGTTTCCTATAGAGGAGACATAGTTGGTCATGGATGTCTTCTAAAGAGGTTTCCAGATATCATCTTTTGCTTTGTTAACTGATGTATAAGTCAATTAGCTACCATCGCTTTCAGCTTTTTCAGCCAGATTTCACTACTCGTGGCATCTTTTTATGGTCATATAAGCCTTTCCGGCATCCCGTAAAATACCGTGTCCAAAGAGGAAATAGTCATGGAATAGCTTAGAAATATTCGCTGATATCTATACTAACGTAATCTGTAAAATTATTTTATTTCTTACCGGCTTTGCATACAAATTTTGTCAAAACAAATACCCTACGTGACCACAAATTGGACATATTTCATAACACTTAAGCATTTTCAGCGGCTCGTAAAACAACTCGTTCGAACACAAATTTTGGGAGAATTAATCCAGAAGAATACTTCACTACATGGACAACCGAATTATAGGAAAAGATCGAAATTACAACTTGTTTACCATGTAAAATCAATTAGCGCGAACACCCCATATGATAATGTTACCAGGGCCATATTTTATGAAAACGACTTTCGAAGTCTTAAACTAAAGTATCCGTAATGCAAGAATCATCACATAACCACGTAGTAACAACAAATAACCATCGAAATTACTGCTATGCATGAACGACGTGACTTCACACTCGGTAATGCAAGAATCATCACATAACCGTGTAGTAACAGCCAATAACCGTACAAAATTTTAGATCCAACATGTACAAATTACTGTCATGCATGAACGCACGAGCTTGTTGCTTTTGCATACCGAATTGACAACTCCCGTGCACCTGCTTTTTCCAGGCGATTAGACAACTCACGGGCATGTAGCTTTGTCAGACCGAGTAGACTACTCACAGGTAGCAGCTTTGTCAGGTCAAGTAGACTAGGCATAGGCAGCCTGCCTGTTAGTACTGACACCTTCCATGTATGGCTGCCTTTTCAGCCCGACGTGACTTCACACTCTAGGGTTTTGCTGTCCGTCCGAACGTTTCAACCTTACCTTCGAACACTTAGTCCATACACCACTCCTTCGAGTCTACAAAAGGCCAAACCATAGGCACACATACACAGCTCCCACTAACACTTCGCCATGGCTGGGTCCTCCAGCATAGGATTCTCGTGGACTCCTGATATGAGCAGCTTAGCCCTTCATTACACGATGAAGGTTACGCGAAATGGGAAAAATGATCCGTTCAACGAGGACAACCTAAGTATAGTGCTGTCCAAATTGCAAGGGTGTCGTCCGACATTATCGAGGCATAACATGACAACCTCTGGCCAGAACCTTGTGACCGCCGACGACCTCAAGGCGCACCTGCAAGGGTGGCATCAGAGGTATTTCAGGGTGTGTGAACTAGCCGACCACCCTTCCGCTTTAGGTTTCTCTACGAGACATTACAGGGTAATGATGCTAGACGAACAGTACGCAGAGCATATTAAGGTTAGTTATTTTCTATTTGTTCACCCTACTATTCTTTTTAGCATTATCTACAAGTTCACTAATTCGTATGCTCGTCTTGTGTGTTAGTCATTCCCGGAGGATACAGAGTTGCTGAACAAAGATATCCCAGAATTCTTTGCGATGCAAATGCTCTTCGGCAGGGGTGTGATGCCTGGTTCGCGCAGAAGACGTGTAAGAGAATCTAACTTAAGGGGTAGAGGTCGACCCAATACTGTTGCGGCATCAAGTTCAAGAGGACGTTCAACCACCACTAGAGGGGGGCTTGCTCCTAACTTTGCAAATGACGACAACGATTTCGTATCACTTAGACCTCGACATTCAAGCACTACTACAACAGGCCATTCAAGAACCAATGTAAGAGGACATTCGACAAGCACTGCAGGAGGGCTAGCTCACAACCATGCAAATGACGATGATGATGACGATTTCATGCCACCAATGTCATGAACCTTGCGTCCACGGAGTCCTCAAAATCTTGACGATGATATTCCATCAAGCCCTCTCAGGTATCCATACGTAGTACCCCGTCAGCCAGCAATATACGATTATCCTGTTTTTGACCGTCTATTCCGGCAACCATGGCCATAGAATGTATGGTATTGTGACCTAGTCTTTCACTAGATGCATGTTTCTATGAAATATGTTGTATCCTATTTCTATGAATTCTCTAACGCCCGTATGTACCTATGTTTTATGATGACGTTAAAAACTGTCTGAATTTGTGTAACTTACTGTAGTTTGATCATGGTTCGTACCATTTTTCATAAGGTTCAATTTTTCGGTATAGCTTAAATCACGATAGTACCACTGTCTGAATTTAAAAAAACTCACAAAGCTTGTCCATTATCAGCGAATTTTATGGGAACATTAGTGATGCATCATATGTGATAATCTTCTCAAATTTTCATGAAATTATAATTGATGTCTCAAAAACCCGCACAAAAAATTTCAGAATTTATCAAGGTGGTTTGTTCCATTTTTCATTCGCTTCAAATTTACTAGTCAGTGTTCCATCAAGATAGTTGTAATATTCGAATTTTTGTAAACTCCTCGTACATGATAATCTTCTCAGATTTTTATGAAAATATAATTGATGTCTCGAAAACCTGCACGAAAATTTTTAGAATTTATCAACGCGGTTCATTCCATTTTTCGTTCGCTTCAAACTTTCTAGTCAGTGTTTCATCAAGACAGTTATAATGTTCGAATTTTGATAAATTCCTCGTACGTGATAATCTTCTCAGATTTTTATAAAAAAATAATTGATGTCTCAAAAATCCGCAAAAAACATTTCAGAATTTATCAACGTGGTTCGTTCTATTTTTCGTTCGCTTCAAAGTTACTGGTCAGTGTTTCATCAAGACAGTTATAATGTTTGAATTTTTAAAAATTTCTCATATGTGATAAACTTCTCAAATTTTTATGAAAATATTATTGGTGTGTCACAAACAGCCACAAAAAAAACCATAATTTTTCAAAGTCGTTATAGCCTTATAAATAATTTTTCTGTCCACCGACTCACGCGACCCCACCCCACCCCGTGCGCGCTGGCACCTGGCGACCCCCACAGACACCCTCGCGCCGGCGGCCGGCCTCCGTGCCCACCCAGCGCGCGCGCCGCTGGCCTCCCGCCCACACGCGCCCGCTTGGCTCATGCGTGTGAGTTCAATGTTCCAAACATTGGAACTCGCCATTCCACGCGTGATTGAAAAAATTTTAAAAAATTTTCCCGCGGACTCGGTCTGCTGAACGTCGTCGAAAAAAAAATATTGCGGACTGCGACCGCTGGAATTGGGAAATTTTTTTTTTCCACGCATCCGGTGCGCGGGAATAAACTGTACAGAGGTTATTCTTGCTATTTCTTCGGCTCTGAGGCTAATTGTAAAAAAAAAATATTATTCGGACGCTGGAACAGTAAAAATTTCTAAAAATGGTTGCTGGGAGGTTTTATTTCGTAGGTATCTCGGGAAGAGGACTATTTGTCTTGGATAAAGCATTAAGAGAAACTAGTAGCTGTGGAGTTAAGTAACGAGCAAGATAAGATTTACTGGGCACTAGAAAAATCCTGGGTATTTTCTGTGAGGTCTCTCTACAGAAATAGTATTCTGTTTGGGGTGTGATAAGCAAAACTATGGGCCTGTAAATTGCCAATGAAAATCAAGAATTTTCTTTGGCTAGCTTTTCAGGATAGATTACAGATTACGGTTTAGTTGAAAAAAAAGAAAAAGGAGGAAAAGCATAAATTGTATATTATGCAACTATCGTGAAACCTCTAACCATAATTTTTTTTTCTCATATGTAATTGCTAAGTTTCTATGGTGCTATCCTAAAGAAATATTTGGTTGGAATCGAATTCCCACATCATTATCAGGTTTTCAGAAATACTGACTAAATATAGGGGTGCTTCTAACTATCAATGTTTTGTTTAGTTTTGCAGCTTTTGGCCTTTTGCCTGGCGGTCTGGAATACTACACGCAACAAGATGGCGATTGAGAAGACTTTCTCAAAACCACCATGTGACATTGCGTACAAAACTCATCTTACATACAGTTATGGAGAAGAATGTTTCGGGAAAAAGACATGAGTTGCATTGAAGGTGTGATTGAGACAGTGAAGAATTGGCTGCAAGAATTCAGAAGGAAGGGAGTAGGATAGTACATTGGTCCTGCTCCAGACGGGCAAACTGGTATACCCAACGTGTTTTTGTTCTGTAACGAACTATTAACCTTCAATAAAGGTTGGAATTACTCTGTGTCAAACCCCTGGGTAGTGAGGAAAACCAAACAAATCAACCTTGAATCACAAAAAAAACGCTAATTCTCATTCTTTGACAATTAACACCATTATTTTATCAAATTTGGTATCATGACAAATTTGGAATTTTCCTAAGCATGGGCTAAACATCATTTAAAGTTGGTATGTTTGGATAGATCCTATACTATGTTCTTATAAAATTTTTCGCTTTCTTTTCCATATATGCTCCGTTCCGCATCCGTTTCCGTCACTATCCGTTTCTATATCCATTTCTGAGATTTCCAATTTCGTTTCTGTTACTGATAAAAAAATGAAAACGAAACAATCATTTACCGACAATGTCCGTTCCATTTTCATCATCCCTAGCACTGATACGTTACAACTGGTCTGTTGTATGGATAACATATTTAGCTCCGTCATCATGCATCGGAAGAATGCAATTCCGTGTCATCGATCTTCACTAGCTAGCCTTGGAGTAACATGTATTCATGACCGGAACACTTCCCATGAAAAACAACCGTATCTTTATATCTTTATCTTTACTATTTAAAAAAATTAAAAAAAAGATAGTTGTGATAATTTATCGGCCTCTTCTCCCTTTCAAAATAACAGTGACCATAGGTGGCCCTAGAACAACACCCTTGCGTGATTTCTCCCCTCTTCCGCTTCCAGCGAACTCGCAAAAAACTCTGATCTTATCCTGCACGGTCACACCTCTCTGCTATCTCTCATGTTTTCCTCGCAAGATTCTCGTGTAGGACACAACCCTACACTTCCATCCTCTCCTTTCATCCATAAATTAGAGCCCTTTTACAATACACTAAATTCAATAACGACCATTCATTCTTTTCAATCTAATAGATCATGTTAGCTACTATTTATTTATACTTCCTTCGCTAGTAAAGTAGTAGAATATCCTCAATAAATCAATAACTAGATCTAATTTCTGCTACCTATTATATACTTAGTGTTATAATGCCCTACAAAATTTGTCTAAATTTATACGTTGCTGGATGGTAACCCCGACAAGAGGATGGAGTCGTGCTGCTTAGAAATTCCGTGGACCGGTACCACTGAGTGATGCAGCAAGATTCAGAGGCGGCGGCTTGGATCTAGCCGGTGGTGGCGTGCTTAGCGATGAGGAGCTGTGTACCGATGAGTGCTGCCCTTATGCTGCCGCACTCTCAGCAAAGCCAAGAGACAGTGGGTAAGCAGTGCAGTTCTTTCTCCCTTTCCGATTATTTTCGCAATTTTACTTATTTTTTGGTTGTATTCTACGATCTAAGGTTGGATTGATCGAGGGGATTTAGTTTGTAGTTATTTTATCAATGCTTATACGCGGAGAGGATGGTGTGGTCGGAGGGGATTGGTGTGGGAAGCCATGATGACGAAGATCGAGTGTGGCGGAGGATCTCACTAGACATGGAGGAGATGACTATGGAGGCGGCGATTTGGCAAGGGAGATGCCAAATTGTGCGAGGGATTTGGATGAGGAGAGTAAGAGGAGGTAGTGGGTGGAAGGAATCACAGTGACACCGATTTGGTAGATTGAGGGTAATGGCGCAGCATCGTTCAGGCAACCGTTGCTCACGGTGGCGGTCCTGGTGGTGTTCATCATGTCAGTGTTCGTCTCCTAGGCCATGGCCGAGTGGGTCGGTAGCTGAAACCCCGAGGGGCGGCAGATGCGGGCTTCGACCTTTCGCTGGTGTCACTGGTAGGGCGGTTATGGTGTGTCGGTTCGCTCGATGCTCTGGCTGGACGCCATTCCTGATGGGTTATCCATGCAACAACAGGGAAGTATTCACGAAGGAGGTATTTTTGGTGCACAAATAGTGCATTTGCATAATAATTATCCTGAAAGAACGACTGCTATTCATCTAATATATGCTTGATCTCTACCTGCAGGATCGAGTGATGACTGATGAGAGCCCCAAGAATGCAGATTTGTATCATTTTTGGTCTCTTGCTGTGCAAAAGGTCCAGATGGAATTACGTAGGAAGAGGAAGAATGTGAGATATTGATATGTAAGTTCACAGCTGTGGCAAAGATTATGCATTGATATTTATTTCCTTATCTTTCTTTAGTTATAACATGTTATGAAAAGCACCTGTTTTTAAACATGAGCAGACATCTCTGTAAAGAGAGAGAGAGAGAGAGAGAAATCTTGCGTAGGATCTTGTGCAAGCAAGGCGTGCTCTTGTCGTCGAGGCGGAGGCGTTGGTGGCGTATGCTAACAGGTAGTCCCACTCTGATATTGCATTCCCTTGGCATCGGTACTAGATGATTGTTGGATTCCAATATGCCGAAGTCACGCAATCCAAACTGAGTTCGAATGTGTAGAAACGTATCAGTCACGCAATCCAAACTGAGCTCGAATGTGTAGAATGCATCAGTCACGCATGGTCGCAAGTAATGATCTCACATCGTTGATCATTGTACTTGGCGATGAGATATTATGAGTATCTCTCGTACATATTTCTACAGATATAATTCTGTTATCCTTAACGTTCTTGTGCTAGCTTTATTTTCAGTTAAATTGTGGGTTAGTGCATCTGTGCATGTATGTAGCATCATCAATATGTCATGTTGAATGATTAGCTCATGCCCTTATATTTTCTCATGTTATTTGCTTCTATGAGTCACAGATTATTAAAGTTCTGAACCTGGATTATCTTGAACTTGTGAATTTAGATTTTATTTGACGATGCCAGGGGGTGTGCAAAGGTGCTTGTTGGCTCACGTGCTGCTGCTCACCACCTTCTCCAGAGGCCAAGCTTGAGGCACCGAGGCACTGTACAAATGTCCTTGTTTTGCTTTAGAAATAATGGAAAATTATTCGGACTAGTATTTCTGTGTTAGCTAGGTACTTGGAAACGAGAAATCTTTACCTGAATTTTATTTTTTTTGCACTTCATTTTGAGGAATATTGAATTAATGATGTTTGCTATTCTACTACTTCGATATATCTTGCGTAACAACTCTTCGTGAGTTTCAGAGTATCAATTGAAACTGGAATTATTATTATTATTATTTATTTTGCATAACTTATATTCTCAAATGGACCTGTTAGGTAAATGGAAATCTTGCTGTAAACATCTGAGAACAATCTAAAAAAATAGTCTGTAGCAACACATTGGCACTGAATTCATGGTTGCTAATTACATAATTCCTTTACTAATTGTATTTTGATTACTTTTCTAATTCGAGGTTATTTGTTTTGGATGCATGGGCACAATCAGTGAAGGAGTCGATGAATTGTGACCTGAGGCACTTCTCTTCACAATGCAAATCGGAGCTGATTCCGTCCGAGCTTAAGGTTCGCTTATACATTTTGCTTGTGAAAGTGGTAGCTGCTGATATAAAAATTGAGAAGCTTGTTGATATCAAGATGATCTGTACTGAAATTGTCAATTACTGGAGCTACAAATGTGATGTGCCCTGTCGTGCCAGGTGATGTGTCTGCTAGGAAGTGAGAATAGTGGAGCAGAAGTACAATGATATGAATAAGAAGAATTTAGATTAGTGATGCAGTGATCATATATACTGAAAGAGAAGCATTAGACATGTCTTCTTCTGGCTGTTCTGAATATACAAGCTCTACAAAACATGATAGCATAATTAAAAATCTATAGCTAGACATGCCATTATTTTGATTTGGCAGCAGCTACTTATAATTTGAAGGCCGATCGCTTCTTGTTGTTAAATGGGATTGTTCAGTGGTCACATCTCCTTAGTTCAAACTTTAAATGTACCATTACCACTCATAATAAAATAAAAATAAAAATAATCTATTCAATGATCACATATCCCTCACTTAAGATGTTTTATAATTTTGTTCTCACGTGGACATCCTCAATATTATCCTGTACTACTGCAATATTATTAGCTCTTTTTGTTAGAAGAACACTCCATAATTTTTTATTCACCACAATACAATCATATACATATTATTAGCTCAGTTATGTTGCCTATGCGTCGGACTCGGGAATAGCACCCTCGATTCCTTTGTGTATCCAGTACTAGTTCAGAAAAAGCTAGTACCCAAAGTTAAGATGATATCACAACATATCAAACGTACTTCATTAATTTAAATGTTCAGAGCTACATTATGAGTGGCATACATGCCAAATAAAAATATAGCAGTGGAAGAAAATGAAATAGTAGTAAAGTCCAATAGAATTGCGAGAGGCAATCGACTGAGGAAGCGGCCTAGTCCTTCTGGTCCTCACCATCGTAATACTTATCATTTAAAACAACAGAGTAAAGCAAGGTGAGTACTAAAAGTACTCCAAAAGTTACACGGGGATGCATTATTAATGCTAAGGTGACAAAGGAAGGCAATATGGTTAAATTTTGCACAAAGCAGTAAGTTTTTAGATATCCTAAGTAATTTTCAACTGCATAATTTTACTTAAAGAATATTTTATTTTTAAACATCTTTCATCACAGTATCCATCCTAGAGCTAAACTAATTTTTCCACAGTGGAATCACTCCATGTAAAGTTTAATTTTTCTGAAATTATTTTTGAAATATTCAATTCTAATATATAAAAGGCTTGCTCAGCATGCCCATGACCGAGGACTCGATTAATCGATTAGTTTTACATTCTGCAAAGGTTGTACATCTTTACCCCAAGACATGATTGTCTCTTTTTGTCAAAATACACA
This sequence comes from Otatea glauca, assembly GCA_036346275.1. Taxonomy (NCBI): domain Eukaryota; kingdom Viridiplantae; phylum Streptophyta; class Magnoliopsida; order Poales; family Poaceae; genus Otatea; species Otatea glauca. The sequence continues at coordinate 31,622,791 of CM070726.1, read as the reverse complement.
CTCCCATGCAGTCTTGCCCACTAAGGTTTCGCCGCTAATCAAAAGCCTCCTTTTGTGTCTAACCAACCCATATTCAACTCAATGGCACAACAAACAATGGAATTTTTCAAGACAGATAGCTAGGTCTGTTCCATACCAAACTTGTGGTAGTACGGTAATGCTTTACATTCAGCAGCTCACGGACTGATCCTTAATTGACCAGGCGAACCTTTCAACATCCCAACAACCAGCACTCAACCATTCTTGTCCAGTCTAAACCATATTTTATTTTTAATTTGACAACTATGAATATCAAAGGATAGTTTTAGATTTGAATAGAACTTTGTTTGGCACAAATTCCCAAAAGATCTAATTTAAGTTCTAAGCATGTCTAAGTAATTTTATAAATATTTATCATATATCGAAGAATACATACTTAGGGTTACAATGGCATAAGGTATTCAAATTTCAAATATAGTTTTAAACAATTTAGGGATAACTATTCATTTTAAAACTATGATTGAAATTATACTTGCTAAAATTATGTGTACAATAATTTAAATTAGAATATAATTGAAAAGCTAGGTTCAATATGATCACAATGTGTAACTTGCCTTGATCGAAGTGTTGGTGCTCAGAATCGTCAACGAGGTACTCTTTCGACTCTCCAAAATCTATACGTCAAAAGCAATCAAATTCAAATAAAATACAAAACTAGCATAAATAATTAATTTAGGATTTTAGATGAATTTAGGAAGAAAAATAGAGTTAATCGGAGTTCTAACGGATTTTCAAAAGATATAATTAAAAAAATGAGAGAGAAATGATTCTTCTAAATTTTTAAATTATATTTTAAAAGGAAAATCAGGATAGTTTTTCTTTTTCAGTCAAATTATTTTTGAAAGGAAAAAAGGGCCTCGGTCGAATGACAAGTGGACTCGGTCCTTGTGGACTGTGTCCACAGCCTAGGCCGGTGAATCGTGGACTAGGGCGAGAGACAGCTAGGCGCGCACGGGGTGGGAGGCAGTGTGTCACGGCCTAGCCCTCAGGTGGTGCGGAGAGGAGCACCGGGATGGCGCTGGCCTGGACGGTGGTGGTGCACGTTGAGGAAAGGAATGGCGGGCAGCTAAGGAAAAAAGTGAAATCTGGTGAGGAGACGAAGGGGACTGGAAAATGGAGAGAGGGGAAAGAGATAGGAAGGTGAGGCGCACCTCGTGACGCTGTCGGCGTTGAAGAAGGAGCTCCAGGGTGACGACGAGCTTGGTGTGGGCGTGATGCTGGCGTTAGGGGAGATGACTTCGAGTCCTTGTACGTTTCGGGCGCTTGAGCGAGGGAGCGAGCTAGTGATGGTGAAAACGGGATGAGTGGAGAACAAGAACCTCGGGGCTCCCTTTTATAGGGGCGGGGAGAGCTCAGTGAGGGGAAAAACGGCTCGAAGATGTCGGCACATGCAACTGAGCGAAACTGACACGAAGATGGCAGGATTTGGCCAGTGAAGGGGATAAGGGAGGCCAGGATAAGGCTAGGATTCCGTTGCGCACAAACGGAGAAAAAATCAGGCGCAAAAACCACATGATTTGAAGCTTGTTTCAGTTGGCAATGAGGGGGGGGGGAGCTCTACTCTCTGGAGGTTGAAGATGAAGCTGACAGGTGGGGTCGGGTCCCAACTACCAGTGAGAGGGTTTAATGATTTTTGGAGTTAAATTAACAGAAAAGCCTTTTTAGAAAATAGCAAATAAAGTTTAAAAATTTGGGGAAAATCACATAATTTCCTCGAGGCATTTTGAACTTAGGAAAATTATTTCCAACATTATTTGTTATTTAATTTTCTCAAATAAATTATTTCTTGAAATCTGAACATAGCAAAAAGTATTTATAAATGCTGAAAATTCACGAAAAATCTCATAAATTCAGGAATAAATGTTTAATAATATGCAAATTTTAGGGTGTTACACTGTCCGGCATGGCTACATTGCCGGATGCATTGTAGCCAGTTGCGGTGGGGGGAATTGATCATATGCCCTATTTTACTTGATACAATTGATAAAATGCCCTTATGTCTCACTAACATGTGGCCTTAGGACCCACATGTCAGTGAGACATCACGGGGCATTTTATCAATGGCGCATGTAAGTGAGAGCATTTTATCAATTAATCCTTGCGGTTGTGTTGTTATTGAACTTTGTTTTATTATCTCTTTGGTTCTGATGAAATAACTACACTATATTCAAATTTGGTTTTCCGTGGTATTTAGCTAGTACTACTTAAAAAGTATGATGGTGGTTCATGCATCTGCCGCACCCGCAGAGGCAGAGCAGAGGGCACAGGCTTGACAAACTGATCCCGACGATGCCGACTCAATGTGCTGTGGGGAGCAGACAGCATGTGTCGAGCAGGCCGATCCTGACAGTGCCGACTCGATGTGCTGCGGTAATATAATATTTTTATTTGTAGCAAAAACACGAGTATTCAACTAGTCAATCAATAAATTTACGCATTCATTTTTGGGCTTTCATTAATTTTACCCGTCAACCGGTGTACTACACTTGAGCTCCATGCCACTAGGGCTATAAACGAGTCGAGCTCATGCGAGCCTGACCTTCCAAGCTCGAGGTTGGTAGAAGCTCGAGCCGAGCTCGAACGAGCTCGAGATGGAGTTCGAGCTTGGCTCGACACAAGCTCGAATAGGCTCGAGCTCGGCTCGATTAGGCCCGACAGCAAGTAAACATAGGCAAGCTCGGAAGAAACTCGGATAGGCTCGATTAAGCTCGATCTCGAGAGAAGCTCGGATAGGCTCGATTAAGCTCGATAACAATTAAATTACAGACATCAAGTATACAGCAAATAGCAAGTAATATTTAATCATTCAACAAGTAATATTTAACCATTTAAAAAACTAAGTATGAGAAATATTTAACCATGAGACAATTAAACATACAAGTATCAAGTACGAATTAATGCATGCCTCTCCACTTCTCCAATCTCCAGGAACATGTTATCAAGTACGCATTTACCCTAAAGAAGTAAGTGGTGCTCCTAAATAATCTTTACTCTAAACCATGAACAATAACTCATTTGAATCTCAATCCAGCTGGAGCGTATGGTTGTACAACAGAACAATTTTAATCTGCATGATTTCTTTAAAGTAAATCTTTACTCTAGACCATAAATCTAGGTAAACTAATTCGAGCAAATCTTATGATAACAGCAATTAACTCAACCCTTTCGACGATGCAACTTCAGGTGGATGCGTCGAGTCGATAGCCGAGGCAACGGAGGAGGAGAAGGGTGTCGCCGCATCCGTGCTTGCCTGCTCGGCTGCTTGGCATCAAAGAAGGAGAGGCGTCGCTAGCTCACCGCGTCGGCTCACCCCATCGACCATAGTGGAGCCTGCATGCCTGAGCGGTGGGGAGTCGGGGAGGCGGGGATGGCGCCGGCGGGGAGTCGACGAGGTGGGGATGGCGGGGAGGCGGGGATGGCGCCGGCGGGAAGTCGAGGAGGCGGCGATGGGGGACGGTGAATCAAGGAGGTGGGGATGGGGGACGGCGGGGGGTCGAGAGGTGCGGATGGTGGGGGAGTCGAGGAGGCGGGGATGGCGAGGGGTCGAGAGGTGCGGATGGTGGGGACACCGGGGAGTCGACGAATCGAGAAGGAGTCGATTTAGGTTTTGGATCTTTGGGAATGAGAAGGGAAGGGGAGGCGTGAGTGCGTGAGTCCGTGACCGTGTGAGGCGTCGGGCGTCAGGGTCCTCGGGGACTCGAGTCGGGTTAGTCGCAAACTCGTGGAAGACAGCTAGCTCTGGTCGACTGGGTGCACCAGCCTACACGAAGTTTGAGCTCGGCTCGTCCAAGCTCGCGAGCCTGCCATCAAGCTCGAGATCGGCTCGTTTGAGGCTCTAGCTGAGCTCGAATCGAGTCTGAAACGAACCGAGCTCGAACAGTTCACGAGCCTCAAGCTTTTTTTACAGCCCTACACGCCACCCCCAAGCTCCACCTAGGGTTTCACATTTCATATCTGCCATCGGCCCCTCTCCCCTCCTATCCGGTGTTCTCGTCGGAATTAAGCAGGGGAGATTCACCTCACATTTTCTTATAAATAGATCAATTCTGTGTACAATCCCTACCTTCCTCGTTCCTCATCCATGTGGTTGTTGGTGCTTGTCACCATCATTGTTGCTTTGGCGAGTCGCACCTCTCTCTCTCGAGGATTTTCTGCCCGACTGCTCAGGGGCATCCCTAAAATCTTCTTATGATCTCGTGTAGATATCTACACCACCGCCCAATAATATGACCAGGACAGGCCCGTACTGGGCATGTGCGAGGTGAGCAACCGCACGGGACCTCAAATATTAAGCTTAAATATTAAGGACCTCATTTTTTTTTCACCAAAACTTCTTCAATTAGTGAAGCTTAATGTTGGTATCAGTAGTAAACTAGTAAGAGAGTAGCCTTTTTTATTCACTTCTCCGTAAAAACTTCCACCAATTCACATCTACTTTCTACACTTTCTCTCTTTATTTTCTTGTGGTAAACTTTTACTTAAAAAATATTCTTAAGAAAAATATGGGCCAATTGATATTTTAATGATTGTGAAACAACTATATTATTTCCGTAATTCAATTGTTGCATATAGAATATTTACGTGGTTTTTGCATTTGCAAAAGGGAACTTTTATAAGTTGAATTTTTTAAGTCCTACTTAGATTTTATAATGACTCGAGAAAGTTCTAATGAATTGGAAAGACTCGCGATAGCACTACAATGACTAGACGTATGATGTTTACACAGTTATACGTTAATTTGAAAAGTGAAACGTGATCATTTGTTCTTGTAATTAACCCTTTCAAGAATATCTAATTTTAAATTTAACTCCTGGCCTTCAAAATGCTAGTTAGGTATGGCCCTGAGTATGACGCTGCGGAGGCTGACGATTCCTAAATCAATAGTAAAGGGCGTTAATTACAACCTGGTAGTTCACCAGGGGATTGAACTTCAATGTCAGTGTCATTGATCCCCGAAGAAGCCAACGACACGTCGTCTCAGCCTCTAGTGAAGTAAAGTCACAATGCTAATGCCGCGCCTTTGCTTCCAAGCCGTCGGATCAAGAGCGAAAGGCCGAGATCAATCCAGTACTGCAAGGAAACCACAGTGGCAGTACTATAGCGAAAACTCTGCAGTTTGGGTACTGTACAGCCTGATCTGGGCCGTTCGTTTATGATTTGATGGCGAAGATTCATCCAAAGGCACGGTTTCTATGCTTCTGTGTAAGAGGATCTCAATCGTTCCCAGCCTCTAGTTGCTCTGCTGCTTGGACCCAAAGAGGCCCTCTTCTTAGTCTTCTACCTCTAGACGCCATTAATCACCAGCGAGAATGTCGCTACCGTTTGTTTCCGGGTTTCTCCAGCGTGGAAAACCCGTCGTGTGTAGGGATGAAAACGGTACGGAAACGGTCGGTAAATAGATGTTCTGTTTTCATTTCCATATTTTTTACCGGTAACGGAAACGAAATCGGAAACCCCGGAAACGGATACGGAAACGGATAGTGACGGAAATGGAAGCGGAACGGAACGGAACGGATACGGAAACGGAAACGGAAAATTTCACAAGAATATAGTACATGATCTATCCAAAGTTTCAAACATATCAACTTTGAATGGTATTGTAGTTACATAGAACATATTAATAACATTAGCCAACATGGACTCATTGAGCATGGTATGAACAGGGACATGTAAACATTGTTTACCTCAAAATCAGCCAACACATCATATTACAATAGCAAATATAGATAGTTTCACATTATAACATAATAGCAAAGTCACGTAGTTCCACATCATAACATAATAGCAAAGTCACGTAGTTCCACATCATAACATAATAGCAAAGACATGTAGTTCCACATCATAACATAATAGCAAACACACATAGTTTCACATCATGCCATAATATCAAACATATATAGTTTCAAATCGTTAAAACTTAGTTTTTTCTCAAGCTATTTGTCCCCCATATTAATCCATCATATTCTCCTCCTCCTCCATATCAATACCATCAACATCATCTTGCTCCTCCAACTACAAAGACAAGCACGAAACAATAGTAATGTCAAATAGAAGCACATTAAACTGAATTTTACTTGATTTGCACAATATGGTTTGTAAGTTAGATAAAAAAAAACCGTTGCTATCGAGCTTGCAAAATGTCGCTCAAGGCTATCCACATCCAACTCAGTCATGATAGATGCAATGGTACCACCTAAATGATTAGTACAAACTGATTAGACTTAAGTATTTTCACATTATGAACAAACTATTGAAGCAAACTAAAAAGTTACCTTTTGATGCTGCGGTCCAATCTTTAATACAAATTAAAGCTTGCACAATCTCAGGATCTAGACGGCTGCGAAATGGGTCAACGACCCGTCCACACTCGAATGCCGACTCCGAAGCAACCGTTGACACTTGAATAGATAACACATCACGAGCAAGCTGGGAGAGAATAGGGAGCTCAACTTGCTTGACCTTCTACCATGATAAGATATCGAAATGCTTGTCTTTTATAGATGCTAAAGGTTGCTCCAAGTACACTTCCAACTCATTTTTGCTAACATGATCTGTTTCACTAATGCTATGCAAGAACATATCAAGCTCATCATCCTCATCAACACTATCAAGTTGAGAACCCACTTGGTGCACATTTGTAGCACTAGAGACTGTTTTCTTTGAAGCAGATACATAAGCTTGGAACAACTCATAAACAACTTTAGTAAACTTATCAATCTCTTGCATAGAAGTAATGGGGTAAATCTTGATTGCATAATATTCTATCACATTTCTCTTGTATCTAGGATCAAAGAAGCATGCTCTGACAAGTGCCATGTTGGATTTTTCCCAATACTTGTCATATTTAATTTTCATGGAATATGCCATAGCTTTGATTCTTCGGGTCGAGTTGTCACACCATTCTGCAATTGCAATCTTAATTTGACAAAACTTTCTGAAAAATAGATTCGCAGTTGGATATTTAGTACCAGAGAATAGCTCAGTAGCATCATAAAATAGCTTCAAGCATGCAGATATCGATGTTGCCATAGCCCAATTATCGGAAGTTGGAGCACACTTCTTATATTTGCTTGAATTTCGAAGAAAGAGCCTACCAAAAGCATCTTTATAGTAAATTGCACTCTTCAACATAAGATATGTGGAGTTCCACCTTGTAGAAACATCCAAGGAGAGACCCTTGGTCACATCCAAATCACACTCTGAAGCACACTTCTTAAATTCTTCATACTGCAGTGGAGAGTTCTTGACAATTGCGACTGTATTTCTAATATTTGCAATGGCTGGTGCAATTGTCTTTAAACCATCTTGGGCAACAAGGTTCAAAATATGATTCAAACATCTCACATGGAAAAGATACCATCACATATTAATAGAGATATCTTATTGAGTTTGCTTACTATCCTCGAACACATTTATCATTTTTGAAGCATTGTCCAAAGTAAGTGCAAACAATCTCCTATCAAGATTCCAATCCACTATACTATCATAAAGCGATAAGCACTGATTTTTCCCGAATGATGCCCTTCTACATGCATGAACTTGATAATCCTTTTTTGCATGCACCAACTGTCATCTATCCAATGCACTGTGATGCACATGTAGCCTTTGTTTTGATTAGATGTCCACATATCCATAGTTGCACTAAAGCGGCATTCAATTGTTTTAAAGTACTCATACGATTTTTCTTTTCCTCCACAAACATATTCAATATATCTTTTCTCACAGTAATACGGCTTTTAATTGGAAAAGAAGGACGCAAACTCTTGATAAAGTCCACAAAATACTCATGCTCAACAATATTAAAGGGATATTCATGCATGATAATTGCGAGATAAATTTTTTTCAAACTGAAAGCCTCATCATACCTATAAGTCTCAATAGATGCAATGGATTAAATCGCCCTCACTCTTCTTGATTGATTGTTTCTTTGCCATCAAGATAAAATGCTTGTGTTTCAAGTGACTTTTCAAACCCGATGTTCCTCATCGCTCTCGCATCGACCTTTGTAACAACATCCGGTCTTATTGCACCTAGCCCATAGTTTGTACAACATTGTTGCCTTTTCATCTTTTGCATTAACCTCATACTTGGTGAAGTGCATCCAAACATCAGAGGTGGCTTTCTTAGCTTTCTTTTCAGGTGGTGGCTTACCCTCAGTTTCATCGGTCAAATCCACACTTGGAATTGGAGTAGCAGCTGCAACAATATTTGGAGTTGGAGTAGCACTAGGGGCTCCAAAGAAGACAATGGTGAGCCAAAGCAGGGGATGTCGCGCTTGCACTTGCCCTGCTGCTCCTACTTGCAGCATTGTCCATAGCTATCTGTTATAGACAAATAGATTACAAAAAAGCTATCTGTTTTTGTATGCAACATGCTCATGCAAATCTGGACAAAGCAACTACTAGCAAATTTTGTCTTGTCTAACAATTTTATGCAGTAACACTAGGATAGTTGATATCGATATGTTTTGCATAAGTAAGCTTCTTTGCAAAAGTTTTCTTGCCAACCGTTTGAAAGTGCCATGTTGAGTGCAGAAAACACAAGAAATATTTCTATTACATCCTCTAGTAGTCAAGTTTTCTTGTTTTGAGGTGAACAAGCTGATGGTTCTTATCTTCAAATGGAACCTGAAGTTCCTAGCTTTTTTGATACATTGCAGGTTGTATACATATCAAATGCAAAAAAATGCACAACAAAGCCACACAATATACCCTTGTTTCTCAGCAGCTCACCCATATCATATATACTCCAAAGGAAGTTGGACTTGGGCTGAGACTTTAGAATACATAGCAGAGACTACAAGAAACGAAATGCTATAGACATTAAACTGCATCACATGAATAAATGCACATGCTTCAGGTTAATAGCTTTCAACAACACGATTCAGTAACTTGAAAATTTATGGTCCAAGGTTCAAAAGTATAACACACAGTGCATAGCTTCGAAATTTATGTCAAGATTTCAACATCAACATTGTAAATCTGGAACCTATCAGTATTCACTACCCAATTATTACCAAGGATAGCAAAGTGGGTTCCATACAAGACACTAAGTGTATATGAAAATGATGTATGGAATATCAATGTGCAAATTCACAAAAAGAAGATGAATTTCCAATGTCGGCTCTAGGACAGGAAACAATCCTCCACCACCACACCGATTGTCACTCTAGGATTGTAAGGAACTTGTTGATCAAAGTAAAATATCCATTGCCTTCATCATTTTCCATCCAAATGTCCAGAATGAGGATCAAATTTACGTATAAACAAGTACTTGCAGCAACATCATGTATTTGATTCGCGAAACAAGTACCTTGAGCGGCGGCGTGGAGGCGCAGTGGGGACGGCGTTCAGCGGCGGGCGGCGACGGCGTGGAGGCGGCGCGCGGTGGAGTGGAGGTGGACGAGGGCGACGGCGCAGATGGATGGAGCGGGGGCGTGGTGGACGAGGGGCGTGAAACCGCCGGTCGGCTGGGGCGAAGCGGTGAGGGTCGGTGGTTTAGGGGGCGGGGGCGTGGCGAGGGTGGGGGCAAGGGCGGCGGTGAGGTCGTCGGGGGGCGGCGCGGTGAGGCCGTGTGGTCGCCGGTCGGGTGGGGCGGGCGCGGCGCGTGCGGGTGAGGGCGGGCGCGTGAGGTCGTGGGGGCGGCGCGTGAGGCCGTGTGGGTCGTCGGTCGGGGGTGGGGAGGGCGGCGGCGCGCCGACGCGGTGTAGGTGGGTCAAGGCGTCGCGGTGGCGGTGAGCGGTGAGGGCGTGAGGTCGTCGGCTCGTCGCTCGTGAAGCGGGCGACGGTTAGGAGTCAAGTTAGGAGGCTAGGTTACCGGTTCGGGTAGTCCTCGTGGGTCGTGGGCCTGGCCGGGTGGCTGCGACTGCGGTTGGAAATTCCGTTTTTGTAAACGAATTTCAACCGTTCGTTCGTCGGATCGACTCTCCGTTCCGTTTTCGGAAAAAATTCCGTTTCCGTTTCCGTACCGCTATTTACCGTTTCCGTTTCCGAAAAGGAGCTTCCGTTTCTGTTTTCCTCCGGAACGGTCGGAAAATTTCCGTACCGTTTTCATCCCTAGTCGTGTGGACAAATATATTCTTCTCATTCGTCCTTCGATGCGTGTATGGGTGATTCACACTCTTCAGAGTCCAGACCTCTGTGTAATGTCATTCTTTGTGAAGGTCCAAATTTTACAATTGGGTATTTTGTAAGACACTTTTGCTTTATCTCTACTACTTCTAATTAGAAGTTGGTGACGGTCGTCCGTTCTTCTCCAGAGTATCTAATCCGTTGGATCTGACATGCACGGCTAAGATAAAAAGGGATTTGACCTGTTCCACTCTTTCCACCGTCGCCTCTCTCTCCAGTCTCCACACATCGAGTTGTTGAAACCCTAAACCCCCTCTCATCTCCTCTCTCCTGGGTTTTAGGGTTTCGCGGCGAATCGCCTTCTTGGGGACAAGACGCGATGCACCTACGATGAGCAGGCGGCATGCCCCAACGTCAGAGGTCCCAAGGCACCGCCTTAGCGCAGAAGTCCCCCCGAGATACCAGCGTCGCCGCAATACTACCAGGTGCCACCGTAATACTACCAGCCGGGACCGCGCACGCTTCTCCACCGGCGATGTGGGGCTAGCCACAGCAGCAGCTTCCTTCGCAATACGCATCCCCGCCGCTACAGCAGTACGCGCCTCCACCCCCTCACCAGTACGCGCCTTCACCGCAGCATGGGGCGCAGGTGGTGGGCGGGCCCGCCCCGTAGGCGAGGAGATCAAGTCCCTGTGGATCGAAGATCTCCACTGGTTATATTGTTTGTTAGTGTCCTTCTGAACACGTATCTAGGTGCTATATTCGTGGAGAATGGTGAGTTAATTCTTGATGTCAAGGCTACACAGGGTGATACTGTAGAGAACAACACTGATGCTGTGAACCAGTAGTTGAGCTATTAACATAGAACGACATTGAGACATAAAGGTTTTTTTAATCTTATATTCCACACGCTTCATGTTATGTCCGCCGAAAAAAATTGATGTTCATGATACGGTTTGGGGTCATGTTTGATGATATGTTCATTGTACGGTTTGAAAATTATGTTGTTTCATGTGAAAAAATCATGCATTTCAAATGAGATTTTTATATAACCTTGTCTACTATTCATTGTGTTTGTACATAAGCAGTACTTATGTGCATCTAAAATTTGCAAAGTATTTTGTAACGAGAGGGCCTTCAGATTATGAAATTAAAGATAATTTTAAGCTCGAGTTTGTAAATGTGTTTGAAATTTGTATGCTTCGATGAATTGATTTAAATATTCAACCATTGCATATTCAGAGTGAACAGTATCATTCAGACAGGGTTAGTGCTCTTTGCAAATAATTTTTTATCGCAAATTAAGTTTTCGTTGCAACGCACGGGCACATGACTAGTCAATATAAATAATCCAGGAGAGGTGCTTCCATGCTTTTCTTTTTTACAGTTGTACAGGTATTAAAACATGAATAAAAAGTAGATGGTGATTATTTACTCCTTCGCTTGTTTTAAGATTTGTGTAACTTGTATTAGGAGGAAAAGCATTAAAGTACTGTTCGAGCATTAATCCCTTGATCTAGCTAGGGTTGGTGGGAAATGTTGCCTTAAAAAACATTGCTCAACTACACTTAAACAAGGATCGGTGATTCGTTCCAAGAAACAAGGGTCGGTGAGAACGCAAATATTTCTTCAGAATTGCTATACATCTGTCGAATGATTTTTTTGTGCAAATCGTTCAAATTTATTATGACCTTGTGATTTGGCTGTAGATTTGTGTTCTGGCTGGCGAGACCATCTTCTATGACGGTGGCGAGTTGGGCAGTGCTCGACGGATTAGGGGTTAGGTTTTGAGATTCACCGGCGCCAGTCTTTAGAGGGAGGTTAGGGCGACGGAGGATCGGCGGTGTGGGTGGCGACAGCGGTGATGGCGCCGCCTCAGCTAGCGGTGGGCTGCAGGGGTTACGTTGGAGATAACTCAATATCTCAACTTACCATATTTTTTGATTTTATCCAAATAGATTGTTAGTCAAAGTCTTCTACAATTAGGACTCTTTTGGCTATATAAGCCTCACCCCTGTACTTGTAATTCTTGAAACGATTATAGTTGATTGTTTTCCGTGCTTTTTTCCCGCAAGGGTTTTTCAATGTTAAATCTTTATCTCAAGTTTTTGTGTGCCGTGCTAACCCTAACAAGTGGTATCGACGAGATTAGGAGATGCCGGGCGACGACGGATTCGACAACGATAGTTGCCAAAGACTAGGAGGAGGTTGGTGCCGCGGCAGTCATGGGTGAGAAAGCAGACGATGGTGGCATGACGGTGGATGTGGAGGCATTAGCGGGTGGTAGCGGCGGGCGGTGGCTGCTAGAGGGCTAGCCTCACCAGCACCCGTGAGACGGTGGCTGGCAGTGTGGCAAGGGAGGTGTCAGATAGGGTTGGAGATGAGGTAGTGTGTTGTATATGGTTTAAAATGTGATCAATTTTCGCAAAAAGAATCTTAACCCAACTGTTTAAAATCTGTCTGATTTTTATAAAAAAAAATCATTCAAACGATAACTAGACAATCCCATATTTCTTTGCAGCAATACGTCAATGAATTGTCACAACTAGCAGCCACTCGCAGGAAGTTTTTGAGATAGCACCGCGCGATCGATCTCTCTCTAAAGCGAGGTGCCAGTCAGGACACAGGCCCTGGAGAGGCAGCCGCGGGGAAGTTGAGTCGATCATGTCATGTGCGTGCATGTGCCCCGTCCAGTTTCCAACCACAAATGCTGTGGCAAATTAAGCGCCAACCCCACACCACCCGTCTCCAGTCTCTACGTGCCGTCCCATCTCCTCCATCTGGCTCACAAGAACGCCGTCCTCATCTCTCATCTCATCCAATTCCCTCGTATATCCACATGCCTCGCAGACACGACGTCGCACGCACGCACCGAAAAATGCATGCATGGTCCCCCCCCGCTCCGACCTCTTATCTGACATTAAGGGGTGTTTGGGACAGCTTCAGCTCCACCAAAATCCGTGGAGTTGGTGGAAGCGAGATTCTAGCTCAGAAATTTATGGGTGGAGGTGTAAATACATTAAGAGTGTTTATATGGATCATCTTATTTACATTTTAGACTAAAAATATAAACTTAATTCACTTTATTTTAGCCTACAAACTCCAGCTCTGAGGTGGAGCTGAGATCTGGAGCTCTGCCAAACAGGGCTTAAGGGTAGGTACAGTGTTATAGACGACAACTGTTTATAATACATCTTCAAATCATCTAAAAACAACTCATACAATGAATCATCTATGTAGTTGCCTGTAATAGTCTCTTATTCAATTAACAGACTGTCTATACAATAGTACACAAAATGTAAAGTTGTCTATAAAACTGTTTATTAAATAGTAGAAAGTAACTTTCTCTCTCCTTCTTCTCTCTCCTCCACGTCACTTAAAACTCTACGTAATATCCTTTATAAACAACTGATCGTGAACCATTGTACATACTCTAACGAGCTACAGCCAGAGAAGAAAGTATCGTAAGAGGCTAACCGTCGTGCCACGCATGCTATGCTAGCTAAACCCACAGCTTATTTTTGTAGCCCCACCGCGTATTGTTTTGGCTCGTCGCGTCTTTAACTTTGGTTGTACGTGACACTTAATTTGATACAGAAGTACAACTCGTGTAGTTGGAGGATCACAGCTGTCGTGATGGTAGCTTCGCGGAAGCACGACTGCCAATGAGGACGCTCGTGCAGGATAGCCTAGCCGTTGCGGCACTTTTTGGTTTGGACCTTGGTTCTTTGTCCTAATTTGTTCGAGTAATGGTGGTAATGGTAGAGCTGTGTGGTCCTGATCTCTACAACTCATGATGATATGTTGTTCTTTATGTGCAGATTCTCTATTACAATTGTTCTTTTTTTTTCATTCGGTATGGCTATTGTTATATGATACAAATTTTGAATGCGATTCCAGAGCACCGAATTTCGGAGATAGAGTTGTGGCTGATGTATTCTTAAATCGTAAAATAGTTTAGTATTATAACAATATTGAGAAACATTAACTTACTCTCTAACGGGATTAATTAAAACCAAAAAAGAGCATTTTGCAGCAGGTTACCTTTGTGGTTGAGACTGAGAGCCCGTGTATAATGGATGGATGACAACAAAGGGGTGACTCGAGCAAATTTCTCCTTTGAGACGATGGAGGCTTTTATTTGATGTCGCAATCCATGTGGATGTGAGGCTACATGCATGCTATGCCAAGACCTGGCATGAGAGCTACGTATGGGCTGACTGTGGCTTTCCCGGGCGTTATTCTCTTCCCTCCATCCTTGGACCATTTGTCATATCAAAATTCAAAAGCCTACGAATGGAAAAGGTTATATGCCCGCCTACTTTTGATATGCACTCTTCTCGTTTAGAGGAAAACCATGTATTTAAAATTATTTATTGTCAGCTAGTGGTTTGTTGTATGAGATTAGCTAGCTGGAGATCTCCATATATGATTGCATAATATACATGAATCATTACCGTTGTTGAAAATACAGAAGTATCAAGGGTAGAAAATGTCACGCCCAAAAAAAAAACCGTCCACGAATTCGGTTTCGGACAAAAATTGTCACTACTATAGAAATGAGCATCACAATCGGTTCTTTTTCGTCATCTGGGTCGGTTTTGGTAGCGATACAAAGTCGTTAGACAGTGATGAGGAGACACTATCACAGTCGATTTTCGTCCGATAGAGATATGACGTCATCATAATTGGTTCTTAGCTCAGAATCGATTGTGATGTGCCCCTCATCATAATCTGTTATAGGCTTCTAGCTCAGAACCGATTGTGATGAGGGGCACATCACAATCGGTTCTGAGATAAGAATCGATTGTGATGTGGTGTCCATCACACCTTTAACTCTATTTTGACATCTAATAGCAGGCACTATATGGTAATTTAGGAGTGGGTACAAACATAGCTTCACTATTTTCAATTTTAATTGGAAATGGCACACACATTACACTAGAAATTCATACAACTAGTACTCATGGATCCTAATAATCCAACATACATCTACACATTTAGATAGTATGATTCATCATACAATTGATACATGCTTGTGTTACGCACAACGCACAAGAGCTAGTCCTGATAAACAGATAAATTAGGGATGCTTCAGTGGCAAATTCATACCTATATGCATATGATAGATAAACTAATTCCATTATCCGGATGAGCATAAATGGCAACGTGAAATTAGCCAAGCCAGGGCATAGGAAACCATCTAAACTACCACTACTACAGGAATGTACATCACAATTGGTTCTTTTTTGTCATCACTGTCGGTTTTGGTGGCGAATACAAAGTCATTAGACAGTAATGAGGAGGCGCTATCACACTCGGTTTTCCCGATAGTGTTAAATGGTCATCACAATCGGTACTTTCTTAGAACTGATTGTGATTAGGTCCTCATCACAATCGGTTCTGAGCAAGAAGCGCTTGGGGCTTGGTTATTTGTACATCCTCCCGAAAACAGCACAAATTGCACACAATATGCATATCACATTCACAATATATAGCACTGATTATACACATTATGCATATCACATTCACAATATATATAGAACACAAACATTTTACAATATACATCACATTCGTTCACAATATAGAACAAAAACATATTTATTTAATAGTCAGTACACATATCACATTCACATGATATAATATTATTTACATATGGACTAGTAGAAGCCTGTCGGGTCTATAAACCTACCATCATCCGCTATAACTTCTGTCCAGTACCACTAGCATATATGGTCTCGTAATTTGTTGAGATCTTTGTTTTATAAGCTCTTGAGAGGGGTATCAATCTTATGCAAAATAGAAATGAATGCACTAATTAAGTTTTAAAATTAGTTTGTAAAAGGCTGCGTGTATTATGCATGTACATATACCTTAGGAAAAGGTGTGAGCCGCTGACCACGAATAGTATGTGATGCATGACATAGAAGCCGCATAGGTCGTCGCTCCCCTGTTGATGACACTGTGAATAAAGAAAATCAAATTAAGAGACGAAGAATATATGTCAGAAAAAATTAATCCTATGCTAGACACTTGTACCTTGAAACGCCTCCACTGTAGCTGGTCACCTCGTTTGTTATCGTGTCGCCCTCCTTCAGCGACGTAAGATAAGAAATCCCTACATACATTGGACAGATCCCATTGAGGCAAAAAAATGAACGTAGTTAAATATAAAAAGTGCTAGGTAAGAGGAATGTACTTACTTCTGCAAAACAGTCTTGATCGCATAGGTCATCGATCTCTTCTCGATTGAGTTAAAAGTGTAGACTTTGTTTTCACTCAGAGCTAGCACGAGTAGAACCCAATGGTTGCTTATTAAATGGTATGCAGTGCAAGAAAATAAGTTTATGTACGGTTTAAGTGCTTACAAGTAATTGAAGGGTAAAGTAGTACTTACTCCTTGTGGTACAGGAATAGAATGAAGTCCTTTTTCGACTCAGCCTGCAATGCCTGCTTGATGTAGTTGACAAGGAACTCCGATTAAAGCCTAGCCATGGTCACAGACACAATCTCAGGGTCGATGAACCTAACTCGGCATTGACTCGTCATGGCTCGCTGCCTCATTATCCTGTAACTCGTGTTAAATGTTAAAAAACACAATACAAAATCCTATAACAATCATAGGCTCATGCTATATAGTTCGATACTCACATATAGGATTGTACAATAGAAATATCGATCGCTTTCAGGTTGTACAAACAGGCAGATCCTCAAAACTAACTGGTAATGTTCCATGCTCCTCGCGATAGAAATGTCCCCCTCGATACCTCGCATTGAAATCGACGTGACGCTCGCCCTCATTCGCCTTGTCAATGTACTATCCATAGTGCAAGCGAGTGCACAGGCCTAGAGCATTCAATTCATTGCTAGGCATAAAGGGCTTTCCATGTACGTACCACTTATAATCTCGAGGGGTCTCTGTGGCCTCTGTCAACTTTGTTTTTTGGACAGAAGTAGTCTTCGAGGTCGGGACAAGGGGCTTTCTATGTATTTTAGGGGGCATTGTGGCCTCTGTCAACTTTGTTTTCTTGGCAGAAGGAGTCTCCGAGATCTCCTGTGGTTCTTTGGCTGTCATACTACTCCTTTTGTGCACCAGCTCTACACTATGCGTAGGAGTCGATTTGGACGAAGGAGTGGTCATGGTGGTGGGAGCAAGAGCAAGTACGATAAGAACCTACAAAGCACATGCATATGTAACGTGTTGTAGTACTGGAATGGTCAAGAAAATACAGGGGATTTGTACCTGTCGACGATCGGGACCGTCAACCGCAGAAAAGGAGGGGGGATGCAAGGAGATCGTTCGGGAGCGGGGCACGAAGTCATGCTCGTTCGGAGGCGCCTAGCGTCGCGGGAAGATCGTCGAGGAAGAGACACCAGACACGAGGTTTATACTGGTTCGAGCCCCCGGGGTCGGGTAATAGCTCTACTCCAGTCTTGCCCTGAGGCAAAAGGTGTGTATGCGATTCTGTGGGAGAATACAAAACACGGGCCCGAGCCAGGGGTCGCTTTGTTGTTTTTCCTGGTGTGCGATGCGCATTCTGCGTGTGTCTTATGGTCGTCTCGTGCCGTCCTCTTTGGTCGGGGCGATCCGTTGCTTTTGTAGCCCTCAGGGAGCCTTGCTGCTTGGTCCCGAGGCTGACGTCAGAAGCCCGTGGCGAGTTGACGGGTGCTGACGAGGGGCGTCAATAGCCGTTGGGAGACTAACAAGAGCTGTTGAGAGCTTGACGAGAGCTGTTGAACCCTAGTTCCCATGCAGGGGTAGGTAGAGCGTTGATTCCCACGTAGGGGAGAGTTTTTACAAGAGATAAATAAAATGTTACAGGTGCCTTTTTCTCTGAAGGTCGTGGGGGTGTTGAGATCGAGGCGTCAAGGTCGAGGTGGATGGTGCCTGCCCTTGCGCCTGTGCTCGAGTTCGCTGGTCCCGAGCCCGAGCATCGGGAGAGCGCCTCCCAGGTCGGAGATGAGCCCCTGGGCCCGGGAAAAGCCGCCACGGGGCCCCGGGGGGATGCTTACACGTGGTGAGGGTACCGATCCGTGACAGTACCTGTCGTGGCCCACTTGATGAATGATATTTGTGCTTGCCCGAGAGTGGTGATATCTTCGTTCGGGGGAACTCCAACATATGAGATAGGAAGTCTTTATAGACATAGTCCACCTGCACCCTCATGTAGCCCTTCCCTAAAGGGTTACCATGCATCGTGTCAGTCTCCTTGCATGGAAATGCAACCCCATGTCCAGCCTTAACGGGAAATCAGTTTCTAGTCGAAACCAATTGTGATGATTGTTTTCAGATTTGTCATTCCATTTGAGCTTGAAAAGAGAGCTGATAAGCTCGTGATATAAGCTCCAATAAATCTGATAAAATTTGGCACTAAAGACCAACTATGGAGCATCAAATCTCACAAAGATGGTCTCCCCATATTATGATCTGATTTGGAGATACAAAAATCACAAATCAGCTCAAAACCATGCAAAAGTCTGAATTTTTAGTATTTGATCAAAGAGAAAATGCCATAACATTTTCAAATATAGTTAAAATTATTTGAAATTTTGTAGAAACATAGGAATACTACAAAGCTTTTTCAAAAAGAATTTTCGAAAAAAGAGTCCCCATTCAAAAGATATGCCAAATTTCATTTTGTAGGCATGATTTTTGCTTAAAAAGCAGAAAAGGCAAAACTTTATTAAATAAAGTCCAAATTGTTTAAAAATTTCCAAAAATGAACTTTGGACTAGTTAGAAGCTTTCCCAAAAAGAATTTCCTCAAAAGGAATTTTCTTTCAAAAGATGTGGCAAAATGCGCTTTGTAGGCATAAAGAGTCCCCATTCAAAAGGAATTTTTTTATAATACCAAAATTAGTAGAAATATATTCATGTATTTCTAGTACCCAAATAAGCATCTTGTTCATCTTCTTTTATCTATACATAATGGAACTATGAGATTATCAATAATTGTCCACAGCGGTGATATAAAGAAAACATATGACAAGATGTGAATGTAATTAAAGAATGATAATTGAATGAATGAACAATTCAAGTGGCATTGAAAGCAAATTACCTATCATTCATCTCATGTATATCACAATATTCCATGTTACATGGAAATACAACTTTACCCAAATAAACGGCACAATAAAACGGGCATGTTAAACAATAACGACTGTTAAACCAAATAAATGGCTCGATAAAATGAACAAATATTAAAATAGTTTCTTTATTTACAATACAACCCTTCTTGATGATCTACATCCATGTAATTTGTTCCATGTGTGTCGTCGTCACCGCTAAGGCATGCCCCATCTGCAAACAGAGGTATTTCATCGAATTGGTTGTACTCTTCTTCATCTACGATATTTTTAACTCCAACGATCCGCCTCTTGCCATGAAGAATGACGTGCAACCTCGGATTGGCCGGATCACGCTTCGCAAGGATGAACAATTCATCTTTGTAGGCGAGTCTATTGAGATCCACAAAAGTAAAACCTCTCTTGTCGACCTTCATTCCATGTGGAAGTCTCACCCACTTACATCAAAACAATGGAACTTGGTATATTCCGTAATCGAGATCCTAAATTTCTTTGATCATCTTGTAGTAGGAGTTCATTGCGGTTGAGGATCCTCCTTTCAAGTGATCATCAAACAAAGCATCTATGCTCACACCACTGTTTTGGACAGTACTCTTTGCATCTTAATTTTCAGTGTAAAAGGTGTAGCCATTAATATCGTACCCCTGCCATATCTGTACATTAAATCTTGGTCTGTTAGCTAACCATTTTACATTCTCACTGACGGAGACCTTCGTCTTTTCTTTGAATCATGTGTGGAATCGATTGTTGTGTTCTCGTATGATGGAAAGCTCATTCATATGTGGATTCTCTTCTCATAATATCAACTTGTGCTGCTCGATGTATGGATGAACTTTTGCGCTGTGCTAGAAGACTGTCAAATGCGCTTTGTAATACATATCAAACAGTGGAATCGTTAGTTTGGACCTAATGGTTCCTTTGCCAGCAAGTTTACCCTCATGACGAGATACAGGAACACCAATTGCTTGTTTTTTACATAGATAATCCACGCAGAACTTAATAACCTCTTCAATCTCATAACCTTCAACAATACTACCCTTAGACTTCGACCGATTCCTCACGTATGACTTTAATATACCTATGTACCTCTTGAACGGATATATGTAACGTAGGAATGCGGGTTCACATATCTTAATTTCTCTAACAAGGTGAACAACAAAGAAGACCATGATGTCAAAGAACGACGGGGAAATGCATGTCAAGCTGACATAGAGTCTGCACCACCTCATTCTGTAAGTTGTCTACTACATGGGGATCAATAACCTTGCAAGAAATCACATTGAAGAAATAACATAGTTTCGTGATTGCCAACCTAACATCCTCTGGCAGGATATTTTTTATTGCAATAGGGAACATTTGGGTCATCAAGACATGACAGTCGTGGGACTTCATACCAAGCAACTTCAAATCATCCATAGACATAAGCTTCTTAATGTTTGCGAAATAGCCCGATAAAACTTTAATACCTTGGAGACACTTGCAAAGGTCTTCTTTCTCCTATTTGGGCAAGGTGTAGTATGCAGCGGGGATGTACGAATATTTTTCATCCTCCTCTATCACTGCAAGTTTAGGCCTAATTCCCATGTAGGCCATATCGCGGCGACCATTCACACCATCCTTGGTCTTCCCAGGTATGTTCAGCAGGATGCCAACCAAATTATCGTAAACATTCTTCTCAATGTGCATGATATCAATACAATGCTGGACATCTAACTCCTTCCAGTATGGTAATTCCCAAAATATCGATCTCTTCTTCCAAATGGTTCAGGGATGAACAAATTTATGGCTCTTTTCATACTGAACATCGATATCCTCCACATGTGAATATACTTGCCTTCCATTCTTAGACTACGGGGCCGAACGAACTTTTCTCTTCCCATCAAATTTGTTATCCATCTTACGATATCAATGACTTCAAGGTAGAAACCTACGGTGACCCATGTACACAGTTTTCTTGGAATTCGGCAACCACAAGCTCTCAGTCTCTTCTTCACAAATAGGACACGCTTTGGCTCGCTTCGTACTATAGCCCGCCAAATTACCAAGGGCCGAAAAATCATTTATGGTGCAAAATATCATAGCCCGTACAGTGAAGTTCTCTCTTTTGTATGCATCCCACACCACGACCCCTCATTCCATAATTTTACCAAATCCTCAATCAGTGGTGCTAGGTACATATCAATATCATTTTCCGCTATTTAGGTCCCGAGATTAGCAACGACATTATGATATACTTCTGCTTCATGCACAACCAAGGAGAGAGATTGTAGATATACAACAAAATTGGCCAAGTGTTGTGACAATTGCTCATATTACCAAATGTATTCATTCCATCGGTACTCAATCCAAATCTTATGTTCCTCATCTCTGTACCAAACTCCTCATATTTCCAATCAATGTTTCTCCATTGAGCTAAATCAACAGGATAGGGTGTCTCAGCTTGCTATCTTCCTTTCGAGATTCGTAATACCAACGCAACAATTTTGCCTCTTTGAGATTTGCAAACAACCGCTCCAAACAGGGAATAATGGGCAAGTACCACATACCTTGGTCGGTGCCCTTTTGTTGACCTCTTCACAGTCGTCGCCTTGGCTCTTACACTTCTTGTCATTATGCTTCTCCTTTTGTTTTTACCGGGGTACACCACAAACTGAACAAACGTGAAATTCCTTATGCTCGTTACAGTACAAGATGCAATCATTCGGACATGCATTTGTCCTTTTTATTTTCATTCCCATGGGACATAATAGCTTCTTTGTTTCATAAATTCTTGTTGGCAACTCGTTTCCCTCCATAAGCACATTTGATAGAAGAACTAAAAATGCATTGAAACTTGTATCTGTCCAACGGTGTTTTGCCTTCAATTTGAACAATTTAAGGACCGAACCCAACTTGGTGTATTCCTCTTTGCAACATGAGAACAACGGTTTGGCATCATCTTTCATCAAGTTTTTAAACTTTTTAAACTCTCTCTTCGTGTAATTTCTCTCCATATCCCGTAACATTTGCTCTAAATTGTCCTCCTCAAACATATTATGCTGCAACTTGTGATCGGGTTCCAACATGTCTTCGTTGCATACCGAACGGATAGTACTTATCTCCCCGTGATGGATCCAACACGTGTAATTCTTCACGAAGCCACGTCGAATCATGTGGTCTTCAATTTGAGCTGAGTTGTTAAATCTCCTGAGATTAGTGCAATCAAAGCAAGGATAATATATGAAGTTTACACTCCTCTTCACCTTGTCTTCTTCTATAATTTTTTTGAACTCCTTAACACCCCTCTAAAATTCAGCACTGACACGACTTTTTTGATACATCCATTCTTCATGGTCTATCTGCAATTAAACTACGCACAATAAATTAAGAAAAAACTGGAGCGACAGCTAGCTATTTCAAATATTGAGACATTATTTAATCACCTCTCCAAAATAGAGAACAGATTCCAAGATATATAATTTTACTCTCGATAACTTCTTCCCTAATTAAGAGCTTTCAGTTTCCTACTTAGGAGACATACACTCAAAACATCAATAATGACATCAAATTACCTAATGCAGTAAACTTGAAGTCCTTTTGACTTCAATGGAAGAAAATACGGGTGGAAGCATTAACAAAGTTAACGAATTGAATGATCTTGAATAAACGTATATCTAATGACCAACTAAGTACGTACCAACCATGACTCCTAATCTCTAATTAGGTTAGGTCCTAATCCCATTCGAGGATATATCATTCGAGCAATTGCTAAGCTGTTGTAAAACTCCAGAGAAAATTTCAGCAACATCTCCCTGTTGTTCTCCAAATACATGTCTTGACAACATGTTAAGAGGGGTGTGTGTCGGGACCCGAATATGCAAATCCGGACCCTCTGTGTATACTGCACTAGTCCAGGATCACGCTAGTGCACACAGGCTCAACATCAGTAAATATCACAATCATACATAACGAAAATATTATGAAAGACATCATATGATATATACTACTAGTTGAATGACCATAATCATATGATATATACTACTAGTTGAATGACCTTATGGTCAACTTACATGACTACGCCTCGCAAGGCTGAACAACATATTAAACTGCAGCGGAATGAAAACGTAGATAACCCTTAGTATACCACAGGCAACTGACAAGACTTGCGCCCTAAACATTCGTCTCCTCATGGAACTCCTCCTCCAGCATAGATGTAGACTCCTCAACTGATGATGTTGTTGTTGGCAAGGGTGAGTACATAAAGCACTCAACAAGTTGTGCACAGAATGCAATTCTAACATAGTTATATGCAAGGCTTATTCCAAAGGATAGGCTATCATGGCTAATTTGCGACAAAGCAGCATTTATGAACAGATACAATAAATAGATTGTAAAGACTGTAAAACAAATAACAATAATAGATAGATTCAGCATTTCTCAAGTAAACCAAGTTTTCCAATCCTAAATCAAGTTCCAACCTTCCATATGGCAATTCCACCATCCCAACCAAGTTTTCCATTTAATTAAACTAACCCTTAACTGTAATTCCCGAGCATTGCTCAATACCGCGAGCACGGCTATCCGAATAGTTTTACACTCTGCAGAGATTATGCACTTTACCCACACGACATGATCGTCTCTTGGTGCCATGCAATTAACACACTTCCTTTGGTGTGTCAGCGAAGAGATCATGACAAAGCCTTTACAATGCGCTGGCTTAACCCGGTACCACCCACTAAAGTTTCAACACTGGTGGGACTGGTTACCACATTCAGGGCCCCCCTCTTGCGCCATGTGAATTACTCCATAACTCGGGAACTCACACCGACAAAGATAGTACCAAAGTTAAGACATTGCAAATTAATCAGCTAGGCTGGCCCATACCAGACATGTGGTTGCATGATTGACTCAGGTCAAAGGCTTGCAAGGTTAAGTCCTTAGAGTGATCAAGGCAAGACATCCACATACCCTCTGCCCATTGGGCCCACCTTGGCATACTCGCCCCTTGTCACTTGCCCCAATCAAGTGATTATCACCCAAGTTGATTACCAAGCACCAGTGCCATCAACAATTCAACATCGTTGCGTGACATGACTCGCCACAACAACTCAATCTCATCGTATGACTTCACATGACACACAAGTTCACATCATTGTTCCATATTCCATTAGTCAAGATTAATCATTGATGATTCATGTACATGTGATGACGTGGCACGGCTAAGCAACTAATACAGTCTAACCATCCCTATGTTGATTATCATTACTAACCAACTATAATAAACCAATCTAGGGTGACAATAGATCATGGCATACAATGACAAGGTAGGGTATAGATCAAATTGGTAGATTAACTAGATCCCAATTTAGATTGAAACAATTGTATACTTGAAATACTATGCAATAAAGTAAAACAATATAGCAATTTTATAAACATGGGTTCAACATGATCAAAGCACAACTTACCTTGGAATAGGTTCTGATCTTGCTCTGGAACTTGCTCTTGAGTTGATGGATCTTCCTCCGAAGCGTCGCACAATTCAACGTCTACGCGTACCGAAGGAGAAAAGCAAATAAATACAAAAACAGAGGAAAATGAACTCTAAAAATCAAATAAAATTCACCATTAGATATATCTCAATTTTAAATTTTTTTAGAAATTTGAATCACCTCAATCGAAGCTCGTATGAGGGAGAACAGGCTCGGAGAAGATTCAAAATTCTAAAAATCAGAAAATTGGAAAATACATTAATAAACCAAAATATTTTTATTCTGAAAAACCGCATTATGATGTCAGCATGACCTCATGATGACATCATCATCGGTGACTTTTCTGATTGAAATATTTTCCAACGAGAAATCCGATTTATGATGTCGTCATGACATCAGCGATGCCCTGGGCCAATCATGGGGCGACACATCACTATGGTCCATGCGCCTAGTCCACGGATCTGTCCTGGTCTATCATGAATGCGGTCCACGGTGCCTCGCTTCTCGTGCCCGCCACGTGCCGAAGCTCCATTGGCTTAGGGTTCGACACGATCTGGGCCGTACACGATATCCGACGGTCGCGATCTACCCGAGCGATTTACTCCTTGACGCGCGAACGTGGCACTATCTCGAGCATTAATCTGAAGATCAACGGCCACGGACCGGCGAGCGATGCGACGGCGAGGTCGGCGGTTCAAACCCACCGGACACGATGAAGACGACGACGAAGTCGGCGGTTCTGGGACGGATCTGAGATGGCTTGACACAGATCTGGTAGCTCTTATTCTTGCGAACACGCTGATATCCTCAACGTCGACCACGGCATAGCGGAACGACGAGCTTCAACGAAAATGGCGGCAAGGCTTCAACTTCGGCGAGCTTGTTCTTGCGAACCGAGGCACCTCCGGCGATGATACACGGGGCAAAATACGCGGCATCAAACAACGAACCTCGAGCAAGGGCATGGAGTAATTATAGCCCCTCGGCAAATGCGCTCGACTCGGAAACCTAATCTAAACGGCGGCGAAGACGTACTGGCGGCGGACTTTGCCGACGGGTCGGAGAAGGATTCCTGATAGCCCTTCGATCCTCAATCAACGGTTGGGATCTCCTGATGAGGTGGCGCAATCCGAGATGAGCTAAAGATCGAATGGCTGCAGACATTAGGGTTTCCTAATCGGTATCTACCGTCGGATGAAGATCTAACGATCCACGGTCAAGGTTCTAGAATACGGGCCAGGCACAAACAGTAAATGGGCCGAGCCCAGCACTGTTTCAATAGACTTTCCCGGATTTATCAATTAAAAAAGTCTGGTAATTGGATTAAATAGTTTTAGGCACTAAACATACCAGGAAAAATCCAGAAAAATTCTAAAAAATTCTTTGAGACATTTTGAGCTCAAATAAAATAGTTTTAGCAAAACTTTACATTAAAATTGTCTAAATTTAATTAATCTTCACAAAAGGTCAATATACATAATTTTGAAATTAATCCAAATAAATTCTAGAAAAATCCAATAAATTCCAGAAAAACATAAAATGCTCAAATAACCAATAAAATATTAACAAAGCAAATTTTGGGATGTTACAGTTTGTATTCGAAGAACGCCAGGGAGATACTGCCAAAACTTTTTCTGGAGTTGTACAACAGCTTAGGAACTTGCCCGAACCACATATCTTCGAACTGTTTAAAAAAATAGACAATTCGAGACTGCTTGCTTATAAATATGCCATTTCGGTATATTTATAAATAAGCACCCTCGAACGAGAGACGTAGGTTACACAACCTAAACTCTAACATTCATCATATTACAGCAACAATAATTCCAGATTAACACGAGAGTACTACAAAGATAAATGGATGTGTGCTTGTCAAATAAAGGGTGTGAAATCTGATAGGATACACACAATTCTAGTGCAACCTAAACTCTCTTTGCGATATATCGAATTACCTAGTGCAAAATTGAAGCGGTTTGAAGGAATGCTCACCTTTTGAAGAAAACCACAAATAGGAGAATATTAAAGGGAAATCTCCTCAAGCTAGGGCTTCAATTTTACCCTCTTAACACCCAACCTCGAGGATTTCAAAATTTCTCACCCAAGTATTGCTTCCAACCAAAGTATGTGGTGTTTTTTGGGGCGACGACGTTTTTTTGCCTCTAGAACAACAACAAAGGAGAGTTCAGGCCGAGGGTATAAATAACCTAACGAGGAACATCACAATCGATTCTCAGAAAAGAACCGATTGTGATGTACGATGCACATCACAATCGGTTCTCATATTATAACCAATTGTGATATACATGTGCACATCATTATCGGTTCTTATGTGGGCACATCACAATCAGTTCTTATGTGGGAACCGATTGTGATGTACACGTGTACATCACAATCGGTTCTTATATAAGAACCGATTGCGATGTGCTCAATGCTACATCACAATTAGTTCTAACCTGAGAACCAATTGTGATTATTATTAACACCATCTCCGAAATCATTTATCACAATTGGTTTTTCCTAAAAAGTTAGGAACCAACCCAGATGAAGCAATAGTATTGTACCATTCTGTAGTAGTGCACACACACATATATATAACTGATGATCACAACATAGAAAGATAGCAAATTGCTGCTCGTTAACCCTAATTCCATCATTAAAGGCGTTATGAATAACAGACTAATAGAAAATAAAATCTCGATGACAACACTTAGTCATTGTGTAAATACCTGGTCATCATTAGTCTAGTGAAAATATTTATGTCCCATTATCCAGATGAGCAATATATAGTACCAGAGCACTGAATTAAGCACAAAACCATGGTGATACAACAACTATCGAGACAAATTCCAGATTTGCAGGCAATCAGACGGCAGAGGCCAGAGAGCAAGATATGCCAAATGCTCATGGCACAAAAATACTATTAGGTCACACACCAACCATGTTTGCTAGCAATCTAACTACATATGTCAAGTAGATAATTTGAT
Organism: Otatea glauca; assembly: GCA_036346275.1. Taxonomy (NCBI): domain Eukaryota; kingdom Viridiplantae; phylum Streptophyta; class Magnoliopsida; order Poales; family Poaceae; genus Otatea; species Otatea glauca. The sequence goes on along the minus strand of CM070726.1, from coordinate 31,595,144 downwards.
TCTAATTGATAATGATCAATAATGAATATTGAAAACTGGCAACTTGTTCCAATATATGAGCTAAATTATTTATAAGGTAACTATACACGTGGTAAAACTTGAAGACACTCACCAATGGGAGCGACTGCTCAGTTCATTGGCACTGGTTGACACCATCGTGGAAAGAGTTGTTGGACATGGATATTGAGACCTAATACCGTATTACCATGGCAATCAAACATGGGACATGCATTTGTTTCTTGTTAAACAAACATATAATTGTATCATCTTCTCTGAAGATAACCACACTCCAACTACTAACAACACAATGACGCAACGATGACTTAACCGCTTTGAAATGGTCCAGCAGTATGACCTACAAAAAAATTAGACAAATTGTAGTTAGCAACCAATGTCACCACAATCAAATTTGAGTGATAGAATGAGCGTAATTAGTATGCTGCAAAACATGCACGCACACAAAAGGCTACTGGAAGTCTGGAAGCTGAAACAACTTATGAGCAAGAGAATTATGACACCTCTTCTCGAGTGTCAATTTCTTGTCTACCCCTTTTTCACAGCAGACATCTGAAACGAAATAATTTTGGGTGGAATGCATGATATGCAAGGAAATCAGAGAACTTTTTTTTAAGAAAAATATAAGGTTTCAAGTTTTAACAAATTCTCACTCCAAAGAACTGATTGAAAAATCACGTAGCACTTCATACCAGCAGCTACTACCTGGTAATGGATGTCCTCGGTGGGGGGCGAAGGATTCAGAACATGACGTGCTGCATGACAAATTTGGATCTAACTTCTAAGATCACACAGGACAAATTAATTATCCAGTGATATTTTGATAGAGAATCGACTTCTAGGAGCGCATAGGACATTTAAGATAATAGAAAAGACGTAATACACTAACATACTGTCAAGAATATGTTGAACTGGTTGTACATTCATAAACAATGTTGGCACCTGCAAAAATGATTTCAACTATTGAAAACCAAGGTTTAGAGTAAGATATCTAAGAGATCTTAAAATACAAGATACCGAGGTAAAAATAACTTATAAGCAAATCGGTAAGAGATGCTCACCATGTTAGCAACCTCTTGCCTATGCTTTAAGAACCCACGAAAACTGGAATGCACAAAAGGAGGAATGGCACAGAAAACGGTACCTTTCCATGTACAAACCAATCTAGTTTTTTCATCTAATCCTCAAACTTTCATTGTCGTAGCCTGTAGTTAATTTGCAACAATAAGTGAAGAGAAATAATGACACAAGCCTTTCTTCAGAGTGTAAAGATGAACTACCACACGAGTAACAGAAGCTTAAATAAGTAACATGAGGATTAAGAAAGCCTAAAAAGATGAACTACTAACACATATGCTTAACTAAGTAACATACCTCAACATTTTGGTAATGGTCTATTTGTAGTTTACTTCCGGCCTTAGTGTACCACCAAAATAGTAGGAGAACGACGGATATGACAGAAGGTGAACAAATTGTTTTTTTGAAATGATGGCAAAGGCAACTCTTAAAACAAAGACAGTTATAGTAATAAATGTTGGCAAACTGGAGAGTACAGAAATGTTCATTGGCTCAGCACCCCTAAATATCTTGAAGACACATTTGATGAATATGATAATTTACAAATGCAATCTACTTGCCTACGCCCCGTTCCTAAATCTAAGTTCCTTCAGTACAATCAATCAAACTTCGTAGCTTTGACCCCCTAGATTGGTCATATGTAGATTCATCATCAAAAGTATTTGCTTAATATTAGATATCAACAGCACTCTATCAACAAATTGTGGTGGTAAATAGTGGTCAAAATTGTATCTTGGAGACCGTAAAGAAGTGAAAAAATATTTTAGGGATATCAGGAGTAAGTGAGTAACCATCATTATGGCTATATGGAAAACAATTACAATCCAAACAACCACATATGTAATTTTAGTCCTGCTGCAGTTCATTGGAAGGGTCAAGGTACAATACATTATATGAGTCCAGGTAACAGCAAAAAGGTGCACTTCCTGTGCGCTTACCTTCTTTTTCACCTTTGTGAATAGAAGATGCCATCCAAAGGGGCCTATTATTGAGCTGCTGCTGAAGATCTTTTATTGTATATTGACCTCTTCCTCCCCAGCATTTACATCACCAACAGCTAGGCAAACCACATGAATATCTCTGTAAATCATTTCACTTGTGAACCCGGTTATCTTTCAAGCTCCTGAGATAACCCTTTAGAACTACAATATTGTAGGTTCACTCAGAATGCATTATCAAAATGTAGGAAGACCGGAGAAAAAATGATATTGGGCATACCATACTTTAAATCACCAGCAAAATGGATGATTTGAGGTAGTGTATGTAGCAACTGAAAAAGAGCAGCCTAAATAGTACTTTGCAATAGATAGAAATGAATGATAGCAGCAGTAATAGTTGTACATAAAAATAAGGTTTAAACCTCCATTGCTACTTACACTGGGATAAAAAGCGATAGTTTAGAGAGCATCAGAGATCTTAAAGGCAGCCCTAGAGGCACAGACCAATGGTAGAAAGACTTCAGTGATATGTGAGCATTTAAAAGAGCAACTATAATATGAAAATAGGCAGATCATTCATAACAAACAATTAGGTAGGGCATGATGCAGACACTATGAACAACAAAGGCCATAAGTCTGCTCACGCATGTAGACAAGATAAAAAAAGCAGCTCTACCACGGGGTTGTAGGGCCTTTCCTTGTGAAGTGATGGGAGGTGTTGTCGATGTAGATGAAGACACCCACAGAGAACAGACGTATCCTCGTCGGCGATGGAGGCAACAATGTTGCGGCAAGATTGAAAGAGGGAGAGCCACTAGCACATGGAAAGGAAGGGGAGAGTTGGATAGGAGAGGAGCAGGTGGCACCATCACCGACACCACAACTATGCCTATAGCCATCCCCTATCCATTATGCTCGAGTCTAGCTTCATGTATGTATGTACTCGGCGGTGGTGGCCACCAAATCCGGTCTCCCTACTCAGCAGCAGTGGCACACAGAGGGGGCAACACGCTAGAATGAATGGCAGACGGAGGTGGCGACATGGGGTTGGTGAGGGGCATGACCAGGGGGTGGCGAGGCGCGGCAAGAGGAGAAGGCAGCAGCATAGGGAGTGAAGGCGGCGGTGCTAAGGAGGAGCAGGGGCAGGGGGTCGGGGTCGGAAGGGCGGGGCAAGGGGCAGTGTGGGGGGGTAGGGGGTGATGGCGTGGGGGTTCAGGGGGCGGCGTTGTGGGAGGAGAGCAGCAGAGTGGGGGGCCGACGACGTGAGGCAAGTGGCGGCGTCGTGGGAGGGAACGGCAGGCTGGGTAAGGAAGAGTGATAAATGAAGGAGTGAGGAAGAGCTAGAGGCTTTAACTTGTGAGAGCACAATCACAGTCGGTTCACAAAAGAAACCAACAGCAAAAAGTGAAACATCACAATCGGTTCTGAAGTTAGAATCAATTGTGATGACTCCCCACCATATTATTACACCCTTACCGAATCATCTATCACAATCAATTTTTTCCTAAAAAGTTAGAAAATGACCCAGATGAAGCTATAGTGTTGTACCATTCTGTAGTAGTGTGTATATCACCTGCTTATGATAGAGGAAAAATGTTAGATAGGTAAATGTCGTGCGCTCTGCCGGTGTCCTCCAATTCTCACCTCCTTCAGCTACCGGCTATCACACACTCCGTTGGTGCTCGCCACTGACCTTCTTTCATGCAGTCGCTCATCTACTTCTTTGCCATTACTAGTGCATGATTTACGTTTGACTTCATACTGTCAACTCCTCTGATAGCTGCACCATTTGCTTTTCCTCTACATCTTTGTCGATACCAGTGTGCAATTTTTGTTCAACTCCCTACCGTCGGCTTCTCCCTTTCTTCTCCACAACAATCCTCTTTGTCGTCACCTTTTGCCGTTCTCAATGGCCAACACAGATTATCCTTGTGTGTCCCTCTCCTTCTCTCTTTTGGTTGCATGCGTGCACCATCCGTCTACTCCGGCAACCATCGTGGTGCACAATGGATTTCCCAAGTGTTGGAAACACATGGAAACTATTTAAACACTGAATTATATATACCCACTAAAGGGCACATCAACTGGCATATAAAATTTGTATAGTTAAAACAATGTAGAAACAACTATGCAAAAGAAGGGCACTCATAAATGTTCTTTTGCTTATTACTCTAGCCATATCTGTTTGTCATGTGGAAGGGGAGAGCTTTTATTTGTATGTGTAGCAAGTGGCGACTTGGAGGAAGAAAAGGGAAGGGAAGGTAAGGCCGGAGAGAGGGAAGAAGGATAGCATGCATGTGGGTCCTCTTTAATAATTAATTCATTTTGATGACTATGGATGCCATCGATATTCTTCCGCCATTTTCAATATAGAATACATCGATAATTATATTTGTATGTTCAAAACCGCCACAAATAGACCGTCACCTATTGCGGTTTTGGCGTATTGAGAGCTAAAAAATTTCAAGTAATCGAGCTAATTCGATACAATATTGTTTTGTTAGATTCAGCGATCACGCACCACCATTGTTGCTGCTAAGCCCTCCCACTATTGTTGCTCCAGTCTCATCGACACCGAACACATGTTTAGTGATGGTTAAGAATTTTCTGACGAGCCCACAACCAATCGTTGGGAATTTGTCCTCTAATTAAACATTTCCAATCATTTATGTGATGAAATCGATTAAACATTTTTTCGCCAAAGTATTCATTAGTATTTGGTAGCTGGGCTAATTTAGGAAAAGAAATTGAACTTACATCATTCTCCCAATTAAGAGCGGAAAAAGATAAAGGCGATGTGTGAAACTCGATTGAAATGAAGCCAAACACAAATTAATGGAACATGAATAATGAAGAAAGGTACTCCTCAGTGCACCACTGTTGCTAGCTAAGCCCTCCCAGGGACGGGCGTCGGCTGGTGTAGCGTCGTCGGCGAGGGCGTCACGGGCGTCGTCGTCGAGGGCGGCGTCGTCGGGAGGGCGCTTGGGCGGTAGCGCCAAGCGAGGTGTCGGCGGGGCGGTGGCAGGCTGGAGTTTGGGTTTAGGCGGTAGAAAGGCGGGAGTTCACGACCCTCTTTCTCATCGATCCACGCACCACCACCTAGCTAAGCCCTCCCACTATTGTTGCTCTGTTGCTAGCTAAGCCCTCCCACTATTGTTGCTCCTGCATCTCCCTCGACACTGGTGGCCGACCTGTGTTACCTTGACTACGGTGACCTTCCTTAACTACGACAACCTCGACTTCAACTTCTCACTACATCAATGTTATCATGGTCTACAATGGCCTACTCTTCACTGGTAACCCTGCTTCGATGACTACCTCAATATCATACAACTTCACTAATGGCTTTTCACATGGCAACCTTCTTTGACATTTACTCCAGCCTGTCACACCTCGTCGGTTTCTACTCTAGCTTGAGTCTTCGTTGGCTTCTTCTTTTGCCTGAGCATCTATGTCACTCCCGCTCTGACTGTGTGGGGGATGTTAGAGTACATGTCTTTTATGGCAAAGTTATTAGAGATAGAATAGAATCAATTAGGCTTTGTATCTGATATGGTTCCTTCCGTATCTCTATTACCGTTCTATATCTCTAGTAGATTGATTTGATCTCTAATTCACCTTGTATTATGTATATTCCCTCCAAGGCTCAAGCAATACATCCTATATATTATTCTGGTTATTCTATCTCCATTTCAATATCTATTGCCGCTTTCCTCTCATTTTCTAGTTAATTTTTTTAATTACTTCAATAGTGGAATAGGTTGACCTTTGAGGTAGAGGAGCAATGTTAACACCAATCGTTGTTACCATATTTAGTAAATTTCGCAAAATTACAAATTTTCTTGTATAAACTATTGAAAAAATATAGGTTTTGTCTTCTATTTTGCAAAACTAACTATTTTAGGGCTGTAGTATTGTCTATGTCATCTATAGATAAAACTAAATACAATCCATAGAATGGGTTGTCTCTAAGTTGATCCCATAATTTTCTACAATCAATACATATAAAATAGAAAAAAGCAGTCTATAAAAGGCCTTATGGGCTATCTGTTGTATGTCATACAACTTCTTCCACTTTTCTCGTTCTCTCTTATACACATCATCAGAAATCTTAAGTGATAAATATTACATACAGCTAAAGTTAGAATATTTTACTGTTGTAGCCCGCTAATTTTTTTAAAAAATAGCCCTTGTCACAAATTTTTTACAGATTTGGTCCCTAGGCCCGCGAAAACTGCGCCCGGGAGGCACTACACAAGCAAAGCAGCGGATTGGGGGCGCTGCAATGCCCCCAGTCTAACACGTGGCGGCAAAAACAAAAAAAAAGGAGTGAGGCATGCAGCGGACTGAGAGCGCTGCATGCTACAGTGTTTTTCGTTTTTTTCTTTTTTGCTGTAAGAGGAGGCTAATTATGATAAATATATTTTTTTGTTTTATCAGGTTTTATAAATGCATTATAATAGAAAAAATAATTGTATGGCGGTTAGTTCTGAAAAAATAATTCTGCGGCTAACATTTTATTACTTTTATTATTGCAAAAAAAATATTATTGACGGCCCGAAAAATTATTGACGGCTTCATTTTATTTTTCAGAACTTGCCAATAATATTTTCTTCTCTTTTCGTAAAATATCTGAGGACTCGTATTCTGCGGGCCCAATTACCGTCAACAATTCTTTGGGCCGTCAATAATATTTTTTTTGCAATAATAAAAGTAATAAAAAATATTACCTGTAAGAAAAAATATTATTGACGGTAATTTGATCTGCGTAATTATTAACGGTGATTGGGTCCGTAAAATATGGTTCCTCAAATATATATTGTTATATTATGCCCATCTGTAAAATATGGGTCCTCAAGATATTTGTGGTAGGACTTGCGATTTTCAGAACTAGCCGACGTACCATTTTTTCAGAACTACTCACATAATTATTTTTTTAGAATTAACTGTGGTACAATTTTTTCCTATTGTAATGCATTTATAAAACCTGATAAAATAAAAATATATTTTTTTATAATTAGCATCCTCTAAAAAAACGAAAAACACTGTAGCATGCAGCGCTCCTAGTCCGCTGCATGCCTCTTTTTTTTGCTGCCGCGTGTCGGATCCAGATCGGTTGTTTTGCCTGTGCAGCGCCTCCCAGCGCGATTTTTGCAGACTGAGAACTAAATCTGTAAATAAATTGTGACGAAGAGGATTAATTTTTTAAAAATAAAATTAGCAGGCTACATCAGTGAAAACTTCCTAAAGTCAATTGTTCATCTTGTACTGTATCCGGCAAAAAAAAAGAACATGTACTACAAAAGAGGTACACAGCTGTCAGACACGTGTGGAAGACAATTTAGAGGAGACGTGGCGTCCACGCCCGGGACCCACGCGACGGCCGAACCACCACTCGATTGATCGTCGAAGCTGGCACTGTTTTTTTGCCGCCCAAAACATTTGTTTTCGCAAATCTGATTTCATGTGAACGAATTTACAAAATTAATTCTATTTTTAATTATGAAAGCAGTGATAGTAGCACATATCTCCTGTCACTATCACGTAACAAGGCAAAACGTTTGTATCTTGATAGATCAGACGACCAGCGTGATAGGATGGGACCGCTGGCTTATCGTGCTATTGAACCAGGACACGTTCTTTTTGAGCTCCTCTCCCTTAACTTAATTAATCACTTCACTGTTTACTATTTATGCAGCCTATTGAGCACATATTTCTCAGTAGGAGCCTGCCGAACTGCTTGCTCACCACACCTACTATGGAGCTTAGCGTACGCGGTAGCTCTTCTGTCGTGGTGGACATGCTCTACCTATCGCGATGGACTGTGTTGTTGCGTTGTTGGTGAGGTGCCGCGGTACGGGAGTGCGGTAGATGACATATATCGTTTGTCGTTGTCTTTGTAGACGGGGCCAAGATAGTTTTACAAATTTATTCATGTAGACATATTTAAAAATATAAATAATTTATACTATATCACTTCATTCGTCGGGATAAGGAGCAACATTTTCTGAAGCATGAATCTTCGGAGTGGTACATTAAGAACTATGAAGAAAAAAAAAAGCAGCAGCAAAAGAACTCTCGATCGTCTACTCAGCTGCGCTCTTTTTCCCGACGCTTTTCTGGCTTTTTCTACACGCCCACCGAGCAAAAGCGCCCCGCTTCACATGCACAACCCCGCCGCGGCCGCGCGCGACGAGATGCGAGCCCACGTCCACCACCACCAGGTCCACCACCTTTCCCTCTATTTATTCCGCCCCTCTCCTCGCCACGTAAACAAGGAAACAAGTTAGCTAGCTGGTTAGCCATGGAGAGCCGGCGCCGGGACAGCGGCAGCAGAAGTACGTCGTCCTCGTCGTCGCGCTCTGGCCGGAGGCGGCGGTCGCCTGCCGCCGGCTTAGCGCTGAGGCGCAAGGTGCGGGAGCTCCGGCGGCTGGTGCCCGGCGGGGAAGAGGCGCCGGCGGGGAGCCTGCTCCTCCGCACCGCCGACTACATCGTCCAGCTCCGGGCAAGGGTCGAGCTCCTCAGGGCGCTCTCCGCCCTCTTCGACGACCTGCCGCGCCACGACGGCGCCGGTGCATGAATCCGCGCCTCCGTCCGTCCGTGTCTCCGTGATCGATAAATTAATCGATCACAAAGCGAACAGCTATCGACATATAGAAGAATTACGATATACACATTATTGTGTTGCTGTACAGTGGAGTGTGTAATTGATCGGTGGGCGGTGAATCACGTACAAGAGGTTACGTGTATAATCATGTGTAGTTCAGGTTTTCCTCCTCCTCGTCGTCCTCCTCCTTCATCTTCTTCTTCTTCTATGATGTGTTGCCATTTGTTTCCTTCTTCAATCGGTAGATTATTCTTTCTAGGGCTAAATGGAGACGGCCCTATTTTCTTGCCTAGTTTTGTTGTTGTTGCTGTTGTTTTTGTTGTGAAATGGTTGATTAAAATGGAGATATATAGTGTCTATTAATTGAATGATGATCTTCACTCTATGTTGCAAAATGAGATCTACCTGTAGCTCATGTTACATATATGCACGCCTGTTTCCACCCTTTGTTATGCATGTGAGAAGTAAGATTTGCTTGAAGAGTTAAAACATCATTGCTTTTCATGGCCTAACGCATAATACTCTCTCTCAATGATTTAAATAGCAAGCTATAGCGGTGCTGCTACGGCGATTTTGGAAACACAAACGCTAAGTTATTTGGGTAAATCGCTCATAGCTACGAGACTATAACGGATAGCGCTTAGCGACAATAGAGGCCACTATGGCTCAAAGTAATCTGATCAAGTCTATGACCATATTTTAATCTAGTGATCTGATCTATGTGGTCCTATTTACGAATATACACCTTCATCGTATTGAGAAGTATGAAACCAAATCCCAAAATAACAATATAACCGTAGTTGTTCCTCTCTTGATCTCCTTCCGACATGTGTTGAGTTTATCTTTTGTACCGAGATTATTACTATCACAGCTGTGCATCAACAACGGCGATGAGTCTAGGCTGCTACTGTACTAGCTAGCTAGTGTCTTTGCCTTTGGTCTTTCATTTGTCTCTTGGCTGTAGTGATTGTAAATACTAAAGAGTGAGAACATATCCTTGAAAGATCTATAATTTGTCCTCTCTCTCTTACCGAGTACTTAACTAGGGTACCAGTTAATGAGTAGTGACTAGCGTAGTCAATACTAGTAAAACTAGTAGTATTGCTTTCTTTTTGATTTTTTATCTGACTTAGCATTGCATAGTTGAATAGTTAGATACTAACTAATTAGTTACTATTAACCAGGAAGTACGTAGTGATTGATGATTAACGATTAATTAATTACTAATTGGTGAAAATATTTTCTTCCAGCTTGTGACATAGAACTGCAAGGCAACATCCTAACCAAAATATTCAGCTTTGGAGCGTATAAAATCTGTCGTGTGATGATAAAAAATTAGCATTCTATTTTGACTTGTAAAATGTTTCTCACAATTTATGGTATTCTATACATTACTTAAAAATAGAAAAAATCAATATTTTATATAGAACCGTGATGTATGATAGCTTCCACGATAGTCTCCACAATTCGCAATAGCCTTTTAGCCCATGACACTGCAATAATCACGATTTTTTCTCCGATTGTAAATGTAAGTTGACCCAGCTATAATAGTAAAATAAAATGATCTTGGTGTCACCTATTTATTCTGAAACATTACCGACTTCTCTTAAATATGTGGAAACAACAAGGCTATAATAGGAAGAGATAAGATAATTGTAGCTCGAAAATATAGACCGCCTATATTCCTGTAAAAGTTATAGGCCTAATGCGACTTATATTTGTAATTATACACATGAAAGTATGCAACACATATGATATATCTTATTGATGTGTTGTTGTGTCATATGTTGCTTGCCAGCTAGCTTGTTCAATTGTAGAAAAGAGTCATCGACGAATGAGAATGGCGACACGTCCTGCGTAGTGCGTAGTCGATCTATTCCCTGTTCTCCCAAATTATTGGAGGATTATTCGGGTTATCTTTTCTGCTTCTGGAATGCACGTACGACGTATGATTGAACTAGTAAACCCGGCCGGCTGTATCCAATAAGCTGAGATATATATGAGCTGGAATGCTGGATGTCACATGTACGACGCACCCATACATCGATATCATAGACAAAATATTTTGTCCATGTTCTTAGTAAAAAAAAAGAAAAAAACTAACTCATTTAAAAACCAAACTGATGTATGTGCCACTAAACCCCTTTGAACTCTTTGATAAATTATTGGTCAAAATTTACAAAATTTAACTTTCGAAGTGCGTGAATGCTTAAAAAATTGAAAAAGGAGAGAGAGTATGTAATAATATAACCAACGTACAAATGTTAGGATCGGAACACTTTCCGGCACATCCTTCAGTGGAGTGCATTGTGCATATGGTCCTGACCTTTGTTTAATAAGTCTTGTTGAAATATTTGTAAAATAAAAGGTCTTGTTCTTCGAAAAAAAGAGAAGTCTTGTTGCAGCAAGACAAACTAATCTGTGCGACCTCTATCGTCTGAGATCTGAACTGAATCTACTCGAGCTCTATTAATAACTCAGCAGGTAGCAGCGAATTGCTGCACTTTGATTGCTCGCACGAACTGAATTCTTCTGGCTCCGCCTCCGTCGTACGCATGAGCACTGGATATGCATATGCTCCATGCATCTGTAGTCAATAACAAATCCACCCGGGCATCGTTAGGTTGAAGCCTGCCTTCTGCCGCGGCACCGAACCCCCCCCCCCCCCTGTTGTTCAGGCTCGAATGAAGAATATTTTGGACCTTCTCTGTAGACCACTAGGCCCAAATGCTTCTCACATCCACCCAACTGATCTACTCCACGTCCCTGGTAGGCCACCAAACTAAAATAATCAAAACACAAAAAAGAGGAATTTCGCGTACCTTAGGCCAACTCGGTGGGGCCATGGGGGCAAGGAGAAGGCAGAGCGAGGAGCTGAGCCACCGTGGGCAGATGAGCATCGGCTGTCGGGCGACGGCGACAAGGACGGGAGGAGGCGAACGAGGAGCTTAGCGGTGGCTAGGTGTTGGGTCGGTTAGCCAGGGCGTCAGCCAGAGAAGAAAAGGCCTAGTCGGCCAGATCTAGGATTTGACTGAGGTCTGAGAAACAAAGGAAATGAGATTGAGGACTACGCCGACGGCATGAGACGACTGAGAAAGGTAACGAGGAATTGAGGAGTGTAGACTGTGGACGAGTATTGTTATTACTTATTAATATATGATATATTGTTATCACTTATTAATTTTAATGTTCTTCTATTAAATTTGATTACTCTTTAGTATGTAATGTATAATAATACTTAGCCATATAGGAGGTGTGAGGAGATGCAACGGAGAGCCAAGGCAGGCAGTGGGCTGAAGGGGAGGAGAGGGTAGCTGTTGGGCGGTGCGGCAGGTTGGAGTTCTGAGGGGAGGGGACTAGGGGAGCCAAGTTAGGGTGGGGGAGACCGGGAGTAGAGCTACTGAGCCGGCGTAGGAGACTAGGGTGTTGGGGGTGGCGGAGTGCGGAGGCGGGGAGCCAGAGGGGATATGCTTTTTATTACCGAGGTATATATTTCTCTATTTTTTTCTTTGCTTCCTTTCTATTCATATATGAATTTAAATTGCACAAAAGTAAAATGACACGATTGTATCGATTTAACGTAGTATTTTAAATCCACCTGCCATTTTTATCATGGCTTCGCCATTGCCTGGTAGTCCTAATGCCTTCTCTTGAGTTTGCATGCAATGGGCTCCAACCGTGTCCAATCCATCGGCAATTTGCATTTCAGGCCCCGCAGATGGTCTTAACTACTCTTAAGCAAATTCCTATTAAATGTTGCTACGCACACAAAAACACTATTCTGCACCGAGCATAGAATATTTTATTTGACGCGTCAACCAAACGAGCACGCTGAACCAACCCTATGGGCACTTACTTTATATGGGGACCAAGCCAACCAATGATGTAGCCAACCAACCAAACAAATATGTTTTCTTGTTTATACTAAAATCTTTTTTATTGATTTAGCCATAACATCTTATTGGCAGCTCTAATTTACAAACAGTTTTCACTACGGCTTACTGACGATAAGAGGAATAAAATGATAAAAGTATCACCAATAAATACCATATGAATGAGATTTTACACCAAATCACTAAAAGTGTTGTTAGATTTGACTGCCACAGCTAGTTGTATGGCATGATGACCATGTGATAGTGACGTTAAGAAATAGATACCAATTTACTAGACACATTGTTAGATTTTACTGCCGCGCCTCTCTGTGGCGCATGATAGCCGTATGATAGCGTAAACATAAAATGGACAAAAGTTATTGCCAAATGCATTCCAATTTACTGGATACGTTGTTAGATTTAACCGCCACACCTAGCCATAGTGCATGATATCTGTGAGATAACGTCAACACAAAATGGATCAAATTTACTGCTAAATGCATTCCAACTTTCTGGACACGTGTTAGATTTTACTACCACACCTCACCATGGCGCATTATGGCTGTGTGATAGCGTCAATACAAAATGGATCCAATTTATTGCCAAATGTATTCCAATCTATTAGACGTGTTTTTAGATTTTATTGTCGCATCTTGCCATAGCGCATGATGGCCGTGTGATATCGACAATACAAAATGGACCAAATTTACTACCAAATGTATTCCAATTTGCTGGGTGCATTTTTAGATTTTACTACTGTACCTAACCGTAGCGTATGATACCCATGTGATAGTAGCAGTAAAAAAATGGACCCAATTTACTGTCAAATACATTCCAATTTTCTGGACGCATGGTTAGATTTTACTACTGAATCTAGCAATGGTGCATGATGTCATGTGATAGTGGTAGTAAAAAAGGATATCACATTTACGTCTAAATGCATTTTAATTTACTGGACATGTTAGATTTTACTACCAAATCTAGCTATGGCTCATGATATCCATGTGATAGCGGCAATAAAAATGGATACCAATAGATTTTACTGTCACGCTGAGCACAGAGAGGCTGGTGGAGAAAAAACGTGAGTTGATTACAATACATGGGTTAACATACATACATACATACATACATACATACATACATACATACATACATACATACATACATACATGTATGTATATGGGATGTCGGAATGGGGCACCATAGAGCTTGGGCACAATGATTTCAAATGCGCAAATTCAAGCCATATTTAGGTTTTTTTGAAGATTTAAGTTTTAAGGTATACACTCATCTATAAGAATTCAAATGAAACACATACATTTGAAAAAATATACTCGAATTCAAATATTTTGAACAAATTTAGAACACATGCTTTGCTGATTAATATATAAAATTAGCATATACCTACCACCAAACTATCATCAAAAAGGAAAACTCTAGTTTGAATTTCAATTCAAACTTAGTTTGAACTAGTTAAACTCAACGTCCCAAAAATTTCATTCAAAATCCTTAAATTTCATTCAATATCCTAAAAATTTGAAAAAATACATCCTTAACTTGTTAGTAAACTAGTCAAACAAGTTTGAACTAAAATTCAAACTAGAGCTGCATTTTTTTATGTTAGTTTGATTATCAGTATGGGCTGATTATATATATATATATATATATATATATATATATATATATATATATATGTTGTTATATATATCCTTTTGAGTATACTCTAATACGATTATAAGATACTCCAAAGTGAGTTCACGAAAAAATTCATTAAAGTCCACCTTTATAGCATAATTTGTTTATATATTCCTTTTACATATGGAAAAGGGTAGTAGCAAAAAATAAAGTCGATGAATTTTTTCAACTATGTTGCATTGAGTATTTTAGAATTATTATTGGAGCATAAAGTGATAAAGAGTATAAAGTGTTCATTTAAGTGGTATATTAGAGGTGAGTATGTACTCTTGAGATGAAAAACTGAAAATATATATATATATATATAAATTAAGTGATCTAAATTCATTCAAAATCCTTAAATTTAAGTATATTAATTCAAAGTATGTGATTAATTTGAATTGTTATATACGGATAGTAAAATCTCATTCATGCAGCGTTTATTGGTGAGATTTATATTATTATATTGCTCTCGTCGTTAGTAAGCTACTGGTGAAAACCGTTCATGTATTGTCAATAAAAAGTTATGATTAAATAAAAAAATATTTTAGTACAAACAAAGAAACACATTTATTAGTTGGTTTGGCTATGTAATTGATTGGTTAGTGTAAACAAGGATGGTTTACTGAATGTGTGATAAGATTTTACTGCTGCACAGGCTGCTGAACCCTCTGGCATGATAGTACAATATATATATTATCTGTATACATAGATTTTACTATCATGCCAATGCCAGAGGGTTCAGCAGTCTGTACAGTCTATACGGTAGTAAAATATTACGACACATTTAATAAATTGATAGCAAAATCTCGTTCATGCAGCATTTATTGGCAAGACTTATATCATTATGTTGCTCTCGTCGTCAGTAAGCTACTAATGAAAACCGTTCATGAATCGGAGCTGTCAATAAAATGTTATGACTAAATCAAAGAAAAAAAAGATTCTAATACAAACAAGGAAACACATTTACTAGTTGGTTAGCCACGTAACTGGTAGGCTTAGTTTGAGGCAGTTCCATTACACTAAGTACTGGGATACGTGGCTCGATCGGTCTGCGTTGATTGGCTGAGGTGTATAATAGGCTATTCTACACGCAGTTGAAGAATAGTGTGTGTATTGTATATTTCCCCTATGTATAGTGTGCAAATAAGTTTGAACTGAAATTCAAACTAGAGTTGTCTTTTTTGGCGATAGTTTGATTGTAGGTATGTATTGATTTATAGCAAAGCATGCGATCTAAATTAATTCAAAATCCTTGAATTTGAGTATATTTTTTTCAAAGGTATGCAGTTTATTTGAGTTGTTATAGGTGGATATATACTCTAAAACTGAATTTTTTCTAAAAAAAAATATACCCGAATTTGACTTCAATACGAACATTCAAAATCATAGTGCCAGACCAGGGTGTCCTGTTTCGGCGTAATCTTCTACTCCCGGGTGTAATCTGAGGATAAACAAGGTAGCAACTCCAGTTGCAGAAAACGAAGCTGAAATCAAATACTTCGATACGATGCGCAATTTTGCTAAAATTGGTTTTGTGTTGGCCACACTGATGCAAATGAAGCAACAGCATCCAATCAACACATGGACTGACAGATTCCTCAAGCAAGATCGATATCTAGTAAATCCATCCACACTGACTGAGCAAATTTACACAGAAGCATGAGGCCAGAGAGAGAGAGAGAGAGCGAGCAAATACTGCCAAACAATTCGAGGGTAACGAATATGAATAAGAACAAACAGTTGAAATGGAGGTCGCAGGTCCAATCACTGTTGTTGATATTACAACCAAGTTTTTATTTATTTTTTAATCTCCAGCAGAAGGGCTGCTGGGAATTATATTAGCAAGGAAAATCACAACTTGTAGTCCCTGAAATATATATATTCAGGAAAACCGTTCACACACCAGCAGAGTAGCAGCAGTTTAGATACAATGGATTTTATTCTGGCCTTTACAAACAAGCAAAAGTTTATACACAGAGGAAATGCAGAATTCATAAGAGCTCACTTGCGATGTTTATGAATACATTTTTACAGAAGAATCGCAGTCACACAAATGATCTAAGCTACCATGACATTATATACAGGCAGTTCCAAAGTTTAGAAGCAAGTGGAATAAAGAGTACTCTAGCAATTCATTGGTCCAATTGTTATCAGTCAGCACATGGCTATAAGATTTTCTGCCACATTCGTCTCATGCTGTTCATGACTCTTCTTACTCTGCAGGAGTACCTCAGCCTTGGAACCTCAGGAAGAACAGACCCATTAATTGATGCTTTAAATATCTAAGCTACCATGACATTATATACAGGCAGTCCCAAAGTTTAACCCTTTTTCATTTTTTTTCATTTTTGAGTTTCATCTCTTCCTTCATCGATATATTTTACAGGTGGGGAATACGATAGATCAAACAGAATAATACTATATACATCGAATCCAGTAAAGAACAAAGAA
Source organism: Otatea glauca (assembly GCA_036346275.1). Taxonomy (NCBI): domain Eukaryota; kingdom Viridiplantae; phylum Streptophyta; class Magnoliopsida; order Poales; family Poaceae; genus Otatea; species Otatea glauca. Next base: position 31,578,507 of record CM070726.1, on the reverse strand, counting down.
ATCAGTTCTGAAGGGAAGAAAGCCATTGCTCTACAAAATTCTTGCCATCTGCAGAATAGAAACAAGAAAAAACATTACAACAATAATATAAGCAGTAATTGTGTTTAGCATCATGCACAGTATTGAACAACAAAGCAGAGAAGATCAAAGAACATAAATGTATTAGGAACGGCCAGCTCAATCGTTGTGTACTACATCGTTTATATGAACAAATTTAGTTATAGAATATTAACAGTACAATGGAAGAATCAGGCAAAAGATTTTCTCCATTGATTCATTTCGAGAAGGCAGCCAACATTTATCGACTAGGTAAAGATCGCAAAAAAATGATAATAGCCAAATGAATAAAAACAATCAAGTGTTACTGAGCTATACATACACGCTTAATGAAATTTTCGATTGAAGCGACAAGCCCCAGAGATAATCTTGGGTACCTATTTGTTAACATATTCCAAAATGGAAAAGGGGGAAAACCTCTTTGCTATCTTAGACTCTTAACGTCACAGTCCAATATGGACATATATAACTGAATAAAGAATGAAGTGAAAGCAAATACGAGAAACTTTTATTACCCAAGTATGTGATGTTCATTTGCAGTTCTCACGTTAGGTGCATGACCTTCCTAACTTAGCAGGCAATAATGAGCCATAACTAGGATGTATGGTTGGACCAAGCAGAGAACCAGAGACCTTATAATATGCAGAAAAGGTGGAAGCTATCCAGAACAAAGTACGAACAACGAATTTATGAACAGCCATATCTCCAAGAAAAGATAATGCTACAGCCATGCAAATGTACTCTCACCAAAGCTCCAGAGTGTTCAGGACTCTAGAACTGAAAACTGAATAAAAGGCACACCCTTCTATGCACTAGAGGATTCTGATAATGAAATTCACAAACCAAAAAACATTTCAAAGCAACAGCACAAACTGAGCCATCAAACTCTACAACTGGTTCATCAACAGCATCCAAACACCAACATGACTGATGATCGGTAACCTGTGGGGAGCGTGCACAGATACAGTGAGAGACACCACAAGCGTGATGTGCGATACTTTCAGGCAAATGCCATTCACATGTAGATCAATCATAGCAACGCAACCAAATGACAAAAAAAACAAGCACCTAGAGAGAACAGTTATGCCCTACTATAACGCCCAACCAATCATTTCATCAAACGGGAGGTTGTGTCTGTGGCTTTCAACAGGAGACAACTATGGCAATTATCAAGTCAATGATGGTCCGCCAGACACACATGATTACAAGTAATCTACAACCCTTGTGATTCTTTTAATTCCGTTAGTGATGAAAGTGTTTCACCCAATACTTCAATTTCAGCAGATAATTACTTAACTCATTATGATGTCATAGGTGTATCCAAACTAAATTCATTGCCAAACATCAACACATAATTGAAAGCCTGAAACTTACCAATTTGGAGCATCTCTTCAACATGTACAAGCTTAACTATGTATGGTAACAGTTTCAATTATGCAGCTTAATTCCTTGCTTAAACACAAGAGAAGCATACACTGGAGAATGTATAGTTAGCTCACTGGAAAGACGGCCGTCAGCGAGACCACCGGGGCCAGGAAAGCGGCCGTCGGGTCGCCCAGGCTGCTCAACGCGGTCGTGGCGGTAACACGGCACGAGGACCGCGAAGCTGCCCTCGGAGTCCCCATCGCTCTGCAGCTCCGGCGCCTGCGGCTCGAGCCAGCCGATGGACCAGTCGGATTCGTCGGAGTCCGAGTCCAACGGGCACCAGCCGCCGTCGGACGGCACGATGACCATGTCGTGCTCCCTGTCAATCTCGGCCTCCTCACGGCCACGCCGCCGGTTCTTGCCCTTCCGCGGCCGCGTGCCTCGAGCGGCGCCCCCGCCGGAGATTGGCAGCCTGACGGCGTCCGGCTCCCGGAACCCGGAGGGGGAGTCCGGGAAGAAAGCGTTGGTCAGGGCCGTGCTACTCGCCGGTAGCTCGCGGGCTCTCCGGGTCCTACTTCCCGGCCACATCCAGTGGGAGAAGCGGCTCAGAGCCATGGCCATTAGGGGAAAGAAAGCAAAGAATTCTTGGTTCTGTTTAATCCGCGTAAAAATCGCCGCAAAACTTGTGGGATCTAATAAGATAGACGAAGGTGATAGAAAGATCTCCAAGAAAAATCCTATCTTTGGCTAGATCCAATAAACAACTTTTCCGCCAAAATTAATGCAAAACGGAGCCGCCCTTCGGAGCAAGCAAGAGGCTAGATAGAGGAGGACAAAAATTGCTCATAAATGGCCATAGAAACGGCTGCTTCTTATCTCTAATCAAGGAAAGGAAGTACGATCCGGTTACGAACGGCTGAGATCGTGAGCTTCGGTTGGGGAGATCTGGGCCGTTAGTGGGGGACGGACCACGGGGCCCATCGCCTGGGTGGAATGGATCCTTGTACGACTGGATCATCGGGTCCGTCCGACGTGTCATGTGCTTGGAAGGCAAGTTTCCGTTTTCGTGAGTCCTTGTCTGATCTGTCTCTTGCTCAATAATCTCATGTGAACTTTCTAAACCTATATATGGAGTCGAATATAGAGTTATACATGTTTTATGTGGTTGATTTCTTTGAAATTTATGAGCCGTGATGGATTTATTTAATGAATTTGCATAAGTATGAACTCTGATAGTCTGATTATCACTAAGCCAAAACCATACGCTCTATCATTTTTCTAAGAAGCAGCACAGAGCTTTCATTAAACTGGAACTCTCTAGGTATCATATACTAGTAGTACCAATCGTGGATTGCTTTTCCTATAGGAATGGCCTACATTGTTACAAATAAAAAAAATTATATTACCCGAAATTCAATCCACCGTCAGAGGCTCGGCATGCTCCATGTTCTCGGCTTCACCTTGGCGCTCGGCCTACGTCGCATCTTAGTCGTTGTGCTCGGCCTACACCCGCCCTTGGCTTCACCATCACGCTCTGTCATGCTCTACCCGTGCGCGTTGTGCCTCTGCTATCGTGCTCAACCTGCGTTGCACCAACGGCTCACCGCCATGCCAGTATACATCACCATCATCGCACGCGGTCGCTCACAGGCAAACTGGCCCTATCGGGATAGGGTGATACTGTGATGGTGATTGGAAAATTTTGAGGGTAGGGAGGACGATAGGGAGACATGAAAAGAATTTTTTTAGAGAGGAAGTAGGAGAGCTCATGAGAGAGAGAGAGAGAGAGAGAGAGAGTATGTGTGTGTCGTGTGTAACGTATCAGCTGGAGCGACTGCTCAAAATCTCCTACATTAATGGATAGTAGCTTTAGAATTGGTCTACAAAACCAGACAAAGCTACCCCACTCCAAAGCATAATAGCATTATGACAGGGCAAAAAACAACTTAAGTGAAGCTACCACACCTTTCTCTAATGAACTCAGAAATGAGTTGCTCTAGGTTGAACCTGTTATAAAACGACGTCGTCCATCCTCAATTAATCACAATGCACTAAAGAACAATAAGCACAAACATAGAGCACACACATAATGTAGAGAGGTGAAATTATGTTCTCTCTTTATTAGATTGGTTCTCTTGTACAAATGGATGCCAAATGTATAGTAGAAGGCAATAAGAGATAGATTCGGATGCGCCCACGTAGAGATAGAGTCCAACCCAATATTGACTCAAATCTATCTATATCTCAACACTCCCTCTTATTCGAATACCGCGTAATGCACATGTCACATTAAAAACTCCTCTCAAAAACCCAATGGGAAAAAAGAGATGGAGAAAAGAGTACATTGCATTCGCACGTGTGTTACATTAGTTACCTCGTTAAAAACCTTCATGTGAGAAAATTTCAGCAAAACTCACAAAGGAAAAAAGAGTACAACTTATTATCTTCTGAATTTAAAGTAGGATCTTCAGGATCATGCTAAGGGTCATAGTTCAGATATTTACTCCCCCTGAACTGTGCATATCTTTAAGTCATCTCATTCCAACGCCACTAACACATCTTTGGAGATTTTGGCAAGGACTTAGTGAATAAATCTGCAAGATTTTCACATGACTTAGTTTACAGAAACTTTACCCCACCATTCTTTTGGAGTTAGTGAGGATAGAAAAGTTTAGGAGCAATATTCTTCGTGATATTGCTCTTCACATAACCCATTTGCATTTGTACAATGTAAGCAGCATTATCTTTATAGATAATTGAGGGTGTATTGACGGTATTAAGACCACATGACTTCTAGATATGGTTAATCACACGTTTCAGCCAAACACTCTCACGTGAGTCTTCATATAAAGTTATAATCTCTGTGTGGTTGGTAGAAGTAGCTACCAAGGTCTGTTTAAAAGATCGCCAATAAATGGCTATACCACCGCAGAGAAATACAAAATTAGTCTGAGATTTGGCACTATGGGGATTAGACAGATAGCCAGCATCTGTATATCCTTCCATGGTTAAGTCTTGGTTTTTCTGGAAAAACAATCCAAGATCTTGAGTACCTTGGAGGTATCTTAGTAAAGTCTTGACACCAGCTCAATTTCTTATGGTTGGAGCTGCACTTTGTTTAGCTAGCAAATTCACTACGAATGCAATATCAGGCCTTATGCAATTCGCAAGATACATAAGTGCTCCAATAGCACTTAAGTATGGGACTTCAGGTTCTAAGACTTACTCATTTTCTATCCTTGGTCTGAAAATGGTCTTTATCCATTTCAATGGATCTACTACCATGGGGGTTTTAAAGGATGAAATTTATTCATATTAAATATTTCCAAATACCTTCTTGGTATAGGTAGACTGGTGTACAAAAATTCATTCTAGAAAATGCTAGAGTTGCAGGCCTAATCAATATTTGGTTTTACCTAAATCTTTCATCTCAAACTCAGTCATAAGGTAAGAATTTGCTTCCTTTATCTCCTCTGTGGTTCCGATGATACTTAGATCATCGACATAAATTGAGATGATACAAAATCCCTTCGGATTTTTTTTTGTGAACACACAAGGACAATTGGAGTACCCTTCTTTAGGAAGAACTCACCAAGTCAGTTGTACCGCATTCTCTCCTACTATTTTAATTCGTATAGCGATCTCTGCAGTTTGACGCTATACATGTTGCGATTTCCTTTATTAGGATCTAGAATTTTGACTCTTTTAGGGACTCTCATATAAGTGTAACGCCCCCATTTTCGATAAATGAATATCGAAAATGGATACCATGTGCATACAGTACTAGTCCCATGATCAGTAGCTAGTACGCACAAATACAAATTGATATCACAGCCATATACAACTTTATTATTATTACAGCGGAAGCAAGGTACATAACATTCTTACAATACCAAAAGTAAAAGCATAACAGTGGAGACATTCATCTTGTAGTATGCCTTTTATCCCCAAAATCCCCACAGGCAACTGACAAGGAGAACCCTAGTAAATTCATCGTTCACATCCCCGAATCCTGCGTCATAAAAGGTGTCGTCGGGGAAATCTGTTTCTTCATCTAAAAAACATCAACACGGGCAAGTTGAGTACTTACGTACTCGCAAGACTTTTGCAAAATCTATTATATATGCAGGTCATTCAAGGAAAGGCTCATGGTTGTTTTGCATAAAGCTAAATTGGAATGTAAATACAGAATAATAGATTGTAAAACGAAATTTAAATAAAAGCAGCTTAATACTGAAAGTAACGGAATGTAAGCATAAATAAGTATCAAATACCTGGGTATCATGACCATTTCCAAGAATCATTTCTACTGTCACAGCAGAAATTGCCAAGTAACCATTCCTACCAGTCCCAGATAGAAATCCAGAGTTTTATGAAAATATAAAACAATTAACTAGTGCTGGCGCACCAAGATTCTCATAACCGCGGGAACGGCTTTTCGAAAAGTTTGACACTCTGCAGAGTTGTACAGCTTTACCCACAAGTAATGATCAACCTCTTTTGCCAGGCCAGTAACACACTTCCTTTGGTGTGTCGGCAAGGAGATCATAACTAAACCGTTACATTGTTTAACCCTAACTTTGCACCAGCCCGGTGACGTCAAACCCGTACTATGGTATTTATGTTTGCACAGTCACTACACAATAATGATTAAGCATGTCCATAGTATGGCATTCACCGTTGTATTAGCAAACGTGACTCCCAACACCTCGGTGTGGGCGCCCCTACGAGCAACCAGTCACTGAAGAAGCTCGTACTACTCCAGCCTACCAATGTGCAAAGCTAGTTTTAAGCAACTAAATAAGTTAGAGCTGTCTCATACCAGCACTTGTGGTTGTACGGTAAATTCTTGGGTTTAACGAACACGTAGTTCGGTCCTTAATCCGACACGGGCAATAATCTCCACCCTACACTACGTACAAGTCCCTTGTACACCCGGCTATTGCCAATAATTGCCCACACCAAAAACATAGTTTTATTTTTATTTTTGATCAAAATACCAATCATAAATAAAGGTCATACCCATTGAATGTCATATCCAACATTTTTAATCATGTCAAGGTTTTATGTTTATTTAAGCATGGCTAAGCATATCACTAAATGTGAGTAACCCAGGTTGACATTAAATAATATCTAAGCTATCCTAGGATTTTCAAGGTTCACAAATTGTTACTTATCAAGGAAGTTCCATAAGTCTACAGGTAGAACTACCAGTACCCATAATATAGCAGACTTTAGTAAAATAAAGTATGCAGTGAAACATTTAATGAAAACATTTATAAAACTGGGATCAATATGATCAAAGGGGGTGCTTGCCTTGTTGATGATCCTCGACGTCAAACTCCTGATCGTCGAATTCACAGGTTTCGTCGGGTGCTACACGTCGAATAATAATAACATGGCAATTTCAACAAAACGAAAGAATCAGACATAAGAGCCAAATAAAATCAACCATTTGAATTAACATATTTGTTGTTCATTGATTTACAAATTTTCTGAACATTTTCTGATTAGGTTCTTATAATAGCCAATCTTAGTTTCTTGAATAATTCACTTTCATTTATCATTTTCAGAGACCATTTTTACAGGTTTCATTAGTCTGGATTTTCAATTTCTAAATTCTGAAATTATTTAAATTGCTATTATGGAACCACTTTCTTACCCTATATTATACTTTAATTATTTTCTATGGTACACCCTAAGTATTTTTGCATAATCAGGTTTCTAACAGAGCATGGAGTCTAATAAAATTTGTTTCATTCAATTTGAAGTTGAATTACAGAAATTCTATTCACAACATATTTCAAATTCTTTCTTTAAATTTAAATATGAAATTCAAACAGAATTCATTTTGAAATATTTTTGCATATTATGAATATACATGACTTTAGATGAATTTAGAAATTTAATTCACTTCATTTGGTTGGATAGTTCAAAAGATATTTAAGTTTAAATGCATTCGGTTTTGAAAATACAGAAAATTAGTAAATATACTAAAAATGGAAAGTACGCCTTCTGATCAGAACTACGCTTTCCTTTTTCTGCGCTGCTCTGGGCTGAGGCACTGACATGCCGGGCCCAACTGGCAGCGAGTCAAGCGCGCGCAGAGTGGCCGACACGCGGGACCCGCGCGGCAGTGACTCAACACAGACCGTGCGACTGACGTCCAGGGCCCGCAGGGCAGAGACGCAACACACGCGAGTGACTGACAGGGTGGACCCCGATTGTCAGTGACCCGAGACAGAGGCATGGTTTGCGCGGTTCGCCGGCGGCGAGGCACGGCCGGAATCACGGAATGGGTTCCGGATTCTTACTCAGCGTACTCATGCGCATCTATGGGTGGTGGCGCTTCGGCCAGGGGTGGCCGGAGGCGACCTGCCACCGGAGAGGGGCGGTGGAGCTCACAGCTCACCGGCGTTCTGGCGAAACGATGGCTTCCCGAGGCAAATGAACACCGCAGTGAGCATCAACAAGTCACTGGGGTTCGGTTTTAGGCTTTAGATCAGGAAAAGGGGTAGCGAAAGGGGGTTCTCACCTTGCGACGGCGGCGGCGGCAGAAAGAACTCGGCAGGGGAGCTCACTAGTGAAGAAAAGCTCGGACCAGTGGCGGGAAATGGTTCCTGGTAGCGCAAAGGTGGTTCAGGTGAATTGGTTCGAGGTGAAATGGACTACGGTGGAGCAAAGGTGAATTTTTCCCCTTTTGGGCTTTTGGCCGGAGCTGGGGAAGAAGAAGCTGGTTGGCTATGTTGCGACGGTTTTGGCTCGGTGTTGTGGTTTCCAGGAAGTAGCACGAATGCCTGCGACGATTTGGCGGGGTTTAAATAGACAAGTGAGGCGGTTTGCACGGGGTGAAGACAGAGGGGAAGGCGGCGGCTTGATCGAGCTCTCTCGGCTGTTCTGGCGCGGGAGAGAGAGCACGGAGGCCGAGGCGGGTGCTGTGCATCCTAGGCGACATGCTGGCAGCCTCGGGCGACGAGTTGCGGCGGGAAAGGCGACAAAATGGGAGAGGGCGGCGTCGGCTCGGTGAGAGAGCAGAGAGAAACGCGAGAGAAAACGGGAAGGAACGGGAGAGATGGAGCTGACAGGTGGGTCCGGGCTGTCAGCGAGAGAAAAGAAGTCGGCCGCAGGGGACAGCTGTCCAGGCGGGTCCACACGTCAGCGAGACAAAGGCTGGAGCTCAGGATAATTCTGGACAGGTCAGGGTAAAACCGGAAATTTGGGCTAGAATATAAACTTAGTATTTTCTGAAAATTTTTACAGAGGTCGGCAAGGTAAATAGTACGGTCTAATAAAATTTTAAGATAAATGTGATGGGTAAAAATATTATTAAAAATCTGACAATGCACTGTTGAATACTTTTACTGATTCTGTATTTTATTTAATTTAGTGTTAAAATAATTTTATTATTTTATGAAACTTTTTCTTAGGATTGGTATTAATATTATATAACTTTAATAAAACTTTCATAATTTTATATTTGATATTTTATTTTTAATAATTCTGACACTTCATTTTCCAGCTTTTAAGATTGACTGTTTCTGAATTTCTAAAATTACTAAATAAAGAGATAAATTCTTGATATTTTTATCAGGGTTGGGTTAGGTTAATATGTCGGCATGGTTAAAATGTCAACTCTGGTTAAGGTAAGAAATATTCTGAACAAATCTTTTAGTTCAGATTTCCACTTGTCTCCTCTTGATTATCTTTGTATTTTATTTTATTTTATTAATGCTAGGACAGAGCAAGTGGCACAATCATGATTCTGAGATTTTTAAGAATTTTACTATCTTTAGGTTTTACCTTTTTGTCTTTTACCATTTTACTGTATAGCATTTTTGGATTTCTTTTAATAGGAAAAAGCCAAAAGAATTTATTTAATTTAGGAAAAATCAGAAAACATAAAAATAAATTATATGGATATTTTTAATATTGTATTTCTGATTTTATTGAATTTTTGGGCTGTTACAATAAGTATCCGTATCCAACGACCCATATAAATATGTGGTAACTACATCCATCAACTGCATTGTTAAATTTAAGCTAGCTGGCATTGATATCAAGTATCAGAACTTTGTTCTGTTCATTACAGGAGAGTAAATTCCACCGTAATAGATATCGGGTCTCTGCATGAACCCTTGTGTTACAAGCCTCGCTTTATACCTTACTACCTGGTTATTTTCATTTCTCTTCCGAATGAAAATCCAGTTTGATCCTACAAGGATCGCTTTAAGAGGTGTTCGGTCAGCAAGACCAAATACTTTCCTCTTATTAAGAGGGCGCAATTTCACCTCAATTGCTTCTTTCCATTTAACCCTATCTGAGCGCTTCTGTCACTCTGCCATGGACTTTGGTTTTGGATTCAAATTAAGCAATTTTGAAGCAAAATATATATGTCAACAATTGCAGTCTTTTTCTTACACACCTCTCCTTAATCACTTCAGGGATATCTCTTCATTAATTTCTTCCAGCTCCTCATGATTTCCCACAACGATGGAGTCTGGGCGTTCCGACTTTCCAGCATTAGATTATGCGTGTAAATATTTGCTGGGATTATCATCTTCATGATGGATCACTTCAAGGATGTTACCATCTCCAGGATGGCTCACTTCAGGGATTTTCTCAACATCAGGTTGAGCTTCTTCAACTGTCTTAGATAGTGTTTTTACTTGTTCGGTTCTCTATTTCTGCAGACGTCTCCACGAAACTGAGTCCCATGCACCTTGAGGCCTCCCTCTCTTTTTATCATGAGGGGCAAGAGTGGGATCAATATCCTTTTAGGGTATTTTCACTCTTTTTAGGTGTGTTTACTATGGGTAAATGAGATTTTATCACTCCCTTATGATTAGTGAAGGCATTGGAAGATTATTAGCTATTTATTACAGACTTATTATCCTCCGAACTTCAAATCAGATTCTTTAGTGCGTGGATTTAAGGACTGAATGCTAGTGGCATTTCAATCTATATCCTGACATTCTCTAATGTGGTACTTTTCTCCCCCTAATGTCAGAAAATTGTCCTTATAAAATCAGCATACTGAGCCGTGTATAGATCTCCTATATTAGGCTCTAGGTATTTAATAATTGATGGAGATTCATAACCAACATAGGTCCCCAACTTCTGGTAAGGACCCATATTGTATGCTGTGGTGGTGAGATTGGCACGTATATGATATAGCCAGATTTTCGCAGATGGGAAATACTTGCCTCTTTCCCATGCACAATCTACAAAGGGAAAATTCCATAGTATGCAGTTGGACTAATACAGCAGTGTGCAGCACTGCGTGACCCCAACAACTGGTGGGTAACATAGAATTCTACAAGAATTATCGAGCAAAAAGTTTTATCCTCTTAATTAATGAGTCTGTAAGCAGGGAACCAAATTTCGGCAAAATTTGGTGAAATTTCGGATTTCGGACCCCCTGAGACCTAAACTACCGATCGAAAAAAAAATTGAAAATGCTACAGTAAATTGATTTTTTTCAGCGAAATTTCATGAAAAAATCCGGATTTTGGTTTTTTATGTCCGGATTTGACTTCAATTACATCAATAACCCATAATAAAGTGATCTTTTATGATAATTTGTCCAAAAACTTATTTTTTTGAGACATTTTAAAAATTTGGCAAAAATACTGTTAGAATTTTATAAAATTGAATATGCTTTGTAATGCTATGAAACATTTATGGTAAAATCTTAAGAAGTATAGGATCAAACATAAAATTTAAAAAATATTTTAACTTCATTTGTTATCTTTTAAAAATAAAAAATAGAATTAGCATAAACGAGGTAGTAACAGTGTCAGATTTTTATAACTTTTTTCATGTTTGATCATCATTTCAAATTTTATGATAATATTAGTGATGCATGAAGAGTATAAATAAAAATTTTCAAAATTTTCTAGAATGGTTTGAACTATTTTTCATTCTGTTGAAATTTGTCGGTCAGCCTTAAGCTGCACTGTCCGAATTTTTAAAAATTCATGAAGCTTGATAATCACCTGAAACTTTTATGAGAATATTAATTAAGGATCATAACCATGCAAAAAAATTTCAACAGTTTCTAACTTGATTTGTACCATTTTTCATTCAGATCAAACTTGTCGGTCAGTGTTTTATCAGGACAGTACCACTCTCCGAATTTTTAAAAATTCCTCAGATGTGATAATCAGCTGAAATTTTTGTAAGAATATAATTAATGTGTCAGAAACCTTCAAAAAACATTTCAAAATTTTTTGTTAACATTTGGACCACTTTTCTGCCGGTGCAAAAAACCTGAAATTTCGGGTATTTCGCCGAATTTCGGGATTTTTCGTTACTAGACGGACCGGATTTGAATTTTCAAATTCAAATTTTATCATAAATTTTTCTGAAATTTTGAAATTTTGGTGAAATCTCGCGATCCGGCCAGGGACAAAATTTATTCCGAAACCGAATTTTCAAACCTTGTATGTAAGGCTATTTTGAGTGCAAACATGAGGTATATAATACTCTACATTAATTCCCAAAGCCATACAATAATATTAAATGCCTTTCAGGTAAACTCGCCAGCATTATCCATTCGAATAGACTTGATCCTTTCTTCTGGAAAAGAGGCTTTCAATTTAATGATTTGAGCAATTAATTTAATAAAAGCATGGTTCCTAGTAGATAAGAGATATACATGGACCATCTATGTAACATCCCAAATTTTGCTTTTGTTGGATTCATTATGCTTTTTTCCTTTTTATGAACTTTTTGGGATTTTATTTAATTTATTTTGGAATTCTTGAATTAAGCCTCTTGATATCTTGTATTTAATTATCGAAAAGTAATAATGATATTTTGCTGAAAATATTTTATCTGAGTTCTAAATATCTTAAAGTATTTTTGGAATTTTTATGGATTTTTCCTGGTATGTTTGCTATTTCATTTGGCTTATTCTATTTTACTAATTTATTTTATTTTGAAAATGATTTAAAATCGCGTCAATAGTGTTTGGGCCGAAACCCATCGGTCCAGCCCAATCCGCTCGCACCCTAGCCCGCACAACCTGCCGCCCGCTAAACCCTAACTGCATCGCGCCGCTGCCGTCGGATCTTGATCCAACCGTTGTCTCTCACCCGTGTTGCTTTGCATCGTGCACCGTCCGATCGGATCCACGTGGACGCCTTGGATTGTGCCATCGCTGCCGAATCTGTTTTGGTTTCTGCGCCCTTCACGGAAGCCGAGGGCCGAAGTTGCCACGGTTTTTCACTGTTGATGTCGCCGTCCGTCGTCCTCAGCCGCTTCCGTGCCTGGATCTGAGTTCGCCGCAACGAGGCACATCGATTCAACCATCTCGCGTTGTCGGAGGTGCCCTAGAACGACGTCGCCATCGTCGTCGTCTTCCTCGCCGGTGAGAACGCTGCCGTGCCATGCTGCCGCACCATCGTCGACCTCGCGAGCTTTCTCAACTGTTCGATCAAACCTGTACGGTTCAGATTCCGCCACGTGTGATCTATCGCTCCATCTATCACCGCCGTTGGATTTGTGCTAATCGGATCAAATCTTGCCGCGTTGCGTCGCCCGTCGTCTGTCGTCGGATCTACGTCGTGCAGTCCGATCGAGTGCCAGGTGTCCGCCACTGTTGCCGTCGTGTCGTCTGATCTTGACCTTTGGATTCAAACTGAACGACCATGATAGCATCGCGCATCGAGCTAGTCTCGTGCCGCCGAGTGTCGCGTTGCAGTTTATTTCTTATTCAGTCTTAGCCCTGCGAGGCATATTCATGTAAGGTGGACCATAAGGTCGTCTAACAGTTATATTTAAATTGATGAAGTCTTTATTGTGTTATCGTTGAGTATGATTGTGATAATCATCTATGTTGAGCCTGTATGCACTAGCGTGATCATGGAATAGTGCAGAATACACATAGAGTCCGAATTTGCATATTCGGGTCCTGACAATCTAGTAGAAGCATCCATCAGTACCATAAAGAATTTGAAAGGGCCTGATAGGGGCTGAATAGGTCGACAGATATCACATTGAATTCTCTCTAGGAAATTCAATGATTTTTTCTAACCTTTAGATAAGAGGGTCTAATTAAGAGTTTACCTTTAGCACAAGCAGGGTATAAGAAAACTTCAGGTCTAGGGAAGTCTTTATTTTTGTATGCTATGGCTAGCAGAATTATAGATGATTTTTCTTATATATTTTTTCAACTCAGGATGACCTAGTCGATCATGCCGGATCTTAAATATTTTTGAGTTTTTAAGCATTGTTTTCATCGCAATACAAAATTCAGGTTTTATATTTATGTATAGTATAACCTGGAGGAGAAGGAAGTTTTTCAACCACATGAATATTACACCCATTAAACTTAGTCATGAGTATTTATTTTGTATCATCCTCATTTTCTGTCTCCATTTGGAAACCATCCAGACAAATATCCTTAAAACTTGTAGAGTACGACTAAACTTAGGGTATAATAAGGCATTCTCTATAATTATGCGAGTACCCGTAGGGAGAACTATGATGGCTCTTTCAGTGCCAATAATGAGGGCATCGCTTACGACGATGGTCATAATATTTTCAATGTTCTTAGTCAATGTCTGAAAATATTTAGTCTCTCTAAGAATTGAATCTGTGGTGCAACTGTCTACAAGACAGATTTCCTCCTCCGCTATTGAATTATATTTTAATCTATATTAAAAGTATGATTTAACAATCAAGCAATTGTTGCAGCAAGAACATATTGCAAAATATAGAACAAACAAAGGACAATCAATCAAATATCCTGAGAAATAACAATTTGTTTAAATGATAATCGCTCAACAGGAGCATAGACCAATGTTCATTCTAGAACTAAGACTAAACCGATAAGAAGACTCTTGAGGAGATTCATAATGATATGCGACATCGACTAGCAAAGTGAAGGAGTATTTAGGAGACTAATTTAGGCTCCATATCTGTCATGGGTGTCCTTCTGGGGCTCCCCAAACTCAAGAAGATCAAGAATCATATCATCACACTTCTCAACGTCTGCGTCAACAATGGTGAAGTGTGCCTCAACCTTATTTCCATGATTCTTCTAGAATCTCCTAGTGGACTTTTATGTAAAGTTCCAACAAATACTTTGGGTTGCGACATGTGCGTGACCGATGGTCAGTGCATCCACACCTAAAGCATGGTTGTGGAGGATCTGTAGCCTTATTAGCTGGGCCTTGCTTCTAGAAGTTAACTGATCCTTTTCCTTTCACTTTCCGCTGGAGTCTACCTCTACCCTTCTAATTTTTGTCATTTTTTCATTTATCCCCTCTTTGTTTGTGGCCTTTTGCGCGGCCTCTTCTATTACTAGCCCACTGAGCGTTTGCATGTGCTTCAGGCATTGCATGACTTCCACTAGAAAGAACGTGATGATTCTTCATCAGGAGTTCATCATACTTTTCTGCTTCTAGCAGAATGTATATAAGCTCAGAGTACTCCTGGTACTTAGCATGACGATACTGTTGTTGCAGTATCCTCATATTGGGGTAAAAGGTGTACAATGTCTTGTCGATCATTTCAGCATCAGTAATTTTTTGGTTACATAATTTTAGTTTAGCGACAAGTTTGTGTATGTCAGAGTTATATGCTACCACTAACTTAAAATCCTGGAAGCGCAGGAAAGTCCATTCACATTGTGCTTCTGGCAACAGAACAGATCTTTGCTGGTTATATCGTTCCTTCAGGGAATTCCATAGTGCCAGCGGGTCCTCTTCCACCAAATATTCGGCCTTCAGGTCCGTATGGAGATGGTGCCTTAGGAAGTGTAAAATCACACACTTAGCGGCTTCGAGAATAGCAGGAGTACCAGCTTCAGGCTGAGAAATAGTAGCTCTAAGAGATCCAGCTGTCAGGTTGATCTTGACATCCATTGCCCAGGTGAGGTAATTGCTGCCATTTAGGATGAGCTCAGCAAATTCCCACTTTGCGATATCCGACATATCCTATATGCAAGTAAAATTGAATTTTACTATTGGTAAAATCAATATATTGTATGCTTACTCTTGAATCAGTATAGTTTGGTCTATATATATTCAGTAGATAATTATCTAAAAATTTTCAGAAATTTTCAAGTATTTTCAAGAATTTTCTGCTAATCATTAAGCAATTTCATAATTACCAATTAATAGAAAAACAAATTCCAGCATAAATGAACATGAAGCAATGCTAAGAAAAATAAATCCAAAGGCATGGAACTTCTAACATGCTATTTACAATTTTTCTAGCACTTTCATGATTTTCTGCTAATTTTCAAGCAATTTTCAGAATTTCCAATTAACAGAATAATAAATTCCAGCATATATAAACGTTGACTAATGCTAAAAAATAAACCTATAAATATAGAGCTTCCAATATGTGCTAATACCATGTTTCAATATATATCAGGGAGCCCATATACCTAGAATTCAATTTCTAGGATTTGTTTCCATAATTTTTAGAATTTATTTAACTATTTTCTGGAATTTCAGAGAACTCTAATGGCTAATATGCAAAATTTCTTTCTTTTCAGTTTTTTCAAAAAAAACCTTCTCGGGGCCATGCAGATCCATCAAACAAACAGCTAGGGTTTTTAACCCTAGCCGTCGCTTGCCCAAAGCCCAAGGTGGCGGGCAAGCTTAGGTGGCGGTGCAAGCGGCCACAAGCGCGATGGAGCGGTGGGGAGCTCAGGCAAGGCAATCGCGGCCGGCGCTAGTGTCGCACGGCCATGGCAATGATGCACGGTCGGCGAAGCAGACCGACGCAGTCGGCTTGGCGTGGCAGATCGGGTAGCGGCCTGTTGGCGACGTGTAGGGCGTGCGATGCACGGAGGCGCACGAGCACGGCGCCTATCCAGCTTCGATGCGCGTGGCTGCCATGCCAAGAGCCGGTAGGGCACGGGGACGGCCAGCGGGCACGGGCGCCGAAGGACGAGGCCATGGCGCGTTTTTGTCGCCGGGCCGACAGGTCGCAGCCCAAGCACTGGCAGGGCGCAGCCGCCAGGTCAGCACGGCTCTTCGTTGGCGCCAGCAGGGCTCGGGAGCGGCTTCAGGGGCCACAAGTGCGGGTCGTTGCGGCACGGGCGCCAGGCCAGTAGGTGCAATCAACGCGATGCGTCCAATCGGGTAGTGGCCGGCTACACACGGGCCGCACGGGTCGCCATGCTCAATCGCTAGGAGGGCTCAGGGACGCCCGGCGGCACAACGCTTCGGGCGCAACACGCACATAGAGGCGGGCGTCGTGCCGTGCCGAACCTGTTAAAAATGAGGCCCAAGTGGCCCATTTATCTCTAATACCAAAGCTACAAATAATAGTACCATATTGCTAGTTGAGAAGAGAGAATACCAATTTTAAAGGGAGAGTTCCCACCATATCTTGTAATGAGGCATATGGAGGGTGAGGAGCTGGCTAAAGTCACACGCGCGCGCGTATTTCGCGAATTACCGCGTGACTTAAATTCCTGATACGTTTAAACCTTTTTAATTTTCGCTTTCTCTCTGTTATTACTGAATTAATGGGGTTATTTACTGAGAATTGAAACAGCCATGATAATGGCGTCAGTTTCTAATAGAAACTGTCATTTAAATGACCTGCAGTTACTAGCATTTAATGGTGACCGTTACTGGTGCGAGGCTATAAAATCTGGAGACGTCCAGACAGATGCTAGCCTTTTGATTTTTGGACTCTGATACTCGTGTTCATCCACGGTGATCTGTGTTGTGTTTTCGTGCTGTGTTCGTTCTTCACCGACCTTCCTCTTGGCGTGCACCGTGAGGCAAGGAGAGCGGGATCTCCGAACCGTTGCCGCTGAGAGAACCTGCACGGGAGCGGCAATAAGGTTTCTGGACAGCGCAACTGCGCGACCGCTCGAGCTCTTCATCCTGCAATCCACGACGTCGACTACTTCCTCTACGGCCAGGTCGCTACTGCGCTGCCTCCTTTTCGTCATCAAGCCCATCGTAAGATTTCTCCTATTTTTCCCTCTGTGGATCGATCTCTTTAGAGAAATATGTGGTGCCTTCTATCTTGCCTGTTGTATCTAATCATTTTGGGAATTAGCTTAATTTTCAAATCTAAAACACAAATAATACCTAGTTTTTCAACATTCACAAATAATACCTAGTTTTTCAACAGGGCCGGCTCGGCACGAGCTCATCGTGCTTCGTGCTTGAACCGTGCCGGGCCGCGACGGCCCGTCGTGCGTCGTCGTGTCGTCGCCGGGCCGGCTCGCCGGTGAGCCAGCACGCCCATTTGCGCTCGTGCTCGCTTGCGTGCCGTCCGGCCAGCCTCGACCTATTTGCACTATTGCAACGAGAGGAAAGGAGCCAGAGATGCATGGAATTGAGGCAGTGAATGCAAATATTATGAGAAAAAGAACTAAAATTTATTTATTATTGAACAGTTACATAGAGCAAGAAGGATGTGCTCAACACAGGTGAGAGAGGAGGCAATGTGCGAGAAAGAGAATGAGCGAGACAGACGAGAGAGATTGTGAGAGAGATTGAGAGAGACTGGTGAGAGAGATTGAGAGGGACGAGCGAGAGAGAGCAGCTTCTTGCACTGTCACTTAATCTCTCTCAGCTCTTTCTCTTGTTTTGTCCGTGAGAGATCTCTCACGTGTCGACGATAGGGGTGACGTTTATACTACTGGGTGTATCCATGGCGGTCATGCTCTGTGAGTCAGTAACTTTAATGCTAAGCTTTTTCCTCATGCTCTGGGTCATCGGGCCCGGTATAGCCCATTCTACAATATCGTGCCGGGCCGTGCCGCCCATCGTGCCTAATTCTCGAGCCCGGCATGGCCCGTGCTACAGTGTCGTGCCGGTCCGGCATGATCCACTTCGTGCCTGGTCGGGCTTTGTGCCGGACGTGATATTGTGCCTCGGGCCAGCCCAAAAGAGCCCGGCCCGAGTGCCCACCTCTACACGCACATGGCGACGCGACGAAGCGGGCCATCGGGCACTTGCGCGGGAGTCGGCGGCAAGTGTGCGCAACTCACGGCCGCAGAGTCACGGCGTGCAGCGACAACGTCGACGGGCAGGTCGATGGGGGCAGAGCTGCGGGCTTGGCCGACGCGGTTAGCACATTGGTGACGATCAGCGCGGCTGACGATCTGGGCAGGCGCAACGACAGTGGGTGCAGTATGCACTATTGGGGCATGGGGGAGCGTAGGACTTAAATTTTGTTTTCGGATGAAATCTCGCTGGTGACTGAAATACAAAATTTCACTGAGATCTCGGAATTTTGGGTAAATCTCAGATGAAATTCAAATCCGGTTTTATTTCTACCGAGAAAAACAAAATTTCGGCCGAAATTCCTAAAATCTCGACGAGATTTTGGTGAATTTGCACTGAGCTAAAAATGACTCAAATAACATCAAAAAAATTTGAAATGTTTTTTTGAGGTTAAGGACACATAATTTATGTTCCCATAAAAAATTCAGATGATTATAAAATCTGAGAAATTTCTAAAAATTCAAACATTGCTAATGTCTTGATAAAATATTGACCGGCAAATTTGAACCGAATAAAAAATAGAACAAACCAAGTTATAAAATTTTGAAAAAAAAATTTATAGTTACTCTGCATCACTAATGTTCCCATAAAATTTTTAGATGATGATCAAGCTTCATGAATGTTTAAAAATTCGGAAAGTACTTCTGTCTTGATAAAAGCCTTACCAGCAAACTTCAACCAAATGAAAAATGCTTCAAACCACGTTAGAAAATTTTGAAAATTTTTGTGGATGGTCCTTATGTATCACACTCGAGAAAATTTATAAAATTCTAATAAGGTTACTGTCCCAATTATGTTCATTCTGTTTTTGATTTTTTAAAGATAACAAATGAAGTTCAATTATTTTATGTATGATCCTAAACTACTAAATATAGTACCATAAATTTTTTAGATGATGATCAATCTTGTAAAGTTTATAAAAAATATGACAGTGTTTCTGTCGAAATTTTAAAACGTTTCAAAAATTCGTTTTTTCAACAAATTTTCATAGAAGATCACTTTCTTAAGGGTTATTGGACCAAATTCGGTCATAAAAAGTCAAAAACCGGTAAAAAAAAAACCGAGATTTTGGCGTGATTTGGTGAAATCTCACCGAAATTTCTGAGATACTGTAGTGATTTAATTTTTTTTACACAGTCGGGATTTTGGATCCCATCTCCGGCTAGAATCCGAAATCTCGGCTAAGGTTTCAGCGGTTTCTTGAGCTATGGTGGTGATGGCCATGGCAAGGTTTAAAATTTCGGTTTCGGAATAAATTTCGGCCCAGACCGGACGGCGAAATTTTTAGATTTCGGAAATATTTCGGACAAAATTTGAATTTAAAAATTCAAATCAGGTCCAATCCGGAAATTAAAATCCGAAATTCGGGCGAAAAACCCGAAATTTCGGGCGAAATTACCGAAATTTCGGGCGAAATTACCGAAATTTCGGGTTTTTTTGCACCGGCTGAAAAGAGATCGAAACATTAACGAAAAATTTTGAAATTTTTTTTGTAGATTCCTGACACATTGATGATGTTCTCATAAAAATTTCAGCTGATTATCACATCTGAGGAATTTTTAAAAATTCGGAGAGTGGTACTGTCCTGATAAAACACTGATCGACAAGTTTGATCCGAATGAAAAATGGTACAAATGAAGTTATAAACTATTAAAAATTTTTGTGCGTGGTTATAATCCATAACTAGTGTTCTCATAAAAATTTCAGCTAATTATCACATGTGAGGAATTTTCAAAAATTCGGAGAGTGATGCTGTCCTGATAGAACACTGACCGACAAGTTTGATCCGAATGGAAAATGGTACAAATGAAGTTAAAAACTATTGAATTTTTTTGTGCGTGGTTATAATCCATAACTAGTGTTCTCATAAAATTTTCAGCTGATTATCACATGTGAGGAATTTTCAAAAATTCGGAGAGTGATGCTGTCCTGATAGAACACTGACCGACAAGTTTGATCCGAATGGAAAATGGTACAAATGAAGTTAGAAACTATTGAATTTTTTTGTGCATGGTTATGATCCATAATTAATGTTCTCACAAAAATTTCAGATGATTATCAAGCTTGATGATTTTTTTAAAATTCGAACAGTGGTACTATCCTATTAAAAGGCTTACCGACACATTGGAAAAAAAATGAAAACTTGTTGTAACGATGTTAGAATTTTTTGAAAATTTTGGTAGATGGTCTTGATGTAATATTAAAAATGAAAATTCCGTGCAAGGTCAACATCAATGGGTGCATGGCTATCTTGTCTTGATTTGCTCCTCCCGAATATTTTGCTGAGAGTGGATTGGACTGATGACCTACCAAAGACCACTTCGGACTCGAACCTGGGTCAAACCTGGCTTCTAAGGTAGGCCTCTTCTCTGGAGGCTCTTAAGGCCATCTTCAGCTGCTCCTGCTCGGTACGGTACTCATCACCCAAGGTAGCCCACTGTCGCAAGCCTCCTCCTTACGGAGGCGCTCCTCCTCCCTCCCTTCTTCTTCCGCCGATATCCATGAAGGTCCATGAGCATAGCCTCGCCTAACCACTTTAGGCACGCTAGGATGAGCCTTCACATCGCCATGTGAGGCCAGCCGGATGTTGCTTGAAACGAGTCGCCCTCCGCCCTTCATAATATGATTGCAGAGCTACACTTTGACCCGTGGGCGATCGCTCCCCATGCTCCCATACGGTACCCTCACGATCCGCCATCACGAGAGCACGAAATGGAATATAGGAGATACCAATGAGCAATGAGATAAAGTTAAAAGTATTGTTTAATGCGAACATACAATACTTTGTTACATCATCTAAAAAGTCTGATTACAAA
This sequence comes from Otatea glauca, assembly GCA_036346275.1. Classification (NCBI taxonomy): domain Eukaryota; kingdom Viridiplantae; phylum Streptophyta; class Magnoliopsida; order Poales; family Poaceae; genus Otatea; species Otatea glauca. The sequence goes on along the minus strand of CM070726.1, from coordinate 31,557,278 downwards.
GAACTCATTCATATTGCTTTGTCCACAAGTATAGATTAGAATAATATGGGTGTTAGTTGTTGATACAAATTTAGAGAGAAGGCCAAACTTCTGACGGAGCGGAGCGGAGGCTCGTCGCCCTAGTGACTTGTGCCGCCCCTAGTGACGCTGGGTGTGCGGGTAAAGCCCCGCATGTATGGAACGTTTTTTACCTAGGCATTGTACTGGATCCTATTTGGTTAAGCACTTATGTTTTTCTTGGATCATCTTCATATTTTCATTGGTTAATCTCTTGTTTTTTCTTTGGATCATCTTCATATTTCTGTTGGTTAATCTCTTCTGTTTTTCTACTGGATCATCTCCATGTTTTCGTTGGTTAATCTCTTCTGTTTTTCTACTGGATCATCTCCATGTTTTTGTTGGTTAATCTCTTCTATTTTTCTACTAGATCATCTTCATTCTACAGAGTACAGACTAGAATACATGAATTAAACCGAAAATTAAACAAGTTTGCTCGGAAAAACTGACCTGCTGGCGATTTGATGATTCGACCGAAATTTCGCCAAACCAACCCGAAATTTCGCTTCAGAGGCCCGAAATTTCGCTACTTATGCCCGAAATCTTCTTCGCAGACGCACGAAATGCGGATTTGGCGGATTTTGGGCGGATCGAGGAGAGGAAGGTCGCCCGGCTTGGAGAGGCAGGGAAGTAGAGGAAAGTGAAAATGAGTGTACAGTGCATGCATGTGAAACGAGCTGGCTGTCTTCTATAAAGCAAAGGACAATTATTGAGGTGCGTCATCTTACGTGAAGCCAAAAAAAACATTTGTAAAGCAAAGACCAATTATCTTTGCCATTAAGTTTTCTTTGAAATTTTGTTTCTCATAGTTATAAGTACGAAAAAATTATGTAAAATTTTTTGGATGTTCTTAGAGCATTGATCATATTCTTATAAAATTTTGACATCATGATTAACCATAAAAATCTCAAAATATATGGAAATGCTACTTGACATTACATTTTTTGGAATAGTTTGAGCATGCAAAAATTATAAAAAAATTGTACATAGTTGGAACGCATCGACGATATTCTCATAAAATTTTGAGATCATGATCAAAAAGAAAAATTCCCAACAAATGTGAATATGTTACTTCCAGTTTTGGACTTGAGAGCGTGTTCATACCGTTTATACATTTTAATTGAGTAGCCAAAACAGGTTCAAATTTTCTAAAACTTTTACAGAAGGGTTATCACATAATTAATAACTTCTCATAAAAATTTTAGGTGATGATCAGACATTAATAAATTTATAAAATTCTAACACTCTTACTACCTTGTTAATGCTAATTCTGTTTTTTATTTTTAAAATATAACAAACGAAGTTAAAATATTTTAAAAATTTTCTGTATGATCTTAGTTGTCTTATTATGGTACCATAAATTTTTCATGTCATGAAAAGACTTCCTCAATTTTATAAAATTCCGACAGTGTTTCTGTTCAAACTTTAAAATGTCTAAAAAATTAACTTTTTGGACAAATTATCATTGAAGATCACTTTCTTATAGGTTATTGATGCCATTCCGGTCAAATCCGGCCACAAAACCTGCAAAACCGGTTCAAAATCCCGAAATTTCGCCGAAATTCCCGAAATTACTGTAGCATTTTCAAATTTTTCGAAAAATTTTAAATTCATCCGGCATTTCCAAACTCGGGGGTCCGAAATCCGAAATTTCGGCGAAATTTCGCCGAATTTCGCCGAATTTTTTAACCTTGGGCCATGGTACGTGTTGGGCACAGTTTGTGCACGAAGGTGCACGGGCAACAGGCACGCGGCATATGGCCCTACGGCATTTTACTTCTTTTTATTGCTTTGATGAACAGGTGCAACTCAAGAAAACCTCAATTTTTTTTATCAGATTAATCCAGAACGACTAATCAAGGTGATTAGAAAAAAATAATCTATAGGATTAGGGGACTGTTTAGGCGCGATTAACTTACATAGGGCTTGTAGTAGATTTAATCGCGTGTTGCCGGTTGAATTCGATGCAGTGTAGATTGATACAGACCAACGATCTTGATCGGCCTTAGTAGAGCTTCGTGCTAATAACGTGTTATAACACAACATCGTTCATCCTCAATCAATCACAATGCACTAAAGAACAGTGAGCACAAACAAAGAGCGCACACACAATACAGAGAGGTGAATTATGTCCTCTCTTTATTAGATTAGTTCTTTTATACAAGAGGTGCCAAATATATAGTAGAATGCAATAAAAAATAGATTCGGATTCATCTATATAAAGATAGAGGCCAACCTAACATGGACTCAAACCTATCCATATCTCTACAGAACCCACACTAATTAGTTGAAAATGCCGTAGCCCTATCTAAAGCTACTAGCCTCGCTAACGTGGCGTCTCTCTCCTACGTTGATGGCTAGAGCGATTGACACGGTGGAGCACTAAAGAAGCTCTTATAAGAATAAAATTTGTTAGAAGTTAGTTTGTTTGTTAGGGAGATGGTTTTTTTTTGTTAGGAATTAGTTTGTTTTTTAGAGGTTTTTAGGAACATGGGAGGGGACAATTTACCATCACCACTCGCCGGCTCAGTCTTCTTGCTAAAAGATTGTTGCTGGGTAATGCAATCAATTTTGGGAGTCCCGCTAGATAAGGTCACTCGCACAACGGTGGTTCCCTGTGGATCCGATTTCCATGTAGTTTGGACTGTAACTTAAGTGGTCTTTATGGATACGAGCTGTCCGATTAAGATTACAGATAGTTCGGATCGACTAAAAAAATTTACTATGGTACTTGTTATAGTAGACCGTCGCTTTTCATCAGTCGGTCCTTGAGAGAGCACAGGAGGAGCCGCCTCCGTTCCCCGTGCACTCTGTGCATTCCCTTGGCTTGATGTGTACGCACACTCGTTATTCCCTTGCTTTTGATGTATACATGATCCAGATTAGTGACTTTTGTGATGTGCTTCTTTGACATTTCTAGATTAAAAAAACATTTTCCCCCAGAAACCGCTAACTGAGCGGTTTGCGAAACCGCCAGTTTTCATGTGGTTTTTCTTGTGTTCAAAATTTCAAATTGGAGTTTTCAAGATTAGATTTTTGAACTGTGTAGAAGTAAATGTACAACTCTACTGCAAGAAGTGAGATATAGATGGTGCCATTTAAGCCCTAAATCAGCCGTTTATAAAACCGATCTCGACTAGTTTTTGTCAGGTTTCTTGAACCCTGGTTGTGCCTAAGCATAAAATAGTAGTAAATCTCGAAATACAAGTAGGATAATCTTTGCTTGGAAGGCCCTATTTGGACCAGGGGTAATTCCTCAAGAAGTTTTCGGATTTAATTCAAATTTAAACTAGATTCTAAACTATCCGATGAAATACCCCTAATTCAACCACAAAGAGAGAAAATACTGGTTTAAGTAACCCTTCCATGTATTAATGGCGTGTATACGATGACACGACCTAATCTATATCGTCTCCATTCCAGCAATGTGTAACAATTAACATTACAAGCTTACAACACCAAATGGAGCTTAGGCATCAGCAGTTTATCACGGTCTGGCTCTGTGCTAACTTGCAACTACACTGCCATTTATTGTCAGTTCTCACTTTTATGTGTCACCAGATAAGAAGGCCTCAAGCAAATGATCAGCTCTGTCAACATGCCTTCGAATGCAACTGCCCTCAAGAATCCCAAGCAGCCTACTGATGCTAAAGAACGACGCACGCAAGAATCAAGACGACATGAATTTTCAAAACTCAGACTACCGATAGCGCTGGTACAGCATCCGTAGATCTCTGCAATGTATGCACGTCCAGGGAGTGAGTGGAGGATCAAGGCAGTATGAGTGTACCCATTGCGACCGGCAGACATGGCAGCTCAGTAGAAGCTCCTCGGGTTCACGACTGTGGCACTGGTAACAAGCTCCTAGCCCAGACTACACACATTGAATTTGACATGTGTAAGCATTGCAAAACAACAGTAAATCAAGCAGGAACAAGGCATGATGGAATAAGAGCTCACCGATGACCCACGAAGGTAGCCTTCACCACCAAACAAAAAAATGTCTGTAGAAGTTTCACAAGGAATGGTTTGCGAGTATATCTTCTGATCTGACGTACCTGCCTGGTCCACCTTGCTGATCCAGGTGAAACTGGTTTTGCAAAGAGGGCATGTTGAGCCCTTTCCCCTGGAAGACTGAAACAGAAGATGAAAGTGTATAAGCAACAGTTCCTACAGCAATCAATTTCTAACTGAATTAGTGACGGGACAAGCCAAAAAGAAGTCCTCCAAAAATTAGAGCCATAGGTCACGCTGACATTGGTTAATTGGTTTTGCCCATGACTTGCTGTGATAGTTTGATGTCCACTCAAATACAAACTAATTGGGTATCTAAAAAACACAACTAATTGGGAATGGTAATTATAACATATCCGTTTAATTTCAAATCTATTCTAAATTGGTAACATTTATTTTCAAGGCAAAATTAGTTATAGGACACTGATATTTTGTGGCATTTGCTCTAGAACACCGGTTTTTTTGTGTCTTTGCTGAAACACACTACTAAATCATGGTTATTTGCTGAAACACTTCAGCCATTAAAATATCATTTCCGAATGAATCGGAAAGGGAAATATTTCAAAATGACTTCTGATGCCCTTGACCCCTTCCAGTTTGGTTTCACCAAGTGGTTTAACTTTGGTTTGAACGGATAGCTTTATACCCCAAAAATCCTAGCTCCCATACCAAAATTCCCCACTCACCTCCCCCGATCCCAATCCACCACTCGTGTCACCACCTTGAAGGGCAAGATGCCAAGATGGACTTCTCGCCAACCTTGTCTCTCCTCTTTCGGCAGGACATGGTATTTTAGTGGCCGGAATGTATTTCAACAAATAGCTACAATTTAGCCGTGTTTTAGGAAAGACAAAAAAATTCGGTGTCCTGGAACAAATGCCATAGAACATCAGTGTTCTATAGCTAATTTTGCCTTATTTCAATCAGGATGGAGTGCTATACTGCTATCTTGAATCCACAATAACATATCGTATTCGTCTCTACTGTCTTACACTACACTATACAAGCATAAAGTACAGGCAGGCAAGTAGGTTATAACCAAAGCAACAAATATGTCTCCAAAATATTGGTGTGGAAAAGGGCACACAGTCTAAGCAAATTTTAAGCAATAAATTGAACTAAACAAAATATGTTGGCACCACATACCAGACAATCCGCCCATCCTTGAATGCATGAGTAACAAAACCGATGTCCACATGGTAAGATGCCCCTTGTGGAAGAAAAATCTGTCCAGCAAATGACACATGAAAGTTCTCTTTGTCTTTGCAGACTGGATGATTCTTCTATGGTGGGCTTCTCGTCATCTTCCTTTGCATCATCAGCTATAATGTCAAGGCTACTTTGATTTATTTTCTCCTTGGTACAGAAAGCTGGTTCCTGTTCAGATAAATTACCAGGCTGAAAGCTTCTTGAACTCTCACCCAATAAAAAGTTTTCTTGTTCTTCACTTTTGTCTGGTTCATGCCTATTAGTTTCACCATAATCATATATAAGGTCCAAGGAAGTTTGTCGAAATGATGATGAAGCATTAGTCTTCCTTGTTTTTCTTAGAGCTTCTGTAGTCAGAATATCCAACATTTGCGGTTCCTCAAAGCTGTCTGTTAAACTGTCATTTTCGCAGCTTTCTGTAAGGCAGCACGCATGCTTGCTTCTTGACTCATTTTTCATAGGATCATTTCTTTCACTCATTCTGCTAGCAACCTCATTATGCAGAAAAGCTGACAAACCTCCCTTCTGCTTCGATGTGCTCCGAGATGAAGTATAACTTGATCCATGAAGCCCTTTTCTTGTCTGTGTTGTCATTTGAGTCATGCGTAAGATTACATATGAGAATTAACCAGTAAGCAAAACAGAAAAGGAAGCAAGCTGAAATGAGAAGTGAAGTATTATCTATTCATCAAAGGCCATATAACAAAACAGATCCTAGCCTAGATGAACTATATGTTGACACACCGGGATTTTCTCATCTTGGTCTTGAACCACTCAATACAAAATCAAAGTCATCTGCATAATAAGACCAATAGCTTCATATATGTGCTATTTCCAGTTTCCATCATTAACATGTCCTTGAGAAGTCAGGACTCAGTGTAGATTAAGTGGGACGAAAGTATTAATTACCGGGTCAGTAGGTCATTCGTTCGTTCATCATACATTATATTAAACAAAATAAAATACAGTGATAGATGATAATTGGTAAACCTTTATTACTATGAAGGATACTGATCAGGATTCAGGACTTTACTGTGGAACAAAAATATTTATAGGTTCGTAAACAGATTGAAAACCTAACTTTCAAGACAGTACAGAAATGACGTCTAAAGTTCATTAGGCTAAAGCTAGACAATTAAAATTATTTCAAAAGGGTTCTAATAGAGTATGAATTTGCAAACTACCATGTCAATTGAAACATTGTCTTGCAGATGTAGGACATCTTTATCTGTTGATTTATGCGCACGCTTTAAACGCTTTCTTCTTTCCTTAACATTTGCTGAATCAATCTTCTTAGAATTCCTGCCTCCAACAAAATTCTGAAGCCAACAGGTCAGCCAAGCTCCATCAGGAAATTTACAGTACAAATATACAACAGTACTTTGAAAAAGTAGGTGTAGGTTCATTTTCAAGTTGCACATTTGAACTCAATAATCAACTTCTACACGACAATGTGACAAGCAAAATGACAGTTTATATAAAGTATTCCAGTTTTGTAAAACTGTCGACTATTTGGGACATTGGAGGAAAACCATTCAATGTCATGAATAACTGCACAATACTGTTCAAGAAAATATTGTAAATGGATAATTACACACATATTTAGAGCATTTCTGAAATCATTTACTCCGATATTTACATTATGAACCTTTTGACATTTTGTTTACATGAATGAATAATTTTTGGGGATGGCATGTTCATAATATGTTCATTTAACTATGATTAGAAGTTCTAGAATGACACATAACATATGATGGAATGTATAACATTAACAACTCAAATTAACAGCTTAGATGAAAACGCTAGGGAAACTAAGGAGTTCTTGCTTTACAAAAAACTTTACACGTAGATAGCACATCAGGTTCTAATTATATTTAAAGAAGACCATGCCACATATACGACGTAACCTACCTGCAGAACCTATGGGATGTAAGTTTACTAAAAACATCAAAGAAAATCACTTCATTAATCATTACTAATTTATTTGTTCATTCATACAGTTATAGAAAGCAAGGACAATGTCTTACTACAAAGAGAGCATCAAAATATCACGTGATCAGTCATCATGCAGCACTTCTTTATTTTTTATTTAGTAACCAGTCCATGATTCAGCAGTACTTACATGAATGGATGCTAAACAGTTGTATATTAGGTATATTTGTTGTTTGAACGGAATGGAAAAGCATTGAACTGGCAAAGTGTAAAACATGAAAACTGAATGGAGACTACAACATCAAGGAACTGAACTCAGAAACCAAATCAAATGAAGGTAATGTTTCTTACTTCTTTTAATAGGGATGAATCAGACCATTCATGATGCTCAAAATCAGAACCTGAATCATCAACCTTAAGCACATCACTAGCATATGAAGTATTGCAAAAATCAGCTGGTAACTCTTTCAAACTTCTATCCTTCATGACTGCATTTCTCTTGGACTGCATACATGGAAGAGCGGGCAGCTCTGGAACTGGCCCTGCTTCTTCGCCACTGGACATCAAGCAGAACAGGATGTTTTCTGAGAATGACATAGCAAACACTTTGACATAACAAAATAGCATTGTGCTGCTACTTTACAGGACACCAACTATGGACAAAATAGAATTGTAAGCGTCTAAAACAAATGCACTGCTAGAACTTTTTTTAAAAAAAAAAGTGGGCAGGAGCTCTGCCAATCAATTGAAGGTAGGAAGAGTTTAGCAACATGAGGTATGCCGGATAAGTCCGGCCTACCGGAGTAAGATCATGAGTTACAACCAGTGGGAGAACACCCCAAAAATGCTCAAAAATGTTGGACAGCTCTGTTTCGCTGACCGATGGCCTCCTTAGTTTTAAGGGTTTTGATTGCTACGTCGTGCGCCAAAGTCGGCTGGTTTTGGAATATTCTCCTATTTCTTTCTTTCTTTCCAGATATATATTCCACATGATGTACTGCGAGAACTCCATTGAGCCGTGGCAGCAGTGTGGCACAAGGTTCAAATCATGCTAATGCGAAAACTAGGACCAAAGTCGACAGGAGGATTAGAACTGTCCACAACAATGTTCGTCCTTTCGCACAGCACAACTGCTGTTGTTGCAGACTTGCAGCACATCTACGCACATGGAACTAGGGAAAGCAACTCTGAATATACTAACTCACAGTCCCAATTTCACATTTACTCGTAAAATCCCCTAACTGCTTCATGATAATCCGTGCATTTACCCAACAGAAGCAAGTAACGAGTGCATGTATGATTGCATTCTGCAACACCCAACAACAGCTGAAGAAATCGGCTACCTTTCCATAATGTAGGGGTCCTCGGGGAGGCGCCTCCCCTCCTTGAGGCAGTCCTGGAACCACCGGTGGCTCACGACGCGCGTCCGAAGCCTCCTCGCGATGTCATACTTATTCCCCTCGAGCCTCCAACAAACCTAACCCGAGAAGCATCCGTCGGATTCCGGCATCGTAAATCAACAGAGCAGAATGGGGAACCACGCCACGCGTGCAGGAGCGGGTGGCGCACGTACCAGGTGGGTGATGGATCTGCTCATTGCGCCGACATAGCTCGCGCCAGTCTCCGAGATGAGCTTGACGAGCCTGTGCCGCTCGTCGCCGTGGTAGCCGCTCACCGTCGCGACCACCTTCCCCATCCCCTCCACCGGCATGGATCCGCCACGGGGTTGGGCACGAAATTCCTGGGGCGAGGTAGGGGAGGCGAAGGAAGCAGCCTCCGGATCGGCGGCGGCGAGATTGGGCGACGCGGTGAGGCTGAGGGAAGCGAGAAGAGGGCGAGTAGTTTCTGGAGGCGTCCAAAAATTTTGGGCCTTTTGCGTTTCCCTCTCTTTCGCCTCTCGTTCTGGAAATTTGAATTTCTCGGGTCCCGCGTCGGTTTTATTTTCTTCTTTTGTGTACGACCAGCTTCACGTAGGATTGGTTCATTGATAGGCGATAGCCCATTTGTGCAGTTGTGTGCGAGGTTTATTTGTAGCTGGGTTTGGCCCATTAGTCTCAGAATTTCTGGTTTCTTTTTTTACCTGTACTTTTGTTACATCAATTCTCTCTATCTCTATTTTTCTCTATTAACTAGTTCAATGCCCGTGCGTTGCTACGAAAAATAAAATTAGTAACGAAACATAAAGGTTAAGCAATAAAAGAAAATTGTGCTACAAGATCAAACATCTATTTCTCCCGGTTACAAAAGTTTTTATGATTTCTCCTCCGACATGAATTAAAACCAAATATATTGTACGTAATACATAAGGCATTCATCATATTAGAACATATTTAAAAATGATATTTTTCGTATACATCCCAGAAGATCTGAAAATAAACAGTTACATTACAACACGACTTGGATATCATTTTGATCAAAATCTTGTCTATAATGTGAGTACTTCTTTGTAGACAATGTTTTTTTGTGAGGTTCCCGTGAGTTTTCTTAGACTTTCGGCCCTTGTCCTTCTCCTTATCTGTGACGGCAAATATCTTGATGTTGCTTCTAGCGGTGGCTCTAGATAGCGCAACATACAGTTGCCTATGAGAGAAAACCGATTTAGGGAGGTAGACACCGACATTCAGGATGGTCTGTCCTTGCGCCTTGTTGATTGTCATTGCAGAGCTGAGCCTAACATGAAACTGTTTCCTCTTGAATCTAAATGGGAACATCTCGTCATCAGAGGGATATAGAGGTATTTGATATAAATTTCTTATAGAGTACAGATATTGAAGCTGTTTATTTAGAACTTGAAAAGGAGAGTAAAACAGATACAATGCATAATTGACTTGGAAAATTAGAATAAATGCTTACTGCTGAAGCACGTTCACAAGCTCTTTGATGGCCAAGACACTCCCTGGACTCGATGGATCCACAGATGGCACTGGCCTTTCTCTGATCCACAATGAACCACATCGGTAAAAGTAACAAGTTGCTAGGCCATTAGTAGGAAAAAACTGCTATCAAATGAATATAGACTGCAAGATTATCATTCCAGATTTCCCTGTAATTCATCATCCTTTCTAAGCATTCAGTTGCAATTTTTCGGCCCACAAATCAACAATTCCTTGGTTAATTTCTCCTTGCTTTTCTTTTCCTGTCAAAACTCTCTACCCATGTACGAATCAACTCTTCTGTATCTCCATCAGCTTACATTAAAAAGAACAAAAAGAAAACTTGAAAGAAAAAGGAGCAAGAACTTGATCCCCTGTTCCATGCCATTCGACTCCGTTTAATCGCCAATGCTCCAAGCTTGGAAGCCATATTCATTTGTTGTTTGTTCAAAATCAGAACGGCATGATGTGTGTGGTCTCAGAGTCGTAGCCGGCGAGGCAGCTTTTGGCGATCACCTTGTATATCTTGAGCAACTCCAGCGCCATCTGCCTCGCCACCGGCGAGCAGCCGCTCTGCAGTAGCAGCAGCAGCAGTCTCGTCAGCCTGCCCTCGGACGACGCCGCAGTGTCCGCGGCCCTGCGGTCCTTATACTTGTGGCACATAGCCCAGAGCACGGCCACCACGCCCTCGGCGCCGCCGTGGCCGGTATTCATCATCTTGCCCACCACCGCCGGGACGGCCTCCTCCGCGTTGTCACATAGAGCGGCGCGGCCCTCAACGCAGCCGACGGCGGATTCGAGGATCCGGAGAGCTTTGGCGGATGCGCTCGATTCCATCATGGCGTGGAGCGTGCGCACCGCGGTTGGGACGGCGCCAAGGCGCACCATGTTAGCACGCGCCGGGACCCGAAAATGCTGGCCAGGCAGGAGAAGCCGATGCCCACGGTGTTCTTGTACAGACTGCCCTTCTCGTCGACGGGGCCGACGAGCCGTATCAGCTCGGCCACCGCCGCCTTCGCCTCGCCGGCGGCATTGGCGAGCAAGAACTCCGTCAGCCTCGCCGCATCGATCCTTGCCTCCAGGTCACTTCTGCCACGCAGCACTCACGCTAGTGACACGGCCGCCGCCGCGTCCACAACGAGGCCGTGGCTACCCGCTTCTTGTTTGCGTCCTCGATGCCATCCGACGCGACGATCGCGGCGAGCACTCTTACGACGGCCTCCAAACCCTCAACTATGGTTTTCTCACCCTTCCTTCTACTAGTATAGTGCCCGTGCTAACGCTACGACGATCAGTACACCCGCTTAAGAAAAGAAAACTATGCAGTTTAACACTTAGAAAGCTTTAAAATTGTCCTTTACGGCTATGCAGATGTAGGAGAACAAAATAATTTAGAGAGCCAAATCTGTATTATGGAAGGTTCGTGAATTCCTAGCTGACCCCTTTACGATTCTATTCACAAAATCTTTCCCACTGTTTTATTATCAAAACCCATTTCTCCAAAAAGAAATCATCCGAGCGCAAGGCAAAACAGTTACTCTTGAGATACCAGTTATTGGAGAATAAAAGACGTAAATGAGCAACAACTCAATGAGTCAAGACACAAGACCATCCCCAATTTTGGATATATATGTGCCTACTGGATACAGTTACATATAGACAGCAACAATAAAACATTGATGTTGACCATCGCATTCATGCCCCATAAATCTTAATCATAGGTCTTGATTCATAATCTTCCTTGGTTTGGTTAGGCTCTTCAATTCAGACACAATATTCCTCCTTAGTCTCACACTCGATGTAGGTCAGTAAACAAGAATTCATTTTTCAAAATAACCAAGGATTCTAGAGTAGATAACCACAAATAAGGTATTACGAAAGTAAAGTACAAGGAAATGATTGTCCAAGTCAAAGAAACAGGAAGCTTATGCAAATTTCCAACAGCATGCTAAAAATTGTGTGAAATAGTACTTACCAATTTCACCAATCCAGGACATCTTGACAAGAAGGCATGACAAGAAGGCATGATCTGAATATTAATAGGTTCATCCTGTCTCTGGGTCCCCCTTTTTATTTGTGTTATGGCCTGATAGTATGGTACTGATAAGAACTAAAAACTTTCACCAGAATATTCGGTTAGGGTTGCATCGATCAGATTATATGCTGGATTCAGAAACCAATTCTCTTATTCAAATAGAGCTCAACAATATTTCAGCATCTTTTCCTGGGCTTGGTTCCTTAGTGAGTGAGCTTCATAGGTAAAGTCGAACAATCAATATCTTAGTACAATTATCTTGTTCTGCTTGAATGTATTTATGTTGTACTTTTTTTTTGAAAAATCTGGTTACAAAAAAGAAAGATGTTGTACGTATGGTTTCTATGTTTAAAAAACTATTTTCTATGCTGTTTCAAAAAGATGTCACATTGTACTTACGCTGTTCATGAACCTTGCACCAATAGAAATTCCATGTCCTTTTTACAAAACCAAACATACATTTAGATGATTCTCGTCAACAACTTATGTTAATCTACGATTAAATTGTCATCAGTACAGTAGTACAACATGAAAATAGTTTGCATCTGCATTTAGTATGCAGAGATCCATGGGAGCCATGACATGAGATTACTGCTAACAACTGATAGGCAAAGAGAATTCAGAAGCAGCAGTTTTGACTTCATCAGGGAAATTCAACTTTATGAGAAAATTTGACGGAGAATTTTGAGTGAAAAGTAAAGGTGAAATATGTGTAATACAAGACGTGAAGACCTGAAAAACATTTCAATTGTTTGTTTGTCACAAAATTGCAATAAATCAAAGTGCGGAAATTCATGCGTGCCTCAACTCTATGAATGATGAACAATCTCAACAGAATCAGAAGAAAGACGATTACAGTAAGAATATGAGAGTCACAATTGAGTGTGGCATCTTCATTGAACCAAATTGATGAAAATAATGGTGTCCAGTTGAACGAATAGCAAAATACTACTACAACAGGTATCACAAAGAAAATGCCTTAATGATCAGTCTTATCTTGCATTAAGATTCTTAATATATTTGCTGGAATATAAACAAGGCATAACAGTGCACACCATGAGCCTCACATGCTGGAGGATCAAACGTGACGTGAATATCATTTTAAGATCTGCAACGTGATATGAAACAAGATTTGACTGCTATTAAAAAAATCTGTTGATTTAGCAAGGCATTAACAGCATGTGATTTATCAAATTATGTTGGATATTAATTTGCAAATTGTTCAAATAACCCATAGGCAACTTCTGATAAGCGCTGGGATTGAATTCTCTGCAGTGCCTGCAGTCTCCAGCTAATAATTCATGAACACAGACAAAAATGAGAACTTGAAATCTCTAGGGACAAATTCCTGTTCTCAAATCTGTGTACTATTGTCAAGACCATCTGATTTCAGACTGGAGTGTTTGCTAGGTATTGCAAGTGTCTATACCTTCCATGAACATCAGTACATTATCCAAGTTGGGAAAAGTGCGCATGTGGAATCACAAGGTTTCTTTTGTTTTTTTTAGGAAAGAAGCACCATGCTCAAATTGAATCTCAACCAGAATGACACTAACATTGCTCATGACTTAAACTGTACATGTGCAGAAAACGAAAAGTGAATAATTTGCTTATAAGTGTCCCATCCTACTGAGTACTGAGAAAATATATCATTGTTTCTGAATTTGAATAAACACACTGATTTTCCATGCTAGCTGCTAGACAGCTATACAACCAGGGGATATTCAGGTAGGAACCTCTCCCCCCAGTCATTATTTAAAAGAGGAAACACATACAACCAGGGTTTGAAAAACCATATTTGCAAACGAATCTCAAGGCGCAGCATAGAACAAAGTTCCCAGCGAGAGCCAGATTTGTCTTAGTTTCCACTTGCAAATTCAAACACGAAAATTGAATGACTGATTGACATCCATAAAACAGATCAAACCTAAAAAGTGATGTGAAGGTGTTCTGTTGAGAAAACTTATTTATATTCTTGTCATGGTTGCACATGCATAGTTGAGGACAAACATTGCTTGTTGATGCCTAAAAGTTCAAGAAAATGTAAGGGGCTTCTAATATATCATGCTAGCGCAGCGAAAATCGCGATTTTCCATTGAAAACCGACCTCATCTGACCGAAAATCTATCGGTATACATCGAAATCCGACAGCTCAGCAACACTGCGCAACAAATCGACATTACCGAGAGAGAAACCGAGCTTACCAATTGATTTTTGGAGCTTCTCCGGCGAAAAAGTGGCCGTCGGCGGCGGATCTGGACGGCTTTTGCTCGCGGAGGGTTTGAAAAGATGCTCCTTCTTGTGTGCTCTGTGTAAGTAAGCAATTTATTTGAGGCGTGGTAAAGGAAAAGATCATGTGGTATACATAATGACTATTGAGTGCAAACAAATGTAGTTGAACATCTATGTTAGCCAATAAAATCATAACACTACAGCTTGATAATTATCTAATGCATTTAAGCAAGTACTTTCTGCGATGCAAGCGTATTAAAGTTTCTTGAACTTAATTCATTTCAAACATTACCTTGATCATGTAAGAGTGTCAACAATGCGTTCTAGGCGACTAAAGAGGGTCACAAATATAGTAATCTGAACTGCTTAGCAATAACTTAGTAAAATTTTCTAAAAGACTCTTAGCCTTTTTATGACTTAACAGTTGAGAAACAAAGGTTGAGAGTATTAAGAGAGAAAAAGCAGCAACTGAGAAGTTGCTACAAGAAACAATAGAAAGAAATCAAGCTGAACTTGCAGTTCAGAAGGAGTTCTACACCAATGCTCTTAATGCAGCTAAAGAGGCCGAGGCATTAGCTGAAGCAAGAGTCAACAATGAAGCCAAATGTGAACTTGAGTGCATTGTGAGAGAAGCTAGGATTTCCATTTCCCATTTCCTTTTATTATTTATAACTGAAATAATTGGTTAGCTATGATGAAAACATGCTCCTTCTTGTGTGATCTGTGCAAGTAATCAATTTATTTGAGGCGTGGTAAAGGAAAAGATCATGTGGTATATGTAATGACTATTTAGTGCAAACAAATGCAGTTGAACTTCTATGTTAGCCAATAAAAATTTGATTCAGTACAATCATAGCACTATAGTTGATAATTATCTAATGCATTTAATCATATGCTGATTAAGACAATTTAGGAGCTGAGGCATGATATCACCAGACAAGAACAGGAGTTAAATCATGAACATATGTATCTTTATTCATATGTAAAAAGCTCTTAAATGGAGTATTGGACGACACATCAATGCCATTGCAAGACAATATAAAGTGATCTAATGGACAACACACACTACTCGAGCTCACATGCCATGCACGATTAACAGGATGCATGAATGGGCGTTGATACAAAAACTAAACAATTTGGCATGTTAAAGACAATGAATCAATCGCTAATGAATATCAACGAATTTCCATTTCCCATTTCCTTTTATTATTTATAACTGAAATAATTGGTTAGCTATGATGAAAAGATGCTCCTCTTGTGTGAAATGTGCAAGTAAGCAATTTGTTTGAGGCGTGGTAAAGGAAAAGATCATGTGGTATATGTAATGACTATTTAGTGCAAACAAATGCAGTTGAACTTCTATGTTAGCCAATAAAAATTCGGATTCGGTACAATCATAGCACTATAGTTGATAATTATCTAATGCATTTAATCATAACACTTTTTTCTTAGGTAGTTACATGGGTGTTGGTTTTGCTAGTTTTTTTCCCTTTTCTACTATTTGGATATCTTTTTGGTAATAAAAGTTGTGCAGTGTAAGTGCATATTTGCCAATATGATCAATGAACAAACATTTTCGTAATTCATAAAAGTTGTGCAGTGTAAGTGCATTTTGGCATTACTTGAGTAATAAATTCGATATTAATTATAGTTTGATGTTTATATAAGGAGATGCATGGACGATTGCCTAAAGAGATTTAAGCTTGGGTTGCGTGATCGATTGCCTTAAGGAGGATAAATACAAATGCTGAAATCAATATATCTTTGCGTATACTATTGCATACAACTCGTATTTCAAAATGGATGCCACAGCTAATAGATTAGTTAAGAAGAATGCATTTGTGACATTTTGGTAAACGTTATCTATGAAATGCCCTAGAGGGGTACCAAAAGGTCGTAATATCTGGAGGCCTACGGAAGTCTGGTCGTTTGTAGGATCCATCGTTTATTATGTTCCTGATCGATTCATTGTTTTCTAATTGACCTAGAATTACAAAAGACAATACGGTAAAACAGACGTTTTAATTCATGAGCAAATCTAAATGCATAAGTGAAATTGTAGAAGCAGGGATGGCGTTATGAAGAAAAAGCTGTTAAAACATGTACGAGATATGAACTGAAGGAAGACTACGAAGCACCTCTGAACCTAATCAAGACTACGAACCAAATTAATATAGTGAATCCACGGAGCAAAAAACGATATCAAGAAACATGGATAACAGCCAGACACATATATCTAACATAATAAATATTGTTCGGGTAAACAAGGAATCAGTATAGTAAAAAGAATACACAATCTAATAACAAAAGCGACTACAACAAGTATCACGCATAACAAATACGCGTAAGGAAATAAGTAAAGATAAGCAGTGACCGGACAAATTAGAAATTGGTGCATAAAGAGCAGACATCGTTGCTACCTTTGGTCGTGACGAAGAAGATGGGTGCGGAGGGCGCAATCGATAACAAACAACGTGCCGTCGCAGACTGCATCCAATGAGGAAGGACATCGTCGTAAGAACAACAGATCTAGCAAAGCATTACAGTCTAAATGATAGAGTCGAAAGCAAAAAAACAAAACAAAAACATACAAAAAATGACGGAAATCACAGAGGCAAGAGAGCGACAAACTCTCGGTAAGGTGAAAATTGATAAATACCGCTAATGTGGTCATGCTTTTGACTTCCTCTTCTCCACGCCTTTGGATCTTTGAACCGACTCTAGTGCACTCCCATGGCATTGCCGAATTCGCGATCACGCAATAAGCGACAACAAAAGGAAGCACTGCAAACAAATGGGTTATGTACCAACCGAAGAGGCGAATAAAAGGAAAAGACTCGAAGATTTGCTTATCTTGACGAATCGGAGATTTGCTTCCATCTGAAGAGCATCAATCAAACCAATCCGGAGAATTCCTTCCTTTGTAAGCGCGTCAATCAATCGAATCCGGATCAAACGAAAGGTAATCTGAATTGGGAGGAGATCGGGATGCGCAAGAAAAATCCGGCTTCATGGGTGGGGTGGGCGGTTGGAGTGGGGCGCGAGGACACCGGATCGGAAGGATTATGTGTCGGCGCGCTGTGGGGAGCCGGAGCGAGGATGCGGATGGCGGCATGAGCGACAGAAATGCAGCTCGCAAGGGGAGCTTGGGCAATGGAAAAGGAAGGAGTGGTATGCGTAGAGATGGAAACGATGGAAAAAGGAAGGAGGCGTACGCATGGGCCGAATTGATTTCATCCGGTCGCGCGCCGATTCGGGCGAAATGGTTCCATCCGATTCTCCGTAATTAGTCATTAATTATGGATTATGGACTTAATAACCTTAATGCCAAGATGATTAGACACAATCAATAATAGCCATCGGATGTGGGTGAGTAAAACTGAGGAAAGATCCGAGATGTTCATTTTGAAGGATGCAGATTTCTGGGGACGTTTTCCTGGGTGCACGAACGTTGGTTCATCTCTAGTGAGGTGCAATATTCCGGGTGGACATAGAGAAAAATGCTTAGGTGCATTATAAAGGGGTATAGAAGAACCGATGCGACGGTCTCTGTAGCGCGTCCCGCGCCCACGAACGTGTTCTTTTCGATGTTGTCGGCGTCATCGTCCGAGAGATACACAGTCCGGATCGGGAGGGGCGGGCTTAGCTAATCGGGAGGATCGCGCGGAGGAAGGAATCGGACTGTGTGGGCGGGGTGGCGAGCAGTGCCGCCGCAGTGCGCCCGCTGGGGTTCGGATGGGGGTTGGGAGAACGGACCGCAGCCACCAAGTATTTGATCCGTTAGATCTGGCACGAAGGGCTGCGATGGACGCCCCCAGCCTCCGGTCCTCTTCGCGCCGACTCCCTCGAGCGCGTTACTCAGGCCACGAAAAAGCACTCAAACGACCGGAGATCGGATCAATGGAGGTTCGTGCGCGCGCGCCCGGCAAGATCATCCTCGCCGACGAGCACACCGTCGACCACGGCTCCGCTGCCGTCGCCGCCGCTGTCAACCTATACACCCGGTCCTCCCACTGTCTCCTCCCCTCAGGTGTGTATCCCCGCCCCAGATAAAGAAACCCAGCACTTTGATCCTTTCTTGGCGCTGCTTTTTCTCACAGTTTGTTGCCTTGTGAGGGTGATTGCGCGGTAGAGGTGGACCTGACTCCTGAGGGACTTGGGCCTCACCTTCTCGTAGCCATGCTCGCGCCTCCGCGGGGCGCTAGGGGAGGGCTGCGAGGCAGGGTTGGAGGATTCGAGGTCTTGCTCCCCAGACACCTGGCCGCCATCACCAAGCTCTTAAGGGCACGAGATCCCCAAAGCCAAGATTTGGCTCTCCGCCGTCTATCTGCCTTCCTCTTCCTCTACACCTCGATCTTGGGGTTGGTAGCTTTGCACCCAAACAATCTTGTAATGCTGGCACTTGCTAATAGTAGACTTAAACGTAATTGCTTGTGTTCCTGTGTATATGTAGGCCTAGGAAGGTGGTGGTGAGCTTGGACCTGCCGATGGGCGCGAGGCTGGGGTCGTCGGCCGCTTTCTGTGTGTCATTGTCTGGGGCGTTATTGATGGCTGCCGGCGCAGTCGGTGAGGGAGCTAATTAAGCTGGCCGATCGAACGCGCACTGGAAAGTATCATCGCTAATCCCTGAATTACCTCCCATGCACGTTAATTACGTAGCCCTGATCGAATCCTGATCTCTTTCCTATCCATATTCTTAATTTCTATCTTGCAGGACAACATGAGCACTTCTCAACATGAGCACTTCTCTAGTGTAATTTGTAAAATCCTGATTTATTTGCTATCTTGTGTTCGCGCTTGCCTTCTCGGTGTTTTTGTTGGTCGGTTTTTTTAGACGTGGGTTGGTGTGGAGAACGTACCACTGCCACCAACTCATAATTAGAAGTAGTAGAGATATAAAAGGGAGATTGTCCATGTCCCCACTTCCCTCGCACGCGCAACACGCTCGTTAAGGCTATCCCACGCACGATCCCCTGGAAAACCGGCTCCCAAAATACAAAAAAAATAAAACCGTGCTAATACATGGCCACCTTGTCTGCCCCTAACCAATAGCCACATCCCAGAAAGCGGGTGCAGGTAGTGAGTAGAAGGCAAGAGTCACCGCATGAGAAGGAGGTGTGCAGCTTACATGACGCGGACGAGTTGTACACCACCAGAGATGAGGAAGAGATGAGATGCCGGTGGGGTTGGGGACGGCAAATCCATAGCGGCAATCTCGGGCACGCCAGATCACATAGCGACGATCTCCAGGGTGGAAGATCTAGCGGCATCAGCCTCGCGAATGACCGATCTGGATGTGCTAACCTCGAAGACATCGGATCCGGTGGCGGTGACCTTCAGCACGCAGTTCCTATGTTGCTAACCTCGAGGACACAAGATCCGATGGCAGTGGGCTCGATCACGTCGGATCTGGTGTCGGAGGCAGGACAGGAGGTGGCGTGTGGAAGGCGACGAGAGAGGTGGTGTAGAAGGCAAGGCGGGAGGCGCAACAAGCGGCTGTGTGAGAGGTGGCATGAGAGACGGGATGGCAACATGGGAGTAGGGTGGTAGGCAACAGTGAGACAGCATGGTGGGAGGCGATGTGGAAGGAGGAGTGCCAGGCAGTACAGCAGAGAGATAATGAGGGAGTAAGAGAAAGAAAGATAAGAGGATAGGGTTGACCAAAGAGAGAGGACGAATCGGAATGGACCAGGGGAAAAAGGATAAAAGGAAGAAAAAGAAAGAAAAAATGGCCCGATCAGTCCATTAAAATTGAAATTGGTCCATTCAACCTATAAAGATAAAAGTAATATTTTAGGCTTTAACGACATGGTTGTGCTGACCTCGAAGACATCGGATTCGCGATGGTAACCTTCATGACACCGGTTCTGGTGGCACTAACCTCGAGACATCGAATCCATCGACGATTGTCTCCGTCAAGTCGAATCTAGAGTGAGAGGTAGGACAGGAGATAGTGGCATGGAAGGCTGTGTGAGAGGTGGCACGCAAGGTAGGGCAGGAGGTGACGATGTGAGAGGCAACGACAAGCGGCTGTGTGAGAGTTAACGTGGGAGATGGGATGGCAGCGTGGGAGCAGGGTTGAAGGTAGCAGCAAGACGACGGGATGGGAGGCGATGCGGGAGAAGGAGAAGTACCAGGCAATGCATGAGAGAAAGAGAGAGATAACGAGGGAGTAAGGGAGATAAAAATGAGGGGATATGGTTGACTGGAGAGAGGATGAATCGGGCCTGGCTAGAGAAAAAAAAAAGAGAAAAGGGAAAGGAAAATAAAGAAAAAGAAAATGGCTCGGTCAGCCCATTAAAATTGAAATTAATCCATTCAACCCAATAAAAAGACAAAAGTAATATGTTATGCCTTAAAATTCAGTAAATTACGTCTATTTCAATAAAATCATATAAATGACATCACATAAGAAATGCTATTTTTAGTTTTATAAATGTTATAAAATATATACTTAATCATAACTAGGATGTTTCTCTGGATCGACGGCAGTAGCGAGATTGGGCGACAGGGGAAGCAAGAAAAGGGCGATAAGTTTCTGGAGGCGTCCAAAACTTTTGCGCCTTTTGTGTTTCTCTCTCTTTCGCGGCGCCTCTCATTCTGGAAATTTGAATTTCTCGGGTCCCCGCGTGGGTTTTAGTTTCTTCTTTTGTGCACGACCAGCTTCGTGTAGGATTGATGGCCCGTTTTGTGCAGTTGTGCGTGAGGTTTATTTGTAGCTAGGTTTGGCCCATTACGGCTCAGAATTTCTCTTTTTTGCCTATACTTTCGTTACATCAATTCATTTAAATAATATGAAAGTAGCAGCTAAGCGGGCTATATATTACAAGGCATGTTTGTAATTACAAGGGAAAGCGTTAGCCACACATATTCTCTCTCCCTTTTTATTTTTCCGATTTTCCCCCTCCAAACTTTCGGAAATCTGTTTTCCTTCGTACGAGCTCCGATGAACCCATTCAAATTCCTAAATTCATCTAAAATTGAACTCTTCATTCTAGTGTTGTTTTTATTTCATTTGGAGTTTATTTGAGCCTTTGTTTATTGTTTATTTGCGTTTATTGCTTTCTTTTTCGGCAGATGTTGATCCCAAGAAGTGAACGAAGGATTCAAATAGCAAAAGTCAACAACAACAATATACTATCAATGCAAGTCATAACACGTTTGATCATGTTAAACCTATCTTTGCAAAAAAAATATTTTGTTTCATACAAATTGCATGCTACTTCTATTTCAATGTTATTTGCTGGGAGTAGCTAATTACTTACTTGTTATTATGCCACTTTGTTTATTGAATGTCATGTATCCATTATCACCATAGGTTAGATCATTAATAGTTAGACATAATTTCACTATCAATATTGGGCTACCGTAGCTATGCTTAGACATGTAAGGCCCCTACATTACTATGGAAAAGAATATCACGACGGTTCGAAACCGTTATCACAGACGATTTTTCGAATCGTCTCTAACCATGTATTAGTGATAATCGTTGCACATCACAGACGGTTTTCGAACCGTCTGTGAAATACACATGATAGACGGTTCTTGGCTAGAACCGTCTGTGATAATTGTATATCACAGATGGTTCTTGCCAAAAACCGTCTGTGATCACACTGGCTCAGCACTTAAAACATTTGGTACATCCTTCAGATTTCCAAATTTGCCATGACTTGGATACTTCAAATTTTGGCAAAATCTCCAAATTTGCCATGACTTAGATGCTTCAAATTTTAGCAAAATCTCCAAATTTACCATGACTTGGATACTCTAAATTTTGGCTAAGTCTGTACATTTACCATGATTTGGATACTTCAAATTTACTATAACTTAGATGCTTCAAATTTACCATGATTTGGATACTCTAAATTTTGACCTAAGTCTATACTCTAATAAAATAATGAGATCCATGAGTCCGATCCTAGAATCGAACTCGGCGACCGATCGTCACTACTGCGGATCGGGTATGCACAAGCGGTTTGAAACCGCTTTCAGAAGCGGTTTTAGAACCGCTTGTAAGCAACCGCGAGTGATACCCCGTCGGGTATCACAAGCGGTTCCAAAAGCGGTTGGTGTTACGAACCGCTTATGGAGAAGCTCTCTCCACAAGCGGTTGGAGTTACCAACCGCTTGTGAAGAGTCTGACAGCATAGCGTTTTGATTATATTCAATATAGAATATGTTTTCAGAGGGGTTTTTGATATAGATTTTGACAATTAAAATAAATAGAACTTCATGATTTTTTTTAACACACTTAAATATATATATATATTAGTCATGAGTATTCATTCAGATAATTACAGACTAAAAAATGAACAAGTTGATGAACACATGAAATAATAAGCCACTTTTACAAGTTTCAAAGAATAAAAGGGCGAATCTTGAGCTCATTTCTTGTGTGCGTCGCTCTTTGTGCCCTTGGTCGACGTTGATGTCAGTTCACCTGTCCTTATTTCAGGACAATCTCTCCAACCATTTGCGTGGAACTCGCCTTTGGTGGATACAATCTAAATCGATAATAAAGCCGATGAGTTGTTCTTGGATTCTCGCAACCCGGTCTGGCGGGATCACGCCTTGCACATCGATGTTGGGCTGATAAAGCGGGAGGTAAATAAATCTCTGGACATGTAATTATTAAAGTGTAAGTACTAAGAAATTGACATGTGCACACTACCTCGGCGTTGGTTGTCGGCACATCACCGTGGGTAATACTTTGCATATAGTGGCACACATAATAGCCACATAAGTTGTTTCCACCCGTCTGTTGTAGAACCTGCGATGAAATTTGAAAAGAACACGATTATTGGGATGAAAACTGTTACGGCATATTAATATTCTTTAATACGTACTCGAGTGCTTAATTGTACATCAAATTCGTTCTCGAAATCTCCTTGTTGCTTCTTTCGAAACCGTGCGAATGCCTGTGTGATGCGTTAGTATGAATGGTAATTATCAGAGTTGGAATTAGCAAGGTATTTCAATATATATAATAAGGAAAACTATCGTATATATATGTGCTATATACCTGTTTAGGGTGTCAATGATAAATTGATATTTTTTCACCGGAGTCCTTTTTGAGTCTTGAACAATGATCATTTGTTATCAAGCTTGATGACAAGAAGGATCTAGTGAAACCTATTCATGTATTGCAACATATATGTAACTAGCTAGTAGTATTATAAATGCCTTGGAAAATATAAGAACGAGAGGTTGTATATATACGTACTCGAAGTTGAAGGCGTATATGTACGGTTTGTAGTCTTTGTCCCAAGAATGCATCGAGAATGTAATCTTCAACATCCTTTGGTTGTATCCAAAGACGAACTCGTTAACAATCTACGGGTCGATGAAGCCCACGTTGAAGATATTCTCTTTTCTACATCATTGTATCTCCATTCTACATAGAAAGGTATAAGTTTAAGAGTTGCAATTTTATTATGCGAGGAAGCACACAGTAAAGGTATGAGCTTGACACTTACAGGCACCAAAGAGCTCATGAGAGACACGTTGATGGAGTCGGCATGGTAAATATTGTATAAGTCGTCAAATTCGAGCCATATGTTGTTGTCCCATGATAAAAATCATCTTCTTTGAAGCGGAGGAACATCGTTCTTCCTTGAGCGGACTCTGTCATGTACCATTCGTGAAATTGCCGCATCTTGGTTGGCAGATCCTTTATCTCATTTGGGTCAATCAGCTCCCGGCCCAACTGAAATTGTCATCTGACCTTTGTTGCTATTGGGATATCATCTGTTAATCCAAGAGCTGCAGGTGTGGAATTGAGTCTTGCCTCCTTCAAAAACCTCTCGAGGTTCTCCTGATCTTGGTCTCTCTTCTTCTTCTTCTTTGCTTGCCGCTTTGACCATGTTTATTCTTCTGTAGCCTTAATTATTGTCCGTTCATAGTTGGGACGCACAGTGTGACTTTACGGCATGTCGCGAAGTGTTCCGCTGCTTTTGGATCAGTTGGTACCTTTGGCTCTACCTTCTTTTTGGTGAAGTGTGCAGCCACTTTTGCTTTAGTGACCGCGTCACTCTCCTCCTTATTCATATCATATGCCCTCTTTGGAAGTTCCTTTACCTTGGTCGATCGGCTAGACTCCGCCTTCTTGGGAGCAGGTGGGGGAGCCTTAATTCTGTTATCGAGCTTCTTCCTCGGAGGAGATGGTGGAGGCGTGGTTTTCCTTGGGGGTTCTTTTTTGTTTGAGATGCTGGTGGTGGAGTAGGGCTTCTGCGTGGAGTGGGTGGTGGAGGAGGCGTGCTCTGTTTTACTGGCGAGACATTGCGTGGCGGTGACGTTGCAGGAGGCGTGGGTTGGCGTGGTGGAGATGACGCGCCTATAGTAGCTGGAAATATAATGTACCGTTTGCGCCAAAGGATGATATTGTGGAGGGCCTGTCCAAGCTTGGTCACGTCGTCGCCTCCAGCAATATCGAGGTGAAGTTCTTCAAATCCGTTCAGCACCTCCTCCACCGCGACCTTTGAGTAACCCGGGGTATCTCGTTGCGATGGAACATCCGCCCGGCTCCACCGGATATGCCATCTTGTAAGCCACCTTGATGGAGAGGTTACGCGCATCAGCGTGTAGCTCACATCGGCGGCGAACCCTTATGTCATCCACGGGATAACGGGCTAGCAAGGTGTCCGCTCAGAGCCCGGTGGGACGCGCAATTACCGTCGCGCGGAGGGGCGATCACGCGCGTCGGTGATTGCTCGGACCTAGTCCTTGAAGCTTCTTGAGGGCAATTTGTACTTGTTGCACAACTATGTCGCGATGCTAGCACAGGTTGCTCTGAGCTCTTGTTCCAATTGGTACACTTTACGTGATTCTCTTGTTTTGCTTCTATCTGGCTCCCGTGCGTATGTGCATCCTTAGCGAAACCATACTTCCTGGCGTCGGCTTGCCCATACCTCGTGTCCGTCACAGGGTGCTTAGGGTTTTCAAGGGCATGTGTTAGCTCGTCATTCTCCTGTGCTCGCCACCAATGTACACCGAGGCGCTCGGCGGCTTGTACAATCTTTTGGCCAGCCTCTTGTACTCCTGGTGCCATCACTAAACTGCCGTCATCTGAAAGGCTCCCCCCATGACCCATGAACCAATTGCGCAGGCGCTGTTCCCACAGAGTGGTAGACGGTGTGACGTCCTTCGCCATTAATTCTTCTTCCCGCTTCTCCCATTTTGGTGCAGCCTTGATGTAACCACCGGTGCCAAGATGGTGGTGGTATTTCTTCATCTGTGAATTGGCCTTGTTCTTCTGACTCGCGGCCTGGCCTTCAGCTGACAACTTGAACTCCTCGAATTCTTCCCAGTGATCCGCCAACTTAGGAAATTGGTTGAAGTCGGGTCTTTCTCCCTTCTGCATATACTTGCGGCTGAGAGATGTCTTCCAGGCATGAAACATTGTTGCCATCTTCTTCAAAGTGAATTTCTTGGCCTTGTCTTCGGACCCTTGAGGAAATGTGAAATTTTCCTTAATATCTTGCCAGAGCAGATCCTTGGTAGCTTGAGGAACTTGGCCCATTTACGATGCTAATTGGGACGTGATCCCTCACGTGGTAACCGCAAGCGTTGTTATGCGGCCCAACCGCTAAAGAGGGCAACCGCATCCCTTCATTGTTAACGTCGGTAAACACGTGCTTTGTGGATGGCTTCTTGTTAGGTCCCCGATGCTTGGATTGGTTGCTCGATGCACGGGGCTTAAAATACATAAACATATGTACAAACGTGTTAGAGTGTATTATATTAATGAATTGCGATTAATTAACATGTCTCACGGGATTATATTCTTTTGGCTATACCTCATCTGGCGGAACGGTGTTATCGCACTCAGCGGCTCCAGCGTCAATGGCTTCATCAGGTGCAGCCTCAACGGTCTCACCGGAACCACCATTAGCCCCAGCGGCAGCAGCGTTAGCATCACCTTTGATGGTACCCAGCGCGATGGAGTCCAATAGGAACTGTTCTCCCTCATCGAAAGTAGGGTTACCACGTCCTGGTTGCACCATCTGTCCTAATTCCGAAAAAATGTTGATATAATTATCATATTACTTTGAAACAACCATATTACAGATTACAACACAAGTATATTATTACATAAATTTCTACACCAAGCATTAAGTTCTATGGCATGTTGGAACTAGCCCAAGGACCAAACACGAACTCGTGGACACAAGAACAAGAAATACACCATCATTTTGGAACTAGCCCAAGGACCAAACACGAATACGGGCATGCGCACAAACCGTGCAACTAACGCTGGTTACTGGAAGACAACGGGAAAGGACAAGGAAATCTTCACTGGACAACTATCGACAACACCGGAGCTAGTAGGAATGCCACGGTAATACAACTTTTTATGTATTCATCATATGACAGGATGAGTGGGTTATCTGTCGTGTCTTTGCCAAGAATGTTGGTGTCTTTGACAAAAATCAGCTTGTGGGCATTTCACCGAACATCTGGTGGGCAGCCGAATTAGAGAGGGAGGACGACGCGTGCACACATATACCTCGGTCCTCCTGGGTGGAATGGCGGTGTGGCGGCGCTTTGGTGGCGGAGTAGGCGTCGGCGAGGTGGCGGAGAAGGCGCCGACGGCCGGGGTGGAGTGAAGATGGCGACGAGGGCACCAGCGCACGCGGGGTCGATTGGCGCGGTGGTGGAGGCGCCGGGATAGTTGGGTGGTGGAGGAGGCCGACGGCGTCGACGGGGATGGCGGGCGCGGGTGCAGACGGAGGCGGCGGTGGCGGCGGCGGAGAGACACAGGAGCAGCGCGGCGCGGGGATCTCGGCGGGACTTAGAAAATTTGGGTGTGAGAAAAGGCGGGCGTTTCAAATTTATACAGGAGCACTTCTACAAGCGGTTCTAATAACCAACCGCTTGTAAAATATCTCTAGCGGTTTTAGAACCAACCGCTTGTAGAGGAGGATTTCTACAAGCGGTTCGTAGAACCAACCGCTTGTAGAATATCTCTAGCGGATTTAGAACAACCCGCTTGTAGAGGATGACTTCTACAGCGGTTGGTATTACTAACGTTTATGAATGTTGCGCTCTAGAAGCGGTTCTTTTATCAAACCGCCACAATTACTGCGTTCTAGAAGCAGTTCTTTTCTTAAACCGTTTCTGAATGTTGAGCTCTAGAAGCGGTTTGTTTGTCAAACCGCTTCTGAATGTTGCGTTCTAGAAGCGGTTCCTTTCTCAAACCGTTTCTGAATGTTGCGTCGTACAAGCGGTTCTTTTCTCAAACCGCTTGATTTAATTTCATAATTTTTAAAAGTGCTTTTAGCACTTGATTTCATTTCGAATTTTTAAAAATGCTTTTAGCAATTTAGTTTCATTCTATATTTTTGAAAAAGCTTTTAGCACTTGATTTCATTTCATAATTTTTAAAAGCTTTTAGAACTTTACTTTCATTCCATACTTTTTAAAAAAGCTTTGAGCACTTTAGTTTCATTCGAATTTTGGCACTTTACATTCATTCCAAATAAACACTTCATCTTGTAGAAGACCGTGTTACATATACATAGTTCATACGGTAGGGGTACATCTTAAGTAATGCGTACTTTGTCTTTATAAGTGTTCCTTCATTATGATCGTGGCGTATGAAAGGAGTATCCACGTCTGTGTCATTAAGGAGGCTTATGTCGACATCCACAATGAAAGGAGGATCTCGTCGAATCGACTATACTCTTCGTCGTGCGTGGCGTCCTCAACTCCTACAATCCTTCGTTTGCCTTGTAGAACCACGTGTCGCTTTGGCTTAGTACTACAATCTTTCTGCTTGTCCTTATGCTTCTTAGGTTTGCTTGACATGTCCATTACGTAGAAGACCTGTCTCACATCGTTCGCGAGGACGAACGGTTCGCGCCTATAGTCGACTTGCGTGAGGTCCACGATTGTCATACCGTATTTGTCGACCTTCACGCCGCTTGAAGTCGGTTTGACCCATTGGCACTTAAATAGAGGACCTTCAAAGGTCCATAGTCAAGCTCCATATCTCTTCTATGAAACCATAATATGTATCCACCTTGCCTTTGTTGTCTTGGCGTCTATACGGACACCGCTATTTTGGTTAGTGCTCTTGTTATCCTGCGATCCGGTGTAAAATGTGTAACCATTTATCTCGTACCCCTTGAATATCACGGTTTCACTAGATGGTCCCGAGCCAAGCGTTGCAAGCTGTTCATTGTCGACCCTTTCAAAAGGATGTACTTTTGTAACCAAGCGTACGAAAGAATCCATGTACTTTAGTGTTATCAATCCTCGGACCTCCCGGAAATCGCGTAGAATACTCTTGTGCTCAAGGACATACGGGGCCACTAGAGTTGATTGTTTCAAAACCGTGAAATGTGCTTGCTTAAATGTAAGAAGATCATTGCATGCAATTGCTTTCCTTCCTAGTGTCCCTTTTCCCCGTAGCCTCCCCTCATGGCGTGATATAGGGACGCCGATCGGGTTTAGATCATTAATGTAATCCACACAAAACTCAATCACCTCCTCTGTCCCATAACCCTCGGCAATGCATCCTTCCGGACGAGAACGGTTATGAATATACTTCTTTGGCACATTCATGTACCTCTCGAAAGGGAACATGTTGTGTAGATAGACGGGTCCAAGAATACCTATCTCTTTGACAAGGTGAACAGTGAGATGAACCATAATATCAAAGAATGCAAGAGGAAAGATCATCTCAAGACTAACCACACTTTGTACCACGTCATCCTGCAGCTTACTTAGTTTATCTGGGTCGATGACCTTCTGTGAAATCGCGTTGAAAAAAGAACACAGCTTTGTGATTGTCCCTCGTACCCACTCGGGCAGTATGCCTCTCACAACCACTGGGAGCAACTGTGTCATTAACACAAGACAGTCATGGGATTTCATGTATACAATTTTATTCTCTTTCGTGTTTACGAGTCTCTTTACATTCGAGGAGTATCCGGAAGGGACCTTCACACTGTTCAGTAACTCTATCACGCTTTTTTTCTCTTCTTTGCTTAGAGTGTAGCTCGCAGGATGTAGGTAATGTTGTCCTTTCCCTCTCTTTTCGGGATGTAGATCGTTCCTCAGTTCCAAGAGTTTAAGGTCCTTAGAGCTTGCGGTGTATCTTCGATTTTCCATACATATCTATGTAGCCTAGCGAGTTCAAGCGGACATTCTTCGTGATGTGCATGAAGTCAAGTGAGTGACGAACCTCCATGACTTCCCAATAAGGCAAGTCCCAAAATATTGACTTCCTCTTCCACATGGGTGCATGACCATCCTCATTACGCACATGTTTGCTTCGGGACCCTTTCCAAATACTACATTCAAATCCTTTACCATAGCAAACACACGTGGCCCACTACGATCTTTGAGGCCTTGCACGAAGGTGCAGTTGCCGTTAAATTTCTGCCTTCCTTCCATAGCGGGTGACTCGTAAGAAGAAACCTACGGTGACCCATGTACACAACCTTCCGAGAGTTTTTCACGTACATGTCGTCCATTTCATCTAAGCCTTTGGATGCGGGCTCTATATCCTTTGATAGTTAGGTAGGACGAGTTCTGAGAAGCGGACCGATCGTTGATTGTTACAAATAACAATGCACGTAGGGTGAAATACTCCCTTTGTACTCATCCCATACCCTTGCACCATCGTCCCCTAGCGTCACAAGATCTTCAACCAATGGTTTCGGTGAACATCGATGTCATTTCCGGGTTGCTTGGGGCCTTGGATCAACAACGGCATCATGATGTACTTTCGCTTCATGCACTGACCATGGAGGAATGTTATAGATACATAGTGTAACGGGCCGGTGCTATGGCTGCTGCTCAATTCTCTGAAAGGATTCATCCCATCGGTACTCAATCCAAACCTTATGTTTCTCACCTCATCTGCGAAGTCCGAATGCGTTCGGTCGACTTTCCTCCACTTGTGAGCCATCTGCGGGGTGTCTAAGCATCCGTCGTCCTTACGCTCTTCTTTGTGCCAGCGCATCATCCGGGCATGCGCTTTGTTAGCAAACATACGTTTCAATCGGGGATCACGGTAAATACCACAACACTTTAGTTGGAGGTCTCTTCTTCTTACGCTCCCCATCTATTTCACTGGATCGTCACGCTTCACCTTATACCGTGATTCTCGCACTGCTGGACAAACATCCAAATTGGCATACTCATTACGATCTGAGGATACAATTATTAGGACATGCGTGTATCTTCTGTACTTCCAATCCCAAAGGATGACGACTTGCTTGGCTTCATATGTAGATTCAGGCGAGTGTTATCTTACGGAAGCAACTTCTTTACGAGTAATAACACCTCATCGAATCCCTTATATGACACACCATTTCTAGCCTTCCATTGCATGAGTTCAGTGTGGTACACAGCTTTTGTGGCCACGCTTACAGTTTGGGTACAAAGGAGTTACGTGGTCCTCTAACATGCTGCTGGAACTTCCGAATATCTTTCATCTGTGTAGTCTCCCTCTCGTCACATGACATCTGGTCTAGCTCATCATCACCAAAGTCACCAAGTGTTTCTTCCACGGAGCGATGTGCGTGCCGTCAGGGATCTTGTTGAATCCATCTTCCTCTTCCTCGTCTTCTTCATCGTCTTCTGGCTAATCACCTCAACCGCCATGGTTGGTCCAACGGTATAGTTTGGCATGAAACCTCTCATGATCAAGTGGTTCATAACTTGCCATCACTGGGAGTGCTCCTTCTCGTTCTTGCAATCTACACACGGACAACATATGAAGTTGCCTGGAGGTAAGAATGCAACGACCGCATCGAGAAAAGCCTGCACGCTATCAATGAACTCTCTCGAGCGACGGTCCGCATTGTACATCCATTGCCGACTCATCTATACCAAGTTATAATTTCATTAAAAATTATAACAAATTCCGTTAGAAAAATTATAACCTAACTTAAATTTCGTAACATTTAAACCCAACAAAAAAAAGCTCCACCTACACCATCATCCAATTAAAGACCTACCTTTCTAATTATTTTGTATCCCTTCCTACCTTTGTAATTATTTTTTTATCCTTCTACATGTTTTTCTATTTTATTTCATACACCAATAATTACTTCCTTGCAATGTTGTACCTAGATCTCTCCCAATATTGTGATATTTAAGATTCTAAAGCTAACAACCACCTAGATCTAAAGCTTCCGATCACCTTTACCTTGTAATGTCATATTTTGAACTAGATCTCCACCCTACATCTTCATACAACAACAAAAACAAGGCACATAAAATAAATTTTCGATCATGCTTAAAAAGTTCAAGATTTCTCCACATCCATTAAAAAAATAGCAATATCTAGGTGAGAAGCATGTTCACATGATGTTACTAACTTTGAAACACTTAATTTGGAGCTAATCACCTCCAATTTAAAATTTGGACAGCACCTCCCAAAACAGTAGCTTGGTTGGCCTTCTCTGTTCGATCGTACCTCTCTTTGGCGCATGGAGGAGGGTTTAAATGCGCTGCGGGAGGGCTTCGAGCGGTTTGAGACACGAACCGCTTACGAGGTTGCGTTCTAGAAGCGGTTTTTCTCAAAGCGCCGAAAATCGAGCGGTTTGAGAAAAGAACCGCTTCTAGAACGCAACCTTCAGAAGCGGTTCGTGTCTCAAACCGCTTCTGGAAGCCCTCTCCGGACCGTTGCCAACGAATCGCTTCTGATGCGAACATCACAATAGATTCGCACCAAACCGCTTCTAATAGGCCGGTTGTGATGTCCAGTTCTGTAGTAGTGCGTTTAAGCGCACCTGGCTCCGACCAAGGAGCTACGGCTCGAAAGAGGACAGCAAATTAACATGCCTATGCAAAAGTTTACTACGACCATTCTAAGTAGTCGCCCTACAAGCGTATGAACGGTGAATGTTCGGACGGTTTTGACTGGAATACATTGAGAGGGTGAAAGTACTGACACAATGTTTCAAGATAATACTAAGAGGTACTAAATATTTAAAAGATAGAAGTACTAAGACGTAAGAGTTTAAATGTAATACTCCAATCTATTAATATGAAGGTCCATATGGCCAATGTGAGGAGTAGTGGGATAGTTCACATTGCTTGTCTATAGCGAATTATAGTAGTATATAATGCATGCTGAGTTCAACCAAGCATCTTCATATTAATACTTTACACGAAGTGGGGTGCTATATTTGCGTGAGTATACCTAGGTCCAAACATAGCACATCCGTATTAATCCTTTTACGCAACATTTACAATTAACGGTGCAAATTAGTTACAATTGTGTGGCGGATCCAGGATTTTCATAATGGGTGTTCGGAGTTACGAAAATATTGTTCAATGTAAAAATAAAGGTTCACAATAGGGAAAAATATTGTTCTTACTATAGATAACACTTGAAATAATTGAGAGAGATTACAAAATAATAAAGAAAATTACAATCTAACCCGAGCGTTCCTTCATGACTTGGAAGCGAGATATAATGTCATCATCATTAACTTGCAAAAAGAATTCTTGCTCAAGAAATGTAACCAAGCAATCATTCAAAGTATCTGACAAGCAGTAGCAAACTAGCAATCAACATAACGGATTTCAGGCAAGCAGCATCCAGTAGCAATCAAGTAATTGCTGAATAACTCGGCTTACTACCAGTAGCAATCAAGTAATTTCAGACAAGCAGTATCCAATAACAAGCAGTATTTCAGATATGAGACAAGCAGTATCCAGTAGCAATCAAGTAATTGCTGAATAACTCGGCGCAGGGTACTGACTTAAAAAAATGACAAACCACCAGTAGTCTGAATTCCCTGAAGACTTAACAAAAAAAGCACTCAAATTCAGATCCTTGTTCAATAGATAAACTAGATTATACTTTAGCTATAACAACAAGAGGTTGTTACCCTTCTTCTGAATTCAGGTACCAAGGTTATATCCAGATTAAAAAAAATCATGTGCAAGGATACAAAGATCTTATGTAAAGTTTAGAATAGAGAATTTCAGTAGGAATTTCAAAAGAATTGTATGCTCCAGTTTCTATTCCAATGAATTTGGAGAGGACCAGGAAAGAACGAAATACTCGCAAACTTGGACACTGATGCTGCAACTTGCAAGACCGGAGAAATCAGAGATAACAGACTTCGATTTCTCCAGGTTTGTGGCAAACTTTCAGACGCCAAGAACTTCACAACGTCCCAGACTCCCAGTTAGCAAATGTTAGGCAGCCGGTGAACTCAGGGCTCAGGGCGGTGAACTCTCTGACCCCAAAAATCCCCAACACAATTGTGATTATCTCCGCATCACAGCCTCGTAGGCCCCGTGGAATCGAACGCAAAATCCAGATCATAGCATCGCATACGGGATAAATTTGGCATATATCAGCGGGTCAAAGGCAGGACAGGAGAGACGTACCGTGGGCGTACTCCCCAGCGGTGGGGTTGGCGGCCGGTGATGGGAGGCTAGAGGTGGGCAGAGATTGCACGGAGGCGGCGCTCGGCCGTGTCCATTGTGGATGTGGATCTGGAGGTGCTGTGCCGCAAGAGTGCCGCTGCCGCAAGTGAGGACTGAGGAGGAGTTTTGGTAATTTGGGGTTGGGTTGTGCGAGGTTGGGCCGGGCGACTGCAGTGGATTGCGAATTTGCGATTGCCAATTGGAGTGGGTTGGACAAGTACACTTTTAATTTCATATTTTCAACACATTTTCTAATATATATTTGTAATATACCTATTAAATATTAATTTTTTAATAAATTTTTTTGGATATACATCTGTACATCCATGTCCCAATACCAGATCCGCCTCTTGTCATGCTAGAAAAAAAAGCAACCCAAATCCATGTGAGGATGGCTACTATATATCTTTTGTGTAAACTGAAAACGTGACGCGCCAAAAAAGAGAGAAGAAAATTATGCAGATTAGAGAACACAATATATAGAGTCCGTGATTGATCTCAAACATCAGATAGCCACAGAGGAATCATTAGTTCATTACCATTTCTTCTTGAAAGACTAGCAAGTAAAGAGGAACATGCATGAGAGCATGCAGATCCAATGCTGATGGTACTCACATGCATCGATGCACGCATGGCTACTGATCAACCTGCACTGATCTCATGTATCCTTTTGGCGTTATAGTTATACCCGGCAACATACATGAAAGGTTTGGCGACCATGGCAGCAGGCTAGCACCGAGTTTGGAGAGGAACACAAGAGATGGAAACCTGCGATTGGAACACCCAAATTTTCCGTAGCGACTTTGTAAGTTTGTTTGATTAGACATGTTACAACTTTGCCCCTAAACGAACTCTGTTGATTTTTACTTCATGAAAAGTATAACTAAATCTTAACTAATATGATCTTTTAGATTGAAAAGAAGGGATGGTCTACTCAGATTTATAGGTACTATATATAAAGGAGCTCTTGGAAAAATGTGGATGCTATGAGAAATGGAATTTGATTGAGCAACCATCAAATGCATTAATAGTAAGATTAGTGTTCTTCCTTTTCTTGAACTCCCAATTTTGTTTTATTTTTTGAGAGGAAGCTCCAATTTTATCTGTAGTTTTTTTTTGTATTGGCTCAAGATTCAAGAATGAGACTAGGTTTGGGCCGGGACGTAACAAGCCAATTCTGGGCTTCTTCTGATAGGTAGGGGTTAGACTCAATCCTTTTGGAATCTATACTCTTTTATAATGCACCTAAGTATTCTTTTCTACATTCACCCTAAATAATGCATCCCACTAGAGATGGCCCAACCTTTATGCACCCAGCGAAATATCTCCAGAAACTTGCCTCCATCAAAATTAACCTCTCAGATCTTTCCTCAGCTTTACTCACCCACATTCGATGGCCATTGTTTAATGTGTCTAACTCATCCCTGTGGCCCACAACAGATCTCCCCCACCTCCAGCATCATCTCAAGGAAAAGGAAACAAATATCCTGGAATTAAGGAAAAGGAAACAAACGTTTTAGAAAAGGAAAAGACCATATATTATGTGTTGGGAAAAGGAAACCGGAAGACAGGGCACTATACTAGTGACAAGGAAATTAAACTGAAATTCCACCTATCCAAGCAAGCCTAATCCCTTCAGATCGGTAGGGATTCAACCAGAATAGTTGGGGATCGAGGAACGTAGCTAAAAAAAAACGCAGGGCAGCCAATTCGATTCAGGTGCACACGCGGATCCTCTGGCCAGTTTGCCATTTCCCCTAGTTTATACCACTTTATAATGCACCTAAGCATTCTTTTCTACATCCACCCCAAATAATACACCTCACTAGAGATGACCCAACCTTCATGCACCCAGCGAAACGTCCCCAGAAACTTGCCTCCATCAAAATTAACCTCTCAGATCTTTCCTCAGCTTTACTCACCCACATCCGATGGCCATTGTTTAATGTGTCTAACTCATCCCTGTGACCCACAACAGATCTCCCCCCACCTCCAGCATCATCTCAAGGAAAAGGAAACAAATATCCTGGAATTAAGAAAAAGGAAACAAACGTTCTAGAAAAGGAAAAGACTATATATTACGTGCTGGGAAAAGGAAACCGAAAGACAGGGCACTATACTAATAAGGATGGTTGACCGTGTAGGCGTCTACTGTCATCATCCAACGTTCAGGTGTTTTTGGCCAATTCAAGTTATGGGTCGTTGATGGACAGTGGATATCAAAAGAATGTCACGCTGTGATCGAGTTTCATCATCCAGCTTACACGAGGAGCTAGCTAGTATGCTTTTCCCCCTTTTACTTATAGTTTGTCAGAAATTTTTCTATTTTGTTCTACTAGCATGGCAATGGTTGAAATTTTTATAAGGGGATAAAATACATGGAGTTGACATGATATATTTTAGAACTCTTTTGCTACATGTCATTCGACTGACTTAAAAAATTCTAACATAGGTCGATATTCATAGCTCGATTATGTTTTTGTGTTCTTGTCCCTAGCCATAGATAAGGCAGGGAAGCAGGACGTGGCAGATGACACTTACCATCCGTTTGGTTCAAATGTAAAGGATGGATAAGATATGATCATCCACCTTAGTAGGAATGGAATAATCCAAGTTTATATTTGGTTGAAGGGACGAGAGATGGATGAGATGAGTCAATTTTTTGTTTGGTTAGAGGAATGAGAGTTGGATGATAGATAGGTAGAGAGTTTAAATTTGATTGGTGGGATGAGAATTAGATGGTGGATAAGATGAGAATTAGATGGCCTCGTCCAACCAATTTCATGGGATGGTCTCATGTACAGGAAAATTCCTTAGAGTTAGATGTTTTTATCCAACCAAGCAGCACAACGGATAAAAAATGATAGATAGAGCTATTCCATCCACATTTTACCTTTGAATCAGAAGGACCCATGGGGTGGTGCCACCGGCGACAGCAAGGTTGGAGGAGGAAGGCACATTGAACGAACGAGTTAGGTTTTACTCGGTACCACAGGATGTCATGGTGAGGAGGGTCAGGACGGATGTTGTAACAGCCTTAAAATTAATAAAATAAATAAAAATGAATTAAAAGTCTTTTATGTATTGTTTCTGAATTTTCTGGATTTATTGGACATTCTTTTGGCTTTTCTTTAATAAAAGCATTTGGATTAAAGGATATAGTAAAATGGTAAAAGTAAAAAGTAAAAATGCCAAGTCAACAAAAATCTACCAAAGTCATAACAAAAATCTTAGGGCTCTCCACAGCCAGTTTAAGTCGGTGGAAGACCTGAATCAATTAAAATATAAATTAATTAAAACAAATCCTGTAAAAGAAAAATTAAGGCAGAAGGTAAAAGAATTTTATAGAATTATCAGGACGTTATCATGAGTCAATATTTTTACCCTACTGAGATAAGAACAGTTAATATCTCCTGTAAAAATATAAAAAATTTAATGATTAATTTTATAATTTTAAAAATTCGAAAACAGTGAAGAAATAAAATGGAAAATAGTAATGTTAGAATTATTAAAAAATTAAATATTAATAAAGAAAACCTGAAAATTTTTAAATAAGGCGTAAAATACCATTTCAGACTCTCATAAATTTTTTTATAAAATATTAAATTCATTTCGGTCATCAATTAAATGAAAAACAGAATGGGCAGAAAAGTAAAATCTGCATTGTCAGAATTATTTAAAATTATACCAAAAGCATAAAATTTTTAAATTTTTACTGGAATCTGATAATTACCTTTCAGACTCATGGTAAATTTTTTATAAAATTTTGAGTCGTTTTGACCATCAAAATCACCGTAAGCATCTCGTTCTGTCCCGAGCCTTCGCCTGAGTTCTTTTCTTCTCTCGCTGACTTATGGGCCCGGCGTGTCAGCCAGTCAAGCCCGCCGTCCCTCGCTGCCACCTGGCCCCCGTGTGTCAGCCTCCGTGCCGCGTTCTTCTCCCCCTCTCTCTGTGCTCTCTCGCCGACGCAGCTTGCCCGAGTCTTCTCGCGCCAAACCGACTCCGAGTCCCCATGTAAAAGGCGTCGTCCTCGTCGCAGCCGACCCAGCCAACCCCCTGTGCACCCCATTTCGCCACCTTGCCCGTGCATCGTCCCCAGCTCCAGCGAAACCCGGAAAAGGGAAAAACTAGCAATTCGCCGCCGTGATCAATCCCAACCCAATCCAGTTGCACCGAAGCTTCCTTGCATCGCCAGAAGTCATTCTCCGCTGCCGGTTCAAGCTCTTCCTCTCCGTTCAGCCCCCGCGTCGAACTCCTTCCGCCGTCGTCGCCTTCGCACGGTGAGAAACCTCTCCACTTGCTCATCCTCCAAACCAAACCTAAAAACAGCTTCCTAGAGACTCACTAATGCTCGCCATGGTGATCTTCAAGCTCGGAGAGGTTTAGTTTCGCAGAATCGCTGGTTGGTCGTAGCTATCGCCGCCCCTCATCGGTGCCGACCCCCTTCCCGGCCATCTCCGGCCACCGCGCCACCTCCCACGTGTGCGCACGGGTCCACTGATGCTCATGGTGGAACCGATTCCGCCGTCGCGGTGCTAGTTCGCCGCCGGCGAGCTCGGCCATCGCCGCCCCCTGCTCTGAGCCATTGCCAAGCGGGCCCAAGGTATCGACCGCGACGTGCCATGTTGTCTTTGCGTCGACGACTTGCGGGCCGGTCGATCGATCACTAGCAGCGAGGCGTGTCATTTGCCAGCGGAGGCATCTCGCGCTTCGCTGGCGGAGGCCACACGTTAGCCGCTGCCATGTGGACCCCGACTGTTAGTGCCTCGGCCCGGCACAACCCGAAAAGGGAAAGCGCGTTTTCCCCGCGAAAACGTACTTTCCATTTTCGGCAATTTTCCAATTTTTAGTATTTTTCAAAACCTAGAATATTAAAGCTTGAATATCTTTTGAACTAACTGTCCAAATTATATGAAATAAATTTATAAATTCATGGTAAATAATGTAGATTCAGAATATAAAAAAATATTTCGAAATTGAATTTTATTTAGATTTTTAATTCAAATTTAAGGAAAAAGGTAGAAATATGTCATACATAGAAGTTTTGCAAATAATCACCAAATTTAGTAAAATAAATTTTGTTAGACTCCTTGTAACCTCAGGAACCTGAATGTGTAAAAATACTTAGGGTTTGTTATAAGAAAAATTTAAGTTGTTAAATATGTGATAAATTGCAAATAAGAACAAATAATGCTTGCAGCCACTTCTGAATTGTGAAGTTATTTTATTTGAATATTTTCGTCTGATTTCATTTTGGCCATACTAAAATTTGGTATTTGTTATGTATTGCCATACGACGTGTAGAACCTGACGAATCCGGTATAATCGATGATCAGGAGTTCGACGTCGAGGAGAATCAACAAGGCAAGCACCCCTTTGATCATATTGATCCCAGCTTTATAAATATTTTCATTAAATGTTTTACTGCATACTTTATTTTATTAAAGTCTGCTATATTACAAGTATTGGAAATGGTACCTGTAGATACATAGAACTTCCTTGATAAGTATGGATTTGTGAACCTTGATAACTCTAGAATAACATAGACATTATTTGATGTCAATATAGGTCACTTACACTTAGTGTTATTGTAAGGCCCTCATTTTTTATAATGAATACCAAAAATAGTTACCATGT
This sequence comes from Otatea glauca, assembly GCA_036346275.1. NCBI lineage: Eukaryota > Viridiplantae > Streptophyta > Magnoliopsida > Poales > Poaceae > Otatea > Otatea glauca. Next base: position 31,517,888 of record CM070726.1, on the reverse strand, counting down.
GCATATAGTACTAGTCCCATGATCAGTAGCTAGTACGCACAAATACAAATTGATACCACAGTCATACACAAACTTTATTACACAGCGGAAGTAAGGTTACATAATATTTTACAATACCAAAAAGTAAACACAAAGATGGAGACAATTTCTTGTAGTATGCCTTTTAAACCCATTGTTCCATAGGCAAGCGACAAGGAAATCCTTAGAAAAATTCATCGTTAAATTCCCGTATCTGCATCAGCGTATGAGTCGTCAGGTGTCGATTCTTCACCTAAAAACATCAACATAGGCAAGTTGAGTACTTACGTACTCGCAAGACTTTGCAATTCCTAAAATACATGCGAGTCATTTCAATGGGCGGCTATTAAGGTTAATTTGAAAGCCGATTTGAAATGTAAATACAGAATAATAAATTGTAGTAAAATTTGCTTAAAAGCAGATTAGTTAAAATGACAGTAAGTAAGTGCGAGTAAATAAAAATTTCGAATCTGGGTAAAATGACCATAATCAAAACCAGTTCTACTGACACACAGTAGAGTTCACCAATCACATGGTAGAAACCGCATTTTATGAAAATAAAATAAAATTGCTAACTATGTGATGACTTTACCAAGTGTCCATTACCGCGGACGCGGCTAATCGATTAGTTTTACACTCTGCAGAGGTATCTGACTTTCCCACAAGACATGCGGACTCTTTGAGCAATCGATATTTGCACACTTCCTTTGGTGTGCCGCAGAGAGTCATGTTATAACTGTTATATTATTTAATCCTGACTTTGCACCAGCACGGTGACGATAAACCCATTCTGTGGCGTAAGAACTTAGAGTATAGAAATAATGGAACTACCCACAGTATGGCGTACACCGTTATATTGGTAGATGTTTATTCCATGATCACCTCGGTGTGGACGTCCCGTCGAGCAATTCATTAAGAAACAACTCGTACTACTCCGGCCTTCCAAGTGCAAAGCTAGTTTTAAATAACTTAATAAGTTAGAGCTGTCCCATACCAGCACTTGTGGTTGTATGATAATTCTTGGCCTGAAAACAACCCATAGTTCAGTCCTTAACTTGACACGGGCAATAATCTCCACCCTACACTACGTGCAAAGACATACACTCCCGGCTATTGCCAATAATTGCCCGCATCTAAACCATAGTTTTATTTTCATTTTTCCAACCAAAATGCTAACCACAAAAATAGTCATACCCATTTAAATGTCATATCCAACATTTGTAATAATGGCAAGTTTTATGTTGCTTTGAGCATGGCTAAGCAAGATACTAAGTGTAAGTGACCTATATTGACATCAATTAATGTCTATGTCGTTCTAGGGTTTTCAAGGTTCACAAATCCATACTTATCAAGGAAGTTCTATAAAACTACAGGTACAACTACCAGTTTTCATAATATAGCAGACTTTAATAAAAATAAAGTATGCAGTAAAACATTTAATGAAAACATTTATAAAACTGGGATCAATATGATCAAAGGGGATGCTTGCCTTGTTGACTTTCCTCGACGTCTATCTTTTGATCGTCGAATACACCGGGTTCATCGGGTTCTACACGTCGTATGGCAACACGTAATAAATACCAAATTTTAATAGGGCCAAAAAGAAATTAGATGGAAATATTCAAATAAAATAACTTCATAATTTAGAAGTGGCTGCAAGCATTATTTATTTTGATTTGCACTTTAAAGATTTAATTTATTGGAACCATTATTGTACCATTTAATTACTTATTTAACAACTTAAATTTCTCTTATAACAAACCCTAAGTATTTTTGCATATTTTAGTTCCTGAAGTTATAAGGAATCTATAAAAATTTATTTTACTAAATTTGGTGGTCATTTGCAAAATTTTCATGTATGACATATTTCTAACTCTTATTTTGAATTTAAATTCAAAATTCAAATGAAATTCAATTCTGAAATATTTTTGCATATTATGAATCTACATGATTTTATATGAATTTAGAAATTTATTTCACACAATTTGGACAGTTAGTTCAAAAAATATTCAAGTTTGAATACTCTAGGTTTTGAAAAATATTGAAAATCAGAAAATTGCCGAAAATGGAAAGTACGCTTTCACGGGGGAAAACGCGCTTTCCCTTTTCGCGATACCCGATCGAGGCGCCGACAACCGGGTCCCACGGCAGCGGTGGCGCCGCGATAGCCTTGGCGTGTGCGTCGACACGCTGGTCTCAGACGGCAGTGACACGCGAGGCGCGAGTGACTGACCAATTGGGCCCGCATGTCAGTGATGCGACGACGCCGCGATGTGGTCGACGGCCGGGTCCACGCGGCGACTTCGCTTAGCGCGGCGGAGCGGCTTCGGGCCGCAGCGGTGACCCAGGAGGCGCGACAAAGGTGAGCTTCGCCGACGGCGAACCAAGACCATGGCGGAATCGGTTCCACCATAGGCACCAGTGGACCCGTGCGCACACGTGGGCAGTGGCGTGGCGGCCGGAGATGGCCGGGAAGGGTGGTCCCACCGGCGGGGGGCGGCAGTGCTCACGGCTAACCGGCGTTCCTGCAAAATTAGGCTTCCCCAAACTTGAAGATCACCTCTACGAGCATCAATGAGTCTCAGGGACCTCGTTTCTAGCTTTGGTTCGAAGAATGAGTAACCGGAGAGGGTTCTCACCGTGCACGGTGGCGACGGAGGAAGAAACGGGGCGCGGCGGCTCGCTGGGGCAGAGGGGCTCGAACCAACGGCGTGGACGAGCTCCTGGTGATGCAAGGAAGTTTTGGTGCAACTGAATTGGGTTGGGATTGATCACGGTGGCGAGACGGCGGTTTTCTCCTTTTTCGAGTTTTGCCGGAGCTGGAGACGACGAGCGAAAATGGCGGCGCATGGGTTCACAGAGGGATGGCTGGGTCGGCTGCGACGAGGCGAGAGGCTTTTATATGGGCTCGGAGGCGGTTTGTTGCGAGCTGGAGCGAGAAGGACCGAGGCGGCTGCGTCGGCGCGAGGAAACAGCGAGGGGGAGAAGAAGGCAACGGGGGAGTCGTTGACGCGTGGGGGCGAGGTGGCAGCGAGAGCCGACAGGCTTGATTGGCTGACAAGCCGGGCCCACAAGTCAGCGAGACAAGAAAAGAATTCGGCCGAAGGCTCGGGACAGAATGAGACTTTTACGGTGGTTTCGTCAGTCAAACCGGCTCAAAATTTTATAAAAATTGTACCCTAGGTCGGAAAGGGAATTACCAGCCTCATGTAAAATTTTAACCATTTTATGATGCATGAAGAATTTAAATAATTCTGACAATGCAGTTGTTGCTGTTTTGTAAATTCTGTTTTTCATTTAATTTATGATATAAATTAGGTTCATATTTTATAAAACTTTTTGTGCGAGCCTGAAATGGAATTATACACCTTATGGAAAATTTCATATTTTATTTATTACTATTTGAGTTTTAATAATTCTGATATTACTATTTTCCTATTTATTTCTTCACTGTTTTTGAATTTTTAAAATTATAAAATAAATTAGTAAATTTTTGATATTTTTACTGAAGGTTTACACTGTACTGATGTCGACAGGGTAAAATCTTGATCCAGGATAACTTCCAAAGATTTGTACAAAATTCTTTTACCATTTTACCCTGACTTCTTTTCACATGATTTACTTTGATTAAATTATATTTTATTTGATCCAGCTCTTCCACCGACTTAAACTGGCTGTGGAGAGCCCTTAGATTTTTGTTATGACTTTGGTAAATTTTTTGTTGACTTGGCATTTTTACTTTTTACTTTTATCATTTTGCAATATTCTTTAATTCACTTTCTTGCATTAGGGAAGATCCAAAAGAATATCAAATAATTCCAGAAAATTCAGAAATCTTAGAAATAATACACAAAAGACTTTTTAATTTACTTTTCTTTATTTTATGATTTTGAGGCTGTTACAGTTATGCTTAGCCATGCTTAAACAATATATAACTGTGACATGATTAAAAATATTGGATATGACATTTAAATGGGTATGACCTTTCTCATGGTTGGTATTTTGGTTGGAAAATGAAAATAAAACTATGGTTTAGATGTGGGCAATTATTGGCAATAGCCGGGAGTGCATGTCTTTGCATGTAGTGTAGGGGGAGATTATTGCCCGTGTCGAGTTAAGGACCGAACTATGGGTTGTTTTCAGGCCAAGAATTATCATACAACCACAAGTGCTGGTATGGGACAGCTCTAACTTATTAAGTTATTTAAAACTATCTTTGCACTTGGAAGGCCGGAGTAGTACGAGCTATTTCTTAATGAATTGCTCGATGGGACGTCCACACCGAGGTGATCATGGAATAAACGTCTACCAATATAACGGTATACGCCATACTGTGGGGAGTTCCATCATTTCTATGCTCTGAGTTCTTCCGCCACAGAATGGGTTTATAAATCACCGTCTTTGGTGCAAAGTCGATTAGATAATGTAATGATTATAACATGACTCTGCGGCACACCAATGGAAGTGTGCAAATATCGATTGCTCAAAGAGTCGGTCATGTCTTGTGGGAAAGTTGTATACCTCTGCAGTGTAAAACTAATCGATTAGCGCGCCATGATAATGGGCACTTGGTAAAGTCATCACATAGTTAGCAGTTTTGTTTATTGTCACACGGTAATCTCTACTGCGTGTCAGTAGAATGGTTCTTGGACATGGTCATTATACCCATATTTGAAATTTCGTTTGCTCATACTTATATATTGTCATTTTATTTAATCTGCTTTTAAGCAAATTTTATTACAATCTATTATTCTGTATTTACATTTCAAACTGGCTTTATGCAAATTAACCATAATAGCTTTTCTATTAGAATAACCTACATGTATTATAGGATTTGCAAAAGTCTTGCGAGTACGTAAGTACTCAACTTGCCTATATTGATGTTTCTAGGTGAAGAATCAGATTATCCCGACGACTCATACGTTGATGCAGGATACGGGGAATGTAATGATGAATTTTTCTAAGGTTTTGCTTTATCAGTTGCCTATGGGACGATGGGTTTAAAAAGGCATACTACAAGAAATTGTCTCCACTGCTGTGTTTACTTATGGTATTGTAAAAATATCATGTAACTTTGCTTTCGCTGTATAATAAAGCTTGTGTATGACTGTGATATCAATTTGTATTTGTGCGTACTAGCTACTGATCATGGGACTGGTACTGTATGCACATGGTATCTATTATTGGTATTCTTTATCAAAAATGGGGGCCTTACATATGTGCACGCAACAAGGTGAGTTGTGTAATCATCCAAACTTTGATCGATTCTTTCCCGATAAAAAAAAGTGTTGATAGTAAACCCCTCTCGAGAATTTTGGTGTTGATTTTTATCTCTTGCATCAACCAATCTGGAAGATACTCCGTCCGCCCACAAATGTAGGTTGCCGTGGGATTTGTACGGTCAAGTTTTTTAAACTTTAACTATTAATATATATTAAAGTATATAAATTGACTATATAAAAATAACGTTATTGGATTTGTTTTGCAAAATACTTCCATATTAATTATTTTTTATTATTTTTGTTAATATGTTATGACAAAACATCGTAGTCAAATTATTGTGTTAGAGACGTAAAATGTCTAAAATGGTCTGCACTCGTGGAGATAGAGATTATAGAATTTTTCTGATAAGAGTCCTTGAAATTGATCTTGATTAGGCACACGCAGAAGAGCCCGGCTGTGGTGCAGGGCTCCCTGCATATATCACTTGCAGAGCCAATAAAAACATGACACATTTACCATTTAACTGAGAGCATCTAACATATCAAAGTTGATCATACGATATTCTCTTCCCTACCGCTAGAACAACCGAATAAATGCTCTTTTGGATTGTTCCCAAGTTCGTTGCGGGAGGCTGAAAGCACCGAAGCAAACATGGGCATGCCAATGGAAGAGCTGGAGCCGATGGTCCAGAGCTAGGATGTGAACGGCTATTGTTGGATCACCGAAATATATCGAAAGGGTTCCACGCGCATGCGCTTGGCTTGCCATGGATCCCCTGGCGGCTTGGCAATATGTGCCGCACCTTGTAAAAATGCACAGCGATCCTCTCCGAGCTCGCCGGCTTCGAATAAGAAAGCACGGGACGGTGGTCGCCGAGGTCGGCCGACACAACGTCCAAAGCAGAGCTAAGCAATGGGTTCTCATATGTCAAGATATTACCATGATATTTAGGAATGTGTAGCTGAACTCCTTGTTCTCTGCATGGTAGGAGCATGTTGCATTGGCTCACCAGAACCTCGCAACACTACGTCAAAACCTGCAATATGTGACGGTCTATTTGTGGCGATTTTTTTTGAACCGCCACAAATGTAATTATCAGTGGCGGTTCTATCTTCGAACCGCCACTGATAAGGAATTATCAGTGGCGGTTCGAGGATAGAACCGTCACTGATAACAAATACATCATTAGTGGCGGTTGGAGGATAGAACCGCTACTGATAACTAGGTTATCAGTAGTCTTCATTGGCAACATGGAGGGTGGTAGCGACATGTCTCAGGTATCCTTAGAAGTAATTAGCGAAGATGAACTATAGCGAGAATTACTTTTAAGGAAAGAAGAATTTGTTTACAAATCAAAATGAAAGTAGTGGTAAGGATAAGAACTTAAGAATGAGGAGAGAATAGCAAAGCCTACATTTTGCAAACATGGTAACTTTTGGAAATAATATTTTAAATTTGCTTTCTCTTCTAATACTAACGACCATTCTATCTAGGGTTTACCCTACAGTCAGCATAGCTCTGATACCAACTGTAGCGACCCCCATTTTTACATACATGCAAAAATGGAAATCTAATGTGCATTCCGTACTAGTCCCATGATCAGTAGCTAGTACGCACATACACACCAATTGGAATCACAACCATACACATATTATTAAGTGGAAGCTATTATACAAAGAAGGTCTTACAACTCAGAGCATATAGCAGCAAAAGAAGCAAAGTCTTGTAGTGTGCCCATCCAAAACCTGCAGGCAACTGACAAGGCATAATCTCTAGAAAGATTCGATGAAGAAAATCCCGCAACCTGCGACGAAAGGAATCCTCGAAGCTTCGCTAACTTATCTACCTAAAAACAACATATAAGCAAGGGTGAGTACTTTCGTACTCCGCAAGACTTTAGCAAAACCTATAATATATGCAGGCCATTTCAAAGGAGGCTACTACGGTTAATTTGCATAAAGCAGAATTGATAGTGTAAAATCAAGTTATTTGTAAACGGAATTTGTAAGAGCAAGTTGACTGATATGAAATAAGTAAAGCATAAGTAATACTCACAACCCATCGTGAGCATCGAATAATCCAGAAATGGAATCCAACAATGTCGGCCCTTTGACATAAAGCAACAGCTTCTAAAACAAGCTCAAACCAAAACCCATTTTAGAAAATACAAAACCTTTAACTAGTGCAAGTTCATCAAGTTTCCCATGACCGAGGGGACGGCTAATCGATTAGATTTACACTCTGCAAAGGTGTACAACTTTACCCACAAGTCACGACCTTTTCTTTTTGCCACATGTTTCACGCACCTTTGGCGTGTGGCCAAAATGTTCATGACGAAAACCTTTACATTATCTAAGTTAACTTTGCACCAGCACCGGGACGTTGAGCCCTCGCCATATAAACAGAAATACACACCCAAGACGTGGTTCCTTTCACGCAACACCCCACACACCGTTTCTGTTTATGGCAAGGCGTACATCGTTGCGCGGGTATGCATTTACCCACACCGAGGGTTAGAAAGTTCGGTGTGGAAGCCCCTCAAGCGATCGACCGTAAAGCTCCCGCTATACTCCCGCCTTCCATAAATGCAAAGTTAAACTAGATAACTTAATTGGTTTAAGGCTGCTCCATCCCAACACTTGTGGTTGTACGGATTATCTTGGATCATACAACACTCAGTTCGGTCCTTAATCCGATACGGGCGATACTCCACCCTACACTACGTGCAAATCCCTTTGCACATCCGGCTATTGCCAATAATCGCCCACATCAAAACCATAGTTTTATTTTGGGCTTTTAATCAAAATACCCATAACCAACAGCTTCATTTCCAACCTTTTCCATTTCTCAAGAAACAAATTTTGATCTGATCATCAACCTCATTAGTTCTAAAAGCATGGCTAAGCATGGATAAAAAGTAATCGCATATACCCATGATAACATTAAATAATGTCTAAACTTAATCTATGGTTATCAAGGTTCACATATTCATACTTATCAAAGAAGTTTCATGAGACAACAGGTATAACTACCAGTACCACAAAATAGCAATTTACAAAAAGTAAACGTATGCATGAAAATTTTTAATAAACACAATGCAAATGAAATACTGGGATCAAGATGGTCAAAGGGGGTGCTTGCCTTGCTTATTTATTGCTTACGACGAAGACGAGACCACTGCTGATGGAGGCAACGACGGAGGAAGGGACGTCGGATTCTACACGTCGATCAATCGAAAAATATAGCAAATAATAAACTTCAATAAGGGCAAAAAGAAAACAGACAGAAAATCGAATAAAAGATTCACTGCAGAAAACAGGAACGCTTTAGGGTTGAATTATGATTTTAAGATCTCATGATTTAGGTAAATACACATTCAGATAGCTAATGGCTTTATGACGAACAAAACCTAGTTTCTTCTATAGGTTATCTAATCTTGACTTACGAATTCAAGAGGCTAAAATTATGAATTCTTGTATTTATAACTTCGAATTATAGATGCTAAAATTATTTGGATGAAAAGAATTAAAACACTAGTTAAGGGTTATGCAAATAGCACTTAGCCTTAAGTGACTTTGCATAAAAAGCGATTTGAATAAGTTAGATCTGTTAATCTAAGTTACTGGATTTATTTATGGTTTTTAAGAAGGTCCTGGTGATACAAATATATTAGTTACAAACTTCTTCATTATGACAAGATTCACTTATTCATATTATAAGATTCATTAATCATAAAACTTAGGGTTATTTGGCTAATAGGATTTATATGCAAAACATGATAAAATAAGATTATTTCTTCAAAACAGGATAGCATATACTTTGAAGAACATATCTAAGCTAACTTCATACATTTTAGTGTTTAGACGAGATATAATATTCATTGCCGAAAAGACTTATATGGTAATAAGGTTCATGTTATAAGGAATTGAATTAGAAGTGTAGTGAACAATTATCACTTAGGGTTATTGCAATAGCTGGATTCAGATGAATATCAAGCTGTAAATAAAATGTCTTTCCAGAATATGATAGCACATATCCTAAATATTATTTCTAAACCGATCTTCATAATATTTGTATTAAGACGAGATATTCTACGGGCTGTTGAAAATGTTTAAGTGTTTCTATATCTACTCGAGAAGGATTCAGCTTTTGATATAAGTTTGCGATTACACCTTATAAGATAATCTACCCATTTTTCAGGCATAACTAGGTGACATTTCTAAGAACACTTTAAAGTTGATTTCACGATGATTGGCTTTTATCGAGATGTTTTCCATATAAGCGATCATTAGGGTCTAACAAGGACTTAGTTCAAATTTACACAAACATAAGATATTTTTGCATAGACAGCAAGAGCATTATTTTTCAAGGTTATAGGATTTGGCTCTGACAATTTTGGAGTTCATTTGTGAAAGTTATAGCTATTCAAATTATACAAGTATTAACACTTCGACTATTAACCATTTACTGTTTTCTATGGGAAACCTTAAATATTATTATACATATGGAATCCTTGTGATGCTAGGAGTATAAAAAAACTGGTTTGGTGATTATTTGAATTCATTTGATCCATATTTTAACTATATGATTTTCTATGCATATGTATACATCTTACACTTAGGTTATTTCATACTTTTCAAAATAGTTCAAATCAAGTTCACTTCTTAATTATTTTGGCAAATTCAGGTATTATACTATCATACTAATATTTATAAATTAATTTTACTTATTTCTCCTTTCTTTCATACAAGTTATGCATATTTGAATTTCTAGTGTATTAAATGATCTTTAATAGAAAATAATTCAAACATAAATTAAATTTAAATATTTTTATATATTTGAACTTCTGGAAGCATAAGGATTTCACTAAAATTTGTTTCATTCAATTCTAAGTTTGTTTACAACATTTTAATTCATAGCATATCTTTAGGCCTTTTATTCAAATTTGAATTTCAAATCTACCCAGTGATCATTTTCAAAATATTATTGCATATTATGAAATTAATTGATTTTACATGAATATAGAGATTTATTTCATTCAATTTGGAGTTATACTGCAAAATCTATAAGCATTTGAATTAACTCGGTTTCTGAAAATCAAAACGAAATTCGGAAATACGCTTTCACAGAAGGGAAAATGCCTTTACCGGTTGAACTGAGGGATTTTACGCTCACTGACAGAGCGGACCCACAGCGCAGTGAGAGAAGAGCAGAGCCTCGGCTAGGGGTGGCCGCCGGCGGCGAAGGCCCGGCGGAGGGGCTCAGCCGAAGACTCGAGGAGCACCAGCGGGATGTTACGCACACGCTGGAGGAGTCAGATGGCGGCGGTGATGGCCGGAGTGAGCTGCCACCGAGAGGGGGCAACGGCAATGGTTGAAGCTCGCCGGAGAAGAAGAAGAAGTGAGTCTCCGGCCGAATCGGTAACGTGGTGAGCATCAGGGTACTACCTAAGTTCCATTTTGCCGGTTTGTTGGAACGGGGCTTGGCCGAGCAGCTCTGCCACCGTGCGTCGGCCGTGGGGAAGAAGAAGTCGATGCGGCGGTGGTGTTGCGGCTCTGCAACTTGGGAAAAATGGTTGGAGTTGAGTTTGTTAGGCTATAAGAAAGCTCTAAGATCAATGAATCGGATTGATTCTCACCGAGCTAGCAGAATTTGGGTTTTCCCCCTTTTTCGGGTTGTCTGACAAAAATGGCGAAGATGGGAGCTATGGCTGAAGCGCTGGGTTCCGTGGACGATAGGGAGTGAGTAGGGAGGTCTCAATGGCGACGCTGAGCTTGTATTTATAGGCGGCAAGGGACTTCTTCACAGGGTTTGAACGGGGAAGGGGAGTTGCGGCTACCCTGTGCGTAGGCGACAATCTGGAGCAAGATTTTCTTCGATGACGTGCAGCACTGGAGTGGTCAAGGCATGGCGCGCAGCTTTCAAGGATGAACGTAGCTGTGGATGATTGCACAGGCGACGCGGAGGGTTGTCGCAGCGCAGGCGTGAAGGCTCGGGAGAGCTCGACTGCGAGGAGAAGAAGAGAGGGAGAAGGAATCTGGCGCTGACAGGTGGGCCCGGGGCCACCAGGCAGCGAGATAAGCCTTTCCCCACTCCTTGCCAGCGAATGGTTACGGTAAAGGGGCTGGCCCACACATCAGAGAGAGGAATCGAGACAAAGAGATAGACTTCACCCCGACCGCTCTGTGTTTGCATTAAAATTGCTATCAAGTCAAGTTGAAAATTTTCTAAACTTTTTTACTGAGGTCTCCTGGTAGTTTTAATCCTTCATTAAAATTTTTGGACCAATATATCTTATAATTAATTAATTAAAATGCTGACACTGTGCATCAGCCAAAATTTCTATTTCGGGTTTTTATTTATTTAAAGGTCCAAATTGTATTGTTTATTTTTTAAAATTTTATTAAGAGTTATATTTAGGTCAAGTATCCTCCCATAAAAATATCATTATAAAATAGTATGTATTGATGTTATAATAATTCTGACATGCTGATTTTCAGGTTTTCCAAGCCACTATTTTTGAATTTTTAGAAGGTATAAATGACATGATAAATTCTTTAAATTTTTACCAGAGGTAAATTATATCCTGAGGGTGTTATGGTAATTTTTATGGTTCCCTATAAGTTTCTAATAGTTTACATTAATTTTTACTTACACTGTTTCTAGTCAAAAGAGATATCACTCATTTTATTTATTTATTTTTGTGTGCATAAAATTTTTACTTGTTGACTTTACTGACTTACCAACATGGATAGGATTCCATGGTAAATTTTCCAAAAATTTACTTTTACCTTTTTATCTCTTTACCATTATCCATTCTTTAATTCTATTTGTTTGATTTTTCTCACAATACACAAATCCAAGGAAAATCCAAATAAATTCCAATAATACCAGAAAAATTCAAAAATAATTATATTCAAATTTAAAATATTTATTTTTATATTATTGTATTTTTCGGGATGTTACAGGTAGAGCTCCAGATCCCAGCTTCACCTGAGATCTGAAAGTTGTAAGCTAAAATAAAGTGAATTAAATTTATATTTTTGATCTAAAATGTAAAGAAAATGATCCATCTAAATACTCTTAATGTACTCACAATTCCAGATCCACAGATCTGGTAGAGCCGAAGCCCTACCAAACACACCCTAGATATTCTGTTTTCCTCCCATAATATACGGATGGATATGTATATATGACGCGGCGTTAATGGAGCTGTTCCTCCGGTAATTTTTCCTAATTAAGTGGCACACGTGGCACATTTTTATTGGCCCTGCAGGTTAATATATGCAGGGAGCCTGCATCAGAGCCAAGCTCCACGCAGAAACCGTACAACATGCGTATAGTCCTGATACGTCCCATATTAGGATACCACATGTTGGTGCATGATCTGGACACGTCATGCATGCTGGGGAGGCTATATATATCTCCTGCGGGACCTTGGCAAATCTCGTAATCTCATCGTCTTCGATACCAAAACCCTTGGAGGCAGGCGATCGACTACATATCGGCGGCGCCATATATATATGATCGTGTCTTGATCAGGGAGAAGCGTACGTGATCGCCGCATCTCCTGCATGGGTCAAGAGTAATCACACGAAACCGAAGCCCTCGCGAGATTTTCTCTAGGTATTTGTTGCTTCTTTAATTTGTTGCACAGGGGTTTAACAATCGTCGTCGGGATTAAATCTTGTTCAGCATGGGCGCCGTCAAGAGGGACTATAGCACGGCGATCCTGGAGCGGAAGAAGGCGCCGAACCGCCTGGTCGTGGACGACGCCGAGGGCGGGGTGGCGGTCAACAACTCCACGGTGGTGCTGAGCCCGGCCACCATGGCGGCGCTCGACATCTACAGGGGCGACGTGGTGTCGCTCCGCGGCAAGCGCCGGCGCGAGACCGTGTGCTACGCCGAGCCGGACGAGTCGTGCCCGGACGCCACGGCGCGGATCAACCACGTCGTCCGCGGCAACCTCGGCCACCGCCTCGGCGACCTCGTCACCATCAACCCCTGCCCCGGCGTCCCGCACGGCAAGCGCATCATGGTCCGGCCGTTCGACGACTCCGTCAAGGGCATCACCGGCGACCTCTTCGAGGCCTACCTGAAGCGTAAGTATCATCACACTCTTATCACATGAAGATTAATTAGTTACTTGATGCAGGCATCTTTTTAATCGTTGCACGTACGTCAACTCATTATGATTTATGATGTTGGATGCATGCATGCAGCATACTTTTATGACGCGCTGCGGCCGGTGCGCAAGGGCGACCGCTTCGTGGTGAGCGGCAACACGCACGCAGTGGAGTTCAAGATCGTCGAGACGGAACCCGCCGACTGCGTCATCGTCGCGCAGGAGACGGCGATCTTCTGCGAACGCGACAGCCCCCTCAATCGGGAGGGCGAGGAGAGTCTGGACGGCCCGGGCTACGACGACGTGGGCGGCGTCCGCAAGCAGCTCGCGCAGATCCGCGAGATGGTGGAGCTGCCGCTTCGCCACCCCAAGCTGTTCCAGACGCTCGGCGTGAAGCCAACCAAGGGGATCCTGCTCTACGGCCCACCCGGCAGCGGCAAGACGCTGCTCGCGCGCGCCATTGCGTCTGAGTCCGGCGCCAACTTCGTGGTCGTCAACGGGCCGGAGATCATGTCCATGATGGCCGGACAGAGCGAGGCCAACCTGCGGAAGGTGTTCGAGGAGGCGGACAAGAAGGCGCCGTCGATCATCTTCATGGACGAGATCGACGCCATCGCGCCCAACCGCGAGAAGACGCACGGCGAGGTGGAGCGCCGCGTGGTGTCCCAGCTGCTCACGCTCATGGACGGGCTCCGTCCCCGCGCGCAGGTCGTGGTCATCGGCGCCACCAACCGCCCCAACAGCCTGGACCCAGCTCTCCGCCGCTTCGGCCGCTTCGACCGGGAGCTCGACATCGGCGTGCCCGACGAGGTTGGCCGCCTCGAGATCCTCCGCATCCACTCCAAGGACATGCCCCTCTCGGACGATGTCGACCTCGAGTGCATCGGCAAGGAAACTCACGGATTCGTCGGTGCCGACCTCGCTGCGCTCTGCTCGGAGGCGGCCTTCCAGTGCATCCGCGAGAAGATGGACATCATCGACCTGGAGGACGACAAAATCGACGTGGAGGTGCTCAACTCGTTGTCCGTCTCCATGGACCACCTCAAGCACGCAATGGAGGTGACGAAGCCTTCTGCCCTGCGCGAGACTGGGCTCGTGGAGGTGCCCAAGGTCTCGTGGGAGGACGTCGGCGGCCTGGAGGACGTCAAGCTGGAGCTCCAGGAGACGGTGCAGTTCCCGGTGGAGCACCCGGAGATGTTTGAGATGTTCGGCATGTCTCCGTCGCGCGGCGTGCTCTTCTACGGCCCACCGGGCTGCGGCAAGACGCTGCTGGCCAAGGCCATCGCCAAGGAGTGCAAGGCCAACTTCATCAGCGTCAAGGGACCCGAGCTGCTCACCATGTGGTTCGGCGAGAGCGAGTCCAACGTCCGCGACCTCTTCGACAAGGCGCGCCAGTCCGCGCCGTGCGTCCTCTTCTTCGACGAGCTCGACTCGATCGCCGTCAAGCGCGGCAACAACGTCGGCGATGCCGGCGGCACGTCGGACCGGGTGCTGAACCAGCTGCTCACAGAGATGGACGGGATCAACGCCAAGAAGACGGTGTTCGTCATCGGCGCCACGAACCGGCCCGACATCATCGACCCGGCGCTGCTCCGGCCGGGCCGGCTTGACCAGCTCATCTACATCCCGCTCCCCGACGAACCGTCGCGGCTGCAGATCTTCAAATCGTGCCTGCGCCGGTCCCCGGTCTCCCGCCGCGTCGACCTGCCGGCGCTGGCACGCTCCACGGAAGGGTTCAGCGGCGCTGACATCACGGAGATATGCCAGCGCGCGTGCAAGCTCGCGGTGCGCGACGTCATCCAGAGGAGCATCCTGGTGGGGAAGGCCGTGGCCATGTCCGGCGCGGAGATCTGCGTGGAGCACTTCATGGGAGCCATGAAGCACGCGAGGAGGAGCGTCAGCGACGTGGACGTGATTAAGTACGGGTTCTTTGCGCAGAAGTTTGGGGTCTTTGAGGAGGCGGAACCGGTGGTGCCGGAGGGGCGGTTGAGGCTGGCGGCAGCGCCGGAGGGGTCTTTGAGGCTGACGGCGGCAGAGGACGTGGACGCTTCTATGGACGATGATTTGCTGTATTAATTGCTCCTCTGACCTCTCACTTGCACTACCGCCCCTCCCCTACCGTGTGTGCCTCCTCCCTAGACTTGTAAAAGTTCTTATACGACTAAATTCAATATATATTTATTTTTTCTGATATAACAGATCATATTAACTAGCATTATAGAATATTTCTGATATAACAGATCAGATTAACTAGCATTATAGAATAGTAGGAATAGCCTTGTAACAGATCAGTACGGTCACTTGGTCAGAATTGCTGTTAGTCTGCAAACATGTATAGAGACTACTAGCAACTTGGACGCGGCGTGCCACGCCGCGGGCGCCGCTCTCCACACAAGAAAGCTGAGTTTTTTTTTTCGGAAAAAAGCTTAAACGTAATGGTAGAAAAAAGAGGGAAAAAAGTATGTCTTTTTTCGGGAAGAAGGATACGTACGTCTTTTTTTCCCGACGAAAAAGGACATAAACGTAATTTTGATTCTGTGGAAAAGGACCCGAGCGCAAGCATTAAAAACGCATGAAGGACCTAAGTGCGATATATTTTTTTCTGGAAAAAGGACCTATTCGTAACGTAAAAGGACGCAGACGTAATTTTTATTTTGTGGAAAAGGACCCGAGCGCAAGCCTCAAAAACGCATAAAGGGTCAAATCGTAATATATTTTCTTTTTTTTGGAAGAAGGACCTGTTTGTAATTTTTTTTACGGATAAGGACCTGATTGTAATTTTTTTTAAAAAAGAACCTATCTGTAAATAAAAAAAGAACCCATCCGTAAATATTTTTTCGGCTCGGATGACACGTGCATGCTCTCCCCTTTCAGGGATTCTTCCAGGTATAGTAGGGTTATAATTGCAATGCAGCTTAACTTGTAGAAACCTGCGTGTTCCGTTTCAAGAAACCTCTTTCTACACTCATTTACGGTTAGAGCAAGTGTCCTATTTCTAGGCGGTTTCCAGTGGCTTCAAGACAGCTTGGTGAGAAGGCCAAGCATTCAGATAGCATCATACAAGTACACCACCTATATGCTTTGCGCTAAACAATGCTGCTTCTGTAGTCTGCAGGGAACATTCAGTATGTAATAACATGGGGTGATTGGTGACTGAGATTTTCTTTTAGAAACTAGCTAGGCTGTTGCGCCGAGCGAGATGATGATTTCACGCTCTGAATTGCTCATGATACAATCACAGGTATAGGTGATTGGGATTTCAAAGTGCAAACTTACAGTATAGCACGCTTTTGCTAGCTAGTGATCTACTGGCTTAATTTGAGAAGAACACAGATACTTCAAAGTTCAAATACAAGCTTCAAACCCATTTGGTTCTAATCTTGTTGGTGTGCTTGAATTCATAGGTCAGAGCCAAGCTGCCATCCATCCTCTTGAGCACGAACCTCTCCACCAGCACGTAGCAACAGAAGTTCTCCCATCCATCGAACCCTTCGCACCTCTCCACCCCTCCCCTCTCCAGCTCCCACCTCATCCTCTCCCACAGCACCACGCTTGTTCTCCCTAACAATCAAACTCACGCGATCACTGTTAACACCAATGCTAAAACACATGAGAATGTTTTTGGTGCTACGGAAGGATGCAGCTTTTCTTGTTGTTTTCCATTGCTTAAAAAGATACAAAATCTAATCAAGGTACGTTAATCACGGCCACTAATGACTCAAGAAAATAGAAAAGGAAACACTTCAACGTGAGTAAATCGTAATGAGCAAATCACTCCAGCGTGAGCAAAGGATGTTTCCGTGCTCACACTAATTACAAATGGAAATCCAAGACAACGAGATTATCTAACATACTCCCCCTAATCTAGTTGTTCTGGATGTTGACGATGCCGAGCTTCACGCGCAGGTCCTGAAACTTGACCTGCCCAAGTGGTTTTGTCATAATGTCTGCCAGCTGATCATCGGTGCGGACGTGCTCAACGACAACCTTGCCGTCTTCAACGCACTGCCTGATGAAGTGGTCGCGCGTCTCAATGTGTTTGCTCTGGTCGTGAAGTACCGGATTCTTGCACAATTGTATTGCAGATTTGTTGTCCACGAGTAGAGTAACAGCGCCGGTCTCCTTGCCATGTAGGACTCCAAGCACCTGCGCGATCCAAACACCTTGGCACGCCGCAGTGGCCGCGGCGATGTACTCTGTCTCGCATACGCGCTCTGCCGCAACATAATTTCGCCGGCGCCCTGGTGAACTTCTATGCCGAGGTAGTAACTGAGCTTGCCAAGATCGCTTATCTGGAATTTGGACTTCATCTCCTCCTTTAACAGATCGATGGCCTTAGCATGTGCACCCGTCACGATGAGATCGTGGATGTACACACCCGGGAGTAGCTGCTCTTCGCTGGTGCCTCGAGTATATACGGTGTGCTCCGTCTCGTTCTTGTGAAACCCAAGTGACAACAGAGTGTTGTCGAGCTTGGCGTTCCACGCACGAGGAGCCTGCCGCAGCCCGTACAACGCCTTGTGCAAGCGCAGTACTTTGTCCTCATCACCGTCGTGGACGAAGCCGGGTGGCTGCGTCACGTAAACTTCCTCCTCAAGGTCCCCGTTCAGGAACGCAAACTTGACGTCAAGATGGTGAACGTCCCACCCAGCATGGGCGGCGACGGCCAGGAGCAGCCGGACCGAGTCCAGCCGTGCCACCAGCGCGAATACCTCATCAAAGTCGATGTCGGCATGCTGAACATAGCCTTTTGTGACCAGCCTGGCCTTGTGCTTGATCACTTCACCAGCGCTATTTTTCTTCAACTTAAACACCTACTTGAGTCCAATCAGACGCTTTTCTGCAGGCAATTTAGTTAGAGTCCATGTCCCATTGTCCACGATTGAACTTAGCTCATCGCGCATTGCCCTGCGCCAGCATGCATGTGGCTCAGCCTCTGCAAATGTTGTCGGCTCCTCACCGGAAACTAGCAGGAGCTCCTCTGGGTCTAGCTCGACTTGCCTGGTGGTGTCGTACACGTTCTTCACGGTGCGGTACCGCCGTGGCCCTTCATCATCCTCGATTACAGACGAGGGTGTTGCATTCACGGGCAGGGACACGAACTCCATGCCATTTGGCTCAAGTATCGGAGGAGAGCGGATGGGCATCAGTGTCGCTGGCTCCGGTGCATGCGCGTGTGACATGGGCTGTTCAGACTCGGCTGGTGACGCATCTCCCTTGTGTTGCGATGATGCGCCACTACCCGCCGCAACGGTGGGTACCGAGTACTCCACGCTGAAAGTCTCTGGGCCACCATCAGTGTCGTGATAGGCCCAACTGGCACTCTCGTCGAAAACGGCGTCACGCGTCACGTGTACGCGCCTCTTCGCGGGGTCATAGACTCTGTACGCCTTGGAGCCATGCTCATAGCCGATGAAGACAGTGGGGAAGCTGCGGTCGTCGAGCTTCTTTAGGTTGGGCCGCATCACCTTGACGTGCGCGACGCACCCAAAAGTATGAAAGAAGTGCACCACCAGCTTAATACCATGCCATGCCTCATACGGCGTCATGCCTTGCATGCTTTGGGTCGGTGAGCAGTTTAGTATGAATACCGCCGTGCTCACTGCCTCCCCCTAGAACGCACTTGGTATCTTACGCACCTTGAGCAGACACCTCGCCATGGAGACCACAGTCTGGTTGCGACGTTCCACGACGCCGTTTTGCTATGGTGAATATGGCGCTGTGAGTTATCTGTGCATGCCTTGTTCTGCACAGTAATCGCCAAACTCCATAGACGTAAACTCGCCGCCGCAGTCTGTCTGCAACATGCGAAGCTTGTGGCCAGTTTCCACTTCCACGCTGGCCTGGAATTTCTTGATCGCCGCCAGCGCTTCATCCTTGCTTGCCAGCAGGACAACCCACATGTACCGCGACATGTCGTCGACAAGAAGCAAGAAGTACTTCCTCCCGCCGTGTGTTGTAGGTGTGATGGGGCCGCAGAGGTCACCATGCACAAGATCGAGACAATCCTTGGCGCGGTAGTTTGAGGCTTGTGGGAACGGAGCTCGACGCTGCTTCCCGACCAAGCACGCATTGCACAGCTACTCGACATGCTCAATATGAGGGAGACCGCGCACCAAGCCGGCGCGCGCCATCCGCCGGAGCGAGTCGAAGTTGAGATGCCCAAACCGACCATGCCAAAGCCATGCATCGTCGCCGGTCATTGCAGACATACACACTGGCTTTGTGATGTTGAGTGAGATCACGTACAACCGATTTGTTGTCCGCGTTACCTTGGCAAGAAGTTGCTGCCACTGGTCTCGCACACACATGACGCCGTTCTTGATGAGCATTTCGTAGCCCACCTCATCGAGCTGTCCCAGCGAGGCAATGTTACTACGCAGCTTGGGGATGAAGTACACATTGGTGAGGACTCGGTGCCGTCCGCCGACCGCCGTCAACAGGATTGAGCCGTGCCCCTTGATCTCCACCAGTGAGCCATCGCCAAAGCGAATAGACCCGGAGACGCCGCCGTCCAACTCGGTGAACGTTGCTCTGTCGCCGGTCATGTGGTTTGAAGCTCCGGTATCAAGGTACCACATCGTGTCCTTCATGCCATGCTCCTTGCCGAGGTGTACTTCGGCACGCTCCACATTCAGGAAGACAGAGCCGCCGCCACCAACAGGCTCGTCATGCGCCGTGGTAAGCGCCGGGACCTGAGCCATGAGCAGGGCCGACTCCTCGTCCTCCACCTGTGTGAGATTAGCTGCTTCGTCCCTCTTCTTCTTCCTACAATCGCGAGCCCAGTGCCCCGGTTTATCACAGTACCGGCACTTGTCCTTTTTGACATTTTGGCCTGCATCGAGTGCCTTGCTGCTGCTGTCGTGCACGCCCTCCCTGCTGCGCGTGTCCTGCGACTTGCCGCGGCTCTTGTTTTGGGTGTATCCGCTTCCACCACTGCCGGAGGAACTGTCTTGCTCACGTCGCCGCATGAACGCGAGTCATTCTTCCTCCAACAGCAGGAGCTTGCCACCTCCCTCCTCTGCTGCCTCTTGCTCGAACCGCTCCTCGGCCGCTTTGAAACAACCTGTCAAATCTTTCATCGAGAGGGTGCTCAAATCAAGCAGACTCTCGACCGATATGGCTAGCTGAGAGTAGGGCTTAGGAATGACGCGCAAGAATTTTTCCATCACGAGTTTTTCCGTGATCTCATCATCGAGCATGGAGAGTTTGCTGACAATGCCGGTTAGACGCAAGGACAACTCGTCGATCGTATCACCGGGTTTGTGCTTGAACTCATCAAACTCGGTCCTGAGAGTTTGTGCTTTAGCGTCACGGACACGTTCAGAACCCATGCGTAGGGTCCCGATTGTCTCCAACGCATCCTTCGCCTTGGGCTTCACCGCCAGAGTTGCAAGCATCTTCGACGGCACGGCGCGGAGGATCGCCTCCAGCGCCATGCGGTCGTTGCGGTACCCGACTTCATCCGTGACGTTCTCAGTAACCTCAACAGCCCTCCACAGGCCTCTCTCCTGCAGGATGACCCTCATCAAGAGGACCTAATCACCGTAGTTTGATCGTGTCAAAGTGGGGTAGGTAGTTGTCCCGATCGGCTCCCTCACCACCTGCGGTAGCGCAAGCTCGCGCACCTGGCCGCTTGCCGCTGGATCACCGGGGATCCGTGCGAATGTTGACTCGCCCTTGCCGTCCTTGCCCTTGATGCCAGACATCACAAGGTGCCATAGGACGCGAAACAGGCTCTGATACTACTTGTTCTCCCTAACAATCAAACTCACGCGATCACTGTTAACACAAATGCTAAAACACACGAGAATGTTTTTGGTGCTGCGGAAGGATGCAACTTTTCTTGTTGCTTTCCATTGCTTAAAAAGATAGAAAATCTAACCAAGGTATGTTAATCAGGGCCACTACTCACGGCCACTAATGACTCAAGAAAATAGAAAAGGAAACACTTCAACGTGAGTAAATCACGTAATGAGCAAATCACTCCGGCGTGAGCAAATGATGTTTCCGTGCTCACATTAATTACAAATGGAAATCCAAGACAACGAGATTATCTAACAACGCCCAGCCCCAGCTCTCCGGCCGCTGCAGCGTTTGCCGCCGGTCGGAACCACATCACCCCGTCGACCACCTGGGGCCCGCCTTCTTGCACCGCGTCGGTGCGGCCCAGCAGCGCCGTTGACCGGCGCACCGTACGTCGCGCTCACCGCCACCTCCGGCGTGCTCTCCCGGTGGACGTTGTCCCGACCGTATATCTGCTCCCAGTTCTGCTCCATCGTCATCTCGTAGAACATGCACCGCCGGACCTGGTCCTTGAGCCGCTGCCCCCCTTCGCTGACGAACATGAACGGGCAGTACCACTTGGCGACGACGACAGCAACAACGTCGAGATCGGGCATCCGGTGACGGAGCGGCGAGTCCATCCCTTGCGCTTCGGTGAGCTCGTAGCTCGTGGACGACGTGTGCACCTCCCAGCCCTTCCTCCCCAGGTAGTACGGCGGGAAGCCGTCAGGCGCGAAAGCCAGGGCCCTGAAGCCCCTCCGGCGCGGCAGTTGCACCACCTCCACCTGCCGGTAGACGTCCCCGTGGTCGAATGGCCTCGGCGGCATGTCCTTCACGCAGGAGCAGCAGAAGCATGTGGTCTTGTCCTCCTCCCTCGAGCACGCCGACACCTCCCTGCACGTCTGCCAGACCTGGATTTAACATGGTGCACGCTAGAATCGAACGAAATCTCCATGGGTCTAGCTATCAAGTAGCGTACGTACGTACGTACCCGGTGTGTTTGCCGAGGGCTCGGACGACGTAGTAGCGGTTGGACGACAGGGGTTGGCCCAAGACCGGCACGAACACGACGTCGTCGCTGTCCATACTGGTCGTCGTGACGCCGGTGCTGGAATTTTGTGGTCGTCGTGCTGCACTGCACCTTGAGCTTCCGGTTCTGCGGGAAGGGACCTGCCTGTCCCTGCACAGGCCCCAGCAGCACGTCGCGCGCTCGACGGCCTCCTCGTCTTCCACCACGTGGATCCCGGGGCCGGGGCCCTCCGGCGGCGGCTCCTCCGCGGCCTGGGGGTTGTTGAAGTACCGCGAGATCGGCCTAGTGACGTACATTCTATTCGCTCCTCGATCTGTTGCTCCCTCTTGGATCTTAATTCACAGTTCAGTTCAAAATTTTGAGGACGCAGCGACCAAACAGGTGAATAAAAGTATGACCGCTGCGACGCAGCGAAAACAGGGGCCGGGTACAGGGGGCGGCCGGCCTGTAGGTTGCCCAAACACTCGCCTCCAGCCTCGCGCCAAGGAACCAGCGAGTCGCCTGATGATCAAATATGTTAAGCAACCTCGCTATCGAATAGTCCAGGGTTTTCGAACAGATCTAAATTGGAGAACAGAGAGAGACACGGGTATATGAGGAGCGACGACATAATTCTTTATTGATTTCTGATTGCTTGTACATAGGAGGGCCCCCTCCTCCTTATATAGTAGTCGTCTAGGGTTTCGGCTAAGGGACCAATCATGGGCCTTCAATGGGTCATGAGGTTTCCTAACACTCCTCCTTGGGCCCTTTGCCGCGAGATGCATATGCCTCATTAAAACTCCAGAAAAACCCAGTGGAAAAAATACTTGGAGAAAGAGTACATTGCATACGCTTACTATGTTGCACGAATTGCCTCGTTAAAACCTTATGCAAGAAAATTTCATGAAAAACTTGCTAAGAAAAAAGAGTACAATTCACCCAAACTTCAATCACTAATCTTCGAGATTCATGTTGGGTATTCATAATTTATATTCAAGATTCATGTGGGAGTATGTGAAATATCTCCCCCTGAAATCTGCACTTCTCTAAGTCTCATCATCCCGATTCCTTTTACGCATCTTTCAAAGGTAGATGCTGGGAGTGATTTAGTGAACAAATCTGCAAGATTTTCACATGACTTAGTATGCAATATCTTGATCTCGTTCATCTTATGCAATTCATGAGCATAGAAGAACTTGGGGATTGTATGCTTCGTGAGATTGCTCTTCACATAACCCATCTGTGCTTGAGCAACACAAGCTACATTATCTTCATAGATTATCGTGGGAGTTTGCTCAATATTCAAGCCACATGACTTCTGGATGTGGTGAACCATTCTTCTGAGCCATGCACATTCACGAGATGCTTCATACAAAGCAATGATTTCTGAGTGGTTTGTCGACGTCGAGACAAGAGTTTGCTTAGACGATTTCCAAGAAATTGCTGTTCCTCTACATAGGAAAACATAGTCAGTTTGGGACTTGCCAGTATACGGGTCTGATAAATACCCAACATCGGTGTAGCCAACCAAATTAAATTCTGTTTCTTCTAAAGAACAAACCAAGATCTTTGCTTCCTTGGAGGTAACGGAAGATGTCCTTGATCCCTTTCCAATGCCTTTTGGTGGGTTACGCCTTTGTGCATCGGCTAGCAAATTTGGTGAACGCAATGTCAGGCCTAGTGCTATTCGCAAGGTACATGAGCGCTCAGCGCACTCGAGATGGGAATTCTGCTCCCGGGACTTCCTCCCCTCTTCTCTAGGTGCAGTATGGGTCTAGGTCTGCTTGGAGTGACCTTTCGACCATTGGAGTCTTCGTAGGATATGCCTTTTCAAATCCAAATCTTTCTAACACTTTCTGCGTGTAGGTTGATTGGTGTACCAAGATTCCTTCTTGGACATGTTCAAGCTGCAAGCCTAAACAAAACTTGGTTTTATCCAAATCCTTCATTTCAAACTCAGACTTCAAGTATGAGCATGCTTCTTCAATTTCTTCATCCGTCCCAATGATGTTCAAGTCATCTACATAGACGGAGATTATCTGTAATCCATTCGGGATCGTTGTATAAACACACATGGACAATCTTCATTTGTTTGTGTAGCCTTTCTTGCAGAGAAAATCACTCAGCGATTGTACCACATTCTTCTGATCGCTTGACCCATACGGTGATTTCTCCAATTTCACTTTATGCATGTGTTTCTATTAGCTCCGTCTTGGTTGGGATAGGAATTCCTTAGGTACTTTCATGTATATCTCGAATCTGAGTTCCCATACAAATATCTTTGTGACAACATCCATTAGCTTCATTCTCAACTTCAAGTTGATCGCCATTGAGATCAAATATCTAAAGGTAATTCCTCCCATGACCGGAGAATAGGTTTCTTCATAATCAACTCCGGGGCGTTGAGTGAAACCTTGAGCTACAAGCCTTGCCTTGTACCTCACAACCGTTGTTTTCATTCCTCTTAGAACAAAGACCCATTTGTGACCTCACGGGGTTTATATGGGGAGGTGTGTGGCATCTGAGCCCAAACACCTCTCTCTTGTTGAAGAGACTAACTCTGCAGATGATTGCCTTTTCCATTCTTCCCAATCTAGCCTTTTGTTGCACTCGTGAGAGATGCAGGCTCGGGATTATGATCAATGATCGAGGCAATCTTCTTTGCGAAGTATGCATCAACGTTGGTCGTTGCTCTATTCGAGGGTTCTCTGTTATTACAAAGTTTATGGCCATTTCTTCATGGGGTGCTTCATGCACTTCTACTTGCTCTTATTTGCTATTCCCTATCGCAGAGCAAGTTCCTTTAGCTTTCATCGCCTATGTGTGTGCACACATTATTTTCGCGGCTTCTGCAGTGGAAGATTCAAGTCTAGAATTGCCTTTCTGTTGGCTTCTTTCCAGTTGTGTCTCAATGGCTCCCCTTCTTTCCTTGGGGCATTTTCGTGATTGGTTGTGGTAAGTCCTCTCGCTTGATTTTCTCGGGCGTCTCGGGTACTTTGGGTTTGAGGGCAGATTTCTGTTCTTTTCTTTGAGGCCTCTGAGCAGTGAGGATACCTTCTATTTTCTTTGGTATTTCCACCCTCTCGGTGCATTTCTTGCGGGCACATGCGACTTAACCACGCCCTTGAGATCACAAAAATGATCAGCGGTTCATTTGCTAAATTTCGCAAATCAATTATCTTCGGACTTCTTGATTTGCTTCATTAGTGCGGGGTCATGTGCAGGGATCCTAGTGGAATGCCATATGATTTCCGGCATTTTTCATCAAAGGTTGATTTCCTCCCTAATGACGGAAGCGGTCCTCGTCAAAGATGCAATCAGTGAATCGGGCTGTATGCAAGTCTCCAGTCATGGGTTCCAGATACCTGATTATAGATGCACTCTCATAACCAACGTATATCCCAGACTTTCGGAGAGGGCCCATTGTAGTCCGCTGAGGGGGTGGTATAGGTACATATACCATACACCCAAATTTCCTGAGATGGGAGATCTTCGGGATGATCCCGTGCACAAGTTGCATAGGGGAATGGATGTTGTGGGCCGACGGTCTGAAATTGATAAGAGCTGCTGCGTGCAGGACTGCGTGTCCCCAACAAGTGTTGGGCAAGTTACAACTCTGCAAAAGCGGCCTGGCAATGAATTTAATCCTCTTTATTAGTGCTTCTGCTAGCCCATTCTGCGTATGGACGTGCAGTACGGAGTGCTCAACTGCTATCCCTGTTGCCGTGCAATAATCATCAAATGCCTTAGAAGTAAATTCTCCGGCATTGTCCATTCTAATGGACTTCACGCGATGATCAGGGAAAGCATTCTTAATTCTTATGATCTGCGAGATCAGCTTTGCAAAAGCATGGTTTCTTGTTGATAATAAGCATACATGCGACCATTTCGAGGAAGCATCGATGAGCACCATAAAGTATTGAAACGGCCCTGACAGGGGCTGAATCGGTCCACAAATATCCCCCTGGATGCGTTCCAGGAATGCAGGAATTTCACTTTGCACTTTCATGACAGATGGTCTAGTTATTAATTTCCCGGTGGCACATGCAGAGCACACGAAATCTTCATGATTCGAGAAATTTTTAACATTAATGCCATACCCTTGTAGGTTGTTCACTATATTTCTCATCATTCTAAGACCAGGATGGCCTAATCTACCATGCCATAAAGAAAATAATTCAGAGCTTCTAAAAACAGTCTTCAAGGAAGTATACACTTCGGGTGCATGAATATTCGTGTAGTACAACCCAGATTCATATGAGGGACATTTTTCTAAAACCATTTTTCCACATACCGCGTGCTTCACAATGCACAAGTATTCTTTGCCATTTTCTTCATTGATTTCTACATGAAAACCATTGGCGCGGATGTCTTTGAAACTGAAGGATCGAAAAAGGCGACTAGAGGGGGGGTGAATAGGAGCCAAATAAAATTTTCGAATAAACTCTCCCCCTAGATTTCAGACCACCAAAAGACCAGAAAGAAAGAACTGAACCATCGATCAAGCAATTTCATGAACAGAGGCTCCGACCAGTTAAGGTCGGGTGAGCGAGAAAAGCGCCTTTGGTCAGGTAGCTCTGGTCGGATGAACAGACTGCGAACTGGTCGTCAGTACTAGTCGGATGAACAGCGCTCCCGACCTGCAGAGGTCGGATGAACAGTACTCGGAGTGAATAGTATTCTATGAACAATACTCCCGACCTACAGAGGTCGGATGAACAGTTAAAATCAGCACGATAACAAAAACAGAAATCGATGTAACTTTTGATCGGCCGATCCAAAAAACAGTGAAAATTTGTGTGCACCTCTCTAAGGATGTCAGGAACCTATTTCAAACATCAATTGAAGGAATTGATACCAAGGTTCCGTCCCTTTTCAGTTTAACAAATACAACACCAAAAAAAACAGAGTCACGAACACAGACCTCACCCCTAACTTGCTGGTGGGAGTTGATGGTCAGAAATCCTTGGATGACTCTCCACAAATTATAGCAAGTAAGTACACGAGGAAACAACCCTTTAAACAAATAGAAACACGATCCAAGGCACTTTCTTCTACTAGGCATAAAATTGGTTTCTTGCAAACCGAATAGAAGAGGTTGTAGATTGCCTAGATGATTGGGATATGATCTACGAAGATTCATCCAGCAATCTTTAATCCTTGGTAACAAGAACGAAGCCAATCAAGACTAAAGAAGCGCAAGTCACACATTTACGCACTTTAAGAACACATGATTTACAACTTGCAACAAGAACGCAAGGATTGCCTAGATGATTGAAAGCATCGAATCCAGAGAAGAGTTCCTCAATCATGAATTTCAACAAAGACTCAATAGCATGTAGAAGGAGATGAGGCAAATCCAAATTACGTAAAGTAAATTGCAAGTAAGTAAATGCAGAAATTAGATAACAGAATTTAAGTGCGTAATGTAAATACGTAAGGGAAATGAAACAAGAACATAAATGAAGAACATTTCATTTCTGGAATGGAGGTTTACAAAGCCTCACAACAAAGTGGGCAAAACTCAAATGAGCAGCAAAAATCTCAGAACCTTCAAAGAGGGGAGGCTGCCCCTACCCCCTATATATAGTGACTTGGGATCAATTCCCACCTTTGGATGTCCTGCTTCAAACCTAAGCCAACATCCAAGAGCCAGGATTTGATCCTTACACTGTCACTCTCAACAACTCTCAACTACTCACATACACTTTCCTCACCTGCTCAACCCTTACAGGGAGATACCCCTCTCCCTGCCTATTTATAGCAGGCTTGGACCACCTACCACCCTTAGATGAGCCTCTAAACCCTAGAGCACCCCATCAAGGGCTGAGATTTTACCCACTCACACAGCTATGCATGGGCTCACCCGAAACCCAACAACACAATGGGTTTTGCACGCTTTTCAACTCATACTAACTTGACCCGCTACTCTATCTTCCTGACCGCGATCCAACGGTCCTCCTTGATCAGAGCAGCTCTAAGTTAGCATCTCATTCATTCCTTTGTCTTATTGGCTTGCAGCTACTCCCTGGCCTCAGTCATCTTTGGCGACACCTTGATCATCTGGACCTCAGCTCTCCCAGCCTAGTCCTGATCTCCTTCACCTCACCATGACCTAGCTCCAAAGTCCTTCAACCATCATAGACAAGGAAACCACATCACATAGCAATGTCCAACAACACATATCCATCTCAACAGACAGATATACACTACGCTGACCAGCAAAACCCCAACCACACGTGGTCTGACCATCGGTCTCCATCCCGACCACTCGAGGTCATTCACCGGTCTCCGACTCAATCACTCGAGTCTCAACCACTCGAGTCGGACGACCCAACCACTGGTCGGACGATCGGTCTCCGACCAGCCAAAACCTCGACCACTCGGGTCGACGACGGGTCTCCGACCACCAAAGCCCGACCACTCGGGTCGGACGACCCGACTACTGAGGTCGACGACGGTCTCCAACCAGCCAAAGCCTCGAAGCCGGTAGACCAACACTCAAATTGCTTCAAATCCAAATCAATTTAAAACAACACAAGCTCAAAACTCATCAATTACTCATCACACACAAGGATAGACCTCCACATGGTCTTTCAGAAACTTAAGAGAGTGCACGTTGATTCAGGGTACAAAAGGGCTTCTTCGATTACCAAAGTTGTACCCATTGGCAATATAATAGTGGCTCTTCCTGAGCCGATTACATATGAGTCGCTTCCTGCGATTGTAGTAATCTTTCCAGCGTTCTTCGTGATCGACTGAAAGTATCTAGACTCTCTTAAGATGGTATTTGTTGTGCCACTATCAACAATGCATATCTCTTTCATTCGGGCGCTACACGATTTCTAGATAAAAGAAATATAATTCCAATCAGATAGAGGCAAAATAATTCAAATATTGCTTGCAAATTTGAAGAATACTGGAATAAAGAATAAATTGCATGTTTATTCATGGGAGAAGTATGCTCTTCTAGAGCTTACAATTCATTATTCAAAGAAAATGCTAACAACCATAATCTAAAAAAAGCATTAAACAGAATCTGTAAAATATGCATTAATTTCTGCTTCTATGTCATCGATAGAAGTTTTTTCTTCATTTGCCATAATATTGGCTGCGGCATCGATGTCCAGGCTATTCTGTGAGGATGAGACAAGTGTGGTATCTTCATCTATGGCATCATCATCACCGATATTGGCGAAGTGTGCCTCTGCGGGGGCGTTTTCTTTTGCCTTCCTCTTAGCCTGATATGCGTTGATCACTTCCTTGGATTCTCGACATATCTTCGACCAGTGTCCCCAAGTGCCACACCTGAAGCACGTTTGGTTCTCATTGTCCATACGGCTTGGCGTGTGCCTTTTCTTTGTCATCCTTTTCACCGGGCTTTGGACTTTCCTTTGGCCTGAGTCCTCTCTTTCCCACCCTGCTTGCCCTTCTTTCTGTTAATGGGCTTTCTCACCTTGTCGCTATTGGCATTGACTTCGTGCGGTGCCGTCCAGTGGTCTGCGAGACGTAGTTCTTGCGTAGAACATCGTCTTGCGATTCCGCAACTTGCATTACATCAATCAGTTCACTATACTCCTTGTATGCGTCCTGACGATAGCTGCGTGCACTCTGGATAGCATTTGGGTGGAAGGTGGAGAGAGTTTTCTCAATCTTCTCCTCATATGTGATCTTCTTGCCACATAGGGAGAGATTGGTACAAATTCTGTGCAAGGCAGAATTGTACTCGGACACTGTTTTAAAGTCTGCAAATCTCAGGCGCACCCAATCTTGCTGTGCTTGGGGCAAGATGGTGTACTTGAGCTTTTTGAACCGCTTCAAGTGCGGTCCAAAGCTCATGTGCACTCTCCTCGACCATGTATTCGTTCTTCAAAGTGGTGAGAGGTGGTGCTGAGAAAATGCGAGGCTTGATCGTTCGCTCGGCGAAGAGGTTTCAAGGCCCTGCGAGGACCCTAGACCAATCGCCGACGGAGCTTCTTGCCCCCAAGAACGATCTTCACGTCCGATGCCCAAGTGAGGTAGTTACGACCGTGCGGGGCGGTTCTTCAAACTCACGATTCACGATCTGGGACATCCGCATGTTTTCAAAAATTCCGACATTAGATTACTGCGTGTAATCTAATAGAAAATGGTTGCAAAAGCATAAAAGTCAGAAAATAAATGCATTGCAGTATATAAAATAAAGCAATGAATTCAAAATTCATAAAGAATATTCATAAAAATAGATAAATTAAGCTAGAAAATTTAAAAATAGAGCCAAATAAATCTTCTTGATTTTCTGGCAATTTTTCAAATTTTTTCTGCAATTTTTCCAAAATTTTCTAGCAATTTTCCTTTTCTTTTCTTTCTTTTCTCCTGTTTTCTTTTGGCCCACTAGGCCGCGCCATTCCTCGGGCCTTGAATTCCGACTGGCCTGCTTGGCCGAACCAAGAAAACTGGACCGGCGGCTAGGGTTCCCACTTCCCTAGCCGCCACATGCGTGAGCTCCCGCAAGGCGCATGGCCATTTGCACGCCGCTCGGCCGACGGAGCGAGGCAAGGAGGGGAGGCGCAGTGAGGCACGGCGAGGAGCGGCGGTTGTCACGGGCGCGGGCCCGGGCACGGCTTCATGCGCGGCCGACGGGGCTCGGACGGCGGCAATGGCGACGCTTCGGGCGACGTGTCGGCGAAATCGAGGCGCATGACGTCGGAGCTTCGAGCCGGCAACGTCGAGGCCTACGGTGGCGGGGCAAGGCGGCGCTTCGCGGCGCGCGCGGTGCTTGTGCTTCAAGCGCGCGCGCGCGTTGCTAGCCGATGAAGCCGAGGCGCGACGGCGGTTAAGCGCGGCGCTTCATGCGCGTGGTCAGCCGGGAAGCCGAGGTGGTCGGGCCGGTGACACTGGTGCGGCGACGGCCGAGGCGTGGCGGCGGCGCGGCTCGCGGCAAAGCGCCGACGAGAGAGGAGGTCGCGAGCCGCGGAAGCCGGACGCGACCACGCGCGACAGGCCGGCGATGGCGGCTTCATGTCGGATGTGGTGCCGGCAGCGCTTCGAGCGTCGTGCGGGTGCCGCCGCCGCCTCTTCTTTGGCCGTTTGTGAGCGATGAAACCGAGGCCGTGCGGGCGTCTGCGAGCGAGGCTGCGGCCGGAGGTGCCGTCTGCTGGGCGCAGACGAGGCCGGAGGCCGAGGCGCGGAGGGCGGGCACCGGGAGGCACGGCTTCATGCGGAGGTCGGGTGTCAGGCTGCGGGCGACTTCATGTCGTCGCGAACCAAAACCGAGCCATGTTTCGGCTTTATTTTTCTTTTACGTGATAAATGTGATTGTAACCGTCTTTGTCTTGTGTTGCTTCGAGCGTTCTTCGAGTAGCTTCGTGCCACGTAGGATAGATGCATGCATAGAAAAAAAACCAATCAGATTCAATCGTCGAATTCCCACCTTTCTCACCTTTCAATTTTGATCTCCGGTAGAGCTTCGTGCTGATAACGTGTTAAGGAACCTCGCTATCGAGTAGTCCGAGGTTCCCGAACAGATCTAAATTGAAGAACAGAGAGAGAGACACAGGTATATGGGGAGCGACAACAGAATTCTTTATTGATTTCAGATTGCTTGTACATAGGGGGGCCTCCTCCTTATATAGTAGTCGTCTAGGTTTCGGCTAAGGGACCAATCATGGGTCTTCAATGGGCCATGAGATTTCCTAACAAAATACATGCCTTTCCGGACTTTGGTCTTTTGTTGCCAAACAGGAGGTTCATTTTCACAGCTGAAGTCAGCCGAAGGAGTTGAATGTCTGCACTTACCTTTTCCCCTGTTGCGATGTAGCTGTTAAAAGAGGTGGATCATTTTTTGTGCCGACTTGCTAAGGGCTTCCTTTCAAGCCTCTTCTATATGTTCAGACTGCTATTAGTGTTCTATTCCCCTCTTTAATGCATGGCATCCTGCCGTTTCCTTTAAAAAAAAAATTAGGACTTGGTGTGCACATTTATGGGCCACTTACGGAAAAGTAGCGAGGCATGCTCAGACGTGGCCGTCGTACCATCATAGTGAAAGATTTGAGAAGTTTTGACGCAGGAAACTCAAAGGAGTTCCATGTTGATTTATACTCAGAGCAATTACGGCTAACAAACCGAGTACAGATTAGTTACAAACCGAGAAACAGAGTCCCGTGTATGCTACAGTAAACGACAACATCATCAGTTAGAACTGACTGAATATCTATCTACAACTCTATCCTCAACCATACATGTGATCGCATTATGGCTTGTTTAACATCCCCCCTCGATCACAGCAAGGTATCTGAAGATTTAAATGAGAATGGAGCCTATCAAATTGTTGCCGAGCCAGAGCTTTTGTAAAGATGTCTGATACTTGATCTGACAAGGCAAGGAACCGGACATCAAGCATTTTAGACGCAACCTGTTCTCCGATAAAATGAAAATCAATTTCAATATGCTTTGTTCTAGTATGAAAAACCGGATTGGCTGTCATGCTTCGCATAGGCTAAATAAGCCGCTCATCCTTGGTGAATCCTACCCACATTGGAATGCGGAACCATCGGGGAAAGGCAAAACATATTCAATCCTAGGTCACTGGTTCGATAGGACCAGGGAGAGGACCTTGATCACCTTGCCAATGAATTCAAGACCTTAGGAAAATCATCCTACAGTGGACCATAGGGATTGAGAACGAAGAAGACATAAAAATCAGGTTAGGGGGATGAAAAGAAAACCTCCTCCCATTCAAAGTTGTCTTCAAGTACCATTTTTATTGTCTTTTATATCTATTTTGAGGTGTTTCAATATTCATATTATATATCATAAATAGAAAGAGTAGTGTCGATGTTGTGATGTGAGTGCCAAGCAAGCATCCCTTCATCCTTCTATGGAACAAAAGAAGTGCGGTAAGTCCTCACTATGTAGCACCCAAATTATCACACCAAAGAATTGGAGCTCTATGTTGAAACACGCCAAGTTCTTTTAGAACTGATTGAAGCCACATAATTTGGAGCTCTATGTTGAAACACACCAAGTTCTTTTAGAACCAATTGAAGCCACATAATTTCTGTTGTTGCATTAGCAATTGCCTTGTATTCAGCTTCGGTACTAGATCTTGAGACAGTCGGTAGCTTCTTTGAACACCATGGCACTATATTAGATCCAAGAAAAACAACATATCCATTATGAGATCATCGATCATCAGGACAACCAGCCCAATCAGCATTTGAGAATGCACTTAAGACAATGGAAGATGAATTTTGAATTATTAAACCATTCTCAGCTGAAAACTTCACATACATCAGAATTCTTTTCACCGCAGCAATGTATATCAGTAGGAGACTGTAAAAATTGACAAACCTTATTCACTGCATAAACTATATCAGGTCTTGTCTAGGTGAGATATTACAAAACTCCCACTGTGCTACAATATTGAAGAACACCATCTTCATTCAGCAACTGACCAGCTGCTTGAGTTAGCTTCTCTGTTGAAACCATTGGTGTGAAGGCAGGTTTACAATTCTGCATCTTAACCTTGTGCAGTAAATCAGTTGCATATTTCTTTTGAGTAAGTGTCAAACAGTCAGGTCCTTTAAACACTTCGATGGCCAGAAAATACCTAAGTTCTCCCAAGTCCTTTATAGCAAAATCCCTTGTAAGAATTCTGATCAACTTTTCTGTGGCCGTAGTAGAGGAACTAACAATGAATATGTCATCCACATATATGAGCATGTATATTATAATACCACACTTATTAAGAATGAATAGTGAGGTATCGGCTCTCGAGGGAACAAAGCCCAACTCCTGAAATTTTGAGCTCAACCTGGAAAACCAAGCTCTTGTTGCATGCTTCAAACCATAAAGAGCCTTTTCTTACACAAGTAATCTGGATGACAATCGTCTTCATACCTTGGAGGCTGTCTCATATACACTTCCCCTTGAAGCAATCCATGCAGAAAAGCGTTTTACACATCGATCTGTTTTAGCTGCCACCCTCGAGAAACAGCCAATGGCAATATCAACCGAATTGTAGCAGGTTTGACAACAGGGCTAAAAGTTTCTTAATAATCAATTCCAAAGTGTTGTTTGAAACTTTTGCTACTAAAAGAGCTTTATATCTATCAATTGTTCCATCAAGCTTCTGTTTCAATTTAAAAACCCACTTACAATCAATAATATTCTTTCCCTTTTGAGATGGCACAAGCCTCCAAGTCTTGTTTCTGATTAATGCTTAATATTCGCTGTTCACAGCTTTCTTCCACTTTGGATGCACTAATGCTTGTTTATATGAAGTTGGTTCAGCAGCAAAGAAGGCTTGCTGATTCAAAAGGTATGTAACCATCCCATTTTTGAACTATTTTGGTATGACAATATTATTTTGCAGCCTAGTTCTTGGACGATGCTGCTGCTGATGCTATCGTTGCCCCTCCGCTTGAGGAGATTCAGTTGTTTCTGAAGTATGCCCTGTAGAAGAAGACGAAGCTGGA
This sequence comes from Otatea glauca, assembly GCA_036346275.1. Lineage (NCBI taxonomy): Eukaryota > Viridiplantae > Streptophyta > Magnoliopsida > Poales > Poaceae > Otatea > Otatea glauca. Next base: position 31,483,267 of record CM070726.1, on the reverse strand, counting down.
TGTGAAGAGTCATTATAACATCATTAGAGATATTGTCATCTTCACATCGAGTAATTTCTACTGAATTTTCACGAGTCATTGTCAATTGTGAAGGAGGAAGCAGGAAGGATGGAAGAAAAGTTGTTTGGTTATTGGCATAGAACCAGAGAAGGAGAGGATTTGAGCTGAGTGTCAAAAGGGAATACTTTTTCATCAAAAATAACATCTCCAGATATATATATACTCTGCCGGTCTGTCTGTGTAGACATTTGTAACCTTTGTGCAAAGTGCTATAACCCAAGAAAACACATTGTTGAGACCGAAAACTAAGTTTTCGAGCATTGTAAGGCCATAAATTTGGTCAACAAGCACAACCAAAGGTTTTTAACATTGAATAGTTGGGAGAGGTGTTATGGAGACATTTTATAGGAGTTGAATTATCAATCACCCGACTAGGCAAGCGATTTATCAAGTAAGTAGCAGTCAAGAACGCTTCATCCCAAAACTGAACTGGCAATGAGGACTGAGCCAGAAGAGCAAGACCTGTCTCAACAATGGGGCGTTATTTCCTTTCTGTAGTCCCATTTTGTTGGTGAGTGTGAGGACAGGAGACACGATGTGTGATTCCTACAGATTTAACGAACATGTGCAACTTGTGATACTCACCACCCCAATCAGACTGAATGGCAAGTATCTTTCTACCGAGGAGTCGTTCTACCTACTTCTGGAATTTATAAAATGCATTCTCAACTTCAGATTTGTGCTTGAGCAAGTATATCCAAGATAATTTTCTATAATCATCCACAAAACTGACATAATGTTTATAACCATTCATAGAAGTTAGTGCACAAGTTCTAAAGGAAAGGTAGGCACATGTATAGAGGAGTTGTACGGTAGTTGGTGAATTTTTGCTTGTTGACAAGCATCACACACAGAATTGTTACTATTAGGTGTACAACTCAGTTTATTGGACTGAATTATTGACTGAACTACAGAAGAAGCTGGATGACCAAGTCTCTAATGCCATTGCTCAGAAGTGATCACCTCAGCGGACAAAGATTGATGAGTGGATGCAATGGGATAAAGACCACCCCTATATTGGCCGTGTAGAAGTGTTGTCTTCATAGCTCACATAGAAATAATGAGGATGAAAATCAAAGAAAGCATTATTATCAAGGGCAAATTTATGAACTAAAAGTAGATGTTTGTTGACTTTTGGAACATAAAGGATATTGTTAAGATGAAGAGGACGACACTGACCATGAATAGTAGAATTACCGATATGAGAGATAGAAAAACTTGCTCTATTCGCAACTTGAACCTGATCACCTCCTTTATAGCGATCCCGGATGGTAAGTCTGTCAAGATCAGTTGTCAAATAATCTGTTGCTCCTGTATCAGCATACCAATTTGTGTCGACCTGATAATTTCTGAAGATGCTACAACAGCAACACGCTGATCCTCTGATTGATAGGAGTGATGAAAACGGTGATAGCAATTAAGAGCATTATGCCCATATTTGCCACACACCTGGCATGTTGGACGTGGTGAAATATTGTTGTTGGATCCAGTGATGAATCCAGTACTACCACGTCCTGCCCGATTCCCTCCATTGCCGCCGCCACGATCACATCCACATCCACGACTACCACTGTTGTTGACGTATTTTCTGGTAATATTGTTGGCTGATGAAGACATCTGAACCTCAGCGCTTTGTTGTTCCTTGCGTAGTTCATAACTGAGCAGATGTGCATAGAGATCAGTCATCGTGATCTGTTCTGCACGGGTTGTCATAGAAGTGACAAATGCATCATAGTCATCACCGAGTCCAGCAAGAATATAAGAAGCAATCTCTTCTTCTTGCAATGGTCGACCAATTGCAGCCATTGTGTTTGCCAAATTCTTCATCTTCCGAAAGTAATCATAACCAGACAATTCCTTCTTATTTAGATTGGCTAACTGAAACTGAATCTGCATAACTCGTGCATGCGAGCGTGAGGCAAACATGCACTCTAATGCCGCCCATACCTCGACCGATGTGCTAAAAAATAGCACATGACCAAGAATCTCCTCTATGAGGGAGGAAAGAAGAGCACTAAGAACCAGTTAATCCTACTAAAACCAGATGGTATAAGCAGGATTTGGAACTTGATGAGCTGCAGTTTCTATCCCTTCAACTATAAACAATGGCGGCTTCTCAATTGTGACGTCAACATAGCCAAGAAGCTACTGGCTACGAAGATAGGGCACAAGCTGTGCTTTCCAGAGCAAAAAATTATCTCTGGTTAGCTTGATGGTGACAAATTGACTGAAGGAGGGCGTGGCCATGACTCCGGTAAATGTTGACGTTGTTGCAGCAACGGTGGATGATGAAGGAGAGGAAGAACTGGAAGAGGAAGTCATCATGATTGGCCGAGACTATGGCTCTGATACCATGAAAAGATTTGAGAAGTTTTCCCACGGGAAACTCAAAGGAGTTCCATGTTGATTTATACTTAGAGCAATTACAATCGCTAACAAACCGAGTGCATATTAGTTACAAACCGAGAAATAGAGTCCTGGATATGCAATAGTAAACAACAACATCACGAGCTAAAACTAACTGAATATCTATCTACAAATTATCCTCAACCATACAAGTGATCGCATTATGGCTTGTTTAACACATAGAAATTTCTTACATCTCTTTGTGATAGATTAATTAGGTTGGCACATGCAATAATAGCCTTGGACTGGATCATTTATTGGACCAAGTAAAGTCAATGGCTAGCCATCTCTGACATTTCCAATGCGTTGCAAGTAACCCAGTAGGACAAATCATGCATAACCATATTTGGCGTGTGACAAGTGATCGACAGGGATGATAAGCTAATAAGGGCCTATTTGAGTGATTTTTTAGAGGCTATTTGTTGAGTTTTGATTGGTCCATGATTGCCCAACCATGGAAGATGAAGAAGATGCTACTGTCTTTCATCTTGTAAGATTTGTAGTTGCTCAATAAAAGGTTATGGAGGACACAACTCAGGAGCTGAAGAAATCTTATGAAGCCTTGAAGACTGCGGAAGAGAATTTTTGTGTAACCCAGACTTTTACCATAGAAAGGACTGCAGAACTCGAAGAAGCTCTATATAGGTGGGAGTAGAAGTACAAGAAGAGCTAGAAGAAAAACATCTATAAGAATTGGAGCAAGACCCTGAGGAGCAAGGGTCTTCATCTCAAGAGAAACGTGAGCAATATGTTCTTATTGTCCCCAATCATCAGGGTCAGTTTGTGCTGATGCCTGACCGTCCGTCGTTCTATGCACCAGGAGCACATTAGCCTAGTTGGCCTAGTGATTGAAGGAGCTTACCTTAGTCAGTTGAGACTCATGTGTGGGAGTTGTGTCAGCTTAAGAATAGGAGTATCGCCCTTAGGCGCTAGATTTGTGTGCTTAGGTTGTGACTTGGTTTTTTGGTTTTCTGTGTATGCAATATGTGTTGCAAGAGGCCTTTAGGCACTTGTAAGCAGTCATACCAAGTTACTGATAAAAGTTGTTAAGAGTTTTAAGTTTTATTTTTGGGTTAAACCTGTTTCTCCATATTAGTTTCTTTTTTTCTTATCTATGCTTTCCCCCTACCTAATCTCATGTAGTGATCAGCAGATGGTTAAGACTCGTGCCACCAATGAAGCTAGTGGAAGTGGTACCAGATCCAATAAGAATCATTAGGATGGATCAATCCCTCAATCATCACCTCAAGTAGATATAAAGAACTTTAGAGTATTTCTGGCTGTTTAGACTCAGTTGATGCATACAATGATACAGTAAGTGCAGAATATGACTAATCAAACTAATGTCAACAATGTACCCCTAGCTACTGTCAATGGATCTTTTCCATACTCAAGGTTGTCAGAATTCATGAGAATTCGTCTACCGACTTTCTCTAGGAATGTTTCACCTTTGAAAACTGATGATTGGCTCAGAGATATTAAGAAGTTACTCATTATGTATTGTGAAGGCAATAAGAACGTTCTCTATGCTTCTCATCAATTGGAAGAAATAGATGCTAAGTGATGGGAGAATTATTGTGATGTCCATGAAGCCTCATAGAATATCTCATGGAATGAGTTTGTTGCGGCTTTTCATCGGTACCATATGCTGTAATGAATCATGGATCTTAAGAATGAAAAATTCAAGGCTATAAAGCAAGGAGGCCAATCTGTGGCTGAGTATCTGAATAAATTTATATAGCTTGCTCGTTATGCACATGAAGATTTTGCTACTAACAAAGCAAGACAGTCTCGATTCATGAAGGGACTAAATTCTGGACTTTTAATTGGGTTGATTACTTATACTTTTCCAGATTTCGAGAGTTGGTTAACAAAGCTCTTGTACTAGAAAACAAGTGCAAGGAGTTAGAGGACAACCGTAAACGCATAATGGCTTAGCAAGGAAGCCATCTGAATCAACAGAGGTTGAGTGCTACATCTCAACAGTTTTTTAGAATTTAACCTCAGGCAATGTTGAAGACACTATCCCCTACACCTCGTCCATCTAGTCTAGGTTTTCAGATACATGCTCAGCATCATATGAAGCCTCACGTGAACGTGTTTGGTTGAGACGTGTGATTAACCATATCCAGAAGTCATGTGGTATTCACATCGTCGATTCCCCATAATTATCTATGAAGATAATACTGCTTGTGTTGTACAAATGCAAATGTGTTATGTTAAGAGCAATATTATGAAGCATATTTCCTCTAAACTTTTCTATCCTCCTGAACTCTAGAAGAAAGGCGAGGTAAAGATCATGCAAACTAAGTCATGTGAAAATTTGGTAGATTTCTTCACACAGTCTTTGCCGACATCTAGTTTCCAAAAATGTGTTCGTGATGTTGGAATGAGACAGCTTAGAGATATGCAGAGTAAAGGGGGAGTAAATCACTGAACTATAACCCGTAGTATGCTCATGAAGACACTACTATGATCTAGAAGATTATAAGTTGCACTCTTTTTCCCTTAGTGAGTTTTCTTAAAGTTTTCTCACCTGAAGGTTTTTAATGAGGCAACAAGTGTAACACAATATGTGGGAGCAATATACTCTCTTTTTTATCCCTTTTAACCACTGGATTTTTTGGAGGAATTTTTTTCTGAGACATGCGCATTACACGGTATTCGCCCAAGGGGAGTGTTAAGATATAATCAAACTCTCGGTCTTGGTTGTCAAGATATATCCAGACTCTTGGTTTTTGTGAGCAAATTCTGAAACTAACCCTAAAGGGTTATGGGTATAAATATAGCATGCCTTTGTACAAGAGAAACAATCTATACTCAATAAAGAGAAAAGAGTTTATCTCCCTATATCATGTGTTTATCTATTATGATTGTTATTTGTCTATTCTTGACTAGCATTGGGATTGATCTATAACAATCATCATTGTTTTACAACACCCTTGTCTGTATTTCCATCTATGTTCCCTGCCACGTGGCATCTGAAGGGAAACGCGGTATGCTACGCTAGCACAAAAAAAAACTACCGCGCAACCAGAAAGCTACTCTCAAGAAGGGGATCATAGATAAGATTACCACTAGACGCGCAGTTGCGGAATCCTTCGCGCCGATGTAGTGGTTCGTCCTCGCCGCGATCGTTGCGTCGATGCGATGGATCGCCCGCGCCGCCGTGGATCGCCCTCCCACGCCGCAGCCGCAGCAGCGCCACCGCAGATAGTCCACACATCCAGAGATGGAACGCTGCGCGCGGTGTGCAAGCACCTAGTCGCTCGGCGAGGGGCGCCGGGGAGGAGGCTAGGGTTTCAAGTGAATCAAACCTAAACCGTGGAAAGCACACCTGCGCCCTCCTCCTCCCCTCCTTATATAGCCACGAGATGAAACCCTAAACTAGGGCCCACCAAAGATGCTAAGCCCACGAGGTTCATTAATTACGGATCCAATCCAAATTAATGCGTCTCACCATTAAGTGTGTGACCTGCAGGTTCACATACGTTTGGACATGGATTCGAAAACTCCTTTTCAATCCAATAGTTGGTAGCGCTTCTTGCAAAGTATACCAACTCCCAAACATACCGTGATCAAATCGAATGTAACCTATCAAAAGAACTCATGTAATAATCCCTTTGCCAAGTATATGAAGATTGATCTCAAGGCAGAAGCATGTCATCCTTTGATGATTCAATCCATCTCTCGTATCCGTGATATATTAATAAGTTGTGATTGACTCCTCAATCACGGCATGGCCATGCACTTTCTTAATCATATCACACGAGTGGCCTTGTCATATATCTCCGTTTCATTGGAGTGGCAAATTCCATCTTGATCGCTCACTTCCTCGCACGTTTCATAGTAAACATGAAAGCTACCTTTATAACTATCCGGTTAGGAAGTAGTGTTTGATAGCCCCAAGGAAAACTATTACACATGTAGGGAATATGACAATCTCGTGTCTAAGGATCATACATCTTCTAGGTATGAGATACATCGATGACACATAAGAATGAAACATTCTCGCGATGTCCCATAGCGGGTCTATCTAACCCATGTTCTTCAACATGGTCCACAATGTAGAGATGATATCTCCATATCCCATGATCTATGAAGCATGATCATCGATCACTACATGTCCGATCTATTCATCGTAGTCCTATACGATGATATCCGATCGAGATATTTATCGAATTACATCATTAAGTAAAGAGCTTCATAATCAAGTCACATACTTGTTGATCAATACAATGATATACATTCATTGGACCAATAATCATATTATTATTCATAAACATAGTCATGTTACAATCATCTAAATGATTACCTCAAGGGCATAACACTAACAATCTCCCACTTGCACTTGAGTCAATCAATTAAGTATCTAATACCAATAGACCTTGTGTGCGCCTCATGCTTAGGCTGTGGCAGTGGCTTTGTCAACGGATCGGCCACATTGGCTTCCGTATGTACTTTGCACATTCTGACGTCACCTCTATCCACAATCTCGCGAATAAGGTGAAAGCGACGGAGTATGTGTTTAGACTTTTGATGTGATCTAGGCTCTTTTGCTTGTGCAATGGCACCACTATTATCACAATAGATGTCCATTGGACTAGAGACACTAGCGACCACACCAAGCTCGTGATAAACTTCTTAATCCACACGCCTCCTTTGCGGCCTCCGGCCGCAATGTACTCCGCTTCTTCGTCAGAGAGTCGGCCACCGTGTTTTGCTTGAAACTCTTCCACCATCGCTCCTCCATTAAGTGTAAACACAAACCCGGATTGCGATCGAAAATCATCTTTGTCGGTTTGGAAGCTTGCATCGGTGTAACACTTTGCAACCAGATCTTCCTCACCTCCAAAATAAGGAACATACCCTTAGTTCTTCTCAAGTACTTCAGATATTTTTACGGCTATCCAATGACCATCACCAGATCCGCTTGGTATCCGCCGTGACACTTAGAGCATATGAGACATCCGGGCGTGTCAGGATCATGGCATACATAATAGACCCAATAGTGAAGCATATGGAATCTTGCTCATCTGTCTCGCCATCGATGTCGAAGGACACCGATTCTTGCAGATCGATGCCATGTGACATTGGCATGAAACCTCTCTTGGATTCATGCATATTGAACCTTTTCAATATCTTGTCAATGTACGCTTCTGACTTAATCCAATTAACCTTTTGATCTATCTCTATAGATTTTTATGCCCAAGATATAGCATGCTTCTCCCAAGTCCTTCATTGAGAAACTCCTTTTCAATGAAGTCTTAACATCTTCAAGCATAGGAATGTCATTCCCGATTAATAATATGTCATCCACATACAAAATCGTAAATACAAGTGCGCTCCCACTAGCCTTCTTGTAAACACAAGGCTCTTCTTCATTTTGATAAAGTCAAAACCTTTGACTACTTCATCAAAACGAATGTTCCAACTCCTAGATGCTTGCTTTAACCCATAAATGGATCTTTGAAGCTTGCATACCCTTTTAGCATATTTAGGATCAACAAAGCCTTGAGGTTGTATCATGTATACATCCTCTAAAGATTCCCATTAAGGAAGGTGTTTTGACATCCATCCGCTATATTTCATAATCAAAATATGCAAGAATAGCTAAAATGATCCGGACAGACTTGAGCATGGCTACCGGTGAGAAAGTTTCATCATAGTCAACTCCTTGAACTTGTTTGAAACCCTTTGCCACCAACCGTGCCTTATAGATCTGAACATTTCCATCTACGTCTATCTTTTCTTAAAAATCCATTTGCACTCAATGGTTTTACACCATCAGTGAATCGACCAAGTTCCAAACTTGATTGTCATGCATGGATTGAATTTGGATCTCATGGCTTCAAGCCATTTTTGGAGTTTGGGTCCATCATTGCTTCTTCATAAGTCTTGGGCTCATCATTGTCCAACAATAATATGTCATTCCCATATCTAATAGGTACATGACGTGGCCTCCCGACCTCACGTGGGGTGGAGTCTCTTCCACAAAGTTGTACAACACTTTGTACATCTTGTGAAGGTTCAGAGGTAGCTTGAACATATTCATGTGATTCTCGAACTTCATCAAGATACACATCACTCCTCTGATTTCTTTTGAAAGAAACTCTTTCTCCAAAAGACACCATTTCGAGCAACAAAACTTTGTTCGTTTCTTTTGTAAAAGTAATATCCTTTTGTTTCTTTAGGATACCCCACAAAAAGCATTTTTCTCGATTTAGGTGCGAGTTTATCGATTGTAAACGTTTTACATAAGCCTCACATCCCCATATCTTGAGAAATGACAACATGGATCTTCTCCGGTCCATATCTCATATGGCGTCTTCTCAACGGATTTTGATGGGACCCTATTCAAAGTGAACGCAATTGTCTCTAGAGCGAAACCCCAAAAGGATAATGGCAGATCTGTTTGGTGATCATTGACCGAACCATATCTAATAAAGTCCGATTCGTCGTTCGGACACACCATTCCATTGAGGCGTTCTGGCGGAGTAAGTTGCGAACGATTCCACATTGCTTTAAATGATCACCAAACTCTTGGCTCAAGTATTTGCCACCACGATCGGATCGTAAGTGTTTTATTGTTTTGCCAAGTTGATTTTGTACTTCGCTCAAACTCTTTGAACCTTTCAAAAGTTTCAGATTTATGCCTCATTAAATAGATATATCCATATCTACCAAGTCATCGGTAAAAGTTACAAAGCATCAAACCCACCCCTAGCAATGAGCTCATTGGTCCACATACATCCGTATGTACTAGGGCCAATAATTCACTTGCTCTCTCACTAAAACCTCGTGAAAGGGGCTTTTGTCATCTTGCCAAGTAAACAAGATTCACATGTTTCAAATGATTCAAAATCAAATGAGGTTAGAAGTCCATCACCATGGAGCTTCTTCATGCGCTTCTCATTTATATGACCTAAGCGACAATGCCACAAAAGGTAGGGTTCAAATCATTAGGCGGTGCCTTTTACATTAATATTATAGACAGTTTTTCTTCGAGTTCAAGGACGTACAACCCATCCACCATGGGGCAACGACCATAATACATATCATTCAAAAATATTGAACAAACAAAGTTCTTTATTTCAAATCATAACCTTCATGTTCCAAACAAGAAGATGAAATAATGTTTCTACTCAAAGATGGAACAAAATAACAATTATTGAGTTCTAAAACTAACTCAAGGCAAATGCAATGGGTATGTGCCAACGGCAAGACCAAAGAACTCTTGCTTTATTCCCCACGCCAAGATCCACTTCTCCTTTGCCAAGTCTCTACTCTTTATCACCGCAACGAATTGCAAATGTGAGCAACCGAACCGGTATCATATACCCATGAGCTGAGTGAAGAAGTAGCAAGATTAATTTCTATAACATTAATACCGAAGTGGAAACCACATTTCCATTCTTCTTATCCGCTGTACTTTTCAGACCCGTTTCCAATGCCCCGATTTCTTGCAATAGAAGCATTGGGTATCGAGTTGAGGGCCAACTTTAAGCTTCAAGCTTAGTTTTGAGGCTCGCGATCTCATCTTGAGCCTTGCCCTTGCCCTTGCCCTTGCTCTTTCCCGTTCCCCACCTTAGCCTTTCTCTTTTTGAAAGCGGTTGTTTTCTCAACCATCATCACATGATTGGGTTTTTCTTAATGCTTTCTCCATGACCTTGAGCATCCCATGTAGCTCGGTTAGGCTCTTCTCCATGCTATTCATATGAAAATTCATAATGAATGGCTCAAAGCTCGAGGCGTAGACTGAGAATAACATCGTGGCCAAACCGAGGCTAAGGGAAACTCAAGTTTTTCCAATCTCCCAATGTAACCAATCATCTTGATCACATGAGGATCGACTGACCGCCTTCACCGACTTACAAGCAAATAAAAGCTTTGAGATACCATACCTCTCAGCTCTTGCTTGATTCCCAAACATGCCCTTCAAGCCCACAATCATATTGTAAGCATCCTGGTCCTCATATTGCTTTTGGAGCTCGAGTCCATTGTGACTAGCATGAGACAGTGACCTCTCTGAAGCATTAACATGCTTTTCATATTCAACCCTCAAATTGCGAGCAAGATTTTCTACCGGGTTCATCAGAATTGGATTCTCTAGAACATAGTCCTTCTTTTCATGCTTGAGAACAATTCTCAAAGTTGCGATACCAATCAACAAAATTAGTTCCATTCAGTTTTTCCCTTTCCAAAACCGATCTCAAAGCAAAACCAGTGTAGTAGGAGTAGGAGAAGGTGCCATTGAACTACAACAAAAATATGCAAAGATTCTAAGCACTATGTTTATGTAAAACTTTATTAAACTTTTAATTAAAGACACTCCTATTTTATGTCCTTTTATAGACACATAGTGAGTATTCAAGATCCATATTCATTAAACACTAGTGAGCTTTGGCATCATTGCTAGAAATTTAATGACATAGGTAAGCAACACCTTTGCTAATTACATCATATGTAACTCTTGTTTGTTGAGTATGAAAACAAGTAATGAATGCCTCCATCAACTTGACTCATGGCCAGTCAACTCGCCCCAAGGGCTCACATGAGGAGGAGCACTTCCGTGATTCGGTGCCAATTAAGAAACTCGCCTCATGTGTGTTTTCCTAGACACCAATTGTCTTGTATAGGTTCCTTCATTATCAAATCAAATCCCAACCACTTATGTCCTCAAGCCCAAAACCGTTTTGATAGCTCGTTTAAATCGCCATTGTTATGCGTGATGTGTCCAACACATCCCTATCATCTATTGAGATAGCCATTGATATACTACTTTGGCATCATATCAATAACGATCTAAATTCTTGATAGGTGCAACAATTGGATGGACAATTTGATTTAAGATTTTTAACTATAAGGATGAACAAAGATTACTATGAACATAGCATCACATGCAATGAGCATAAAGAAAATAGCAAGGATAAAACACACATCCACGTAAAATCAAAATAAGTCGTGAAATAGCATGGCCCTTAGCATTAAGATCTCCATCATCATGCTTGGTTGTTCACCTAGCCACCTTGCTTGATTTGTTCACCTAGCCATCGTCTTCATCATTATGGATGCAACTCCTTACAACTTTTAATAATGAATTTTACATGAGGGTTTGAAGCATCACAAGTCAACACGCAGTCGTTATACAATTTGAATAGCCTTATGGCTTAACACGACCTGACGCAGCCATGTGGAAATTACATGCATCACATACACATAGGCCATACTATTTCACATAATTCCTGCAAAAACGAAGTTAAACAAAAGCAACCCTACGACTCCGGTCCGAGGCGCGCCGGCGGGTCCAAGGGGCGGCTGGTGGCGGTCCTACCGGCCGGCCAACAAGCGGGTCCGAGGGGCGCACTGCTGGGTCCAAGGCGAGCCTCGCGGCGGTAATCCCGGGCGGTCCACGGCGCGGTCGGCGCGCGCCTTGAAATTTTTTTAGAGGCATGTCTTCCGCCATGGAAAACACCTCAAAATTTCCACGGATCAACCAGATTGACCTAATCCGATCTAATATAATTGGCTTGGTCCCATATGGATACGTTTGAAACCCCGATGGCGGTAACCCGACCGGTAAGGGCAACGTCGCACCATGAACGGACTCACCCAAATCAATATTGAATCTGTTTGCGCTACCATGGATCAACCAGATTGACCCAATCCAACTCGACCGATTGGCTTGGTCCCATATGGATACGTTTGAAACCCCGATGGCGGTAACCCGACCGTAAGGGTAACGTCGCACCATGAACGGACTCACCCAAATCAAGATTGAGTCGGTTTGCACTTTCTCAAACCCTAAATCGATCGATCTCATCGATGGTCGCCGCCACCAATTCATCACATGAACCGGCCGAACATGTAATAGATCCAATCTACTAACCTCACACATCATATGTGCAACATCCAGATCACAAAACTATACGAGATGGCTCGATACCCTTTCAAGGGAAACGCGGTATGCTACGCTAGCACAAAAAAACTACCGCGCAACCGTAAAGCTACCGCAAGAAGGGGATCATAGATAAGATTACCACTAGACGCGCAGATTGCGGAATCCTTCGCGCCGATGTAGTGGTTCGCCCTCGCCGCAGATCATTGCGTTGATGCGTGGATCGTCCTCGCCCGCCGTGGATCGCCCTCCCACGCCGATCGCCGCAGCAGAAGCCACCGCAGAGTCCACACGCCCGAGATGGAACGCCGTGCGCGGTGTGCAAGCACCTAGTCGCTCGGCGAGGCAAATGAGGGAGGAGGCTAGGGTTTCAAGTGAATCAAACCTAAACCGTGGAAAGCACATCCCGCGCCTCCTCCTCCCTCCTTATATAGCCACGAGATGAAACCCTAAACTAGGGCCCACCAAAGATGCTAAGCCCAGAGGTTCATTAATTACGGATCCAATCCAAATTAATGCGCCCCACCCATTAAGTGTGTGACCTGCAGGTTCACATACGCTTGGACATGGATTCGAAAACTCCTTTTCAATCCAATAGTTGGTAGCGCTTCTTGCAAAGTATACCAACTCCCAAACATACCGTGATCAAATCGAATGTAACCTATCAAAAGAACTCATGTAATAATCCCTTTGCCAAGTATATGAAGATTGATCTCAAGGCGAGAAGCATGTCATCCTTTGATGATTCAATCCATCTCTCGATCCGTGATATATTAATAAGTTGTGATTGACTCTCAATCACGGCATGGCCATGCACTTTCTTAATCATATCACACGAGTGGCCTTGTCATATATCTCCGCTTCATTGGAGTGGCAAATTCCATCTTGATCGCCACTTCCTCTCGCACGCTTCATAGTAAACATGAAAGCTACCTTTATAACTATCCGGTTAGGAAGTAGTGTTTGATAGCCCCAAGGAAAACTATTACACATGTAGGGAATATGACAATCTCGTGTCTAAGGATCATACATCTTCTAGGTATGAGATACACGATGACACATAAGAATGAAACATTCTCGCAGTTGTCCCATAGCGGGTCTATCTAACCCATGTTCTTCAACATGGTCCACAATGTAGAGATGATATCTCCATATCCCATGATCTATGAAGCATGATCATCGATCACTACATGTGCTGATCTATTCATCGTAGTCCTATACGATGATATCCGATCAGAGATATTTATCGAATTACATCATTAAGTAAAGAGCTTCATAATCAAGTCACATACTTGTTGATCAATACAATGATATACATTCATTGGACCAATAATCATATTATTATTCATAAACATAGTCATGTTACAATCATCTAAATGATTGCCTCAAGGGCATAACACTAACAGCATCGACCTGTTGGTGCTAGCCTAGCCCTACAAGTCTTTCATTCATAGAGAAATAACCTATTATTGTTTTCTTTGCTGCCTCGCCGATTCACCGGTGAAAGGTGCTGACCGAAGTGAGCTGACGAAGTCCCGGCAACAATACACAACAGCGGCAGCAACGTAGCCACTTGAGGGTGATGGACAAAATTAAGTGAAATGGATCTTAGTTCTCATTGTTTCTTTTTTAATTCATGAACTCAACGCATGTCTCAACTCATCACCTAAATGAAGCATACAGACCTCTATTCGATTCCATCATGAGAACAACTCATGAAATTAGAAGGGCATGTAAAGAATGAAACAAGAGTTACAGCGTGTCTACTTCTTGGAGGAGGGGCAAAGGTGACGGGATGGTGCTCAGAGACTCAGTGGATACACGGGCTTGAAGGTGGCGCGTACGGTGGTCATGGTGAGCCTCGTAGCCTTCTTCTTGACTTGTGGTTAGAGGGAGGACTTAGCGGTGATGGGAAAGGTAGGGTGACACGACCAGAGCAAGCGTGTTGGGGCCAGTGCACGTGGGGGATGCATGAAGATGAGGGAAGCTATGCCACGGTAGAGAAAAAGATGGGCATTAGCTGTCGAGGTCGTGTTTTGTGCTAGTTTCGTCCTTCAGCCATAAATGCAAGCCCACCCAATTTCCCCTCTCGCTGCCTATTTAAGGCCAGCCAAGCCTCGTCTTGCCTCTCTATGCCTCATAGCCCCCCCCCTTCCCGAGTGCCAGATCGATAGCACCACCGGAACGTGACATTGTCGTCGAGCAAGCTCTATGAGCCGCCAATCCCAATTAATCTACCCCGGCGAGCATTTTCCAATTCGTTCAAGTTGAAGCACCCTTGAGGTTCCCTGAACACCTTCTACCTCTCGATCACAGCTCCAGAAGCCTAATGAACTGCCGCTACCTTTCCCTTCTTCCTCACGGCTGGTGATCGGTGGCAGAGCTACCCAGTGGACCTTTGTCGTAGCTAGGTATCAAAATGGGACCCTTGGACTCTATGGAACATTTCCCTATCTTTGCCAAGCTTAAGTACGTCTAATATCCTTCTTCTCCGTTTGACCATGTCTACCGCCGCACCTTGCTGTCATCAGTCACTTTCGACGATTGCCGTCCACCATCGACTGGTGCTATGACATCCCCTAGCCTCCCTCGAGCTTCCCAGACCCGTGCCCGAGCCACGCTACCCCTCCTTCGCTGTCGGTGTGAGCCCCTCTGCTGCTTTGTTTTGTCTCACCGACAGGTGGGCCATGGTCGTCAATGCCTTCCCCTACTCTTGAGTCACTCCACATCAGGCCCCACTGGTCAGATTCACCATCAAAACCTAAATTAAAACCAAGTTTAGTTGATGACCCTATGACATGTGGGCCCATGACAAATTAAAAACTTAACCGAAGCATTATTGAAGTATGAGTCACTGACACGTGGGACCCTATTGTTTGTGACCAAACTAAAATAAAAAACTAGAGAAAACCCAGAAAAAGAAAAGATGTTTTCTCTGTTATCAAAACGTATTTTCCAATTTTGAACATTTTCAGAACCTTAAAACTTTAAATACTTATAACTTTTACATTGTAACTCCAAATTGAGTCAAAAAAAATTTAAATTCTTCTAAAATTTTGAAAATGCCAGATATGCAAAAATATTTAATTTTTGACCTCTGGTAAATAATTTGAATTTAAAAATTGATTAAATAACAGAATATGCACTATTAGGAATTTTCACAAACTAACTCCAAATTTGATGAAATAAATTTCTAAAATTTCCTGAGACCGTAAGACTCCAGATTTGAAAATATATTTGAGATTGAACTTAGTTTGTACTGAATTCATAAATGGTTTAATCTCTAATGTAGGCAAGATTTAAATATGAATAAATTTTGTGAATAAACTTCAAATCCAATGAAACCAACTTCTAAGTACTTCAGAGGTCAGGACCCTCTATTGCTGCAAAGGTAATTGCATTTGAACCTAGCTTATGCTTAGTCCCTGTTGGGAATTATTCTCCTTTCAATTCAAAACTTAAATAATCATAACTTGTGCAAACAGACTTCAAAAATTGTGAAACCAGCTTCTCAACATTTGTAAATCATAAAAATTTCCCCTCTGCAAAAGGGTTAAGCCTCACCTCTGTATGCAAATGAATTCTTTAGTAAGATTCTTGACCCATTGAAAACCCCAACAATACATTATCTTCACAAATAAAAACTTAAAAATTTAGAAATCAGTATTTAAAATGTTTTTATCACCAGAACCTTCTATTTTTAGTCCATATTTTAAGTTGGTGTTATTTATTTCACTTAGTACTTCTTATTACTACTTTACGTTAAATCATGTGTAGATACCGATGTTCCAGAAACCACAGCTATCAACCTCGACTCAACTCACGAGTTCATCGAGAAAGGCAAGCACCCCCTTTGACTGTATTGATCCTATTATTTCACTTAAGTTATGTTTCTTTGATCAAATCTATGTATGCATGCGTTATTTTCGGTAAATGTGCTATATTACGGTCTTGGTAGATATAACCCTCATTTTATGGAACTTCCTTAATAAATATTGACATGGCATCAATGATAACACTAGATTAGGTTTAGACATCTAATAATGTCAAATTGGGTGTACTAGATTATATATGCACACTTGCTTAGTTATGATTAGAAATTGGTTAATGGATGGTCGGACATGTTATTCATTGTAAATGAAAATATTGAACATAGTTAAAGGTTGTTGATATTTTGGTAAAAATAAAAATAAAACTATGGTTTGACACGGGCGAGTTATGGCAATATCCAAATTTGCGAAGGGTGGACTTGCACGTAGTGTAGATGGAGTATTCTCGCCCGGGTTGGATTAAGGACCAAACGTAGTGTCGTATAATCCAAGAAATTCAGTAAAACCGCAAGTGCTAGTATAGGATGGCCTTGACTAGTTAAGTTATATTGGTCTAGCTTTGCACATTGGAAGGTTGTAGTAGTACAAGCAATCTGGGTAGGTTTGCAGGAAGGGGTGCCCATATTGAGGTGTTAGGAATAACGCTTGCCAATACAACAATGTACGCCTTGCTTTGGAGAGAAGTGGGGACTCAACAGGGATGGACTGTTGAGGGTATAGTGATTATATAAATATCTTTTGCTATCATAATATAGGTTTGTCGTCACCGAGCTGGTGCAAAGTTAGGTCTTGATAATGTAAAGGTTCATATCATGAGCTCTTGGCTACACACCAAAGGAACCGTGAAAATAGCGACAAAAAGAGTTGATCATATCTTGTGGTTAAAGATGTACGTCTCTGCAAAGTGTAAATTTTTTTGAAAAGCCATGCCCACGATCATGGGAGACTTGGTGCACTGACACTAGCTAGAAATTTTGGTATTTTCAAAAAGGGTTGAATCGAAAATACTGTGAAAAGTTGTTTCAGATATTATACCAAGAGATGGCATGGGAATGGTTCGATGCTCACAATCTTGGAGGATTGTGAGTTGTTACTTTTATACTTTCATACTTGTTATTTACATTTATGTTAAATTGCTCTTTCAAAATTCCGTTTATAATATACTACATGATATTTATGATCAATACGCTTTATGCAAAATAAACATAGTAGAATTTCTTATGATATAGCTTGTATTTACTATACTTTTGCGGTACACTATAAGTCTTACTGAGTACAAATGTATTCAACCTTGCCATTGTTGATATTAAGTGGACGAAGGAATGAAAAATCATGATGATGCATTCTATACAGTAGGATACATAGATTTCGATTATGCATTCTTCTAAGGGTTTATCCTTATCAGTTGCCTGAGGACTGTGATGGGCATGCTAAGGACTTATGTATCTTTCATTGTATTTTATTTTGGCTTGCAGAACCCTATTGTATAATTACCTTCCACTACCATATGTATAATATTGTATATGGATGTGCTATCAATGTTGTAATATGCATACTAGCCACTGATCATGGGACTAGTATTGTAAGTATATGGAACCTTCCTTGTATTCTGAGCCATAAAGGAAGGTCCTCACACATAGCACCCCACTTACACTTTCGTCCTCACTTCGTGTAAAACGGTTATATACCACTACAACACACTTTATGCAAGCAATGTGGGCCTAATCCCACCATTACTCCACATAGGCCATATGTGCCTTCATGTTCACAGGCCGAGGTATTACATTTACCCCCTTTGAGGGCCGACGCCACTGCAACTCACTTTATGTAAACAATATGGGACTAATTGCACCACTGCTCCACATGGGCCATATGTGCCTTCATATTCACAGCCGGGGTATTACATCAACCCCTTTAAGGGTTGACACCCTCCTAATCACTCCCGTGCAGCAAAGGTTGATGCTCTGATACAATATGTAACACGTGGCCAAAATTCGCTTAATGCTCAGTCTACCTATAGGGTAGACCCGCGCATGCATAGCATCCCACTTACACTTTCGTCCTCGATTAGTGAAAAAGGTTTAACCTGGAGGTACTATATTTTAACCTAACAGGTATTATATACCACTACAACTCACATTATACAAGCAATATGAGACTAATCCCACCACCACTCCATGTAGACATTCGTATTCACGGGCTAGGGTATTACATGAGGTGTCGCCATTGTTGATGTGGGACAGTGGTAGGTACCGATGGGAGCCATCCAAGTTTCACAGGACAGATATCATGGAACAAAGAAGGAACAACGTGGGATCCGCTGCAAAGACCAGCACAATCAAATTGATGCCATGTATGACGGATCCCTCAATGTTTTTTATGTAATCACAGAAGTGAGAAGGAAATTACCAGTGTCCACTGAGCTGAACAACGTCCACTCTAGGTTTGGATGGACATTGAGCTGATCGCGACCAGCTGATTTTTTTACTGGAAGATCGGACAGGTGACACGTATCACCTGTCACAATCCTTAGCTTAGAAGCATGTCGCCAGTCAGCTGCATAGTAAGACGCGGAAATCGGCCGGATAGCACGAGACCAGCTTTCGCGCGCACGGTAAGCACGATAGTAACATGGGCATAGCTGCCCTTCTGCGCACAGTAGGTGCGGAGCCTGCAGCGAGTAGGAGCGCTGTTTATGCATGCATAGTGTACAGTTCTCTCAGATCACTGTGCACAATGTCAGAGGATCAGGTGAGTTGTCTTCGTTCTTAGAACAGCAGCAACAGAATTACTTCATGTATTATTTTCTTCGGTCATAAATAATTATTGTTTTGAACATCGATACGGTCTTTAAAACACAAATTTAATCATTAATTTATATTATAATATATTTATAAAATCGAATAAAATTATAATAATAAATCTACACATATGATTTTCATGTATCTAATTGAAATATTTAAAAAGATTTTGATAGCCAAAATTTTAAAAGTTTAATTACACCTATATTCAAAATGACAACTATTTATGATAGAATGGAGTAATACAGTTCTCATCCAAAGTCAATCTTTGTCAAGATATCAGACAGTAGCTTTAGATAAAGTTCCGTCATCAGGAAATTCTGTAGGCCTGTAGGGTACTGAGCTTATATACCCTGTGAATAAGCTGGAACGGATTTTTTTTAAAAAAAATAATATATTTTTTAAATAATTTTATAAAAATAATGTGTCAAATCAAAAATTTTACAAAAATATACCCCTGTCGTCATTTGAATTAGTAATAGAGTTTTATCGCCAATTCAAATGGCGACAGAAGCTTCATCCTTGTTAACCAAATGAATCAACAACAAAATAATCAGTCGGTCAATACAAACTGCGACTAAACAGACCTTTGTCACTATTGGAAAGGGCGACAGAGCCTCTGTCGCTTTTATTTGGCAATAGAAGTGTATTTTTGTAAAATTTTGATTACATATTATTTTTGTAAAATTATTTAAAAAATTCATTATTTTAAAAAATAATTCAGCTAGAAGTTCCTGGTGGCAAAAACTCGTTAGAGCTCGAATCAAAATTCCTTCAATTACAGTAGCGGATAGGTTCAAAATTAAAATAAGAAAATTTCGAGAGAAAAAAAGTTAATGAGGCTCGACTCGACAGTGACTCATTAGCTCGAATTTGAAGTAACCACTAAATGGTATATAAAATGATTTTACATCAAACTATGTTAATTTGAAAAGAAGCTCGATAATAACTCGTTAAACTCGATAGCCCAACCCTAGCTGGAACGTATGGGCATTGGTCATCGTTTTCCAGAGCGCTGAACACTGTTAACACATTGTTCTCCCAGCGCACTGAACTGTTCCTTGGGCACTCGCCGTTTTGCTTCCACCCCAGGATAGCGGGGAAAGATGCCTTCAGTGTTCCCAGCAGCGGTAGCAAGTCCTCTTGTGTTCACGCCTGCTACCGTGAAGTCAGATAGATTTCACGCTCCACGGTCTTCTACAGAAGGGAAGGAGACTATTTTTATAAAAAAAATATGTATCGAGAGGGTTAGACTTGAAAAAAAAACAATGTATAGATGTCTAGAAATGCTCATTGTTCCGTCCAGCCGAGAACCACGAAGGCAAGCATGTCCAATTTGGAGGCCTAGGCCCACAGCTCATACGCTTTTTTTCTTCCAGCTGACTTCATCGTTCACATAGGAAAAATCACCGCAGCCGGCGGGACAGCCGATGGGGACGCAAACACAGTCATTCTCTGCCGCTGCCTGCTGCTCTCGACACCAAAATCGCCTCCAACACCCCCACCCCACCCCACCTCCACGAGTGTGCCCGGCTTCAATCTAGGAACTAATACAACCATATTCTCATTTGTGCACGTTCTGTGCATGTGCAATGTAATCGCTCTCCATAGTTAGGGGTGGAAAAAAAACTCGTTCTTTAACGAGTCGAGTTGAGCTGAATTTTGAATTTATTAAGAAAATGAGTTAAACGAGCGAGCTAACGAGTTTAACGAGCTTTAAAAAAAACACTATATATCTCTGTAACCCTAAGTCTAACGCTGGGCCAGTTCGCTTCAAACCCGATTCCTCCCTCCTTCGATGCGCCGCCAATGAAGCGCTGGCACCTCGGCTCAAGCTCTGCTCTAGATCCGCCACCTCCCGCCACCAACGCGCCCCGCGCGCCACCCCGCCACCTCTGCCACCGCCAGCTGCCGCCGCCCTTGCTCCCGCCTCCCAATCGAGCTCCACCGCCAGATCCAAGCAGACCTTCAGCTCCTCCTTGGCCGTCCACCCACCGGCTCCTCCTCTCCGCATCCCAAGGTCGGCTTGCGTTGCTAACAATTTTGTCTCGAGTGGTAGTTTCCCTTTCACCATGATGGTGGCAAGTATAACCATTTAGCTTATGCTAACAATTTTGTCTCGGAGTGGTAGTTTCCTTCATGACCAATTTCTACCTCTGCAGTGAATGTGCAACCTCCGTCGGGTTCACCGCCTGCCAACTTCCATGTGTACACTGCACTGTTGAAGCCACATGGCTCTGGATCTTCCTCATGGTGGACATCTTTCTCATTATGTATTTTAGAATACATACTAATGACTAATGAGTAGTATTTTCCCATGTTCTTAGTAATGTTCAGATACAATACTCTTGATACTCCCATGACTCAATGGTTCTACTTCTTGATTTTTGCAGACTGACACTAAGAAGATCTCTGCAGTTTCAATATTCTTTGAGACAATGCCTTGCAGATTGGATGATAGCACTGGCTTGATTGATTATGACCAGGTGGCTTTCCCACCTTATTTGCTCCCAAGCTAAGTGCTTTAGGACAACTACCTTAGAAGCAAAATGGACAACTGACTAAGAAATTCGTTTGAATGCCTGTATCTGATATAGCAGGAGAGGATATTTGGAAGTTATTATTAAAAGTTCAAATGCTTGGGAACAAATAGATAAAGCTGAGAGTCAAATTCTTTGGAATATCAATGCATGCTCTGTTGCTTACATTTGTAACGAGCTTAATGAGTCAACTCATGCTAACTCGAGTTTTTAACGAGTCGAGCCGAATTGAGCTTTCAACTCGTTAAGAAAACGAGTTGAGTCGAGCTGACTCGTTATCTTAACAAGTTAAAAGAGTCGAGTCGAGTTGAGTTGGCTTAATATCCACCCCTATCCATATCCGATACTCGGATTCATTTCTTATGGTATTAAACATGCACATGTTCAACTCAGAAGCCGGAACTGACCTGCTCAATTAGTCAATTTTGCCACCATGGAGGGGCAGAGAAATCGATAATTGCTCAGTCAAGTTCTATTCTCGGCTCAGTTGAGAGCATATTGTCCAGATCCACTAGTGCTTATATCCTAAAGATGCGAGCAAGACAGCTAAAGTAGAATTAGCTCAAAAAAAAAACGACGACTGAAGTAGAAAGATGGCATAGGTCAAATCATAATAACGTGTAAAGCATGTTAGAAACTATGCATTGGTTTCTCGTATGTACAAACAGAAGCAGGGAACGATGGGTACAAAGAAAGATGCAATCTGGCTCACGTTTGAAGTTCGAAACCAAATCATCTTCACAGGTTGCACGGCCACGGAGGCCTTTGTTCGCGCCCAGAATTGGACGCATTTTGTTTCAGCGTCCTAATCAGATTTGTAATTTTTCACACCCCTTGCACACTTTTGTAATTTCCAATTTATTATTTATTAGTAATAAAAATCTCGGCGCATCCCAATACACGACAAATTCGCGCGTATAATTTACAAAATGATTTAAACAGTCTTGATTTTTATCTGGTACAAAAATACACAAAAAACTTTACAAGATGAACCAACCGAAAATAAAACTAGCAGTCCTCTGATAACAACAGCCAAAACAAGATGAACAGCCAAGAAAGCCCAAGAACACAAATACATAAATAACTTTACAAGATGAACAGCCAAGAAAGCCCAAAAACCTCACAACCCTAATCACAAACTCACAGGCTCACACGTACATAATTCACAATCTTATTTTGTAAAATTAACCAACACTACCCAAGTATCACACCAAGCTATCTGAAGATTCCGAACCGATGCTGCGGTAGCATTCTCACAGCTGCTTTGCCCTGACCTTGTTGAGGTGCACAAAGTCAACGGCCACCGCGACGCTGCCGTCCATCCTCTTCACCGCGAACCTCTCCACCAGCACCGATCCTCCGGCGGCCATCTTCCCGGCGTCCTCCTCGACCCACCCGCCCCTGTACTCCTCCCACCGCATCCTCTCCCACACGCTCGCCAACATGCCCACCCGCTGCCCCACGGGCCCCGCCGTCCTGAACCACACGTACCCGTCACCGTGCGGCGAGCTCGTCGCCTCTTGTTTCCCCTCGAAGCTCCCGCCGATAAGCACCCTCTTGCTCGCCAGGTTCGAGTGTGCGACGGCGTCGCTGCGGACCGGCTCCCAGCGCTGCTCGAGCGTCACCTCGTAGAACGCGGCGCGGTCCATCTGCTCCGGCGGGGAGACGCCGTCCTCTTTGATGATGTAGAACGGGCAGTACCACTTCCCGACGGCCGTTGACGAAGCATCCATCGTCTTCATCTCCGGGAAGGCGTCGAGTAGGAGGTTGGCGTCGGCGAGCTGGCGTGACCGGAGCGAGGCGTTGAGGCCCGGGGCCTCGCCGAGGTCGAAGTTCTTGGGCTTGGAGGCGTACACGCGCCAGTACTTCTTGCGGTAGAGGAAGTATGGAAAGCCGTCGGCGAAGACGGCCCTCGCCGTGAACCGCCCCCGCCGGCGCTGGACGATCTCGATCTGCTGGTACACGTCGGACGGGTCGAACGGCTGCGGCTTCACGTCGTTGATGCACCGGCAGAAGCAGCACGCGGTCATATCCTCCTCGCGGGAGCACGCCCTGACGAGGCCCTTTCCCTTGCCCGTGGCGACCACGGCGTAGTAGCGGTTAGACGAGAGCGGCTGGTCGGGGACGGGCACGAACACGACGGCGTCGGAGTAGGTGGTGCTGCTCTGGCCGTGGTGCTCCGTGTACCGCACCGTGAGCACGCGGTTTTGCGGGAACGGGAGGTTCTGCACGCGCGTCCCGCCGCAAGTGCCCCAGCAGCACGTCTCGCCGTCCTCGCCGTCGTCGTCGGTGCGCTTCACGACGAGGTAACCCGAGTTCCGGCCCTCCGGCGGCGGCCGCGACGCCGCCTCCGGGTTGCTCTTGAAGAGGGAAAGCGGCCTGGTCGCGTACATGGCTCGGTTGATTTGTGGCTGCGTGTGTCGACTATAGTTTACATGGACTGATCAGTGAAGACGACGAGCAATTGAACACGTACTTATATTTGAGATGGCAGTCGTGGTAAGAGAAGAAAGCAGCGAGTTGTTCACTGGACCGAGGAAACGCGTCTCTGATCCGATTAGTCGCATTGACGGCTTCTTGCCAGTTTACCTTTAGCACAAGTTTACAACATATATGTTTATTTACCTCATAATTTGAAGTTTGTTTTTACCGTTTGGTGGGGAATGTGTGGTGTAATCCATGTAAATATTAGGTGATCACCACTACAAAAAGACTTATATTAGACTCCTTATCATTGACGGTTTTCAAAAACCGTATGTGAAGTTTGATCATCACAAACAGTTTTATCCGAAAATCGTCTGTGATTTTTAGCTAAAACAGTCAGTGATGAGATTAACATCACAGACGATTTTAGTCAAAAACTGTCTGCGATTCTGCCATGCTCATCATAGATAGTTTTTGACTAAAACCGTTAGTAGAGTCTCGTCACAAACAATTTTATGCAAAAATCGTCTGTGATGAGCATGGCAGAATCACAGACGGTTTTTTGATAAAACCGTCTGTGATGAAATTTTTCTGGAAATCAGAACTTATGATAGTAGACTTTTATATACTTGAGCATCGTTAACATAACACATGTTAACCAAATGTGTAGCTGAGATATATACACCAGGAAGTGATGCACAAATCCACTAACTTAACATGTGTGTGAGAAAATATAATAAGAAATCTAGATCGTAATTATCCCAAATAAGATGACAGTTGCAACGATCAAACATACTGATAAGCAAAACAAAGTAATCCGGGACAAGGCCAGACAAAATAAGTTACAAGCAAGTAATAAAAAAGATCTGTGAAGCGTCTTCTGTCTTCAGTTTGAGCTGCTTGGACCCTTGGCCTTTATTTTGGGACTTCTACGAAGGGAGATAACTAAAATAGCGATTATGTTTTCGTCTTGCATGGACTATTGGCCTTTTTGGGAGACTTGCTGCTATTTTCATTAACAGACAAAGCTAAAACAGGTGCAGAGTAAGAAATTATAGCCAAGCTTTCATTTAAGTTCAAATCATCATGAGAGACTGCATTTGTAGGTTCCTCTAGAAATGGGCTATCAAATAGTTTACTCCAGGTTCTTTTTCTTTCAGAGGTATCAAAATCAGTTTTCACCATTTGTAGAGGAAGTAAACCATGTAAACCTGCAACTGGAGCTTGCTCAATAATTGAGTCTTGCTGATACAGTGGAATTTTATTCCAAATTTCTTTGATAGCTTCAAAATCAAACTGGCCTAGCGGACAAATAGTTATACTTTAAAATGATCCTGGCCAGACAAGATGTGCCTCGAAGCATCTCAGATGTTTAGATATTGAATTACAAAATCTATAACTGGCTGTGCCTTATAAATATCGTTGCAGAAATATCTAAAGAGAAGGAAATTTTGAACAATAGGTACTACTCATGAAAATTCTACTAAGAGTGGAAGGAAAAAGTGTTATGCCAGACGGTTCTATACAAAAACCGTCTGTGATGATTAAATATCACAGACGGTTCTAGGGTAGAACCGTCTGTGATATTTAATCATGACAGACAGTTCTAGCTGAGAACCGTCTGTCATGTTAATTTTCACTGATGGTTCGAAAACCGTCTATGATGAGTCCTTCTTATCATTTGAATTAGTAATAGAGTTTTATCGCCAATTCAAATGGCGACAGAAGCTTCATCCTTGTTAACCAAATGAATCAACAACAAAATAATCAGTCGGTCAATACAAACTGCGACTAAACAGACCTTTGTCACTATTGGAAAGGGCGACAGAGCCTCTGTCGCTTTTATTTGGCAATAGAAGTGTATTTTTGTAAAATTTTGATTACATATTATTTTTGTAAAATTATTTAAAAAATTCATTATTTTAAAAAATAATTCAGCTAGAAGTTCCCTGGGCTGGCAAGAAAACTCGTTAGAGCTCGAATCAAAATTCCTTCAATTACAGTAGCGGATAGGTTCAAAATTAAAATAAGAAAATTTCGAGAAAAAAAAAGTTAATGAGGCTCGACTCGACAGTGACTCATTAGCTCGAATTTGAAGTAACCACTAAATGGTATATAAAATGATTTTACATCAAACTATGTTAATTTGAAAAGAAGCTCGATAATAACTCGTTAAACTCGATAGCCCAACCCTAGCTGGAACGTATGGGCATTGGTCATTGTTTTCCAGAGCGCTGAACACTGTTAACACATTGTTCTCCCAGCGCACTGAACTGTTCCTTGGGCACTCGCCGTTTTGCTTCCACCCCAGGATAGCGGGGAAAGATGCCTTCAGTGTTCCCAGCAGCGGTAGCAAGTCCTCTTGTGTTCACGCCTGCTACCGTGAAGTCAGATAGATTTCACGCTCCACGGTCTTCTACAGTAGGGAAGGAGACTATTTTTATAAAAAAAATATGTATCGAGAGGGTTAGACTTGAAAAAAAAACAATGTATAGATGTCTAGAAATGCTCATTGTTCCGTCCAGCCGAGAACCACGAAGGCAAGCATGTCCAATTTGGAGGCCTAGGCCCACAGCTCATACGCTTTTTTTCTTCCAGCTGACTTCATCGTTCACATAGGAAAAATCACCGCAGCCGGCGGGACAGCCGATGGGGACGCAAACACAGTCATTCTCTGCCGCTGCCTGCTGCTCTCGACACCAAAATCGCCTCCAACACCCCCCCCCCCACCCCACCCCACCTCCACGAGTGTGCCCGGCTTCAATCTAGGAACTAATACAATCATATTCTCATTTGTGCACGTTCTGTGCATGTGCAATGTAATCGCTCTCCGTAGTTAGGGGTGGAAAAAAAACTCGTTCTTTAACGAGTCGATTTGAGCTGGATTTTGAATTTATTAAGAAAATGAGTTAAACGAGCGAGCTAACGAGCTTAACGAGCTTTAAAAAAACACTATATATCTCTGTAACCCTAAGTCTAACGCTGGGCCAGTTCGCTTCAGACCCGATTCCCCTCCCCTCCCCTTCGATGCGCCGCCCAGCGAGAAGCGCCTGGGCACCTCTGGCTCAAGCTCCTGCTCTAGATCCGCCACCTCCCGCTCACCAACGCGCTCCGCCGCGGCCACCCCGCCACCTCTGCCACCGCCCAGCGCCGTCGCCCTTGCTCCCCGCCCCTCCCAATCCAGCTCCACCGCCAGATCCAAGCAGACCTTCAGCTCCTCCCCTTCGGCCGTCCACCCACCGGCTCCTCCTCTCCGGCAGTCCCCAAGGTCGGCTTGCGTTGCTAACAATTTTGTCTCGGAGTGGTAGTTTCCCTTTCACCATGATGGTGGCAAGTATAACCATTTAGCTTGCGTTGCTAACAATTTTGTCTCGGAGTGGTAGTTTCCCTTCATGACCAATTTCTACCTCTGCAGTGAATGTGCAACCTCTGTCGGGTTCACCTGCCTGCCAACTTCCATGTGTACACTGCACTGTTGAAGCCACATGGCTCTGGATCTTCCTCATGGTGGACATCTTTCTCATTATGTATTTTAGAATACATACTAATGACTAATGAGTAGTATTTTCCCATGTTCTTAGTAATGTTCAGATACAATACTCTTGATACTCCCATGACTCAATGGTTCTACTTCTTGATTTTTGCAGACTGACACTAAGAAGATCTCTGCAGTTTCAATATTCTTTGAGACAATGCCTTGCAGATTGGATGATAGCACTGGCTTGATTGATTATGACCAGGTGGCTTTCCCACCTTATTTGCTCCCAAGCTAAGTGCTTTAGGACAACTACCTTAGAAGCAAAATGGACAACTGACTAAGAAATTCGTTTGAATGCCTGTATCTGATATAGCAGGAGAGGATATTTGGAAGTTATTATTAAAAGTTCAAATGCTTGGGAACAAATAGATAAAGCTGAGAGTCAAATTCTTTGGAATATCAATGCATGCTCTGTTGCTTACATTTGTAACGAGCTTAATGAGTCAACTCATGCTAACTCGAGTTTTTAACGAGTCGAGCCGAATTGAGCTTTCAACTCGTTAAGAAAACGAGTTGAGTCGAATGACTCGTTATCTTAACAAGTTAAAAGAGTCGAGTCGAGTTGAGTTGGCTTAATATCCACCCCTATCCATATCCGATACTCGGATTCATTTCTTATGGTATTAAACATGCACATGTTCAACTCAGAAGCCGGAACTGACCTGCTCAATTAGTCAATTTTGCCACCATGGAGGGGCAGAGAAATCGATAATTGCTCAGTCAAGTTCTATTCTCGGCTCAGTTGAGAGCATATTGTCCAGATCCACTAGTGCTTATATCCTAAAGATGCGAGCAAGACAGCTAAAGTAGAATTAGCTCAAAAAAAAAACGACGACTGAAGTAGAAAGATGGCATAGGTCAAATCATAATAACGTGTAAAGCATGTTAGAAACTATGCATTGGTTTCTCGTATGTACAAACAGAAGCAGGGAACGATGGGTACAAAGAAAGATGCAATCTGGCTCACGTTTGAAGTTCGAAACCAAATCATCTTCACAGGTTGCACGGCCACGGAGGCCTTTGTTCGCGCCCAGAATTGGACGCATTTTGTTTCAGCGTCCTAATCAGATTTGTAATTTTTCACACCCCTTGCACACTTTTGTAATTTCCAATTTATTATTTATTAGTAATAAAAATCTCGGCGCATCCCAATACACGACAAATTCGCGCGTATAATTTACAAAATGATTTAAACAGTCTTGATTTTTATCTGGTACAAAAATACACAAAAAACTTTACAAGATGAACCAACCGAAAATAAAACTAGCAGTCCTCTGATAACAACAGCCAAAACAAGATGAACAGCCAAGAAAGCCCAAGAACACAAATACATAAATAACTTTACAAGATGAACAGCCAAGAAAGCCCAAAAACCTCACAACCCTAATCACAAACTCACAGGCTCACACGTACATAATTCACAATCTTATTTTGTAAAATTAACCAACACTACCCAAGTATCACACCAAGCTATCTGAAGATTCCGAACCGATGCTGCGGTAGCATTCTCACAGCTGCTTTGCCCTGACCTTGTTGAGGTGCACAAAGTCAACGGCCACCGCGACGCTGCCGTCCATCCTCTTCACCGCGAACCTCTCCACCAGCACCGATCCTCCGGCGGCCATCTTCCCGGCGTCCTCCTCGACCCACCCGCCCCTGTACTCCTCCCACCGCATCCTCTCCCACACGCTCGCCAACATGCCCACCCGCTGCCCCACGGGCCCCGCCGTCCTGAACCACACGTACCTGTCACCGTGCGGCGAGCTCGTCGCCTCTTGTTTCCCCTCGAAGCTCCCGCCGATAAGCACCCTCTTGCTCGCCAGGTTCGAGTGTGCGACGGCGTCGCTGCGGACCGGCTCCCAGCGCTGCTCGAGCGTCACCTCGTAGAACGCGGCGCGGTCCATCTGCTCCGGCGGGGAGACGCCGTCCTCTTTGATGATGTAGAACGGGCAGTACCACTTCCCGACGGCCGTTGACGAAGCATCCATCGTCTTCATCTCCGGGAAGGCGTCGAGTAGGAGGTTGGCGTCGGCGAGCTGGCGTGACCGGAGCGAGGCGTTGAGGCCCGGGCCTCGCCGAGGTCGAAGTTCTTGGGCTTGGAGGCGTACACGCGCCAGTACTTCTTGCGGTAGAGGAAGTATGGAAAGCCGTCGGCGAAGACGGCCCTCGCCGTGAACCGCCCCCGCCGGCGCTGGACGATCTCGATCTGCTGGTACACGTCGGACGGGTCGAACGGCTGCGGCTTCACGTCGTTGATGCACCGGCAGAAGCAGCACGCGGTCATATCCTCCTCGCGGGAGCACGCCCTGACGAGGCCCTTTCCTTGCCCGTGGCGACCACGGCGTAGTAGCGGTTAGACGAGAGCGGCTGGTCGGGGACGGGCACGAACACGACGGCGTCGGAGTAGGTGGTGCTGCTCTGGCCGTGGTGCTCCGTGTACCGCACCGTGAGCACGCGGTTTTGCGGGAACGGGAGGTTCTGCACGCGCGTCCCGCCGCAAGTGCCCCAGCAGCACGTCTCGCCGTCCTCGCCGTCGTCGTCGGTGCGCTTCACGACGAGGTAACCCGAGTTCCGGCCCTCCGGCGGCGGCCGCGACGCCGCCTCCGGGTTGCTCTTGAAGAGGGAAAGCGGCCTGGTCGCGTACATGGCTCGGTTGATTTGTGGCTGCGTGTGTGTCGACTATAGTTTACATGGACTGATCAGTGAAGACGACGAGCAATTGAACACGTACTTATATTTGAGATGGCAGTCGTGGTAAGAGAAGAAAGCAGCGAGTTGTTCACTGGACCGAGGAAACGCGTCTCTGATCCGATTAGTCGCATTGACGGCTTCTTGCCAGTTTACCTTTAGCACAAGTTTACAACATATATGTTTATTTACCTCATAATTTGAAGTTTGTTTTTACCGTTTGGTGGGGAATGTGTGGTGTAATCCATGTAAATATTAGGTGATCACCACTACAAAAAGACTTATATTAGACTCCTTATCATTGACGGTTTTCAAAAACCGTATGTGAAGTTTGATCATCACAAACAGTTTTATCCGAAAATCGTCTGTGATTTTTAGCTAAAACAGTCAGTGATGAGATTAACATCACAGACGATTTTAGTCAAAAACTGTCTGCGATTCTGCCATGCTCATCATAGATAGTTTTTGACTAAAACCGTTAGTAGAGTCTCGTCACAAACAATTTTATGCAAAAATCGTCTGTGATGAGCATGGCAGAATCACAGACGGTTTTTTGATAAAACTGTCTGTGATGAAATTTTTCTGGAAATCAGAACTTATGATAGTAGACTTTTATATACTTGAGCATCGTTAACATAACACATGTTAACCAAATGTGTAGCTGAGATATATACACCAGGAAGTGATGCACAAATCCACTAACTTAACATGTGTGTGAGAAAATATAATAAGAAATCTAGATCGTAATTATCCCAAATAAGATGACAGTTGCAACGATCAAACATACTGATAAGCAAAACAAAGTAATCCGGGACAAGGCGGACAAAATAAGTTACAAGCAAGTAATAAAAAGATCTGTGAAGCGTCTTACGTCTTCGCTTGAGCTGCTTGGACCCTTGGCCTTTATTTTGGGACTTCTACGAAGGGAGATAACTAAAATAGCGATTATGTTTTCGTCTTGCATGGACTATTGGCCTTTTTGGGAGACTTGCTGCTATTTTCATTAACAGACAAAGCTAAAACAGGTGCAGAGTAAGAAATTATAGCCAAGCTTTCATTTAAGTTCAAATCATCATGAGAGACTGCATTTGTAGGTTCCTCTAGAAATGGGCTATCAAATAGTTTACTCGTGTTCTTTTTCTTTCAGAGGTATCAAAATCAGTTTTCACCATTTGTAGAGGAAGTAAACCATGTAAACCTTCAACTGGAGCTTGCTCAATAATTGAGTCTTGCTGATACAGTGGAATTTTATTCCAAATTTCTTTGATAGCTTCAAAATCAAACTGGCCTAGCGGACAAATAGTTATACTTTAAAATGATCTGGCCAGACAAGATGTGCCTCGAAGCATCTCAGATGTTTAGATATTGAATTACAAAATCTATAACTGGCTGTGCCTTATAAATATCGTTGCAGAAATATCTAAAGAGAAGGAAATTTTGAACAATAGGTACTACTCATGAAAATTCTACTAAGAGTGGAAGGAAAAAGTGTTATGCCAGACGGTTCTATACAAAAACCGTCTGTGATGATTAAATATCACAGACGGTTCTAGGGTAGAACCGTCTGTGATATTTAATCATGACAGACAGTTCTAGCTGAGAACCGTCTGTCATGTTAATTTTCACTGATGGTTCGAAAACCGTCTATGATGAGTCCTTCTTATCACTGACATATGTTTACAGATAGTTCACAAAACCGTCTGTGATGAGCTTTTGTGCAGTTGTGTGAAACCCCCTCTGTGTAAGCACCATGTAAACCACTCGTAGATATCCTGAAAAATTCTAAACAAGTTATTATACCTAGTAGAGGAGATATCCTGTAATACTTTAAAGAGTAAATTACATTGCGTGTAATACTTTAAAGAGTAAATTACATTGCGTGTAATACTTTAAAGAGTAAATTACATTGCGGGTCCCTTAACTTATCACGTTGGTTCGTTTAGATCTTCAAACTTTAAAACTGCAGTTTCACTTCCTTAAACTTGTTTAAGTGGGTCATCACATGTCCTAAGGACGATTCACTGGGCTTGACCACTGATGTGGAGTGTTGACCGTTGCCATCCTGGCATATACATGTTGCCACTTTGGGATTGAGTTTCTTTACTTAGGTCATCGTAAGACGTCGAATTGTGTTGACTAGTATGGTTTATATCAAAAATTCCCTAACTACTGCATCTCCATAATTTCTAAACTCCTTCCTTCCCTCAATATTCTGTAAATCCATTTGTCGCTTGCATCATCGCCATGGCTGTGGCGTTGAGTTCATCCATGGCTAGCTGCCACAAGAGAAAATACCATGCTGCGATCGATTCATTGCCCACATGTGTCGTCGATGGCACGTTGAATTCATTTCTTTTATTTTATAGAATAGTGGTTGCCTTTGGAAGAACTCGACATCTCAGCCATAGATGATGCGAGCAACAGTGATTACTCATGGATGAACTCGACGCTGCAGCCATAGATGATACGAGCAACAAATGGATTCATAGAATAGTGAGGGAACGAAGAAGTTCAAAAATTACCGGGATGCAATAGTTGGCGAATTTTTTTATATAAATCATGCTGGACAACAAAGTTCAACATTTTACGATGACCTAAGAAAAAAAAATCATCCCTGAAATGACAGGCATACATATGCTAGGATGGCACTAGTCAACACTCCACATCAGCGGTCAAGCCTAGCAAATTGTCTTTCGGACTTATGATGAGTTGATGACCCACTTAAACAAGTTTGAGAACACAAAATTGCAGTTTTAATATTTGGAGACCTAAGTGAACCAACGTGACAAGTTAAGGGGGCCACAACGTAATTTACTCTACTTTAAAATTCAATGTCGAACTCAATTACACTCGGAAGATATGAAATGGATAAGCAATGGAAATAAATAGCTATATAATATCTCCTCCCCTACATGGCTATGTGTGTTAATTATTTGAGAATTTTATAAAACTTTCACACATAGTTCTAATATAGCTTACGCGAATAGGGTGGTTTTCAACGGAGAAATATCATGTGAAAAACCCTCTCCCGTTTTGTGATACTTGTAAGTAGTTTCCAGTATAATGATTAATGAGTTTTGAAACTTCTTTATCTCGGAGTTATCGTTGGATCAACATCAAAGTCAGCACATGTCACCAATATCTATGCATATCCAACAAGCAAAAAAAAAATACAATCTACATTTAGAAAAATACTATGCTGAACATACAAGTAGCAAAACCATAGCTACGTTGAATTGTCGATGTAGACCCGGACATTATACTAGCAGTACGTGAACAATCATCGCTCATCGTGATACTCGTATCTCTATGTTTATTTGGCCAAATGGATTTTCGTGGAATTTTGCATATTTTTCTTAAGGACCTGGAATTTTTCATAATGATTAATGAGTTTGAAATTTCTTTACCTCGGAGTTATCGTTGGATACATGGCACCAATTTCTATTACTATGCTGAACATACAAATATATAGCAAAACCGTAACTACGTTGAATTGTTGATGTAGACCGGGACAATATACAAGTAGTGCGTGAAGAATAATCGATCATCGTGATATTCGTATCTCTGTATTTATTGAACAAATAGATTTTCGTGGAATTTTGCATATTGACCAAGAACTATGACTTGACCTGATGTCTCACGGCACTACCATGCGTATAAATTTCGATCCCATATACATGTGGTCTGGGAAGGGGCAACACATTGACAGTTGACTTATCTTGCGTATGAGGTGGGCACTCGGCCAGACCTTTCTTGAGTTGCACGGCGGGCTCGGCTCGGTTTA
Source organism: Otatea glauca (assembly GCA_036346275.1). Taxonomy (NCBI): domain Eukaryota; kingdom Viridiplantae; phylum Streptophyta; class Magnoliopsida; order Poales; family Poaceae; genus Otatea; species Otatea glauca. The sequence continues at coordinate 31,449,298 of CM070726.1, read as the reverse complement.
AAGCCTGGCCCAGTACGTAGTGGGCCGTGTTATACAAACACAGGACTGTAGCTCGGGTCATACCAGGCTCGAAAATCGGGCACGACGGGCGATACGGCCCGACACGACACGTCGGCAGCACGCGGGCAAGGAGCACACGGCGCCATTGCCGTGGGCCACGGCAGGGCACGGCAGCCCGCAACAGGGAGGTGGCCAGACCGCGGCAGTGGCGCCGTGCCCTCCGTGCTTGTGGCAGTGGCCCGCAGCAGGCTGACGCGGCAAACCTCGCCGAGACATCGACCCACTGCTGCCGACGTGCTACTACTCCACCTCCCGCTGCTGCTGACGCTCCGCCTCCCACGCGGCGCTCGCCCTCTCGCAGCTACTCGCCTCCCTCCTCCCGCCTGGCCCCTCCGCATCCCTCCTCCCGCGCGGCTCTCCGCCTTCCTCCTCCTGCGGCCGTCCCACGGCCGCTCACTTCTCGCCCCGTTGAGGCCTTGCCGCCTCGGCTCCCCCACTGCGCCACCCGGCCGAGCTGCCGCCGCGTGGCTGCCGCCTCGCCGTGGCCTCGCGTGGTCACGCCATCTCGCCATGGCCTCGCCGTGGCTCCCTCACCGCGTCGCCTTGGTCGTGCGCCGCCTTGGTCTGCTACCGCCGGTTGGAATTTGGAAAGCATACGCAGCGTTGGAGCTTCTGTGCATGGCAGAAAAAAAGGAAAAAATCCATATTAGGAAGTTTCCCAAAAATAAATGAAAGAAAAGATAATTTTGGTTTAGGAAACATGACACTAAAGGGTGCTGAAAAAGTATGCCTTTAAAGTTGATAGTGAATCATCCATTTAAAAAAATATAAATACTCCCTCCGGTCAGAAATATCAGTCGTTTTGGACATAGTTGTAGTTAAACTTTCAAAACTTTGACTAATAATATATTTTAAATATTTAAATTTGATACATGAAAATTATGTGTAGATTTGTCTCGAAAAGTCCTTTCATAATACTATAATTTTACTGGGTTTTATAAATATATTATAATAGAAATGAGTGGTAAAGTTGTATTTTAGAGACCATATCGATGTCCAAAATAATAACTATTTGTGATCGGAGGAGTACTTATTAGTGAATCATTAACTTCCTTCTAATGCTAATAGCTGCATTTCACTATTGCAGCTCACTCACTCGTCTCTCTCTCTCTCTGCGCTCACTCACTTGTCTCTCTCTTGTTCTCTCCTCGACCGACGGTTAGTTAGTACTATGCACACAAGCATCACATCATCACCTGAGTATTCATATGGTTGCAGACTTACAATGCCTAAAATGTTTGAACGAGACATTCATTACCCATTGGCTCATTCATTTCACAAGTCACAACCTAGTAGGAGATGGGAAATGGTAAGGAGAAGAAGAAAAATTGAGGTTGAGCCAAGATCGTCTAGTTTTCGGATAGCCGAATCGCTCTCAACTCGCCCATATTGAAGCCAAGACCATCTAGCTTCCGGATGGCCGAGCCGCTCTCTGCTCGCCCATGTTGAAGCCAGGACCATATAGCTTCCGAACGGCCACCGGTGATTATGTGCGGTTGAGCCACTTACGTTGAATTACAATCGAAAACACTTAGTACCGTGAAGTATGTGGCTTACCAGGGAGACCATTGCCTTAGCCCCTATGCGTCTCTGGGTCCTTTCCTCTCGTTGCAATAGTGCAAATGGGTTGGATCTGGACTGGCACGGCACGAAGTAGGTACGAAGCACGATAGATCCGTGCCGGGCCGGCCCAGCCCGGCATGACGCCCACCTGTATGATAAATAAACGAGTTGAGGAAGAAACAAGCTAAAAGAGGATGCAAAGGGGAATTAGAAGCTTAAGAAACTAGTCAGTTGGATTTAGCCATAAAAAAACAATACATTCATGATCACCTCACCATATTCCAACGTCATCGGCGCATGTCCATAATACGGTGCATTTGTTCTCAGTTTCTCACCCATGCGATACACATGTGCCTACCGTATTTATTTCCGGCTATAAGAAAGGCACACAACCACACACCCAAGCATGCACATCACAGACATGTACACACGAGTGTGCATCCGAGCAACCTCCTCGAAAAATAGAGGCTGAGGATAAATTCTCGATCTTATAAGGTTTCTACTGAAAGTACACTCACGTCTATGTAAAGGTGTGCGAATTTTCATGATCGCGAATATGTTAGTGAGGCAGGGTGATATATCCACAGTTTGTGCAATTTGTAGTGGCATGCAAAAAAAAAAATTCTATTGTTAAGTCCAAATGATTTAGTAGTTTGGCTTAGCTACATATATATGTGTATGTAACATCCCAAACATTTTCAAAAAGTAGAATTGCTCTTATGAATTGAATTTGGTCATAATTTGGATTTTTCAGCATTTATTTGGATTTTCTGGAATTTTTGCAAATAAGAAAAATGCTTTTAATTAACCTAGAAAGATCTTTGAATTTCAAACATCAGTTTTGAATCATCAGAAAGTCTGAATTTTTTTTGTAAATCCTAAATAACCTCCAGATCACCTCCAAAGAGTTTAAAAAACTTTTGAATTCATTTGATGACTCAAACAAATAAAAAATAGCAATTCTCTTAAAAAGACAATAGCATTATTACAAAAATCCAAAAGCTTGATCTTGCTCTAAAATTTTTATGCTGGCATCAGTAACCCATCAAGATCATTCAAAAAATTGTAGAAAACTTTGAACTTCGTTTGATGGTTAAAAAAAATCCAAAATTAATTGCTGTAAAATATAGCCTCAATAGAAAAATCAGAAATTGCCAAAATCAGAAAGCGCCTTCTCCTAAAACCCATATTCTCAGTGTGACAATGTAAAACCCACATTTCTACTTTCCCTCCTTGTAACATCCCAATTTTAGCTTTAAATGAGCTTTTATTGCATTTTATAAGTTTTGAGATTTTTCTAGAAATTATTTGGATTAAAAATATTAAGTTTGAATTAAGCCTATGGCAGATAATATTTAATTCTATGCAAATTTTATATAAACTTTGGTTAAAATATTTTATTTAAGTTCTAAATGCCTCAAAATATGTTTTAGAATTTTTCTAGAATTGTTATGGTATCTTGCTATTTATTTTAAATGAATTATTGGATCTGTTTTATTAGTAAATGCTTAAAAATTTGGATTTTGAAGTCGGGCCAAAACCCTAAGGCCTAAGCCAATCTTCCCCATTGCGCCGGCCAAGCTTGACCTGCTTGCACCTCGACCTGGTTTGATCCGAAACACTAGCCGCGTCGGTCTATTGGAATGCTGACATGTGGATCGCCGGGATTGTGTCATCTCAGCGCTGCCATCTGGGACACTGACTCCGAGCCATCGTCATGTCTGAATTGGTCGCCGAGTTGTGCACAGATGTCGAGGCCTTAAGTACCGCTTGGATCTCGTCTTGAGGTTCTCTGTACTTTGCCCTAGGTTTCCTCCATTGAGATGCTTCGGTGCTTCTACAACCGCTCATGGGAGAGTTTTGGTGCACCACCATGTTTCGTCGAGGTCTCCGTCGTCGCCAGTCGCTCTCCGTCGAAACCAAGGTTGGGATCGAGTTTAACCGCATCAAGATCTCTTGAATTCGCAGGACAATGTCACCGATTGGACGCCGAAGCTCTGTAACATCCCACAATTTTGCCCTAAATATTATTTTAATGTTATTTGTGCATTTTTTATTTTTCTGGAATTTATTGGATTTTTCTGGAATTTATTTGAATCTATTTCAAATAATGTATATTGGCAAACAAATTAAATATATATAAATTTTTGCCAGAAAAATCTTATTTGAATCCAAAATATCTCAAAGTATTTTTGATAATTTTCTGGAAATTTTCTTGGTATTTTTATAGCCTAAAACAAATTATTTTAAAAGTTAACTCAGATAAATCAAGTGAACATTATGGGCCGGAGCCCAACACTGTGCGGCCCGGTCGCTTGCGCTGTCGGCCCAAGGCCTGCCTTCTAGTAGATTTGGTGGCAGCTGTTATATGTTGGATCGGGCGATCGAGGGCGTTTAGAAACACTAGCACCGGGGACCATCGGATAAAGATCCTGCGGTGGAGTTTGCGTTGCATGATTTTTGTAAGATTGGATCGTATCCGTTGGTTTTGGAAAGGAAGGATTCGATCATGCCACGACAGGAGTGATCGCAGCCGTTGATCATCGATCGGACGACTGTCCATCGTCGTCTCGGATTGGGATTTCGGATCCATCGCCGATTCGCTGCCGCCGCCACGTAGAGCTAGGTTTCTATTTTTAGCGCACATGTCGAGGCTATTTAAGGCGCAGCCCGAGTTTCGCCGTTCCATTGCGCACCCGTAGCCCTAGCCGCTGTCGCTTGTGCCGTCGTCATTTGTGCGCTAGAGCTCGCTGGAGTTTTTCGAAGCGCCGCCGTTCATTTTCTTCATCTTCCGTCGCTGTCAAGTCGTCCTCCACCGTGTGGGTTCCAGTTCCGGATTCGCCGCATCAAGCCTTGTCGGATCATCATCATCTCGTCACTAGAAGCTCGCCGGAGCCCCGCTTGGGGTGTCGTCGTCCTCGCGTCCGGTGAAGCTGCGCCGCCGTGCTGCCATCTACGCCGGGGAGCTTCGTCGACCGTTGGATCTTCTTCGGACCACTGGGATCATGCCGTGTCATCATCTCAACAGTGAACGCCACCGGTAAGATCAGCCGTTAGATTGAAGGTGAGCGGTCAAGATTTCGCCGCGTAGGAGTAGATCGGTGACCGCTTGATTGTCGCGCGGATGAGTGATGCGTGGCGGTGCGGGAACCAAAGAGCCGTGCGTTGGGTGCACGGTGGGCAGGCACTGTGCCATGGACGCAGTTCGTAGACTGAGCGACGTGGCGCAATATGGATGCACCACATGTCGCGATGACGTCATGCTGGCATCAGTCGGTCCACGGTGGACCAGCGAAGTTTCGTGGACCAGGTTCATGCGCTGAAGCCATATGTCAGCCTCTGGTTGGTCCACGTGTTGCTTGCGCAATAATGCGGTTTTTCTTTATAAAAATAATTCGGGAAATTCGGAATTTCTATTTTCTATATTTCCAGAATTTATCCAAACTTTGAATAGCTATAACTTTGCATATGAATTCGGATTTGGGTGATTCAAATTTCTAAAAAAAATAAAATCAAGATCTATTTAATGGTGAATTTTATTTTACAGTCTGTTTACTCTCTATTTGGGTGTTTAATTGCTGTTCTTGTCTTGATTCACGTAGACGTTGATTTGATCAATACTCCGGAAGAATATTCATCGCTTCAAGACGCAAGTTCAGAGTAAGATCAGAACCTATTCCAAGGCAAGTTGGGCTTTGATCATGTTGCACCTAGTTTTACAAATTTGCTATATTGTTTTAAAACTATTGCATAATATTTCATGTGTACAAATGATTTTGATTACTTTGGGATCTAGTTATTATGCCTAGTTGAGTTATACCCTACCTTGTCAATTGTATGCCATGATCGAATTGTCACCCTAGGATGGTTAAATTACTAGTTGGTTAATAGTAGCAATCAACATGGGTTGGTTAGACCGTGTTAGTCTGCTTAACCATGCCACGTACATGTCACATATTTGGAACGCTGAAAGTTAATCTTGACTAATGGAATATGGAATAATATTATGAACTTGTGTGTCATGTGTGGTCACACGACGAGAAAAAATGTTTAAATTTTTTGAAAATTTTGCATAACGGTTATAAGTAAATTATTAATATCTCATAAAAATTTTGAATTATGATCACACTCCAATGAATTTATAAAATTCTTACAAGTACAGTGTACCATTTATGGTCTTTCTGTTTTTGATTTTTGAAATATAACAAATGAAGTTCAATACATACATAGATTGATTGAGCAAATAAAAAAAATTGATTTTTTTTCAAAATTTAATAATGGTAGTGATTCAATTATTAAGCTCTTATAAAAATTTTGGATCATGATCACACTCGAGAAAATTTATAAAATTCTGACAATGTTACTATCCCAATTATGTTCATTTTGTTTTTGATTTTTTAAAGATAACAAATGAAGTTCAATTATTTTGAAAAGTTTTCTGTATGATCCTACACTTCTTAGGATGGTACCATAAATTTTAAGATCAAGATAAATCATGTACAATTTTATAAAAATCTGACAGTGTTTCTGAAGTTTTTAAAAAATGTCTCAAAAAATCGGTTTTTCAACAAATTTTCATAGAAGATGACTTTCGTAAGGGTTATTGATCAATTTTCGGTCAAATCCGGTGGTCAAACATCAAATTCCGGTAAAAAAAAAGTGAGATCTCGGCGAGATTTCCCGAGATTATTGTAGTTACTGTAGCAATTTAAATTCTTTAATTTTTTCAATTTGGCCGGCATTTCAAATCTCATCCACATCTGGAAACCGAGATCTCGGAGAAATCTCGCGAAATTTCGACGAGATTTTGAACCTTGGTTGTGACACAGGAGTCACTGCATGGTAGTAAATATATGGTATTAGCATAGTAAATATTCATAAAAGCGATAGTAAATAGTTATACATGAGAGTGACATGGGTGTTAGAAAATTATTGCAAACAGAAGTTACAAAGATAGTAATATTTCATATACACTATAGTAAAAGTTGTAATTTTACCACTCATGCTCGCAATGTAATATGTGTAGTACACTTTAGAAGTAATTTGATTTTAATATATTTTTGTCGAAGTTAAAGAACATTTATTACATGCGCATGGGTTGTAGAATATTACAAGTCACTAGTTATTATTGTTAAATATTTGTAAAATTCTTAGTAAATTGGAAGTTTATATATAGTACTTAGATTTACTATAGATAGTAATTTCGGTTAATGTCATTTCCAATGTTCGTAATGCAATATATTTTTCGACTAATAGAGATACAGTTTATTTTGTTCTCCAAATATCTTTTTTTACTACATATACCACAATAGGTTACTATCTGATGTACTGGATGTTACTCCTACCCAAATAGCGTAGTACGGAAATTGTTAGTTACATATAGTAACACACACATTTTGATAGTAAAATCAGATTAGCTCTATTTCTCAACTGTACCACGGTACCACGACTTTATTTACTATATAATACACTATATTTGACTATGTTTTACTATCAATCCCGGTTAATTTACTGCTAACACGAAAGGGATATGCGATTTGACCAAAGAGGTGGATTCGTAATTGATTTACTGTCGGTTATGCCGTAGGAATTTTTGGGCGGGGGCATGTTCGTGGGCTGTACGCTAGTGGCTAGTACCGGCTCATGCGTACAATAGGAAGCGCTACACGTAGGCGTATAATAGCGCTACCGTATATAATAGAACTATATATATGTATAGTTTTATTAAGGAAAAAAAATACGTCCATATAACATCTTGAACTTTACTCAAAAGTTCGTCCAACATCTTAAATTTTGAAATCGGTTATCTAGCATCCCGAACTTTCTAATCTCGTTTGTTTAGCACCCTAAGTTGGTTTTGTAGGAGAAAAAGTCCATATAACACCACGAACTTTACTCAAAAGTTTGTCCGACACCCAAACTTTGAATAGCACCTCGAACTTTCCAATCCCATTCGTTTAGCACACTAAGCTGGTTTTGTAGGAGAAAAAGTCCATATAACACCACGAACTTTACTCAAAAGTTTGTCCGACACCCAAACTTTGAATAGCACCTCGAACTTTCCAATCCCATTCGTTTAGCACACTAAGCTGGTTTTGTAGGAGAAAAAGTCCATATAACACCATAAACTTTACTCAAAAGTTTGTCCGACACCCAAACTTTGAAACTGATTATCTAACATCCCGAACTTTTCAATCACGTTCGTTTAACACCCTGAAACCAGTTAAAAGTTTAGGGTGTTGAATAAACGGAATTGAAAAGTTAAGATGCTAAATAACCGGTTTCAAAGTTTAGGGTGTCGAACAAACTTTTGAGCAAAATTCAGGGTGTTATATGGATTTTTTCTCCTATAAAACCAACTTAGGGTGTTAAACGAACGGGATTGAAAAGTTCAGGTGCTAGATAACCGGTTTCAAAATTTAGGGTATTGGACGGACTTTTGAGTAAAGTTCAGAGTGCTATATGGACTTTTCCTTCAATTAAATATGAAAAGTCAACTAAATATCCTATCATCAGTTCATGATATGTGCCTCATGTAATTTGCCTATTTAAAATTAACTAGGCAGACCTGTGCGCGATGTCGCACCATGTTGAATCTGCGGAAGTATGGTTTTTTTTACAAAATAACCAAACATAAACGTAATTTTAAATATTTCGGGTCGAAAGAACCGGCAGGCACATCGAATTTATGGAACTACAGTGATTTTTTTGCAAAATAACCGTGAAAGGACTTGTTTGCGATTTCAAAATCTTTCGGGTCGAAAGAACCGGCGTCCAGGTCGAATTTGCGAAAATACGGGGTTCTTTTTGCAAAATTACTGGTGTAAGGACCTGTTTGCGATTTTGAAATTCACGGGGTCCTTTTTGCAAAAAAGAACCGGTGGAAGGACCCTTCCGCAATTTCGGATTTTCTGAAGGCTTTTTCGCAAAAAACGTGACGTGGATTGCCTGCATGCGACAGAGGTATACTACCGTATATAAACTTGGGAGATTTTCCGGCTCCTCAGCGTGTCCACGTGGAATTCAGGGCGTCGTGGCTGCCTCTCGTGCAGCCGTGTCTCGCGCGCGCGAGCGCCGTGCGTACGGCTCGTGCGTCGCTGAGCCACGTCGTCCACTTGACTAATAGCTTTGTGCAGCTTATATATTTTGACGGCGTTATTTGGCAAAAACGCCTGCATGGCGCGGTGGTAACGCGCCTCGCCCGCGCCCGCCAGGTCGCACGTTCTACTCCCTGTCCCCCTCGTGGGCGAGTCGCGCTGGGTTTTTTTGCCATGCGATGCGTGTGCGCGTGTGTGGGTCCTGTGGGAAGCAATGCCCTCCGTGACTCCGTCTGTTCCCCTCGCAGAAATCGCCGCCCCCCACCCCGCTCTCTCTCCCTCGCCCTCTCCTCCTCGGCCATGCCCGCCGAGCTCCTAGGCCTTCCCCCTCCTGCTCTCAGCTTCTCTGGCAGCGCTTGGCCTCGCTGCTCCGCTTCCCGACGTCCGTGTGCGCACCGCCACCCTTGTGCCCTAGCCCCTCCCATTCCCCTTGTAGAAGTCGCAGCCCCGCCGCACCGCGCTCTCACCCTCGCCCTGGCCTCATTTGTCGTCGCCGTCGAGCTCCTAAGCATTCCCCTCCCCCTCCCACCGAATAGCAGATCTGCCGGCCCCGCGGTGCCTACGAGCCGCCGCTGCTCTGCCCGCCTCCGCCTTCGAAGCCTTGCCCTTCCCCCGCAGCCGCACCACGGTCGCCCTCTCTCTCGGCCCCATCACCGCCTGTCTCCATGCCTCCTCCGCTCGATTCTTGCTGCTGCAGCTTGTTCCTTCCTTCCTTGTTTGCAAAGTGATGCTAGCGTTCTTGGGATGCTGTGCTTCCGTTCTTGATTCCTTTTGTTTCTCATCGATTTCCTCCTTTTGGGATGCTGTGCTGGATTCTCATTCCTTTTGATCTACTGGGAAAATTTTTGGGGAACAAAGAGAAGTATAATCCTGTTCTCCCTTCATTTTTGTAGGATATACTGTTCTGACAATGGAACGAAGAGCAGAAAGTTTCATGGTTTGAGGAGTGAGGAATCATCCCTGCAATAGATGGTTGATAAACTATAGGTAAGTTTTCTGAAGACAATGAATATAAAGAACTAATTACATAGTGCTCACCTCTATAATAAATTTTCGCAAAAAATCCATGCTGCCTTTATTTATCATGGGAATTATAGTCCAAGAAAATGATTTTGAGGTTTGTGCCTACAGTTTGATATGAAAAGCAAATTGGTTGCTTAGCAAAAGTATAAAGCTTAATGACGGGAAAGTATTTTGTATGAAAAAGATTTGCATGCAAACACATAATTCTAGATCAGATCAATAGTGACACTAGAGAAATGTCTGTGTTTACCGCTTTGGTCTGACTTGAATGCAATCGGGTACTTGCTTTCTAGGAGAGCAATTATAGCAGTTGCCTTATGAATGAAGTCCAATGCTTAGTGAAGAAATATGATCTCCAATGAAAAGTTATAAGTAAATTGCAGTAACACCGCTTCATAGTTCGTCTTTGCTCTGTTTAGCATCCCTATTTCATCGAATTAGACTAGCAAAATGTAAGAATGATTTGCGAATATGGTAGGACTGAAAAGGACCATTATAAGTTTTATTCCCATGTAGAAAAAGGCTGACTTAAATGTTATACAAAGTAACACTTGGTTGATTCTTGCTGCTGCTGCTTGTTCCTTCCTTCCTTGTTTGCAAAGCGATGCTAGCGTTCTTGGGATGCTGTGCTTCCGTTCTTGATTCCTTTTTTTCTCATCGATTTCCTCCTTTTGGGATGCTGTGCTGGATTCTCATTCCTTTTGATCTACTGGGAAAATTTTTGGGGAACAAAGAGAAGTATAATCTTGTTCTCCCTTCATTTTTGTAGGATATACTGTTCCGACAACGGAATGAAGATCGAAAAGTTTGGTGGTTTGAGGGAGGAATCATCCCTGAAGCTACATTAGGTCCTATATATTACTGTGTTTTCGACAGTCCACTATTTTCTCTTCTTGCACTTCATTATACTGATGGGTATTGACCTATCGAATGCTTGTTAAAAAAATCCAGGCAAAAGGCCATGTAGGAGATGATGTTCGATCTGGTTGGTAGCTTTCTCTTTTATCTTAGAACTTGTCTGTGTGTGGATCTCAGTTTATTAACAAAACTTGCTATGCTGTTGGTTCTGAAGATGAAGAGGAGCACCAAGATTAATTTGTAGATTCCATAGCTAATCAAATTTTATGAAGCCTCAATACTCGAGGCAAAAGTTGCTGCTTCTTGTGTTCATCTGTCTGCATACTCCTAGCTGGACTTCAGCTCAGCAACCAGAAGAAGCAACGGTCATAGTTAAAAGGATCAACGAAAATTGCTGAAACGGATGATTATGTGTGTGTACTATAGCTGGCTGGTGGCATCCAGGGAAGTGTAGCTACAACCAATACCCATGGGGTCAATCTTCGATTCTAAATTTGGTATTCAGTGTGTGCACGAATAAGTACATTACTCTCACTTTTCTTACGGTACAGACATCTGCCGAATACACACGAATTGATATCACAGTTTTGTAACACATGACTTACTGTGTTAATTTGTGCTTCCGAGTCTGTTCATGTTTACAAAATTAATGGCACACATTTACGAGCCTCATTTGTTTTCTAAGACTAAAGTTTGCTGAATTGAACAGGAGTTTCAGTCAATACTTTAAGTACGCACCAGTACTGGAAACAATGTAGCTTTCTTCGGAAGAAGATTTCGCTTCAAACTTGCCTTAGTCATGAATTTCATCTGCTTACTCAGGTACGATCCTACATATTAGCAATAGAATTATTCCACAGTTCAAAAGAATCATATTTGCTTTTTGCAATTTTTAACTGCTCTATCAGCAGTATAGCTTATTTATTTTTCTGTTTAGGGTATTTTATTTTCCTTTGTCGTCGTACCAATGCATTATCCATGGATGTGCACTATTTTCTTACTTATTTTGTTAATTTGTGTTTTGGTGATGCTGTTGTAATTGCACAATTTGAAATTGCAGGTGTGAGTTTGTGGGAGCTAATCTTGAAGAATCCACTTTGGATAGAGCGAACATTCAGAGTGCAGACCTACAAGGTACCCAGCCTTTTTTCCCACTTACATTTTGCTTGATTGCAATTTATTCTTTAACCTGCACGGTGACTGTTTCCCTCATTTTTCCTGTTTGCGAAATTATATCACTAGGAAATTCCTTTTTCAAATTGATATTTTATCTATATTTTTTCTATAAACTAATGATAGATGTTGTGTAGCACCTTTTTCCTCAAAGTGCCTCGCATAATACATCTAGCCGCAGTTTTCTATAAACAATCTCTCTAGACATCATAGATTTATTTCCCCAACGCAAATCTTTTCTTTACTAAGAAAAAAACGCATTCCATATCATTGTATATTTGTGTGGCGCGGCGGCAACGCGCAAACGCATCTAGTTATTATAAGTGACTGGACAGTACCACCGCATTGGAATGGTGCGTAGTTAAACAATTACCGTAACTTAAGGAATCTCTCCTCTAATTATTCCCTTTCACCAAATAGACTGAAAGATCGAAATGGCGATCAGAGGGGGGTGAATGATCCCAAATAAAATTTCCCCCATTCAAAGTACTCCAAACACTCTTGCAATAAAAATCTAAAGCACCCAAATATTTTCGTTCAAATTGGTGCTTCTTATATTCGCACACCCTCCAAAACCCAAAACAATTAGACAACTATATGTACCCTAGCTTGTATGGATAAGAACCATGAATCATATGAGGGGTTTTTTTAATCATAATCCTGGTTGTCAAGTGTCCAAACAAAAAAGGAATCAATTCAAAAGACTTCTTTTCTAAAAGAGATAAAGCTAAAATACCAAAGTCTCTTTTCAGAAAAGTTAAAGCAGATTTTCAGAAATTGTCCTCAGTTGGAACAGGTGGTTGGTGAGTTTATGTTGCTCTAAAATTTTTGGGAATTTTTTCCCCTGTGAGCAGTAGAGTCGTGAAACACTCCACCAAAAATCACCTCAGAAAGCTTTGTAGAATAAGAATGAAAAATCAAGAAATACAGAAGGTCAGGAAATGTCAAATGTGATTATGAAATTATGATCCAAAAGTAGTAGCATAGATTTACAAAGATCATAATAACCAAATAAGCATTCACATTTTTATCTTTTTAGTGATGCCTTTTCTACGTTTTCTCCCCCTTTTGGCAATATAGGCATCAATTTTTTTTATGTATGCATGAAATACAATCGAAAGAGCTTTGAAGATTATCCAATTGATCGAAATGGAAGGATATTACACCAAGCTTGTCAATTTCAGAAGATGACTAAACTAAGACATGTCCAAGTGCAAATACGAGCTTAGTTTTGAATATATCATTTTTAGCAAGATTTGACAAGTGCAATACTTAGCTTTAGTTTCAAAAATAGAAGAATAGTCACTCTAAGAATCAAAAGAAAAACCTAGAGTTTAACCTACTCAACACTTTGGGGAATCTAGAAGAGCATACAAGGTCCTTCGGGCTCATTTATCACTTAATGCAAATTTTGATTCATCATCATACAAGACATAGCGAGGTGCAAATGTTTGACATTATTTGTATTCTTTACCCACATATGTCTTTGTTTTTAATTTATTTGCATTTTCTTTTGATAACCAATTGACTCAAGCCGTATGCGACCATCTCAAGATGAACTCTTCAGAGGATGGTCTAGGTCAAACACGATGTATTCCAAGTTCATCCCAAGTGCAATGGGAAGCGGTCTTGTGAATGCAAGGTGTTGAGTCGTATGTGTACAAGAAGAGTCAATTTTGTTTAATTTTTATTTTTAGCACAATGATTTATGAGCAATTGAAGGACTCTAGCATGGATCAAACTAGTGTCACCCAAGTTGCTATAGGGACTCTAGAGAACTCTAAAATTTCTCAAATTATGGCACAAACCTCTAGAGAAGAAACCTAGCAAGTAAAAGCAACAAGTTTCATCAAGTTTTTCATTTAAGGCTTATTTCATTTTTTTTAGCTTAGCAAGTTGAATGAACTTGGACATATCTAAGCTAGTGATTTCCTCCATATGATGTAGCATGGTGTATAGCATGAAGAAGAAATCAATTGCATAATAGACAAAGCTCATTAAACAGAAATGCATCTATATGCAATGCACGAACAGATTCCCAAACTCCCCACAACAAATGAATCAATTTTAAGCTCAAATCTGTTAAAGTTGAGTTATTATCAAGATTAGGCATAAAGAAAACCCGAATGAACTCAATAACAACTAGAAAACAGAATGAGGAGAAGAAGTCGAGAAACCGCAAAACCGGATGGCTATAGAGCATAGAAAGATATAAGAGACTCACTACGGCTTAGACTCGCTCTTATCTTCCCCATGGATCGACATAGGAAGTCGACTCTAGATCCCAACTAAGGAGTGCACACAACCTGTCTACCCAAGAGGCCCAATACCGCTAGACTTATAAGACCTGAGGAACTCAACCTAGAGAGAAAAGAGAACACTAATCACGCATGATAGCAACCTAAAGCACAAGATAAGAGGTCCATGCAAGGCATGCCGAAGTCTAAGTGAGTGAACTCAACTCAAGAAAACAAGCCTAAAGTCACCCGTAAGAAACACAAAGAAAAGAAAAGTTGGAAGAAAACATATAATACATAATATACAAACCGGCTCTCCTCACGAAGGTCGTAAGGGCTCACGACTCCAAGCTCACTCCTCAAGGCAACAACTGAGCTATCCAAAGCCTTGGTGAAGATATCGCTAATCAAGGTCACTCTCACGAATCAAGCGCGATATCTCCCTTCTTCACATGGTCTCTAAGGAAGTGATATCTAATATCAATGTGCTTGGTCTAGGAATGTTTCACTGGGTTTTTAGCAATGCAAATAGCTGAAGTGTTATCACAGAAGAGTGGCACACTCTCTATCTCTAACCCATAGTCCCGTAAGGTCGATCTCATCCAGAGCACTGCTACAAAGAATCAGCTAAAGAATATACTCGGCCTCGGGATCGGCAACCCTGCATCGCTTCCTAGATGACCAAAAACAAGAGAAGTACCAATGAATTGGCAAGTTCGTAGTGCTCTTCCTATCTATCCTACATCCAAAGAAAGCTCAGATCGGAAAGGCTCTAAGAGATAGACAAGAAGAAGAAGAGTACCAAATACCATAATCAAGTGGTAGCACGAAGGTACCAAGATGCGCTTTATCTTTGGCGGTGAGAGCGCGAGGAGAAGCTTGAAATCGAGCGCACAGATACACAAATAAATGTATGTCCTACTCAAACAATGAGGTACAAGAGGAGCCGATCATGCTCCTAACTCCTTCCGATCGAAGCTCACCATCCAAAGTAGGAATTCTTAAACTCCGTGCCATTATCACTGTATAGCTCGTAATGCACTTGGGAGCTCAATAGATAACCTCTTGACTAAACCCCTAAAGCGAGAAAAGTCTCATCCTTCGAGGCCATGAAAACACCCAAGAATACCTCAAAAATCATAAACAATGACAAGAACATACCACTTCCCACCACCGATCGCACTCTAGCCGACCAACAAAGGTCCATACGTAAAAGTCGCCCCGGTGCATCACCATCACTACGGTGGATCGGAGAATGAGAAGCAAGAACCATCTTGCCATGTCGGCAAGGAGAGCAAACTAAGTCTTTGACCATCTTGAGTTTGGGCAAACCCCGAATGAGATCGTGGTACGCTAACTCGGTCAAATGATCAAAACCAATGTGACCAAGTCTCCTATGCCGGAAGGAGAGATCACGGACTCGTAGCAATCAAACATCAAGAGAGTCTCCGAAGAAGCGTAAAAATCAAGACGAAATACTCTCCCAAATCTAGAAATCCAAGAACTAACCCTCCCGATGAATCAAGGATTCTACTGGGCATTACTCTTGAAGCTTACCTCGAAAGAGTCATCGATAAGTCGAGAAACAGAGAGCGATTGTATTGCGACTACTTACTAAGGCAACATCTTTAAGAATGAAATTTTGGTTAATGCAGATGGTACCTTTAGCAATGACTCTACTCAAGATGCATCCTCAAAGTGATCAACTCATCAGGGGCTCGGACTAGGAAGAGAACCATCGAGAATCTCCGGTCATATGACGAGAACAACCGAGTCGACAATCCGGACATCTCCTTCCTCATCCGGATTTAACTGATCAAGACACAAGAGAGAAAGATGACTCAAGATTAGGATAGAGTGAAGACTTGGGAACCAATCATCAATCACACAACGCCTCGTAGTACCCCATGCATGAAGAAGACGGACTCGAGTGTCTCTCCGCCGCTTAACCTTAACATGATCAAGAGTAACTATAGTAGGTGATCTAGGAGTCGAAATCAGGTTAGCTCGCCAGTGGTGCAAAAGCCGCACCATCCCGGTGAGGCTTCCTAAATCTCCTACCAGAACACTCACGCCACGATATCTACCTCGATGGGAAAACGAGGAATATCAAAAGGACGGCGGAAGATCGACTACGGATAGCTCCAAGACTAAAACTCAAGAACCAAAGATGAAAATCGAGTCTGGGCGCCGCCAAAAACAGCGACTCTCTAACATGTCTAGAACAGAGTGTGCCTTAGAGCACTCAAAGTCCGGGATGACCCCGAATACCCCTAAGAGCAAAGAACACGCCACGCCGAGTGATCTTGGCGCGCTCAAGGTAAATCTACTAGGTGACCATCCTTCTTACAGAAGGTGCATGTGTACTTCACCTTGCTAGAGACAGAAGCAACAGGAGTAACACCTTTCTGGTCAGAAGTACTATGGACAACCCTAGCAGAACTAAACACGGTGGTGCTCACTCTAGGAGCAACCACAATCTCACCACTCTTGGAGCCGCGCATAATGGTGGGAGGATGCGCCCGAGCGTGCTCCAAGGGATCAAATCCTAGACCTTGATTGAATCTACTAATCTTGGATTGGTCTAGAATAAGATTGAGTTTCTTCTTGCCTCCAACAAACTTCTCGAGAGTGCTCATAAGATACTGGCAATCTCGAAAGAAAGAAGTACAAGAAGAACAGGGGAAGGAGAGGAAGAAGAAGAACTAGAAAGAGAAAGAGAATGTCTCTCAGCACATGTTTTTTGTTCCCCTAGCACGGCTGCCTCAATCTTGAGGGCCTCATAAGAAACGCAAGGAGCATCTCTAATCCTGAGGGTTTGGTCTTTTAACTTCTTCCTAAGCTCGACATGGATTTGATCCACATCACCCTTAACCCCAACACACAGCAGACAACCAGTTTTTGACTTAACTAGTAAGTCCTTAGAAAGTTGATCACACTTGACATTCAAAGCATCATTGTCATGTTTTAGTTGCTTACAGCCCTCACATGAGCTGACTGGGTCCTTAGAAGCATGCAATTCAAGTTCATCATTTCTAGTAGAAAGCTTTCTAAGGTGTTCGCTCATGGCATCAATTTCGGCAAGCAATTTAGGGCAATTGGCACAAGGAGTAGAGTGAGCATGAAGAAAACTAGCATCTAGTGGAATAGCATCAACAAAATTATCGCTAGCATTCTTCAACTTAAGACTATCTAATTCAGTCAACACACTATCATGCATAGTCCTTAAGTTCTCCAACTCCACAAGAATAGCATCACACAAAGAGCAATCATCGCTGACTCGCAGAAGAAAATCTAAGAGAAGCTAACTCCCGAGTCAAGGTACCTACTTCCTTCTCAAGCTCCGTACACCTAGCTCTAGATCTAGCATAAAATTTTCCTAGTTTACAGAAAGCTTCATTGAGCTGGTCATAGGAAGGTACCTCGTCTGAGTCGCTGTAGAGCTCAGAGTCGCTGATGCCGTTAGCGTCGCCATGAAGCACATGCCGGAGAAGTCGTCGCCGCCCTTCTTCTCTTGCGGTTCATCCTCACCCTCGTCGCTCCATGTCTCCGTGTCGGAGAGGTTGATGTCGTCAAGCGCGGCGAGGACGCGGTGGAAGAGCTTCTTGTTCTTGAAGAAGTTGCAGTACTTCTTCTCACGCATCGCCTCACGAACTGGAGGCTTCTTGTTGCTCGAATGTGGTTGGGGCCACCACACTCGAAACAGGTGATCATCCCACCTCTCTTCCTCTCTCTCACTCTCTTGTATGCATATGAAAATTTGCGTGCAAGAAGAGCAAGCTCATTTTCTGGAAATTTTTCCGCTTGGTCATCGCTAGCTCGCAAAGGGTGGAGAGAGAAACCAATGTAAGAATCGAAAGAGAGGATCCAATGGGATCGGTGACCAAAGCCATCGATTGAGACTTCGTCTTCCGCGAGACGACGCCGATCTCATGAGTCTTGAGGCGGGAATAAAGCCCGCCAAGAGTCAAGGTCAGCAGTCGATGGTGTCCATGATGGTGGTCACCTTCATCTCCCAAACGCGCAAATCGAGCGCGGTCAAGAAATATCGAGCATTATCCGAGTCGAGTATATACAACCAACCGCTCAAGATCGCCAAGATCTTGGTAAAACGATCAAGCACTCATCAAGACTCACCACGTGTTGTTCAAACTTGTTGAACTCACGCTTGAACTGTCTCGCCTTATGGTCTTGATTTGAGTAGTGCCTCATGGTAAGCATCGAGGGTCACCCAAATATCGTGGCGAGCGAAGGTGAGAAATCCTATCATACTCATCTGCGGCTAAGACCTCGTATGAGGATGTTCCTTGCCTTAGCGTTCGCCTCAACGTCGACCATATTTTTGGTCGTGACGTTTTCATCGCCAGGAACCTCATACGGAGTTTCACCTTCGCCATATCGAAGCCCCGGCAATGATGTATGACTCCATCCGCGATTTCCAAAACGAAAAATCAACTCCAGCAAAAATGGGAGGCTTGGTGGAATACTTATCCATCGCCATGGCTCTTGAGACCGGTCAAGATCTAGAAAGAGCAGAAACGGCTCTGATACCAATTGAAAGATCGAAATGGCGATCAGAGGGGGGTGAATGATCCCAAATAAAATTTCCCTCACTCAAAGTACTCCAAACACTGTTGCAATAAAAATCTAAAGCACCCAAATATTTTCGTTCAAACTGGTGCTTCTCATATTCGCACACCCTCCAAAACCCAGAACAATTAGACAACTATGTGTACCCGTAGCTTGCATTGATAAGAACCATGAATCATATGAGGGGTTTTTTAATCACAATCCTGGTTGTCAAGTGTCCAAACAAAATAGGAATCAATTCAAAAGACTTCTTTTCTAAAAGAGATAAAGCTAAAATACCAAAGTCTCTTTTCATAAAAGTTAAAGCGATTTTCTAAATTGTCCTCGTTGGAACAAGTGGTTGGTGAGTTTATTTTGGTCTAAAATTTTGGGAATTTTTGTCCTCTGTGAGCAGAGAGTCATGAAACACTCCACAAAAAATCACCTAATAAAGCTTTGTAGAATAAGAATGAA
This sequence comes from Otatea glauca, assembly GCA_036346275.1. Classification (NCBI taxonomy): domain Eukaryota; kingdom Viridiplantae; phylum Streptophyta; class Magnoliopsida; order Poales; family Poaceae; genus Otatea; species Otatea glauca. The sequence goes on along the minus strand of CM070726.1, from coordinate 31,430,244 downwards.
AAATCAAGCAATACTGAAGGTCGGAACTTGGACCGAAAGTTTGAGGCTCGGTTTTCACTTCATAGCTCTCAAACAGTGCAACCAAAGTGGACTCAAGAAATTTTATACAGATGTATATATGAGTCCTGCACCTTCTCCAAAAGAATCACTTAAAAATGATTTTTATATATTTTTATAAAAATCAAACATCGATCTTTGCGTGAAGAACAAGTTCGGACAGATTTGCAAATTGATAAAAACTTGATCTCTAGTCTATCCAAGGGTGTAAGAAAGATGTAAAACCAAATGAACACCCTTAATACATCCTAGAAGAACATCATTTAGGAGGAGGCAAATCCAAATTGCATAAATGTAAATTGCAAGAATGTAAGTCTTGAATTTAATCATGAATTTAAGTGCATAATGTAAATTGCGTAATTTAAATGCGTAATGTAAATACACAAAGAAAAGAAATGATTTGAGGAAACATTTCATTTCTAGAAGGAGAGGTTACAAAGCTTCACATTCATGTGGGCAAAGCTCAAAGGAGCATCAAAGACCTCAAAACCTTCAAGGGAAGGAGGCTACCCCTCCACCACTATTTATACTACTCTTGGGCCACCTACCACCCTTGGATGAGTCCCTCAACCCTAGAGTACTCATCTAAGGGCTAGGATTAACCCACACACACAGCCATGCAAGGGCTAACCCAAAACCCACACACATACCGGGTTTTCTTGCACGGTTTTCAAAGCATACTACCTAGACCCGTTAACCTATCAACTAGACCTCAATCCAACGGCCCTCATTGATCCACGCGGCATCTAGCTAGCATTATCTCCTTTCCTTGTCTTCTTGACTTGCCCGGACTCCGTCTCCGATCATCTTTCGGCGATCTCCCAACCGTTTGGACCTCCGACGCTCCTCGCCTAGTTCCGGTCATCCTCCGCCTCACCATGACTTAGCACCGTCGCCCTGCAACCATCAAAGACAAGGAAACTCCTCACATAGCAATGCCCACAAAGATGTGCAATAAATTCATCCAACTCATCACTACCGCGCCCATACGGCCGGTACTGCCACTCCTGGCAGAGACAACTCAAATTGCTTCATTTTGAAAATAAATCCAAATCAAACTCAAACTTGAGCACATCTTGCTCAAATAAAGTCAAATACTTATCACAAATATGGATAGACCTCCACATGGTCCTTCAAGACAAAACTACCAAACAAATAATAAAAACCAGAAACTGCAATCCGTTTTTATTGGTTCGCTCGTAGTTATCTCCTTGTTTCTTTAATCGCACTTGAAATTGTAACAACAAAAACTGCACATCTAAAATTAATAATTAAAAACAAAAAAAAAACTCCCAAAGGAGATATTCCCTTCCGCGTTCGGAATGGTGATACACTAAGTGCTACCGCCCTCGCATTGTCTCTCTTTTTCTGTCCTTCATCCCGACCCCTTTCCTTCCTTTCCCCTTCTTCCCAACGATTGATTGCCAATTGGCTCAGAAGACAGCTGCTCGATCAGGTTGGTAGCTCATTCTTCTGTTCTCACTACCAGCATTAAGAAAATGAAGCCCAATAAATGAAATCCAAGAATGTATCAAGTCCTCGTAACAAATCACATAAACGAAAGTTTTTTTTGCAATAATTACTACTACAATCTGATATGAATAGGCATGGGGAAGAAAAGAACAGTTGCAGTGTCCTTCTCATTTCTTCCTCTTCTGGTTTCCCATACACCGCAAGAAGTAGCCACCTCCTCCCTCTATGATTATTAGTTATTAAGCCTCCCAATTGCATCAAGTTGGAAGGTTCTAGGTAGCATCTAGTGTTTAATAGTTAGCCCCTCCTTGAATTTGGGGAATTTTTCGACGTTATGGATTTCTTGATTGGGAGATCTAGTTGTGGTCTGGAGATCTTTAATTACCAGCATTGTGACAATTAATGGTGGAAAGACGGAGGAGAAACATTGAAGAAGAAAAATATTCCAAATTGCAAGCTTGCGATTATTGGGTATAATCTGAATCCTGAATATTAGGATCACATCAATTAGGTTCTACACTATGCAAAGCAATGCCGGATATTGAACTTTACTAATAGGGTTCAAAATAAAGTATTATAATATCTTTTGAATATATCTAAATACTCTTTTCGCTCTTTTTCAATGATATTTTAGAATATGTGCAATTAAAATTTCTAACATTCGACAATTAGCACATTTACAATTATCTAGATTGATAAATTTTTATCAAAAGTATTTTTATAAAAATATTATTTTTACCATGAAAATCCATGGTGTCATTTAAAATAGAATTTAGTTGGATTAACATACTAAGTATCTAGACGACTCAACTAGCATCTTAGGTTAAAAAATAATACACTTTATTTTAGCACAACTCTATTACACGCCACACTTTTTTAAAACTGATAACTAGCGATTACACTATCCGCTTTTCTTATGCCCTATCTTAACATATCCATATACGAGAAATGAGGTATTCTACTTATATATATAATCTAAATTCATCACCATAGACATAATCTTGTTTGTTTAAAGAAAAAAATATAAAACACTTAGATATTTCTAAGTATTTATAAATTTAAAAATTGGATAATCTAGAACCTTCTTATGAAATTATCTCTCTTCTGATTTTTGAGAAACTAATTGGCTGAACATTCGACAATTAGTACATTTTCAATCATCTAGATTAACAATTTTTTTATCAAAAGTATTTTTCATAAAATATTATTTTTACCATGGTGCCATTTAAAATAGAACTTAGATGGATTAACACGCTAAGTATTTATACGATTCAACTAGCATCCTAGGTTAAAAAATAATACACTTTGGGTGTGTTTGGCATGCTCCAGATCCCAAATTCTCGTTTGGAGCAGGTGGAGTCATGCCAAACGGTTTCGCTCTAAGAAAAAATGAATGTGGAGTCAGGTAAATCTGGAATAGATTGTAGTTTATTTTTTTGGAGCAGGGGAGAGGTTGCTCCCCCACACAGAACTGTAACCCTGTTACCAGACTATCCTTAGAGTTGGGTAAAAATTACCCGCAAATTACCCTCGGACGCCTCGGTTTCGCTCACCTCCCGCACGCGCAGGCGCCGTCCCATCTCTCCCATTTTTTCGCAAACCCTACCGCGTCCTCCTCCCACGGTGGCGCGCATGTTGCCCTCCACTCGGCGTCTGCGACCTCGGCCCGGCGGCGGGCGCGTTTGTCAGGCCAAGACAGTAATGACTGAAGTTTCAGAAGATTATTCGAAGTCGACTGGGAGAAGAAGAGTATCGGCGGCAAATTTGAAAAGGATACCGACTTCACTTACAGGAATGTGTGGTTTAGATGTTGGAAAGGTTAAGGATAAGTTGGATCGGACAACTTACAATAGAAGTAGTAATTACTGTGTCTGTTATTTCAATTACCATGTAATGACAATGCAGTATATTCTGCTGCGTGAATCAGTTTTACTTTAGCAACAAACTCTGTAAAAGCCAAGTATAAAGACTCCGAACAGAATGGGGAAAGTAATGAGAAACTTAATTCCCAAGTTTGTATCGTAGCTCTAGTTATCTAGTTCCAGCAATTCTTCTTTTGAATCTTTTCCATTCTCACTGCATTCTTGATCTTGACATGGGTATCAGAGCTGTCGCGATTCTTGGATTGATTGGATCGGTGGAGGTTGGCTGTGATTCTTAAGTCATAGCCGTAAAATCCCTCAGCCGGTGCTATTCCAGAGGATTCATGATGGTCAATACCAGATCGCAGGAGGCGATGGCTGGTAAGGATGAACTCGCAGAGGTAAGGGTTGACATTTCTGTGATCTAGGAAGATCTAGCGGATTTGAAAAGTTTGAAGGCGGAGTTCTTAGCGATGAAGGAGATCTTGAAACAAATGTGTGCGGCTGGTTCATCTGATTTACGCCCAGTCGAAGAAGAAAACCCAAACCGAGTGGGGGTGTCAGAAACTGATGAAGTTGAAGCAGGAGCAGTGACAATTGATCTGTCCTCAGCCGGTGTTCAGGTAATTCATCAGAAGGCTTCCTGTACACAAGCACCACAAAGTGAAGTAAGGATAGATAGAGGAGCAAGGGAAGTTCAGTTTACTAGGGGCTCAGAACACTGGGGGATTTGAATCTAATCCAGAGTTACATTACATGAGTAGACCACCAAGATCCATCAATCTAATCAAATGAACTCAAGAGGAACGTTCCAATCTACACACGGTTTTGATACACAAGGAATTAGAGGGCCTCTTGTAAATGGCTGGAACAATTATGGACTGGGACCTCACTATTCAGGTGTACAGTGGATTGATGCACAAACAAATTAGTATGTGGGTGAAGTTAACAATTCAAATCATTATGCGGAAGCAGTGATTAAGGGCCCAAGGTTGGAGATACCATTATTTGAAGGAGATGGAGTTTTGAATTGGCTTAAGCAATGTGAGAAATTCTTTGAGATTTTAGGGACACCATTAGATCAGTGGACTAATTTAGCAACTGCACACTTAACGGGATGTGCTGCTACATGGTTCAAGGGAATAGGGGTGCTCAGCTACACTTTAACATGGCCACAGTTCAATGCAATGATTAGTGACCGATTTTCTGATACTTCCGCTCATGATGCTGTGGAATTATTGCAGAATGTGAGACAAAAATCAACTATATCTGAGTATATTGACAGATTTGAGGACTGTATTGCCATGGTTAAGAGGGATCATCCTTATTTACAAGAGCACTTTTTATTGAGCTGTTTTATTGGTGGATTGAGGGAGGATATTAAGCATGATGTGTGTGGGCAAAGGCCACAAGGGCTGATGGAAGGCTATTGGTATGCAAGAGTTTATGAAAAAGCTGCCATAGCAAGAAGAAATCAGTTCATTGGGGGATATAACAGGAACAAATCTGGTGTTACCAATGGTAAGGGTACCCAAGCTGGAAGTAAGACAGTAGTTCAGAGGAATATGGACAATGGGGTACAAGGGAAAATGGAAGAAATGAACAGAAATCCTTGTTGGTATTGTAAAGAGCCCTGGAATCCGAATAAAAAATGCAAAGTTAAAAGAGCTTTACATGCATTTCTAATGAGAGAAGAAGAAGGTAATGTTGTCAATGATAGTGAACCAATACAGGAGAATGAATTTGTATACACTCCTGACAACACAGAATTGGATGGGCCTGAAACTTCAGTTCCACAACAAGACTCAGGACAATTGATGCATATCTCACAGCAAGCAGCTAAAGGAGCAATCAGAATTCCCACTTTTGCCTTAATAACGAGGATTGGGGGAATCAAGGCAGTGGCATTGGTCGACAGCGGTAGTACTCACTCATTCATGAATTATGAATTAGCAATCAAAGCAAATTGCCCATTCGAGTACGAACCTATCAAGAAAGTAGCAGTAGCTGGTGGAGGAGAATTGCTGACTGATGCTAGAGTTGAAGGGCTCCAGTATGAAATACAGGGTGTCCGATTCAAGTCTATTTTCAAACTACTACTATTGAAGAACTATGACATTATTTTGGGGGCCGACTGGATTTTCGAGCACAGCCCAATTGGAATGGATTTGAGACAGCGGAGTTTATCCATAAGTAAGGGAAAAGAAGTTATCCATTTCAAAGATTATACCAATCCACCTGCTAAATGTCACATTATTGCTGTTAAGTTGGAGAAGATGATCAAAAAAAGAATACTTGGATGTGTAATTCAAATACAAAGCATGTCTGAGGTGAAGGAGGAAAACAATTCAGTTATTCCAGCTGATGTCTAATCAATTCTTCAACAATTCCCAGAAGTGACAACAGAGCCTAGAGGCTTACCACCTCGGAGGAAAATTGATCATGCTATTATTCTGAAAAGTGGGGCTGAACCACCAAACCTTAGGCCTTATATAATCCCTCATTACCAGAAGGATGTTATGGAGAGTATTATCAAGCAGCTGTTGGAGAATAAAGAAATCAGGGACAGCATGAGCCCGTATGCATCTCCGGCGGTTATGGTCAGGAAAAAGGATGAATCATGGCGAATGTGTGTGGATTACCGGCAATTAAACTCCATGACAGTTAAAAACAAATTTCCCATGCCGGTCATTGAAGATTAATTGGATGAACTTCATGGAGCTACCATCTTTACCAAAGTTGATCTGAGGTCCGGTTATCACCAAATTCGTATGAAGGAAGAAGACATACACAAAACAACTTTTAAAACTCATTTGGGCCACTATGAGTATTTAGTGATGCCTTTTGGATTAACGAACACACCAACTACGTTTCAAGCCTTGATGAACTCAATTTTCAATGAATATTTGAGGAAATTTATTCTAGTCTTCTTTGATGACATTCTCATCTATAGCAAGAACCGTCAAGAGTATATAGAGCAGCTTAAAACAGCTTTGAGTATTCTGAAGGAAAACCAGCTCAAAATCAAGCTTAGTAAATGTGTCTTTGCTACACCCCAAGTGGAGTACTTAGGGCATATCATTAGTGGAGGTGGAGTTTCAACTAATCCTGCAAAGATAATTGACATCATTAACTGGCCAAGACCGAAGGGAGTTACACAGCTCATAGCATTCTTGGGTCTGATGGGATATTATAGAAGATTTGTTAAAGGCTATGGGGTAATATGCAGACCACTCTTTGACATGCTCAAAAAGGACTCGTGGAATTGGGGAGAAAGTCAGACACAAGCTTTTGAAGAGCTCAAGTGAGTTACGACTAGTTGTCCAGTGCTTGCTCTTCCTGATTTCACCCGGCCATTTGTGATTGAAATGGATGCATGTGGATCTGGTATAGGAGGTGTATTAATGCAAGAAGGCAGGCCTATTGCATACTTCAGCAAAGTTTTGGGAAGCAAATCTGCTGCGCAATCCATATATGACAAGGAGGCATTGGCAATTTTGGAGGCATTAAAAAAGTGGAGGCATTATATTTGGGGAGGAAGGTTGATTATTAAAACTGATCAAAAGAGTCTGAAATTTATCACTTCTCAGAAGATTTCTGAAGGAATACAACACAAACTACTCCTCAAGCTACTGGAATTGGATTATCAGGTAGAATACAAAAAGGGGAAAGAGAATATAGTGGCAGATGCTTTATCAAGAAGGGATAGTCAAGCAATGGTAGCTGAAGTATCATGTCATGCTATGGCTACTGTTCTACCAGAATGGGTTTTGGAAATTAAAGATAGCTACATTGATAATGATTACAGCCGAGAGCTTTTACAGAAATCTCGACTCACACAAGATCCAAATCCCGATTACACATTAGTGGCTGGGCTTTTGAGATACAAGGGAAGGATCTATATGGGTAAGAAGGGAAACATAAGGCAAAAGGTTCTGAAGGATTTCCATGCTTCAAATTTTGGGGGCCATTCAAGCATCAGAGCTACTTACCACCGAGTAAAGAAGCTGTTTTATTGGCCAGGCATGAAAAAGGAGATTGAGCAAATGGTGGCTGAGTGTTCAATATGCCAAATTTCCAAATCAGAGCACATTCATATTCCAGGGCTACTCGATCCATTAGAAGTACCTGAGATGGCCTGGACACATTTGTCGATGGACTTTATTGAAGGACTGCCGAAGTCACATGGCAAAGATGTTATTCTGGTGGTTGTTGATAGGCTGACAAAATATGCCCACTTCATTGGAATGTCACACCCCTATACTGTGGAACAAGTTGTCCAGGTGTTCATGGATTACATTGTCAAGTTGCGTGGCATTCCAATTGCCATAGTTACAGATCGAGATAGGATATTCACTAGCAGATTCTTTTTTGAGATTTTTGAAGCAATGAAGATTTCACTTAGAATGAGTAGAGCCTACCATCCTCAAAGTGAAGGGCAAACGGAAAGAGTCAATCAGTGCCTTGAAACATATCTGAGATGCATGGCTTTCCAAAGACCAAAAGATTGGTTTTCCTGGCTGGCTCTAGCAGAGTGGTGGTACAACACCAATTACCACACATCTTTGAAGCTGACCCCATTCCAAGCTTTATACGGTTATCCGCCACCACAAATCGGTGAATTTTGGTGCCTGCAAGATTTTAAGAGGCTCGTGTTACTTTGGCGCAGAGAAGAAATGATCGAGGAATTCAAAGATAACTTACGCCAATCACAGGAAAGGATTAAGTACTTTGTCGATAAGTCGAGATCCGAAGAGTATTGTCGAGAGGAGACATGGTGTATCTCAAGCTACAGCCATATCGCCAAAACGCCTTTGTCCTAAGAGGTTCCCTCAAATTGAGATCAAAGTATTACAGACCTTTCAAAGTGTTGGCCAAGATTGGAAGAGTAGCTTATAAACTGCAATTACCTGAAGGTGTTGGTATTCACGTGGAATTTCACGTGAACCAACTGAAGAAGCACTTAGGAGCACATGCAGTACCTATGGCAAGTCTCCGTTTGGTTACTGAAAAGGGGCAGATCAAAACTGAGCCCATCGTCGTTTTGAACAGGTGATTGATTCCGAGAAAAGGCGTACCTGTTGCACAATGGCTGATCCAATGGTTGAACTTAGCACCAGAGGATGCTACATGGGAAGATGTTCCATTTATTCAGCAAACTTTTCCGAATTTTGTTCCTTGAGGACAAGAAACATGTTGAGCAGGGGAATTGTCAGGCCAAGACAGTAACGCCGTCCCATCTCTCCCGTTTTTTCGCAAACCCTACCGCGTCCTCCTCCCATGGCGGCGCGCATGTTGCCCTCCACTCGGTGTAACATTCCAAAAATTGGATTTTAGAATGTTTGAATTTCAAAATTCACCATTTGCAATTTCTTTGAATTAATTTCAGCTTAATATGCATTTTCTATTTACAAAAGGATTTAATTAGGCGAATCTATCCATCAAACATTAGATTTTCGCTTTTTTTGCTCGGTTCATTACGCAAGGAATTTTTTCAGATTTTTGGAGATTTTTCCAATTTATTTGATATTTGTTTGAATTTATTTGCTTTTATTTGAAGTTCGAATTTCTTAAATTCGGAAAATGATTTTTATTCGATTCCTCCTGCCGAATCCTTTTCCCTACCGCTTTTCCCGCCCATCTCCCTTCGCTCGGCGCTTCCGGCTGCCTTCTCTTCCGCTGCCACCAATTCGCCGCCTCGCTGCTCGATCGCGCCACGCGTGCGCTCGGATGTTGCCACGTCGCCGCGTGGCATGGCACAAGGCCCATAAACCCTAACCGCCTCGCATTGTTTTGGCGTCCGTGTTGCGCCGCGCCCCGAGGCTATTTAAAGCCTCGTGGACCCATCCCGAGGTTCGCCTCCTCGCGCAGATCCGCCGCTTCTTTCTCGTCGCCGAGACGCCGCTGCCCTCTCCGCGAAGCTCGCCGAAGTCGCGCGCCGCCCCGAGCCGTCTCTCCGCTTTTCTTCTTTCTCCGCGAGCCTCGCTTGGTTTTGGTTCCGCCGTTCTCCTTTGCCCTCGCATCCTTTTGCCCTAGTCCGTCGCGCCTCGTCCGTTTTGGGCGCCGTCGAGTTGTCTTCTTCGCCTCGGCGTGTCGCGCGCCGCCGCTTGCCTGCGCGCCGCCTCGCCGCCCGTCTGCGTTGTCGCATTGCTCGATCCGCTCGCCGCCGTCGCTGCCGCGTGGACGGCCCCGACGCCGCTGCCGCCACATCCTCGCAAGGCTAACGCCGCTCGTCTCGTCTCGGCGAAGCGGTGCCGCGTGGCCGCCACTCTCGCCGCCACGTCGCTCTTAGCGCGCCTGCGCCGCCACGCCTCGGCCTCGGCCGCGCGGCTTCTCTCGCTCTCGGTGGACGCGATCCATCGTGAACTGTGTAATCGCGACATGTGGGCCCACATGTCGATCGGCTTTTGTTTTTCCTTTTCCTTTTCGATTTTTCAGAAATCCAAAATTCCGACCAATCACGTACGCCACGTGTCGACCTCTGCTTTTCTCGATTTTACGATCAGGAATTTTCCAGGCCCGTTCTCCTTCGCTCGAGCTCCAATTCCGATGATTCAAATTTCTAAATTCATCTAAATTCAAGATCTATCTTCCAAGTACCATTCTTTTCAATTTTTGAATTTTATTTGAAATTGTTTTATTTATTTGCCTCGTTTGGCGTGTAGACGACGCAATAAGATCATCGAATCAACAATCGAGGTAGAACCAAGAAGAGGCGTGAAGGCAAGTCTTCCTTGAACATATTGATCCCAAATTTTACAAAATGCCTATATTGTTTTAAATTATGCATGCTTACTTTTATGCAATGTACTTTAAACATAGTTTTAGAGTATAGTTAAATTCCATTTGTTATACCCTCATTGGTATTGATCATGTCGAACCTTTGACACCCTAGATGATATATACTAGCTATTTTATTTGGTGATAACCAGAGATTAGCATGGAACAGTAGAATTGCTTAGTCCAAATTTTAAGCGTTTGGTATTGTGCCATTATGGGAATCATTTCAATTGTTGTTTATACTTATTTGTGGAATTGCGGCAATTGGTGTTCTGCTGTGATTTAAATGAATTAAAGTGGAAATGGTTTAGACAAGGCGGATGGATGTTTGGCGGGTGCGAAAGCACGAGACCTTGGTATGTGAATGTTCCGCCTAGTCAATTAAGGACCGGCGTGTGTTACCATGGACCGAGCACTACCGTACAACCACAAGTCTATATGGGTACGACTGCTAAATAATTTGTGCGTCTCATTATTAGCTTCGCGGTTGGAGAGTGCGGATGTTGGCAGCGCAAGAGGGGCTTCAGATTTGGCGGCTAGAACCCTAAATGGTGAAACCTTAGCGGGCGAGGTTAATAGTGGGGTTGTGCATTGTAAAGGCCTTGTCATGATCTCTCCGCCGACACACCAAAGGAAGTGTGTTAATTGCATGGCAACAAGAGTCGATCATGTCTTGTGGGTAAAGTGTACACACTCTGCAGAGTTAAAACTACTTAAGTAGCCGTGCCCACGGCCAAGGGCAAAGTAGGTACGCTTGCACATTGTAGATTTTATGGTTTTGTTTTAAAGGAAAATGATGGTTTGGGAATCAGAGCGGATGGAACTCTCGGGTTATGGTTTGCGGATGGAGCCGGTCGGGTAGATGGAACTCGCTTTAATTGTCATATCAAATTCAATTACTATGCTTTTACATTTTGTTCAAATGATGCTTTATGAAATTACTATTGGTATTTACAGATAAACTTTGCTTTATGCTAAAAGAGCCATATTATGCCTTCAATTGTTTAGCCTTGCATATAGTTATCATGCATCATGTTTCCAAGACTTATGAGTACATTTTGTGCTCACCCTTGCAACATCCCCAACTTTCCACGTAAGAGTGCGGTGAAGTCGACTACGATTTCTACGCTTGTGGTTATGATGAAGGCGACCGGAATGCTAGGACGCGAACCCGATCGATTGCTGTTGGGCAAATGGATGGGCTTACTTACTTTGCTTTTGTTAATTCGTTTCACTGTTTCTTATTGAACTCTAGCTATGATGCTTCTTATTTGTAATAATTGGCCATAAGACTAATACTCTTTTGCTTAATGAATATTATTTGATTCGTGATATGGATGTGTTGTCATCATCGTTTCACTTTGTGTGTGCTAGCTTTTCTGGACTAGCACAAAGTTATACAGAGGGTTGGTTGGAAATCCGGTCCCGACAGAGGTGGTATCGAGCCATATCGATCGTAGGTCGCAACCCTAGTTAGTCCGGTCTTCTTAGCAAGAACTTCAAAATTATTTTCTAAATCAAACCAACGAATTAATGTGAATAGATTATCTCATCTCATCTTATTCTTAGGTTCTTACTCCTTTCCTTTGCTAAAATATTATTTTAAAATTTTAATTTGATCTTATCTCTTGGAACTTCTTAAAGCCTCGAGTTTTCTCGCAAGAATCCGGATCAAGGAAGCGAGGAAGATCAAGCCGTCAAAGGGTATATCCGAGAAGACTACCATATAAGATAGGTTTTTAGTGCTCTAGGTCATCCCTTTTAGTGTAGCAACGATAGTTCGAGTGTTTCAAGATTTTTGTCGCTTGTTTGTGGGTGTGTTGTACACTTGCGCTAGCATTGTGTTGCGACCATCTTTCTTTTGGAGTGTTAGTTTGTTTGGTCTTGGAATGGCTACCTCCTAGCCTTCTCACCTTTTGCTCTTCCTCTCATCTATTGCTAACTGTTCTGGCCGTTGCTTGGATGGAAGGTCAAGGAAGAGGTCGTGGAGTGGTCGTAGAGGAGGTCGTGTTGGAGGTCGTGGTCGTGGTCGCAGAGCCACAAGAGCAAAGCAGGATGTTCAAGATCGCAAAGCGACAAGTGCCACCACCGCCGCCGCCACCCAACCCCGATTGCAGATATCCAAAGCAGATGATGGCAATGCGGCTTGCTTGTTGCAAGCCCTTGCTCGAATATAGTAAACAATCCGCAGCCAAAGACCACCAAGAAGACGGTGATGCCACCCCAATCAAAGCTTGAGAGTTTATGAGAACTAGACCGCCTACCTTCACGGAGCGGTGAACCCTTGGAGGCGGATGGTGGTTGAGAGATGTAGAAAAAGCTCCATTAGCGCGGTGTGATGACCGTGAAAAGGTTCTCTATGCGAGTCATCAATTAAAAGGAGTAGCACTACTTGGTGGGATAATTTCTGTCGCCCATCGTAATGCTCAAGCTATAACTTGGGAGGAATTCTCGAAGCCTTCCAGTCTTGCTCATGTACTGCGGGCATAATTGAAATGAAGAAAAGAGAATTTCGCAAGTCGCATCGTGGAAACCAGAGTGTTTCGAGTATCTTAACCGGTTTACCCAATTGTCGAGGTATGCACTGGAAGATGTGGCAACCGAAAGTGCCAAGATCGGAGGTTCATGGAGGACTTGACCACGACATCAAGGTGCGCTAGTTGCTTTGGATTTTCCGAATTTTCAAAGATATGGTGAACAAGGCACTAGTGCAAGAGGATGCTCAACGCCAACGAGAGTCCCGCAAGAGAAGAATGGCATTTCGTGCTCAAGATGGAGCGAGTGGTTCGTCGGCCGCTTTGACCTCGGCAAGCCAACAGAACACTGCTCAAGGAGCACCCGTACTCTAATTCGGACCGCGCCTAATCGCCAAGGACAAGCAGAACAACGCCAAATGGTCAACGTGCAGAAAGGGAATTCAAATCTGCGCAGGATTCAATGTTTCCATCGTCACGGATGGGACATTATGCCAAGAATTGTCCTCGAAGCGTCGACAAGTGACCCCAAAGGCCGCTCAACTTGGGATCCACCGCAGAGCTCCTACGCAAGGACAAGGTCGTGGAACGCCCAGACGCCCTGAGCTCGCAACCTTACGGAAGAGGACGTGTCAACCATGTGACCGCCAAGAAGCTCGGGAGGCATCGATGTGGTTTTGGGTAAGTTCCTTGTTAACTCAATACCGCCTCAAGATTATTTGATTCTCGAGCATCCCATTCTTTTATATCAAGAGTTTTGTTGAACAATTTGGTTGGGAAACCTTTACTCTTAAGAGCCCTATGATAGTTCAATCACCGGAAAAGAATTGAGAACTAGTTCAAGATGCCCAAGTGCAACCATAAAAATCAATGGGGTAGAATTCTAACTAATCTTATCATCTTGGATTCTAAAGGAATAGATGTCATCTTAGGGATGGATTGGTTAACCCAAAGATAAAGGTCAAATAGATTGTGCCAAGAGAGCCATCACCCTTACCAATTTGAAGGCATTCGAGTGGAATATATGCTCGATGAGTCCGCAAGTAAGAAGTGCGCTTTGAGCAGTTTGAAGGAATCAACTTTGGGAAGTGTGCTGTGGTGCAAGAATATCGGATGTATTTCAAGATTTGCGGGTATGCCACTTTGATCGAGATGTAGAGTTCGTCATAGAGCTAGTCCCCGTACGGCTCCAATTTCAAGAGACCCTACCGCATGCAAACCAATGAACTCGCCGAGATGAAGAAGCAGATTGAGGAATTGCAAGAAAAGGATACGTTCGTCCAAGTTCGTCACCTTGGGGCGCGATTCTTTTGTAAAGAAGAAGGATAATAGTTTGCGCTTGTGCGTGGATTATAGAGCCTCGAATGAAGTCACAATCAAGAACAAATACCGCTGCCCGTGATTGATGACTTGTTTGATCGATTGAAAGGAGCATGTATTTTCTCCAAGATCGATCTTCGATCCGGATACCATCGATTGAAAATAAGGTCACAAGATATTCAAGACGACTTTTGCTACCCGATATGGATTATATGAGTTCACGATTATGTCATTTGGTCTGACCAATGCACCAGCTTATTTTATGAACTTGATGAATAAAGTGTTTATGGAATACCTAGACAAGTTTGTGGTGGTATTCATAGATGATATCCTGATCTATTCTAAAGATGAAGTAGAACATGAAGGTCATTTGAGGATGGTGTTAGAAAAGCTCAGAGATCATCAGCTGTATGCTAAGTTCAGTAAGTGTGAGTTTTGGTTAAAAGAAGTCGCTTTCTTAGGTCATATAATTTCACTGGAGGTGTCTCAAGAGAGACGAAAAAGTGAAAGGTGTACTTGATTGGAGGCAACCCAAGTCAAGACTGATATCGAAGTTTTCTTGGTTTAGCGGGATACTACCAAGATTCATAGAAGGATTTTCAAAGATTGCAAGACCGCTTACCCGATTCTTTGAAGAAGGAAAAGAAGTTTGAATGGTCTCAAGCTTGTGAGCAAAGTTTTCGTGAATTAAAGAAAAGACTGACCTCGGCCCGGTGCTCATTTTACCAGATATTCGGAAGAACTTTGAGATTTTCTGTGATGCCTCAAGACAGGGACTTGGATGTGTCTTGATGCAAGAAGGCAAAGTAGTTGCATACGCCTCACGGCAATTGCGACCACATGAGGAAAACTATCCAACCCATGACTTGAAATGCATTGCGATTGTGCATGCATTAAAGTTGTGGAGGCATTATCTCATCGGGAATCGATGTGAGATTTTCACTGAGATCATAAGAGTTTGAAGTATATCTTCACTCAAGCAGACCTCAACCTAAGGCAAAGAAGATGGTTGGAGTTAATTAAGGATTATGATGTGGGAATACATTATCATCCTGGCAAGGCTAATGTAGTTGCCGATGCCTTAAGTCGGAAGAGCTATTGCAATAATATGATGATTCAAGAAGGTCAACTTTGCTCTTCACGAGGAGTTTCAGCGTTTGAATTTAGAATTAGTGGATGAGGGTTTCGTCGCTGCATTAGAAATTCAACCAACCTTGACGGATCGGATCAAAAGATGCAAAAGTCGGATAAAGAAGTCTGCTAAGATCAAGGATAGAATCAAGGAAGGTAAAGCCCGATTTTTCGAGGATGAAGAAGGAACTATTTGGCTTGGAAAAAGTATTTATGTGCCGAATCAAAAGAGATCAAGCGGTTGATATTAAAAGAGGCGCATGAGTCAGTGTACTCAATTCATCCGTAATACTAAGATGTATCAAGATCTTCGTGGTATATATTGGTGGCCAAGGATGAGAAAGGAAATCGCAGAGTATATAGCTATGTGTGATGTATGCCGTGAGTTAAAGTCGAACATCAAAGACTCGCAGGATTACTCTATAGTTAAAAGTGCACGAATGGAAGTGGGAAGAAATTGGAATGGATTTCATTACGGGACTTCCGAGAACCAGTCAGTTATGATTCAATATGGGTTGTAGTGGATCGATTGACAAAAGTTGCTCATTTCATTCTGTGAGAACAACTTACTGGGGAGATCAACTTGCGAGTTGTATATGTCAAGAATCGTGTGTTTGCATGGTGTGCCAAAGAGAATTGTATCGATCGAGGCACTCAATTTACTTCAAGATTTCGCAAAGTTGCAAGAAGCGTTGGGTACCAACTCAATTTCAAAGACTTATCATCCTCGCATGATGGACAAACCGAGCGAGTAAACCAAATCCTTGAAGATATGTTAAGGTCTTGTGCCTTGTCCAATGCGCAAGTTGGGATCAAAGTTTACCTTATGCGAATTCTCATATAACAATAGTTATCAAGCAAGTTTGCGGATGTCGCCATTTGAAGCCTTGTATGGAAGAAAGTGCGAACACCTCTTTGTTGGAATGAAACAGAGATCGCCAAGTCTTTGGTCCCGATATGTTGCAAAAGGTCAAGAACAAGTAAAATGATTCAAGAAAGATTGAGAACAGTATGAGTCTAGGCGTAAGAGCTACGCTGATAATCGTCGGAGAGAGTTAACCTTTGCTCTCGGTGACTATGTGTACTTGAAAGTCTCACCGCTCGGAGGATTGCGTCGATTTCAAGTTCGTGGAAAGTTAGCACCAAGATTCATTGGACCGTTCCCAATCCTAGCGAGTGGCCAAGTGGCTTATCGATTGAGCCGCCACCGCAGCTTATCAAATGTGCACAATGTGTTCCATGTGTCACGGTGAAGAAGTGTCTCGAGTTCGGAAGAGCAAATGCAGATTGAGAATGTTGAGCTACGGGATGATCTTACCTACCCCAGTATCCGATCGAATTTTGGATGAGGCAGAGCGCAGAACAAGAAACAGGACAATCAAGTTTTGCAAAGTCGATTGGAGCAACCATTCAAAAGGAAGCAACTTGGGAGCGAGAAAAGATCTTAGAGAAGAGTACCCCAACCTTTTCCCTAGTCTGTCCAAATCTCTGGTTGAGATTTCTTTAAGGAGGAAGGTTTGTAACATTCCAAAATTGAATTTTAGAATGTTTGAATTTCAAAATTCACCATTTGCAATTTCTTTGAATTAATTTCACAATATGCATTTTCTATTTACAAAAGGATTTAATTAGGCGAATCTATCCATCAAACATTAGATTTTCGGTTTTGCTCGGTTCATTCTGTTGCAAGGAATTTTACGTATTTTGGAGATTTTTCGAATTTATTTGATATTTGTTTGAATTTATTTGCTTTTATTTGAAGTTCGAATTTCTTAAATTCGGAAAATGATTTTTATTCGATTCCTCCTAAGCCGAATCCTTTTCCCGGCCGTTTTCCCGACCCATCTCCTTCGCGCTCGGCTTCGCTGCCGCCGCCGCCTTCCATGCCACCAAACCATTCGCCTCCGCTGATTCGATCGCGCGCCACGCGTGCGGCTCGGATCTTCGCCACGTCGCCGCGTCGCGCACAAGGCCGAAACCCTAACCGCCTCTGCGCCGTTTTGTCCGTCCGCGCCGCCGCCCCGAGGCTATTTAAAGCCTCGTGGACCCCATCCCGAGGTTCGCCTCTCGCGCAGATCCGCCGCCTTTCTCGTCGCCGAGACAGCGCTGCTCTCTCCATGAGCTCGCTGAAGTCGCGCCGCCCCGAGCCGTCTCGCGCTTTTCTTCTTTCTCGGTGAGCCTCGCTTTGGTTTTGGTTCCGCTGTTTCCTTTGCCTCGTCCTTTTGCCCCTAGTCCGTCGCGTCTCGTCCGCTTTTTGGCGCGTCCGAGGTCTTCTTTCGCTTTCCGCGTGTCGCGCGCGCCGCCGCTGCCAGCGCTCGCGCCATGCGCCGTCTTGCTGTCGCGGTGTCCGATCCATACTGGCCGCCGTCTTGCGCCGCGTGGGCGGCCCCGTCGGGCTGCGTCGCCACATCCTCATGGCTGCGTCAACGCCCTCGTCTCTGTCTCAAAGCGCGATGTCCGCCGCCCTCGGCGCCACGTCCGCTACTAAGCGCGCTACTCGGCCGGTCTGCGCGTCGGCTTCTCGCCTCGGTGGACGCGATCCACCGTGAACCGAACAGCGACATGTGGCCCCACATGTCGATCGGCTTTGTTTTTCCTTTTACTTTTCTCGATTTTCAGAAATCCAAAATTCGACCAATCACGTCTTGCCACGTGTCGACCTCTCTGTTTTCTCGATTTTACGATCGGGAATTTTCAGGCCCGTTCTCCTTCGTTCGAGCTCCAATTCCGGTGATTCAAATTTCTAAATTCATCTAAATTCAAGATCTATCTTCCGGTACCATTCTTTTCAATTTTGAATTTTATTTGAAATTGTTTTATTTATTTGCCTCGTTTGCGTGTAGGCGACGCGATCGAAGATCGATCGAATCAACAATCGAGGTAGAACCAAAGAAGAGGCAACAAGGCAAGTCTTCCTTGAACATATTGATCCCAAATTTTACAAAATGCCTATATTGTTTTAAATTATGCATGCTTACTTTTATGCAATGTACTTTAAACATAGTTTTAGAGTATAGTTAAATTCGATTTGTTATACCCTCATTGGTATTGATCATGTCGAACCTTTGACACCTAGATGATATATACTAGCTATTTTATTTGGTGATAACCAGAGATTAGCATGGAGCGGTAGAATTGCTTAGTCCAAACTTAAGCGTTTGGTATTGTGCCATTATGGGAATCATTTCAATTGTTGTTTATACTTATTTGTGGAATTGCGGCAATTGGTGTTCTGCTGTGATTTAAATGAATTAAAGTGGAAATGGTTTAGGACCAGGCGGATGGATGTTTGGCGGGTGCGAAAGCACGAGACCTTGGTATGTGAATGTTCCGCCTAGTCAATTAAGGACCGGCGTGTGTTACCATGGACCGAGCACTACCGTACAACCACAAGTCTATATGGGTACGACTGGCTAAATAATTTGTGCGTCTCATTATTAGCTTCGCCGGTTGGAGAGTGCGGATGTTGGCAGCGCAAGAGGGCTTCAGATCTTTGGCGGCTAGAACCCTAATAATGGTGAAACCTTAGCGGCGAGGTTAATAGTGGGGTTGTGCATTGTAAAGGCCTTGTCATGATCTCTCTGCCGACACACCAAAGGAAGTGTGTTAATTGCATGGCAACAAGAGTCGATCATGTCTTGTGGGTAAAGTGTACACACTCTGCAGAGTTAAAACTACTTAAGTAGCCGTGCCCACGGTCAAGGGCAAAGTAGGTACGCTTGCACATTGTAGATTTTATGGTTTTGTTTTAAAGGAAAATGATGGTTTGGGAATCCAGAGAGCGGATGGAACTCTCGGGTTATGGTTTAGCGGATGGAGCCGGTCGGTAGATGGAACACGCTTTAATTGTCATATCAAATTCAATTACTATGCTTTTACATTTTGTTCAAATGATGCTTTATGAAATTACTATTGGTATTTACAGATAAACTTTGCTTTATGCTAAAAGAGCCATATTATGCCTTCAATTGTTTAGCCTTGCATATAGTTATCATGCATCATGTTTCCAAGACTTCGGAGTACATTTTGTGCTCACCCTTGCAACATCCCCAACTTTCCACGAGAAGAGTGTCACGGTGTCGTGGTGACTACGATTTCTACGCTTGTGGTTATGATGAAGGCGACCGGAATGCTAGGACGCGAACCCCATCGATTACTGTTGGGCAAATGGATGGGCTTACTTACTTTGCTTTTGTTAATTCGTTTCATTGTTTCTTATTGAACTCTAGCTATGATGCTTCTTATTTGTAATAATTGGCCATAAGACTAATACTCTTTTGCTTAATGAATATTATTTGATTCGTGATATGGATGTGTTGTCATCATCGTTTCACTTTGTGTGTGCTAGCTTTTCTGGACTAGCACAAGGTTATACACGAGGGTTGGATTTGGAAATCCGGTCCCGACACTCGGCGTCTGCGACCTCGGCCCGGCGGGGGCGCGTTTGTCAGGCCAAGACAGTAATGAGTGAAGTTTCAGAAGATTATTCGGAGTCGACTGGGAGAAGAAGAGTATCGGCGGCAAATTTGAAAAGGATACCGAGTACCGACTTCACTTACATTAGAAGTAGTAATTACTTTGTCTGTTATTCCAATTACCATGTAATGACAATGCAGTGTATTCTGCTGCGTGAATCCATTTTACTTTAGCAACAAACTCTGTAAAAGCTGGTTATAAAGACTCAAAACAGGACGGGGAAAGTAATGAGAAACTTAATTCCCAAGTTTGTATCGTATCCGAATTTCCTGTTCGGATTTAGGGACGTCTTTGGCCTATATTTCGAGATAGCCCGTTTTAGACTTGAGTCGTTTCATCCATCTATAAATACCTCTTGTAAGCTGCTGGGAAGATAAGACACTCATTGTAAATCCTAGCATTTGTACTCAATTCCTCAAATAGTGATATCGTCGATTGGCGTTCGTGGTTTTTCCCGTAAAGATTTTCCATGTAAAAATCTACGTATCGTGTTCTTGTACTTTTGTGATTGATTTTACAACAAGTGGTATCAGAGCAGATCAATCACGAGAAAAAAAATTCTGATCAGAACTACAGTATTCAGAGAGGCGACTGTTCATCTTCCAGATCCGTTCGGCTGCTCCTCGTTCGTCGCACTACCATCACCCGGCGCATCGCCGTCGTCCGTCGATCGTCCGGCTGGCCTGCTTGTCGGCGTGCTCCGCTGTCCCGCGCTCCGCGCTCGGCGCCAGCGCGATCTGCATTGTCTCCAAACCGCGACGCCGATCTTCTTCACCTGCGCGTCGCACCGCCTGGTCTTCATCTCGCGCTGCGGTCCGCTATCCGCCGTCCGTCGTCCCATCGTCGCCGGTCTTCATCGTGCTTCGTCGGTCTTCCTCACCGTCACGTGTCGCACGTCTCCAGTCCTCATCGTCGCGCGACGCATCGCTCAGTTGTGCGTCTTTGGCTTCTGTCGCGCGCCTCCGACAATCGTCGTCGTCGTCACCGACGATTTTTTCGGCTCGTCACCGTCTCGCTGTCGACTGCTGCCGTCTCCACTTGCACCACCACCGGCCGCCGTCGGCCACCTCTCGCGCCGCCTTCGGCTGCGCCCGTTCGACTGCCTCGCGCCACGGATCGGACCGCAAAATCTCTGGCCGCAGAAGATCCGGTCAGCCCCGCACGGGATCCCGCTCTGGTGACGTCACCGCTGACGTTAGTCGCCGTTGAATCGCTTCGTGCACCCGAGCTCTACACAGCTTCAGACGATTATTGCTTTGTGCACCCCAGTTCGCGTACCAGGAATTTCACCAGAAGCTTGTTTTTCAGCCAAATTTTTTCCTGCTTGTGCACTTAATAATATTTCTCTGCATTATGGCCTCATTGCAGTATGATATTCGTCTACTAGACCATGACACCAGGTTTTCTCTATGGCAAGTCAAAATGAGAGCAATTCTTGCGCACACTGACCTGGACGATGCGCTTGATAAATTCGGGTACAAAGATCAAAAGACCTGGATTGATGAAGAAAAAAGAAAGGATAGTAAGGCTTTATCTCAAATTCATCTTCATTTATCGAATAATATTTTGCAAGAGGTTTTGCAGGAGAAAACTGTAGCTGCTTTATGGTTAAAGTTGGAATCAATTTGCATGTCCAAGGATCTTACAAGCAAAATGCATGTGAGGATGAAATTATTTTCGCACAAGTTGTACGAGGGTGGTTCTGTGTTAAATCACCTATCGGCCTTTAAGGAGATCGTTTCTGACCTTGAACCTATGGAGGTAAAATTTGATGATGAGGATCTAGGTCTTATTCTTTTGTGTTCCCTGCCTCCGTCATTTTCAAATTTTAGAGATACTATTTTATATAGTCGTGATACATTAACTGTTGCTGAAGTTTATGAGGCCTTACATGCAAAAGAAAAGATGAAATTAATGGTGTCTTCTGAAAGTTTCAGTTTGCATGGTGAAGCTTTGTTTGTTCGAGGACGGACAAAGGAAAAGGAATCATATAATGGATATAGAGGCAGAAGTTCAAGCAGTTACAGGGGTCATTCTAAGTCCAAAGGTAAAGAAAAATTCTGCAGATATTGTAAGAAAAATAATCATGACATATCAGAATGTTACAAGGTAAAGAACAAAGAAAAAAGGAACGGCACCTACAAACCAAAAGGTAAACCTGATGACGAAGGTAAAGCTTCTGTTGCTTTTGCTGATAGTAGTTCTAATGGTGAGACCCTTGTTGCTTTTGCTGGATGTGCAAGTAGTGGTGATGAATGGATTATTGATTCTGCTGCTTCTTTTCATATATGCATTAATAGAGATTGGTTCATCACTTGTGAGTCTGTTAAAGATGTTAGTTCTGTTAGGATGGGTGATGATTCGCCACGTCCTATTGTTGGCATTGGATCTATTCAAATCAAGATGTATGATGGTATTATCATAACTTTGACAGATGTGAGACACGTTCCAGGTATGACAAGGAATCTTATTTCTTTGAGTACTCTTGACTCTAAAGGGTATAAGTATTCTGGTGGCAACGGAATTTTGAAGGTATCAAAAGGTTCTCTTATTGTTATGAAAGGTGATTTGAAATCTGCCAATTTATATCGTCTTAAAGGCACTACAATTATAGGTGATGTCTTTGTTTCTTCACATTCATCACCCGATATTGCTAATCTTTGGCACAAGCGTCTTGGACATATGAGTGAACAGGGTTTGACAGTATTAAGTAAAAGAGGACTTCTTGATGGATATAATAGTGAAAAATTGGATTTTTGTGAGTATTGCATATTTGGTAAGCATAGGAGGGTGAAATTCAACGCTTCTGTTCATACTACAAAAGGTATTCTTGATTATGTGCATTCTGATTTATGGGGGCCATCTCGCAAGACTTCTTTTGGAGGTACCCGTTATATGTTAACAATTATTGATGATTATTCTAGAAAAGTCTGGCCTTACTTCTTGAAGCATAAATCAGAAGCATTTTCAGCATTTAAAGAGTGGAAGGTGATGATTGAAAAACAGACTGAAAAGAAGGTAAAGAAACTTCGTACTGATAATGGGATGGAATTCTGTTATGATGAATTTAATTCATATTGCAAGTCTGAAGGTATTGTATGTCACTACACTGTTCCTCACTGTGCGTATGAATAGAACCATCATCTCAAGGGCCCATTGTATGTTGTCTAATGCTAGTTTGCATATGCGTTTTTGGGCTGAAGCTGCTTCCACTGCTTGCTATCTTATTAATCGGTCTCCCTCCATTGCTATTGATAAGAAAACTCCAATTGAGGTATGGTCTGGTTCTCTAGCTGATTATTCACAATTGAGAGTTTTTGGTTGCACTGCTTATGCTCACGTTGATAATGATAAATTGGAGCATAGAGCTATTAAGTGCATCTTTCTTGGTTATAAATCTGGTGTTAAAGGTCATAAATTGTGGAATCCTCAAACACAAAAGGTTGTTATCAGCAGGAATGTTATCTTTAATGAATCTGTTATGCTAAATGATAAATTGGATACAAATGTTCCTATTGAGAAACAACAGAAAACTAGTGTGTAGGTGGAGTACCTTATTGATTCAGAATGTACACCAGAAAATAATAATACTGATGTTCAGGATGCATCTATTATTGATGATTCACATATTATTGAGCATTTTTCTTCAGTTGTGCAGCCTCCACAACATTCTATTGCTATTGACAGACCCAGGAGGTCTATTCATCCACCAAAAAGATTCATTGAAGAATGTGACATTGCTTCTTATGCTTTAAGTGTTGCAGAAGAAATAGAAAATAATGTTGAACCTTCTAATTATGTTGAGGCTATTACTTCTGCTGATTGTAAAAATTGGATGACCGTAATGCAAGATGAGATGGAGTCACTTGAAAAGAATGGTACTTAGGATTTAGTAAAATTTCCTAAAGACAAGAAGACTGTCCGTTGTAAGTGGATTTTCAAAAGAAAGGAAGGTATTTCTCCTACTGATTCAACAAGGTATAAAGCACTGTTGGTTGCTAAAGGCTATAGTCAGATTCCAGGTATTGATTTCAATGATGTATTTTCTCCTGTTGTGAAACACAGTTCTATTTGCACTCTACTCAGTATTGTTGCCATGCATTATTATGAACTTGAGCAATTAGATGTTAAAACTGCATTCTTGCATGGGGAGTTAAAGAAAGATATTTATATGGACCAACCTGAAGGATTTGTTATTTCTGGAAAAGAACACCTTGTTTGTAGATTGAAGAAATCTCTTTATAGCTTGAAACAATCCCCTAGGCAATGGTATAAGAAATTTGACTCATTTATGCTCTCTCATGGTTTTAAGCGGTCAAATTATAATAGCTGTGTTTACTTGAAAACTGTAAATGGTTCAGCTATATACTTGCTTCTTTATGTTGATGATATGTTAATCGTTGCGAAAGATAAATCAGAAATAGCTAAACTAAAGGCACAATTGAGTAAAGAATTTGAGATGAAGGATTTAGGCGCAGCAAAGAAAGTTCTTGGTATGGAAATCATTAGAGTAAGGAAATCTGGTAAATTATACCTTAGTCAGCAAGGTTATATTGAGAAGATCCTTCGTCGCTTTAATATGCATGATACAAAAACCAGTGAGTACTTCTTTACCTGCACATTTCAAATTATCTTCAGCTTTATGTCCAGAGTCAGATGATGATATTAAGTACATGTCTAGAGTCCCATATTCCAGTGCAGTTGGTTCTCTTATGTATGCCATGGTTTGTTTTCGTCCTGATTTATCTCATGCACTAAGTGTTTTCAGTAGATACATGGCTAATCCTGGCAAAGAGTATTGGAAAACTGTTCAGTGGATTTTCAGATACTTGCGTAGTACTTCTAATGCTTGTTTGCAATTTGGAAAATCTGGAGATTGGCTTGTTGGTTATGTTGATTCTGACTATGCTGGTAACTTAGATAAGAGGAGATCTCTCAAAGGTTATGTGTTCACTATTGGTGGTTGTTCTGTCAGTTGAAAAGTAAGCTTGCAGGCTACTGTTGCTCTTTCAACTACTGAAGTCGAATATATGACTATTTCTGAAGCATGCAAAGAAGCTACTTGGTTGAGAGGTTTGTATACTGAGCTCAGCGGGGTTACTTCTTGTGTTACTTTATTTTATGACAGTCAAAGTGCTATTTACCTCACAAATGATCAGATGTATCATGAGAAAACAAATCACATTGATGTGAGGTATCATTATATTCGAGATGTTATTACTCAAGGTGATATCAAAATATCCAAGATAAGTACCCATGATAATCCCGCTGACATGATGATAAAGTCAATTTCTGCTACTAAGTTTGAGCTATGCTCAAGCTTGGTTGGAGTTACAGTGTAAGTCCTATTAATTTTTGGCGTCGGTGATATTTATTATTGAAGAGAGTTCAGTGATGATATTTTTTGCTATAAGAGGGAATTCGTCTCAAGGTGGAGTTTGTTGGGTGTTGATCCGAATTTTCTGTTGGGCTTTAGGGACGTCTTTGGCCCATATTTCAGTGTAACCCGTTTTAAACTCGAGTCGTTTCATCCGTCTATAAATACCTCTTGTAAGCTGCTAGGAAGATAAGACGCTTATTGTAAACCTTAGCATTTGTACTCAATTCCTCAAATAGTGATATCGTCGGTTGGTGTCCGTGATTTTTTCCTATAAGGGGTTTTTCGTAAAAATCTGCGTCTCTTTGCGATTGATTTTACAACAGCTCTAGTTATCAAGTTCCAGCAATTCTTCTTTTGAATCTTTTCCATTCTCGCTGTATTCTTGATCCTGACAACGTTGTTGTCCTCCCCCCGGCATCCGCGACTTCGGCCCAGCGGCGCCTAGTCCGATCCGATGCTACTAGTGCTCGCTGGTTTGTTTCGTGCTCCATTCCAATCTCCGACCACCACCTCCTCCCGCCTCTCCAATGGCGGCTCCCTCCCGATCCCAGTTCCACCTCCTCCTCGCCCACTCCCAAACCCTAACCATGTCTCTTCGTCGAGGCCCCCCTGCTCCTTCTCTCGCTTCCGCCGCCTCTCCCCTCGCCGCGCCGCTCCTCCGCCTTCTCCGCTTGGTCGCAGCGCTCGGAGGAAGCGGCTTCACCGACGTCGGCGAGCTGTTCGGCCGCGTTGAGGCGTTTCTCTAACCTTCGCGGATGCCGCTGCCTCGGCGTCCCCGGTGGTGGTGGAGGGCGGGGCCAAGGAGACGACCGGGGGCTGGCTCTCCGACATCACCAACTCCATGGAGACGGTGCTCAAGGTGCGCGCCTACCTGCGGCGTTCGCGTGCGCTTTTGTGCTTGTCTGTTTCTGGTTCAAGAGCACTGCCCTTGCAACATCACAGTTGACTTCTAAAATTATTCTTCAGAATACGCTACGCTTGATCAAACTATGTTTCAGAACCAAATTGCTGTCATGTTGTTAGTCTCTGTTTGTTTTCACCTGTAGAGGCAGTGTTGATATAGGGCAGTATGAGGCTTGTTTGTTGCGTGGTTGCTGCTCCTGCTGGTTTTTTCCTGTCGTGGAATGAAATAGTTGTCCTAGACTAGTGCTAGTTCTTGATGTTATCATTTGAAGTCTGTTTTGTCTTTCCTATTTGACGAAGACCATTGGATGGTTGAACCATTGCTCTGATAATACGATGTGTCGATCTGATGAGCCTTCCATTGGCAGAGTGGAGGCGGAGCAACCACGGGTACAGGAGGGGCAACTGAATGCTGAGCAGAAAATGGACATGGACAAAGTGCATCTTGATGCAGCGGCAGCGCGGAGGATCATCTGATGACAAATGTCACTAACTAGCAGCTAGAATTTATCAGCGTTCAACAGTTCATCACTCATACTAACTGTCGTTATATGATTTTGTCAGATAATGGTTTGTCACTGGTTGCTTACCCACTGGTTGCCTGTATGAATCACTGATAATGGTCTGTCACATGATCTGAGCAAAAGAGAAATGTGATTCTTGATAGTGCTAAAGCTTTTAAACTTGCTAAACGGTTCATAGTTTTACTGTTGTACTGAGATGGCGTTGAGCAGGGTGGCTTTCCAGGCAAGGAGTGCTCCGGCCTGCTCTTCGAGGGATGGCGTTGGCATGGCAGTAGCAGTGACAAGCGTTGCGGTGGCCATCAGTATGGTGAAAGAGGAAAGTTTTGTGAAAGATGAGTGCTACATGGGTTGGGCTAGGAATTGGTTATAGTTCTACGGCATTGTGGGAGTTCATGGCAGCTAGATTGGCAGCATGTTGGGCTAGGAATGTGTTATGGACATGTACTAGTATTTTGTTATAGCTTGATGACATTTTAGTAGCTTTTTGGAACAATGTGTTATGGACATGTACTAGTATTGGCAATATGTTGCAATGGAACCTTATGGTATGTTAAGCTCATTTTAATTTTTATGTGTATGTCATGTTGAATTTGTAATATATTACAAAAATAAACACTCACATCAGCTACGTACTAATATGTACAAAATTATGTAGAAAATAATGTAAAGTGAGAAAACTAAGGGTATTGTTGACAATTTACACACAATCCTTCTATTCTAGAATTTGGAATCATCATTCTAGCCAAAATACTTCCACAGATAGCTCCATTTTCCTAAAGAATTCACTCCTCTGAGGATATGAGATCTAGAGCTAAAAAAAATAGAGTAGGAGCTATGCCAAATAGACCCAAATTATTTTAGCACGGCTCCATTGCAAGTTACTCTTTTTTAAACCTGATAGTCTTATGTCCAATCTTAGCATATCCACATACTAGAAATGAAGTATGTTGCGTATATATATACATATGTATATATATAGTCTAGATTCATCACCATAGATATAATCTCGTTTGTTTAAAGAAAAGATCTAAAACAACTAGATATTTTAAGTATTTGTAAATTTTAAAATTAGACAATATAGAAATCCTTATGAAATTATCTCTCTTCCGATTTTTGAGAAACTAGTTGGGTGCATACACCTTGCAAGAAATATGGCTACTTTTTTCATTCTACAATATAAGTCTAAGCTCTATAGACTAAGGAGGAGCTAAATCTAAAAAAGTTACTGAAGCATGCATACCATATTAAGCCTATTGAGTGGTGTACTTTTTCATCATTGAAGTAGGGGTACAAAATGTAAATATTGTAATAACTAGCAGGGTGGGAATGGGATCGTAGTCCCCGCGAGGCTCCATAGAGACCGATAAAAATTATAAATATATTATTTTATTTATAAATCTATTCTTTTCTTATACATTGGATTATACATGAATATATAAGTTTGGATATAATTTTCAAGCTATATTTTTTTTACAAAATACATAAATACTTATAAATAATAAATAAAGCCATATTATTCTTAAAACATAATTTAACATATAGTTTAATCCTTGTGGGGATCCGTGGTTATCGTGCCATGGGGATCCAGGACAGGATGCTCATCCCCGAGAGGCCTAGAGGAGACAGGAGAGGCTACACTAACGTGGGATGTGGTGGGAGTGTGGGAGCTTCTCCTAGGAGCCGTGGATATGGGTTGACGTCTTATGGCGTGGGGGCAGATGTGTTGGTGACTGATTAAGATTACTATCTATACCCCTTTATAATGCATCTAAGCATTCTTTTCTACGTCCACCTCAAATAATGCACCCCACTAGAGATGGCCTAACCTTCATGCACCCAGCGAAACGTCCCCAGAAACTTGCCTCCATCAAAATTAACCTCTCAAATCTTTCCTCAGCTTTACTCACCCACATCCGATAGCCATTGTTTAATGTGTCTAACTCATCCCTGTGGCCCACAACAGATCTCCCCCACCTCCAGCATCATCTCAAGGAAAAGGAAATAAATATCCTAGAATTAAGGAAAAGGAAACAAACGTTCTAGAAAAGGAAAAGACCATATATTATGTGCTGGGAAAAGGAAATCGGAAGACAGGACACTATACTAGTAGTTTGTGGTTATAATAAGAATGAGTAGAAGCAACTAAAATGATTCGATATAAATTCAATTATAAAATTTTAAACAACCGATGACTAATCATTCTCTTTATTTTTTAAGTAGAGAAGCATTTTTTTCTACGAAGAAATATTCTATCTTATAGTGTTTCTAGTCCTAGTTTTCTTAGACTTAAGTCTCGATATTATAGAAACACATCCTCTTATATTTTATAATTTTAAAACAAACTTTGCCTTAACTCTCTCCGCTCCTTCCGTTTCCTACCGGCGTTTAGATTTGTAGGCCAGTGACGACCAGCATCTTCAATCCCAAGTTCCCAACCCCTTCTGTTTTTTCCGTTCATGGTTGACGAGAGTTCTCACCGGTCTCCCCTCCTTCCCGTCCAAAGTCAGACGATATACGCTTCCGGACATCGAAAAGGAGCGACCGAGACATTCGCCGGATTTCCTCTTCGTTTCCACCGTTGGCGTCCCCCTTCTCCGGCGGCCGGCGCGGTGAGCTCTTCCCCTTCCCTTCCTTCGTTTCCACCGTTCTCCAGATCCCCCAGCCCCTCCGGCGGCCGTCGCGGTGAGCTCTTATTCTCCCTTCCCTTCGTTTCCACCGTTCTCCGGATCTCCCCCCTCCCCCTTCTCCGGCGGCCGGCGCGGTGAGCTCCAGCCCCGGAGATCCCCCGTCAACATCCTCGTGGGGGATCGTTTCTTTCCTCTGAGCAACCTCATCCAAATCTTTCTTTCTGGGATGGATACTCCAATTCATGCAGTTTGTTGCGTGGTGGAGTACTACTAGCAGTTTATTTCCCAATTTTTTTTGGGGTTCAGCTGAAGCCCCATGCCTTCCAAATTTTTAGGGGTTCAACTGAAGCCCCATTCCCCACGTTAGGTCCGCCCCTGATGCAGAGTCTGGAGAGATCTTGCTTCTAGTTAAATTGTTGTTTGCGGTAGTTTGATTTTTGTGCAGACACTGATTGGTAGGATGACTTACCTCATACATGCTTTGTTTAGCCGAACGTTTGATCTGTGGTAATGGGGTTCTATTTTGCTGTAGTTATACGATCTTGTGGACATGACTGTTCATTATACAATTACTTGATGTTTATTCATCTTTGGACTGAACAACAATGTATTAGTCAGATACCGTAAATACTTGCCACATGCAACTATGCAAGCATGCTTTATTTGATCTACTTTTATTTGTGTTGTTTTTGTATGGTTCATGTTATATGCGTATTCAACTTTTCCATGTCCAATTACTATGTTGGGAGCCTTACACTAATGGGCAGTTATTTGAAAATAAATGGTAGGGTATCTTTCTTACTACATAGCAAAGGCATCATCAAGTACACACTAAAATGGATAAGAAGAAAGTGGTTGATGACATTGAACCTGGATCAGCTCCTTCTCGGTCCGTGGACAGATTTGGTTTTATAAAGACAGAACAAAGTAACTCTCCTGAGGGAATTTCGAAAAGCAGATCCACACATGAACGTGAAAGGTATGACATGTCGTACAGGAGTCTCCTGTTATAGTCCCCATATGTTTGACTATATGATAAATTGGAGGCACTAAGTCTTCTTGATTAATTACCTTATGCTGTTCCTGTGAACAGGTTAGTCCAATATGTTGTGGTGTAACCAAATCATCTCAGTTTCTATTAGCTGATACATCATACATGCAGTAACTGATTTAAGAATGGTTCTCATATATTTGACTGCTTGGATGATAAAGCGTACTTGTTATTTACTATCTTGTTTATGTCACTCCAATACGATATTATCATTCTTGTCACGTATCAGACTAGCTTACTTATGTAAATCAGTTACTGCATGTTACTTTTCTTTTCTCCAAACAACCTACCTAACAGGCAAATTTTTTTTTGATTTATCGTAGGGAGGAAAGGAGGATAAGAAAATGGAGGAAGATGATAGGCGTTGGTGGTAGTGACTGGAAGCATTATGTTAGAAGGAATTCTCATGTGGTTAAAAGAAGAATAAGGAAAGGAATTCCTGATTGTCTTAGAGGACTTGTTTGGCAGTTGATTTCAGGCAGCAGAGACCTCTTGCTAATGAACCCTGGGGTTTATGAGGTACTCATAGTTGTCCTTCTGTTTGAATCGTTTGTCATTTCATTTGCCTAGCAGGGAAATTTTCATTGTGACAACAAAAATATCTGATTCTTAAACTAGATCTGAAGGGAAATATCACAGAATGTCTTGAGTGTAGCTTATATATGTTCTGACTTCTTTTGTCATATAACTTATTACCTAGCTGTATCGTGAGGAAAATAAGATAGCTAAACCCTGCAGATTATTTATAACAAAGTTATTCACCTTGAAACATATTCAAGCTCATTCTTTCAGTGCACTTGCTTCTGTCGTACTTGTTCCAAACTTAAGTTAAATTTGTGGTTAGTTTCAAGGATGGCATATCTGGAAGAATTGCTTTGCCTAATTTTCACTGAATGTTCCCTATTGTGACTTGCTTTTTCTGTTGTTTTGATAATTGCTCTTAGTGATGATAATACTGTATAAAGTTACTTTTCTTTGTTTGGTAATCTTATTTACATTTTTATGTTTTCTGTGGACAGACTCTGGTCATATATGAGACATCAGCATCAGAATTGGAAATAATTCGTGACATATCACGTACATTTCCATCGCATATTTTCTTCCAACAGAGACATGGCCCAGGTCAAAGATCCTTGTATAATGTTTTAAAAGCATACTCTGTTTATGATAGGGACGTCGGATATGTGCAGGTTTGTGTTCACCCTGCCTACCTATTATATGAGGATGAACATATTCTCTGGAATAACATGTTGTTTCTTTTGCACAATCATTATGCAGGGAATGGGATTTTTAGCCGGGTTGCTGCTTCTTTATATGAGTGAGGAGGATGCATTCTGGTTATTAGTCGCTTTGCTGAAGGGAGCTGTCCATGCACCCATGGAAGGCTTGTATCAGGTAATTGAATTTCTTTGGCAAAATATTTTTTTTTCCTGCGAGCAAATAGCTCAAATAACTTTAAAACTTGAGCTTCAAAGTGATGGATGGGATTTAGCTTTTTGTTTCAGATATTTAATCCAACTAGTAGGGTTTCCATTCGTTGCAATGGATTTGTGAGAAAAAACACAAATTTAGCAGTAACTGCAGCTTGGTATTTCTTTTTCTTGCAATAAAAAAGGGCCATGGTGGGAAAAAGCATCATTACAGTTTTACGCATGCCTTACATTTATCAACAAACCTTCAAAAACCATATGCCTTAAATTAATCAATGAAAGGAGTATTAACTTTTCTTGAAGAATATACTTACAAATGCTTGAAGGTAAAAAACTAGCCATATTAACTTTTCTTGAAGAATATACTTACAAATGCGCTGGACTGTTTTTGAGGATGAGTGGGCATAACCGTCTCGGGAGAGGGGGGAAGAGCGCGTGGGGTGGGGTGGGACAAGCGTCTCATGTGTGGGGGTAAACTCATTCTTTTATTAGTTAAGATAATGGCTATATGTGTGCTTGATAATGCTTGCTTCATGCTTATCATCATCGTCTACTACTCTACTTTATCCTCTCATTCTATATGTTAAACTACTGAACAAATTTTACTCTTTATTCTCCTGGCTGCATTTCTTGCCACTTCAGCAATACCTGTCTTAGAGTTTGAGCAATTAGTGATGGCTCACATGCAAAAGTTAGGAAACATTTTCTTGAAGAAACCTGCATATTCTAAACTGCTATTTAACAAACATTATTGTTTATACTCTTGCAACAGGCTGGTTTGCCACTCGTGCAGCAATATCTGTTTCAGTTTGAGAAATTAGTTATAGAGCACATGCCAGAGTTGGGACAACATTTTATTGAAGAAATGATAAATCCAAGCATGTATGCGAGTCAATGGTTTATCACAGTTTTTTCGTATTCATTCCCATTTCATTTAACTCTTAGAGTTTGGGATGTCTTCCTTTATGAGGTTAGAATCTTACCCATTCATATTTTGTTTTCTGTTTTTTTATCTGAGCTTATGAATTGTGTTCTGTGATTGACTGATTTTTCAAGCATGGTTGCTTCATTTATGTTACGATTACACGTTCTACATCAGCATTGCTCCTTCCAAGACTGTTTTTTAGTAGTCTATGGTTCTATGCACAATTATATAATCACCTCTTGCTTCCTCTTGGACCTATATAACCATTATTTGTTCTCATCGAAGCTATTATAACATGCAGTAAATCAGTAACTGCAGGGTCATATACAGTTATCTTTTTTGTTCTTTTTTTTAGAACAGGTATAGGTAATTATTATCAATACTGGAGTCCTGTTGAGCTTTGGTTCCTTTGAATGCCTGAATGCACTCTAGAAGTTAATTTTCTGATGGCGTGCAGTGCCAATATAGGAACAAAACAAGATAGAATCATTTTTTTCCCTCATTGTATCTGGTTTACTTGCCGTTGCTGACCGTCAGCTCATTACTACTTACAGGGTATCAAGGTTGTGTTCCAAGTTGGATTGGCTCTCTTGAGATTCTGCCATGATGACTTGGTGAGATTCTTGGTGTCTTTTGCTGCTTTTCCTTGGAAGACATATTTTAAGGAATTGCTGAAGTTATCTTTCTGTCAGGTCAAATTGCCTTTCGAGAAACTTTTACATGCCTTGAGAAATTTCCCAGAGGAGGCAACTGATCCAGATACATTATTGCCACTCGTATTCTCATTTAAGGTGATGAACTGTTTTGTAAAGCAAATGTGATAGTATGTCCATCTTTTTGTGAGCTCTTCCTGTGTGGTAGACTTGCTCTTGTGTATAGAACTATATGTTTTCCTTTACTTTTTCTTATTATGGAAAAATTAAAAGTTGTGCTGTACCATTTATTGAATTATTTTTCATTTGTCTGTTTTCTTCTTTGGGTTACAACAATCTCTCTCCTTTTGTATGATTAGTTTTGTTTTGAGAACTCCTTAATATTTTACTATTTGGTGGCTGCTGTATCACATATGGTATTAAAGAGCAGTTCTTGTATAAATTCTTTTTGTTGGATATATGTACTTAACCTGTTAATTTGAGTAACTTTCTGCATGCAGTTCTTTCTGTTTTGTTTACTAGCCTGTTTTACTATCAAGTAGCAACTGTGTTTGAAGATTGCTGCATCGTAACAATATGCCATCATTACCTTGTATTTCATGTTACATTTTTTGTTCTGCTGGAGCATTGAACTCACAAATTTAGCTAATTACACGAGCACTTCCATTCTCTTACCTGTTTACATTCAGACATGTTTTATCGGGGATAAGACACTGGCAAACGTCATGCTTTTCATTTGGATGGATGAAAAAAAAAATTCAGCATGTATTGTCAATTGTCATTCCATGTGCAAGTTATGATGATTGGAAAACTAGTAGAAATTTTCAGTACCTGATAGACTGATAACCGAGGTACACTTGCATCTTACAGGTGTCCAGTCGCCTCGAGGAGCTTGAGAAAGAGTACCAAAAAATATCGGAGGGATCCAATGCAAGCTCAAGTGGTAAGCGGCTTCAGCCTCTCAAATCAAAAACGATGAGCAGGGCTGGCAGCCACGTCTTGTCTAACTCTACTGTTGGTCAAAAATAACAGACAAATCTTGTGCTCGTAAACTGAGTCGCACCATGTTGTATGCACGTTGTATAGAATGACTATTATTCGTTCATCCTTTTGTTTTATTTTCTAAGTTAAACCAGCTTTCTTAAGCACTAAAAAGTATAAATGCATCGGCAACAATGTAGTTCTTAATGCTATACTTGTTCTCAGTGCTGGAAAATTGTAAATACTTGCTGATGTAAACGATGGAATAATGTTTCAAGGAATTATATGTTTCGATGCTTCTCTGTGGAGAAGGTTGTGACTTTGCCTTGATTACGTGCTGCTAGTTTCTGCCGATGTGAAGATTTCCCCCTGCAAGTTAAAATGCCATCTTG
The DNA here is from genome assembly GCA_036346275.1 of Otatea glauca. Classification (NCBI taxonomy): domain Eukaryota; kingdom Viridiplantae; phylum Streptophyta; class Magnoliopsida; order Poales; family Poaceae; genus Otatea; species Otatea glauca. Next base: position 31,395,805 of record CM070726.1, on the reverse strand, counting down.
TTCCCAAGAGAAGGTAGATATCTGTGAGAGAGCATTCGACAATGGGAAGTAATGTTACTAGTTTCATGGGACAATTTTTTTCAATACTAGTTCTATGTTACTAGTAGTACCTTTTATTTGAAGTAATGTTTCCATGTTGCTATTTTGGCGTGTTCTGGTTATTAAATATTTATATATTTATTATATTCCACAGAGAATAGGACAGAATTCCACTGACCTTAGCCATTGGATAATTTGGGTGTTTTTTTAAATAATATATTTTTTAATAATATTTGCAGAAATAATATGCAGAAATAAAAATAATAAAAATATCTCTTTGTAGCCGTTTGAATTGGCGACATAGTCTATCGCCATTCCAAATGGCGACAGAGAACTGTCGTCAACGGTTAGACTTTCTGTCGTTATTTGAAATAGCGATAGAGTCCCTGTGGCCAATCCAAATAGCGACAAAAAGTCCTTATAAGGTTGGCCGAGCCCAGCTCGGCTAGAACGTTCACCGCGCGAGAAAAAAAGAGGGAGAGGAAGAAGAGAAGAAGAGAAGAAGAGAAGAAAGAGCAGGGGAAAGAGAGAAGAAGGGGAGGTGTCGGGACTCGAATATGCAAATCCGAACCCTCTGTGTATACTGCATTAGTTCAGGATCACGCTAGTGCATACAGGCTCAACATCGGTGAATATCACAATCATACACAGCGGAAATATTATGAAAGACATCATATGATATATACTACTAGTTGAATGACCTTATGGTCAACTTACATGACTATGCCTCGCAAGGCTGAATAACATATTAAACTGCAGCGGAATGAAAACGTAGACAACCCCTCAGTATACCACATGCAACTGACAAGGTTTGCGCCCTAAACATTCGTCTCTTCTTGGACTCCTCCAGCATTGATGCAGACTCCTCAACTGATGATGTTGTTGGCAAAGGTGAGTACATAATGCACTCAACAAGTTATGCACAGAATGCAATTCTAACATAGCTATATGCAAGACTTATTCCAAAAGATAGGCTATCATGGCTATTTTGCAACAAAGCAGTATTTATGAACAAATACAATAAATAGATTGTAAAGACCGTAAAACAAATAACAATAATAGATAGATTTAGCATTTCTCAAGTAAACCAAGTTTTCCGATCCTAAATCAAGTTTCAACCTTTCATATGGCAATCCCGCCATCCCAACCAAGTTTTCCATTTTAATTAAACTAACTCTTAACTGTAATTCCCGAGCATTGCTCAATACCGCGAGCACGGCTATTCGAATAGTTTTACACTCTGCAAAGATTATGCACTTTACCCACACGACATGATATTCTCTTTGCGCTTGGCCATTAGCACACTTGCTTTGGTGTGCCGGTAGAGAAATCATGACAAAGCCTTTACAATGCTCTGACTTAACCCGGTACCACCCGCTAAGGTTTCAACACTGGTGGGACTGGTTACCACATCCAGGGCCCCTCTCTTGCGCCATGTGAATTACTCCATAACTCGGGAACTCACACCGACCAAGATAGTACCAAAGTTAAGACATTGCAAATTAATCAGCTAGGCTGTCCCATACCAGACATATGGTTGCATGATTGACTCAGGTCAAAGGCTTACAAGGTTAAGTCCTTAGAGTGATCAAGGCAAGACATCCACATACCCTCTGCCCATCGGGCCCACCTTGGCATACTCGCCCCTTGTCACTTGCTCCAATCTAAGTGATTATCACCCAAGTTGATTACCAAGCACCACGTGCCATCAACAATTCAACATTGTTGCGTGACATGACTCGCCACTACAACTCAATCTCATTGTGTGACCTCACATGACACACAAGTTCACATCATTGTTCCATATTCCATTAGTCAAGATTAATCATTGATGATTCATGAGCATGTGATGACGTGGTATGGCTAAGCAACTAATACGTCTAACCATCCCATGTTGGTTATCATTATTACCAACTATAGTGATCCAATCTAGGGTGATAATAGATCATGGCATACAATGACAAGGTAGGGTATATAGCTCAAATTGGTATAATAGCTAAGTCCCAACTTAATTTGAAACAATTGTATACTTGAAATGATATGCAATAGGGTAAAACAAATATAGCGGTTTTATAAACATGGGTTCAACATGATCAAAGCATAACTTGCCTTGGAATAGGTTCTGGTCTTGCTCTGGAACTTGATCTTGAGTTGAAAGATCTTCCTCCGAAGCGTCGCACAATTCAACGTCTACGCGTACCGAAGAAGAAAAGCAAATAAATACCAAAACAAAGAGCAAATGAAATCTAAAAATTAAATAAAACTCATCATTAAATAGATCTCAATTTTACAAATTTTTATAAATTTGAATCACTCAAATCCGAGTTCAAATGCAAAAGTTATAGCCTTTTGAAGTTTGAATAAATACTGAAAATACAGAATTTAGAAAAACAGAATTAACTGGATTATTTTTATATTGAAAAACCGATTTAGTGTGTCAGCATGACATCAGCCCTGACTCGGACCAATCACGCAGTGACACATCGCCTTGGTCCATAGACCCGGTCCACGGTTTGGATCTGGTCCACGGTGGACTCGGTGCATGGCTCTACGGGGACCGTGCCGACACGCGGCTGCATCCGATTGGCAACGCGTGGCGAGATCAGGGCCATCTCCCCACGGATCCGACGGTTGCACGAAGGGTGAGACGCGGCACGATCTAGACTGACGAATCTAATCCAACGGTTGAAACTTTACCCGAGCCGTTCACTGCAGATGCGACGACGTGGCGCACTGGCGGGCGTTGATTGAAGATCTGACGGTCGCGCGAAGCTCCAACCTCCGATGATGTCGCGGCGGCACTCCACTCCCGGAGACAAAGACGATGACCCTCTCGGTGACAAACCAGGCCCTTCCGGCGACGAAGAAGTGACGACTCCGACGCGCAGCACCTCGGTGAACCCGAATTTGGAGCCAAAGCGGCAAGGGTGGCCTTCCCGGCGGCGCAACGCAGTGAAAACGGCGGCGGCTAAAGAAACTAACTACGGTGAGGTCGCACGGGCGCTACAGGGCTTCTCTGGTGGCGGCGCGTTAGGGCAAAAGCGCGGCGCGATCTGACAATCCTCGGGGGTCTACCCGTCCCTTAAATAGCCTAGGAGATCGAGCCCTACACGGCGAAGAAGTCCGACGTCAACACGGTGGCGAACTCCGAGTTCGCTTCGGAGACGATGAACGACGGCGCGACACGTGTCCCCGATCTGACGGCCAAGACGCGAGCGCACACGCGGCATCCTCTGGACCGATGGATTGCGATCAAACGGCTGCCGAGCTAGGGTTTCTAGCGACGGCCTCGCGGGCTGACTTGGCCGCGCCGAAGCAGGCCTTACGCGCATAGTGTTTGGGCTTCGGCCCAACACTGTTCAAATGGAATTTCGAAATTTTATTATTTAAAATAATTCCAGAAATTCATTTAATTGGTTTTAGGCAATAAAAGCATCAGGAAAAACCCAAGAAAATTTCCAAAAACACTTTGAAGCACTTTGAACTCAAATAAAATATTTTTGTGAAAATTTTATTTTAATTTTGCATAAATTTAAATAGTTTTCATAAAAGGCCAACATACATAATTTATAATTAATTCAAATAAATCCAGAAAAAATCCAATAAATTCTAGAAAATCATAAAATGCACAAATAACCAATAAAATAATATTAAAGCAAATTTTGGGATATTACAGGAGGAGACCGTCTGCAACGTCGCAGGTATGAATTTTTTTCATATCAAATTATGTTTTGAAATATGACTTAGCGACCAAATTAATTAGATTTGTAAATAATTAGGTGTGTAGAGTAACAATAGTTATATAGATACATAACTTAGCAACCAGATTAATTAGATTTATAAGTACTTAAGCGCGTTCATATGTAGGTAGTTGTATACAGTAGCAATAGTTATGCACATATATAGGTATTTGTAGATTTACAGTACTATTGTTATGGCTTAGGATGGATCATATATTTATCAGATTGCATCAGATCGGATATTTGTCCGATTGCATTAGATCGAAAGCTTTATAACAATGTTGGGTAATTATATGTTCGTTATGAATGTCCAATTTTTTATGCGTACGTTTATATGTAAGAAATCATTTTATATGTCATTATTAATTACGGTTTGGAATGTTGAATTTGTATGCCTCCGTTTTGTAGCTACGAACTCATTTTTTCATCATACTAACATTGAACGCTTGAATTGCAGGTATGGCGGGGGATGAGGCACGTGCACAGCCATAATACGAGCTGCTAGACCCAGCAACAGACGCGTCACACTGTAGCCGCTTATCCACCTTGACCTCGATGGAGGGTTAGCCACCGATTGAGCTTAGCTCCCTCCGCTTACGCACCCCGATGAGGGCATAGCGGATCGACACGCGATGGATCCCAAGGTGAGTGCACTCAATTCATAGTTGTGTTATGATGTGGCGTACGTATCGCACAAGCGTACTGACAATGTATTCGTGTAGGTTGAGAGTAGCAGGGCTACTTTCTTTTGCACGAACGGTGGAGGTGACCACTGTGAGACCCTAGATTTACCATTCGAAATCTCCTGTGTATTTCTGTACTAGTCCCAGATCAGTTGCTAGTACACACAGTGAAGCAGTGATGATCATAACCAGAACAGAACGAAAAAAATATAGCATAAGTATAAATTACCAGCCACATGGCTATTTATTACATCTCCTGGTCACATGACCAGAGTTCTCAGCAGCGGAAACAAAAACAACAAGATAAAACCCAAAAGACACCACAGGCGACGACTAGGAGCGCACGCTTAGTTATCTTGGCGATCTCCAACGAACTCCTCGCCATAGAATTCATTGTCTTCGACTGCATCTTGATAATTCTCTGATGACAAAATTTTGTGTAGCATGTGAGTACAAAGCGTACTCGCGAGTGCAGGAAAATGCATCATGAAGGGCTTTCCAAGGAAGGCTTAATAGGGTTCTTTTGCACAAAGCCGGATTTAACAAACATTATTAATAATAATTTTCACAAAGCAGTTTTAACAATTATTTGTACAATTAAAATTATTTCTAACTCTAGTGAAGGTTCCAACTACCAACACTAGTACACAGGCTCTAACCGCCCATTTTGAAAGATCTTGTTAAACCATCACATGACTCCATCTGTCATAATTCAAAACAGGTTCCATCTACCTGATTGGCTCAATCCGCCAAATAGAAATTCGAGAGTTCTAACCACTCCCGAATCCCAAAACATCAGTTATTTTGAAAACCAAAACCAAGTCTACCAGTATGAAAGCATTCTTCGCTTTGCCTTTGACCGTAGGCACGGCTATTCGAATAGATTTACTCTGCAGAGGTGTACAGCTTTACCCACAAGACATGATCATCTCTTTAATGCCAAGCGCTACGAACACACTTCCATTGGTGTGCCGGCAGAGAGATCATGACAAGGCCTTTACAATGTATACGCCTAACCTGACTCACCACCGAGGTTTCACATTGTTAGGTTCCATCCACCCAGTATAGAAGCCCCATCTTGCGCCGTGTGAGAAATACGACTTGCCTCCATCCGGCACCCACATTCCACCAACTGGCGAGTCTAAGTTAGATTTCTACAAATTATTCAGCCAGGTCGTACCCATTATAGACTTGTGGTTGCACGGTAATGCTTAGAATGGACAGTCATAAGCGTCGGTCCTTAAATTGATTAGGACGGCTTTCACAAACCAGAACCAGTGCTCCATCCGCACCCACCCAATAAACCATTCCGCCCCAATCTAAACCATTTTTATTTTATTTTTATTTTACAATCACAGCAGCAATCACCTTGCTATAGTTTCGATAAAACACATTTCAACAACATTTTAGAATTTATCCCACCATAGGCATTTTGATCAACGTCAATCCTAAGCATAGTCTATCGTACGAAACAAGGTTAATCACATAATACATGATTTCATGATTAAATCTTAAGGCTACAAAGACATGGTAATCAAACAGCAAGGATGTTATTTCGAAATGGGTATAACTAACATTCTATATTTTAACATCATCGGTTTATGTAAATAGCCATGCAAGTTGTAAACATTTTATAAAACAGTTATAAACAATGGGATCAACGTGCGTCAAGGAGACTTGCCTTCGTCGACGAAGTGCGCTGCGCTGTTCTGGAGGTCTTCTCCTTCGTCGGTGATGACGACCGCTTCTTCGACTACGCGCAAAACGGTGCACGAAATGAATAAAATAAAATAGGTAGAAACTAAAAATTATAAGAAAAATACTGGTAGATATAGGATGAATTTAGATGAATTTAGCAATTTGAATCACTCCATTCGGAGTTACGACGGAAGCGAACGGGTCGTTTGAAGTTAGATTAGAAAGGAAATATCACAAAAAAGAAAAGAAACACTGTAGCAGCACTGTTCACTCGTGAATAACAGAGAGCTGCTCTTTCATGGCGCATGGGGAGAGAGGCCAGGGGAGAGAGAGGGCTTGCCGGCCGGCCAGAGGCGCGCGGCGGCAACGGCGAGGAGCGGCTCGGCGGCGCGGTGGCAAAGCGCACTGGCCGGCGGCGCGGAGGTCGGGCGGCGGCAATGACGAGGTGAAACCGGCGACGCCAAAATGAGCCGGCGGCACGACGGCCAAAAACGCGAAATTTCTCAAAACTAAGGTAAGCACGGGATAGCTAGCATCAAGGGGAGTCTAAGGGTGCAAGGAATTGAATTGAATCATACTCAAACAAGAGAAATCGAAGACGAACGGAGCGACGACCGACGATGAACAAACTCAAATCTGGGTCAAAGCGCAACGAAAATCAAATCCAATTGAATGGTTGTGATCATGGAAGCAAAAGGCACAAAGTGACGCGGTTAGTTTACCCGAAAACTCGCCGGAGCAAAAGATGGCTCGCCGGTGTCTTTGGAGAACACCGGGCGTCGATTTTTCTCGAATTTCAGAAAGGGAAATGGCACTGAATCAATGGGGCAAGGTGAGCACGGGGTAGAGGACAACAAGATGAAACTTTTGAGTACTCACACGCTCGGTGAGGTGAAGAAACGCCCGAGATAATGACCGAGCAATAAATTGTCATTAACGTTTAATTGCGGCCGTTTTGCTCGGATTAAGGACGGGTAACGGCAGGGAATTGAATCTTCGCATCAATGCGGTCGCAACGCTTCAACTCTCCCTTGATTTGATATGAAAATGAAGAAGTTATAAATATTCTTCTTTTGGACATTGAAGAGGAGAGGAACATGCAAATAAAACACAGAGGCCAGAGGTTGAAGATGATCCGGTAGCTCTGACAGGTGGGGCAAGTGAATAGTGCTGAAAATAAAGCGCGCGAGATAAAATAGATAAAAAGATCTAAAAAATACTGAAAAAGATCCTAAAAATCCTAATGAGTAAAATGGAACCCAACAAAATTGGTTTCACTTATTTTGGATGAATTTTGAAATTTAAATAATTTCAGGACGAATATAATGGATTTGATGAAAGCGTGAGAGATAAAATAGCAAAGAGATTCTATAAATCTTGGAAAAATTCCCAAAATCATTATAGAATATTTGAAACCTAATTCAAGGTATTTTGAGATTTTTGGAGCATTTTGGAACTCGGGTGAAATTTCGAATAAGGACCGGAATATTGAAATTTTAACTTTGCGGACGATAAAGAATTGAACTCCAATTTCGGGAGGATATGGATGCCATGTTAATTAGAACACCAAGGAAAATCCAAATTTTGAATTTAATTAATTTTAAAATAATTTTTGGAACAACAGAAAATCTGGGATGTTACAACCACATCCGACGCGCAGGACAGACGTAGTGCCTCTAAGAGGTTTTCGTAAGACAGGTGCCTTCTAATGACTCTCGTCGATAGCTGGCGACTGGAGACGCACACATTTTACCTCTTGTGTGGGGAGATGGCCCCAACACTTGAGGACGTCAGCTACTTGCTGGGCCTTCCGTGCACTGGGGACACGGTTGTACCTCAGGACGTCGACTCGGAGTGGTGTACTGAGATGCTCGATAGGTTCGAGGGAGTGCTACTCGAGGGGACAGCGTACGCACTGTTCTCTAGTGTGCATGGATCCGACGCAGAAGTGGCTCACACAGTTCTACGTAAGTGTGAATTCGTTTGTACATTTCTATTTCGTTTTGTGTTTCTATTATCGAACTGACTATTATGTTTTGCAACCGAAGAGGGTGGTGGACAGAGCAGAGGACTACTTCGTGCGTTGTCACTTAGAGGTGTATCTGCTTTGGTTATTTGGCTGGGTCATTTCTGCTCGTCTCATGGGAACAGTGTGGGCAAACACATGATCTAGTACGCGAGGACGATGGCAGGCGTGGAGTTGGAGGAGATCCCGCAGCTAGCTTGGGGCCAGCTGTACTGGCGTACACATACTGTGACCTCTGCGACGCGTGTCGGAGAGTGGCGAACGGCTCCACTCTCGTTGGATGCCCTCTACTTCTTTAGCTCTAGTCCTTCAAGTGCTTTCAGATCGGACGACCACAGATCGTCCCGTCGATAGCGCTCACGTGAGTTCTCGATAACTACACTTTCAATTGCAACACATGTTGTATTTCATTACTAATGCGATCTTTTTTGCAGGCATACACGAAAGGGTTTCGTTGAACAAGGGGGCTAGGCAGCACGCATGTTGCCTCACGCGCAGTAGTGGGCGCATGCGTTGGCGGATGTGCATCAGAAGGATGCCCCTTACGATATGACAACTACATTCGGTGGTACAATCCATGAACACGCATTCGAGTCGTGCATGTCATGGTCGATCCTCTGAGGTACGTCCCCTCTATGCCGGACACCTACCCCACGCAGTCGGACTTCGCTTTTCATCGCTCAGTTAGTACTTCTGTTCACATGTCATATAATATATTGTTCGTGTAATTCTTACAGGTAATAACCCTTTGAATGCGTGCTAGAGCGACCTTGCTAGGGAGGCTTACGAGGAGGCTGCCTCACTTGAGGACCGACTTGGCACGGAGGATAGGTTGGACATGAGCCTAGACTATCTCATAGGGGCTTTGCGACATATTAAGGAAAAGACGTTGCGTGACGTCCACCTTACGTCTTATAAAGAGGCCTAGAGAGGACAACGTGGTACATGTCTACGCTCGTTCCTCCGCTGTACGTGGTCGACATACGTCGCACATCGCAGCCGAGACATCACATGGCAGAGCGCCCCTCATCCTGGCGTGCCAGGGGTCTCCAGTTGGCAGCGTTTGGCATCATATGCCCACATGTTTCCAGATACACCTTCGCGGTATCACATCATCTATTACATTCCGTATATCCTATTGTGCACTCATATAAAAAGTTAATCACCAAAGGAAGATACACCACATGACGACACCACGACCCATTTTGACAACCCAAACTACGCCGATGACCTAGTGGACGATTAGCTCACCGACATTCCCCTTCAGTTGCCGCCCATAGTACTTAGTTCCTCGTAGCTCCATGATGCGCTCGGACAAAGTCAGTCATCGCAGGTTGCCTTTGTTACTCCGTCAGCACCAGTACGTCCTGCTAGGAGCACTCGGGGAGTGCCACCAGACCAGCTGACATACCCATCTGGGCATGTGCAATGCTGTCGAGCCAGTAGGCCTGGCAACACTCGGGGTGTTGCACAGCGGAAGAACCGCGGCTAGTATTTATTTTTTTCTTTTTAACTGTACTTTGTATTGTGGACGACTACATTGGCACCCTTGTGACTTTTGTTACTTTGTTATTGCTGTATTTTTTTATTACTGTTTGTTTGTCATTTTTTAGCATGTTATCGATGTCGTCGATCTTTTCATTTCTCATTTGCTCCACCGCATCGAAATGACATCACGGTACGACAACTCCACCATTAATCAACAAAACGCTACAAATTTTTTCAACGTTTTTCCGAACGTTTGTGATGTCCTCCCCTTTTGCAATGTACATCAATATTTTCAAACAAATTACTATTTCAAAATACAAATAGACTTTCTTCATTTTAATTGGGACATCAATAAATTTTGTATAAATAATATGTCTACAATTCTCAATATAAAAAATTATACAAATAATATGTTGCAAAAAAAGTTACAAAAATACCTATGACAGGAAGCTGCCCTATTGGCCACATAGGTATTGTTGTCAATTTTGGTTTCGATATATTATTTCTTTAAATATTATTAAAAATACATTATTTAAAAAAAAGCTTTGGAAGTACATTACATGCCACCGTCCGCCTTCGCCCTAGCTCTTGCCGCTATTCGCCTCCACCGCCTTCGCCCGTGCCCTAGCCCTAGCCTCCCTACGCCCGGCCTCCCTCCACCTTAGCCGTGGCCCGTGCCTTCCTACGCCCTAGCTCTAGCCCGTGCCTCTCTCCGCCCTGGCCTCTCCCCGCACCGCACATTGCCCCCCAGCCGGCCTCTCCCTGGTGTCATTCGGCTCTGCCTGCACTGGCTTTGTCTCGGTCAGATCCGCCCGCGTCGGCTTCGTCTCGGTCGGATCCGCCCGCGTCGGCTTCGTCTCTCTCGGCTCCACCCACGCTGGTTGGTGTAATGGTGATATCATTAGCGGTATGCTCATGCCATGGTCCAGCTTACAGCGCTCTTACATGTTCATTCCTATACTGCTCATGCCATGAGCTCTTACATGTGCTCTCTGTTTGTGTTCTTGTATCTTGGAGGCGGTAGTACTCTCCTCTCGATAACATGTTGAGCATTCTTTTTCATCAGATCATAACATTTCATGTAATTTCTTTACTCTATATTTTGGCTAAGTCTGTAATGTGAATGGCTTGGATACTCCAAATTTACTCTTCAAATTTACCATGACTTGTTGCTCCAAATTTAAGTCTCCAAATTTGCCATGACTTGAATGCTCTAAATTTTGGCTAATCTTCAAATTTGCCATGACTTGGATGCCTCTTCAAATTTACCATGACTTGTCATAGCAAATTTGATTTACCATGACTTGGATAGCCCAAATTTAACTAAGTCTCCAAATTTGCCATGACTTGAATGCTCCAAATTTTGGTTAAATCGTCAAATTTGCCATGACTTGGATGACTCTTCAAATTTACCATGGCTTGTGATAGTAAATTTGCCATGATTTGGATGCCCAAATTTTGACTAAGTCTCCAAATCATGGCAAATTTGTTAGATACCGTTTTCATTAATTTGAAAACCTTGTGCTATGAATTTTTGAGTTATAGTTCTCAATTCAATTGATTTTTATATATGTGAGTTGATTTTTTAAATGGTTGCGCTCTACATTGTAATGTGCGATCAGAGTTGATTTCTAAAATCGATGTGTTGTATGTTGATATGTGATTGGAGCTCATTTCTGTATTTTGTGTTTTGTTTCAAAGGGCATGGCTAGCATTTCCTAAGGCTAGCCAAGAAATTAAAATTTAATTAAAAAAAATTAACATCACAGACGGTTCTAAACTAGGATTGTTTGTGATAAGTTTTTTTTTCACTAACGGTTGCAAAACTGTTTGTAATGACCGATTGTCATCACTGACACTTCAGTATAGACGGTTCACAAAACCGTCTGTAATGTGTTTTTGAACCATCTGTGATGTGAGCATGTGCAGTAGTGGAGGCAGACACGGCTCCAATTCCCTTAGCTCCCGGCTCACGTTCCACATTGGAATTACAGTGTACAGGCAGTAAATCCAAGAGAAAATATAATACAAATGAACGGGGAATTGGTATGACTAACTTGAGGTAGCCCCAAGCTGACAAATCTAAAGACATCTTTTTACAATGATACATGTCATCTTCTCTATCTATCTCTAACTTCCCTTTCCCTCTTCCCTACTTACTTCCTCTACCTCTCTTTCTTCCTCTGTAACATAAAATTTTAAAATTGGAAAATTTTAACTTCAAAAATTTTAAATATAAAGTTTCTACGTGAAAAAAATTCAACTCAGAATTTTCTACTCGAAAAAAATTAAATAAAAAAATTCAAAAAGAAAGTTTCAACTCGACAATTTTCAAATTAGAAAGTTTCAATTCGAACTTTTTTCATATCAGAAAGTTTCAACTCGAAAACTTTTATATAAAAAAAATTAAAATAGAAAGTTTCAACTCAAAAATTTTAAATAAAAAATTCTCAAATTAAAAAGTTCCAAGTTAAAAAAATTTAAATAAAAAAGTTTCAAGTTAGAAAGCTTCAAATTGGAAAGTTTCAACTTGAAATGTTTTAAATAAAAAAATTCAAATTTGAAAATTTTAACTCGAAAAGTTTCAACAATGAAAACTTTCAATCCCAAAACTTTCAGTTCAAAAAGTTTTGATTCAAAAAACATTCAATTCAAAAAGTTTTGATTTAAAATTCAACTCAAAATTTCTAACTTGAAAATTTTCAAATCGAAAAGTTTGAACATGAAAATTTTTAAATAAAAAAATTCAACTCGGAAAGTTTCAACCCAAAAAATTCAAATAAAAAAATTTCAACTTCGAAAACTTTCAATTAAAAAACTGTTGGTTCAAAATGTTTTGATTGAACAAACTTCTGGTTCAAAAAGTTCCGATAAGAAAACGTTCGAAAGTGGTTAAAATACTTGTTTTCAAATACTTGGGGGGGGGGGGAATTTGAAATTCAAAAACAATTTTGAGTTTGAGGAGAAGGGAGTGGAGAAGGAAAAGAGGATGAAGAGGATAGCTTCATGTGTCGTGATGAGAAAGCCTTTGAGAGGAAGAGAAGTGAGGGAAGAAAGAAGGTGCTTCCACTTGTCACAAAAAAGTTGAGGAAAAAGAGAAGTAGGGAAGGAAGGAGTTGTTACTCATTATAAAGAGAAGGCCTTTGAGAGGGAATGGGAGTTAAGAAAGGAAATGTGCAGTCAGTTGTCACAAATAAATAGTATCATCACCAAACAATTGGTGAGGACGTCCTCAAATTAGCAATTCCCAATGTTCTGCACATTTATTCGTCTAAACATACGACAATGTAACATCTACATACTCTCTCTTTCCAAGTTTTACTTTATATTCAATACATGCATGCATTGAATATACTGCTTAGTTATAATAATTAGAAGTTATCTAGTCAATTTTAATATCTTCTTAGTCTATATACAAAAAGAAATACATTTTATAAACTTGGATAAAGAGCTCCATCCGAATGTTTCTTGCACCAACCAAATATTACTGTATATTTGGTGTCTCATGCTCCTTAGGAACATGGGCACCGAACAGGGTTCCAAATATCGACGATAACCACGCGAAAATCATGATTTTCATGTGTACCGAGGCGGTTCGGATTAAAAATCACTTGGTAAACCGGTCAAGTTCAAATTGAAATTCAAGAATTAAAAAAAATAGATAAATTTATCAAAATGTGATAAAAAATTTAGAATTTTTTGCGTGAGGTCATGAGGTAATGCTAATGATGCTGTAAAATTTTTAGATCATTATCAGACCTTTGTATTTTAAAAAATTTTGACAGTACTTCTGTCTTTGTATATGCTCTTAGTTTTTTATTTTCTAGGGGCAATAAATGAAGTCTAATATTTATGAAAATTTTGTGTGACCTCCTGAAGAAATTATAATTATTATGTAAAATTTTTAGATGATGATAAGACCTGTGTATATTTTTAAAATTCTGACAGTGCTACCGTCAAAATATATGTTCTTCTATTTTTTATTTTATAAGGGCAGTAAATGAAGTCTAATATCTATGAACATTTTACTACATGATCCTTGGTCACTATTTATGGTTTAATTAAAATTTAAGAACACGATTTTTATAAAAATCTGATAGTGCCTTTGTGCCTGAAAATTAAATGTTGTTTTTATTTTTAGAAGCACTAAATGAATTCAAAAATCATTGAAATTTCACTTAGGTGTTTTATAGATTAATTGGGATCTATTATGATTTTATGATTTTTTTTACAATTTTTCTTGAGAGTGCATAAAATCGAATAAAATTGCTAAAAATCGTATCTCTCGAAAATAAAAAAATCATTAAAAATCGCTCGAAAATCTATGAACATATTTATAAAAAAATCGGTGAAAATCACTCCAAAATTCATAAAAAAATCGCAGGTGTATTCGTGCCATATTTGCAGGCCAGGGGCCATATTTGCTAAGAAATTATTTTTTTTGAATTACTTGACAAATATGGCTTCGTAAATATGGCCCTTGACCCGCAAATATGGCACGAGGGCTATATGCCGATTTTTTTTAAATAATATATTTTTAATCAAAATTTACAGAAAAAATATGCCGAAAAAAATAACAGAAATACCCACCTGTCGCATTTTGGAATTGCGACAGGCTCTTTGTCGCAATTTCAAACTGCGACAAAGAAACTGTCGCAATTCCAACATGCGACAGAGCGTGTAGCAATTTGGAATTGCGACAGAGAGGCTACCGGCACTGTTGAGCCCTCTGTCGCAATTTGGAATTGCGACAGGAATATCCTCACAAATAATTTATTCATACATTTCACAATGTTGTGTTGCAATTCAAACTAGAATGTAATAAATTAAAAAAAGTTCATATCTGTCAGTGATAAGTCATGTAGTATTTGAGAATATTATGTCGAAAAAAAACGGATATCGTTGTTCGGCATTTTTTGAATGGAGACGGCGATTCATAGAAAAATGATGATTTATTTCGTCTAGTAATACATTTTTTTACTCAAGTTGATAAAATATATATTGTTTTGGAAATAATAGATGTTTTATTGAAATTGCAACAATATACGTGAAATACGAAAAATTTTGAAAATATAGCTCCGTCGCCCATTGGTTGGGCGACAGGAGGTGACAGGTGAAACAACAGCATGTGGACAAAGGCAATTTTCAAAATTAAAGGATAACACAGTATTACAGTGGACAACAACTCATGTGATGTTTTTTAGCCCTTTCGCAGGCCCGTTAAAAAACATTTCTAAATGGAATTTTTATGAACAATGGACCACATTTGATCTTTCATATGTGCACAACGATATTCTAGAAAAATATGTAATTTACACCTCGCTTTGCATCTAATTTGCACTAGTGCAATAACCCTAAGTATTATAGTCGAGAACCACTCATGTTATATTTTTTAGCCCTTTCGCAGGCCCGTTAAAAATCATTTCTAAATGGAATTTTTATGAACAATGGACCACATTTGATCTTTCATATGTGCACAACGATATTCTAGAAAAATATTTAATTTACACCTCGCTTTGCATCTAATTTGCACTAGTGCAATAACCCTAAGTATTATAGTCGACAACCACTCATGTCATATTTTTAGCCCTTTCGCAGGCCCGTTAAAAATCATTTCTAAATGGAATTTTTATGAACAATAGAACACATTTGATCTTTCATATGTGCACAACGATATTATGGAAAAATATTTAATTTACACCTCGCTTTGCATCTAATTTGCACTAGTGCAATAACCCTAAGTATTATAGTCGACAACCACTCATGTTACGAATAGTTCCCATGAAGCACTTAAATTATTTGTTAAACATATATAAGGACACATACACCGAAAGTTCAGATGATAAAATAAGCGATATATTAGATTATATTACAAGGGCATTACAGTAGTGATGAAATTGCTTGACGAACTAACTAACGAAAGCACCGTTTGTCATGGTGGAACAAGTGATCGTTCCATCTATCTGGGTAGAGCGGGAATGATGTCCCACATTTTCTGCATATTACATGACCCGTGTAAATTTTTCGATTTGTTCTCGGACACCACTCAATCCCTACTATGAAAGAACTCCATGGGGTTCCCAAGTGCTCCCAGCTGTCGCCGATTGGGTGGCCTATGTCGTACGTCTCGAGTGTATAAGATAGAACTTTTTGGTCTTTTTTATGTGGATTACTGCCCTCCCATATGGGCATGTCATCCCGATTCCCGACATCCCCTATGTTAATACCACCCGGGTTCCCGGATGGTCTGCTTAACGCGTCAAGGATTTGTTGCGTGGTGCGGACCTCTACGGATCTTCCCTTGTCCCTTGCTCTTCGAGAGGAGGTACCCTCTTTCACTTACAGTGCGTTGGCGTGCAGGAAACTTGCCGAGACGCCGCTCTGTTTCGCTCGCACTCCACTATATGGTGCGGGAGGTGTGTGTTGGGCTTATCCTTACAACCGGAAGCGTGCCTGCGATCATTGCAGTATGCCCGCTTTGGTCGTTGAATAACACCGTAGGCGTGCTCGGTCCGCTTTTCGGCGGTAGTAGCACCACGGGAGGGTTGCTCCCGATTATCCCATACGGGAAGTTTGAGATGTGGGTGGTACGATCCGGTCCACCCGGTTGAAGTAGCCGCACCATTCATCCTCGGCCAAGGGCACCGTAGAATCTCCGTCCGCTAGTTCATCGTGGCGGTATCAATCATCGCTCAAGGCCGTGTTCGCAAAAGTCGGCGCTTTCGGGTGGCCCCTGAGGAGGTTTCTCCTTTGACTCGAGCAATTTCGCAATTTTCTTTTTGAACTCCTATATGCGATGAACTGGTTTAGAATGACTACTTTGTGAGTGAAACATGAGTTCATCGCATGAAACTCACCGATTGGTTGGCCCTTTACCCACCGGCCCTGAACTCTGATCGCTCTAGAACGGGGACGTATCTTGGCAGCCTCTCCCACCGGTTGAAGTTCTCGGGCGAAGCAGGGTCGGCGTCATGGCAGTTGTAGACAAATTCGTAGTCACGTCGTTCCGGGCCGTCGATCCATTGGAAGAAGCAACACCGGTCGTTATGCTGAGAAAAGATAGAACGATGCATGAAACGTTCAGTTACCCTGTATTGTATGGACATCAGTAGGTTTACCCGATAGGGGCGGGCACAACAGTAGTGAGCCCGGGCGGCCATCTCTCTGTGGGTAGATTGCATCATCTTCGCCGGAAGGTTGCAGTCGCATTTGGGTCGGGCAACCGGCAGAATCGGGCGTCAACGCCATCGGTATCCGGTACTCGGGCGGGATGACTTCGCTTCTGTGAAGAGGCGACGGAAGAACGACATCATGCCCTAATTTGTGTAGATTCAGCTGGCGTGTATTACTTGTTTGGCGGTGTTGGATGTCTACCCCTAGGCCGATTTTATAGTGGTGGTGAGGGGTTACTCCGCACGACTACAACACTTGTCTAGTTTGACGTCCTGGCATCCTCTGTGAAAAGCTGCACAACGTGTCACCCATCATCAAAGCTGCACCACCTGTCACCTTCTGCGAAAGGCTGCACGACTTGTCACTCTCTGAGAAAAGCCACACGACCTGTTAACACTAACAAAAGTAGGCAGTGAGTGGTCACTTTGAACTGTGCCTGCATGTGTGAAAGCCTGTGTGCGAAACAGTAGAAGTCTGTCAGCGTGTGGTCAAATCGGCCTAAAAAGGTTGAAAACATTGCGCCCGTGAGTTGTCTAATCGCACGTGAAAAGCTATTGCAAGGTCGTACATATGTCGAAGGGTGTTTCAGGGCTTTTACTCCATAATTTGTCATGTAAACCTATTATTTTACGGAATCCATGAAAAGCTATAGTGATCATACCGTAATAAAACATAACTTATGAAAAAAAATTCCATAGCTGAATTTGACGTAATATGAGGAAATAAAGCATCATTTTGTGTCCAGTACAAAATATATGAAAGAAAAAAGCTAGCTGGACCCTCTGCGAGGTGAGACTCCTCGTGTCGTCCCAGGCCTCCTACGGCGTTGTACATGCCCGAACGGATACGTCTGGTGGTCAGGAGCCTGCCCACGAGTACTCCTAGCAAGCCGTACTGGTGCTGTCGGAGTAGCGTAGGCGTCCTGTGAAGGCTGAGTCGGCTTGGGCGCGTCGTCGAGCTGAGAGGCACCAAGGACGATACCCGTGGACTGTTGGTAGGGATCTACTAAGTAGTCCAAGTAGGTGTCGTCAAGGGGAGAGAAGCCAACGGAGGTGCTCGCACTCAGGTCAGGGGCTGGATCGACCACTGTCGAAATTTTTTTCATGTTAGTACATCACATAATGTGAAGAACATAATAGATAAAAGTAGACCACGTGGTGTACCTGCAGACATCGGGACGTAAGGCGTGGAGCAGCGCCACCTAGATCCCCGCACGCCCGGAGGAGGGTCGCTCGTGTGCATGTTGTCCCGGTGCGATGCAGGCGCGCGTCGGCCTCGTACAGGACGTCCGTGAACCGGGAGGACGTCGATGTCTCGAGGCCTCCTGCAGGACGTGAGCTGGACGATGCGAGCGGCTCTGTCGCGTACGCGCTGCACGAACTCTCTCACGAAGTCTACCGTGACCTCCAGCCTGTCCGTCTGGCCTAGTCGTGCCAGTACCCCATCCGCGTCCTCCACGATCTCCCGGCCAAGGTCGCTCTATGCACGCATTGAAAGACTAGTTAGTTCGTAAAATTGCAGTAACGACACAATATATGGCATGTGAAAGAAGTACTTACGGAGCGTTGAAATGCCGAGTCCGGCTGCGTGGGGTAGGTGTCCGCCGTGGAGGCAATGTGCCTTGGGGGTGACTCGACGACACGCACAACGCGTACGCGTGTACGCGTACTGAACCACCGGATGTACTCGTCGTGACGTGCGGGTCGTGACAGGCGACCTCCTCGTGAGCGTCCGCCAACGCATGCGCCCACTGCTGAGCGTGCGGCAACATACGTGTCGCCCAGCTCGCGGTCCCAACGAAACCCTTCCGTGTCATCCTGCATGACAAAATTAGCACTGACGTTACTAGCAAAAACAGCACAAAAAAATAAAATTCGACTTAACGGGGAAGAACACTCACGTGTGCACGGCAGGTGGTACGACCTCACCGGTGGGGACGGGGACGACCTGGCACAGCCCGAACTGCCTCATGACACGGTGCATCGCGTACATCTCCACGTAGACGTCGAACACGAGGTGGCGCCGTGTCAACCAGAAGGCGACATCATGGGTGCACTGCAGGGAGAGGCCGCCAGTAGCTCTCGCGTGGACCAGCTCAGGGAGGTAAGGACGCTAGATCACGCGGTCGTCCGTGAGCTGGTCGAACATCACTACGTACTCGGGGTACGAAGCGTGCGACGTGACAAGTGTGAAAGTCGGCTGCAAAGAAAACGAATAGTCCGAAGTTAGACAAAAAAATTTGGAATTTTTACAGAAATGTAGGTAAAGGTTATTTTACTAACTCGTCGGCGACACCACAACGTCCCCATGGTAGGACGGTCGACGTCATCCCCGGCGGTGCCGTACAAGCCCGGTCCGTAGGGTCCCAGATCCATGTGCGGCCTACCGATCTGGAACCTCTCGAAAGACCAGAGCTGCAGGAGTAGAGGACAGCCCGCGAGTATCGACCAGTCCCCCACGCGACGACAACTGTCACAAAGACCCCGGTAGTGGCAGCCAGGACAGTCGGTCCCCACGCTAGCTGCGGGATGTCCTCGATGTCGGTGTCTGCGATCGACCTGGCGTACTGGATCATGTGCTTGTCGACGGTGTCTCCATGGGAGGAGGAGAACAAGACCCAGCCGAAGAGCCATAGCAGGTACGCCTCGAAGTGGCGACTAACTACGTACTCCCGGCTCGCATCGCCATCCTCTCGGCCGCACGCAGTAATGATCGATTCGAAGCGTAAGACATACGAAAATAAAATGTAGATAAAGTCAATATCACTTACGAGAATCAGATCGACCACTGCGTCGGGAACGCGCGAAGCAAAAGGTGCGTAGCTACGGTCGCCGGTAGCACGTCCGCGAACCGGGCTAGGAGCTCGTCGCCACTCGGGTGGACGTCGTCAGGCACTACCGCGTCCCCCGTGCAAGGTAATCCCAGGAGGTAGCTCACGTCCTCCAGTGTCGGCACCATCTCACCGCACCAGAGGTGAAACGTGTGCGTCTCAGGTCGCCAGCGATCTACGGGCGGTGGCGAGCTCTGTCGTCAGACGGAACCTCCGAGAGGCACCACGCCTATCCTGCGCATCGGCGGCAGTCGCCTCCACCATCCGTGCTAGCGGTAGTAACCCTGCCGCTCTCAGCCTGCAGGAAAACATTGCACCAACTATTAGTCCGCACGTACAGTCTATAGTAAGGGAAGTACAGGAGAAGTGTACAAACACAGGAACCCATCGCGGTCGACCGCCATGCTCTCATCGGGTCCGCAAGTGAAGGGCACTCGGCCCAAAGGTGGCTCCCCGTCTGCAGGTGTCAAGGTGGCCAACCGACTCCTATGAGTCGCGTCAACCACTGGGTCCAGCAACTCGTACTCCCTGACGTTCGCCATACCTGCAATTGAGTAAAACAACGTTAGTACGAAATCAAATGCACAATTCGAACGCAATAATTACAAATGGAATGCAATCTTTAGAAATACAATGCAATAATTAGAAATAGAATTTCAACACAATAAAGGTTTCAACGATATAATTGCAATAAAATTATATTATTATACATTACAATCCACAAACGCGAACAACATTGAAATCCATACATGCATCACACATATAAATTCGAACCAACTAAAATCCAGAAATGCGAACAACTTTCTACTCCATACATGTCCATACGTGCATTACACATCATACATCCTTACATGTATTACACATACTAATTTGACATATCACGTTGACATACGAGAAAACTAGTTTAATTTCACATGCAAAACCCATACAACCATGTCACGGCCTCCGAACTGTCGGGCAATTCTTGAAAGAGTGCCCTGTCTCCTTACAAACTAAACATTTCTTCACACGACGCCCGCTTTCTGCAGCATCCATGTCGTTCCTTATACGTCTTGTTTGTCGTCGTCCCACGCCCTTGAGCCTGCTAAGATCAGGAACCCACCGTGTATTCTCCCATCTCCGATGCTCCGTGAACAGACCCACCACTCGAAAGCCGTAAATTTCACCGCTCCAAGTTGCTCTTCACCGCTTCCCTACTGAATAATTGTGACAAGAATATACCTGGATCCATACGGATTGTTGAGCAGGAAGCCATTACGTGCGAGCATGGCTTATGTAAGAGACGAGGCTTGTTGTAGCTGCAGACACAAGTTTGCCGAAGTATAATGCATTCATGAGCAACTTTGCGCTGGTTCGTCCCACGACCAGCTTTCTCTTTACACAGAACCTCGAAACGAAGCTCCCTCGTGCCCATCTTCAATGCTCTATGCATCTCCCCTTTTTTGCCTTTCTCCTCCATGTACGCACAGATGACCTCTGAGTATTTGACATTAGGGTTACTCATATGGACTGATGCTCTAGCATGGCGATCCACAAAGTACTTCGCAATACCATGAAAAACACCCTCTACTATAGCAACAAGAGGAAGGGGTCTCAGGCCTCGCATGACCCAATTGTAAACCTCAGCCAAGTTTGTCGTCATAACACCATACCGGGCACCATCGGTGTCATAAAGCAATGCCCATTTTTCTCTAGGTTCATGCTCTATCCATTCGGAGAAGCATTTTGTGGATCTTCCATTCCTTCGGACCAAATGCGGAGGGTCCGTGGGTAACATTTCAGCGCACTTGGGGCCTCCTCTGTCTTGGGCATTGGCCTCTTTGCTGCCTCCGTTGTATGCCTTGATGTCAGCTCGTCTAACTTCTTCCACAGTGCATCAAATTTTCTTTATTGGGTCTGATCGCACAACCTCTTAAAAAGCTTCGTAAGCTCCTTATTCTTGAATTGCTTGTAGAAGTTAGCGCCCATGTGCCGCTTGCACCACCTACTCTGCAGATCAGGCCATGCATTTCTTTCTTCTGCACCGTTCTGCAACTGCACGACCGCTTTCAACAGTCCGGGATGCCGATCGTGTATAACACACACACCAGGCTGCTGATCCACGACGCCGGCTTTCACGTTCCTTAGAAACCAAAGCCAGCTGTCCGTGTTCTCACCCTCCACAAATGCGAGTGCTACTGGAAGAACCTGATTGTTGCATCTACTCCTATGGCAGTCAATATCTGGCATTTATACTTTCCAATCAAGAATGTCCCATCCACACATAACAATAGACGGCAATGTCTAAATGCGTTGACACATGCACCGAAAGCAAAGAATGCCCGCTTGAGTACCATCTTCCCAGGGAAGCGCTGCGAGGGTTGCTCACAAATATCGATATAAGCTCCATGATTTCTTTCCTTGATCACCTCGAGCATACCTGGTAGGTTCTGATACGAGTCTTCATACGTACCAAATCTAGTTTCCAATGCCTTCTACTTCGCTCTCCATGCTTTCGCATAGCTTATGGTGTACTGAAACCTCTGCTCTATTGCAAGTATGATGGCACGTGGCTGCAAATCCAGATTGCCCACAATCTCCCCATACATTGCATTTGCAATAAAAGCTGAAGATATGTTTCTATGCGACTGGGCAGATTCTGTCAGCACGCATGTGTGCGGGACAACTACAGAACACTTTCAAATAGTATCCCACTTAGGCTGGTACGCATGCACACGCCATAGGCAACCCTCCATCTGGCACCTCACATCATACACCGCTAGTCGACCAGAACCTTGAAGGTTCTCTGACGACACCGCCCATCTTCATCATCGCTTCTGAACCTCGGACTTATTCTTGTAAATAGTACCTTGCGTCACTTCATTACGATCTGACTGCCAGGCGAAGTGTTCACCCTCGTTGACCACCAATCTATCGAACTGACATGCATCCCACTCCGCGGGGAAATGCTCTTCATCATCTTCGCCGTTACTCAAATCCTCATATTCCAGACTCTCCGCCTCCATCGCTCCAACCAACGATTCCATATTTTCTCCCTCGTCTGCCACACCCGAAGGTACCTGAACATCTTGCATTGGAACATGAACTTCCTCGCCTCCCATATCGTCATCACTAGAGCTGACGTCCTGCCTCACTGAGCGTTCTCCTGTTCGGCTGCTCTCCCCAATTTCCTCCGATTCATCGCCAACATCCTCCTGCGTCGTATGGCCAGCATTGCTTTTCTCAAATGCTTGCGCCAACAACACTAATGGCCAACCATTTTCGGTTGACAATCTTACGTACGAGCTCTAGGACTTCGGACCCTTCAGTTCTACTAACTCCCAGTACGTGCAATCCTTTCTCCGAGACCATACGCCGTGCAGCTTCAGGTCATGCAATTTACTATCCAACGAGAATATGTGGTACAACTATCTGTTAACCGTGCCCCACGAACGCTCACCAGCACGTGACAGGCCGGCCATGACACTTGGAAAATGAATAAGTTCCACCCCTTCTGCACCCATCTGCGGAACCCCTTCTCCGTAGTGTATTTTAAATTCTACTCGTTCGTCCATACCTGTCAAAACATATCTATTGTAACTCCATACAACTAAATAATTAAAGGGAAAGGTATGTATGACCCGATCACTATCGTCAATTTAAATAAACTATAGTACAAACAATCTGCACTACATTTTTGCTAGTGCGAACCTTAAATTTTCTACTGATTTTACGAATTTAGAAATTGGTTTCACTACACTCGGGCTATGGTTCAAAGGTTATCATCATTTCAATCTTGTCGGTTCGAAAATTCATCAAAAACCTAAAATACGCCTTCTCTGTTGGAAAGCGGATTTTCTCGCCCATGAACTACCCGGAGCGATTTGAGGCGGGTTTGGATTAATACTTCATTCTACTCGAACATGACACACAACAAAGTTACACATCAATATTTCTACATATTTGAACTGCTTGCAAACCGGGGTTTTGTAAAATTTATCTTATTTCACCTCAACTTTATTTGAAGCCATTTTATTGAAAGGCATTATTAATATCTACATGTTTCTTTGAATTCAAAAAATTATACAATACTCATCTTCAAATCATTTTTGCATATTCTTAATCTAGGATTTTACACGAATTTAGAAATTGGTTTCACTAAATTCGGGCTATGGTTCAAAAGTTATCATCATTTTAATCTTGTCGGTTCGAAAATTCATCAAAAAACCTAAAATACGCCTTCTCGTTCTCCGTGCGAACTAGCCCGGAGCGATTTGAAGGCTGGGTTTCGATTGACTAAGGTCGAAAACCCTTGATTTGGATTTTCGCTACGGATGTGGTGCTGTTGCCACATTGAAATTGTGTCCTCCTAGTTGTGAGTCTACACGTCTAAATTTAAATAAATCGTCGCGAGTTCTACGACTAAATCGTCTTCTAATCACTAAATTGCATCTGATCACTAAATTATAAATATATACTTAATAATCTATTTCATATGAACACTAAATTATAAATTAAAACAACGCCGCAAGAGATTACCTCCAATCTCGACGAAACTCGGATCTTCCTCCTTCTCCTCCTCTCTTCCCCCTCCTCTTCCTCCTTCTCTTCCTCTTCTCGTCCTCTTTCTCCTTCTCCTCTCTTCCTCTTCTTCTCCTCCTCTCTTTTTTCTCTCCGGCGTGGTTGTGTTTCTGCGTGCGTGAGAATGAGGCCGAGGGCCTAGGGTTCGTGTTGTTGGTCTCTCTGTCGCAATTTGGAATTGCGACAGAGAGCTCAACAGTCGGGACAGCCTCTCTGTCGTAATTCCAAATTGCGACAGGCTCTCTGTCGCATTTTGGAATTGCATGAGGCTCTCTCGCATGATTTGAAATTACGACGAGCTCATCGCAAATTCAAAATACGACAGTGGTATATTCTGTTATTTTTTTTCGGCATATTTTTTCTATAAATTTTGATTAAAAATATATTATTTAAAAAAAATCGCTATATGCCCCTAAATATTAGCAACAACATCAGTTTTACCCACAAATAATTCTGAAATATTTTTTTCAAGGGCTTAATTCATGTCAAAATAATTTTGAAAGAAATAATATTGACCTGAACCGTAAATAATATTTTTGCGGGGTCCATATTTGCAGGACCATATTTGCGGTAAAAAAATATAACACAATTGGGTCCGCAGAATATATTTGAGGATCCATATTCTGCAGGGGCAGAATATAACACAATATATTTGGGGATCAATATACTACGGACCCAATTACCGTTAATAATTCTACGGGTCCTATTACCGTCAATAATTCTGTGGGCCATCAATAATTTTTTTACGAGTAATATTTTTTACCGTCGCAGGTGACCAAGAAATTTTTTTTTCAACGGCAATCCAAAATTCATTAAAAAAAACGTGCGTGGCACTGTATAACTACAGTGCCACGGCATATTTTTTTTATCACTTTTTTAATTTTGTGTTGTAGCGTAGGAGAGCCGCGGTATTAGTTTGCAGGTCTTTCGTCCGCTGCATTAGCTATGCAGCGCTCCCATGCGCTG